>CANTUR010000415.1:1291827-2583654 GCA_947683625.1 Mallotus nudiflorus | reverse complement strand
GCATTTGAGTATGTTTGAACGCAAAACGTGAACTCATACAAATTTGTGCACAAATGGTTTTAAAAATGTTATCCAATGTTCCATTTGCATATTGGCAATAATGAGTACATATTCTAGCTTTCCAAGTTCATAAATATTATAGATATTATTGAATGCACAATTTGTGCACGTTTATGCATTTTAGAGCGCAAAATGTGAACTCGTGCAAAGTTATGCATAAATTGTTTCAAACGTGTTTTCTAATGGCCCAATTGCATATTTTCAAGAAAAAATTACAAATTACAGTATTCCAAAGTCATAAATGAAATTGACATAATTGAATGCACAATTTGCGCATGTTAGAACATAAAACGTGAACTCGTACAAATTTGCGCCCGAATGGTTTTAAAAATGTTATCCAATTTTCCATTTGCATATTAGCAATAATAAGTACATATTCTAGCATTCTAATCTCATAAATAGTATCGATATTATTGAAAGCGCAATTTGTGCACGTTTATGCATTTTAGAGCGCAAAATGTGAACTTGTGTAAAGTTGTGCATAAATCATTTGAAACGTGTTTTCCAATGGTCCAATTTCATATTTACTTGAAAAATTACAAATTATTATATCGTTCCAAACTCACAAATCAAATCGGCAAAATTGAATGCACAATTTATGCACTTTTGCGCATGTTTGAACACAAAACGTGAACTCATACAAATGTGTGCACAAATGATTTACAGATGTTATCCAATGTTTTGACTGCATATCAACAATACTAAATACATATTCTGGCATTCTAAGCCCATAAATATTATTGAATGCACAATTTGTGCACGTTTATGCATGTTAGAGCGCAAAATGTGCACTCATGCAAAGTTGTGCATCAATTGTTTCAAACGTGTTTTCCAATGGTCAAATTACATATTTACGTGAAAAAATACAAATTATTATATCATTCCAAACTCATAAATCAAATTGACATAATTGAATGCACAATTTGTGCATGGTTGAACGCAAAACGTGAAGTCGTGCAAATTTATGCACAAAAGGTTTTAAATTGTCATCCCCCTAGTGTTTTCCAATCGCATATTAACAATAATAAGTACACTTTCTAGCATTCTAGGACCATAAATATTGTTGAATGCACAATTTGAGCACGTTTACGCATTTTAGAGCACAAAATGTGGAAAACGTGCAAAGTTGTGCATAAATTATTTCAAATGTGTTTTCCAACGCATATTTACAAGCAAAATTACAAATTACATCCTTCAAAACTCATAAATTTAATCAAAATAATTGAATACACAATTTGTACACATTTATGCATATTTGAATGCAAAATGTGTACTCGGGCAAATTAGTGCACAAATGGTTTAAAAGAGGTTATCCGATGGTTCAATTGCACATTTTTTAGCAAAATTACAATTTATACCATGTCCAAACTCATAAATCAAATTGGCATAACTGAACGCGCAATTTGCGCGCATTTGAGTATGTTTGAACGCAAAACGTGAACTCATACAAATTTGTGCACAAATGGTTTTAAAAATGTTATCCAATGTTCCATTTGCATATTGGCAATAATGAGTACATATTCTAGCTTTCCAAATTCATAAATATTATAGATATTATTGAATGCACAATTTGTGCACGTTTATGCATTTTAGAGCATAAAATGTGAACTCGTGCAAAGTTATGCATAAATTGTTTCAAACGTGTTTTCTAATGGCCCAATTGCATATTTTCAAGAAAAAATTACAAATTACAGTATTCCAAAGTCATAAATGAATTTGACATAATCGAATGCACAATTTGCGGTGCACATTTGTGCATGTTTGAACGCCAAATGTGAACTCGTTCAAATTTGCGCACAAATTGTTTTCAAAATGTTATCCAATGTTCCATTTGCATATTAGCAATAATAAGTACACATTCTAGCATTATAATCTCATAAATAATATTGATATTATTGAATGCACAATTTGTGCATGTTTATGAATTTGAGAGCGCAAAATGTAAACTTATGAAAAGTTGTGCATAAATTGTTTGAAACATGTTTTCCAATGGTCTAATTGCATATTTACGAGCAAATTTACAAATTACATCATTCTAAACTTATAAATTAAATTGAAATAATTGAATGCACAATTTGTATGCACTTGCGCATGTTTGAAAGTAAATCGTTAACTAGTGCAAATTTGTGCACAAATGGTTTTAAAGAGGTTATCCAACGGTCCAATTGCACATTTATGACCAAAAATTACATATTATACCATTCCAAACTCATGAATCAAATTGACATAATTGAATGCACAATTTGCGCATGTTTGAACGTAAAACGTGAACTCGTACAAATTTGCGCCCAAATGGTTTTAAAAATGTTATCCAATGTTCCATTTGCATATTAGCAATAATAAGTACATATTCTAGCATTCTAATCTCATAAATAGTATTGATATTATTGAATGCACAATTTGTGCACGTTTATGCATTTTGGAGCGCAAAATGTGAACTTGTGTAAAGTTGTGCATAAATCATTTGAAACATGTTTTCCAATGGTCCAATTTCATATTTACTTGAAAAATTACAAATTATTATATCGTTCCAAACTCACAAATCGAATCGGCATAATTGAATGCACAATTTGTGCACTTTTGCGCTTGTTTTGAACACAAAATGTGAACTCGTACAAATGTGTGCACAAATGATTTACAGATGTTATCCAATGTTTTGATTGCATATCAACAATACTAAATACATATTTTGGCATTCTAAGCCCATCAATATTATTGAATGCACAATTTGTGCACGTTTATGCATTTTGGAGCGCAAAATGTGAACTTGTGTAAAGTTGTGCATAAATCGTTTGAAACATGTTTTCCAATGGTCCAATTTCATATTTACATGAAAAATTACAAATTATTATATCATTCCAAACTCATAAATCAAATTGACATAATTGAATGCACAATTTGTGCACGGTTGAACGGAAAACGTGAAGTCGTGCAAATTTATGCACAAATGGTTTTAAATTGTCATCCCCCCTAGTGTTTTCCAATTGCATATTAACAATAATAAGTACACTTTCTAGAATTCTAGGATCATAAATATTGTTGAATGCACAATTTGTGCACGTTTATGCATTTTAGAGCACAAAATGTGAAAACGTGCAAAGTTGTGCATAAATTATTTCAAATGTGTTTTCCAATGCATATTTACAAGCAAAATTACAAATTACATCATTCAAAACACATAAATTATATCGAAATAATTGAATGCACAATTTGTACACATTTATGCATATTTTAATGCAAAATGTGTGCTCGGGCAAATTTGTGCACAGATGGTTTTAAAGAGGTTATTCGATGGTCCGATTGCACATTTATGAGCAAAATTATAATTTGTACCATTCCAAACTCATAAATCAAATTGGCATAACTGAACGCGCAATTTGCGTGCGTTTGAGTATGTTTGAATGCAAAACATGAACTCATACAAATTTGTGCACAAATGGTTTTAAAAATGTTATCCAATGTTCCATTTGCATATTGGCAATAATGAGTACATATTCTAGCTTTCCAAGTTCATAAATATTATAGATATTATTGAATGCACAATTTGTGCACGTTTATGCATTTTAGAGCGAAAAATGTGAACTCGTGCAAAGTTATGCATAAATTTTTTCAAACGTGTTTTCTAATGGCCCAATTGCATATTTTCAAGAAAAAATTACAAGTTACGGTATTCCAAAGTCAGAAATGAAATTGACATAATCGAATGCAGAATTTGTGCGCACATTTGTGCATGTCTGAACGCCAAATGTGAACTCGTTCAAATTTGCGCACAAATGGTTTTAAAAATGTTATCCAATGTTCCATTTGCATATTAGCAATAATAAGTACACATTCTGGCATTATAATCTCATAAATACTATTGATATTATTGAATGCACAATTTGTGCACGTTTATGCATTTGAGAGCGCAAAATGTGAACTTATGAAAAGTTGTGCATATATTGTTTGAAACATGTTTTCCAATGGTCTAATTGCATATTTACGAGTAAATTTACAAATTACATCATTCTAAACTCATAAATTAAATTGAAATAATTGAATGCACAATTTTGTATGCACTTACGCATGTTTGAAAGTAAATCGTTAACTAGTGCAAATTTGTGCACAAATGGTTTTAAAGAGGTTATCCAACGGTCCAATTGCACATTTATGACCAAAATTACATATTATACCATTCCAAACTCATGAATCAAATTGACATAATTGAATGCACAATTTGCGCATGTTCGAACGTAAAACATGAACTCGTACAAATTTGCGCCCAAATGGTTTTAAA
Source organism: Mallotus nudiflorus (assembly GCA_947683625.1). Taxonomy (NCBI): domain Eukaryota; kingdom Viridiplantae; phylum Streptophyta; class Magnoliopsida; order Malpighiales; family Euphorbiaceae; genus Mallotus; species Mallotus nudiflorus. The sequence goes on along the minus strand of CANTUR010000415.1, from coordinate 2,579,318 downwards.
AATGTTATCCAATGTTCCATTTGCATATTAGCAATAATAAGTACATATTCTAGCATTCTAATCTCATAAATAGTATTGATATTATTGAATGCACAACTTGTGCACGTTTATGCATTTTGGAGTGCAAAATGTGAACTTGTGTAAAGTTGTGCATAAATCATTTGAAATGTGTTTTCCAATGGTCCAATTTCATATTTACTTGAAAAATTACAAATTATTATATCGTTCCAAACTCACAAATCAAATCGGCATAATTGAATGCACAATTTGTGCACTTTTACGCTTGTTTGAACACAAAACGTGAACTCGTACAAATGTGTGCACAAATGATTTACAGATGTTATCCAATGTTTTGATTGCATATCAACAATACTAAATACATATTATGGCATTCTAAGCCCCATAAATATTATTGAATGCACAATTTGTGCACGTTTATGCATGTTAGAGCGTAAAATGTGCACTCATGCAAAGTTGTGCATCAATTGTTTCAAACGTGTTTTCCAATGGTCAAATTACATATTTACATGAAAAATTACAAATTATTATATCATTCCAAACTCATAAATCAAATTGACATAATTGACTGCACAATTTGTGCATGGTTGAACGCAAAACATGAAGTCGTGCAAATTTATACACAAATGGTTTTAAATTGTCATCCCCCCAGTGTTTTCCAATTGCATATTAACAATAATAAGTACAGTTTCTAGCATTCTAGGACCATAAATATTGTTGAATGCACAATTTGTGCACGTTTATGCATTTTAGAGCACAAAATGTGAAAACGTGCAAAGTTGTGCATAAATTATTTCAAATGTGTTTTCCAATGCATATTTACAAGCAAAATTACAAATTACATCATTCAAAACTCATAAATTAAATCAAAATAATTGAATGCACAATTTGTACACATTTATGCATATTTGAATGCAAAATGTTGTGCTCGGGCAAATTTGTGCACAGATGGTTTTAAAGAGGTTATTCGATGGTCCGATTGCACATTTATGAGCAAAATTATAATTTGTACCATTCCAAACTCATAAATCAAATTGGCATAACTGAACGCACCAATTTGCGCGCATTTGAGTATGTTTGAATGCAAAACGTGAACTCATACAAATTTGTGCACAAATGGTTTTAAAAATGTTATCCAATGTTCCATTTGCATATTGGCAATAATGAGTACATATTCTAGCTTTCCAAGTTCATAAATATTATAGATATTATTGAATGCACAATTTGTGCACGTTTATGCATTTTAGAGCGAAAAATGTGAACTCGTGCAAAGTTATGCATAAATTTTTTTCAAACGTGTTTTCTAATGGCCCAATTGCATATTTTCAAGAAAAAATTACAAGTTACGGTATTCCAAAGTCAGAAATGAAATTGACATAATCGAATGCAGAATTTGTGCGCACATTTGTGCATGTCTGAACGCCAAATGTGAACTCGTTCAAATTTGCGCACAAATGGTTTTAAAAATGTTATCCAATGTTCCATTTGCATATTAGCAATAATAAGTACACATTCTGGCATTATAATCTCATAAATACTATTGATATTATTGAATGCACAATTTGTGCACGTTTATGCATTTGAGAGCGCAAAATGTGAACTTATGAAAAGTTGTGCATATATTGTTTTGAAACATGTTTTCCAATGGTCTAATTGCATATTTACGAGTAAATTTACAAATTACATCATTCTAAACTCATAAATTAAATTGAAATAATTGAATGCACAATTTGTATGCACTTACGCATGTTTGAAAGTAAATCGTTAACTAGTGCAAATTTGTGCACAAATGGTTTTAAAGAGGTTATCCAACGGTCCCAATTGCACATTTATGACCAAAATTACATATTATACCATTCCAAACTCATGAATCAAATTGACATAATTGAATGCACAATTTGCGCATGTTCGAACGTAAAACATGAACTCGTACAAATTTGCGCCCAAATGGTTTTAAAAATGTTATCCAATGTTCCATTTGCATATTAGCAATAATAAGTACATATTCTAGCATTCTAATCTCATAAATAGTATTGATATTATTGAATGCACAACTTGTGCACGTTTATGCATTTTGGAGTGCAAAATGTGAACTTGTGTAAAGTTGTGCATAAATCATTTGAAATGTGTTTTCCAATGGTCCAATTTCATATTTACTTGAAAAATTACAAATTATTATATCGTTCCAAACTCACAAATCAAATCGGCATAATTGAATGCACAATTTGTGCACTTTTACGCTTGTTTGAACACAAAACGTGAACTCGTACAAATGTGTGCACAAATGATTTACAGATGTTATCCAATGTTTTGATTGCATATCAACAATACTAAATACATATTATGGCATTCTAAGCCCATAAATATTATTGAATGCACAATTTGTGCACGTTTATGCATGTTAGAGCGTAAAATGTGCACTCATGCAAAGTTGTGCATCAATTGTTTCAAACGTGTTTTCCAATGGTCAAATTACATATTTACATGAAAAATTACAAATTATTATATCATTCCAAACTCATAAATCAAATTGACATAATTGACTGCACAATTTGTGCATGGTTGAACGCAAAACGTGAAGTCGTGCAAATTTATACACAAATGGTTTTAAATTGTCATCCCCCCAGTGTTTTCCAATTGCATATTAACAATAATAAGTACAGTTTCTAGCATTCTAGGACCATAAATATTGTTGAATGCACAATTTGTGCACGTTTATGCATTTTAGAGCACAAAATGTGAAAACGTGCAAAGTTGTGCATAAATTATTTTCAAATGTGTTTTCCAATGCATATTTACAAGCAAAATTACAAATTACATCATTCAAAACTCATAAATTAAATCAAAATAATTGAATGCACAATTTGTACACATTTATGCATATTTGAATGCAAAATGTGTGCTCGGGCAAATTTGTGCACAGATGGTTTTAAAGAGGTTATTCGATGGTCCGATTGCACATTTATGAGCAAAATTATAATTTGTACCATTCCAAACTCATAAATCAAATTGGCATAACTGAACGCACAATTTGCGCGCATTTGAGTATGTTTGAATGCAAAACGTGAACTCATACAAATTTGTGCACAAATGGTTTTAAAAATGTTATCCAATGTTCCATTTGCATATTGGCAATAATGAGTACATATTCTAGCTTTCCAAGTTCCTAAATATTATAGATATTATTGAATGCACAATTTGTGCATGTTTATGCATTTTAGAGCGCAAAATGTGAACTCGTGCAAAGTTATGCATAAATTGTTTTCAAACGTGTTTTCTAATGGCCCAATTGCATATTTTCAAGAAAAAATTACAAATTACAGTATTCCAAAGTCATAAATGAAATTGACATAATCGAATGCACAATTTGCGCGCACATTTGTGCATGTTTGAACGCCAAATGTGAACTCGTTCAAATTTGTGCACAAATGGTTTTAAAAATGTTATCCAATGTTCCATTTGCATATTAGAAATAATAAGTACACATTCTAGCATTATAATCTCATAAATACTATTGATATTATTGAATGCACAATTTTTGCACGTTTATGCATTTGAGAGCGCAAAATGTGAACTTGTGAAAAGTTGTGCATAAATTGTTTGAAACATGTTTTCCAATGGTCTAATTGCATATTTACAAGCAAAATTACAAATTACATCTGATACGGAACCTCCAAGAATAAGCTTGAGAACTCCTTTATGTATTTGAACCCCCAAAGCATTAACTTGAAAACCCCAATAGTCAATTCAGCAACAACTCCTAAAAATGGTTAGAAATCAGATTACTTAGATGATCAAAGAATTAGAATAAAGAAAAATCATTTATAAATTCTAATTTCAAAAAACTCCTCAAGAAGATGATCAATCGACTTGAATGTTCCTTAAAGCATGTATTCTACACAAGAACACAAAGATAAAAGCAAAACAGCCTTTAGGTTTTAAAACTTCAATTCTCAATAATAAAATTTGTCCAAGGCATATATATAGCCTTTACAAGGTTTTCCTTAGTGAGTAAGGAAAACTAATAACCCTAATCACAAAAAAAGGAAATTAATATAATCAGACCTTAAATAGGAATTTTGACATACTTCCTATTTTAAGAATAATTAAACTAACTAAAAATAATGGGCTTTTAAAATAACAAATTCGTCCAGCCCTTATTTAACATATTTAAACCTAAATAACAATGCTTAAATAACTCTCCCCATGCATATTCGGCTAGCCCATAACAAATGAGGCCCATTATATAGTTAATTAAACCCATTAATAACTTGGACTTGAATTAAGTTGTATTGAACTTGAGCTGCACTTGGCACAAAGCTTTGGTGTCCTTGTAAACTTTCACTAGCTAAGTTCAAAAAGCCTTGTAGATGATGGATTAAGGCTTCTTGAAGCTTCTTAGATTGAGACCTTGTTATAGGTCTTTGAGGCATGCTGATTGGACTCAAAACCTCTTGAACTTGATCCTTGCCTTCTTGACCATATCTTCATCATGTTGAATTCTTTGAACTTGGTGTATTGGCTACTCCATAACATTTCCCCTCTCCTCAAAAGGATTCGTCCTCAAATCTAAAGCATCACCTATATCAAAAGGACTCAAATCAGCCACATTGAATGAAGCACTAACATTATACTCACCAGGTAAGTCCACTTTGTATGCATTGTCATTAATCCTTTCAAGTATTTGAAAAGGACCATCTCCTCTTGGGTTTAGCTTAGACTTCCTTTGAAGTGGAAACCTTTCTTTACGAAAATGCACCCAAACCCAATCTTCAGGCTGAAAAATCATTGGCTTCCTTCCCTTGTTCACATGTGAAGCTACTTTAGCATTTTGCTTCTCAATCCTCTCCTTAACTTGCTTATGTAACTTCTTCACCAAATCAGCCTTAGAATTAGCATCAACACTCACAAAATTGTTAGGTGGCAATGGCAATAAATCAATAGGAGTAAGTGGATTAAATCCATAAACAATCTCAAATGGAGAGCAATTAGTAGTGCTATGAACAACCCTATTGTAAGCAAACTCCACAAATGGTAAACAATCCTCCCACATCATAATGTTCTTTTCTATGATTGCCCTAAGCAAAGTAATCAAAGTCCTATTAACTACTTCAGTTTGCCCATCAGTTTGAGGGTGACAAGTAGTTGAAAACAATAGCTTAGTTCCTAACTTTCCCCATAACACACGCCGAAAATGACTCAAAAACTTAACATCCCTATCACTAACAATGCTCCTAGGTATGCCATGTAAACACACAACTTCTTTGAAAAACAAATCAGCAATCAACTTAGCATCATCAGTTTTATAACATGGTATAAAATGAGCCATTTTACTAAATCTATCAACCACAACAAAGATACTATCATGACCTTTCCTAGTTCTAGGCAATCCAAGCACAAAATCCATAGACAAATAAGTCTAAGGTTCACTAGGAACGGGTAATAGTGTGTATAACCCATGTGGTTTCAACCTAGACTTAGCCTCTCTACATGTAATGCAATGCTCATAAACTTTATACACATCATGTTTCATACTGGGCCAAAAGAAAAGTTCTAATGGCATATCATAGGTCTTATTTACCCCAAAATGCCCCATTAAGCCTCCTCCATGTGCCTCCTTAATTAATAATTCCCTTATTGAACACTTAGGAATGCACAATCTATTTCTTTTAAACAAGAAACCATCAAACAAGTAAAAATCATCCGAAACAACCCCATTGGCACAAGATGCATATATATCACCAAAATCATCATCATGTGGATACAACTCCTTTATAAACTCAAAACCTAATAATTTAGCAGTAAGAGAGTTAAGTAAGGTGTACCTTCTAGATAATGCATCAGCAACCACATTCTCTTTACCTTGCTTGTACTTAATCACATATGGAAATGTTTCTATGAACTCCACCCATTTGGCATGCCTACGGTTCAGCTTATCTTGACCCTTCAAATGCTTTAAACTTTCATGGTCAGTGTGTATCACAAACTCCCTAGGCCACAAATAATGTTGCCATGTTTGCAAAGCTCGAACCAATGCATATAATTCCTTATCATAAGTTGGATATTTCAAGGTTGCCCCACTTAACTTTTCACTAAAATACATTAGTGGTCTTTGATCCTGCATCAAAACAGCTCCAATCCCTATGCCACTAGCATCACATTCAATCTCAAAAGTTTTATCAAAGTTAGGTAAAGCAAGTAAAGGGTGCATTACACAATTTGCCTTAAGTTCATTAAATGCATGTTCTTGTGCATCACCCCAAACAAATCCAACATTTTTCTTAACTAATTCATTCAAAGGTGCGGCTATAGTGCTGAAATCTTTAATGAATCTCCTATAGAAACTAGCAAGCCCATGAAAACTTCTCACCTCACTAGCATTTTTAGGTTTTGGCCACTCTTTAATAGCCACTAACCTTCTCCTCATCAACCTCTATACCTTGACTAGATACAACAAAACCAAGAAAATTAACCTTATTCATGCAAAAACTACACTTTTTAAGGTTTGCATACAACTTTTCTTGTCTAAGTGTTTCTAGTACAATTCGCACATGCATAACATGATCATCTAAACACTTAGAGTAAATCAGAATATCATCAAGGTAAACAATAACAAATTTACCTAAGTAATTTTGCAACACATGGTTCATCAATCGCATGAATGTGCTAGGTGCATTAGTAAGACCAAAGGGCATAACAAGCCACTCATACAACCCATACTTAGTCTTAAAAGCTGTTTTCCATTCATCACCAACATTCATTCGAATTTGATAATAACCAGATTTCAAGTCTATTTTAGTGAACAAACAAGAACCATATAACTCATCAAGCATATCATCTAATCTAGGAATAGGGATGATGATACTTTACAGTGATTTTATTGATGGCTTTGCAATCCACACACATCCTCCATGTTCCATCCTTCTTTGGCACAAGAATGACAGGAATCGAACAAGGACTAAGACTTTCCCTCACATACCCTTTAGCTAGCAACTCCTCCATTTGTGTTTGGATCTCCTTTGTTTCTCTTGGATTTGCTCTATATGCTGGGTCGATTGGGTATGGCTGCCCTAGGAATGAAGTCAATTTGATGTTCTATGCCTCTAATTGGGGGTAATCCACTAGGCATCTCTTTGGGAAACACATCTTCAAATTCCTGTAAAAGATCAACAAACACACTAGGCAAAGATGGGTTAAGTTCATTAGTTGCCAAATAAGCCCATTTGTACAAAAGTACAAATATAGGCCGATTAGCATACAAGGCCTGTCTAACCTCACTTGTCCTAGCTATTAAACTCAAATTCTTTTCTTTTTTCTCTCTAGGCTGAATCTCTTCTTTTGTTTTTCCCTCTTTCTTTTCACTCTCTAAAGAATTTTTCTTACTCTCTTTTTCTTTCTTTTCAGCCTCCACTCTCATTCTTTCCATTTTACATTGGTCTTCATACACCTCCTTTGAAGAAAGCGGTGTTAATATAATCTTGCACCCATCCTTGGTAAAGTGATACCGATTGAGGTACCCATCATGCTTGGTCTTTCTATCAAATTGCCATGGTCTACCAAGCAAAATATCTCCAGCATGCATAGGAACTACATCACACAATTGCTCATCATGATATTTACCAATTGAAAAGGAAATAATAGATTGTCTATTTACCTTGACCTCTCCACAATCATTAAGCCATTGAAGTTTGTATGGTCATGGGTGTGGTATAGTAGACAGCCCCAATCTACTAATTAAGAATGAGCTCACTGCATTGGTGCAACTCCCTCCATCAACAATCATAAGACATGCCTTGCCTTGCACATGACACCCTTGTATGGAATAAGTTATCTCGTTGCTCTTCAATGCAATCTTCCTTTATTTGAGTACTAAGAGCACGCCTTGTAACTAGCATGTCACCTTTGATTGGCTCCTCTATACTCCCATCACTATAACTTTCCAATTCAGGCATCTCATCCTTATCACTTTCATTATTGCCCTCTTCTTCATCAGTCACAATTTCCCTATTCCTTATGGTCATAGTTCTCTTATTAGGGCAATCTTTGCTCACATGACCTACTCCTTGACACTTCCAACACTTAATGTCTCTATTTCTCCCTTTAGGCTCATCGATTTTGATTTTGTCCTTAGAGACCGAATCTGCCTTCCCTTTAGCAACCTCATGAGCAACCTTATTCCCACCCCTATAATCACTCTTTCCATCCTTTTTCCAATTAAAATTAGAGCTAGAATAGGATTTGGAATTGTACCTTGTCGCCCCTCTTCCTTGGAGTTGCCTTTCTATCTTGACGGCCATGTGCACCATCTCTTCTAAATCTTCATATTTGTGTAAATCTACTCGATCAGATATGTCTTTGTTTAGACCAGCCAAGAAGCGTGCCATAGTGATCTCCACATCTTTATCTATATCAGCCCTAGTCATGAGCATCTCCATCTCTTTATGGTAATCATCCACACTCTTACTACCTTGTTTAAGAACTTGAAGTTTTTGTACAAGTTCCCTATGATAGTGTTTTGGCACAAATTGCTTCCTCATTACAACCTTGAGCTCAGGCCAATTATCAATTGGGTACTCCAAATTCCTTCACCTATTAATCACCAAATGGTCCCACCAAGCAATAGCATAATCAGAAAATTGAGTAACCGCCAATTTTACCTTCTTTTCCTCGCTAAATTGATGGCAATCAAATATAAGCTCCAATTGCTTCTCCCATTGTAAATAGGACTCCGAATCTGATTTACCTTGAAAGTTAGGTATCTTATGTTTGATGCTTCCCAAATTTCGATCTACGTAATCTTCATTGCCTCGGTTTCTTCCATTGTATGGAACCGGTTGTAACCTTCCTCTTCCTCTACCTCGGCCTTGTCTACCTCCACCTCTTGGTACTCCCTACTTCTGTATAGGCCTCATCTTCATCCTCATTGTCAATATTGCCTTCTACTTCCTCATTATGATTTGGTGTTGTTGCCCTTTCAACCGCTCCTAGCCTTGTATCCATGCGGTTTAATCTCTCCATTATAGTCTCAAAATTTGTATTCATACGTTCAAATTGCCTTTGTTGAGCCTCACGGAGCAAAGTTTCATTAACTTTACCCTCACCTTTATTTTCACTTTGGTTTGACATTGTTGATCTAGAGCCAAAGCTCTGATACCAAATGATACGAAACCTCCAAGAATAAGCTTGAGAACTCCTTTATGTATTTGAACCCCCAAAGCATTAACTTGAAAAACCCCAATAGTCAATTCAGCAACAACCCTTAAGAATTGTTAGAAATCATATTACTTAGATGATCAAAGAATTAGAATAAAGAAAACTCATTTCTAAATTCCAATTTCGAAACACTCTATAAGAAGATGATCAATCGACTTGAATGTTCCTTAAAGCATGTATTCTACATAAGAACACAAAGATAAAAGCAAAACAGCCTTTAGGTTTTAAAACTTCAATTCTCAATAATAAAATTTGTCCAAGGCATATATATATAGCCTTTACAAGGTTTTCCTTAGTGAGTAAGGAAAACTAATAACCCTAATCACAAAAAAAGGAAATTAATCTAATCAGACCTTAAATAGGAATTTTGACATACTTCCTATTTTAAGAATAATTAAACTAACTAAAACTAATGGGCTTTTAAAATAAACAAATTCGTCCAGCCCTTATTTAACATATTTAAACCTAAATAATAATGCTTAAATAACTCTCCCATGCATATTCGGCCAGCCCATAACAAATGAGGCCCATTATATAGTTAATTAAACCCATTAATAACTTGGACTTGAATTAAGTTGTATTGAACATGAGCTGCACTTGGCACAAAGCTTTGGTGTCCTTGTAAACTTTCACTAGCTAAGTTCACAAAGCCTTGTAGATGATGGATTAAGGCTTCTTGAAGCTTCTTAGATTGAGACCCTTTTTATAGGTCTTTGAGGCATGCTGATTGGACTCAAAACCTCTTGAACTTGATCCTTGCCTTCTTGACCATGCTCATCTTCATCATGTTGAATTATTTGAACTTGGTGTGTTGGCTGCTCCATAACAACATCATTCCAAACTCATAAATTAAATTGAAATAATTGAATGCACAATTTGTATGCACTTACGCATGTTTGAAAGTAAATCGTTAACTAGTGCAAATTTGTGCACAAATGGTTTTAAAGAGGTTATCCAATGGTCGAATTGCACATTTATGACCAAAATTACATATTATACCATTCCAAACTCATGAATCAAATCGACATAATTGAATGCACAATTTGCGCATGTTTTGAATATAAAACGTGAACTCGTACAAATTTGCGCCCAAATGGTTTTAAAAATGTTATCCAATGTTCCATTTGCATATTAGCAATAATAATACATATTCTCTCATAAATAGTATTGATATTATTGAATGCACAATTTGTGCACGTTTATGCATTTTGGAGTGCAAAAATGTGAACTTGTGTAAAGTTGTGCATAAATCGTTTGAAACGTGTTTTCCAATGGTCCAATTTCATATTTACTTGAAAAATTACAAATTATTATATCGTTTCAAACTCACAAATTAAATCGGCATAATTGAATGCACAATTTGTGCACTTTTGCACTTGTTTGAACACAAAACGTGAACTCGTACAAATGTGTGCATAAATGATTTACAGATGTTATCCAATGTTTTCATTGCATATCAACAATACTAAATACATATTTTGGCATTCTAAGCCCATAAATATTATTGATATTATTGAATGCACAATTTGTGCACGTTTATGCATGTTAGAGCGCAAAATGTGCACTCATGCAAAGTTGTGCATCAATTGTTTCAAACGTGTTTTCCAATGGTCAAATTACATATTTTCCAATTGCATATTAACAATATTTTCAAATTGCATATTTTCCAAATGGTTTTAAATTGTCATCCCCCAAGTGTTTTCCAATTGCATATTAACAATAATAAGTACACTTTCTAGCATTCTAGGACCATAAATATTGTTGAATGCACAATTTGTGCACGTTTATGCATTTTAGAGCACAAAATGTGAAAACGTGCAAAGTTGTGCATAAATTATTTCAAATGTGTTTTCCAACGGTCCAATAAGAAAAATTACAAATTACATCATTCAAAACTCATAAATTAAATTGAAATAAATGAATGCACAATTTGTACACATTTATGCATATTTGAACGCAAAATGTGTACTCGGGCAAATTTGTGCACAAATGGTTTTAAAGAGGTTATCCGATGGTCCGATTGCACATTTATGAGCAAAATTACAATTTATACCATTCCAAACTCATAATCAAATTGGCATAAGTGAACGCACAATTTGCACGCATTTGAGTATGTTTGAATGCAAAATGTGAACTCATACAAATTTGTGCACAAATGGTTTAAAAAATGATATCCAATGTTCCATTTGCATATTGGCAATAGTGAGTACATAATCTAGCTTTCCAAGTTCATAAATATTATAGATATTATTGAATGCAAAATTTGTGCACGTTTATGCGTTTTAGAGCGCAAAATGTGAACTCGTGCAAAGTTATGCATAAATTGTTTCAAATGTGTTTTCTAATGGTCCAATTGCATATTTTCAAGAAAAATTACAAATTATAGTATTCCAAAGTCATAAATGAAATTGAGTTTGGAACGATATAATAATTTGTAATTTTTTAAGTAAATATGAAATTGGACCATTGGAAAACACGTTTCAAACGATTTATGCACAACTTTACACAAGTTCACATTTTGCGCTCTAAAATGCATAAACGTGCACAAATTGTGCATTCAATAATATCAATACTATTTATGAGATTATAATGCTAGAATATGTACTTATTATTGCAAATATGCAAATGGAACATTGGATAACATTTTTAAAACCATTTGTGCACATATTGAATGAGTTTACCTTTTACGTCCAAACATGTGCAAATTGTGCATTCAATTATGTCGATTTGATTTGTGAGTTTGGAACGATATAATAATTTGTAATTTTTCAAGTAAATATGAAATTGGACCATTGGAAAACACGTTTCAAACAATTTATGCACAACTTTACACAAGTTCACATTTTGCGCTCTAAAATGCATAAATGGTGCACAAATCGTGCATTCAATAATATCAATACTATTTATGAGATTATAATGCTAGAATATGTACTTATTATTGCTAATATGCAAATGGAACATTGGATAACATTTTTAAAACCATTTGGGCGCAAATTTGTACGAGTTCACCGTTTTATGTTCAAACATGCGCAAATTGTGCATTCAATTATGTCAATTTGATTCATGAGTTTGGAATGGTGTAATATGTAATTTTGGTCATAAATGTGCAATTGGACCCTTGGATAACCTCTTTAAAACCATTTGTGCACAAATTTGCACTAGTTAATGATTTACTTTCAAACATGCGCAAGTGCATACAAATTGTGCATTCAATTATTTCAATTTAATTTATGAGTTTGGAATGATGTAATTTGTAATTTTGCTAGTAAATATGCAATTAGGCCATTGGAAAACATGTTTCAAACAATTTATGCACAACTTTTCACAAGTTCACATTTTACGGTCTCAAATGCATAAACGTGCACAAATTGTGCATTCAATAATATCAATAGTATTTATGAGATTATAATGCTAGAATGTGTACTTATTATTGCTAATATGCAACTGGAACATTCGATAACATTTTTAAAACCATTTGTGCGCAAATTTGAACGAGTTCACATTTGGCGTTCAAATATGCATAAATGTGCGCAAATTGTGCATTCAATTATGTCAATTTCATTTATGACTTTGGAATACTGTAATTTGTAATTTTTCTTGAAAATATGCAATTGGACCATTAGAAAACACGTTTGAAACAATTTATGCATAACTTTGCACGAGTTCACATTTTGCGCTCTAAAATGCATAAACGTGCACAAATTGTGTGTTCAATAATATCTATAATATTTATGAACTTGGAAAGCTAGAATATGTACTCATTATTGCTAATATGCAAATGGAACATTGGATAACAGTTTTAAAACCATTTGTGCACAAATTTGTATAAGTTCACGTTTTGCGTTCAAACATACTCAAATGCGCGCAAATTGCGCGTTCAATTATGCCAATTTGCTTTATGAGTTTTGAATGTTTTAAATTGTAATTTTACTCATAAATGTGCAATCGGACCATCGGATAACCTCTTTAAAACCATCTGTGCACAAATTTGCCCGAGTACACAATTTGCGTTCAAATATGCATAAATGTGTACAAATTGTGCATTCAATTATTTTGATTTAATTTATGAGTTTTGAATGATGTAATTTGTAATTTTTCTTGTAAATATGCAGTTGGACAATTGGAAAACACATTCAAAACAATTTATGCACAACTTTGCACATTTTCACATTTTAACGCTCTAAAATGCATAAACGTGCACAAATTGTGCATTCAATAATATTTATGGTCCTAGAATGCTAGAAAGTGTACTTTTATTATTGTTAATATGCAATTGGAAAACACTGGATGACAATTTTTTTAAAACCATTTGTGCATAAATTTGCACGACTTCACGTTTTGCGTTCAACCATGCACAAATTATGCATTCAATTATGTCAATTTGATTTATGAGTTTGGAATGATATAATAATTTGTAATTTTTCATGTAAATATGTAATTTGACCATTGGAAAACACGTTTGAAACAATTGATGCACAACTTTGCATGAGTTCACATTTTGCGCTCTAACATGCATAAACGTGCACAAATTGTGCATTCAATAATATCAATAATATTTGTGGGCTTAGAATGCCAGAATATGTATTTAGTTAGGAAGAAAAAACACAAGAAAACTTCAAAAGGATGCAAATGACATATAAAGAAATAATCTAGATGCAAGAAACACAAAAATTAGATGAAGAAACAAGAAAGATGCAATTCAGCTTGAAATAAGAAAAAGGGGGGAAACAACAATAAAAACAAGTGCTTAATGAATCAAGAATAATGAAAAACTCAAATGAAGCAATGTTCATGTAAAAGGAACGAAAATAAGGTGCAAGAAACAAGGAATTAAATTCAAGAACCAGGAAATCAAGTTTAAGCCTAAATAGAAAGTTCTAACTAAATAGTAATAGAAACTTCATTTTGGAGCTCAAGAACAAATTAAAAACTTCAAATTGATGTAGAAGACATGCAAGGATCATATTAGGAAGCAAAAATCACAAAGAAAGTTGATCAAGAAGGAAGGTTACCTCTGTATGCCTTAAATGTGTCAATTCTGCCCAAACTTAAAAAAATATGCAAAAAAGAGAATATTTAAAGGAGAAAGACGAATTTAAGACTGAAATAATTCAAATAAGATGGTATATATAGGGTTCAGGTCAATGGAATTCAATGTCCCTTTCAATCTTCCTAAATAGCCACCTAATCCTTATTTGTGTATGATTGAAAAAAATCTTCTTAATTTCCTCTTGAGTTTAGGAAACTTTCAAGGCTAGCTATAATAGGAACCTTTTAACAACCCTAATATCTATATAAACACACCAAAAATAAGGATTAACACATCAAACACGTTTTCAAGCCAATTAAGGCACAATCAAACCAATCAGACCTATTCTTTGATCTTTTTTTTTTTTTGGATATTTCAGATATGATTTCATTTTTTTCTTCTTCTTCTCTTTTTTTTTTCTTTATTTTTTCTTTTTTTTAATCAGAATAAAAAAAAACCATAAGAATCAAAAACTAAATAATGTAGAATGTAAAGAAATAAGCAAATAACATAAAGAAAAGGATAGATAACCTGATTTAAGAGCCAAAGCTCTGATACCAAATGTTAAGAACCTCTAAGGATTAGAACCACAAACCCTAATGATTATGAACCTGTGAATTACTATCTTGAAAACCCAAGAACAAATTGAGTTTCAAAACCTAAGAATTGCTTAAATCAGATTGCAAGGTTTGGTTGATCAAGATTAGAACCTAAAGAAAACTAAGTTCTTTAAACTCTAACCCTTAACACGCCACAAGGATAGATCAATTCCTTGATAAGTGGTTTATGCATTCAACAAGAATTCAAGAATTCAAGCAAATATGCAAAAGGACTAATTTTCATTCAAATTTCCAATCTGTCTAAAACACACTATAATGAGGGTTTTTATAACATCCTAACATGAGAAACCCTAATAAAACTATTAAGCATAATAGCAAATAATATAGTTCTGAACTTAAATAAGGGATTTGAGCCCACTTGCTAGCTCACATTAGTCTTCATGTATTTGGACTTGCCAAACATTAAACAAAGCCCATTCAATTGTGTCTTCACTTGGGCCAAACCTAGCATGACCAATTGAACTTCCTTGACTAGCCCAATCTTGCATATAGCCAATTAAGGCTTCTTGTAGCTTCTTGGATCAAGCCCAATCATGCTTAATGGATCCTTAGCTTTATCTTTGGTTTTCTTGCTGTCCTCTCCATCAAGGCCCATCCTTAGCTTTATCTCTAGAAATGCTGCCCACCATTACCATTCTTAAGCTTGGCCCATGTCCGTATCACATGCAAAGTTATGCGTAAATTGTTTCAAATGTGTTTTCCAATGGTCAAATTACATATTTAGATGAAAAATTACAAATTATTATGTCATTCCAAACTCATAAATCAAATTTACATAATTGAATGCACAGTTTGTGCATGGTTGAACGCAAAACGTGAACTCGTGCAAATTTGTACACAAATGGTTTCAAATTGTTATCCAATGTTTTCCAATTGCATATTAACAATAATAAGTACATTTTATAGCATTCTAGGACCATAAATATTATTGAATGCACAATTTGTGCACGTTTATACATTTTAGAGCGTAAAATGTGAAAACGTTCAAAGTTGTGCATAAATTGTTTCAAATGTGTTTTCCAACGGTCCAACTACATATTATAAGAAAAGTTACAAATTACATCATTCCAAACTCGTAAATTTAAATCCAAATAATTGAATGCCCAATTTGTACACATTTGTGCATGTTTGAATGCAAAATGTGAACTCGTGCAAATTTGTGCATAGACAGTTCTAAAGAGGTTATCCGATGGTCCAATTGCACATTTATGAGAAAAATTACAATTTATACCATTCCAAACTCATAAATCAAACTGACATAATTGAACACGCGCATTTGCGTATGTTTTGAACACAAAACGTGAACTCGTACAAATTTGTGCACAAATGGTTTTAAAAATGTTATCCAATGTTCCTTTTGCATATTAGCAATAATGAGAACATATTCTAGCTTTCCAAGTTCATAAATATTATAGATACTATTGAATGCAAAATTTATGCACGTTTAGAGTGCAAAATGTGATACGAACCCTACCTATAAAAGAGATAGAATGCGCATCCAACTTTGAATATTAGCACAAGGATCATCAAGGATAGTTGTGTTGATGGAGCTAAACCCCTTGCTTATTAAATTAAACTAAGATACTTAGCTATTATAAGATGAACAATCACACAATTCTAAGTTTAATCTAACCTAGTAATTGTAATGAAAGGTAGAAGTGAAACAATTCAAGTAAACTTGCAAAGTTTCAAAAGAACAAAGTTTAAGGAAAAACCTCACTTTTAATATTTCAATGCTTCTTAAATTCGTATGTCATAGGGTTAGCCCTTATATAGGCATGTAAACAAACTAATCCTTAAAGGAAAAGATTCTATTCCTTATTCCCAAAGATACCTATATAGGAAAATCCTTAATTAAGGAGATTTCCTTTAAAATAGGACAACTAATGACAACTCATCTTTGAAAAGTCAAAATTGACAACTCATTACAATTCATGACAATTAAGCAAAATGACAACTCATGACAACTAAGCATTAAAGCATGTCATGTCACATGCCATGTCATATGTTGACCATTGACTTTGACTTGTTGACTATTTGACTTTGACTTATTGACTTTGACTTGGAATATTCATGAATCTTCTCACATCTTCTAGAATCTTCTTGAATCTTCCTTATTGACTCCAAAATAGGAAAATAAATCAAAATTCCATCCAATCAAGCTAATTAATTTTAGAATAGGAAATTAAGCTAATTAGCTTGAAGTCTTTATATTTAGGCGTTGTTGATCCCTTTTAGGATTCATATTATATAGTATGTAATTTTGGTAATAAATGTGCAATCAGACCATTGGATAACCTCTTTAAAACCATTGGTGCACAAATTTGCACTAGTCAATGATTTACTTTCAAATATGCGCAAGTGCATACAAATTGTGCATTCAATTATTTCAGTTTAATTTATGAGTTTGGAATGATGTAATTTGTAATTTTTCTTGTAAATATGCAATTGGACCATTGGAAAACACGTTCTAAGCAATTTATGCACAACTTTTCACAAGTTCACATTTTGCGCTTTAAAATGCATAAACGTACGCAAATTGCGCATTCAATAATATCAACAGTATTTATGAGATTATAATGCTAGAATATGTACTCATTATTGCTAATATGCAAAATGGAACATTGGATAACATTTTTAAAACCATTTGTGCGCGAATTTGAACGAGTTCACATTTGGCATTCAAACATGCACAAATGTGCGCAAACTATGCATTCAATTATGTTAATTCAATTCATGACTTTGGAATACTGTAATGTGTAATTTTTCTTGCAGATATGCAATTGGACCAATGGAAAACACGTTTGAAACAATTTATGCATAACTTTGCATGAGTTCACATTTTGTGCTCTAAAATGCATAAACGTGCACAAATTTTGCATTCAATAGTATCTATAATATTTATGAACTTAGAAAGCTAGAATATGTTCTCATTATTGCTAATATGCAAATGGAACATTGGATAACATTTTTAAAACCATTTGTGCACAAATTTGTATGAGTTCACGTTTTGCGTTCAAACATACGCAAATGCACGCGTTCAATTATGTCAGTTTGATTTATGAGTTTGGAATGGTATAAGTTGTAATTTTTCTCATAAGTGTGCAATTGGACCGTCGGATAACGTCTTTAGAACCGTCTGTGCACAAATTTGCACGAGTTCACATTTTGCGTTCAAACATGCACAAATGTGTACAAATTGTGCATTCAATTATTTCAATTTAATTTATGAGTTTGGAATGATGTAATTTGTAATTTTGGTTGTAAACATGCAACTGGACAATTGGAAAACACATTTGAAATAATTTATGCACAACTTTGCACGTTTTCACATTTTGCGCTCTAAAATGCATAAACGTGCACAAATTGTGCATTCAATAATATTTATGGTCCTAGAACACTAGAAAATGCACTTATTATTATTAATATGCAATTGGAAAATATTGGACAATAATTTGAAACCATTTGTACACAAATTTGCACGAGTTCACATTTTGCCTTCAACCATGCACAAACTGTGCATTCAATTATGTCAATTTGATTTATGAGTCTGGAATGATATAATAATTTGTAATTTTTCATGTAAATATGTAATTTTTCCATTGGAAAACACGTTTGAAACAATTTACGCACAACTTTGCGTGAGTTCACATTTTGCGCTCTAGCATGCATAAACGTGCACAACTGTGCATTCAATAATATCAATAATATTTAAGGGCTTAGAATGCATGCTAGAATATGTATTTAGTATTGTTAATATGCAATCAAAACATTGGATAACATCTGTAAATCGTTTGTGCACAAATTTGTACGAGTTCATGTTTTGTATCCAAACAAGCGCAAAAGTGCACAAATTGTGCATTCAATTATATCAATTTAATTTATGAGTTTGGAATGATATAATTTGTGATTTTACAAGTAAATATGAAACTGGACCATTGGAAAACACGTTTCAAAAATTTATGCACAACTTGGACACAAGTTCACATTTTGTGCTATAAAATGCATAAATGTGCACAAATTGTGCACTCAGTAATATCAATACCATTGATGAGATTAGAATGCTACAATATGTACTCATTATTGCTAATATGCAAATGGAACATTGGATAACATTTTTAAAACCATTTGTGCACAAATTTGTACGAGTTCACATTTTGCGTTCAAACATGCGCAAATTGTGCATTCAATTATGTCAATTTGATTCATGAGTTTGGAATGGTATGGTATGTAATTTTGGTCATAAATGTGCAATCGGACCATTGGATAACCTACCTCTTTAAAACCATTTGTGCAGAAATTTACACTAGTCAACGATTTACTTTCAAACATGCGCAAGTGCGTACAAATTGTGCATTCAATTATTTTAGTTTAATTTATGAGTTTGGAATGATGCAATTTGTAATTTTTCTTGTAAATATGCATTTGGACCGTTGGAAAACACGTTCCAAGCAATTTATGCACAACTTTTCACAAGTTCACATTTTGCGCTCTAAAATGCATAAACGTGTGCAAATTGCGCATTCAATAATATCAACAGTATTTATAAGATTATAATGCTAGAATATGTACTTATTATTGCTAATATGCAAATGGAACATTGGATAACATTTTTAAAACCATTTGTGCGCAAATTTGAATGAGTTCACATTTGGCATCCAAACATGCACAAATGTTCGCAAACTGTGCATTCAATTATGTCAATTCAATTCATGACTTTAGAATACTGTAATGTGTAATTTTTCTTGCAGATATGCAATTGGACCAATGGAAAACACGTTTGAAACAATTTATGCATAACCAGGAGTTCACATTTTGTGCTCTAAAATGCATAAACGTGCACAAATTTTGCATTCAATAGTATCTATAATATTTATGAACTTGGAAAGCTAGAATATGTTCTCATTATTGCTAATATGCAAATGGAACATTGGATAACATTTTTAAAACCATCTGTGCACAAATTTGTATGAGTTCACATTTTGCGTTCAAACGTACGCAACGCGCGTGTTCAATTATGTTAGTTTGATTTATGAGTTTGGAATGGGTATAAGTTGTAATTTTTTCTCATAAGTGTGCAATTGGACCATCGGATAACGTCTTTAGAACCATCTGTGCATAAATTTGCACGAGTTCACATTTTGCGTTCAAACATGCACAAATGTGTACAAATTCTGCATTCAAATATTTTGATTTAATTTATGAGTTTGGAATGATGTAATTTGTAATTTTGCTTGTAAACATGCAGTTGGACAGTTGGAAAACACATTTGAAACAATTTATGCACAACTTTGCACGTTTTCACATTTTACGCTCTAAAATGCATAAACGTGCACAAATTGTGCATTCAATAATATTATGGTCCTAGAACACTAGAAAATGCACTTATTATTGTTAATATGCAATTGGAAAATATTGGATAACAATTTGAAACCATTTGTGCACAAATTTGCACAAGTTCACGTTTTGCGTTCAACCATGCACAAACTGTGCATTCAATTATGTCAATTTGATTTATGAGTTTGGAATGATATAATAATTTGTAATTTTTCATGTAAATATGTAATTTGACCATTGGAAAACACGTTTGAAACAATTTACGCACAACTTTGCATGAGTTCACATTTTGCGCTCTAGCATGCATAAACGTGCACAACCGTGCATTCAATAATATCAATAATATTTATGGGCTTAGAATGCATGCTAGAATATGTATTTAGTATTTTTAATACACAATCAAAAATATTAGATAACATCTGTAAATCGTTTTGTGCACAAATTTGTATGAGTTCACGTTTTATGTCCAAACAAGCGCAAAAGTGCACAAATTGTGCATTCAATTATGTCATTTGATTTATGAGTTTGGAATGATATAATTTGTGATTTTACAAGTAAATATGAAACTGGACCATTGGAAAACACGTTTCAAACAATTTATGCACAACTTGGACATAAGTTCACATTTTGCGCTCTAAAATGCTTAAACGTGCACAAATTGTGCACTCAGTAATATCAATACCATTGATGAGATTAGAATGCTAGAATATGTACTCATTATTGCTAATATGCAAATGGAACATTGGATAACATTTTTAAAACCATATGTGCGTAAATTTGTACGAGTTCACATTTGTGTTCAAATATGGCAAATTGTGCATTCAATTATGTCAATTTGATTCATGAGTTTGGAATGGTACAGTATGTAATTTTGGTCATAAATGTGCAATCGGACCATTGGATAACCTACCATTCCAAACTTGCACTAGTCAACGATTTACTTTCAAACATGCGCAAGTGCGTACAAATTGGCATTCAATTATTTCAATTTAATTTATGAGTTTGGATGATGTAATTTGTAATTTTTCTTGTAAATATGCAATTGGACCGTTGGAAAACACGTTCCAAGCAATTTATGCACAACTTTTCACAAGTTCACATTTTGCGCTCTAAATTCATAAATGTGTGCAAATTGTGCATTCAATAATATCAACAGTATTATGAGATTATAATGCTAGAATATGTACTTATTATTGCTAATATGCAAATGGAACATTGGATAACATTTTTAAACCATTTGTGCACAAATTTGAACGAGTTCACAGTTGGCATCCAAACATGCACAAATGTGCCCAAACTGTGCATTCAATTATGTCAATTTAATTCATGACTTTGGAATAATATTGATAGGAATTGTAGGTTTCATCAATTAACTCCCCAATAGCAAGAATTACTATGATAATTTGAATTAGAAGAAAACTAGAAATTACCAATTTAATCCACAAATTTGGATTGTTCAAAGATTGAAGTAAGAAGATAGATGCTACTTAACCCCTTTACCAACAAGGATAAAGATACTAAGATAGAATTTGAATTTCCTCTTATGCCACAAACAAGAAAGTTTGATAAATAACAAGAAAACAAAGATTTAGATTTGACACCACAAGCTAGAATAAAGCTTGATAAGTCACAAAGTTTATGCAATAAAATAAAGACAAAATTCCTCACAATAAAACTCAAACAAAGTTATAATTCCTATATCAAATTCATTCATGCTACAAAAGAAAGAAAAGGACTTGTTTATATAGAGTATAAGTCCATGCACACACTACTAAAATAGACTCACACACCATAGGATTACTTTTACTCTTAATGGCCTTAATAACCACCACCCACATTAATAGCCATTACTTGGTATTAATTACCCCATTAACTCTTAATAACCACTACCCACATTAATAGCCATTACTTGGTATTAATTACCCCATTAACTTGTATATGGTGGCTACATGTAACCCTAATTGTTATAAACACAAAAATAAGTTAAATATTATTCCTAGGCCTCCATGGATGCCTTATTGGGTTTAAATTCTTGGGCTTTCCAAATGTCCCTAATTAAAACCAATATGGGTTCTTGAAGCTTCTTGGATTTGGACCTTGTGATTGGGCCTTCTTGTACTATTAATGGATCTTGGATCTCTTTAGGCTTTGAACTTGGATTCACATTATTCCCCCTTTCTTCAAAAGGATTTGTCCTCAAATTAGCTCCATCATATTTATCACCTACATCAAACAAAGACAAGTCACTAACATTGAAAGTAGCACTAACATTGCCATACTCACTTGGAAGTTCTAGCTTGTAGGCATTGTTGTTGATGCGTTGAAGCACTTTAAAAGGACTATCTCCTCTTGGCATAAGCTTTTGATTTCCTTTGGTTAGGAAATCTTTCCTTCCTCAAGTGCACCCACACCCAATCTCCGAGCTAAAAAATGACTTGCTTCCTCCCTTTGTTGTGTTTGCTTTTCATATTAGAGTGTCTTCTTCTCAATGTTTGCAGGCACCCCTCATGCAAAAGTCTTGATGAACTCAGCTTTTTGTTTCCCCTCTAGATTAGCTTTGTCCAATGGCAATGGTAGCAAATTTTAATGGAGTCAATGGGTGGAATCCATACACAACTTCAAATGGTGAGCAATTTGTTGAACCATGCACACTCCTATTGCAAGCAAATTCCACATGTGGCAAACATTCTTCCCAATTCTTCTTATTTCTTTGGATGACAGCCCTCAAAAGTATTGAAAGTGTCCTATTGACCACCTCTATTTGTCCATCCGTTTATGGATGACAAGTTGTAGAATACAAAAGCTTTGTCCCCATCTTTCCCCAAAGAGTCTTCCAAAAGTGACTTAGGAATTTGACATCCCTATCACTCACAATGGTCCTTGGCACTCCATGTAGCCTAACAATCTCCTTGAAGAATAGATTGGCAATATGGGTTGCCATCATCTGTCTTGTGACATGGAATGAAATGTGCATTTTGCTAAACTTGTCCACAACAACAAAAATGGAATATCTCCCTCCCTTGGACCTAGGTAATCCCTAAAACAAAATCCATAGAAATGTCTACCCAAGGTTCATTTGGTATGGTAAGAGGTGTATACAAACCATGAGGCATTGCTTTGGATTTGGCTTGTTTGCAAGTAATGCATTTCTCAAAAATTATGTTAACATCCCTTTTCATCTGTGGCCAAAAGAAATGGTCACCCAACACATCCAAAGTTTTCTTAATCCTAAAATGCCCCATTAAAACTCACTATGTGCCTCTCTCATAAGCAACTCTCTTAAAGAACTTTGTGGCACACACAATTTGTTTTCCTAAAAAGAAAACCATTAAACTTATAGAACTTATCAAAACCCCCTTTCTCACATGCCCCATAAACATTACCAAAATCAGGATCATTAGAATAATGATCTTTGATGTATTCAAATCCTAATAATTTTGCATCAAGTTTAGAGATCAAGCATACCTTCTTGATAATGCATCGGCCACCACACTTTCTTTCCCTTGTTTATACTTAATGATGTACGGAAAGGATTCAATGAATTCCACCCATTTTGCATGTCTCTTGTTGAGCTTTCCTTGTCCTTTAAGATACTTCAAGGACTCATGGTCAGTGTGATTATGAATTCTTTATAACTAAGTTAATGCTGCCATGTCCTTAGAACCCTCCACTAATGCATAGAACTCCTTGTCATATGTAGGGCAGTTTAGACTAGCTCCACTTAGCTTTTCGCTAAAGAATGCTATGGGCTTGCCTTCTTGCATCAAAACTCCTCCAATACCTATGCCACTTGCATCGCACTCAATCTCAAAAGGTTTAGTAAAATTTGGCAAAGATAATAAGGGCGCAGAACTTAATTTGTCGTTTAGCAAGTAAAAAGCCTCATCTTGTTCAATTCCCCACTTAAAACCAACATTCTTTTTTATGCATTCAGTTAAAGGTGCAGCTATGGTAGAAAATTTTTTAATGAACCTTCTATAAAAGCTCGCTAAACCATGAAAGCTTCTTGCATCACTTACACTTGTGGGTTGTTGGCCATTCTCTAATTACTTTTACCTTTTCTTGATCAACATGAATGCCCTTGTCATTGACAATATATCCAAGAAAAGTAATTTCATTAGTGCAAAAAACAACATTTCTTTAGATTAGCATACAACTTCTCTTCTCTAAGCACATCAAAAACACAAGTCAAATGTTGTACATGCCCATCTAAATTTTTGCTATAAACCAATAGGTCATCAAATAGACATCAACAAATTTGCCTATGAATGCTCTTAAAACATGATTCATCAATCTCATGAAAGGTTCTTGGTGCATTAGTTAAACCAAAAGGCATTACTAACCACTCATATAAACCATGTTTAGTTTTAAAAGCTGTTTTCCATTCATCACCTTCTCTCATTCTAAATTTGATGATAACCAGATTTCAAATCAATTTTTGAAAACAAACATGAACCATGCAATTCATCCAACATGTCATCTAGCCTAGGAATGGGATGTCTATACTTCACCGTGATTTTGTTGATGGCACGACAATCAACACACATCCTCCAAGTTCCATCTTTCTTAGGCACTAACAAGACGGGTATGGCACATGGACTCATGCTTTCACGAACATAACCCTTCTCCATAAGCTCATTCACTTACTTTTGGATTTCCTTGGTCTCCTCCGGATTACATCTATATGCTGGTCTATTTGGAATGCTTGCTCCGAGTATGAAATCAATTTTGGTGCTCAATGCCTCTTTAGGTGGCAACCATTTGGAATTTCTTTTGGGAATAAATTCTTCATAAAACTGCAAAAGATCAACAACAACACTAAGCAAACCATTGGTTATTTCGTTAGAAATATGCAAAATCTCCTTGTACATAAGTACAAGTATGTGTTGCCTCAAAAGCATAGCTTCCTTCACATCACTCATTTTTGCATAAACACGCATTTTTCTTTCATTTGAACTTTTCTTGTTTTCTCTCACCATGTGTTTCCCATTTTGGTCAAGAGAATTAGAATTTTTAGGTTCACTCATCTCACCTTTTTCTTTACTCTCAAAGGTTTCCCTTCCCAAAGAATTTCCCAATGAAGAACCCATTTCTTCATATTGTTGCTTGATGCGCATTTGGTCTTCAAAAATCTATTTTGGAGTTAATGGTCCAAGGTTAAACCTTTTTCCATCCATAGTCAAAGTATACATATTTTTGAATCCATCATGATTAGCCCTTCTATCATATTGCCAAGGTCTCCCCAATAACATATGTCCGGCCAACATTGGTAACACATCACACAACACCTCATCCTTATATCTACCAATTTGAAAAGAAATTAGAACTTGCTTATTTACCTTTACAACTCCAGTTTCATTAAGCCATTGCAACTTGTATGGTCTTGGGTGCTTGGTAGTAGGCAACTTCAATTTCTCCACTAGCAAAGTGCTTGCTACATTAGTACAACTTCCACTATCCACAATCATGTTGCACAACTTGTTAGAAATCAAACAATGAGTATGAAACAAATTTTCCCTTTGCTCCCTATGGACATCATGTTTATTTTGCAAACTCAATGTTCTTTGAACGACAATATTATCTCCCTTAGCACATTCAACATCACTACAATCTTCTATAGAAGGCATATCATCATCACTATCCCCCTCACTCTCCGATTCAATATCACCATCCCTTAGAATCATAGCTTTCTTATTTGGACATTCCCTAGCAATGTGCCCATGACCCAAACACTTAAAACATTTGATTCCCCTAGTTTGGGTTGGTTGATTCTCACCCTTTCCCTTATTACCCAAGTCAATTTTAGGTTTAGTTTCTACCACTTTTGACTTATTAAAAGGTTTATCATCCTTTTTCCCCCAAGAAGTTTTCCAAGAAGAAGAAGAACCCACATTTGGTTTAGAATCATACCTCTTTCCTTTCAATTGCCTTTCCACTTTCATGGCCAAATTCACCATATCTTCAATCTCCACATAATGTTGCAAATCAACAACATTAGCAATGTTTTTGTTTAGCCCTCTCAAGAACCTTGCCATGGTAGCTTCACGATCTTCTACCACATTTGCTCTAATCATAGCCTTCTCCATTTCTTTGTGATACTCCTCCACGCTCATGGATCCTTGAATTAGATTTTGTAACCTTTGATGAAGCTCTCTATAGTAGTGGCTTAGAACAAACCTCTTTCTCATGATTTGCTTCATTTCCCTCCAATACTCCACGGGTCTTTCTCCATATCTACGTCTTTCCTTGCAAAATGATCCCACCAAACAATTGCATAATCATTAAACTCAACAGCGGCAAGTTTTACCTTTTTCTCCTTTGTATAATTGTGACATTCGAAGATGAGTTCCATTTTCCTCTCCCATTCAAGGTACACATCTAAATCATTTCTTCCTTGGAATGAAGGAATCTTTATTTTGATGCTTCCAAGGTTGCGATCAACATCATCATTAGGACGTCCTCTCCTAGCTTGTCTCCTATGATTGATTTGTTGTCCCACCAAGGTGACTTGATCATCATCCAATTCATCCTCTCCTTTATAGTCCTC
This sequence comes from Mallotus nudiflorus, assembly GCA_947683625.1. Taxonomy (NCBI): domain Eukaryota; kingdom Viridiplantae; phylum Streptophyta; class Magnoliopsida; order Malpighiales; family Euphorbiaceae; genus Mallotus; species Mallotus nudiflorus. The sequence continues at coordinate 2,552,554 of CANTUR010000415.1, read as the reverse complement.
TTGGTCAATTGGTGGACGTCACCTTTGTCTAGGCTCTCCTTGTAATTGGTTAAGGATGCCATCATGCCTCTCCAATTTCTCATTGACTCCCGCCATCATGTTAAACATTCTTTCAAATTGTTATTGCATAGCTTGAATCACATGATCATTTGTAGAAGAAGAACTTGTGTCTTTTGACATGATTGTAAAACCTAAAATTTTAACAAAAGAAAATAGAAAGAAACAATCTCACAACACTCCCTCGCGTGTTTCACTCAAACTTGATGTATACCACATGTGTTTACACTCAATTTTGGCTTTTTCTCTAATGATCTCACACTCTTGCCTTTTACCTCTCAAATTTGCCTTTTGATTTCTTAGATGAACTAAGTTTCTTAATGAAACAAAATTCAAGAAAGCAATAATCAATGATAAAAAAAAAATAAGGTAGGCTAACAAGAAAATAATAAGGTAGGCTTAAAGAAATGAACAATTTGTAACTAATAGGCTAATAGAAATGAAAAACAAAGATAGATCATCAAAGAACACAAAGAGACAGAATTATAAAGATAGATCTCAATGGAATATGAAGATTCAAATTTTTTTTTTAATGTAAACTGAGATCTAACATAGGAATATCAAAGATAACATATATTTTTTTTTATGGATGAATTTTTTTTTGATATATGCACAAATTGAAAGGTATCACAAAATCTCAAAGATAATAACTTTTTTTTTATGATATCTGCAAACAAAATCTTGAGATAAGAAGAATTAAAAAAAATAACAAGAACAATAGATAGCAAGAAAGGTGAAAAATATAAGATGAACACAAGATATTGAGAACTAAAAGATAGTTTTGGATACGCAAACCTCAATCTTAAGCCAATGCTCTGATACCACTTATGATGGGAATTGTAGGTTTCATCAATTAACTCCCCAATAGCAAGAATACTATGATAAGTTGAATTAGAAGAAAACTAGAAATTACCAATTTAATCCATAAATTCGGATCGTTCAAAGATTGAAGTAAGAAGATAAATGCTACTTAACCCCTTTACCAACAAGGATAAAGATACTAAGATAGACTTTGAATTTCCTCTTATGCCACAAACAAGAAAGTTTGATAAATAACAAGAAAATAAAGATTTAGATTTTGACACCACAAGCTAGAATAAAGCTTGATAAGTCACAAAGTTTATGCAATAAATAAAAGACAAAATTCCTCACAATAAAACTCAAACAAAGTTATAATTCCTATATCAAATTCATTCATGCTACAAAAGAAAGAAAAGGACTTGTTTATATAGAGTACAAGTCCATGCACACACTACTAAAATAGACTCGCACACACAGGATTACTTTTACTCTTAAATGGCCTTAATAACCACCACCCACATTAATAGCCATTACTTGGTATTAATTACCCCATTAACTCTTAATAACCACTACCCACATTAATAGCCATTACTTGGTATTAATTACCCCATTAACTTGTATATGGTGGCTACATGTAACCCTAATTGTTATAAACACAAAAATAAGTTAAATATTATTCCTTGGGCCTCCATGGATGCCTTATTGGGTTGAAATTCATGGGCTTTCCAAATGTCCCTAATTAAACCCAATATGGCTTCTTGAAGCTTCTTGGATTTGGACCTTGTGATTGGGCCTTCTTGTACTATTAATGGATCTTGGATCTCTTTAGGCTTTGAACTTCGATTCACATCAACTGTAATGTGTAATTTTTCTTGTAGATATGCAATTGGACCAATGGAAAACACATTTGAAATAATTTATGCATAACTTTGCACGAGTTCACATTTTACGCTCTAAAATGCATAAACATGCACAAATTTTGCATTCAATAGTATCTATAATATTTATGAACTTGGAAAGCTAGAATATGTTCTCATTATTGCTAATATGCAAATGGAACATTGGATAACATTTTTAAAACCATCTGTGCACAAATTTGTACGAGTTCACATTTTGCGTTCAAACATACGTAAATGCGCGCATTCAATTATGTCAGTTTGATTTATGAGTTTGGAATGGTATAAGTTGTAATTTTTCTCATAAGTGTGCAATTGGACCATCGGATAACCTCTTTAGAACCGTCTGTGCAAAAATTTGCACGAGTTCACATTTTGCGTTCAAACATGCACAAATGTGTACAAATTATGCATTCAATTATTTTGATTTAATTTATGAGTTTGGAATGATGTAATTTGTAATTTTCTTGTAAACACGTAGTTGGACCGTTGGAAAACACATTTGAAATAATTTATGCACAACTTTGCACGTTTTCACATTTTGCACTCTAAAATGCATAAACGTGCACAAATTCTGCATTCAATAATATTTATGGTCCTAGAATGCTAGAAAATGCACTTATTATTGCTAATATGCAATTGGAAAACAATGGATAACAATTTGAAAACCATTTGTGCACAAATTTGCATGAGTTCACGTTTTGCATTTAACCATGCACAAACTGTGCATTCAATTATGTCAATTTGATTTATGAGTTTGGAATAATATAATAATATGTAATTTTTGATGTAAATATGCAATTTGTCCGTTGGAAAACACGTTTAAAACAATTTCCGCACAACTTTGCATGAGTTCACATTTTGCGCTCTAGCATACATAAACGTGCACAACTGTGCATTCAATAATATCAATAATATTTATGGGCTTAGAATGCTAGAATATGTATTTAGTATTTTTAATATGCAATCAAAAACATTGGATAACATCTATAAATCGTTTGTGCACAAATTTGTACGAGTTCACTTTTTATGTCCAAACAAGCGCAAAAGTGCACAAATTGTGCATTCAATTATGTCAATTTGATTTAAGAGTTTGGAATGATATAATTTGTGATTTTCAAGTAAATATGGAACTGGACCATTAGAAAACACGTTTCAAATGATTTATGCACAACTTGGACACAAGTTCACATTTTGCGCTCTAAAATGCATAAACGTGCACAAATTGTGCACTCAGTAATATCAATACCATTGATGAGATTAGAATGCTAGAATATGTAATCATTATTGCTAATATGCAAATGGAACATTGGATAACATTTTGAAAACCATTTGTGTGCAAATTTGTATGAGTTCACATTTTGCGTTCAAACATGCGCAAATTCTGCATTCAATTATGTCAATTTGATTCATGAGTTTGGAATGGTATAGTATGTAATTTTGATCATAAATGTGCAATCGGACCATTGGATAACCTACCTCTTTAAAACCATTTGTGCACAAATTTGCACTAGTCAACGATTTACTTTCAAACATGCACAAATTTGCACCAGTTCACATTTTGCGTTCAAACATGCACAAATGTGTACAAATTGTGCATTCAATTATTTCAGTTTAATTTATGAGTTTGGAATGATGTAATTTGTAATTTTTCTTCTAAATATGAAATTGGACCGTTGGAAAACACGTTCCAAGCAATTTATGCATAACTTTTCACAAGTTCACATTTTGCGCTCTAAAATGCATAAACGTGCACAAGATGTGCATTCAATAATTTCAATAGTATACATGAGATTATAATGCTACAATATGTACTTATTATTGCTAATATGCAAATGGAACATTGGATAACATTTTTAAAACCATTTGTGCGCGAATTTGAACGAGTTCACATTTGGCATCCAAACATGCACAAATGTGCACAAACTGTGCATTCAATTATGTCAATTCAATTCATGACTTTGGAATACTGTAATGTGTAATTTTTCTTGCAAATATGCAATTGGACCAATGGAAAACACATTTGAAACAATTTATGCAAAACTGTGCACGAGTTCACATTTTGCACTCTAAAATGCATAAACGTGCACAAATTTAGCATTCAATAGTATCTATAATATTTATGAACTTGGAAAGCTAGAATTTGTTCTCATTATTGCTAATATGCAAATGGAACATTGGATAACATTTTTAAAACCATCCATGCACAAATTTGTACGAGTTCACATTTTGCGTTCAAACATACGCAAATGCACGCGTTCAACTATGTCAGTTTGATTTATGAGTTTGGAATGGTACAAATTGTAATTTTTCTCATAAATGTGCAATTGGACTGTCGGATAATCTCTTTAGAACCATCTGTGCACAAATTTGCACGAGTTCACATTTTGCGTTCAAACATGCACAAATGTGTACAAATTGTGCATTCAATTATTTCGATTTCATTTATGTGTTTGGAATGATGTAATTTGTAATTTTTCTTGTAAACATGCAGTTGGACCGTTGGAAAACACATTTGAAACAATTTATGCACAACTTTGCATGTTTTCACATTTTGCGCTCTAAAATGCATAAACGTGCACAAATTGTGCATTCAATAATATTTATGGTCCTAGAATGCTAGAAAATATACTTTTTATTGTTAATATGCAATTGGAAAACATTGGATAACAATTTGAAACCATTTGTGCACCAATTTGCACGAGTTCACGTTTTGCGTTCAACCATGCACAAACTGTGCATTCAATTATGTCAATTTGATTTATGAGTTTGGAATGATATAATAATTTGTAATTTTTCATGTAAATATGTAATTTGACCATTGGAAAACACGTTTGAAACAATTTACGCACAACTTTGCATGAGTTCACATTTTGCGCTCTATCATGCATAAACGTGCACAACTGTGCATTCAATAATATCAATAATATTTATGGGCTTAGAATGCTAGAATATGTATTTATTCTTATGAATACGCAATCAAAACATTGGATAACATCTGTAAATCATTTGAGCACAAATTTGTACGAGTTCACGTTTTGTGTCCAAACAAGCACAAAAATGCACAAATTGTGCATTCAATTATGTGAATTCGAATTATGAGTTTGGAATGATATAATTTGTGATTTTTCAAGTAAATATGAAACTGGACCATTGGAAAACACATTTCAAACAATTTATGCATAACTTGGACACAAGTTCACATTTTGCGCTCTAAAATGCATAAACGTGCACAAATTGTGCACTCAGTAATATCAATACCATTGATGAGATTAGAATGCTAGAATATGTACTGATTATTGCTAATATGCAAATGGAACATTGGATAGCATTTTGAAAACCATTTGTGCACAAATTTGTACGAGTTCACATTTTGCATTCAAACATGCGTAAATTGTGCATTCAATTATGTCAATTTGATTCATGAGTTTCGAATGGTATAGTATGTAATTTTTGGTCATAAATGTGCAATCGGACCATTGGATAACCCTCCACTTTAAAACCATTTGTGCACAAATTTGCACTAGTCAACGATTTACTTTCAAACATGCACAAGTGCGTACAAATTGTGCATTCAATTATTTCAGTTTAATTTATGAGTTTGGAATGATGTAATTTGAAATTTTGCTTCTAAATATGCAATTGGACCGTTGGAAAACACGTTCCAAGCAATTTATGCACAACTTTTCACAAGTTCACATTTTGTGCTCTAAAATGCATAAACATGCACAAGTTGCGCATTCAATAATTTCAACAGTATATATGAGATTATAATGCTACAATATGTACTTATTATTGCTAATATGCAAATGGAACTTTGGATAACATTTTTAAAACCATTTGTGCGCGAATTTGAACGAGTTCACATTTAGCATCCAAACATGCACAAATGTGCACAAACTGTGCATTCAATTATGTTAATTCAATTCATGACTTTGGAATACTGTAATGTGTAATTTTTCTTGCAAATATGCAATTGGACCAATGGAAAACACGTTTGAAACAATTTATGCATAACTTTGCATGAGTTCACATTTTGCGTTCTAAAATGCATAAACGTGCACAAATTTGGCGTTCAATAGTATCTATAATATTTATGAACTTGGAAAGCTAGAATTTGTTCTCATTATTGCTAATATGCAAATGGAACATTGGATAACATTTTTAAAACCATCCGTGCACAAATTTGTACGAGTTCACATTTTGTGTTCAAACATACGCAAATGCGCGCGTTCAATTATGTCAGTTTGATTTATGAGTTTGGAATGGTATAAATTGAAATTTTTCTCGCAAATGTGCAATTGGACCGTCGGATAACCTCTTTAGAATCGTCTGTGCACAAATTTGCACGAGTTCACATTTTGCATTCAAACATGCACAAATGTGCACAAATTGTGCATTCAATTATTTCAATTTAATTTATGAGTTTGGAATGATGTAATTTGTAATTTTGCTTGTAAACATGCAGTTGGACCGTTGGAAAACACATTTGAAACAATTTATGCACAACTTTGCATGTTTTCACATTTTGCACTCTAAAATGCATAAACGTGCACAAATTGTGCATTGAATAATATTTATGGTCTTAGAACGCTAGAAAATGTACTTATTAATGTTAATATGCAATTGGAAAACATTAGATAACAATTTGAAACCTTTTGTGCACCAATTTGCATGAGTTCACATTTTGCGTTCAACCATGCACAAACTGTGCATTCAATTATGTCAATTTGATTTATGAGTTTGGAATGATATAATAATTTATAATTTTTGATGTAAATATGTAATTTGACCATTGGAAAACACGTTTGAAACAATTTACGCCCAACTTTGCATGAGTTCACATTTTGCGCTCTAGCATGCAAAAACGTGCACAACTGTGCATTCAATAATATCAATAATATTTATGGGCTTAGAATACTAGAATATGTATTTAGTATTGTTAATATGCAATCAAAACATTGGATAACATCTGTAAATCGTTTGTGCACAAATTTGTACGAGTTCACGTTTTGTGTCCAAATAAGCGCAAAAGTGTACAAATTGTGCATTCAATTATGTCAATTCGATTTATGAGTTTGGAATGATATAATTTGTGATTTTGAAAGTAAATATGAAACTGGACCATTGGAAAACACGTTTCAAATGATTTATGCACAACTTGGACACAAGTTCACATTTTGCGCTCTAAAATCCATAAACGTGCACAAATTGTGCACTTAGTAATATCAATAACATTGATGAGTTTAGAAAGCTAGAATATGTACTCATTATTGCTAATATGCAAATGGAACGTTGGATAACATTTTGAAAACCATTTGTGCGCCAATTTGAACGACTTCAAATTTTATGTTCAAACATGCGCAAATTGTGCATTCAATTATGTCAATTTGATTCATGAGTTGGGAATGGTATAGTATGTAATTTTGGTCATAAATGTGCAATCGACCATTGGATAACCTACCTCTTTAATACCATTTGTGCACAAATTTGCACTAGTCAACGATTTACTTTCAAACATGCGCAAGTGCGTACAAATTGTGCATTCAATTATTTTAGTTTAATTTATGAGTTTGGAATGATGTAATTTATAATTTTACTTCTAAATATGCAATTGGACCGTTGGAAAACACGTTCCAAGCAATTTATGCACAACTTTTCACAAGTTCACATTTTGCGCTCTAAAATGTATAAACCTGCACAAGTTGCGCATTCAATAATTTCAATAGTATATATGAGATTATAATGCTAGAATATGTACTGATTATTGCTAATATGCAAATGGAACATTGGATAACATTTTTAAAACCATTTGTACGCGAATTTGAACGAGTTCACATTTGGCATCCAAACATGCACAAATGTGCACAAACTGTGCATTCAATTAAGTCAATTCAATTCATGACTTTGGAATACTGTAATGTGTAATTTTTCTTGCAAATATGCAATTGGACCAATGGAAAACATGTTTGAAACAATGTATGCATAACTTCGCACGAGTTCACATTTTGCGCTCTAAAATGCATAAACGTGCACAAATTTTGCATTCAATAGTATCTATAATATTTATGAACTTGGAAAGCTAGAATATGTTCACATTATTGCTAATATGCAAATGGAACATTGGATAACATTTTTAAAACCATTTGTGCACAAATTTGTACAAGTTCACGTTTTGCGTTCAAACCTATGCAAATGCGTGCATTCAATTATGTCAGTTTGATTTATGTGTTTGGAATGGTATAAATTGTAATTTTTCCCGTAAATGTGCAATTGGACCGTCAGATTACCTCTTTAGAACCATCTGTGCACAAATTTGCACGAGTTCACATTTTGCGTTCAAACATGCATAAATGTGTACAAATTGTGCATTCAATTATTTCAATTTAATTTATTAGTTTGGAATGATGTAATTTGTAATTTTTCTTGTAAATATGCAGTTGGACCGTTGGAAAACACATTTAAAACAATTTATGCACAACTTTGCATGTTTTCACATTTTGCGCTCTAAAATGCATAAACGTGCACAAATTGTGCATTCAATAATATTTATGGTCCTAGAATGATAGAAAATGTACTTATTATTGTTAATATGCAATTGGAAAACATTGCATAACAATTTGAAACCATTTGTGCACAAATTTGCACGAGTTCACGTTTTGCGTTCAACCATGCACAAACTGTGCATTCAATTATGTCAATTTGATTTATGAGTTTGGAATGATATAATAATTTGTAATTTTTCCTGTAAACATGTAATTTGACCATTGGAAAACACGTTCGAAACAATTTACGCATAACTTTGCATGAGTTCACATTTTGTGCTCTTGCATGCATAAACGTGCACAACTGTGCATTCAATAATATCAATAATATTTATGGGCTTAGAATGCTAGAATATGTATTTAGTACTATTAATAAGAAATCGAAACATTGGATTACATCTGTAAATCATTTGTGCACAAATTTGTACGAGTTCATGTTTTGTGTCCAAACGAACACAAAAGTGCACAAATTGTGCATTCAATTATGTCAATTTGATTTATGAGTTTGGAATGATATAATTTGTAATTTTGCAAGTAAATATGAAACTGGACCATTGGAAAACTCGTTTCAAACGATTTATGCACAACTTGGACACAAGTTCACATTTTGCGCTCTAAAATGCATAAACGTGCACAAATTGTGCATTCAGTAATATCAATACCATTGATGAGATTAGAATGCTAGAATATGTACTCATTATTGCTAATATGCAAATGGAACATTGGATAATATTTTGAAAACCATTTGTGATGGGAATTGTAGGTTTCATCAATTAACTCCCCAATAGCAAGAATACTATGATAAGTTGAATTAGAAGAAAACTAGAAATTACCAATTTATTCCACAAATTCGGATCGTTCAAAGATTGAAGTAAGAATATAGATGCTACTTAACCCCATTACCAACAATGATAAAGATACTAAGATAGACTTTGAATTTCCTCTTATGCCACAAACAAGAAAGTTTGATAAATGACAAGAAAGCAAAGATTATTTTGACACCACAAGCTAGAATAAAGCATGATAAGTCACAAAGTTTATGCAAGAAATTAAAGACAAAATTCCTCACAAAAAAACTCAAACAAAGTTATAATTCCTATATCAAATTCATTCATGCTACAAAAGAAAGAAAAGGACTTGTTTATATAGAGCATAAGTCCATGCACACACTACTAAAATAGACTCACACACATAGGATTACTTTTACTCTTAAATGGCCTTAATAACCACCACCCACAATAATAGCCATTACTTGGTATTAATTACCCCATTAACTCTTCATAACCACTACCCACATTAATAGCCATTACTTGGTATTAATTACCCCATTAACTTATATATGGTGGCTACATGTAACCCTAATTGTTATAAACACAAAAATAAGTTAAATATTATTCCTTGGGCCTCCATGGATGCCTTATTGGGTTGAAATTCTTGAGCTTTCCAAATGTCCCTAATTAAAACCAATATGGGTTCTTGAAGCTTCTTGGATTTGGACCTTGTGATTGGGCCTTCATGTACTATTAATGGATCTTGTATCTCTTTAGGCTTTGAACTTGGATTCACATCATTCCCCCTTTCTTTAAAAGGATTTTTCCTCAAATCAGCTCCATCATATTTATCACCTACTTCAAACAAAGACAAGTCACTAACATTGAAAGTATCACTAACATTTCCATACTCACTTGGAAGTTCTAGCTTGTAGGCATTGTTGTTGATGTGTTGAAGCACTTTAAAAGGACCATCTCCTCTTGGCAGAAGCTTTGATTTCCTTTGGTTAGGAAATCTTTCCTTCCTCAAGTGCACCCACACCCAATCTCCAGGCTCAAAAATGACTTGCTTCCACCCTTTGTTGTGTTGCTTTTCATATTGGAGTGTCTTCTTCTCAATGTTTGCACGCACCCTCTCATGCAAAATCTTGATGAACTCAGCTTTTTGTTTCCCCTCTAGATTAGCTTTGTCCAATGGCAATGGTAGCAAATCTAATGGAGTCAATGGGTTGAATCCATACACAACTTCAAATAGTGAGCAATTTTTTGAACCATGCACACTCCTATTGTAAGCAAATTCCACATATGGCAAGCATTCTTCCTAATTCTTCAGATTTCTTTGGATGACAGCCCTCAAAATTATTGAAAGTGTCCTATTGACCACCTCCGTTTGTCCATCCATTTGTGGATGACAAGTTGTAGAATACAAAAGCTTTGTCCCCATTTTTCCCCAAAGAGTCTTCCAAAAGTGACTTAGGAATTTGACATCCCTATCACTCACAATGGTCCTTGGCACTCCATGTAGCCTAACAATCTCCTTGAAGAATAGATTGGCAATATGGGTTGCATCATCTGTCTTGTGACATGGAATGAAATGTGCCATTTTGCTAAACTTGTCCATAATAAAAAAAATGGAATCTCTCCCTCCCTTGGACCTAGGTAATCCTAAAATAAAATCCATAGAAATGTCTACCCAAGGTTCATTTGGTATGGTAAGAGGTGTATACAAACCATGAGGCATTGCTTTGGATTTGGCTTGTTTGCAAGTAATGCATTTCTCATAAATTCTCTTAACATCCCTTTTCATGTGTGGCCAAAAGAAATGGTCACCCAACATATGCAAAGTTTTCTTAATCCCAAAATGCCCCATTAAACCTCCGCTATGTGCCTCTCTCACAAGTAACTCTCTTAAAGAACTTTGTGGCACACACAATTTGTTTTCCTGAAAAAGAAAACCATCAAACTTATAGAACTTATCAAAACCCCCTTTCTCACATGCCCCATAAACATTAGCAAAATCAGGATCATTAGAATAAAGATTTTTGATGTATTCAAATCCTAATAATTTTGCATCAAGTTTAGAGATCAAGGCATACCTTCTTGATAATGCATCGGCCACCACATTTTCTTTCCCTTGTTTGTACTTAATGATGTACGGAAAGGATTCAATGAATTCCACCCATTTTGCATGTCTCTTGTTGAGCTTTCCTTGTCCTTTGAGATACTTCAAGGACTCATGGTCAGTGTGAATTATGAATTCTGTGTAACCAAGGTAATGCTGCCATGTCCTTACAACCCTCACCAATGCATAGAACTCCTTGTCATATGTAGGGTAGTTTAGACTTGCTCCACTTAGCTTTTCGCTAAAGAATGCTATGGGCTTGCCTTCTTGCATCAAAACTCCTCCAATACCTATGCCACTTGCATCGCACTCAATCTCAAAAGGTTTAGTAAAATTTGGCAAAGATAACAAGGGCGCAGAACTTAATTTGTCTTTTAGCAAGTAAAAAGCCTCATCTTGTTCAATTCCCCACTTAAAACCAACATTCTTTTTTATGCATTTAGTTAAAGGTGCAGCTATGGTAGAAAATTTTTTAATGAACCTTCTATAAAAGCTAGCTAAAACATGAAAGCTTCTTGCATCACTTACACTTATGGGTGTTGGCCATTCTCTAATTACTTTTACCTTTTCTTGATCAACATGAATGCCCTTGTCGTTGATAATATATCCAAGAAAAGTAATTTCATTAGTGCAAAAACAACATTTCTTTATATTAGCATACAACTTCTCTTCTCTAAGCACATCAAAAACACAAATCAAATGTTGTACATGCTCATCTAAATTTTTGCTATAAACCAAGATATCATCAAAATAGACAACAACAAATTTGCCTATGAATGCTCTTAAAACATGATTCATCAATCTCATGAAAGTGCTTGGTGCATTAGTTAAACCAAAAGGCATTACTAACCACTCATATAAACCATGTTTAGTTTTAAAAGTTATTTTCCATTCATCACCTTCTCTCATTCTAAGTTGATGATAACCAGATTTCAAATCAATTTTTGAAAACAAATATGAACCATGCAATTCATCCAACATGTCATCTAGCCTAGGAATGGGATGTCTATACTTCACCGTGATTTTATTGATGGCACGACAATCAACACACATCCTCCAAGTTCCATCTTTCTTAGGCACTAACAAGACGGGTACGACACATGGACTCATGCTTTCACGAACATCACCCTTATGCATAAGCTCACTCACTTGCTTTTGGATTTCCTTGGTCTCCTCCGGATTACATCTATATGCTGGTCTTTTTGGAATGCTTGCTCTGGGTATGAAATCAATTTGGTGTTTAATGCCTCTTTTAGGTGGCAAACCATTTGGAATTTCTTCTAGGAATAAATCTTCATAAACCTGCAAAAGATCAACAACAACACTAGGCAAACCATTGGTTATTTCGTTAGAAATATGCAAAATCCCTTTATACATAAGTACAAGCATGTGTTGCCTCAAAAGCATAGCTTCCTTCACATCACTCATTTTAGCATAAACACTCATTTTTCTTTCATTTTAACCTTCCTTGTTTTCTCTCACCATGTGTTTCCCATTTTGGTCAAGAGAATTGGAATTTTTAGGTTCACTCATCTCACCTTTTTCTTTACTCTCAAAGGTTTCTCTTCCCAAGGAATTTCCCAATGAAGAACCCATTTCTTCATATTGTTGCTTGATGCGCATTTGGTCTTCAAAAATCTATTTTGGAGTTAATGGTCCAAGGTTAAACCTTTTTCCATCCATAGTCAAAGTATACATATTTTTGAATCCATCATGATTAGCCCTTCTATCATATTGCCAAGGTCTCCCCAACAACATATGTCCGACCAACATTGGTAACACATCACACAACACCTCATCCTTATATCTACCAATTTGAAAAGAAATTAGAACTTGCTTATTTACCTTTACAACTCCACTTTCATTAAGCCATTGCAACTTGTATGGTCTTGGGTGCTTGGTAGTAGGCAACTTCAATTTCTCCACTAGCAAAGTGCTTGCTATATTAGTACAACTTCCACTATCCACAATCATGTTGCACAACTTGTTAGAAATCAAACAATGAGTATGAAACAAATTTTCCCTTTGCTCCCTATGGACATCATGTTTATTTTGCAAACTCAATGTTCTTTGGACAACAAGATTATCTCCCTTAGCACATTCAACATCACTACAATCTTCTAAAGAAGGCATATCATCATCACTATCCCCCTCACTCTCCGATTCAATATCACCATCCCTTAGAATCATAGCTTTCTTATTTGGACATTCCCTAGCAATGTGCCCATGACCCAAACACTTAAAACATTTGATTCCCCTAGTTTGGGCTAGTTGATTCTCACCCTTTCCCTTATTACCTAAGTCAATTTTAGGTTTAGTTTCTTCCACTTTTGACTTATTAAAAGGTTTATCATCCTTTTTCCCCCAAGAAGTTTTCCAAGAAGAAGAAGAACCCACATTTGGTTTAGAATCATACCTCTTTCCTTTCAATTGCCTTTCCACTTTCATGGCCAAATTCACCATATCTTCAATCTCCATATAATGCTGCAAATTAACAACATCAGCAATGTTTTTGTTTAGCCCTCTCAAGAACCTTGGCATGGTAGCTTCACGATCTTCTACCACATTTGCTCTAATCATAGCCTTCTCCATTTCTTTGTGATACTCCTCCACACTCATGGATCCTTAATTAGAGTTTATAACCTTTGATGAAGCTTTCTATAATAGTGGCTTGGAACAAACCTCTTTCTCATGATTTGCTTCATTTCCCTCCAAGACTCCATGGGTCTTTCTCCATATCTACGTCTTTCCTTGCAAAATTGATCCCACCAAACAATTGCATAATAACTAAACTCAACAGCGGCAAGTTTTACCTTTTTCTCCTTTGAATAATTGTGACATTCGAAGATGAGTTCCACTTTCCTCTCCCATTCAAGGTACACATCTGGGTCATTTCTTCCTTGGAATGAAGGAATCTTCATTTTGATGCTTCCAAAGTTGCGATCAACATCATCATTAGGACGTCCTCTCCTAGCTTGTCTCCTAGGATTGATTTGTTGTCCCAATAAAGTGACTTGATCATCATCCAATTCATCCTCTCCTTCATAGTCCTCTTGGTCAATTGGTGGATGTCTCCTTTTTCTAGGCTCTCCTTGTAATTGGTTAAGAATGCCATCATGCCTCTCCAATTTCTCATTGACTCCCGCCATCATGTTAAACATTCTTTCGAATTGTTGTTGCATAGCTTGAATCACATGATCATTTATAGAAGAACTTGTGTCTTTTGACATGATTGTAAAGCCTAAAATTTTAACAAAAGAAAATAGAAAGAAACAATCTCACAACACTCCCTCACGTGTTTCACTCAAACTTGATGTATACCACACGTGTTTACACTCAATTTTGGCTTTTTCTCTAATAATCTCACACTCTTGCCTTTTGATTTCTTAGATGAACTAAGTTTCTCAATCAAACAAAATTCAAGAAAGCAATAATCAATGATAAAAAAAAATAAGGTAGGCTAACAAGAAAATAATAAGGTAGGCTTAAAGAAAAGAACAATTTGTAATAAATAGGCAAATAGAAATGAAAAACAAAGATAGAACATCAAAGAACACAAAGAGAAAGAATTATAGAGATAGATCTCAATGGAATATGAAGAGTCAATTTTTTTTAATGTAAACTGAGATCTAACATAGGAATATCAAAGATAACATATATTTTTTTTATGGACAGATTTCTTTTTTTTTTTTGATATATGCACGAATTGAAAGGTATCATAAAAATCTCAAGGATAACAACTTTTTTTTTTTTGATATCTATAAACAAAATCTTAAGATAAGAAGAATAAAAAAATAACAAGAACAATGGATAGCAAGAAAGGTGAAAAATATAAGATGAACAAAAGATATTGAGAACTAAAAGATAGTTTTGGATACGCAAACCTCAATCTTGAGGTAATGCTCTGATACCACTTATGATGGGAATTGTAGGTTTCATCAATTAACTCCCCAATAGCAAGAATACTATGATAAGTTGAATTAGAAGAAAACTAGAAATTACCAATTTAATCCACAAATTCGGATCGTTCAAAGATTGAAGTAAGAAGATAGATGCTACTTAACCCCTTTACCAACAAGGATAAAGATACTAAGATAGACTTTGAATTTCCTCTTATGCCACAAACAAGAAAGTTTGATAAATAACAAGAAAACAAAGATTATTTTGACACCACAAGCTAGAATAAAGCTTGATAAGTCATAAAGTTTATGCAAGAAATTAAAGACAAAATTCCTCACAATAAAACTCAAACAAAGTTATAATTCATATATCAAATTCATTCATGCTACAAAAGAAAGAAAAAGACTTATTTATATAGAGCACAAGTCCATGCACACACTACTAAAATAGACTCACACACATAGGATTACTTTTACTCTTAAATGGCCTTAATAACCACCACCTACATTAATAGCCATTACTTGGTATTAATTACCCTATTAACTCATAATAACCACTACCCACATTAATAGCCATTACTTGGTATTAATTACCCCATTAACTTGTATATGGTGGCTACATGTAACCCTAATTGTTATAAACACAAAAATAAGTTAAATATTATTCCTTGGGCCTCCAAGGATGCCTTATTGGGTTGAAATTCTTGGGCTTTCCAAATGTCCCTAATTAAACCCAATATGGGTTCATGAAGCTTCTTGGATTTGGACCTTGTGATTGGGCCATCATGTACTATTAATGTATCTTGGATCTCTTTAGGCTTTGAACTTGGATTCACATCAATTTGTGTGCAAATTTGTACGAGATCACATTTTGCGTTCAAACATGCACAAATTGTGCATTCAATTATGTCAATTTGATTCATGATTTTGGAATGGTATAGTATGTAATTTCGGTCATAAATGTGCAATTGGACCATTGGATAACCTCTTTAAAACCATTTGTGCACAAACTTGCACTAGTCAATGATTTACTTTCAAACATGCGCAAGTGCATACAAATTGTGCATTCAATTATTTCAGTTTAATTTATGAGTTTGGAATGATGTAATTTGTAATTTTGCTTGTAAATATACAATTGGACTGTTGGAAAACACGTTCTAAGAAATTTATGCATAACTTTTCACAAGTTCACATTTTGCGCTCTAAAATGCATAAATGTGCGCAAATTGCGCATTCAATAATATCAACAGTATTTATGAGATTATAATGCTAGAATATGTACTAATATGCAAATGGAACATTGGATAACATTTTTAAAACCATTTGTTCACGAATTTGAATGAGTTCACATTTGGCATCCAAACATGCACAAATGTGCACAAACTGTGCATTCAATTATGTCAATTCAATTTATGACTTTGGAATACTGTAATGTGTAATTTTTCTTGCAAATATGCAATTGGACTAATGGGAAACATGTTTGAAACAATTTATGCATAACTTTGCACTAGTTCACATTTTGCGCTCTAAAATGCACAAATTTTGCGTTCAATAGTATCTATAATCTTTACGAACTTGGAAAGCTAGAATATGTTCTCATTATTGCTAATATGCAAATGGAACATCGGATAACATTTTTAAAACCATTTGTGCACAAATTTGTACGAGTTCACGTTTTGCATTCAAACATATGCACATGCGCGTGTTCAATTATGTCAGTTTGATTTATGAGTTTGGAATGGTATAAATTGTAATTTTTCTCATAAATGTGCAATTGGACCGTCGGATAACCTCTTTAGAACCGTCTGTGCACAAATTTGCACGAGTTCACATTTTGCGTTCAAACATGCACAAATGTGTACAAATTGTGCATTCAATTATTTCGATTTAATTTATGAGTTTTGAATTATGTAATTTGTAATTTTGCTTGTAAATATGCAATTGGACCATTGGAAAACACATTTGAAACAATTTATGCATAACTTTGCACGTTTTCACATTTTGCGCTCTAAAATGCATAAACGTGCACAAATTGTGCATTCAATAATATTTATGGTCCTAGAATGCTAGAAAATGTACTTATTATTGTTAATATGCAATTGGAAAACATTGATAACAATTTAAAACCATTTGTGCACAAATTTGCACGAGTTCACGTTTTACGTTCAACCATGCACAAACTGTGCATTCAATTATGTCAATTTGATTTATGAGTTTGGAATGATATAATAATTTGTAATTTTTCATGTAAATATGTAATTTGACCATTGGAAAACACGTCTGAAACAATTTACGCATAACTTTGCATGAGTTCACATTTTACGCTCTAGCATGCATGAACGTGCACAACTGTGCATTCAATAATATCAATAATATTTATGGGCTCAGAATGCTAGAATATGTATTTAGTATTGTTAATACGAATCAAAACATTGTATAACATCTGTAAATCATTTGTGCACAAATTTGTACAAGTTCACGTTTTGTGTCCAAACCAGTGCAAAAGTGCACAAATTGTGCATTCAATTATGTCAATTTGATTTATGAGTTTAGAATGCTATAATTTGTAATTTTGCAAGTAAATATGAAACTGCACCATTGGAAAACACATTTCAAACGATTTATGCACAACTTGGACACAAGTTCACATTTTGCACTCTAAAATGCATAAACGTGCACAAATTGTGCATTTAGTAATATCAATACCATTGATGAGATTAGAATGCTAGAATATGTACTCATTATTGCTAATATGCAAATGGAACATTGGATAACATTTTGAAAACCATTTGTGCACAAATTTGTACGAGTTCACGTTTTGCGTTCAAACATGCGCAAATTGTGCATTCAATTATGTCAATTTGATTCATGAGTTTAGAATGCTATAATTTGTAATTTTGCAAGCAAATATGAAATTGCACCATTGGAAAACACATTTCAAACGATTTATGCACAACTTGGACACAAGTTCACATTTTGCACTCTAAAATGCATAAACGTGCACAAATTGTGCATTTAGTAATATCAATACCATTGATGAGATTAGAATGCTAGAATATGTACTCATTATTGCTAATATGCAAATGGAACATTGGATAACATTTTGAAAACCATTTGTGCACAAATTTGTACGAGTTCACATTTTGCGTTCAAACATGCGCAAATTGTGCATTCAATTATGTCAATTTGATTCATGAGTTTGGAATGGTATAGTATGTAATTTTGGTCATAAATGTGCAATTGGACCATTGGATAACCTCTTTAAAACCATTTGTGCATAAATTTGCAATTGCCAACGATTTACTTTCAAACATGCGCAAGTGCGTACAAATTGTGCATTGAATTATTTCAGTTTAATTTATGAGTTTGGAATGATGTAATTTGTAATTTTTCTTGTAAATGTGCAATTGGACCGTTGGAAAACACGTTCCAAGCAATTTATGCACAACTTTTCACAAGTTCACATTTTGCGCTCTAAAATGCATAAATGTTCGCAAATTGCGCATTCAATAATATCAACAATATTTATGAGATTATAAGGCTAGAATATGTACTTATTATTGCTAATATGCAAATGGAACATTGGATAATATTTTTAAAACCATTTGTGCGCGAATTTGAACGAGTTCACATTTGGCCTCCAAACATGCACAAATGTGTGCAAACTGTGCATTCAATTATATCAATTCAATTTATGACTTTGGAATACTGTAATGTGTAATTTTTCCTGCAAATATGCAATTGGACCAATGGAAAACACGTTTGAAACAATTTATGCATAACTTTGCACGAGTTCACATTTTGCGCTCTAAAATGCACAAATTTTGCATTCAATAGTATCTATAATATTTATGAACTTGGAAAGCTAGAATATGTTCTCATTATTGCTAATATGCAAATGGAACATTGGATAACATTTTTAAAACCATTTGTGCATAAATTTGTACGAGTTCACGTTTTGTGTTCAAACATACGCACATGCACACCTTCAATTATGTCAGTTTGATTTATGAGTTTGGAATGGTATGAATTGTAACTTTTCTCATAAATGTGGAATTGGATCGTCGGATAACCTCTTTAGAACCGTCTGTGCACAAATTTGCACAAGTTCACATTTTGCGTTCAAACATGCACAAATGTGTACAAATTGTGCATTCAATTATTTTGATTTAATTTATGAGTTTGGAATGATGTAATTTGTAATTTTTCTTGTAACTATGTAGTTGGATCATTGAAAAACACATTTGAAACAATTTATGCACAACTTTGCACGTTTTCACATTTTGCGCTCTAAAATGCATAAACGTGCACAAATTGTGCATTCAATAATATTTATGGTCCTAGAATGCTAGAAAATGTACTTATTATTGTTAATATGCAATTGGAAAACATTGGATAACAATTTGAAACCATTTGTGCGCAAATTTGCACGAGTTCACGTTTTGCATTCAACCATGCACAAACTGCACATTCAATTTTGTCAATTGGATTTATGAGTTTGGAATGATATAATAATTTGTAATTTTTCATGTAAATATGTAATTTGACCATTGGAAAACACGTTTGAAACAATTTATGCATAACTTTGCATGAGTTCACATTTTGCGCTCTAGCATGCATAAAAGTGCACAATTGTGCATTCAATAATATCAATAACATTTATGGGCCTGGAATGCTAGAATATGTATTTAGTATTGTTAATACGCAATCAAAACATTGGATAACATCTGTAAATCGTTTGTGCACAAATTTGTACGAGTTCACATTTTGTGTCCAAACTAGCGCAAAAGTGTGCAAATTGTGCATTCAATTATGTCAATTTGATTTATGAGTTTGGAATGATATAATTTGTAATTTTGCAAGTAAATATGAAACTGGACCATTGGAAAACACGTTTCAAATGATTTATGCACAACTTGGACACAAGTTCACATTTTGCGCTCTAAAATGCATAAACGTGCACAAATTGTGCATTCAGTAATATCAATACCATTGATGGGATTAGAATGCTAGAATATGTACCCATTATTGGTAATATGCAAATGGAACATTGGATAACATTTTAAAAACCATTTGTGTACAAATTTGTACGAGTTCACATTTTGCATTCAAACATGAGCAAATTGTGCATTCAATTATGTCAATTTGATTCATGAGTTTGAATGGTATAGTATGTAATTTTGGTCATAAATGTGCAATCGGACCATTGGATAACCTCTTTAAAACCATTTGTGCACAAATTTGCACTAGTCAACGATTTACTTTCAAACATGCGCAAGTGCGTGCAAATTGTGCATTCAATTCTTTCAGTTTAATTTATGAGTTTGGAATGATGTAATTTGTAATTTTGCTTGTAAATGTGCAATTGGAAAACACGTTCCAAGCAATTCACATTTTGCACTCTAAAATGCATAAACGTGCACAAATTGCATATTCAATAATATCAATAGTATTTATGAGATTATAATGATAGAATATGTACTTATTATTGCTAATATGCAAATGGAACAATGGATAACATTTTTAAAACCATTTGTGCGCGAATTTGAATGAGTTCACATTTGGCATCCAAACATGCACAAATGTGCGCAAAATATGCATTCAATTATGTCAATTCAATTTATGACTTTGGAATACTGTAATGTGTAATTTTTCTTGCACATATGCAATTGGACCAACGGAAAACACGTTTGAAACAATTTATGCATAACTTTGCACTAGTTCACATTTTGCACTCTAAAATGCACAAATTTTGCATTCAATAGTATCTATAATATTTATGAACTTGGAAAGCTAGAATATGTTCTCATTATTGCTAATATGCAAATGGAACATTGGATAACATTTTTAAAACCATTTGTGCACAAATTTGTACGAGTTCACGTTTTGCGTTCAAACAAACGCACATGCATGCGTTCAATTATGTCAGTTTGATTTATGAGTTTGGAATGGTATAAATTGTAATTTTTCTCATAAATGTGGAATTGGACCGTCGGAAAACCTCTTTAGAACCGTCTGTGCACAAATTTGCACGAGTTCACATTTTACGTTCAAACATGCATAAATGTGTACAAACTGTGCATTCAATTATTCCGATTTAATTTATGAGTTTGGAATGATGTAATTTGTAATTTTGCTTGTAAATCTGCAGTTGGACCGTTGGAAAACACATTTGAAACAATTTATGCACAACTTTGCACGTTTTCACATTTTGCGCTCTAAAATGCATAAACGTGCACAAATTGTGCATTCAATAATATTTATGGTCCTAGAATGCTAGAAAATGTACTTATTATTGTTAATATGCAATTGGAAAATATTGGATAACAATTTGAAACCATTTATGCACAAATTTGCACGAGTTCACGTTTTGCGTTCAACCATGCACAAACTGTGCATTCAATTATGTCAATTTGATTTATGGGTTTGGAATGATATAATAATTTGTAATTTTTGATGTAAATATGTAATTTGACCATTGGAAAACACGTTTGAAACAATTTATGCGCAACTTTGCATGAGTTCACATTTTGCGCTCTAGCATGCATAAACGTGCATAACTATGCATTCAATAATATCAATAATATTTATAGGCTTAGAATGCTAGAATATGTTTTTAGTATTGTTAATACGCAATCAAAACATTGGATAACATCTGTAAATCGTTTGTGCACAAATTTGTACGAGTTCACATTTTGTGTCCAAACCAGCGCAAAAGTGCACAAATTGTGCATTTAATTATGTCAATTTGATTTATGAGTTTGGAATGATATAATTTGTAATTTTGCAAGTAAATATGAAACTGGACCATTGGAAAAAACGTTTTAAATGATTTATGCACAACTTGGACACAAGTTCACATTTTGCGCTCTAAAATGCATAAATGTGCACAAATTGTGCATTCAGTAATATCAATACCATTGATGAGATTAGAATGCTAGAATATGTACTCATTATTGCTAATATGCAAATGGAACATTGGATAACATTTTGAAAACCATTTGTGTGCAAATTTGTACGAGTTCACGTTTTGCATTCAAACATGCGCAAATTGTGCATTCAATTATGTCAATTTGATTCATGAGTTTGGAATGGTATAGTATGTAATTTTGGTCATAAATGTGCAATCGGACCATTGGATAACCTCTTTAAAACCATTTGTGCACAAATTTGCACTAGTCAACGATTTACTTTTAAACATGCGCAAGTGCGTACAAATTGTGCATTCAATTATTTCAATTTTATTTATGAGTTTGGAATGATGTAATTTGTAATTTTGCTTGTAAATATACAATTAGACCGTTGGAAAACATGTTCCAAGCAATTTATGCACAACTTCTCACAAGTTCACATTTTGCGCTTTAAAATGCATAAACATGCGCAAATTGCGCATTCAATAATATCAACAGTATTTATGAGATTATAATTCTAAAATATGTACTTATTATTGTTAATATGCAAATGGAACATTGGATAACATTTGTAAAACCATTTGTGCACAAATTTGTACGAGTTCGTCCTTTGCGTTCAAATATATGCAAATGCACGCGTTCAATTATGTCAGTTTGATTTATGAGTTTGGAATGGTATAAATTGTAATTTTTCTCATAAATGAGCAATTGGACCATCGGATAACCTCTTTAGAACTGTCTGTGCACAAATTTGCACAAGTTCACATTTTTCGTTCAAACATGCACTAATGTGTACAAATTGTGCTTTTAATTATTTTTATTTAATTAATGAGTTTGGAATGATGTAATTTGTAATTTTGCTTGTAAATATGCAGTTGGACCATTGGAAAACACATTTGAAACAATTTATGCACAACTTTGCACGTTTTCACATTTTGCGCTCTAAAATGCATAAACATGCACAAATTGTGCATTCAATAATATTTATGGTCCTAGCATGCTAGAAAATGTACTTATTATTGCTAATATGTAATTGAAAAACATTGGATAACAATTTGAAACCATTTGTGCACAAATTTGCACGAGTTCACATTTTGCGTTCAACCATGCACAAACTGTGCATTCAATTATGTCAATTTGATTTATGAGTTTGGAATGATATAATAATTTGTAATTTTTCATGTAAATATATAATTTGACCATTGGAAAACACATTTGAAACAATTTACGCTCAACTTTGCAATGGTGGCTACATTTAACCCTAATTGTTATTAACACAAAAACAAGTGAAATATTATTCCTTGGGCCTCAATGGATGCCTTATTAGGTTGAAATTCTTGGGCTTTCCAAATGTCCCTAATTAAACCCAATATGGCTTCTTGAAGCTTCTTGGATTTGGACCTTGTGATTGGGCCTTCTTGTACTATTAATGGATTTTGGATCTCTTTAGGCTTTGAACTTGGATTCACATCATTCCCACTTTCTTTAAAAGGATTTATCCTCAAATCAGCTTCATCATCTTTATCACCTACATCAAATAAGGACAAGTCACTAACATTGAAAGTAGCACTAACATTGACATACTCACTTGGAAGTTCTAGCTTATAGGCATTGTTGTTGATGCGTTGAAGAACTTTAAAAGGACCATCTCCTCTTGCCATAAGCTTTGATTTCCTTTGGTTAGGAAATCTTTCCTTCCTCAAGTGCACCCACACCCAATCTCCGGGCTCAAAAATGACTTGTTTCCTCCCTTTGTTGTGTTGCTTTTCATATTGGAGTGTCTTCTTCTCAATGTTTGCACGCACCCTCTCATGCAAAATCTTGATGAACTCAGGTTTTTATTTCCCCTCTAGATTAGCTTTGTCCAATGGCAATGGTAGCAAATCTAATGGAGTCAATGGGTTGAATCCATACACAACTTCAAATGGTGAGCAATTTGTTGAACCATGCACACTCCTATTGTAAGCAAATTCCACATATGGAAAACATTCTTCCCAATTCTTCAAATTTCTTTGGATGATAGCCCTCAAAAGTGTTGAAAGTGTCCTATTGACCACCTCTGTTTGTCCATCCGTTTGTGGATGACAAGTTATAGAATACAAAAGCTTTATCCCCATCTTTCCCCAAAGAGTCTTCCAAAAGTGACTTAGGAATTTGACATCCCTATCACTCACAGTGGTCCTTAGCACTCCATGTAGCCTAACAATCTCCTTGAAGAATAGATTGGCAATATGGGTTGCATCATCCGTCTTGTGACATGGAATGAAATGTACCATTTTGCTAAACCTGTCCATAATAACAAAAATGGAATCTCTCCCTCCCTTGGACCTAGGTAATCCTAAAAAAAATCCATAGAAATGTCTACCCAAGGTTCATTTGGTATGGTAAGAGGTGTATACAAACCATGAGGCATTGCTTTGGATTTGGCTTATTTGCAAGTAATGCATTTCTCACAGATTCTCTTAACATCCCTTTTCATGTGTGGCCAAAAAAAATGGTCACCCAACACATCCAAAGTTTTCTTAATCCCAAAATGCCCCCATTAAACCTCCGCTATATGCCTCTCTCATAAGTAACTCTCTTAAAGAACTTTGTGGCACACACAATTTGTTTTCCCGAAAAAGAAAACCATCAAACTTATAGAACTTATCAAAACCCCCTTTCTCACATGCCCTATAAACATTAGCAAAATCAGGATCATTAGAATAAAGATCTTTGATGTATTCAAATCCTAATAATTTTGCATTAAGTTTAGAGATCAAGGCATACCTTCTTGATAATGCATCGGCCACCATATTTTCTTTCCCTTGCTTGTACTTAATGACGTATCGAAAGGATTCAATGAATTCCACCCATTTTGCATGTCTCTTGTTGAGCTTTCCTTGTCGTTTAAGATACTTCAAGAACTCATGGTCAGTGTGAATTATGAATTCTTTGTAACCAAGGTAATGCTGTCATGTCCTTAGAACCCTTACCAATGCATATAACTCCTTGTCATATGTAGGGTAGTTTAGACTTGCTCTACTTAGCTTTTCGCTAAAGAATGCTATGGGTTTGCCTCTTGCATCAAAACTCCTCCAATACTTATGCCACTTGCATCGCACTCAATCTCAAAAGGTTTAGTAAAATTTGGCACAGATAATAAGGGTACAGAACTTAATTTGTCTTTTAGCAAGTTAAAAGCCTCATCTTGTTCAATTCCCACTTAAAATCAACATTCTTTTTTATGCATTCAGTTAAAGGTGAAACTATGGTAGAAAATTTTTTAATGAACCTTCTATAAAAGCTAGCTAAACCATGAAAGCTTCTTGCATCACTTACACTTGTTGGTGTTGGCCATTCTCTAATTACTTTTACCTTTTCTTGATCACCATGAATGCCCTTGTCATTGACAATATATCCAAGAAAAGTAATTTCATTAGTGCAAAAACAACATTTCTTTAGATTAGCATACAACTTCTCTTCTCTAAGCACATCAAAACCATAAGTCAAATGTTGTACATGCTCATCTAAATTTTTGCTATAAACCAAGATGTCATCAAAATAGACAATAACAAATTTGCCTATGAATGCTCTTAAAACATGATTCATCAATTTCATGAAAGTGCTTGGTGCATTAGTTAAACCAAAAGGCATTACTAACCACTCATATAAACCATGTTTAGTTTTAAAAGTTATTTTCCATTCATCACCATCTCTTATTCTATTTTGATGATAACCAGATTTCAAATCAATTTTTGAAAACAAATATGAACCATGGAATTCATCCAACATGTCATCTAGCCTAGGAATGGGATGTCTATGCTTCATCGTGATTTTGTTGATGGCACGACAATCAACACACATCCTCCAAGTTCCATCTCTTTTAGGCACTAACAAGACAGGTACGGCACATGGACTCATGCTTTCATGAACATAACCCTTCTTCATAAGCTCACTCACTTGCTTTTGGATTTCCTTGGTTTCCTCCGGATTACATCTATATGCTGGTCTATTTGGAATGCTTTCTCTAGGTATGAAATCCATTTTGTGCTTAATGCCTCTTTTAGGTGGCAAACCATTTGGAATTTCTTCTGGGAATAAATCTTTATAAACCTGTAAAAGATCAACAACAACACTAGGCAAACCATTGGTTATTTCATTAGAAATATGCAAAATCTCCTTGTACATAAGTACAAGCATGTGTTGCCTCAAAGGCATAGCTTCCTTCACATCACTCATTTTTGCATAAACACTCATTTTTCTTTCATTTGAACCTTCCTTGTTTTCTCTCACCATGTGTTTCCCATTTTGGTCAAGAGAATTGGAATTTTTAGGTTCACTCATCTCACCTTTTTCTTTACTCTCAAAGGTTTCTCTTCCCAAGGAATTTCCCAATGAAGAACCCATTTCTTCATATTGTTGCTTGATGCACATTTGGTCTTCAAAAATCTATTTTAGAGTTAATGGTCCAAGGTTAAACCTTTTTCCATCCATAGTCAAAGTATACATATTTTTTAATCCATCATGATTAGCCCTTCTATCATATTGTCAAGGTCTCCCCAACAACATATGTCCGGCCAACATTGGTAACACATCACACAACACCTCATCCTTATATCTACCAATTTGAAAAGAAACTAGAACTTGCTTATTTACCTTTACAACTCCACTTTCATTAAGCCATTGCAACATGTATGGTCTTAGGTGCTTGGTAGTAGACAACTTCAATTTCTCCACTAGCAAAGTGCTTGCTACATTAGTACAACTTCCACTATCCACAATCATGTTGCACAACTTGTTAGAAATCAAACAATGAGTATGAAATAAATTTCCCCTTTGCTCCCTATGGACATCATGTTTATTTTGCAAACTCAATGTTCTTTGAACAATAAGATTATCTCCCTTAGCACATTCAATATCACTAAAATCTTCTAAAGAAGGCATATCATCATCACTATCCCCCTCACTCTCTGACTCAATATCACCATCCCTTAGAATCATAGCTTTCTTATTTGGACATTCCCTAGCAATGTGCCCATGACCCAAACACTTAAAACATTTGATTCCCCTAGTTTGGGCTGGTTGATTCTCACCCTTTCCCTTATTACCCAAGTCAATTTTAGGTTTAGTTTCTTCCACTTTTGACTTATTAAAAGGTTTATCATCTTTTTTCCCCCAAGAAGTTTTCCAAGAAGAAGAAGAACCCACATTTGGTTTAGAATCATACCTCTTTCCTTTCAATTTCCTTTCCACTTTCATGGCCAAATTCACCATATCTTCAATCTCCATAAAATGTTGCAAATCAACAACATTAGCAATGTTTTTGTTTAGCCCTCTCAAGAACCTTGCCATGGTAGCTTCACGATCTTCTACCACATTTGCTCTAATCATAGCCTTCTCCATTTCTTTGTGATATTCCTCCACACTCATGGATCCTTGAATTAGAGTTTGTAACCTTTGATGAAGCTCTCTATAGTAGTGGCTTGGAACAAACCTCTTTCTCAGGATTTGCTTCATTTCCCTCCAAGACTCCACGGGTCTTTCTCCATATCTATGTCTTTCCTTACAAAATTGATCCCACCAAACAATTGCATAATAACTAAACTCAACAGCGGTAAGTTTTACCTTTTTCTCCTCCGAATAATTGTGACATTCAAAGATGAGTTCCACTTTCCTCTCCCATTCAAGGTACGCATCTAGATCATTTCTTCCTTGGAATGAAGGAATCTTCATTTTGATGCTTCCAAGGTTACGATCAACATCATCATTAGGACATCCTCTCCTAGCTTGTCTCCTAGGATTGATTTGTTGTCCCACCAAGGTGACTTGATCATCATCCAAATCATCCTCTCCTGCATAGTCCTCTTGGTCAATTTGTGGACGTCTCCTTTGTCTAGGATCTCCTTGTAATTGGTTAAGGATGCCATCATGCCTCTCCAATTTCTCATTGACTCCCGCCATCATGTTAAACATTCTTTCGAATTGTTGTTGCATAGCTTGAATCACATGATCATTTGTAGAAGAAGAACTTGTGTCTTTTGACATGATTGTAAAACCTAAAATTTTAATAAAAGAAAATAGAAAGAAATAATCTCATAACACTCCCTCACATGTTTCACTCAAAATTAATGTATACCACTCGTGTTTACACTCAATTTGGACTTTTTCTCTAATGATCACACACTCTTGCCTTTTACCTCTCAAATTTGCCTTTTGATTTCTTAGATGAACTAAGTTTCTCAATCAAACAAAATTCAAGAATGTAGTAATCAATGATAAAAAAAAAAGGTAGGCTAACAAGAAAATAATAAGGTAGGCTTAAAGAAATGAACAATTTGTAACAAATAGGCTAATAGATGTGAAAAAACAAAGATAGATCATCAAAGAACACAAAGCGACAGAATTATAAAGATAGATCTCAATGGAATATGAAGAGTCAATTTTTTTTTAATGTAAACTGAGATCTAACACAAGAATATCAAAGATAACATATATTTTTTTTTGGACGAATTTCTTTTTTTTTTTTTTTTGATATATGCACGAATTGAAAGGTATCACAAAAATCTCAAAGATAACAAATTTTTTTTGATATATGCAAACAAAATCTTGAGATAAGAAGAATAAAGATAAAAAAAATAACAAGAACAATAGATAGCAAGAAAGGTGAAAAATATAAGATGAACACAAGATATTGAGAACTAAAAGATAGTTTTGGATATGCAAACCTCAATCTTGAGCCAATGCTCTGATACCACTTATAATGGGAATTGTAGGTTTCATCAATTAACTCCCTAATAGCAAGAATCCTATGATAAGTTGAATTAGAAGAAAACTAGAAATTACCAATTTAATCCACAAATTCGGATCATTCAAAGATTGAAGTAAGAAGATAGGTGCTACTTAACCCCTTTACCAACAAGGATAAAGATACTAAGATAGACTTTGAATTTCCTCTTATGCCACACACAAGAAAGTTTGATAAATAACAAGAAAACAAAGATTTAGATTTTGACACCACAAGCTAGAATAAAGCTTGATAAGTCACAAAGTTTATGAAAGAAATTAAAGACAAAATTCCACACAATAAAACTCAACAAAGTTATAATTCATATATCAAATTCAGTCATGCTCCAAAAGAAAGAAAAGGAATTGTTTATATAGAGTACAATTCTATGCACACACTACTAAAATAGACTCACACACATAGGATTACTTTTACTCTTAAATGGCCTTAATAACCACCACCCACATTAATAGCCATTACTTGGTATTAATTGCCCCATTAACTCTTAATAACCACTACCCATATTAATAGCCATTACTTGGTATTAATTTCCCCATTAACTTGTATATGGTGGCTACATGTAACCCTAATTGTTATTAACACAAAAACAAGTTAAATATTATTCCTTGGGCCTCCATGGATGCCTTATTAGGTTGAAATTCTTGGGCTTTCCAAATGTCCCTAATTAAACCCAATATGGCTTCTTGAAGCTTCTTGGATTTGGACCTTGTGATTGGGCCTTCCTGTACTATTAATGGATCTTGGATCTCTTTAGGCTTTGAACTTGGATTCACATCAAAAACACGTTTCAAACGATTTATGCACAACTTGCACACAAGTTCACATTTTGCGCTCTAAAATGCATAAACGTGCACAAATTGTGCATTCAGTAATATCAATACTATTAATGAGATTTGAATGCTAGAATATGTACTCATTATTGCTAATATGCAAATGGAACATTGGATAACATTTTCAAAACCATTTGTGTGCAAATTTGTATGAGTTCACGTTTTGCGCTCAACCATGGACAAATTGTGCATTCAATTATGTCAATTTGATTCATGAGTTTTGAATGGTATAATAATTTGTAATTTTTCATGTAAATATGTAATTTGACCATTGGAAAACATGTTTGAAACAATTTATGTACAACTTTGCATGAGTTCAAATTTTGCGCTCTACCATGCATAAACGTGCACAACTGTGCATTCAATAATATCAATAATATTTATGGGCTTAGAATGCTAGAATATGTATTTAGTATTGTTAATATGCAATCAAAACATTTGATAACATCTATAAATCATTTGTGCACAAATTTGTACGGGTTCACGTTTTGTGTTCAAACAAGCGCAAAAGAGCACAAATTGTGCATTCAATTATGTCAATTTGATTTATGAGTTTGGAATGATATAATTTGTAATTTTGCAATTAAATATGAAACTAGACCATTGGAAAACACATTTCAAATGATTTATGCGCAACTTGGACACAAGTTCACATTTTGCGCTTTAAAATGCATAAACATGCACAAATTGTGCATTCAGCAATATCAATACTATTGATGAGATTAGAATGCTAGAATATGTACTCATTATTGCTAATATGAAAATGGAACAATGGATAACATTTTTAAAACCATTTGTGTGCAAATTTGTATGAGTTTACATTTTGCGTTCAAACATGCGCAAATTGCGCATTCAATTATGTCAATTTGATTCATGAGTTTGGAATGGTATAGTATGTAATTTTGGTCATAAATGTGCTATCGGACCATTGGATAACCTCTTTAAAACCATTTGTGCACAAATTTGCACTAGTCAATGATTTACTTTCAAACATGCGCAAGTGCATACAAATTGTGCATTCAATTATTTCAGTTTAATTTATGAGTTTGGAATGATGTAATTTGTAATTTTACTTGTAAATATGCAATTGGGCCATTGGAAAACATGTTTTAAGCAATTTATGTACAACTTTTCACAAGTTCACATTTTGTGCTCTAAAACGCATAAACGTGCGCAAATTACGCATTCAATAATATCAACAGTATTTATGAGATTATAATGCTAGAATATATACTTATTATTGTTAATATGCAAATGGAACATTGGATAACATTTTTAAAACCATTTGTACGAAAATTTGAACGAGTTCACATTTGGCGTCCAAACATGCACATATGTGTGCAAACTGTGCATTCAATTATGTCAATTCAATTTATGACTTTGGAATACTGTAATTTGTAATTTTTCTTGCAAATATGCAATTGGACCATTGGAAAACGCATTTCAAACAATTTATGCATAACTTTGCATGAGTTCACATTTTGCACTCTAAAATGCATAAACGTGCACAAATTGTGCATTCAATAATATCTATAATAATATTTATGAACATGAAAAGCTAGAATGTGTACTCATTATTGCTAATATGCGAATGGAACATTGGATAACATTTTTAAAACCACTTGTGCACAAATTTGTACGAGTTCACATTTTGCATTCAAACATACGCAAATGCGCGCGTTCGATTATATCAGTTTGGTTTATGAGTTTGGAATGGTATAAATTGTAATTTTGCTCATAAATGTGCAATTGGACCGTCGGATAACCTCTTTAGAACCATCTGTGCACAAATTTGCACGAGTTCACATTTTGCGTTCAAACATGCACAAATGTGTACAAATTGTGCATTCAATTAATTTGATTTAATTTATGAGTTTGGAATGATGTAATTTGTAATTTTTCTTGTAAATATGCAGTTGGACCATTGGAAAACACATTTGAAACAATTTATGCACAACTTTGCACGTTTTCACATTTTGCGCTCTAAAATGCATAAACGTGCACAAATTGTGCATTCAATAATATTAATGGTCCTAGAATGCTAGAAAATGTACTTATTATTGTTGATATGCAATTGGAAAACATTGGATAACAATTTGAAACCATTTGTGCGCAAATTTGTACGAGTTCACGTTTTGCGTTCAACCATGCACAAATTGTGCATTCAGTTATGTCAATTTGATTCATGAGTTTGGAATGGTATAATATGTAATTTTGGTCATAAATGTGCTATCAGACCATTGGATAACCTCTTTAAAACCATTTGTGCACAAATTTGCACTAGTCAACAATTTACTTTCAAACATGCACAAGGGCGTACAAATTGTGCATTCAATTATTTCAATTTAATTTATGAGTTTGGAATGATGCAATTTGTAATTTTGCTTGTTAAATGTGCAATTGGACCATTGGAAAACACATTTCAAGCAATTTATGCACAACTTTTCACAAGTTCACATTTTACGCTCTAAAATGTATAAACGTGCGCAAATTGCGCATTCAATAATATCAACAGTATTTATGAGATTATAATGCTAGAATATATACTTATTATTGCTAATATGCAAATGGAACATTGGATAACATGTTCAAAACCATTTGTGCACAAATTTGAACGAGTTCACGTTTGGCGTCCAAACATGCACAAATGTGCTCAAACTGTGCATTCAATTATGTCAATTCAATTTATGACTTTGGAATACTGTAATTTGTAATTTTTCTTGCAAATACACAATTGGACCATTGGAAAACACGTTTGAAACAATTTATGCATAACTTTGCATGGGTTCACACTTTGCGCTCTAAAATGCATAAAGGTGCACAAATTGTGCATTCAATAATATCTATAATATTTATGAACTTGGAAAGCTAGAATATGTACTAATTATTGCTAATATGCAAATGGAACATTGGATAACATTTTTAAAAACCATTTTTAAAAACCATTTTTCACGAGTTCACATATTGCGTTCAAACATACGCAAATGTGCGCGTTCAATTATGTCAGTTTGATTTATGAGTTTGGAATGGTATAAAATGTAATTTTGCTTGTAAATGTGCAATTGGACCATCGGATAACCTCTTTAGAACCATATGTGCACAAATTTGCACGAGTTCACATTTTGCGTTCAAACATGCACAAATGTGTACAAATTGTGCATTCAATTATTTTGATTTAATTTATGAGTTTGGACTGATGTAATTTGTAATTTTGCTTGTAAATATGCAGTTGGACCGTTGGAAAACACATTTGAAACAATTTATGCACAACTTTGTACGCTTTCACATTTTGCGCTCTAAAATGCATAAACATGCACAAGTTGTGCATTCAATAATATTTGTGGTCCTAGAATGCTAGAAAATGTACTTATTATTTTTAATATGCGATTGGAAAACATTGGATAACAATTTGAAACCATTTGTGCGCAAATTTGTATGAGTTCACGTTTTGCGTTCAACCATGCACAAATTGTGCATTCAGTTATGTCAATTTGATTCGTGAGTTTGGAATGATATAATAATTTGTAATTTTTCATGTAAATATGTAATTTGACCATTGGAAAACACATTTGAAACAATTTACGCACAACTTTGTATGAGTTCACATTTTGCGCTCTAGCATGCATAAACGTGCACAACTGTGCATTCAATAATATCAATAATATTTAAGGGCTTATAATGCCTGAATACGTATTTAGTATTGTTAATATGCAATCAAAACATTGGATAACTTCTGTAAATCGTTTGTGCACAAATTTGTACGGATTCACGTTTTGTGTTCAAACAAGCGCAAAAGTGCACGAATTGTGCATTCAATTATGTCAATTTGATTTATGAGTTTGGAATGATATAATTTGTAATTTTTCAAGTAAATATGAAAATGGACCATTGGAAAACACATTTTAAATGATTTATGCACAACTTGGACACAAGTTCACATTTTGCGCTCTAAAATGCATAAACGTGCACAAATTGTGCGTTCAGTAATATCAATACTATTGAAGAGATTAGAATCCTAGAATATGCACTCATTATTGCTAATATGCAAATGGAACATTGGATAACATTTTTAAAACCATTTGTGCGTAAATTTGTACGAGTTCACGTTTTGCGTTCAAACATGCGCAAATTGCGCTTTCAATTATATCAATTTGATTCATGAGTTTGGAATGGTATAATATGTAATTTTGGTCATAAATGTGCAATCGGACCGTTGGATAACCTCTTTAAATCCATTTGTGCAAAAATTTGCACTAGTCAACGATTTACTTTCAAACATGTGTAAGTGCGTACAAATTGTGCATTCAATTATTTCAGTTTAATTTATGAGTTTGGAATGATGTAATTTGTAATTTTGCTTATTAAATATGCAATTGGACCGTTGGAAAACACGTTTCAAGCAATTTATGCACAACTTTTCACAAGTTCACATTTTGCACTCTAAAATGCATAAACGTGTACAGATTGCGCATTCAATAATATCAATAGTATTTATGAGATTATAATGCTAGAATATGTACTTATTATTGCTAATATGCAAATGGAACATTGGATAACATTTTTAAAACCATCAGTGCGTAAATTTGAACGAGTTCACATTTGGCGTCCAGACGTGCATAGATGTGCGCAAACTGTGCATTCAATTATGTCAATTCAATTTATGACTTTGGAATACTGTAATTTGTAATTTTTCTTGAAAATATCCAATTGGACCATTGGAAAACACATTTGAAACAATTTATGTATAACTTTGCACGGGTTTACATTTTATGCTCTAAAATGTATAAACATGCACAGCTTGTGCAGTCAATAATATCTATAATATTTATGAACTTGGAAAGCTAGAATATATACTCATTATTGCTAATAAGCAAATGGAACATTGGATAACATTTTTAAAAACCATTTGTACACAAATTTGTACGAGTTCACGTTTTGCGTTCAAACATACACAAATGCACACGTTCAATTATGTCAGTTTGATTTATGAGTTTGGAATGGTATAAATTGTAATTTTTCTCGTAAATGTGCAATTGGACCATCGGATAACCTCTTTAGAACCATCTGTGCCCAAATTTGAACGAGTTCACATTTTGCGTTCAAACATGCACAAATGTGTACAAATTATGCATTCAATTATTTCGATTTAATTTATGAGTTTGGAATGATGTAATTTGTAATTTTTCTTGTAAATATGCAGTTGGACCATTGGAAAACACATTTGAAATAATTTATGCATAACTTTGCACGCTTTCACATTTTGTGCTCTAAAATGCATAAACGTGCACAAATTGTGCATTCAATAATATTTATGATCCTAGAATGCTATAAAATGTACTTATTATTGTCAATATGCGATTGGAAAACAATGGATAACAATTTGAAACCATTTGTGCACAAATTTGAACGAGTTCACGTTTTGCGTTCAACCATGCATAAATTGTGCATTCAGTTATGCCAATTTGATTCATGAGTTTGGAATGATATAATAATTTGTAATTTTTCATGTAAATATGTAATTTAACCATTGGAAAACACGTTTGAAACAATTTACGCACAACTTTGCATGAGTTCACATTTTGCGCTCTGGCCTGCATAAACGTGCACAACTATGCATTCAATAATATCAATAATATTTATGGTCTTGGATTGCTAGAATATGTATTTAGTGTTGTTAATATGCAATCAAAACATTGGATAACATTTGTACAAATTTGTACAAATAATCGTTTGTGCAAATAATCATTTGTACAAATAATTGTTTGTGCACAAATTTGTATGGCTCACATTTTGTGTTTAAACAAGCGTAAAAGTGCACAAATTGTGCATTCAATTGTGTCAATTTGATTTATGAGTTTGGAATGATATGATTTGTAATTTTGCAAGTAAATATGAAACTGGACCATTGGAAAACACGTTTCAAATGATTTATGCACAACTTGGACACAAGTTCATATTTTGCGCTCTAAAATGCATAAACGTGCACAAATTGTGCATTCAGTAATATCAATACTATTGATGAGATTATAATGCTAGAATATGTACTCATTATTTATAATATGCAAATGGAACATTGGATAACATTTTTAAAACCATTTGTGCGCAAATTTTTATGAGTTCACATTTTGCATTCAAATATGCACAAATTGCGCTTTCAATTATGTCAGTTTGATTCATGAGTTTGGAATGGTATAATATGTAATTTTGGTCATAAATGTGCAATCGGACCATTGGATAACCTCTTTAAAACCATTTGTGCACAAATTTGCACTAGTCAACGATTTACTTTCAAACTTGCGCAAGTGCATACAAATTGTGCATTCAATTATTTTGATTTAATTTATGAGTTTGGAATGATATAATTTGTAATTTTGCTTGTAAATATGCAGTTGGACCATTGGAAAACACATTTGAAACAATTTATGCACAACTTTGCACGCTTTCACATTTTGCGCTCTAAAACACATAAACGTGCACAAATTGTGCATTCAATAATATTTATGGTCCTAGAATGCTATAAAATGTACTTATTATTGTTAATATGCAATTGGAAAACATTGGATAACAATTTGAAACCATTTGTGCACAAATTTGCACGAGTTCACATTTTGCGTTCAACCATGCACAAATTGTGCATTCAGTTATGTCAATTTGATTCATGAGTTTGGAATGATATAATAATTTGTAATTTTTCATGTAAATATGTAATTTGACCATTGGAAAGGACGTTTGAAATAATTTATGCATAACTTTGCATGAGTTCACATTTTGCACTCTCGCATGCATAAACGTGCACAACTGTGCATTCAATAATATCAATAATATTTATGGGCTTGGATTGCTAGAATATGTATTTAGTGCTGTTAATATGCAATCAAAACATTGGATAACATCTGTAAATCGTTTGTGCACAAATTTGTACGGGTTCACGTTTTGTGTTCAAACAAGCGCAAAAGTACACAAATTGTGCATTCAATTGTGTCAATTTGATTTATGAGTTTGGAATGATATAATTTGTAATTTTGCAAGTAAATATGAAACTGGACCATTGGAAAACATGTTTCAAATGAGTTATGCATAACTTGGACATAAGTTCACATTTTGCGCTCTAAAATGCATAAACGTACACAAATTGTGCATTCAGTAATATCAATAGTATTTATGAGATTATAATGCTAGAATATGTAGTTATTATTGCTAATATGTAAATGGAACATTGGATAACATTTTTAAAACCATCTGTGCGCAAATTTGAATGAGTTCACATTTGGCATCCAAACATGCACACATGTGCACAAACTGTGCATTCAATTATGTCAATTCAGTTTATGACTTTGGAATACTGTAATTTGTAATTTTTCTTGCAAATATTCAATTGGACCATTAGAAAACACGTTTAAAAAAATTTATGCAGAACTTTGAACGGGTTCACATTTTGCGCTCTTAAATGCATAAACGTTTACAAGTTGTGCATTCAATAATATCTATAATATTTATGAACTTGGAAAGCTAGAAGATGTACTCATTATTACTAATATGCAAATCGAACATTGGATAACATTTGTAAAACCATTTGTGCACAAATTTGTATGAGTTCACGTTTTACATTCAAACATATGCAAATGCGCACGTTCAATGATGTCAGTTTGATTTATGAGTTTGGAATGGTATAAAATGTAATTTTTCTCTTAAATGTGCAATTGGACTGTCGGATAACCTCTTTAGAACCATTTGTGCCCAAATTTGCACGAGTTCACATTTTGTGTTCAAACATGCACAAATGTGTACAAATTGTGCATTCAATTATTTCAATATAATTTATGAGTTTGGAATGATGTAATTTGTAATTTTTCTTGTAAATATGCAGATGGACCATTGGAAAACACATTTGACACAATTTATGCACAACTTTGCATGCTTTCACATTTTGCACTAAAAAACGCAGAAACGTGCACAAATTGTGCATTCAATAATATTTATGGTCCTAGAATACTAGAAAATGTACTTATTATTGTTAATATGCAATTGGAAAAACATTGGATAACAATTTGAAACTATTTGTGCACAAATTTGCATGAGTTCACGTTTTATGTTCAACCATGCACAAATTCTGCATTCAGTTATGTCAATTCCATTCATGAGTTTGGAATGATATAATAACTTGTAATTTTTCATGTAAATATGTAATTTGACCATTGGAAAACACTTTTGAAACAATTTATGCACAACTTTGCATGAGTTCACATTTTGCACTCTCGCATGCATAAACGTGCACAACTGTGCATTCAATAATATCAATAATATTTATGGGCTTGGATTGCTAGAATATGTATTTAGTGCTATTAATATGCAATCAAAACATTGGATAACATCTGTAAATCGTTTGTGCACAAATTTGTATGGGTTCACATTTTGTGTTTAAATAAGCGCAAAAGCGCACACATTGTGCATTCAATTGTGTCAATTTGATTTATTTGTTTGGAATGATATAATTTGTAATTTTGCAAGTAAATATGAAACTGGACCATTGGAAAACACGTTTCAAACGATTTATGCACAACTTGGACACAAGTTCACATTTTGTGCTCTAAAATGCATAAACGTGCACAAATTGTGCATTCAGTAATATCAATACTATTGATGGGATTATAATGCTAGAATATGTACTCATTATTTATAATATGCAAATGGAACATTGGATAACATTTTTAAAACCATTTGTGCGCAAATTTGTACGAGTTCACGTTTTGCATTCAAACATGCGCAAATTGCGCTTTCAATTATGTCAGTTTGATTCATGAGTTTGGAATGGTATAATATGTAATTTTGGTCATAAATGTGCAATCGGACCATTGGATAACCTCTTTAAAACCATTTGTGCACAAATTTGCACGAGTTCACATTTTGCGTTCAAACATGCACAAATGTGTACAAATTGTGCATTCAATTATTTCAATTTAATTTATGAGTTTGGAATGATGTAATTTGTAAGTTTTCTTGTAAATATACAGTTGGACCGTTGGAAAACACATTTGAAACAATTTATGCACAACTTTGCACGCTTTCACATTTTGCACTCTAAAACGCATAAACGTGCAAAAATTATGCATTCAATAATATTTATGGTCCTAGAATACTAGAAAATGTACTTATTATTGTTAATATGCAATTGGAAAACATTGGATAACAATTTGAAACCATTTGTGTACAAATTTGCATGAGTTCACGTTTTGTGTTCAACCATGCACAAATTGTGCATTCAGTCATGTCAATTCGATTCATGAGTTTGGAATGATATAATAATTTGTAATTTTTCATGTAAATATGTAATTTGACCATTGGAAAACACGTTTGAAACAATTTATGCACAACTTTGCATGAGTTCACATTTTGCACTCTCGCATGCATAAATGTGCACAACTGTGCATTCAATAATATCAATAATATTTATGGGCTTGGATTGCTAGAATATGTACTTAGTGCTATTAATATGCAATCAAAATATTGGATAACATCTGTAAATCGTTTGTGCACAAATTTGTAAGGGTTCACAATTTGTGTTTAAACAAGCGCAAAACTGCACAAATTGTGCATTCAATTGTGTCAATTTGATTTATGAGTTTGGAATGATATAATTTGTAATTTTGCAAGTAAATATGAAACTAGACCATTGGAAAACACGTTTCAAATGATTTATGCACAACTTGGACACAAGTTCACATTTTGCGCTCTAAAATGCATAAATGTGCACAAATTGTGCATTCAGTAATATCAATACTATTGATGAGATTATAATGCTAGAATATGTACTCATTATTTATAATATGCAAATGGAACATTGGATAACATTTTTAAAACCATTTGTGTGCAAATTTGTACGAGTTCACATTTTGCGTTCAAATATGCGGAAATTGCGATTTCAATTATGTCAGTTTGATTCATGAGTTTGGAATGGTATAATATGTAATTTTGGTCATAAATGTGCAATCGGACGATTGGATAACCTCTTTAAAACCATTTGTGCACAAATTTGCACTAGTCAACGATTTACTTTCAAACATGCGCAAGTGCGTACAAATTGTGCATTCAACTATTTTAGTTTAGTTTATGAGTTTGGAATGATGTAATTTGTAATTTTGCTTGTTAAATATGCAACTGGACCTTTGGAAAACACGTTTCAAGCAATTTATGCACAAGTTTTCACAAGTTGTGCTCTAAAATGCATAAACGTGCGCAGATTGCGCATTCAATAATATCAATAGTATTTATGAGATTATAATGCTAGAATATGTACTTATTATTGATAATATGCAAATGGAACATTGGATAACATTTTTAAAACCATCTATGCACAAATTTAAATGACTTCACATTTGGCGTCCAAACATGCATAGATGTGCGCAAACTGTGCATTCAGTTATGTCAATTCAATTTATGACTTTGGAATACTGTAATTTGCAATTTTTCTTGCAAATATGCAATTAGACCATTGAAAAACACGTTGGAAAAAATTTATGCATAACTTTGCACGGGTTCACACTTTGTGCTCTAAAATGCATAAACGTGCACAAATTGTGCATTCAATAATATCTATAATATTTATGAACTTGGAAAGCTAGAATATGTACTCATTATTGCTAACAAGCAAATGGAACATTGGATAACATTTTTAAAAACCATTTGTGCACAAACTTGTACGAGTTCACGTTTTGTGTTCAAACATACGCAAATGTGCGTGTTCAATTATATCAGTTTGATTTATGTGTTTTGAATGGTATAAATTGTAATTTTTCTCATAAATGTGCAATTGGACCGTCGGATAACCTCTTTACAACCATATGTGCCCAAATTTGCACGAGTTCACATTTTGCGTTCAAACATGCACAAATGTGTACAAATTGTGCATTCAATTATTTCGATTTAATTTATGAGTTTGGAATGATATAATTTGTAATTTTGCTTGTAAATATGCAGTTGGACCGTTGGAAAACACATTTGAAACAATTTATGCACAACTTTGCATGCTTTCACATTTTGCGCTCTAAAACACATAAACGTGCACAAATTGTGCATTCATTAATATTTATGGTCCTAGAATGCTATAAAATGTACTTATTATTGTTAATATGCGATTGGAAAACATTGGATAACAATTTGAAACCATTTGTACACAAATTTGCACGAGTTCACGTTTTGCGTTCAACCATGCACAAATTATGCATTCAGTTATGTCAATTCGATTCATGAGTTTGGAATGATATAATAATTTGTAATTTTTCATGTAAATATGTAATTTGACCATTGGAAAACACGTTTGAAACAATTTATGCACAACTTTGCATGAGTTCACATTTTGCACTCTCGCATGCATAAACGTGCACAACTGTGCATTCAATAATATCAATAATATTTATGGGCTTGGATTGCTAGAATATGTATTTAGTGCTATTAATATGCAATCAAAACATTGGATAACATCAGTAAATCGTTTGTGCACAAATTTGTACAGGTTCACGTTTTGTGTTCAAACAAGCGCAAAAGTGCACAAATTGTGCATTCAATTGTGTCAATTTGATTTATGAGTTTGGAATGATATAATTTTTAATTTTGCAAGTAAATATGAAACTGGACCATTGGAAAACACGTTTCAAATGATTTATGCACAACTTGGACAAAAGTTCACATTTTGCGCTCTAACATGCATAAACGTGCACAAATTGTGCATTCAGTAATATCAATACTATTGATGAGATTGGAATGCTAGAATATGTACTCATTATTGCTAAAATGCAAATGGAACATTGGATAACATTTTTAAAACCATTTGTGCACAAATTTGTACGAGTTCACGTTTTGCGTTCAAACATGCACAAATTGTGCATTCAATTATGTCAGTTTGATTCATGAGTTTGGAATGGTATAATATGTAATTTTGGTCATAAATGTGCAATTGGACCATTGGATAACCTCTTTAAAACCATTTGTGCACAAATTTGCACTAGTCAACGATTTATTTTCAAACATGCGCAAATGCGTACAAATTATGCATTCAACTATTTGAGTTTAGTTTATGAGTTTGGAATGATGTAATTTGTAATTTTGCTTGTTAAATATGCAATTGGACCATTGGAAAACACGTTTCAAGCAATTTATGCACAACTTTTCACAAGTTGCGCTCTAAAATGCACAAACATGCGCAGATTGCGCATTCAATAATATCAATAGTATTTATGAGATTATAATGCTAGAATATGCACTTATTATTGATAATATGCAAATGGAACATTGGATAACATTTTTAAAACCATCTGTGTGCAAATTTAAACGAGTTCAGATTTGGCGTCCAAATATGCACAGATGTGCGCAAACTGTGCATTCAATTATGTCAATTCAATTTATGACTTTGGAATACTGTATTTTGTAATTTTTCTTGCAAATATGCAATTAGGCCATTGAAAAACACGTTTGAAACAATTTATGCATAACTTTGCATGGGTTCACACTTTGCACTCTAAAATGCATAAACGTGCACAAATTGTGCATTCAATAATTTCTATAATATTTATGAACTTGGAAAGCTAGAATATGTACTCATTATTGGTAACAAGAAAATGGAATATTGGATAACATTTTTAAAAACCATTTGTGCACAAATTTGTACATGTTCACATTTTGCGTTCAAACATATGCAAATGTGTGCGTTCAATTATGTCAGTTTGATTTATGAGTTTTGAATGGTATAAATTGTAATTTTGCTCGTAAATGTGCAATTGGACCGTCGGATAATCTCTTTAG
The DNA here is from genome assembly GCA_947683625.1 of Mallotus nudiflorus. Lineage (NCBI taxonomy): Eukaryota > Viridiplantae > Streptophyta > Magnoliopsida > Malpighiales > Euphorbiaceae > Mallotus > Mallotus nudiflorus. Next base: position 2,510,141 of record CANTUR010000415.1, on the reverse strand, counting down.
AACCATATGTGCCCAAATTTGTACGAGTTCACATTTTGCGTTCAAACATGCACAAATGTGTACAAATTGTGCATTCAATTATTTTGATTTAATTTATGAGTTTGGAATGATATAATTTGTAATTTTGCTTGTAAATATGCAGTTGGACCATTGGAAAACACATTTGAAACAATTTATGCACAACTTTGCACGCTTTCACATTTTGCGCTCTAAAATGCATAAACGTGCACAAATTGTGCATTCATTAATATTTATGGTCCTAGAATGCTATAAAATGTACTTATTATTGTTAATATGCGATTGGAAAACATTGGATAACAATTTGAAACCATTTGTGCACAAATTTGCACGAGTTCACGTTTTGCGTTCAACCATGCACAAATTGTGCATTCAGTTATGTCAATTTGATTCATGAGTTTGGAATGATATAATAATTTGTAATTTTTCATGTAAATATGTAATTTGACCATTGGAAAACACGTTTGAAACAATTTATGCATAACTTTGCATGAGTTCACATTTTGCACTCTCGCATGCATAAACGTGCACAACTGTGCATTCAATAATATCAATAATATTTATGGGCTTGGATTGCTAGAATATGTATTTAGTGCTATTAATATGCAATCAAAACATTGGATAACATCTGTAAATCGTTTGTGCACAAATTTGTATGGGTTCGCGTTTTGTGTTCAAACAAGCGCAAAATTGCACAAATTGTGCATTCAATTGTGTCAATTTGATTTATGAGTTTGGAATGATATAATTTGTAATTTTGCAAGTAAATATGAAACTGGACCATTGGAAAACACGTTTCAAACAATTTATGCACAACTCTGACACAAGTTCACATTTTGCGCTCTAAAATGCATAAACATGCATAAATTGTGCATTCAGTAATATCAATACTATTGATGAGATTGGAATGCTAGAATATGTACTCATTATTGCTAAAATGCAAATGGAACATTGCATAACATTTTTAAAACCATTTGTTCACAAATTTGTACGAGTTCACGTTTTGCGTTCAAACATGCACAAATTGTCCATTCAGTTATGTCAATTTGATTTATGAGTTTGGAATGATATAATAATTTGTAATTTTTCATGTAAATATGTAATTTGACCATTGGAAAACATGTTTGAAACAATTTATGCACAACTTTGCATGAGTTCACATTTTGCGCTCTAGCATGCATTATTAAATGCACAACAGTGCATTCAATAATATCAATAATATTTATGGGCTTAGAATGCTAGAATATGTATTTAATACTATTAATATGCATTCAAAACATTGGATAACATCAGGAAATCGTTTGTGCACAAATTTTTACGAGTTCACGTTTTGTGTTCAAACAAGCAAAAAAGTGCACAAATTGTGCAGTCAATTGTGTCAATTTGATTTATGAGTTTGGAATGATATAATTTGTAATTTTTCAAGTAAATATGAAACTGGACCATTGGAAAACACGTTTTAAACGATTTATGCACAACTTGGACACAAGTTCACATTTTGTGCTTTACAATGCATAAATGTGCACAATTTTTGCATTTAGTAATATCAATACTATTGATGAGATTAGAATGCCAGAATATGTACTCATTATTGCTAATATGCAAATGGAACATTGGATAACATTTTTAAAACCATTTGTGCTCAAATTTGTACGAGTTCACGTTTTGCATTCAAACATGCGCAAATTGTGCATTCAATTATGTCAATTTGATTCGTGAGTTTGGAATGGTATAATATGTAATTTTGGTCATAAATGTGAAATCGGACCATTGGATAACCTCTTTAAAACCATTTGTGCGCAAATTTGCACTAGTCAATGATTTACTTTCAAACATACGCAAGTGCGTAAAAATTGTGCATTCAATTATTTCAGTTTAATTTATGAGTTTGGAATGATGTAATTTGTAATTTTGCTTGTTAAATATGCAATTGGACCATTGGAAAACACGTTTCAAGCAATTTATGCATAGCTTTTCACAGGTTAACATTTTGCGCTCTAAAATCCATAAACATGCGCAGATTGCGCATTCAATAATATCAACAGTATTTATGAGATTATAATGCTAGAATATGTACTTATTATTGCTAATATGCAAATGGAACATTGGATAACATTTTTAAAACCATTTGTGCGCAAATTTGAATGAGTTCACATTTGGCATCCAAACATGCACAAACTGTGCATTCAATTATGTCAATTCAATTTATGACTTTGGAATACTGTAATTTGTAATTTTTCTTGAAAATATACAATTGGACCATTGGAAAACACGTTTGAAATAATTTATGCATTACTTTGCACGGGGTTCACATTTTGCGCTCTAAAATGCATAAACGTGCACAAATTGTGCATTCAATAATATCTATAATATTTATGAACTTGGAAAGCTAGAATATGTACTCATTATTGCTAATATGCAAATGGAACATTGGATAACATTTTTGTAACCATTTGTGCACAAATTTGTACGAGTTCACGTTTTGTGTTTAAATATATGCAAATGCGCACGTTCAATTATGTTAGTTTGATTTATGAGTTTGGAATGGTATAAATTGTAATTTTTCTTGTAAATGTGCAATTGGACCGTCAGATAACCTCTTTAGAACCATCTGTGCCCAAATTTACACGTGTTATAGAGCAGCCAACATACCAAGTTCAAAGAATTCAACATGATGAAGATGAGCATGGTCAAGAAGGCAAGGATCAAGTTCAAGAGGTTTTGAGTCCAATCAGCATGCCTCAAAGACCTATAACAAGGTCTCAATCTAAGAAGCTTCAAGAAGCCTTAATCCATCATGTAAAAGGCTTTGTGAACTTAGCTAGTGAAAGTTTACAAGGACACCAAAGCTTTGTGCGAAGTGCAGCTCAAGTTCAATACAACTTAATTCAAGTCCAAGTTATTAATGGGTTTAATTAAGTATATAATGGGCCTCATTTGTTATGGGCTGGCCGAATATGCATGGGAGAGTTATTTAAGCATTTTTTTAGGTTTAATTATGTTAAATAAGGGCTGGACGAATTTGTTATTTTAAAAGCCATTAGTTTTAGTTAGTTTAATTATTCTTAAAATAGGAAGTATGTCAAAATTCCTATTTGAGGTCTGATTAGATTAATTTCCTATTTTTGTGATTAGGGTTATTAGTTTTCCTTTCTCACTAAGGAAAACCTTGTAAAGGCTATATATATATGCCTTGGAGAAATTTTATGATTCAAATTTGAAGTTTTAAAACCTAAAGGCTATTTTGCTTTTATCTTTGTGTTCTTGTGTAGAATACATGCTTTAAGGAACATTCAAGTAGATTGATTATCTTCTTATGGAGTGTTTTGAAATTGGAATTTGGAAATGAGTTTTCTTTATTCTAATTATTTAATCATCTAAGTAATCTGATTTCTAACCATTCTTAGGGGTTGTTGCTGAATTGACTATTGGGGTTTTCAAGTTAATGCTTCAGGGGTTCGAATACATAAAGGGGTTCTCAAGCTTATTCTTGGAGATTCCGTATCATTTGGTATCAGAGCTTTGGCTCTAGATCAGGTTTTATCTTTTATAATTTTTATTCTTAATCTTGATTTCTTATGTTTTTCTTATTCTTTTAAAATCGTTCTTATTTATTTTTGTTCTTCATTCTTGTGTTTTGTTGTTTGTTCTTGTTTGTTAGTCTTAATTTTTTTTCCTTTAAGTCAGTCAATTGTTTTGCATTCTAAAATTTAGATTTGTGTTCATAGTTAAAAGTTTTTTTTAAGAAAAAAAAAGAAAATTCGTGCAAAAAAAAAAAGAAGAAATTTGAAAAAAAAAGAAGAAAAAAAAATTCATGAAAAAAAAGAGAAAGTTATTAGAAAAGGAAGAATTGAGATTCTTGAGTGATTTATATCCTAATCAGGTCTGATTTGCATTTCCTTCCATTCCTTGCTCATTAAGGAATATTGTTTGAGTGATTAATATCCTCATCAGGTCTGATTTAGGTTTACTAATCCTATTTGGTTTATAATTGGCATATCTAACTAGATCTTGTCATATCTTGTATTACTTGTCTATTAAGGATTTTGCATATCTTTACAATACTTGCTCATTAAGGAATATTACTTATTGAGGCAGATTTGACTTTTCTCCTTAAAATAACTTCTAAATTCATTTTCTTTTCTATTCTAGAAGATCTTTGTATTTCTTTCACATGTCTTTTGCATCTTTTTGAGTTTTCCTATTTTATTGCTTCTGCATTGTTATTTTTTTTAACCGAATTGCCTCAAACTTGTTTTAAAAATTTCACTTTTGAAAGTTCTACTTGAATATTGCTTCAATCTAATTGATTTGTGCTAAAAGTGTGATTCACCTAAGAACATAAAAGAATTAGCTTGAGTGGTGAGAGGAAGCCGAGTGAAACATCAAATTGAGTTAAACACGAGTGACCACCCCCATCATTTGAGTGCAAACACATGAGGGAGTGCTTGTGAGGATTTTAAATTATTTTTTTATTTCTAACATTCTTTTACAGCAATGTCAAACTAAGGTGAAAATAAAGGTGAGGGTAAAGTTGATGAAACTTTGCTACGTGAGGCTCAACAAAGGCAATTTGCACGTATGAATACAAATTTTGAGACTATAATGGAGTGATTAAATCGCATGGATACAAGGCTAGGAGTAGTTGAAAGGGCAATAACACCAAACCATAATGAGGAAGTAGAAGGCAATGTTGACAATGGGGATGAAGATGAGGCCTATGCAGAAGTAGTACCAAGAGGAGGAGGTAGACAAGGCCAAGGTAGAGGAAGAGGAAGGTTACAACTGGTTCCATACAATGGAAGAAACTGAGGCAATGAAGATGATGTAGATCAAAATTTAGGAAGCATCAAACATAAGATACCTAACTTTCAAGGTAAATCAGATCCGGAGTCCAATTTACAATGGGAGAAGCAATTGGAGCTTATATTTTATTGCCATCAATTTAGCGAGGAAAATAAGGTAAAATTGGCGGTTACTCAATTTTTTGATTATGCTATTGCTTGGTGGGACCATTTGGTGATTAATAGGCGAAGGAATTTGGAGTACCCAATTGATAATTAGCCTGGGCTCAAGGTTGTAATGAGGAAGCGATTTGTGCCAAAACACTATCATAGGGAACTTGTACAAAAACTTCAAGTTCTTAAACAAGGTAGTAAGAGTGTGGATGATTACCATAAAGAGATGGAGATGCTCATGACTAGGGCTGATATAGATGAAGATGTGGAGATCATTATGGCATGCTTCTTGGCTGGTTTAAACAAAGACATATCTGACTGAGTAGATTTACACAAATATGAAGATTTAGAAGAGATGGTGCACATGGCCGTCAAGATAGAGAGGCAACTCGAAGGAAGAGGGGCGACAAGGTACAATTCCAAATCCTATTCTAGTTCTAATTTTAATTGGAAAAAGGATGGAAAGAGTGATTATAGGGGTGGGAATAAGGTTGCTCATGAGGTTGCTAAAGGGAAGGCAGATTCGGTCTCTAAGGACAAAATCAAAACCGATGAGCCTAAAGGGAGAAATAAAGACATTAAGTGTTGGAAGTGTCAAGGAGTAGGTCATGTGAGCAAAGATTGCCCTAATAAGAGAACTATGACCATAAGGAATGGGGAAATTGTGACTGATGAAAAAGAGGGCAATAATGAAAGTGATGAGGATGAGATGCCTAAATTGGAAAGTTGTAGTGATGGGAGTATAGAGGAGCCAATCAAAGGTGACATCCTGGTTACAAGGCATGCTCTTAGTACTCAAATAAAGGAAGATTGCATTGAAGAGCAACGAGACAACTTATTCCATACAAGGTGTCATGTGTAAGGCAAGGCATGTCTTATGATTGTTGATGGAGGGAGTTGCACCAATGCAGTGAGCTCATTCTTAATTAGTAGATTGGGGTTGTCTACTATACCACACCCACGGCCATACAAACTTCAATGGCTTAATGATTGTGGAGAGGTTAAGGTAAATAGACAATCTATTATTTCCTTTTCAATTGGTAAATATCGTGATGAGCAATTGTGTGATGCAGTTCCTATGCATGCTGGAGATATTTTGATTGGTAGACCATGGTAATTTGATAGAAAGACCAAGCATGATGGGTACCTCAATCGGTATCACTTTACTAAGGATGGGCGCAAGATCATATTAACACCGCTTTCTTCAAAGGAGGTGTATGAAGACTAATATAAAATGGAAAGAATGAGAGTGGAGGCTGAAAAAAAAGAAAAAGAGAGTAAGAAAAATTCTTTAGAGAGTGAAAAGAAAGAGGGAAAAACAAAAGAAGAGATTCAGCCTAGAGAGAAAAAAGAAAAGAATTTGAGTTTAATAGGTAGGACAAGTGAGGTTAGATAGGCCTTGTATGCTAATCGGCCTATATTTGTACTTTTGTACAAAGGGGCTTATTTGGAAACTAATGAACTTAACCCATCTTTGCCTAGTGATACGAACCCACTAGACGGCCTACTTTAGGAACCCATTCAACATGAACCCAAACCCATGCTCTCAAGGAAAGTTCAAATCAAGTTCCAATTCAGACATAGAGAACCTTCACCTCATGTTTAGTTAGTCCAAACAACCAAAGTTATATCAAAACTTTAACCTTTTGAACAATAACAAACAAGCAACAAAGGTTATTAAAAAGATGCCACAATCTACTGTCTGAAAGATAGATTGATAAGTCACAAAGGTTGTCACATGGTTAACCACCAAGTAACCAAAGAGAATCTTCTCTAAATTTTATTAATCATCCATGATTGCACACCCTCTAGGTTACATAAAATAAGGCCTTTATATAGGCTTAAAGAAACCCTAAATAAAACCTAATTAATATCCTAACTAAAAAAGAAAACAAAATCCTTCTTAAATAAGAAAATATAATTCTACTTAAATAAGAAAATATAATCCTAATTAAATTCGGATTTACTTATGCAGCACATTGTAGTACACTTTTAAATAAAATTATGGTCGAATTAACTTAATCCCAAAACATAAAAGTTGTAGCCCTTGTCGTTATCTTTCAGCATCATCTTTAATCACTTCATTTGGATCTATATTGAGTGAGATAAAGCCCATTTACTGATGTATATTCAGTCTGCCCAGTATTATTCACGATCTGCTAATCTTTCATAATTTTAGCTTAGGTATAAAGCCGAATTAACTCTGGATATCTTCATTAAAGTTGTAGATCTCTTTCTTAGCTTTTAATATCTTCTTGAATCATATCAATCAGAGTTTTTTAGAGTGATTTATGGCTAAAATACTGAAGTATGCTACACAAAATACGAATTTATGCTAATTGCTCTTTTCTTGAATGAACGTTGCCTTATTAGCATGAACAAATCTTGAAATCTTCCTCTTTGGAGCTAGGATCACATCACCTAGTGTGTTTGTTGATCTTTTGCAGGAATTTGAAGATGTGTTTCCCAAAGAGATGCCTAGTGGATTACCCCCAATTAGAGGCATAGAACATTAAATTGACTTCATTCCTGGGGCAGCCATACCTAATCGACCAGCATATAGGGCAAATCCAAGAGAAACAAAGGAGATCCAAACACAAGTGGAGGAGTTGCTAGCTAAAGGGTATGTGAGGAAAAGTCTTAGTCCTTGTTTGGTTCCTGTCATTCTTGTGCCAAAGAAGGATGGAACATGGAGGATGTGTGTGGATTGCAGAGCCATCAATAAAATCATTGTAAAGTATCATCATCCTATTCCTAGATTAGATGATATGCTTGATGAGTTATATGGTTCTTTTTTGTTCACTAAAATAGACTTGAAATCTGGTTATTATCAAATCCGAATGAATGTTGGTGATGAATGGAAAATAGCTTTTAAGACTAAGTATGGGTTGTATAAGTGGCTTGTTATGCCCTTTGGTCTTACTAATGCACCTAGCACATTCATGCGATTGATGAACCATGTGTTGCAAAATTACTTAGGTAAATTTGTTGTTGTTTACTTTGATGATATTCTGATTTACTCTAAGTGTTTAGATGATCATGTTATGCATGTGCGAATTGTACTAGAAACACTTAGACAAGAAAAGTTGTATGCAAACCTTAAAAAATGTAGTTTTTGCATGAATAAGGTTAATTTTCTTGGTTTTGTTGTATCTAGTCAAGGCATAGAGGTTGATGAGGAGAAGGTTAGGGCTATTAAAGAGTGGCCAAAACCTAAAAATGCTAGTGAGGTGAGAAGTTTTCATGGGCTTGCTAGTTTCTATAGGAGATTCATTAAAGATTTCAACACTATAGCCACACCTTTGAATGAATTAGTTAATAAAAATGTTGGATTTGTTTGGGGTGATGCACAAGAACATGCATTTAATGAACTTAAGGCAAAATTGTGTAATGCACCTTTACTTGCTTTACCTAACTTTAATAAAACTTTTGAGATTAAATGTGATGCTGGTGGCATAGGGATTGGAGTTGTTTTGATGTAGGATCAAAGACCACTAATGTATTTTAGTGAAAATTTAAGTGGGGCAACCTTGAAATATCCAACTTATGATAAGGAATTATATGCACTGGTTCAAGCTTTGCAAATATGGTAACATTATTTGTGGCCTAGGTAGTTTGTGATACACACTGACCATAAAAGTTTAAAGCATTTGAAGGGTCAAGATAAGTTGAACCGTAGGCATGCCAAATGGGTGGAGTTCATATAAACATTTCCATATGTGATTAAGTACAAGCAAGGTAAAGAGAATGTGGTTGCTGATGCATTATCTAGAAGGTACACCTTACTTAACTCTCTTACTACTAAATTATTAGGTTTTGAGTTTATAAAAGAGTTGTATCCACATGATGATGATTTTGGTGATATATATGCATCTTGTGACAATGGGGTTGTTTTGGATGATTTTTACTTATTTGATGGTTTCTTGTTTAAAAAAAATAGATTGTGAATTCCTAAGTGTTCTATAAGGGAATTATTAATTAAGGAGGCATATGGAGGAGGCTTAATGGGGCATTTTGGGGTAAATAAGACCTATGATATGCTATTAGAACATTTCTTTTGGTCCGATATGAAACATGATGTGTATAAATTTTATGAGCTTTGCATTACATGTAGAGAGGCTAAGTCTAGGTTGAAACTGCATGGGTTATACACACCATTACCCGTTCCTAGTGAACCTTGGACTGGTTTGTCTATGGATTTTGTGCTTGGATTGCCTAGAACTAGGAAAGGTCATGATAGTATCTTTGTTATGGTTGATAGATTTAGTAAAATGGCTCATTTTATACCATGTCATAAAACTGATGATGCTAAGTTGATTGCTGATTTTTTTTTCAAAGAAGTTGTGCATTTACATGGCATACCTAGGAGCATTGTTAGTGATAGGGATGTTAAGTTTTTGAGTCATTTTTGGCGTGTGTTATGGGGAAAGTTAGGAACTAAGCTATTATTTTCAACTACTTATCACCCTCAAATCGATGGGCAAACTGAAGTAGTTAATAGGACTTTGATTACTTTGCTTAGGGCAATCATAGAAAAGAACATTAGGATGTGGGAGGATTATTTACCATTTGTGGAGTTTGCTTACAATTGGGCTGTTCATAGCACTACTAATTGCTCTCCATTTGAGATTGTTTATGGATTTAATCCACTTACTCCTATTAATTTATTGCCACTGCCACCTAACAATTTTGTGAGTGTTGATGCTAATTCTAAGGCTAATTTGGTGAATAAGTTACATAAGCGAGTTAAGGAGAGGATTGAGAAGCAAAATGCTAATGTAGCTTCACGTGTGAATAAGGGAAGGAAGCCAATGATTTTTTAGCCTGGAGATTGGGTTTGGGTGCATTTTCGCAAAGAATGGTTTCCACTTCAAAGGAAGTCTAAGCTAAACCCAAGAGGAGATGGTCCTTTTCAAATACTTGAAAGGATTAATGACAATGCATACAAAGTGGACCTACCTAGTGAGTATAATATTAGTGCTTCATTCAATGTGGCTGATTTGAGTCCTTTTGATATAGGTGATACTTTAGATTCGACGATGAATCCTTTTGAGGAGAGGGGAAATGTTATGGAGCAACCAACACACCAAGTTAAAAGAATTCAACATGATGAAGATGAACATGGTCAAGAAGGCAAGGATCAAGTTCAAGAGGTTTTGAGTCCAATCAGCATGCTTCAAAGACCTATAACAAGGTCTCAATCTAAGAATCTTCAAGAAGCCTTAATCCATCATCTACAAGGCTTTGTAAACTTAGCTAATGAAAGTTTACAAGGACACCAAAGCGTTGTGCAAAGTGCAGCTCAAGTTCAATACAACTTAATTCAAGTCCAAGTTATTAATGGGTTTAATTAAGTATATAATGGGCCTCATTTATTATGGGCTAGCCGAATATGCATGGGAGAGTTATTTAAGCATTATTAATTAGGTTTAATTATGTTTAAATAAGAGCTGGATGAATTTGTTATTTTAAAAGCCTATTAGTTTTAGTTAGTTTAATTATTCTTAAAATAGGAAGGATGTCAAAATTCCTATTTGAGGTCTGATTAGATTAATTTCCTATTTTTGTGATTAGGGTTATTAGTTTTCCTTACTCACTAAGGAAAACCTTGTAAAGGCTATATATATATGCCTTGGATGAATTTTATGATTCAGATTTGAAGTTTTAAAACCTAAAGGCTGTTTTGCTTTTATCTTTATGTTCTTGTGTAGAATACATGCTTAAGGAACATTCAAGTAGATTTGATCATCTTCTTATGGAGTGTTTCGAAATTGGAATTTAGAAATGAGTTTTCTTTATTCCAATTCTTTGATCATCTAAGTAATCTAATTTCTAACCATTCTTAGGGGTTGTTGCTGAATTGACTATTAGGGTTTTCAAGTTAATGCTTTGGGGGTTCGAATACATAAAGGGGTTCTCAAGCTTATTCTTAGAGGTTCCATATCAACACGAGTTCACATTTTGCATTCAAACATGCACAAATGTGTACACATTATGCATTCAATTATTTTAATTTAATTTATGAGTTTGGAATGATGTAATTTGTAATTTTTCTTGTAAATATGCAGTTGGACCGTTGGAAAACACATTTGAAACAATTTATGCACAACTTTGCACGCTTTCACATTTTGTGCTCTAAAATGCATAAACGTGCACAAATTGTGCATTAAATAATATTTATGGTCCTAGAATGCTATAAAATGTGTTTATTATAGTTAATATGCAATTGGAAAACATTGGATAACAATTTGAAACCATTTGTGCACAAAATTGCACGAGTTCACGTTTTGCGTTCAACCATGCACAAATTGTGAATTCAGTTACGTCAATTTGATTTATGAGTTTGGAATGATATAATAATTTGTAATTTGTCATGTAAATATGTAATTTGACCATTGGAAAACACGTTTGAAACAATTTACGCACAACTTTGCATGAGTTCACATTTTGCGCTCTAGCATGCATAAACGTCTACAATAGTGCATTCAATAATATCAATAATATTTATGGGCTTAGAATTCTAGAATATGTATTTAGTACTGTTAATATGCAATCAAAACATTGGATAACATCTGTAAATTGTTTGTGCACAAATTTGTATGAGTTCACGTTTTGTGTTCAAACAAGCGCAAAAGTGCACAAATTGTGCATTCAATTATGTCAATTTGATTTATGAGTTTGGAATGATATAATTTGTAATTTTTCAAGTAAATATGAAACTGGACCATTGGAAAACACGTTTCAAACGATTTATGCACAACTTGGATATAAGTTCACATTTTGCGCTCTAAAATGCATAAACGTGCACAAACTGTGCATTCAGCAATATCAATACTATTGATGACATTAGAATGCCATAATATGTACTCATTATTGCTAATATGCAAATGGAAGATTGGATAACATTTTTAAAACCATTTGTGCGTAAATTTGTACGAGTTCACGTTTTGCGTTCAAACATTCGCAAATTGTGCATTCAATTATGTCAATTTGATTTATGAGTTTGGAATGGTATAGTATGTAATTTTGGTCATAAATGTGCAATCGGACCATTGGATAACCTCTTTAAAACCATTTGTGCATAAATTTGCACTAGTCAACATTTTACTTTCAAACATGCGCAAGTGCGTACAAATTATGCATTCAATTATTTCAGTTTAATTTATGAGTTTGGAATGATGTAATTTGTAATTTTGCTTGTTAAATATTCAATTGGACCATTGGAAAACACGTTTCAAGCAATTTATGTACAGCTTTTCACAAGTTCACATTTTGCACTCTAAAATTCATAAACATGCGCAGATTGCGCAATCAATAATATCAACAGTATTTATGAGATTATAATGCTAGAATTTATACTTATTATTGCTAATATGCAAATGGAACATTGGATAACATTTTTAAAACCATCTGCGTGCAAATTTGAATGAGTTCACATTTGGCGTCCAAACATGCACAAATGTGCGCAAACTGTGCATTCAATGATGTCAATTCAATTTATGACTTTGGAATACTGTAATTTGTAATTTTTCTTGCAAATATGCAATTGGACCATTGGAAAACACGTTTGAAACAATTTATGCATAACTTTGCATGGGTTCACATTTTGCGCTCTAAAATGCATAAAGGTGCACAAATTGTGCATTCAATAATATCTATAATATTTATGAACTTGGAAAGCTAGAATATGTACTAATTATTGCTAATATGCAAATGGAACATTGGATAACATTTTTAAAACCATTTGTGCACAAATTTGTACAAGTTCACGTTTTGCGTTCAAATATACGCAATTGCGTGCGTTCAATTATGTCAGTTTGATTTATGAGTTTGGAATGGTATAAATTGTAATTTTGCTAAAAAATGTGCAATTGGACTATCGGATAATCTCTTTAGAACCATCTGTGCCCAAATTTGCATGAGTTCACATTTTGCGTTCAAACATGCACAAAAGTGTACAAATTGTGCGTTCAATTATTTTGATTTAATTTATGAGTTTGGAATGATGTAATTTGTAATTTTACTTGTAAATATACAGTTCGACCATTGGAAAATGCATTTGAAACAATTTATGAACAACTTTGCACACTTTCACATTTTGCGCTCTAAAATGCATAAACGTGCACAAATTGTGCATTCAATAATATTTATGGTCCTAGAATGCTAAAAATGTACTTATTATTGTTAATATGCAATTGGAAAACATTGGATAACAATTTGAGACCATTTGTGCACAAATTTACACGAGTTCACGTTTTGCGTTCAACCATGCACAAATTGTGCATTCAGTTATGTCAATTTGATTTATGAGTTTAGAATGATATAATAATTTGTAATTTTTCATGTCAATATATAATTTGACCATTGGAAAACACGTTTAAAACAATTTACACACAACTTTGCATGAGTTCACATTTTGCGCTCTAGCATGCATAAACGTGCACAACAGCGCATTCAATAATATCAATAATATTTATGGGCTTAGAATGCTAGAATATGTATTTAGTACTTTTAATATGCAATCAAAACATTGGATAACATCTGTAAATCGTTTGTGCACAAATTTGTACGAGTTCACATTTTGTGTTCAAATAAGCGCAAAAATGCACAAATTGTGCATTCAATTGTGTCAATTTGATTTATGAGTTTGGAATGATGTAATTTGTAATTTTTCAAGTAAATATGAAATTGGACCATTGGAAAACACATTTCAAACGATTTATGCACAACTTGGACACAAGTTCACATTTTGCGCTCTAAAATGCATAAAAGTGCACAAATTATGCATTTAGTAATGTCAATACTATTGATGAGATTAGAATGCTAGAATATGTACTCATTATTGCTAATATGTAAATGGAACATTAGATAACATTTTTAAAACCATTTGTGCACAAATTTGCTCAAGCTCATGTTTGGCGTCCAAACATGCACAAATGTGAGCAAACTGTGCATTCAATTATGTCAATTCAATTTATGACTTTGGAATACTATAATTTGTGATTTTTCTTGTAAATATGCAATTGGACCATTGGAAAACACGTTTGAAACAATTTATGCATAACTTTGTACATGATCACATTTTGTGCTCTAAAATGCATAAACGCATACAAATTGTGCATTCAATAATATCTATAATGTTTATGAACTTGGAAAGCTAGAATGTGTACCCATTATTGCTAATATGGAAATGGAACATTGGATAACATTTTTAAAACCATTTGTGCACAAATTTGTATGAGTTCATGTTTTGCATTCAAATATACGCAAATGCGCGCGTGTTCAATTATGTCAGTTTGATTTATGAGTTTGGAATGGTATAAATTATAATTTTGCTCATAAATGTGCAATTGGATCGTCAGATAACCTCTTTGGAATCATCTGTGCACAAATTTTCACGAGTTCACATTTTGCGTTCAAACATGCACAAATGCGTACAAATTGTGCATTCAATTATTTTGATTTAATTTATGAGTTTGGAATGATGTAATTTGTAATTTTGCTTGTAAAAATGCAGTTGGACTGTTAGAAAACACATTTGAAACAGTTTATGCACAACTTTGCACGTTTTCACATTTTGCGCTCTAAAATGCATAAACGTGCACAAATTGTGCATTCAATAATAATATGAACCCTAAAAGCGATCAACAACGTCTGAATATGAAGAATTCAAGCTAATTTGCTTAATTTCCTATTCTGAAATTAATAAGCTTGATTGGATGAATTTTGATTTATTTTCCTATTTTGGAGTCAATAAGGAAGATTCAAGAAGATTACAGAAAATATGAGAAGATTCAAGGATATTCCAAGTCAAAGTCAATAAGTCAACAAGTCAAAGTCAATGGTCAATGGTCAACATATGACATGGCATGTGACATGGCGTGCTTTAATGCTTAGTTGTCATGAGTTGTCATTTTGCTTAGTTGTCATGAATTGTAATGAGTTGTCAATTTTGACTTTTCAAAGATGAGTTGTCATTAGTTGTCCTATTTTAATGGAAATCTCCTTAATTAAGGATTTTCCTATATAGGTATCTTTGGGAATAAGGAATAGAACCTTTTCCTTTAAGGATTAGGTTATTTACATGCCTATATAAGGGCTAACCCTATGACATACGAATTTAAGAAGCATTGAAATATAAAAAGTGAGGTTTTTCCTTGAACTTTGTTCTTTTGAAACTTTGCATGTTTACTTGAATTGTTTTACTTCTACCTTGCATTATAATTACTAGGTTAGATTAAACTTAGAATTGTGTGATTGTTCATCTTATAATAGCTAAGTATCTTGCTTCACTTTAATAAGCAAGGGGTTTCGCTCCATCTTCATAACCTATCCTTGTTGATCCTTGGGCAAGATTTCAAAGTTGGATGCGCGTTCTATCTTTGTTATAGGTAGGGTTTGTATCAAATAATATTTATGGTCCTAGAATGCTAGAAAATGTACTTATTATTATTAATATGAAATTGGAAAACATTGGATAACTGATGGGAATTGTAGGTTTCATCAATTAACTCCTCAATAGCAAGAATACTATGATAAGTTGAATTAGAAGAAAACTAGAAATTACCAATTTAATCCACAAATTCGGATCGTTCAAAGATTGAAGTAAGAAGATAGATGCTACTTAACCCCTTTACCAACAAGGATAAAGATTCTAAGATAGACTTTGAATTTTCTCTTATGCCACAAACAAGAAAGTTTGATAAATAACAAGAAAACAAAGATTTAGATTTTGACACCACAAGCTAGAATAAAGCTTGATAAGTCATAAAGTTTATGCAAGAAATTAAAGACAAAATTCCTCATAATAAAACTCAAACAAAGTTATAATTCATATATCAAATTCATTCATCCTACAAAAGAAAGAAAAGGACTTGTTTATATAGAGTACAAGTCCATGCACACACTACTAAAATAGACTCACACACATAGGATTACTTTTACTCTTAAATGGCCTTATTAACCACCACCCACATTAATAGCCATTACATGGAATTAATTACCCCATTAACTCTTAATAACCATTACCCACATTAATAGCCATTACTTGGTATTAATTACCCCATTAACTTGTATATGGTGGCTACATGTAACCCTAATTGTTATTAACACAAAAACAAGTTAAATATTATTCCTTGGGCCTCCATGGATGCTTTATTGGGTTGAAATTCTTGGGCTTTCCAAATGTCCCTAATTAAACCCAATATGGCTTCTTGAAGCTTCTTGGATTTGGACCTTGTGATTGGGCCTTCTTGTACTATTAATGGATCTTGGATCTCTTTAGGCTTTGAACTTGGATTCACATCATTCCCCCTTACTTCAAAAGGATTTGTCCTCAAATTAGCTCCATCATCTTTATCACCTACATCAAACAAAGACAAGTCACTAACATTGAAAGTAGCACTAACATTGCCATACTCACTTGGAAGTTCTAGCTTGTAGGCATTGTTGTTGATGCGTTGAAGCACTTTAAAAGGACCATCTCCTCTTAGCATAAGCTTTGATTTCCTTTGGTTAGGAAATCTTTCCTTCCTCAAGTGCACCCACACCCAATCTCTGGGCTCAAAAATGACTTGCTTCCTCCCCTTGTTGTGTTGCTTTTCATATTGGAGTGTCTTCTTCTCAATGTTTGCACGCACCCTCTCATGCAAAGTCTTGATTAACTCAGCTTTTTGTTTCCCCTCTAGATTAGCTTTGTCCAATGGCAATGGTAGCAAATCTAATGGAGTCATTGGGTTGAATCCATACACAACTTCAAATGGTGAGCAATTTGTTGAACCATGCACACTCCTATTGTAAGCAAATTCCACATGTGGCAAACATTCTTCCCAATTCTTCATATTTCTTTGGATGACAGCCCTCAAAAGTGTTGAAAGTGTGCTATTGACCACCTCCGTTTGTGGATGACAAGTTGTAGAATACAAAAGCTTTGTCCCCATCTTTCCCTAAAGAGTCTTCCAAAAGTGACTTAGGAATTTGACATCCCTATCACTCACAATGGTCCTTGGCACTCCATGTAGCCTAACAATCTCCTTGAAGAATAGATTGGCAATATGGGTTGCATCATCCATCTTGTGACATGGAATGAAATGTGCCATTTTGCTAAACCTGTCCACAACAACAAAAATGGAATCTCTCCCTCCCTTGGACCTAGGTAATCCTAAAACAAAATACATAGAAATGTCTACCCAAGGTTCATTTGGTATGGTAAGAGGTGTATACAAACCATGAGGCATTGCTTTGGATTTGGCTTGTTTGCAAGTAATGCATTTCTCACAAATTCTCTTAACATCCCTTTTCATGTGTGGCCAAAAGAAATGGTCACCCAACACATCCAAAGTTTTCTTAATCCCAAAATGCTCCATTAAACCTCCGCTATGTGCCTCTCTCACAAGTAACTCTCTTAAAGAACTTTGTGGCACACACAATTTGTTTTCCCGAAAAAGAAAACCATCAAAGTTATAGAACTTATAAAAACCCCCTTTCTCACATGCCCCATAAACATTAGCAAAATCAGGATCATTAGAATAAAGATCTTTGATGTATTCAAATCCTAATAATTTTGCATCAAGTTTATAGATCAAGGCATACCTTCTTGACAATGCATCGGCCACCATATTTTCTTTCCCTTGCTTGTACTTAATGATGTATGGAAAGGATTCAATGAATTCCACCCATTTTGCATGTCTCTTATTGAGCTTTCCTTGTCCTTTGAGATACTTCAAGGACTCATGGTCAGTGTGAATTATGAATTCTTTGTAACCAAGGTAATGCTGCCATGTCCTTAGAACCCTCACCAATGCATAGAACTCCTTGTCATATGTAGGGTAGTTTAGACTTGCTCCACTTAGCTTTTCACTAAAGAATGCTATGGGCTTGCCTTCTTGCATCAAAACTCCTCCAATACTTATGCCACTTGCATCACACTCAATCTCAAAAGGTTTAGTAAAATTTGGCAAAGATAACAAGGGTGCAGAACTTAATTTGTCTTTTAGCAAGTTAAAAGCCTCATCTTGTTCAATTCCCCACTTAAAACCAACATTCTTTTTTATGCATTCAGTTAAAGGTGCAGTTATGGTAGAAAATTTTTTAATGAACCTTCTATAAAAGCTAGCTAAACCATGAAAGCTTCTTGCATCACTTACACTTGTGGGTGTTGGCCATTCTCTAATTACTTTTACCTTTTCTTGATCAACATGAATGCCCTTGTCATTGAAAATATATCCAAGAAAAGTAATTTCATTAGTGCAAAAACAACATTTCTTTAGATTAGCATACAACTTCTCTTCTCTAAGCACATCAAAAACACAAGTCAAATGTTGTACATGCTCATCTAAATTTTTGCTATAAATCAAGATATCATCAAAATAGGCAACAATAGATTTGCCTATGAATGCTCTTAAAACATGATTCATCAATCTCATGAAAGTGCTTGGTGCATTAGTTAAACCAAAAGGCATTACTAACCACTCATATAAACCATGTTTAGTTTTAAAAGCTGTTTTCCATTCATCACCTTCTCTCATTCTAATTTGATGATAACCAGATTTCAAATCAATTTTTGAAAACAAATATGAACCATGCAATTCATCCAACATGTCATCTAGCCTAGGAATGGGATTTTGTTGATGGCACGACAATCAACACACATCCTCTAAGTTCCATCTTTCTTAGGCACTAACAAGACAGGTACGGCACATGGACTCATGCTTTCATGAACATAACCCTTCTCCATAAGCTCACTCACTTGCTTTTGGATTTCCTTGGTCTCCTCCGGATTACATCTATATGCTGGTCTATTTGGAATGCTTGCTCCGGGTATGAAATCAATTTGGTGCTCAATGCCTCTTTTAGGTGGCAAACCATTTGGAATTTCTTCTGGGAATAAATCTTCATAAACCTGCAAAAGATCAACAACAACACTAGGCAAACCATTGGTTATTTCGTTAGAAATATGCAAAATCTCCTTGTACATAAGTAAAAGCATCTGTTGCCTCAAAAGCATAGCTTCCTTCACATCACTCATTTTTGCATAAACACTCATTTTTCTTTCATTTGAACCTTCCTTGTTTTCTCTCACCATGTGTTTCCCATTTTGGTCAAGAGAATTAGAATTTTTAGGTTCACTCATCTCACCTTTTTCTTTACTCTCAAAGGTTTCCCTTCCCAAAGAATTTCCCAATGAAGAACCCATTTCTTCATATTGTTGCTTGATGCACATTTGGTCTTCAAAAATCTGTTTTGGGGTTAATGGTCCAAGGTTAAACCTTTTTCCATCCATAGTCAAAGTATACATATTTTTGAATCCATCATGATTAGCCCTTCTATCATATTGCCAAGGTCTCCCCAACAACATATGTCCGGCCAACATTGGTAACACATCACACAACACCTTATCCTTATATCTACCAATTTGAAAAGAAATTAGAACTTGCTTATTTACCTTTACAACTCCACTTTCATTAAGCCATTGCAACTTGTATGGTCTTGGGTGCTTGGTAGTAGGCAACTTCAATTTCTCCACTAGCAAAGTGCTTGCTACATTAGTACAACTTCCACTATCCACAATCATGTTGCACAACTTGTTAGAAATCAAACAATGAGTATGAAACAAATTTTCCCTTTGCTCCCTATGGACATCATGTTTATTTTGCAAACTCAATGTTCTTTGAACAACAAGATTATCTCCCTTAGCACATTCAACATCACTACAATCTTCTAAAGACGGCATATCATCATCACTATCCCCCTCACTCTCCGATTCAATATCACCATCCCTTAGAATCATAGCTTTCTTATTTGGACATTCCCTAGCAATGTGCCCATGACCCAAACACTTAAAACATTTGATTCCCCTAGTTTGGGCTGGTTGATTCTCACCCTTTCCCTTATTACCCAAGTCAATTTTAGGTTTAGTTTCTTCCACTTTTGACTTATTAAAAGGTTTATCATCCTTTTTCCCCCAAGAAGTTTTCCAAGAAAAAGAAGAACCCACATTTGGTTTAGAATCATACCTCTTTCCTTTCAATTGCCTTTCCACTTTCATGGCCAAATTCACCATATCTTCAATCTCCACATAATGTTGCAAATCAACAACATCAGCAATGTTTTTGTTTAGCCCTCTCAAAAACCTTGCCATGGTAGCTTCACGATCTTCTACCACATTTGCTCTAATCATAGCCTTCTCCATCTCTTTGTGATACTCCTCAACACTCATGGATCCTTGAATTAGAGTTTGTAACCTTTGATGAAGCTCTCTATAGTAATGGCTTGGAATAAACCTCTTTCTCATGATTTGCTTCATTTCCCTCCAAGACTCCACGGGTCTTTCTCCATATCTACGTCTTTCCTTGCAAAATTGATCCCACCAAACAATTACATAATCACTAAACTCAACAGCGACAAGTTTTACCATTTTCTCCTCCGAATAATTGTGACATTCGAAGATGAGTTCCACTTTCCTCTCCCATTCAAGGTACACATCTGGATCATTTCTTCCTTGGAATGAAGGAATTTTCATTTTGATGCTTCCAAGGTTGCGATCAACATCATCTTTAGGACGTCCTCTCCTAGCTTGTCTCCTAGGATTGATTTGTTGTCCCACCAAGGTGACTTGATCACCATCCAATTCATCCTCTCCTTCATAGTCCTCTTGGTTAATTGGTGGACGTCTCCTTTCTTTAGGCTCTCCTTGTAATTGGTTAAGGATGCCATCATGCCTCTCCAATTTCTCATTGACTCCCGCCATCATGTTAAACATTCTTTTGAATTGTTGTTGCATAGCTTGAATCACATGATCATTTGTAGAAGAACTTGTGTCTTTTGACATGATTGTAAAACCTAAAATTTTAACAAAAGAAAATAGAAAAAAAAGACAATCTCACAACACTCCCTCACGTGTTTCACTCAAAATTGATGTATACCACTCGTGTTTACACTCAATTTTGGTTTTTTCTCTAATGATCTCACACTCTTGCCTTTTACCTCTCAAATTTGCCTTTTGATTTCTTAGATGAACTAAGTTTCTCAATCAAACAAAATTCAAGAATGTAGTAATCAATGATAAAAAAATAATAATAAGGTAGGCTAACAGGAAAATAATAAGGTAGGCTTAAAGAAAAGAACAATTTGTAACAAATAGGCTAATAGAAATGAAAAACAAAGATAGATTATCAAAGAACACAAAGAGACAGAATTATAAAGATAGATCTCAATGGAATATGAAGAGTCAAATTTTTTTTTAATGTAAACTGAGATCTAACATAGGAATATCAAAGATAACATATACTTTTTTTATGGACGAATTTTTTTTTTTTGATATATGCACGAATTGAAAGGTATCAGAAAAATCTCAAAGATAACAACTTTTTTTTTTTGATATCTGCAAACAAAATCTTGAGATAAGAAGAATAAAGAAAAAAAAATAACAAGAATAATAGATAGCAAGAAAGGTGCAAAATATAAGATGAACACAAGATATTGAGAACTAAAAGATAGTTTTGGATATGCAAACCTCAATCTTGAGCCAATGCTCTGATACCACTTATGATGGGAATTGTAGGTTTCATCAATTAACTCCCCAATAGCAAGAATACTATGATAAGTTGAATTAGAAGAAAACTAGAAATTACCAATTTAATCCACAAATTCGGATCGTTCAAAGATTGAAGTAAGAAGATAGATGCTACTTAACCCCTTTACCAACAAGGATAAAGATACTAAGATAGACTTTGAATTTCCTCTTATACCACAAACAAGAAAGTTTGATAAATAACAAGAAAACAAAGATTTAGATTTTGACACCACAAGCTAGAATAAAGCTTGATAAGTCATAAAGTTTATGCAAGAAATTAAAGACAAAATTCCTCACAATAAAACTCAAACAAAGTGATAATTCATATATCAAATTCATTCATGCTACAAAAGAAAGAAAAGGACTTGTTTATATAGAGTACAAGTCCATGCACACACTACTAAAATAGACTCACACACATAGGATTACTTTTACTCTTAAATGGCCTTAATAACCACCACCCACATTAATAGCCACTACTTGGAATTAATTACCCCATTAACTCTTAATAACCACTACCCACATTAATAGCCATTACTTGGTATTAATTACCCCATTAACTTGTATATGGTGGCTACATGTAACCCTAATTGTTATTAACATAAAAACAAGTTAAATATTATTCCTTGGGCCTCCATGGATGCTTTATTGGGTTGAAATTCTTGGGCTTTCCAAATGTCCCTAATTAAACCCAATATGGCTTCTTGAAGCTTCTTGGATTTGGACCTTGTGATTGGGCCTTCTTGTACTATTAATGGATCTTGGATCTCTTTAGGCTTTGAACTTGGATTCACATCAATAACAATTTGAAACCATTTGTGCACAAATTTGCACGAGTTCACGTTTTGCATTTAACCATGCTCAAATTATGCATTCAATCATGTCAATTTGATTTATGAGTTTGGAATGATATAATAATCTGTAATTTTTCATGTAAATATGTAATTTGACCATTGGAAAACACGTTTGAAACAATTTACGCATAACTTTGCATGAGTTCACATTTTGTGCTCTAGCATGCATAAACGTGCACAACTATGCATTCAATAATATCAATAATATTTATGGGCTTAGAATGCTAGAATTCATATTTAGTATTATTAATATGCAATCAAAACATTGGATAACATCTGTAAATCATTTGTGCACAAATTTGTATGAGTTCACGTTTTGTGTTCAAACAAGCGCAAAAGTGGACAAATTGTGCATTCAATTATGTCAATTTTGATTTAACGGTTTGGAATGATATAATTTGTAATTTTTCAAGTAAATATGAAATTGGACCATTGGAAAACACGTTTCAAATGATTTATGCACAACTTGGACACAAGTTCACATTTTGCGCTCTAAAATGCACAAACGTGCACAAATTGTGCATTCAGTAATATCAATACTAATGATGAGATTAGAATGCTAGAATATGTACTCATTATTGCTAATATGCAAATGGAACATTGGATAACATTTTGAAAACCATTTGTGCGCAAATTTGTACGAGTTCACATTTTGCATTCAAACATGCACAAATTGTGCATTCAATTATGTCAATTTGATTCATGAGTTTAGAATGGCATAATATGTAATTTTGGTCATAAATGTGCAATCGGACCATTGGATAACCTCGTTAAAACCATTTGTGCACAAATTTGCACTAGTCAATGATTTACTTTCAAACATGTGCAAGTGTGTACAAATTGTGCATTCGATTATTTCAGTTTAATTTATGAGTTTGGAATGATGTAATTTGTAATTTTGCTCGTAAATATGCAATTTGACCATTGGAAAACACATTTCAAGCAATTTATGCACAACTTTTCACAAGTTCACATTTTGCGCTCTAAAATGCATAAACGTGCACAAATTGTGCATTCAATAATATCTATAATATTTATGAACTTGGAAAGCTAGAATGTGTACTCATTATTGCTAATATGCAAATGGAACATTGGATAACATTTTTAAAACCATTTGTGCACAAATTTGTACGAGTTCACATTCTGCGTTCAAACATACGCAAATGCACGCGTGTTCAATTATGTCAGTTTGATTTATGAGTTTCGAATGGTATAAATTGTAATTTTGCTAACAAATGTGCAATTGGACCGTCGGATAACTTCTTTAGAACCATCTGTGCACAAATTTGCACGAGGTCACATTTTGCGTTGAAACATGCACAAATGCGTACAAATTGTGCATTCAATTATTTCGATTTAATTTATGAGTTTGGAATGATGTAATGATGTGAATCCAAGTTCAAATCCTAAAGAGATCCAAGATCCATTAATAGTACAAGAAGGCCCAATCACAAGGTCCAAATCCAAGAAGCTTCAAGAAGCCATATTGGGTTTAATTAGGGACATTTGGAAAGCTCAAGAAATTCAACCCAATAAAGAATCCATGGAGGCCCAAGGAATAATATTTAACTTGTTTTTTGTGTTAATAACAATTAGGGTTACATGTAGCCACCATATACAAGTTAATGGGGAAATTAATACCAAGTAATGGCTATTAATATGGGTAGTGGTTATTAAGAGTTAATGGGGCAATTAATACCAAGTAATGGCTATTAATGTGGGTGGTGGTTATTAAGGCCATTTAAGAGTAAAAGTAATCCTATGTGTGTGAGTCTATTTTAGTAGGTGTGTGCTTAGACTTGTACTCTATATAAACAAGTCCTTTTTCTTTCTTTTGTAGGATGAATGAATTTGATATATGAATTATAACTTTTTTTGAGTTTTATTGTGAGGAATTTTGTCTTTAATTTCTTGCATAAACTTTGTGACTTATCAAGCTTTATTCTAGCTTATGGTGTCAAAATCTAAATCTTTGTTTTCTTGTTATTTATCAAACTTTCTTGTTTGTGGCATAAGAGGAAATTCAAAGTCTATCTTAGTATCTTTGTCCTTGTTGGTAAAGGGGTTAAGTAGCATCTATCTTCTTACTTCAATCTTTGAATGATCTGAATTTGTGGATTAAATTGGTAATTTCTAGTTTTCTTCTAATTCAACTTATTATAGTATTCTTGCTATTGGGGAGTTAATTGATGAAACCTATAATTCCTATCATAAGTGGTATCAGAGCATTGGCTCAAGATTGAGGTTTGCGTATCCAAAACTATCTTTTAGTTCTCAATATCTTGTGTTCATTTTATATTTTTCACCTTTCTTGCTATCTATTATTCTTGTTATTTTTTTTATCTTTATTCTTCTTATCTCAAGATTTTGTTTGCATATATCAAAAAAAAAAGTTATTATCTTTGAGATTTTTGTGATACCTTTCAATTCGTGCATATATCAAAAAAAAAAAGGAAATTCGTCCATAAAAAAATATATGTTATCTTTGATATTCTTGTGTTAGATCTCAGTTTACATTAAAAAAAAATTGACTCTTCATATTCCATTGAGATCTATCTTTATAATTCTGTCTCTTTGTGTTCTTTGATGATCTATCTTTGTTTTTCATTTCTATTAGCCTATTTGTTACAAATTGTTCATTTCTTTAAGCCTACCTTATTATTTTCTTATTAGCCTACCTTATTTATTTATTTATTTATCATTGATTACTACATTCTTGAATTTTGTTTGATTGAGAAACTCAGTTCATCTAAGAAATCAAAAGGCAAATTTGAGAGGTAAAAGGCAAGAGTGTGAGATCATTAGAGAAAAAAGCCAAAATTGAGTGTAAACACGAGTGGTATACATTAAGTTTGAGTGAAACACGCGAGGGAGTGTTGTGAGATTGTTTCTTTCTATTTTCTTTTATTAAAATTTTAGGTTTTACAATCATGTCAAAAGACACAAGTTCTTCTTCTACAAATGATCATGTGATTCAAGCTATGCAACAACAATTCAAAAGAATGTTTAACATGATGGCGGGAGTCAATGAGAAATTGGAGAGGCATGATGGCATCCTTAACCAATTACAAGGAGAGCCTAGACAAAGGAGACGTCCATTAATTGACCAAGAGGACTATGAAGGAGAGGATGAATTGGATGATGATCAAGTGACCTTGGTGGGACAACAAATCAATCCTAGGAGACAAGCTAGGAGAGGACGTCCTAATGACGATGTTGATCGCAACCTTGGAAGCATCAAAATGAAAATTCCTTCATTCCAAGGAAGAAATGATCCAGATGTGTACCTTGAATGAGAGAGGAAAGTGGAACTCATCTTCGAATGTCACAATTATTCGGAGGAGAAAAAGGTAAAACTTGCCGCTATTGAGTTTAGTGATTATGCAATTGTTTGGTGGGATCAATTTTGCAAGGAAAGACGTAGATATGGAGAAAGACCCATGGAGTCTTAGAGGGAAATGAAGCAAATCATGAGAAAGAGGTTTGTTCCAAGCCACTACTATAGAGAGCTTTATCAAAGGTTACAAACTTTAATTCAAGGATCCATGAGTGTGGAGGAGTATCACAAAGAAATGGAGAAGGCTATGATTAGAGCAAATGTGGTAAAAGATCGTGAAGCTACCATGGCAAGGTTCTTGAGAGGGCTAAACAAAAACATTGCTGATGTTGTTGATTTGCAACATTATGTTTAGATTGAAGATATGGTGAATTTGGCCATGAAAGTGGAAAGGCAATTGAAAGGAAAGAGGTATGATTCTAAACCAAATGTGGGTTCTTCTTCTTCTTGGAAAACTTCTTAGGGGAAAAAGGATGATAAACCTTTTAATAAGTCAAAAGTGGAAGAAACTAAACCTAAAATTGACTTGGGTAATAAGGGAAAGGGTGAGAATCAACCAGCCCAAACTAGGGGAATCAAATGTTTTAAGTGTTTAGGTCATGGGCACATTGCTAGGGAATGTCCAAATAAGAAATCTATGATTCTAAGGGATGGTGATATTGAATCGGAGAGTGAGGGGGATAGTGATGATAATATGCCTTCTTTAGAAGATTGTAGTGATGTTGAATGTGCTAAGGGAGATAATCTTATTGTTCAAAGAACATTGAGTTTGCAAAATAAACATGATGTCCATAGGGAGCAAAGGGAAAATTTGATTCATACTCATTGTTTGATTTCTAACAAGTTGTGCAACATGATTGTGGATAGTGGAAGTTGTACTAATGTAGCAAGCACTTTGCTAGTGGAGAAATTGAAGTTGCCTACTACCAAGCACCCAAGACCATACAAGTTGCAATGGCTTAATGAAAGTAGAGTTGTAAAGGTAAATAAGCAAGTTCTAATTTTTTTCAAATTGGTAGATATAAGGATGAGGTGTTGTGTGATGTGTTACCAATGCTGGCCAGACATATGTTATTGGGGAGAACTTGGCAATATGATAGAAGGGCTAATCATGATAGATTCAAAAATATGTATACTTTGACTATGGATGGAAAAAGGTTTAACCTTGGACCATTAACTCCAAAATAGATTTTTGAAGACCAAATGCGCATCAAGCAACAATATGAAGAAATGGGTTCTTCATTGGGAAATTCTTTGGGAAGGGAAACCTTTAAGAGTAAAGAAAAAGGTGAGATGAGTGAACCTAAAAATTCCAATTCTCTTGACCAAAATGGGAAACACATGGTGAGAGAAAACAAGAAAGGTTCAAATGAAAGAAAAATGAGTGTTTATGCAAAAATGAGTGATGTGAAGGAAGCTATGCTTTTGAGGCAACACATGCTTGTACTTATGTATAAGGAGATTTTACATATTTCTAATGAAATAACCAATGGTTTGCCTAGTGTTGTTGTTGATCTTTTGCAGGTTTATGAAGATTTATTCCTAGAAGAAATTTCAAATGGTTTGCCACCTAAAAGTGGCATTGAGCACCAAATTGATTTCATACCCAGAGCAAGCATTCCAAATAGACCAGCATATAGATGTAATCCAAAGGAGACCAAGGAAATCCAAAAGCAAGTGAGTGAGCTTATGGAGAAGGGTTATGTTCATGAACGCATGAGTCCATGTGCCATACCCGTCTTATTAGTGCCTAAGAAATATGGAACTTAGAGGATGTGTGTTGATTGTCGTGCCATCAACAAAATCACGGTGAAGTATAGACATTCCTAGGCTAAATGACATGTTGGATGAATTGCATGGTTCATATTTATTTTCAAAAATTGATTTAAAATATGGTTATCATCAAATTAGAATGAGAGAAGGTGATGAATGGAAAACAGCTTTTAAAACTAAACATGGTTTATATGAGTGGTTAGTAATGCCTTTTGGTTTAACTAATGCACCAAGCACTTTCATGAGATTGATGAATCATGTTTTATGAATGTATATTTTGATGATATCTTGGTTTATAGCAAAAATTTAGATGAGCATGTACAACATTTGACTTGTGTTTTTGATGTGCTTAGAGAAGAGAAGTTGTATGCTAATCTAAAGAAATGTTGTTTTTGGACTAATGAAATTACTTTTCTTGGATATATTGTCAATGACAAGGGCATTCACATTGATCAAGAAAAGGTAAAAGTAATTAGAGAATGGCCAACACCCACAAGTGTAAGTGATGCAAGAAGCTTTCATGGTTTAGCTAGCTTTTATAGAAGGTTCATTAAAAAATTTTCTACCATAGCTGCACCTTTAACTGAATGCATAAAAAAAGAATGTTGGTTTTAAGTGGGGAATTGAACAAGATGAGGCTTTTAACTTGCTAAAAGACAAATTAATTTTTGCACCCTTATTATCTTTGCCAAATTTTACTAAACCTTTTGAGATTGAGTGTGATGCAAGTGGCATAGGTATTGGAGGAGTTTTGATGCAAGAAGGCAAGCCCATAGCATTCTTTAGCGAAAAGCTAAGTGGAGCAAGTCTAAACTACCCTACATATGACAAGGAGTTCTATGCATTGGTGAGGGTTCTAAGGACATTGCAGCATTACCTTGGTTACAAAGAATTCATAATTCACACTAACCATGAGTCCTTAAAGTATCTCAAAGGACAAGGAAAGCTCAATAAGAGACATGCAAAATGGGTGGAATTCATTGAATCCTTTCCATACATCATTAAGTACAAACAAGGGAAAGAAAATGTGGTGGCCGATGCATTATCAAGAAGGTATGCCTTGATCTCTAAACTTGATGCAAAATTATTAGGATTTGAATACATCAAAGATCTTTATTCTAATCATCCTAATTTTGCTAATGTTTATGGGGCATGTGAGAAAGGGGGTTTTGATAAGTTCTATAAGTTTGATGGTTTTCTTTTTCGGGAAAAAAAATTATGTGTGCCACGAAGTTCTTTAAGAGAGTTACTTGTGAGAGAGGCACATAGCGGAGGTTTAATGGGGCATTTTGGGATTAAGAAAACTCTGGATGTGTTGGGTGACCATTTCTTTTGGCCACACGTGAAAAGGGATGTTAAGAGAATTTGTGAGAAATGCATTACTTGCAAACAAGCCAAATCCAAAGCAATGCCTCATGGTTTGTATATACCTTTTACCATACCAAATGAACCTTGGGTATACATTTCTATGGATTTTGTTTTAGGATTACCTAGGTCCAAGGGAGGGAGAGATTCCATTTTTGTTGTTGTGGACAGGTTTAGCAAAATGGCACATTTCATTCCATGTCACAAGATAGATGATGCAACCCATATTGCCAATCTATTCTTCAAGGAGATTTTTAGGCTACATGGAGTGCCAAGGACCATTGTGAGTGATAGGGATGTCAAATTCCTAAGTCACTTTTGAAAGACCCAATGGGGAAAGATGGGGACAAAGCTTTTGTATTCTACAACTTTTCATCCACAAACAGATGGACAAATGAAGGTGGTCAATAGGACACTTTCAACACTTTTGAGGGCTGTCATCCAAAGAAATCTGAAGAATTGGGAAGAATGTTTGCCATATGTGGAATTTGCTTACAATAGGAGTGTGCATGGTTTAACAAATTGATCACCATTTGAAGTTATGTATGGATTCAACCCATTGGCTCCATTAGATTTGCTACCATTGCCATTGGACAAAGCTAATCTAGAGGGGAAACAAAAAGCTAGGTTCATAAAGACTTTGCATGAGAGGGTGCGTGCAAACATTGAGAAAAAGACACCTAATATGAAAAGCAACACAATAAAGGGAGGAAGCAAGTCATTTTTGAGCCCGGAGATTAGGTGTGGGTGCACTTGAGAAAGGCAAGATTTCCTAACCAAAGGAAATCAAAGCTTATGCGAAGAGGAGATGGTCCTTTTAAAGTGCTTCAACGCATCAACAACAATGCCTACAAGCTAGAACTTCCAAGTGAGTATGGCAATGTTAGTGCTACTTTCAATGTTAGTGACTTATCTTTGTTTGATGTAGGTGATAAAGATGATGGAGCTGATTTGAGGACAAATCCTTTTGAAGAAAAGGGGAATGATGTGAATCCAAGTTCAAAGCTTAAAGAGATCCAAGATCCATTAATAGTACAAGAAGGCCCAATCACAAGGTCCAAATCCAAGAAGCTTCAAGAAGCCATATTGGGTTTAATTAGGGACATTTGGAAAGCTCAAGAAATTCAACCCAATAAAGCATCCATGGAGGCCCAAGGAATAATATTTAACTTGTTTTTTTATGTTAATAATAATTAGGGTTACATGTAGCCACAATATACAAGTTAATGGAGAAATTAATACTAAGTAATGGCTATTAATGTGGGTAGTGGTTATTAAGAGTTAATGGGGCAATTAATACCAAGTAATGGCTATTAATGTGGGTGGTGGTTATTAAGGCCATTTAAGAGTAAAAGTAATCCTATGTGTGTGAGTCTATTTTAGTAGGTGTGTGCATGGACTTGTACTCTATATAAACAAGTCCTTTTTCTTTCTTTTGTAGGATGAATGAATTTGATATATGAATTATAACTTTTTTTGAGTTTTATTGTGAGGAATTTTGTCTTTAATTTCTTGCATAAACTTTGTGACTTATCAAGCTTTATTCTAGCTTGTGGTGTCAAAATCTAAATCTTTGTTTTCTTGTTATTTATCAAACTTTCTTATTTGTCGAATAAGAGGAAATTCAAAGTC
Organism: Mallotus nudiflorus; assembly: GCA_947683625.1. NCBI lineage: Eukaryota > Viridiplantae > Streptophyta > Magnoliopsida > Malpighiales > Euphorbiaceae > Mallotus > Mallotus nudiflorus. The sequence continues at coordinate 2,479,631 of CANTUR010000415.1, read as the reverse complement.
TATCTTAGTATCTTTATCCTTGTTGGTAAACGGGTTAAGTAGCATCTATCTTCTTACTTTAATCTTTAAATGATCTGAATTTGTGGATTAAATTGGTAATTTCTAGTTTTCTTCTAATTCAACTTATCATAGTATTCTTGCTATTAGGGAGTTAATTGATGAAACCTATAATTCCCATCATGTAATTTGTAATTTTTCTTGTAAATATGCAGTTGGACCATTGGAAAACACATTTGAAATAGTTTATGCACAACTTTGCACGTTTTCACATTTTACGCTCTAAAATGCATAAACGTGCACAAATTGTGCATTCAATAATATTTATGGTCCTAGAATGCTAGAAAATGTACTTATTATTGTTAATATGCAATTGGAAAACATTGGATAACAATTTGAAACCATTTGTACACAAATTTGCACGAGTTCACGTTTTTGCATTCAACCATGCACAAATTGTGCATTCAATCATGTCAATTTGATTTATGAGTTTAGAATGATATAATAATCTATAATTTTTCATGTAAATATGTAATTTGACCATTGGAAAACACGTTTGTAACAATTTACGCATAACTTTGCATGAGTTCACATTTTGTGCTCTAGCATGCATAAACGTGCACAACTGTGCATTCAATAATATCAATAATATTTATGGGCTTAGAATGCTAGAATATGTATTTAGTATTTTTAATATGCAATCAAAACATTGGATAACATCTGTAAATCATTTGTGCACAAATTTGCACTAGTCAACGATTTACTTTCAAACATGCGCAAGTGCGTACAAATTGTGCATTCAATTATTTCAGTTTAATTTATGAGTTTGGAATGATGTAATTTGTAATTTTGCTCGTAAATATGCAATTGGACCATTGGAAAACACGTTTCAAGCAATTTATGCACAACTTTTCACAAGTTCACATTTTGCGCTCTAAAATGCATAAACGTGTGCAGATTGTGCATTCAATAATATCGATAGTATTTATGAGATTATAATGCTATAATATGTACTTATTATTTCTAATATGCAAATGGAACATTGGATAACATTTTTAAAACCATTTGTGCGCAAATTTGAACGTGTTCACATTTGGCGTCCAAACATGCACAAATGTGCGCAAACTGTGCATTCAATTATGTCAATTCAATTTATGACTTTGGAATATTGTAATTTGTGATTTTTCTTGCAAATATGCAATTGGACCATTGGAAAACACATTTAAAACAATTTATGCATAACTTTGCACGAGTTCACATTTTGCGCTCTAAAATGCATAAACGTGCACAAATTGTGCATTCAATAATATCTATAATGTTTATGAACTTGGAAAGCTAGAATGTGTACACATTTTTGCTAATATGCAAATGGAACATTGGATAACATTTTTAAAACCATTTGTGCACAAATTTATATGAGTTCACATCTTGTGTTCAAACATATGCAAATGTGCACGCGTTCAATTATGTCAGTTTGATTTATGAGTTTGGAATGGTATAAATTGTAATTTTGCTCATAAATGTGCAATTGGACCGTCGGATAACCTCTTTGGAATCATCTGTGCACAAATTTGCACGAGTTCACATTTTATTTTATGTTCAAACATGCACAAATGTGTACAAATTGTGCATTCAATTATTTCGATTTAATTTATGAGTTTGGAATGATACTAATTTGTAATTTTTCTTGTAAATATGCAGTTGGACTATTGGAAAAACACATTTGAAACATTTTATGCACAACTTTGCACGTTTTCACATTTTGCGCTCTAAAATGCATAAATGTGCACAAATTGTGCATTCCATAATATTTATGGTCCTAGAATGCTAGAAAATGTACTTATTATTGTTAATAAGCAATTGGAAAACATTGGATAACAATTTGAAACCATTTGTGCACAAATTTGCACGAGTTCACATTTTTGCATTCAACCATGCACAAATTGTGCATTCAATCATGTCAATTTGATTTATGAGTTTGGAATGATATAATAATCTATAATTTTTCATGTAAATATGTAATTTGACCATTGGAAAACACGTTTGAAACAATTTACGCACAACTTTGCATGACTTCACATTTTGCGCTCTAGCATGGATAAACATGCACAACTGTGCATTCAATAATATCAATAATATTTATGGGCTTAGAATGCTAGAATATGTATTTGGTATTGTTAATATGCAATCAAAACATTGGATAACATCTGTAAATCGTTTGTGCACAAATTTGTACGAGTTCACGTTTTGTGTTCAAACAAGCGCAAAAGTGGACAAATTGTGCATTCAATTACGTCAATTTGATTTATGAGTTTGGATTGATATAATTTGTAATTTTGTAAGTAAATATGAAACTAGACCATTGGAAAACATGTTTCAAATGATTTATGCACAACTTGGACACAAGTTCACATTTTGCGCTCTAAAATGCATAAACGTGCACAATTTGTGCATTCAGTAATATATCAATACTATTGATGAGATTAGAATGCTAGAATATGTACTCATTATTGCTAATATGCAAATGGAACATTGGATAACATTTTGAAAACCATTTGTGCGCAAATTTGTATGAGTTCACGTTTGCGTTCAAACATGCGCAAATTGTGCATTCAGTTATGTTAATTTGATTCATGAGTTTGGAATGACATAATATGTAATTTTGGTCATAAATGTGCAATCGGACCATTAGATAACCTCTTTAAAACCATTTGTGATGCAAACCAAATAAGCACCAACCATGTTGATAAGCATGATGATCGACTAAAGTATGATGGTCCAATGAGTAGAGCTTGCATGAAGACATTCAAGGATGCTTTAGGAGTGTTCATGAAGTAAGAGATGAAGCTTGAGTTGATTAATCAAAGCACAAGTTCAAATGGAGCTCAATTGAGTGAATTTGGAGAAAGTTTGAAACAAGGGCAAAATCATCCTTTTTGCACCTTATTATCATATGTTGACCCTCAAAATGAAGAATTCATGTCAAACTCTTCAAGTGGAATGATTTGCATTCAAAACACATAAAGTGCAATTTTGAAGATTTTGGAAGGTTCTAGTAGGTGCTAAGGGAATCTACAAGAATCAAGAATCTTTTAAGAATATTCTTTACAAATAAAACCCTAGATGTGATGGAGAGTGGCTGCAACTCATTTAAAGACTTGGTTAAATTTTTCTTGGTTGTATTGAGTTGTCAATTTGACTTTTCAATGCTTAGTTGTCATCAGTTGTCAATTTGACTTTTCAAAGCTTAGTTGTTAATAGTTGTAATATTTTAGAAGGGATCCTATTTATTTATGGAATTTCCTTTATAGGTGTCTTTAGGAATAAGTAAGAAAACCTATTTCCTTAAGGATTAGGATGTTTACATGCCTATATAAAGGCCATATCAATGTAGCATGAATTAAGAATGAGTTTTATCAATTAAATTTCAATTCTTGTGAGGTTAAATTCCTTCTCTTTTGTTCTTAAAAGAACTTTTGTGAATTTATCAAGTGAAGGCTTGGTATATTCAAACCTAGTTTAATTTAGACTTAAAATTGACTTTGTTAATCTTTGGTTTATATTAAACAACCTTTAATTCTTTATAATTAAGGTTCTTAAGTACAGGTTATTTAAGGGTCTTGTTGGGGATTAGAGTTTTTTTTTGCTTGATTTATGAACGATCCTTGGCAAGGTTATCAAGATTGAATACGGGTTTGGTACAAGTTAACCACGTTCGTATCATTTGGTATCAGAGCTTTGGCTCATTAATCAAGTACGTATCTTTACTTTTCTTTGTTGTTTGCATTTCATCTAAAAAAAACATTAGTTCTTATTTCATTCATTCTGATGTCTTGTTTGATATCAATTCTTTTTTTCTTTGTGATCATTGTGATCAAATTCATTTTTTTTTATCTTGCATCAATTTCATTCTTTTCTTCATATTCCAACTTGTTCTTACTCTTTAAAAAAAATTAAAAAAATAAATTCATTTATACTCTTATTGTTTTGCATCCTAAGAGTCTTGTTTGTCATAAATGCATATCAAGTTAAAGTTTGTTCTTAATTTGGCCATTTTAGCATTTGTTACCAAAAAAAAAAAAAGAGGTGTATTGATCAAAGTTAAATTCATTCGGCCTATAACCATTCCAATTGACTATTTTCATTCTAAATTCCATACCTTGCCTTATTTCAATTCTGGATATTCTACTCTTCTTCTTAAGTTGTGTTTGGGGTAGTTTAAATACTTATTCCAAAATTTCTTATTTTTGTTTTGTTTGGATATTGTCCTTGTTTGTTGCGTTTTCTTTGGCTCTTATAGTTAAATTTGAGTTTAATTTTGCTTTTTTTGTTTTGTATTAAGCTTAGTTTGATAATTAGTAACTTAAGTTCCATAAGAACTATAAGAAAGGAATTTGAGAGGTAAAAGGCAAGTGGTGAGCTCATAAGAGGGTAAAAGCCTAATTGAGTGAAACACGAGCGTTGAGTGATTCTTTAAGTGTAAACACGTAAGGGAGTGTTACTTGTGAGGTTTTTTCTTTCTTTTGTTTCTTTGTTTATAACATGTCAGGTTCAAAAGAGGTTGAGAAAGATCCCGAATGGAAACTCTTTATAAAGGCGATGCAAGAACAAATGAGTCAATTAATGAACAACCATAAAGAGGTTTAAGAGTGAATAGGGAGAATGGAGCAAAGTCAAAACACAACTGCCACTACTAATCAAACTGCACCAATACAAGCTCGTAGAGGGAGGTGGCGTGAAGATGATGATGAATCCATTGATGAAAGCAATCAAGGGTGTAGGAGGCAAGATAATAACCTTGGGAGCATAAAGATGAAAATACCTACCTTTCATGGTAGAAGCGATCCTAAAGCATATCTAGCATGGGAGAAAAAAGTGGATTTCGTGTTTGATTGTTATAACTACTCTGAGGAAAAGAAAGTTAAGCTTGCAGCTGTTGAGTTTGTGAATTATGCCTTAATTTGGTGGGACCAACTAGTGGTTTCAAGAAGGCATTGTGAAGAAGAACCTATCTCTACATGGAAAGAGATGAAGACCATTATGTGAAAGAGATTTGTGCCAAATCATTACTATAGAGATTTGCACAATCGACTTCAAAGTCTTAGACAAGTTTCAAAGAGTGTTGAAGAGTATTACCAAGAGATGGAGATGACTTTGATTCATGCTAAAATTAAAGAAGACCGTGAACAGACTATGGCATGTTTCTTAAATGGGCTAAATAAGGAGATTGCTCATGTAGTGGAATTACATCCATATGTAGAGCTAGAAGACATGTACCATATGGCACTCAAAGTAGAGCAACAGTTAAAAGGGAGAATTCCTAAGTCCCATATGACTACAACAACATCCAATTGGAAGTCAAAGTGGAAAGAGGGTGATAAAAGCACTCCCAAACCTAAATTTGACAAAGGAAGAAAGGAAGGAGGGAGCTCAAAGCAAGTTGAAGCACCTAAGCTTAAAATAAGTTGTATTGAATGTTTTAAATGCAAAGGAAGAGGACACATGCAACGTGATTGTCCAAATAAGAAGGTCATGATCCTTATTAATGGAGAGTACGATAGTGAGGAGGAAGAGGAGGATGATAAGATGCCCCCACTTGAAGATGCAAGTGATGCTAAAGAAGACCTCAAGAAGGTTGACTATAAAGATTTTCTAGTTGCAAGGCGAACATTAAGTACACAAACTAAAGTAGAAGAGGATGAACAACATGACAACATCTTTCATGCAAGATGCAGAGTTAAGGGAAAGGTATGTTGTTTGATCATTGATGGAGGTAGTTGTACAAATGCGGCTAGTACTTTGTTAGTTAAAAACTTAATTTGCCTACTTTGAAACATCCTAGACCCTATAGTTTACAATGGCTAAATGATTGTGGAGAGGTTAGGGTTACTAAACAAGTACTTGTTCCATTTGCAATGGGGAAGTATGTTGATGAGGTCCCTTGTGATGTTGTGCCCAATCAAGTTGGTCATATTCTTTTGGGGCGTCCATGGCAATTTGATAGAAGGGTTATGCATGATGGTTTTACAAATAAATATTCTTTTGTCATGGATGGTAAAAATATTGTACTTTCACCGTTATCACCCAAAGAAGTTTATGAGGATCAAAAGATAATGAGAGAGAGAGAATGTGCGCATGAGAGAGAAAAAGAAAATAATGCGCAGCAAAAGGAGAGTTATGAGAAAACAAAAGAGGGGTGTGAGCAAAGAGTGGAAAAAGGAGAGCTAAGAGTGGATGCGCAAAAGAAACGAGAGGCGCATGCAAAAGGAGAGATTGAGGAAAAAAAGAAAGAGAGGCAAGTGAGTTTTTATGCAAAAGAAAGTGATGTGAAGAGGACATATTTTTCTCAAATGCCAATGATTGTGCTTATGTACAAAGAGGCATATCTTACTACTAATGAACTTGACATTTCTTTGCCTAGTGTTTTTGTGTCTCTTTTGAAGGAATTTGTAGATTTTTTTCTTGAAGAGGTGCCAAAGGGTTTACCACCCTTAAGGGGAATCGAGCATTAAATAGATTTCATCCCTGGTTCTCAAATTCCAAACAAGCCACCATATCGATGTAATCCTAAGGAGACAAAGGAGTTATAAAGACAAGTGGAGGAGCTAATGGATAAAGGGCTAATTAGAGAAAGCATGAGCCCATGTGTTGTACCCATTTTGTTAGCGCCAAAGAAAGATGGTTCATGGCGTATGTGTGTTGATTGTAGGGCTGTCAATAAAATAATAGTTAAGTATCGACATCCCATTCCTCGTCTAGATGACATGCTTGATGAATTGCGTGGTGCATGCATTTTCACTAAAATTGATCTTAAAAGTGGTTACCATCAAATTAGGATGAGAGAAGGAGATGAATGGAAAACTGCTTTTAAAACAAAATATGGTTTATATGAGTGGTTAGTTATGCCTTTTGGGTTAACTAATTCACCTAGTACTTTCATGAGATTAATGAACCATGTTTTGCGTGCATTTTTAGGGAAGTTTGTAGTTGTTTATTTTGATGATATACTTGTTTATAGTAAGTCATTAGATGAACATCTTTATCATGTACATTTAGTTTTTGATGTTTTGCGCAAAGAAAGGTTATATGCTAACCTTAAGAAATGTTCTTTTTGCACGAGTAAACTTGTTTTCCTAGGGTTTGTGGTAAGTGCACAACGCATTGAAGTGGATGAAGAGAAGATTAAGGCGATCAAGGAATGGCCTACACCTAAGTCTATTGGAGAAGTTTGTTCGTTCCATGGTTTGGCAAGTTTTTATAGAAGATTTGTTTGAGACTTTAGCACAATTGTTGCACTATTGACTAAAGTAATTAAGAAGAATGTGGGATTTAAATGGGGAGATGTGCAAGAGAAAGCATTTAACATGCTTAAGGATAAGTTGATTTCATCACCTTTACCTTTTTTACCCAACTTTTCTAATACTTTTGAAATTGAATGTGATGCCTCAGGTTTGGGTATTAGGGCTGTTCTCAAGCAAGAAGGAAAGCTAATTTCTTACTTTAGTGAAAAGTTGAATGGAGCTGCCTTGAATTATCCTACATATGACAAGGAGATGTATGCATTCGTTGGAGCCTTACAAACATGGCAACATTACCTATGGCCCAAAGAGTTTGTGATTCACATTGATCATGAGTCCTTGAAGTATTTGAAGGGACAACAGAAGCTAAAAAAATGCCATGCTAAATGGAGTGAGTTTATTGAATCTTTTCCATATGTCATAAGGTATAAACAAGGTAAGGACAATATAGTTGTTGATGCATTATCTCAAAGGTATGTGCTTCTTTCTATTCTTGATGCTAATTTATTGGGTTTTGAGTACATTAAGGAATTATATACAAATGACCATGACTTTAGCAAATTTTATCATGCATGTGAAAAGGTTGCATTTGATAAGTATTATAGGCATAATGGGTTTTTATTTATAGATAATCATTTATGTGTGCGTAGAAGTAGTATGCGTGAACTCTTAGTATGGGAAGCACATGAAGGTGGATTAATGGGGCATTTTGGTGTTGCTAAGACTTTAGATGTTCTACGTGATCATTTTTATTGGCCTAACATGAGAATGGATGTACAAAGAATTTGTGATAAGTGCATTGCATGTAAGCAAGCTAAGTCTAAGTCTAAGCCTCATGGATTATATATGCCACTACCTGTCCCTAGTATGCCTTGGGTTGATATTTCTATGGATTTTGTTTTAGGTTTACCTAGGTCAAAACGTGGTAATGATTCAATATTTGTGGTTGTGGATCATTTTTCAAAGATGGCACATTTTATTGCATGTCATAAAACTGATGATGCTTCTAATATTGCTGATCTTTTCTTTAGGGAAATTGTGCGTTTACATGGTGTGCCTAGAACTATTGTTAGTGATAGGGATGCTAAGTTCCTTAGCTATTTTTGGAAGACTTTGTAGGGTAAATTGAGGACTAAGTTGTTATTCTCTACTACATGTCACCCCCAAACTGATAGTCAAACTGAGGTAGTGAATCACACATTAGGTCAATTATTGCGCACATTGATTAAAAAGAATTTGAAATCATGGGAGGATTGTTTTCCACATATTGAATTTGCTTATAATCATTGTGTGCATTCATTGACTCACTATTGTCCTTTTGAAGTTATTTATGGTTTCATTCCTTTGAGTCCATTAGATTTATCACCTTTGCCTTTGCATGTGCGAATTGATTTAGATGGTAAAAGGAAGGCTGATTTTTTTAGGGCATTGCATGAAAAGGTGCGCTTCAATAGTGAACAAAAGAATGCAAAAGTTGCCCAATAAGCTAATAAAGGGCGTGTAAGAGTGATATTTGAACCCGGTGATTGGGTTTGGGTACATTTAAGGAAAGAAAGGTTTCCTAGTTTGCATAAGTCAAAGTTAAATCCTAGGGGTGATGGTCCTTTTCAAGTTCTAGAAAGGGTCAATGATGATGCTTATAAAATAGACTTACCTGGTGATTATGGTGTTAGTGCAACTTTCAATGTTTCTGATTTATTTCCTTTTGATTTTGATGAGGTTGATGATTCGAGGATGAATCTTCGTGAGGAAGGAGGGAATGATGCAAACCAAATAAGCACCAACCATGTTGATAAGCATGATGATTGACTAAAGTATGATGGTCCAATGACTAGAGCTTGCATGAAGACATTCAAGGATGCTTTAGGAGTGTTCGTGAAGCAAGAGATGAAGCTTGAGTTGATTAATCAAAGCACAAGTGCAAATGGAACTCAATTGAGTGAATTTGGAGAAAGTTTGACACAAGGGCAAAATCATCCTTTTTGCACCTTATTATCATATGTTGACCCTCAAAATGAAGAATTCATGTCAAACTCTTCAAGTGGAATGATTTGCATTCAAAACACATAAAGTGCAATTTTGAAGATTTTGGAAGGTTTTAGAAGGTGCTAAGGGAATCTACAAGAATCAAGAATCTTTCAAGAATATTCTTTACAAATAAAACCCTAGATGTGATGGAGAGTGGCTGCAACTCATTTAAAGACTTGGTTAAATTTTGCTTGGTTGTCTTGAGTTGTCAATTTGACTTTTCAATGTTTAGTTGTCATGAATTGTCAATTTGACTTTTTCAAAGCTTAGTTGTTAATAGTTGTCATATTTTAGAAGGGATCCTATTTATTTATGGAATTTCCTTTATAGGTGTCTTTAGGAATAAGTAAGAAAACCTATTTCCTTAAGGATTAGGATGTTTACATGCCTATATAAAGGCCATATCAATGTAGCACGAATTAAGAATGAGTTTTATCAATTAAATTTCAATTCTTGTGAGGTTAAAGTCCTTCTCTTTTGTTCTTAAAAGAACTTTTGTGAATTTATCAAGTGAAGGCTTGGTATATTCAAACCTAGTTTAATTTAGACTTAAAATTAACTTTGTTAATCTTTGGTTTATATTAAACAACCTCTAATTCTTTATAATTAAGGTTCTTAAGTACAGGTTATTTAAGGGTCTTGTTGGAGATTAGAGTTTTTTTTTTGCTTGATTTATGAACGATCCTTGGCAAGGTTATCAAGATTGAATACGGGTTTGGTACAAGTTAACTACGTTCGTATCAATTTGTGCACAAATTTGCACTAGTCAATGATTTACTTTCAAACATGCGCAAGTGTGTACAAATTGTGCATTCAATTATTTCAGTTTAATTTATGAGTTTGGAATGATATAATTTGTAATTTTGCTCGTAAATATGCAATTGGACCATTGGAAAACACGTTTCAAGCAATTTATGCACAACTTTTCACAAGTTCACATTTTGCGCTCTAAAATGCATAAACGTGCGCAGATTGCACATTCAATAATATCAACAGTATTTATGAGATTATAATGCTAGAATATGTACTTATTATAGCTAATATGCAAACGGAACATCAGATAACATTTTTAAAACCATTTGTGCACAAATTTGAACGAGTTCACGTTTGGCATCCAAACATGCACAAATGTGTGCAAACTGTGCATTCAATTATGTCAATTCAATTAATGACTTTGGAATACTGTAATTTGTGATTTTCCTTGCAAATATGAAATTGGACCATTGGAAAACACGTTTGAAACAATTTATGCATAACTTTGCACGAGTTCACATTTTGCGCTCTAAAATGCATAAATGTGCACAAATTGTGCATTCAATAATATCTATAATATTTATGAACTTGGAAAGCTAGAATGTGTACTCATTATTGCTAATATGCAAATGGAACATTGGATAACATTTTTAAAACCATTTGTGCATAAATTTGTATGAGTTCACGTTTTGCATTCAAACATAAGCAAATGCGCGCGCATTCAATTATGTCATTTTGATTTATGAGTTTGGAATGGTATAAATTATAATTTTCCTCATAAATGTGCAATTGGACCGTCGGATAACCTCTTTGGAACCATCTGTGCACAAATTTGCACGAGTTCACATTTTGTGTTCAAACATGCACAAATGTGTACAAATTGTGCATTCAATTATTTCGATTTAATTTATGAGTTTGGAATGATGTAATTAGTAATTTTTCTTGTAAATATATAGTTGGACCATTGGAAAACGCATTTGAAACAGTTAATGCACAACTTTGCACGTTTTCACATTTTGCGCTCTAAAATGCATAAACGTGCACAAATTGATTCCTGAGTTTGGAATGGCATAATATGTAATTTTGGTCATAAATGTGCAATCGGACCATTGGATAACCTCTTTAAAACCATTTATGCACAAATTTGCACTAGTCAATGATTTACTTTCAAATATGCGCAAGTGCATACAAATTGTGCATTCAATTATTTCAGTTTAATTTATGAGTTTGGAATGATGTAATTTGTAATTTTGCTCGTAAATATGCAATTGGACCATTGGAAAACACGTTTCAAGCAATTTATGCACAACCTTTCGCAAGTTCACATTTTGCACTCTAAAATGCATAAACGTGCGCAGATTGCGCATTCAATGATATCAATAGTATTTAGTAGATTATAATGCTAGAATATGTACTTATTATTGCTAATATGTAAATGGAACATCGGATAACATTTTTAAAACCATTTGTGCGCAAATTTGAACGAGTTCACGTTTGGCATCCAAACATGCACAAATGTGTGCAAACTGTGGATTCAATTATGTCAATTCAATTTATGACTTTGGAATACTGTACTTTGTGATTTTCCTTGCAAATATGCAATTGGACCATTGGAAAACACGTTTAAAACAATTTATGCATAACTTTGCACGTGGTCACAGTTTGCGCTCTAAAATGCATAAACGTGCACAAATTGTGCATTTAATAATATCTATAATATTTATGAACTTGGAAAGCTAGAATGTGTACTCATTATTGCTAATATTCAAATGGAACATTGGATAACATTTTTAAAACCATTTGTGCACAAATTTGTATCAATTCACATTTTCCTTTCAAACATACGCAAATGCATGCACGTTCAATTATGTCAGTTTGATTTATGAGTTTGGAATGGTATAAATTGTAATTTTCCTCATAAATGTGCAATTGGACTGTCGGATAACCTCTTTGGAACCATCTGTGCACAAATTTGCACGAGTTCACATTTTGCGTTCAAACAAGCACAAATGTGTACAAATTGTGCATTCAATTATTTTGATTTAATTTATGAGTTTGGAATGATGTAATGTGTAATTTTTCTTGTAAATATGCAGTTGGACCATTGGAAAACGCATTTGAAATAGTTTATGCACAACTTTGCACGTTTTCACATTTTGCGCTCTAAAATGCATTAACGTGCACAAATTGTGCATTCAATAATATTTATGGTGCTGGAATGCTATAAAATATACTTATTATTGTTAATATGCAATTGGAAAACACTGGATAACAATTTGAAACCAATTGTGCACAAATTTGCACAAGTTCACGTTTTGTGTTCAACCATGCACAAATTGTGCATTCAATTATGTCAATTTGATTTATGAGTTTGGAATGATATAATAATCTGTAATTTTCATGTAAATATGTAATTTGACCATTGTAAAACACGTCTGAAACAATTTACGCACAACTTTGCTAGAGTTCACATTTTGCGCTCTAGCATGCATAAACGTGCACAACTGTGCATTCATAATATCAATAATATTTATGGGCTTAGAATGCTAGAATGTGTATTTAGTATTGTTAATATGCAATCAAAACAATGGATAACATCTGTAAATCATTTGTGCACAAATTTGTACGAGTTCACATTTTGTGTTCAAACAAGCGCAAAAGTTCACAAATTGTGCATTCAATTACGTCAATTTGATTTATGAGTTTGGAATGATATAATTTGTAATTTTTCAAGTAAATATGAAACTGGACCATTGGAAAACATGTTTCAAATGATTTATGCACAACTTGGACACAAGTTCACATTTTGCGCTCTAAAATGCATAAACGTGCACAAATTGTGCATTCAGTAATATCAATACTATTGATGAGATTAGAATGCTAGAATATGTACTCATTAATGCTAATATGCAAATGGAATATTGGATAACAATTTGAAAACCATTTGTGCGCAAATTTGTACGAGTTCACGTTTTGTGTTCAAACATGTGCAAACTATGCATTCAATTATGTCAATTTGATTCCTAAGTTTGGAATGGCATAATATGTAATTTTGGTCATAAATGTGCAGTCGGACCATTGGATAACCTCTTTAAAACCATTTGTGCTTAAATTTGCACTAATCAATGATTTACTTTCAAACATGCGCAAGTGCGTACAAATTGTGCATTCAATTATTTCAGTTTAATTTATGAGTTTGGAATGATGTAATTTGTAATTTTGCTCGTAAATATGCAATTGAACCATTGGAAAAAATGCTTCAAACAATTTATGCACAACCTTTCACAAGTTCACATTTTGCGCTCTAAAATGCAGAAACGTGCGCAGATTGTGCATTCAATGATATCAATAGTATTTATGAGATTATAATGCTAGAATATGTACTTATTATTGCTAATATGCAAATGGAACATCAGATAACATTTTTAAAACCATTTGTGCGCAAATTTGAACGAGTTCACGTTTGGCATCCAAACATGCACAAATGTGCACAAACTGTGCATTCAATTATGTCAATTCAATTTATGACTTTGGAATACTGTAATTTGTGATTTTCCTTGCAAATATGCAATTGGACAATTGGAAAACACGTTTGAAACAATTTAGGCATAACTTTGCACGAGTTCACATTTTGTGCTCTAAAATGCATAAACGTGCACAAATTGTGCATTTAATAATATCTATAATATTTATGAACTTGGAAAGAAAGAATGTGTACTCATTATTGCTAATATACAAATGAAACAATGGATAACATTTTTAAAACCATTTGTGCACAAATTTGTACGATTTCACGTTTTTCATTCAAACATATACGAATGCACGTGTGTTCAATTATGTCAGTTTGATTTATGAGTTTGGAATGGTATAAATTGTAATTTTCCTCATAAATGTGCAATTGGACCGTCGGATAACCTCTTTGGAACCATCTGTGCACAAATTTGCACGAGTTCACATTTTACGTTCAAACATGCACAAATGTGTACAAATTGTGCATTCAATTATTTTGATTTAAGTTATGAGTTTGGAATGATGTAATTATTAATTTTACTTGTAAATATGCAGTTGCACCATTGGAAAACGCATTTGAAATAGTTTATGCACAACTTTGCACATTTTCACATTTCACGCTCTAAAATGCATAAACATGCACAAATTGTGCATTCAATAATATTTATGGTCCTGGAATGCTAGAAAATGTACTTATTATTGTTAATATGCAATTGGAAAACATTGGATAACAATTTGAAACCATTTGTGCACAAATTTACACGAGTTCACATTTTGTGTTCAACCATGCACAAATTGTGCATTCAATTATGTCGATTTGATTTATGAGTTTGGAATGATATAATAATCTGTAATTTTTCATGTAAATATGTAATTTGACCATTGGAAAACACATTTGAAACAATTTACGCACAACTTTACAAGAGTTCACATTTTGTGCTCTAGCATACATAAACGTGCACAACTGTGCATTCAATAATATCAATAATATTTATGGGCTTAGAATGCTAGAATGTGTATTTAGTATTGTTAATATGCAATCAAAATAGTGGATAACATCTGTAAATCATTTGTGCACAAATTTGTACGAGTTCACATTTTGTATTCAAACAAGCGCAAAAGTTCACAAATTGTGCATTCAATTACGTCAATTTGATTTATGAGTTTGGAATGATATAATATGTAATTTTGCAAGTAAATATGAAATTGGACCATTGGAAAACACGTTTCAAATGATTTATGCACAACTTGGACACAAGTTCACATTTTGCGCTATAAAATACATAAGCATGCACAAATTGTGCATTCAGTAATATCAATACTATTGATGAGATTAGAATGCTAGAATATGTACTCATTATTGCTAATATGCAAATGGAACATTGGATAACATTTTGAAAACCATTTGTGCACAAATTTGTACGAGTTCATGTTTTGCGTTCAAATATGCGGAAATTGTGCATTCAATTATGTCAATTTGATTCATGAGTTTGGAATGGCATAATATGTAATTTTGGTCATAAATGTGCAATTAGAGCATTGGATAACCTCTTTAAAACCATTTGTGCACAAATTTGCACTAGTCAACGATTTACTTTCAAACATGCGCAAGTGTGTACAAATTGTGCATTCAATTATTTCAGTTTAATTTATGAGTTTGGAATGATGTAATTTGTAATTTTGCTCGTAAATATGCAATTGGACCATTGGAAAACACATTTCAAGCAATTTATGCACAACCTTTCGCAAGTTCACATTTTGCGCTCTAAAATGCATAAACGTGCGCATTCAATAATATCAACTGTATTTATGAGATTATAATGCTAGAATATGTACTTATTATTGCTAATATGGAAATGGAACATTGGATAACATTTTTAAAACCATTTGTGCACAAATTTGAACGAGTTCACATTTGGCGTCCAAACATGCACAAATGTGCGCAAACTGTGCATTCAATTATGTCAATTCAATTTATGACTTTGGAATATTGTAATTTGTGATTTTTCTTGCAAATATACAATTGGACCATTGGAAAACACGTTTGAAACAATTTATACATAACTTTGCACGAGTTCACATTTTGCGCTCTAAAATGCATAAACGTGCACAAATTGTGCATTCAATAATATCTATAGTATTTATGAACTTGGAAAGCTAGAATGTGTATGATACGAACCCTACCTATAATAGAGATAGAACGTGCATCCAACTTTGAAATCTTGCCCAAGGATCATCAAGGATAGGTTGTGAAGATGGAGCTAAACCCCTTGCTTATTAATTTGAAGCAAGATACTTAGCTATTATAAGATGAACAATCACACAATTCTAAGTTTAATCTAACCTAGCAATTGTAATTAAAGGTAGAAGTGAAACAATTCAAGTAAACTTGCAAAGTTTGAAAAGAACAAAGTTTAAGGAAAAACCTCACTTTTAATATTTCAATGGTTCAATTCGTGTGTCATAGGGTTAGCCCTTATATAGGCATGTAAACAACCTAATCCTTGAAGGAAAAGGTTCTATTCCTTATTCCTAAAGATACCTATATAGGAAAATCCTTAATTAAGGACATTTGCTTCAAAATAGGACAACTAATGACAACTCATCTTTGAAAAGTCAAAATTGACAACTCATTACAATTCATGACAACTAAGCAAAATGACAACTCATGACAACTAAGAATAGAAGCATGCCATGTCACATGTTGACCCTTGACCCTTGACATTGACTTGTTGACTTTGACTTGGAATATTCTTGAATCTTCTCACATCTTCTAGAATCTTCTTGAATCTTCCTTATTGACTCCAAAATAGGAATAACTCCAAAATTAATACATATCAAGCTAATTAATTCAAAAATAGGAAATTAAACTAATTAGCTTGAATTCTTAATATTTAGGCACTTTTGATCCCTTTTAAGGTTCATATTATTCCCTCTCTCTTGAAGATGATTCGTCCTCGAATCATAGCCATCTTCTAAAGTTGATAAATTCATGAATCCTCCGGGGTCAAATATAAACACCGTTGTTGAAAGCCTCTCCTTTGAAGTAAGAATCCATAGAAGTAGCTTCAATTTATCTTGAACTTGATTGAATGTAGAACTCTTTTCCATAAACTTGTAAGGATTGTATTTGTGTTTCTTCCTTCTAAACTTGAAACATGAATAACTCAAATGGATCTTTGTATGGCATAAAGCTCTACAAAATAAATTTCAAGTCATTAGGAAAAGAAACATTAAAATTATTAGTGTAATCATAATGGATAATCAACTCTTGATCTTCCATGATGCTCCCAATCTCTAGGTTCTCCTTTTCACTCATGCCTTGCTCATTTTCTCTCACTAATTGATTAGTGCACATGTCTTCAATAACTATCTTTGGTGATGTAGTTTCAATTTGATGCTCTTCCTCCCTACTCTTCTCCTTAACTTGTTGCTTAATTGATTCGGTAACTTTAACACCTTCATGTTCCTTAGAATCACACACTGTCATTGTCTCCTCATAAGAACCCACTTGCTTTTCATACTCCAAAGCAAGTTCAATTACAACCTTCAAAGAAATAAAAGATTCTAATTGCACTTCTTTCTTCAATCTCGCACTTTAAGCCATTGATGAATTTTGTAACTTTTTTCCTTTCGAATTCACCTACATCACTTACAATTACAAACAACTTAAACTTTTTAACATAATCATCAATATATAATTCATCGCCTTGTTTAAGCCATTGTAATTTAAGATGAAATTTATCCCTAACTTCAAAAGGAATAAAATGTCTAGTCATTAATCTCTTCATTATCTCCCAATTTTTAATATCACTATGCCTATTCTGTCTCCATGATGCCATCAAATCTTCCCACCATATAGCAGCATGACCCAAAAATTTACAAGAAGCAAGTTTACACTTTTGGAAATCACTTAATTCAAGAGAATCAAATATCTCCTCCATTTGTTGCATCCATTCCAAATAAATATAAGGATCATCCCCACCAAGAAAATAAGGCATATCCATGCTAAAAAAATTAGGTTTGAAAAGATATAGAAAAAAAATCCTCACAAAGCACTCCCTTACGTGTTTACACTCAAGGATGTGAATGCTCTCGTGTTTCACTAAAAAGAATTTTTTTTTGTTTTTTTTTCAATTTATGAAGAATTGAGAAGAAGAAAAGGTTTTCTTCCTTATTCCTAAAGATGCCTATATAGGAAAATCCTTAATTAAGGAGATTTCCTTCAAAATAGGACAACTCATGACAACTCATCTTAGAAAAGTCAAAATTGACAACTCATTACAAGTCATGACAACTAAGCAAAATGACAACTAAGAATAGAAGCATGCCATGTCACATGTTGACCGTTGACCCTTGACTTTGACTTGTTGACTTTGACTTGGAATATTCTTGAATCTTCTCACATCTTCTAGAATCTTCTTAAATCTTCCTTATTGACTCCAAAATGGGAATAACTCCAAAATTTATCCAATTTAAGCTAATTAATTTCAGAATAGGAAATTAAGCTAATTAGCTTGAATTCTTCATATTCAGGCACTTTTGATCCCTTTTAGGGTTCATATATGAATAGAAGCATGCCATGTCACATGTTGACCGTTGACCCTTGACTTTGACTTATTGACTATTTGAATTTGACTTATTGACTTTGACTTAGAATATTCTTGAATCTTCTCACATCTTCTAGAATCTTCTTGAATCTTCCTTATTGACTCCAACATAGGAATAACTCCAAAATTTATCCAATTCAAGCTAATTAATTTTAGAATAGGAAATTAAGCTAATTAGCTTGAATTCTTAATATTCAGGCACTTTTGATCCCTTTTAGGGTTCATATTATTCCCTCCCTCTTGAAGATGATTCGCCCTCGAATCATAACCATCTTCTAGAGTTGATAAATTTGAAAACCCTCCAGGGTCAAACAGAAACTTCTTGGTTGAAAACTTTATCTTCACAATATGTATTGTAACACTTGTTTTATGAATGAAGTATGCCAACATGATAAACCTGTTTGAAACAACAAAACTAGGCAATTGATGAAGAATTTGGTTAGTGATAAACAAAACATCCTTGTACATAGGTACAAGTATAGGTTGGCTCACATCACTCATTTTTGTACAATCATTTATTTTCTTTTCACTCATGACTAGCTTGTTTTCTCTCACAAAGTGTTTTCCATTTTCCTCACTTTTCTCACTCAACTCATTTATAGCACTTGGCTCACTTTTTCCTTTTCTCTCAACTTCATAGGTTTCCCTCCCCAAAGCATTCCTTAATAAAGATGGAAAATCTTCACTTTGTTGATTAGTGCACATGTCTTCAATAATTGCCTTTGGTGGTGAAGTTTCAATTTGGCACTCTTCCTCATTGCCCTTTTTCTCAACTAGTTGCTCAACTAATTCATTGACTTCAACACCTTCACTTTCCTTGGATTCATATACCATTATTGTCTCCTCACAAATACTCACTTTCTTTTCATACTCCAAAGCTAGTTTAATTACAACCTTCAAAGAAATAGAAGATTCTAATTGCACTTCTTTCTTCAATCTCTTACCAATCTCGTACTTAAGCCCATTGATGAATTTTGTAACTTTTCGCCTTTCAAATTCACCTACATCACTTGCAATTACAAGCAACTTAAACTTTTTAATGTAATCATCAACACATAACTCATCACCTTATTTAAGCCTTTATAATTTAAGACGAAATTTATCCTTAACTTCAGAAGGAATAAAATGTCTAGTCATTAATCTCTTCATTATCTCCCAATTTTAATCTCACTAGGCCCATTCATGCTCCACGATACCATCAAATCCTTCCACCATATAGCAGCATCACCCAAAAATTTACAAGCAGCTTTACACTTTTGGAAATCACTTAATTCAAGAGAGTCAAATATCTCCTTTATTTGTTGCACCCATTCCAAATAAATATAAGTATCGTCCCCACCAAGAAAATAAGGCACGTCCATAATAACCATACACAAAGATAATTTAGAAAAAAAATAGAAAATAACCCTCATAAAAAACTCCCTTACGTGTTTACATTCAAGGATGTGAATGCTCTCATGTTTCACTCAAAAAAATTTTTTTTTGTTTTTTTTTTCAATTTATGAAGAATTGAGAAGAAGAAAAGAATAGATAATACATAAAAATTAAAAGGATACATAACCAAACCTTGAAGTTTGGCTCTGATACCAAACTGATATGAACCCTACCTATAATAGAGATAGAACGCGCATCCAACTTTGAAATCTTGCCCAAAGATCGTCTGAGGTTGTGAAGATGGAGCTAAACCCGTTGCTTATTAATTTGAAGCAAGATACTTACCTATTAAAAGATGAAAAATCATACAATTCTAAGTCTAACCTAGCAATTATAATGAAAGGTAGATGTGAAACAATTCAAGTAAACTTGCAAAGTTTCAAAAGAACAAAGTTAAGGAAAAACCTCACTTAATTGATTGAAATTGTCAAAAATACATTCTTAAATTCTTCCATAATAAATGTAGCCCTTATATAGGCATGTAAACAACCTAACCCTTAAAGGAAAAGGTTTTCTTCCTTATTCCTAAAGATGCCTATATAGGAAAATCCTTAATTAAGGAGATTTCCTTCAAAATAGGACAACTAATGACAACTCATCTTAGAAAAATCAAAATTGACAAATCATTACAAGTCATGACAACTAACCAAAATGACAACTAAGAATAAAAGCATGCCATGTCACATGTTGACCGTTGACCCATAACTTTGACTTGTTGACTTTGACTTGGAATATTCTTGAATCTTCTCACATCTTCTAGAATCTTTTTGAATCTTCCTTATTGACTCTAAAATAGGAATAACTCCAAAATTTATCCAATTCAAGCTAATTAATTTCAGAATAGGAAATTAAGCTAATTAGCTTGAATTCTTAATATTCAGGCACTTTTGATCCCTTTTAAGGTTTATATTATTTAATTGATATGAACCCTACCTATAACAGAGATAGAACGTGCATCCAACTTTAAAATCTTACCCAAGGATCATCAAGGATAGGTTGTGAAGATGGAGCTAAACCCCTTGCTTATTAATTTGAAGCAAGATACTTAGCTATTATAAGATGAACAATCACACAATTCCAAGTTTAATCTAACCTAGCAATTGTAATGAAAGGTAGATGTGAAATAATTCAAGTAAACTTGCAAAGTTTCAAAAGAACAAAGTTTAAGGAAAAACCTCATTTTTAATATTTCAATGTCATAGGGTTAGCCCTTATGTAGGCATGTAAACAACCTAATCCTTGAAGGAAAAGGTTCTATTCCTTATTCCTAACGATACCTATATAATAAAATCCTTAATTAAGGAGATTTCCTTCAAAATAGGACAACTAATGACAACTCATCTTTGAAAAGTCAAAATTGATAACTCATTACAATTCATGACAACTAAGCAAAATGACAACTCATGACAACTAAGAATAGAAGCATGCCATGTCATATGTTGACCCTTGACCCTTGACATTGACTTGTTGACTTTGCCTTGGAATATTCTTGAATCTTCTCACATCTTCTACAATCTTCTTGAATCTTCCTTATTGACTCCAAAATAGGAATAACTCCAAAATTAATCCATATCAAGCTAATTAATTTAAAAATAGGAAATTAAACTAATTTGCTTGAATTCTTAATATTTAGGCACTTTTGATCCCTTTTAGGGTTCATATTAGTGTACTCATTATTGCTAATATGCAAATGGAACATTGGATAACATTTTTAAAACCATATATGCACAAATTTGTACGAGTTCACATTTTGCGTTCAAACATAAGTAAATGCGCGCACGTTCAATTATGTCAGTTTTATTTATGAGTTTGGAATGGTATAAATTGTAATTTTACTCATAAATATGCAATTGGACTGTCGGATAACCTCTTTGGAACCATCTGTGCACAAATTTGCACGAGTTCACATTTTGCGTTCAAACATGCACAAATGTGTACAAATTGTGCATTCAATTATTTTGATTTAATTTATGAGTTTGGAACGATGTAATTTGTAATTTTTCTTGTAAATATGCAGCTGGACCGTTGGAAAACGCATTTGAAATAGTTTATGCACAACTTTGCATGTTTTCACATTTTGCGCTCTAAAATGCATAAACGTGCACAAATTGTGCATTCAATAATATTTATGGTCCTAGAATGCTAGAAAATGTACTTATTATTGTTAATATGCAATTGGAAAACATTGGATAACAATTTGAAACCATTTGTGCACAAATTTGCACGAGTTCACGTTTTGCGTTCAACCATGCACAAATTGTGCATTCAATTATGTCAATTTGATTTATGAGTTTGGAATGATATAATAATCTATAATTTTTCATGTCAATATGTAATTTGACCATTGGGAAACACGTTTGAAACAATTTATGCACAACTGTGCATGAGTTCACATTTTGCGCTCTAGCATGCAGAAATGTGCACAACTGTGCATTCAATAATATCAATAATATTTATGGGCTTAGAATGATAGAATGTGTATTTAGTATTGTTAATATGCAATCAAAACATTGGATAACATCTGTAAATCGTTTGTGCACAAATTTGTACGAGTTCACATTCGGCGTCCAAACATGGACAAATGTGCGCAAACTGTGCATTCAATTATGTCAATTCAATTTATGACTTTGGAATACTGTAATTTATAATTTTTCTTGCAAATATGCAATTCAACCATTAGAAAACACGTTTCAAACAATTTATGCAAAACTTTGCATGAGTTCACATTTTGCGCTATAAAATGTATAAACGTGCACAAATTGTGCATTCAATAATATCTATAATATTTATGAACTTGGAAAGCTATAATATGTACTCATTATTACTAATATGCAAATGGAGCATTGGATAACATTTTTAAAACCATTTGTGCACAAATTTGTATGAGTTCACGTTTTGCGTTTAAACATACGCAAATGCGCATAAATTGCGCATTCAATTATGTCAATTTGATTTATGAGTTTGGAATGGTATAAATTGTAATTTTTCTCATAAATGTGCAATTGGACCGTCAGATAACCTCTGTAGAACCATCTGTGCATAAATTTGCACGAGTTCACATTTTACGTTCAAATAAGCACAAATGTGTACAAATTGTGCATTCAATTATTTTGATTTAATTTATGAGTTTGGAATGATGTAATTTGTAATTTTTCTTGTAAATATGCAGTTGGACCATTGGAAAATACATTTGAAACAATTTATGCACAACTTTGCACGTTTTCACATTTTGCGCTCTAAAAAGCATAAGCGTGCACAAATTGTGCATTCAATAGTATTTATGGTCTTAGAATGCTAGAAAATGTACTTATTATTGTTAATATGCAATTGGAAAACTTTGAATAACAATTTGAAACCATTTGTGCACAAATTTGCATGAGTTCATGTTTTGCATTCAACCATGCACAAATTGTGCATTCAATTATGTCAATTTGATTTATGAGTTTGGAATGAGATAATAATTTGTAATTTTTCTTGTAAATATGTAATTTGACCATTGGAAAACATGTTTGAAACAATTTACGCACAACTTTGAATGAGTTCACATTTTGCGCTCTAGCATGCATAAACGTGCACAACTGTGCATTCAATAATATCAATAATATTTATGGGCTTTGAATGCTAGAATATGTATTGAGTATTGCTAATATGCAATCAAAATATTGGATAACATCTGTAAATCGTTTGTGCACAAATTTGTATGAGTTCACATTTTGTGTTCAAACAAGCGCAAAAGTGCACAAATTGTGCATTCAATTATATGAATTTGATTTAAGAGTTTGGAATGATATAATTTGTAATTTTGCAGGTAAATATAAAACTGGACCATTGGAAAGCACGTTTCAAATGATTTATGCACAACTTGGACACAAGTTCACATTTTGCGCTCTAAAATGCATAAACGTGCACAAATTGTGCATTCAGTAATATCAATGCTATTTATGAGATTAGAATGCTAGAATATGTACTCATTATTGCTAATATGCAAATGGAACATTGGATAACATTTTTAAAACCATTTGTGCACAAATTTATATGAGTTCACATTTTGCGTTCAAACATGCGCAAATTGTGCATTCAATTATGTCAGTTTGATTCATGAGTTTGGAATGGTATAATATGTTATTTTGGTCATAAATGTGCAATCGGACCATTGGATAACCTCTTTAAAACCATTTGTGCACAAATTTGCACTAGTCAATGATTTACTTTCAAATATGCACAAGTGCATACAAATTGTGCATTCAATTATTTCAATTTAATTTATGAGTTTGGAATGATGTAATTTGTAATTTTACTTGTAAATATGCAATTGGACCATTGGAAAACACGTTTCATACGATTTATGCACAACTTTTCACAAGTTCACATTTTGCACTCTAAAATGCATAAATGTGCGCAAATTGCACATTCAATAATATCAATATTATTTATGAGATTATAATGCTAGAATATGCACTTATTATTGCTAATATGCAAATGGAACATTGGATAACATTTTTAAAACCATTTGTGCGTAAATTTGAACAAGTTCACATTTGGCGTCCAAACATGCACAAATGTTCGCAATCTATGCATTCAATTATGTCAATTCAATTTACTGTAATTTGTAATTTTTCTTACAAATTTGCAATTGGACCATTGGAAAACACGTTTGAAACAATTTATGCATAACTTTGCACGAGTTCACATTTTGCACTCTAAAATGCATAAACATGCACAAATTGTGCATTCAATAATATCTATAATATTTATGAACTTAGAAAGCTAGAATATGTACTCATTATTGATAAAATGCAAATGGAACATTGGATAACATTTTTAAAACCGTTTGTGCGTAAATTTGTATGAGTTCACGTTTTGCGTTAAAAAATATAGAAATGTGTGTAAATTACGCGTTCAATTATGTCAGTTTGATTTATGAGTTTGGAATGGTATAAATTGTAATTTTGCTCATAAATGTGCAATTGGACCGTCGGATAACCTCTTTAGAACCATCTGTGCACAAATTTGCACAAGTTCACATTTTGCGTTCAAACATGCACAAATGTGTACAAATTGTGCATTCAATTATTTTGATTTAATTTATGAGTTTGGAATGATGTAATTTGTAATTTTTCTTGTAAATATGCAGTTGGACTGTTGGAAAACACATTTGAAATAATTTATGCACAACTTTGCACGTTTTCACATTTTGCGCTCTAAAATGCATAAATGTGCACAAATTGTGCATTCAATAATATTTATGGTGCTAGAATGATAGAAAATGTACTTATTATTGTTAATATGCAATTGGAAAACATTGGATAACAATTTAAAACCATTTGTGTACAAATTTGCACGAGTTCACGTTTTGCGTTCAACCATGCACAAAATATGCATTCAATTATGTCAATTTGATTTATGAGTTTAGAATGATATAATAATTTGTAATTTTTCATGTAAATATGTAATTTGACCATTGGAAAACACGTTTGAAACAATTGTAAAGGGGTTAAGTAGCATTTATCTTCTTACTTCAATCTTTGAACGATCCGAATTTGTGGATTAAATTGGTAATTTCTAGTTTTCTTCTAATTCAACTTATCATAGTATTCTTGCTATTGGGGAGTTAATTGATGAAACCTACAATTCCCATCATAAGTGGTATCAAAGCATTGGCTTAACATTGAGGTTTGCATATCCAAAACTATCTTTTAGTTCTCAATATCTTGTCTTCATCTTATATTTTGCACCTTTCTTGCTATCTATTGTTCTATTTTTTTTATCTTTATTCTTCTTATCTCAAGATTTTGTTTGCAGATATCAAAAAAAAGTTGTTATCTTTGAGATTTTTGTGATACCTTTCAATTCGTGCATATATAAAAAAAAGAAATTTGTCCATAAAAAAAATATATGTTATCTTTGATATTCTTGTGTTAGATCTCAGTTTACATTAAAAAAAAATTGACTCTTCATATTCCATTGAGATCTATCTTTATAATTCTATCTTTTTATATTCTTTGATGATCTATCTTTGTTTTTTTATTTCTATTGGCCTATTTGTTACAAATTGTTCATTTCTTTAAAGCCTGCCTTATTATTTTCTTGTTAGCCTAGCTTATTTTTTTTTTATCATTGATTACTACATTCTTGAATATTGTTTGATTAAGAAACTTAGTTCATCTAAGAAATCAAAAGGCAAATTTGAGAGGTAAAAGGCAAGAGTGTGAGATCAATAGAGAAAAAAGCCAAAATTGAGTGTAAACACAAGTGGTATACATCAATTTTGAGTGAAACACGTGAGGGGAGTGTTGTGAGATTGTTTCTTTCTATTTTATTTTGTTAAAATTTTAGGTTTTACAATCATGTCAAAAGACACAAGTTCTTCTTCTACAAATGATCCTGTCATTCAAGCTACGCAACAACAATTCGAAAGAATGTTTAACATGATGGCGGGAGTCAATGAGAAATTGGAGAGGCATGATGGCATCCTTAATCAATTACAAGGAGAGCCTAGACAAAGGAGACGTCCACTAATTGACCAAGAGGACTATGAAGGAGAGGATGATTTGGATGATGATCAAGTCATCTTGGTGGGACAACAAATCAATCCTAGGAGAAAAGCTAGGAGAGGACATCCTAATGATGATGTTAATCGTAACCTTGGAAGCATCAAAATGAAGATTCCTTCATTCCAAGGAAAGAATGATCCAGATGTGTACCTTGAATGGGAGAGGAAAGTGGAACTCATCTTCGAATGTCATAATTATTCGGAGGAGAAAAAGGTAAAACTTGCCGCTGTTGAGTTTAGTGATTATATAATTGTTTGATGGGATCAATTTTGCAAGGAAAGACATAGATATGGAGAAAGACCCTTGGAGTCTTGGAGGAAAATAAAGCAAATCATAAGAAAGAGGTTTATTCCAAGCCACTACTATAGAGAGCTTCATCAAAGGTTACAAACTCTAATTCAAGGATCCATGAGCGTGGAGGAATATCATAAAGAAATGGAGAAGGCTATGATTAGAGCAAATGTGGTAGAAGATCGTGAAGCTACCATGGCAAGGTTCTTGAGAGGGCTAAGCAAAAACATTGTTGATGTTGTTGATTTGCATCATTATGTGGAGATTGAAGATATAGTGAATTTGGCCATGAAAGTGGAAAGGCAATTGAAAGAAAAAGGTATGATTCTAAACCAAATGTGGGTTCTTTTTCTTTTTGGAAAACTTATTAGGGGAAAAAGGATGATAAACCTTTTAATAAGTCAAAAGTGGTAGAAACTAAACCTAAAATTGACTTGGGTAATAAGGGAAAGGGTGAGAATCAACCAACCCAAACTAGGGGAATCAAATGTTTTAAGTGTTTGGGTCATGGGCACATTGCTAAGGAATGTCCAAATAAGAAAGCTATGATTCTAAGGGATGGTGATATTGAGTCAGAGAGTGATGAGGATAGTGATGATGATATGCCTTCGTTAGAAGATTGTAGTGATGTTGAATGTGCTAAGGGAGATAATCTTGTTGTTTAAAGAACATTGAGTTTACAAAATAAACATGATGTCCATAGGGAGCAAAGGGAAAATTTATTTCATACTCATTGTTTGATTTCTAACAAGTTGTGCAACATGATTATGGATAGTGGAATTTGTACTAATGTAGCAAGCACTTTGCTAGTGGAGAAATTGAAGCTTCCTACTACCAAGCACCCAAGACCATACAAGTTGCAGTGGCTTAATGAAAGTGGAGTTGTAAAGGTAAATAAGCAAGTTCTAGTTTCTTTTCAAATTGGTAGATATAAGGATGAGGTGTTGTGTGATGTGTTACCAATGTTGGCCGGACATATGTTGTTGGGGAGACCTTGGCAATATGATAGAAGGGCTAATCATGATGGATTCAAAAATATGTATGCTTTGACTATGGATGGAAAAAGGTTTAACCTTATGATATGGAACCTCCAAGAATAAGCTTGAGAACCCCTTTATGTATTCGAACCCCTGAAGCATTAACTTGAAAACCCCAATAGTCAATTCAGCAACAACCCTTAAGAATGGTTAGAAATCAGATTACTTAGATGATCAAAGAATTAGAATAAAGAAAACTCGTTTCTAAATTCCAATTTCGAAACACTCCACAAGAAGATGATCAATCTACTTGAATGTTCCTTAAAGCATGTATTCTACACAAGAACACAAAGATAAAAGCAAAATAGCCTTTAGGTTTTAAAACTTCAATTCTCCATAATAAAATTCGTCCAAGGCATAAATATATAGCCTTTACATGGTTTTCCTTTGTGAGTAAGGACAACTAATAACCCTAATCACAAAAAAAGGAAATTAATCTAATCAGACCTCAAATAGGAATTTTGACATACTCCCTATTTTAAGAATAATTAAACTAACTAAAACTAATGGGCTTTTAAAATAACAAATTCGTCCAGCCCTTATTTAACATAATTAAACCTATTAATAACTTGGACTTGAATTAAGTTGTATTGAACTTGAGCTGCACTTGGCACAAAGCTTTGGTGTCCTTGTAAACTTTCACTAGCTAAGTTCACAAAGCCTTGTAGATGATGGATTAAGGCTTCTTGAAGCTTCTTAGATTGAGACCTTGTTATAGCTCTTTGAGGCATGCTAATTGGACTCAAAACCTCTTGAACTTGATCCTTGCCTTCTTGACCATGCTCATCTTCATCATGTTGAATTCTTTGAATTTGGTGTGTTGGCTGCTCCATAACATTTCCCCTCTCCTCAAAAGGATTTTTCCTCGAATCCTTGACTTTGACTTATTGACTAATTGACTTTGACTTTGACTTATTGACTTATTGACTTTGACTTGGAATATCCTTGAATCTTCTCATATCTTCTAGAATCTTCCTTATTGACTCCAAAATAGAAAAAAACAACTTCCAAATTCATCCAATTCAAGCTAATTAATTTCAAAATAGGAAATTAAGCTAATTAGCTTGAATTCTTCATCATGTGGCTCCAAGCTTGTACTTGTAGTCAAATCCACCAACTTGCTTGTAACGTGAAAGACAAGCAAAATCAATGCTTGTTTGAACTTCTTTGTCCTTGATCTTATCATTGGTCCTTCATAATACAATGGATCACATGGTTTGATGGGCTTGCTTAGCTTGGTTGCATCATTGGATAACATTTTTAAAACCATTTGTGCACAAAATTGAATGAGTTCACATTTGGCGTCCAAACATACACAAATGCACATAAATTGTGCATTCAATTATGTTAATTTAATTTATGACTTTGGAATACTGTAATTTGTAATTTTTCTTGCAAATATGCAATTGGACCATTGGAAAACACGTTTGAAACAATTTACGCATAACTTTGCACGAGTTCACATTTTGCGCTCTAAAATGCATAAACGTCCACAAATTGTGCATTCAATAATATCTATAATATTTCTGAACTTGGAAAGCTAGAATATGTACTCATTATTGCTAATATGAAAATGGAACATTGGATAACATTTTTAAAACCATTTGTGCACAAATTTGTACGAGTTCACATTTTGTGTTCAAACATACACAAATGCACGCAAATTGCGTGTTCAATTATGTTAGTTTGATTTATGAGTTTGGAATGGTATAAATTGTAATTTTTCTTATAAATGTACTATTGGACCGTCGGATAACCTCTTTAGAACCATCTGTGCACAAATTTGCACGAGTTTACATTTTGCGTTCAAACATGCACAAATGTGTACAAACTTTACATTCAATTATTTTGATTTAATTTATGAGTTTGGATTGATGTAATTTGTAACTTTTCTTGTAAATATGCAGTTGTACCATTGGAAAACACATTTCAAACAATTTAGGCACAACTTTGCACGTTTTCACATTTTGTGCTCTAAAATGCATAAACGTGCACAAATTGTGCATTCGATAATATTTATGGTCCTAGAATGCTAGAAAATGTACTTATTATTGTTAATATGCAATTGGAAAGCATTGGATAACAATTTAAAACCATTTGTGCACAAATTTGCACGAGTTCACGTTTTGCGTTCAACCATGCACAAAATGTGCATTCAATTATGTCAATATGACTTATGAGTATGGAAAGATATAATAATTTTTAATTTTTCATGTAAATATGTAATTTGACCATTGGAAAACACATTTAAAACAATTTACGCATAACTTTGTACGAGTTCACATTTTGTGTTCTAGCATGCATAAACATGCACAAATTGTGCATTAAATAATATCAATAATATTTATGGGCTTAGAATGCTAGAATATGTATTTAGTATTATTAGTATGCAATAAAAAAATTGGATAACATCTATAAATCATTTGTGCACAAATTTGTACGAGTTCACGTTTTGTGTTCAAACAAGCAAAACTACGCAAATTGTGCATTCAATTATGTCAATTTGATTTATGAGTTTGGAATGATATAATTTGTAATTTTGCAAGTAAATATGAAACTCGAAAATTGGAAAACACGTTTCAAATGATTTATGCACAACTTAGACACAAGTTCACATTTTGTGTTCTAAAATCCATAAATGTGCACAAATTGTGCATTTCGTAATATCAATACTATTTATGAGATTAGAATGCTAGAATATGTACTCATTATTGCTAATATGCAAATGGAACATTGGATAGCATTTTTATAACCATTTGTGTGCAAATTTGTACGAGTTCACATTTTGTGTTCAAACATACTCAAATTGTGCATTCAATTATGTCAATTTGATTCATGAGTTTGGAATGGTATAATATGTAATTTTGGTCATAAATGTGCAATTGGACCATTGGATAACCTCTTTAAAACCATTTGTGCATAAATTTGCACTAGTTAACGATTTACTTTCAAACATGTGCAAAGTGTATATAAATTGTGCATTCAATTATTTCAGTTTAATTTATGAGTTTGGAATGATGTTATTTGCAATTTTTCCTATAAATATGCAATTGGACCATTGGAAAACACATTTCAAATGATTTATGCATCACTTTTCATAAGTTCACATTTTGCACTCTAAAATGCATAAACGTGCGCAAATTGCGCATTCAAAATATCAACAGTATTTATGAGATTATAATGCTAGAATATATACTCATTATTGGTAATATGCAAATGGAACGTCGGATAACATTTTTAAAACCATTTGTGCACAAATTTGAACGAGTTCACATTTGGCGTGCAAACATGCACAAATGTGCGCAAACTGTGCATTCAATTGTGTTAATTTAATTTATGACTTTGGAATACTGTAATTTGTAATTTTTTTTTTCAAATATGCAATTGAACCATTGGAAAACACGTTTGAAACAATTTATGCATAACTTTGCACGAGTTCACATTTTGCGCTCCAAAATGCATAAACGTGCACAAGTTGTGCATTCAATAATATCTATAATATTTATGAACTTGGAAAGCTAGAATATGTACTCATTATTGCTAATATACAAATGGAACATTGGATAAAATTTTTAAAACCATTTGTGCACAAATTTGTAGGAGTTCACAAGTTGCGTATCAAATATATGCAAATGAGCGCAAATTACACGTTCAATTATGTCAGTTTGATTTGTGAGTTTGGAATCGTATAAATTGT
Organism: Mallotus nudiflorus; assembly: GCA_947683625.1. Lineage (NCBI taxonomy): Eukaryota > Viridiplantae > Streptophyta > Magnoliopsida > Malpighiales > Euphorbiaceae > Mallotus > Mallotus nudiflorus. Next base: position 2,448,422 of record CANTUR010000415.1, on the reverse strand, counting down.
TATTTTGCTCATAAATGTTCAATTGTACCATCGGATAACCTCTGTAGAACCATCTGTGCACAAATTTGCACGAGTTCACATCTTACGTTTGAACATGCACAAATGTGTACAAATTGTGCATTCAATTATTTTGATTTAATTTATGAGTTTGGAATGATGTAATTTGTAATTTTGCTTGTAAATATGCAGTTGGACCGTTGAAAACACATTTGAAAAAATTTATGTGCAACTTTGCACGTTTTCACATTTTGTGCTCTAAAATGCATAAATGATACGAACCCTACCTATAACATAGATAGAACGTGCATCCAACTTTGAAATCTTGCCCAAGGATCATCAAGGATAGGTTGTGTTGATGGAGCTAAACCCCTTACTTATTAAAGTGAAGCAAGATACTTGGCTATTATAAGATGAACAATCACATAATTCTATGTTTAATCTAACCTAACAATTGTAATGAAAGGTAGAAGTGAAATAATTCAAGTAAACTTGCAAAGTTTCAAAAGAACAAAGTTCAAGGAAAAACCTCACTTTTAATATTTTAATGCTTCAATTAGTATGTCATAGGGTTAGCCCTTATATAGGCATGTAAGCAATCTAATCCTTAAAGGAAAAGGTTCTATTCCTTATTCCCAAAGATACCTATATAGGAAAATCCTTAATTAAGGAGATTTCCTTCAAAATAGGACAACTAATGACAACTCATCTTTGAAAAGTCAAAATTGATAACTCATTACAAGTCATGACAACTAAGCAAAATGACAACTCATGACAACTAAGAATAGAAGCATGCCATGTCACATGTTGACCATTGATCCTTGACTTTGACTTGTTGACTAATTGACTTTGACTTTGACTTGTTGACTTATTGACTTTGACTTTGACTTGTTGACTTATTGACTTTGACTTGGAATATCCTTGAATCTTCTCATATTTTCTAGAATCTTCTTGAATCTTCCTTATTGACTCCAAAATAGAAAAAAAAATAACTTCTAAATTCATCCAATTCAAGCTAATTAATTTCAGAATAGGAAATTAAGCTAATTAGCTTGAATTCTTCATCATGTGGCTCTAAGCTTGTACTTGTAGTCAAATCCACCAACTTGCTTATAATGTGAAAGACAAGCAAATTCAATGCTTGTTTGAAGAATTCTAGAAAAATTTATGCACAACTTTGCATGATTTCACATTTTGCGCTCTAGCATGCATAAACGTGCAAAAATTGTGCATTCAATAATATCAATAATATTTATGGGCTTAGAATGCTAGAATATGTATTTAGTATTGTTAGTATGCAATCAAAACATTGGATCACATATGTAAATCGTTTGTGCACAAATTTGTACGAGTTCACGTTTTGTGTTCAAACAAGCGCAAAAGTGTGCAAATTATGCATTCAATTATGTCAATTTGATTTATGAGTTTGGAATGATATAATTTGTAATTTTTCAAGTAAATATGAAACTGGACCATTGGAAAAAATGTTTCAAACAATTTATGCACAACTTAGACACAAGTTCACATTTTGTGCTCTAAAATGCATAAACGTGCACAAATTGTGCATTCAGTAATATCAATACTATTTATGAGATTAGAATGCTAGAATATGTACTCATTATTGCTAATATGCAAATGGAACATTGGATAACATTTTTAAAACCATTTGTGCACAAATTTGTATGAGTTCACATTTTGCGTTCAAACATGCACAAATTGTGCATTCAATTATGTCAATTTGATTCATGAGTTTGGAATGGTATAGTATGTAATTTTGGTCATAAATGTGAAATCGGACCATTGGATAACCTCTTTAAAACCATTTGTGCACAAATTTGCACTAGTTAACGATTTACTTTCAAAACATGCGCAAGTGCGTACAAATTGTGCATTCAATTATTTCAGTTTAATTTATCAGTTTGGAATGATGTAATTTGTAATTTTTCCTGTAAATATGCAATTAGACCATTGGAAAACACGTTTCAAATGATTTATGCACAACTTTTCACAAGTTCACATTTTGCACTCTAAAATGCATAAACGTGTGCAAATTGTGCATTCAATAATATCAATAGTATTTATGAGATTATAATGCTAGAATATGTACTTATTATTGTTAATATGCAAATGGAACATTAGATAACATTTTTAAAACCATTTGTGCGCAAATTTGAATGAGTTCACATTTGGCGTCCAAACATGCACAAATGTGTACAAACTGTGCATTCAATTATGTCAATTTAATTTATGACTTTGGAATACTGTAATTTGTAATTTTTTTTCCAAATATGCAATTGGATCATTGGAAAACACATTTGAAATAATTTATGCATAACTTTATGAGTTCACATTTTACACTCTTAAATGCATAAACGTGCACAAATTGTGCATTCCATAATATCTATAATATTTATGAACTTGGAAAGCTAGAATTTGTACTCATTATTGCTAATATGAATATGGAAGATTGGAACTTCTTCTAGTGCTTCATGGAAGTCAAATTGGAAGAATGGAGATAAAAGCTTCACTAAGGCAAAATTTGACAACAACAAAGGAGGAAACGAAGGGGGCAATGCCAAGACCAAAGACAAAGGTGAAACTCAAACTAAATGATCTCGTGATGTTCAATGTTTTAAATGTTTGGGTTATGGGCATATCTCTTCTAACTGCCCAAATAAGCATACCATGACGATGAGGGGTAGCGAAGTCTTTAGTGAAAGTGATGATGATGAGTGCAATTTGGAGATGCCTGAGCTTGAGGATGCAAGTGATGATGAGGCTGTACAAAGTCCATCACATGGTGAATTGCTTGTTACAAGGCAAATCATGAATGTGCAAACTAAGATGGAGAATGAGTCACAACATGAGAACATCTTTCACACTAGATGCAAGGTGCAAGATAAGGTATGTTGTATGATCATTGATGGCGGTAGTTGCACAAATGTAGCTAGCACCATGTTAGTTGAGAAATTGCATTTATATACCATGAAGCACCCTAGGCCTTACACATTGCAATGGCTGAATGATTATGGGGAGATAAAAGTAACTAAATAAGTGAAGATAGCATTTTCCATAGGCAAATATGAAGATGAAGTATTGTGTGATGTAGTGCCTATGCAAGCTTGTCATATTCTTTTGAGGCATCCTTGGCAATATGATAGGAGGGCTAATCATAATAGGTTCTCTAATAGATATTCTTTTATAATGAATGATGTACCCATTACCCTTAAACCTTTAACCCCTAAAGAAGTGTATGAGGACCAAAAAGTCCTAAAGCAAAGATTTGAAGAGTTTGAAAAAGAAAAAGCAATAAAAAGAGAGAGAGAGAGAGTTTCCATAAAAAAGAAAAGGCAAACAAGCAAAAGGAAAGCTGTGAGAAAAGCAATGAGAGGAGTGAGCAAAGAGTGGAAAAAGGAGAGCTTGAGGGGATGCACAATGAGAAAAAAAAGAGTGATGCGCATGCAAAAGGAGAGTTGAGTGTGAATAAGGTAGCATAAGAGAGAAAAGCAAGTTTTTATGCAAAAAGAAAAGATGTGAGGAAAGCTTTACTTTTAAGGCAGCCTATGCTTGTACTTGTTTACAAGGAATCTTATTTGAGCTCTAATGATCTTGACCCTTCTTTGCCTAGTTCTTTTGTGAGATTATTGCAGGAATTTCAAGATGTGTTTCCCGATGATATTCCTAGTGGTTTGCCACCAATAAGAGGAATAGAGCATCAAATTGACTTTGTACCTGGTTCTATAATTCCAAATAGACCCGCGTATAGATGCAATCCTGAGGAAACCAAAGAGTTGCAAAGGCAAGTTGAGGATCTTATGAACAAAGGTTACATTCGAGAAAGCATGAGCCCATGTGCCGTTCCGGTTTTACTTGTGCCTAAGAAGGATGGCACTTGGAGAATGTGTGTTGATTGTCATGCAATTAACAAAATAATGGTAAAGTATCGTCATCCTATTCCTAGGTTAGATGATATGCTTGATGAGTTGCATGGGGCTATTATATTTTCCAAGATTGATTTGAAAAGTGGTTATCATCAAATTCGCATGAAAGAGGGTGATGAGTGGAAAACTGCATTTAAAACAAAATATGGTTTATATGAGTGGTTAGTCATGCCTTTTGGTTTAACTAATGCACCTAGCACTTTTATGAGATTAATGAACCATGTTTTGCATGCTTTCATTGGAAAATTTGTGGTTGTTTATTTTGATGATGTACTTATATATAGTAAATCTTTAGAAGAGCATATTGAACATGTGCATTTGGTTTTGGAAGTGCTGCATAAGGAATGTTTGTATGCTAACCTCAAAAAGTGTAGTTTTTGCACACATAAGCTTGTTTTCTTAGGCTTTGTTGTTAGTGCAAAAGGAATAGAGGTAGATGAAGAGAAGGTCAAGGCAATTAAAGACTGGCCTACGCCTAGAGGAGTTAGTGATGTGCAAGTTTTCATGGTCTTGCAAGCTTTTATAGGCGATTTGTGAGGGATTTTAGTACCATTGCAGCACCATTGACCGAAGTCATTAAGAAAAATGTTGGCTTCAAGTGGGGAGAAGCACAAGAACAAGCATTTAACATGCTTAAGGATAAGTTGACGTCTGCTCCTTTACTTACTCTACCTAATTTTTCTAAAACATTTGAAATTGAATGTGATGCTTTAGGTTTTGGAATTGGGGCTGTTCTAATGCAAGATGGACAACCAATTGCTTATTTTAGTGAAAAGTTAAATGGTGCAAGCTTGAAGTACCCCACTTATGACAAAGAGATGTATGCCTTAGTTCGCGCTCTAGAGACATGGCAGCATTATTTATTGCCTAAAGAGTTCGTGATACATACTGATCATGAATCCTTGAAGCACTTGAAGGGGCAAAATAAGCTTAACAAACGACATGCTAGGTGGAGTGAATTCATTGAGTCATTTCCTTATGTCATTAAATACAAGCAAGGTAAAAAGAATATTGTGGCTGATGCACTTTCAAGAAGGTATACTTTACTTGCTTCTTTAGATGCCAAATTGCTAGGATTTGAATACATAAAAGAGTTATATGATAATGACAGTGATTTTGGTAGTGTTTATCATGCATGTGAAAATATTGCTTTTGAAAAGTTCTATAGGCATGATGGTTACTTGTTTAAGAGAAACGGTTGTGTGTTCCTAATTGTTCTATGCGTGAATTACTTGTTCATGAAGCACATGAGGGTGGTTTAATGGGACATTTTGGTATAGCCAAGACTTTAGATATTTTACATGATCACTTTTATTGGCCTAACATGAAAAAAGATGTTGTTAGAATTTGTGATAAGTGCATTGTGTGTAAACAAGCTAAGTCTAAGTTAAAACCACATGGTTTGTATATGCCTTTACCGGTGCCTAGTTCAGCTTGGATTGATATTTCCATGGATTTTGTGCTTGGTTTACCTAGGACTAGGCAAGGACATGATTTAATATATGTTGTTGTAGATAGGTTTTCTAAAATGGCTCACTTTATAGCATGTAGAAAAACTAATGATGCACAACATGTTGCGGATTTGTTCTTTAAAGAGATTGTTCGTTTGCATGGCATGCCTAGAACAATTGTGAGTGATAGAGATGCTAAATTTTTTAAGCTACTTTTGGAAGACTTTGTGGGGTAAATTGGGCACTAAACTTTTATTTTCTATAACCTGTCATCCACAAACTGATGGGCAAATTGAGGGTAGTTAATAGAACTTTATCTCAATTACTAAGAACCATGGTTAGGCATAATTTGAAATCATGGGAAGATTGCTTGCCACATATTGAATTTGCATATAATCATAGTGTGCATTCTTCTACCAATTTTTGTCCTTTTGAGATTGTTTATGGTTTTATTCCGTTGAGTCCTTTAGATTTGATTGCTTTACCTTTGAGTGAACTAGTAAATCTAGATGGAAAGAAGAAGGCAGAATTTGTGAAGTCCTTACATGAAAAGGTGCGAGCAAATCTTAAAAGAAAGAATGAGCAATATGCCAAACATGCAAACAAGGGGCGCATAAAAGTTGTATTTGAACCAGGTGATTGGGTTTGGGTACATTTGCATAAAGAAAGGTTTCCTACTCAAAGGAAATCTAAGTTAATGCCCCATGGTGATGGACCCTTCCAAGTGTTAGAGCACATCAATGACAATGCTTATAAGATTGACTTACCCGGTGAGTATGGTGTAAGTGCTACATTTAATGTTGCTGATTTATCTCTTTTTGATTTTAATGTAGGTGCTGATTCGAGGACGAATCATCTTGAGGAAGGAGGGAATGATGCAACCAAGCTAAGCAAGCCCATCAAACCAAGTGATCCATTGCATTATGAGGGACCAATGACAAGATCAAGGACAAAGAAGATTGAAATATTAAAAGTGAGGTTTTTCCTTAAACTTTGTTCTTTTGAAACTTTGCAAGTTTACTTGAATTGTTTCACTTCTACCTTTCATTACAATTACTTGGTTAGATTAAACTTAGAATTGTGTGATTGTTCATCTTATAATAGCTAAGTATCTTGCTTCAATTTAATAAGCAAGGGGTTTAGCTCCATCAACACAACTATCCTTGATGATCCTTGGGCTAATATTCAAAGTTGGATGCGCGTTCTATCTCTTTTATAGGTAGGGTTCATATCACCATTTTGTCTATAAATTTCCACGAGTTCACATTTTACGTTCCAAGATGTGCAAATTGTGCATTCAATTATTATGTCAACTTGATTTATTAGTTGGAATGATATAATTTATAATTTTGATTAGAAATATGTATTTGGACCATTTGAAAACACGTTTCAAACCATTTATGCATAAATTTGCAAGAGTTCTCATATTGCGCTCTAACATTCATAAATGTGCACAAATTCCGCATTCAAAAATATCAATAATATTTACAGCTTAGAATGCTATAATATGTACTTATTGTTGTTAATATGCAATTGGAACATTGGATAACATTTGAAAACCATTTGTGCACAAATTTGCACAAGTTCATGTTTTGCGTTCAAATATGCGCAAATGTGCACAAATTGTGCATTCAATTATGTCAATTTGATTAATGAGTTTGGAATGATATAATTTATAATTTTGATTAGAAATCTGTATTTGGACCATTCAAAAACATGTTCTGAACTATTTATGCACAAATTTGCAAGAGTTCACATATTATGCTTTAACATGCACAAATTCTGCATTAAAAAATATCAATAATATTTATAGCTTAGAATGCTAGAATATGTACTTATTATTTTAATATACAATTGGAACATTGGATGGCATTTGAAATCCATTTGTGCACAAATTTGCAGGAGTTCACGTTTTGCGTTCAAACATACGCAAATGTGCAAAAATTATGCATTCAATTATGTCAATTTGATTTATGAGCATGGAATGATATAATTTGTAATTTAACTCAAAAATATGTAATAGGACCATTGGAAAACATGTTTCAAACCATTTATGCACAAATTTGTAGGAGTTTACATTTTACTCTCTAACATGCATAAATGTACACAAATTGCGCATTCAATAATTTCAACATTATTTATTGGCTTAGAAATTAAGAATATGTACTTATTATTGTTAATATGCAATTGGACCATTGGATAACATTTGAAAACCATTTCTGCACAAATTTACACGAGTTCACGTTTTGCGTTCAAAATACGCACAAATTGTGCATTCAATTATGTCAATTTGATTTGTTAGTTTGGAATGATGTATTTTACAATTTTTTTAGAAATATGTAATTGGACCATTCGAAAACACATTTCAAACGATTTATGCACAAATTTGCAAGAGTTCAGTTTTTGCGCTCTAATATGCATAAACGTACACAAATTGCGCATTCAATAATTTCAATAATATTTATGGGCTTAGAAAGTGAGAATATTTCCTTATTATTGTTAATATGCAATTGGAACATTGGATAACATTTGAAAACTATTTGTACACAAATTTGCACGAGTTCACGTTTTCCGTTCAAATATGCGCAAATGTGCACAAATTGTGCATTCAATTATGTCAATTTGATTTATGAGTTTGGAATGATATAATTTGTAATTTTTCTCAAAAATATGTAATTGGACCATTAGGAAACACGTTTCAAACCATTTATGCACAAATTTGCAAGATTTCACATTTTGCTCTCTAACATGCGTAAACATACACAAATTGTGCATTCAATAATTTTAGTAATATTTATGGGCTTAGAAAGTGAAAATATGTCTTTATTATTATTAATATGCAACTGGAGCATTAGATAACATTTGAAAACCATTTGTGCACAAAATTGCATGAGTTCAAGTTTTGCGTTCAAACATGCGTAAATGTGCACAAATTGTGCATTCAATTATGTCAATTTGATTTATGAGTTTGGAATGACATAATTTGTAATTTTGCTCAAAAATATGTAATTGGAACATTGGAAAACACGTTTTTAAACCATTTATGCATAAATTTTCAAGATTTCACATTTTGCTCACTAACATGCGTAAATGTACACAAATTACACATTCATTAATTTCAATAAAATTTATAGGCTTAGAAAGCCAGAATGATGTGAATCCAAGTTCAAAGCCTAAAGAGATCCAAGATCCATTAATAGTACAAGAAGCCCAATGACAAGGTCCAAATCCAAGAAGCTTCAAGAAGCCATATTGGGTTTAATTAGGGACATTTAGAAAGCTCAAGAAATTCAACCCAATAAAGCATCCATGGAGGCCCAAGGAATAATATTTAACTTGTTTTTGTGCTAATAACAATTAGGGTTACATGTAGCCACCATATACAAGTTAATGGGGAAATTAATACCAAGTAATGGCTATTAATGTGGGTAGTGGTTTTTAAGAGTTAATGGGGCAATTGATACTAAGTAATGGCTATTAATGTGGGTGCTGGTTATTAAGGCCATTTAAGAGTATAAGTAATCCTATGTGTGTGAGTGTATTTTAGTAGTGTGTGCATGGACTTGTACTCTATATAAACAAGTCCTTTTCTTTCTTTTGTAGCATGAATGAATTTGATATATGAATTATAACTTTGTTTGAGTTTTATTGTGAGGAATTTTGTCTTTAATTTCTTGCATAAACTTTGTGACTTATCAAGTTTTATTCTAGCTTGTGGTGTCAAAATCTAAATCTTTGTTTTCTTGTTATTTATCAAACTTTCTTGTTTGTGGCATAAGAGGAAATTCAAAGTCTATCTTAGTATCTTTATCCTTATTGGTAAAGGGGTTAAGTAGCATCTATCTTCTTACTTCAATCTTTGAACGATCTAAATTTGTGGATTAAATTGGTAATTTCTAGTTTTCTTTTAATTCAACTTATCATAGTATTCCTACTATTGGGGAGTTAATTGATGAAACCTACAATTCCCATCATAAGTGTGGTATCAAAGCATTAAAAGTAGTGCCATTCCCCTTTTCTTTAAAAGGATTTGTCCTCAAATAAGCTCCATCATCTTTATCACCTACATCAAACAAAGACAAGTCACTAACATTGAAAGTAGCACTAACATTGCCATACTCACTTCGAAGTTTTAGCTTGTAGGCATTATTGTTGATGCGTTGAAGCACTTTAAAAGGACCATCTCCTCTTGGCATAAGCTTTGATTTCCTTTGGTTAGGAAATCTTTCCTTCCTCAAGTGCACCCACACCCAATCTCCGAGCTCAAAAATGACTTGCTTCCTCCGTTTGTTGTGTTGCTTTTCATATTGGAGTGTCTTCTTCTCAATGTTTGCACGCACCCTCTCATGCAAAGTATTGATGAACTCAGCTTTTTGTTTCCCCTCTAGATTAGCTTTGTCTAATGGAAATGGTAGCAAATCTAATGGAGTCAATGTGTTGAATCCATACACAACTTCAAATGGTGAGCAATTTGTTGAACCATGCACACTCTTATTGTAAGCAAATTCCACATGTGGCAAACATTCTTCCCAATTCTTCAGATTTCTTTGGATGACAGCCCTCAAAAGTGTTGACAGTGTCCTATTGACCACCTCCATTTGTCCATCCGTTTGTGGATGACAAGTTATAGAATACAAAAGCTTTGTCCCCATCTTTCCCCAAAGAGTCTTCCAAAAGGGACTTAGGAATTTGACATCCCTATCACTCACAATGGTCCTTGGCACTCCATGTAGCCTAAAAATCTCTTTGAAGAATAGATTGGCAATATGGGTTGCATCATATGTCTTGTGACATGGAATGAAATGTTGCCATTTTGCTAAACCTGTCCACAATAACAAAAATGGAATCACTCCCTCCCTTGGACCTAGGTAATCATAAAACAAAATCCATAGAAATGTCTACCCAAGGTTCATTTGGTATGGTAAGAGGTGTATACAAACCATGAGGCATTGCTTTGGATTTGGCTTGTTTGCAAGTAATGCATTTCTCACAAATTCTCTCAACATCCCTTTTCATGTGTGGCCAAAAGAAATGGTCACCCAACACATCCAAAGATTTCTTAATCCCAAAATGCCCCATTAAACCTCCGCTATGCGCCTCTCTCACAACTAACTCTCTTAAAGAACTTTGTGGCACACATAATTTATTTTCCTGAAAAAGAAAACCATCAAACTTATAGAACTTATCAAAACCCCCTTTCTCACATGCCCCATAAACATTAGCAAAAATAAGATCATTAGAATAAAGATCTTTGATGTATTCAAATCCTAATAATTTTGCATCAAGTTTAGAGATCAAGGCATACCTTCTTGATAATGCATCGGCCACCACATTTTCTTTCCCTTATTTGTACTTAATGATGTACGGAAAGGATTCAATGAATTCCACCCATTTTGCATGTCTCTTGTTGAGCTTTCCTTGTCCTTTGAGATACTTCAAGGACTCATGGTCAGTGTGAATTATGAATTCTTTATAACCAAGGTAATGCTTCCATGTCCTTAGAACCCTCACCAATGCATAGAACTTCTTGTCATATGTAGGGTAGTTTAGACTTGCTCCACTTAGCTTTTTACTAAAGAATGCTATGGACTTGCCTTCTTGCATCAAAACTCCTCCAATACCTATGCCACTTGCATCACACTCAATCTCAAAAGGTTTAGGTAAAATTTGGCAAAGATAATAAGGGTGCAAAAGTTATTTTGTCTTTTAGCAAGTGAAAAGCCTTATCTTGTTCAATTCCCCACTTAAAACCAACATTCTTTTTTGATGCATTCAATTAAAGGTGCAGCTATGGTAGAAATTTTTTTTAATGAACCTTCTATAAAAGCTAGCTAAAACATGAAAGCTTCTTGCATCACTTACACTTGTGGGTGTTGGCCATTCTCTAGTTACTTTTACCTTTTCTTGATCAACGTGAATGCCCTTGTCATTGACAATATATCCAAGAAAAGTAATTTCATTAGTGCAAAAACAACATTTCTTTAGATTAGCATACAACTTCTCTTCTCTAAGCATATCAAAAACACAAGTCAAATGTTGTACATGCTCATCTAAATTTTTGTTATAAACCAAGATATCATCAAAATAGACAACAACAAATTTGCCTATGAATTCTCTTAAAACATGATTCATCAATCTTATGAAAGTGCTTGGTGCATTAGTTAAACCAAAAGGCATTACTAACCACTCATATAAACCATGTTTAGTTTTAAAAGTTGTTTTCTATTCATCACCTTCTCTCATTCTAATTTGATGATAATTAGATTTCAAATTAATTTTTGAAAATAAATATGAGCCATGCAATTTATCCAACATTTCATCTAGCCTAGGAATGGGATGTCTATACTTCACCATGATTTTGTTGATGGCATGACAATCAACATATATCCTCCAAGTTCCATCTTTCTTAGGCACTAACAAGATGGGTACGGCACATGGACTCATGCTTTCACGAACACAACCCTTCTCCATAAGCTCACTCACTTGCTTTTGGATTTCCTTGGTCTCCTCCAAATTACATCTATATGCTGGTCTATTTGGAATGCTTGCTCTGGGTATGAAATCAATTTGGTGCTCAATGCCTCTTTTAGGTGGCAAAATATTTGGAATTTCTTCTAGAATAAATCTTCATAAACCTGCAAAAGATCAACAACAACACTAAGCAAACCATTGGTTATTTAGTTAGAAATATGCAAAATCTCCTTATACATAAGTACAAGCATGTGTTGCCTCAAAAGCATAGCTTCCTTCACATCACTCATTTTTGCATAAACACTCATTTTTCTTTCATTTGAACCTTCCTTGTTTTCTCTCACCATGTGTTTCCCATTTTGGTAAAGAGAATTGGAATTTTTAGGTTCACTCATCTCACCTTTTTCTTTACTCTCAAAGGTTTCCCTTTCGAAAGAATTTCCCAATGAAGAACCCATTTCTTTATATTGTTGCTTGATGCGCATTTGGTCTTCAAAAATCTATTTTGGAGTTAATGGTCCAAGGTTAAACCTTTTTCCGTCCATAGTCAAAGTATACATATTTTTGAATCCATCATGATTAGCCCTTCTATCATATTGCCAAGGTCTCCCCAACAACATATGTCCGGCCAGCATTGGTAACACATCACACAACACCTCATCCTTATATCTACCAATTTGAAAAGAAACTAGAACTTGCTTATTTACCTTTACAACTCCACTTTCATTAAGCCATTGCAACTTATATGGTCTTGGGTGCTTGGTAGTAGGAAACTTCAATTTCTCCACTAGCAAAGTGCTTGCTACATTAGTACAACTTCCACTATCCACAATCATGTTGCACAACTTGTTAGAAATTAAACAATGAGTATGAAAAAAATTTTCCCTTTGCTCCTTATGGACATCATGTTTATTTTGCAAACTCAATGTTCTTTGAACAACAAGATTATCTCCCTTAGCACATTCAACATCACTACAATCTTCTAAAGAAGGCATATCATCATCACTATCCCCTCACTCTCTAATTCAATATCACCATCCCTTAGAATCATAGCTTTCTTATTTGGACATTCCCTAGCAATGTGCCCATGACCCAAACACTTAAAACATTTGATTCCCCTAGTTTGGGCTGGTTGATTCTCACCCTTTCCCTTATTACCCAAGAAGTTTTCCAAGAAGAAGAAGAACCCACATTTGGTTTAGAATCATACCTCTTTCCTTTCAATTGCCTTTCCACTTTCATGGCCAAATTCACTATATCTTCAATCTCCATATAATGTTGCAAATCAACAACATCAACAATGTTTTGTTTAGCCCTCTCAAGAACCTTGCCATGGTAGCTTCATGATCTTCTACCACATTTGCTCTAATCATAGCCTTCTCCATTTCTTTGTGATACTCCTCCACACTCATGGATCCTTGAATTAGAGTTTGTAACGTTTGATGAAGCTCTCTATAGTAGTGGCTTGGAACAAACCTCTTTCTCATGATTTGCTTTATTTCCCTCCAAGACTCCACGGGTCTTTCTCCATATCTATGTCTTTCCTTGTAAAATTGATCCCACCAAAAAATTGCATAATCACTAAACTCAACAGCGGCAAGTTTTACCTTTTTCTCCTCCGAATAATTGTGACATTCGAAGATGAGTTCCACTTTCCTCTCCCATTCAAGGTACACATCTAGATCATTTCTTCCTTGGAATGAAGGAATCTTTATTTTGATGCTTCCAAGGTTGCGATCAACATCATCATTAGGACGTCCTCTCCTAGCTTGTCTCCTAGGATTGATTTGTTGTCCCACCAAGGTGACTTGATCATCATCCAATTCATCCTCTCCTTCATAGTCCTCTTGGTCAATTGGTGGATGTCTCATTTGTCTAGGCTCTCCTTGTAATTGGTTAAGGATGCCATCATGCCTCTCCAATTTCTTATTGACTCCCGCCATCATGTTAAACATTCTTTCGAATTGTTGTTGCATAGCTTGAATCATATGATCATTTATAGAAGAAGAACTTGTGTCTTTTGACATGATTGTAAAACCTAAAATTTTAACAAAAGAAAATAGAAAGAAATAATCTCACAACACTCCCTCGCGTGTTTCACTCAAACTTGATGTATACCACTCGTGTTTACACTCAATTTTGGCTTTTTCTCTAATGATCTCACACTCTTGCCTTTTACCTCTCAAATTTGCCTTTTGATTTCTTAGATGAACTAAGTTTCTCAATCAAACAAAATTCAAGAATGTAGTAATCAATTATAAAAAAAAAAAATAAGGTAGGCTAATAAGAAAATAATAAGTTAGGCTTAAAGAAATGAACAATTTGTAAAAAAAAGGCTAATAGAAATGAAAAACAAAGATAGATCATCAAAGAACACAAAGAGATAGAATTATAAAGATAGATCTCAATGGAATATGAAGAGTCAATTTTTTTTTAATGTAAACTGAGATCTAACACAAGAATATCAAAGATAACATATATTTTTTTTATGGACAAATTTCTTTTTTTTTTGATATATGCATGAATTGAAAGACATCACAAAAATCTCAAAGATAACAACTTTTTTTTTGATATATGCAAACAAAATCTTGAGATAAGAAGAATAAAAAAAATAACAAGAACAATAGATAGCAAGGAAGGTGAAAAATATAAGATGAACACAAGATATTGAGAACTAAAAGATAGTTTTAGATATGCAAACCTCAATCTTGAGCCAATGCTCTTATACCACTTATGATGGATATTGTAGGTTTCATCAATTAACTCCCCAATAGCCAGAATACTATGATAAGTTGAATTAGAAGAAAACTAGAAATTACCAATTGAATCCACAAATTTGGATCGTTCAAAGATTAAAGTAAGAAGATAGATGCTACTTAACCCCTTTACCAACAAGGATAAAGATACTAAGATAGACTTTGAATTTCCTCTTATGCCACAAACAAGAAAGCTTGATAAATAACAAGAAAACAAAGATTTAGATTTTGACACCACAAGCTAGAATAAAGCTTGATAAGTCACAAAGTTTATGCAAGAAATTAAAGACAAAATTCCTCACAATAAAACTCAAACAAAGTTATAATTCATATATCAAATTCATTCATGCTACAAAAGAAAGAAAAGGACTTGTTTATATAGAGTACAGGTCCATGCACACATTACTAAAATAGACTTACGCACATAAGATTACTTATACTCTTAAATGGCCTTAATAACCACCACCCACATTAATAGCCATTACTTGGTATTAATTGCCCCATTAACTCTTAATAACCACTACCCACATTAATAGCCATTACTTGGTATTAATTTCCCCATTAATTTGTATATGGTGGCTACATGTAACCCTAATTGTTATTAACATAAAAACAAGTTAAATATTATTCCTTGGGCCTCCATGGATGCTTTAATTGGGTTGAATTTCTTGAGCTTTCCAAATGTCCCTAATTAAACCCAATATGGCTTCTTGAAGCTTTTTGGATTTGGACCTTGTCATTGGGCCTTCTTGTACTATTAATGGATCTTGGATCTCTTTAGGCTTTGAACTTGGATTCACATCGCAGAATATGTAATTATTATTGTTAATATGCAATTGGAACATTGGAAAACATTTTAATACCATTTGTGCACAAATTTGCAAGAGTTCACATTTTGCGTTCATATATGCACAAATGTATGCAAATTGTTCATTCAATTATGTCAATTTGATTTATGAGTTTGGAATGATATAATTTATAATTTAGATTAGAAATCTATAATTGGACCATTCAAAAACACTTTCCAAACTATTTATGCACAAATTTTCAAGAGTTCACATATTGCACTCTAACATGCATAAACGTGCACAAATTACACTCTAACATGCATAAACGTGCACAAATTGTGCACTGAAAAATATCATTAATATTTAGTTCTTTGAATGCAAGAATATGTACTTATTACTTTTAATATGCAATTAGAACATTGGATGACATTTGAAAACCATTTATGCACAAATTTGCATGAGTTCACATTTTGCGTTCTAACATGCGCAAATGTACACAAATAGTGCATTCAATTATATCAATTTGATTTATGAGTTTGGAATTATATAATTTGTAATTTTGATTAGAAATATGTAATTGGAAAATTGGAAAACACGTTTCAAACCATTTATGCACAAATTTGCAAGAGTTCACATTTTGCGCTCTAACATGCATAAATGTACACAAATTGTGCATTCAATAATTTGAATAATATTTATTGGCTTAGAAAACTAGAATATGTACTTATTGTTATTAATATGCAAATGGAACTTTGGATAACATTTTAAAACCATTTGTGCATAAATTTGGACTAGTTCATGTATTGCGTTAAAACATGCACAAATGTGCATAGATTTCATATTCAATTTTGTCATTTTGATTTATGAGTTTGGAATGATATAATTTATAATTTTGATTAGAAATATATAATTGGACCATTGGAAAACATGTTTCAAACCATTGATGCACAAATTTGCAAGTGTTCACATATTGCGCTTTAACATGCATAAACGTGCACAAATTGTGCATTCAAAAATATCAATAATATTTATAGCTTAGAATGCTAGAATTTGTAATTACTATTGTTAATATGCAATTGGGTCATTGGATAACATTTGAAAACCATTTGTGCACAAATTTGCACGAGTTCCCATTTTGCGTTAAAACATGTGCAAATGTGCATAAATTGTGTATTCAATTATGTTAATTTTATTTATGAGTTTGAAATTTTATAATTTATACTTATGCACTAAAATATGTAATTGGACCATTTGAAATCATGTTCCAAACCATTTATGCACAAATTTGCAAGAGTTCACATTTTGCGCTCTAACATGCATAATCGTACACAAATTTTGCATTCAATAACATCAATAATATTTATGATACGATCCTCAAAAGGGTAAATTTATGAAGTCTGCACATCAATAATGTCAAGTTCAAAGCTTGGACGAATTTTTGGGTTATTTTCTATTTTGGAGCCAATAAGAAATATTCAAGAATATTCTACAAGATGTGAGAAGATTCAAGGATATTTCAAGTCAAAGTCAAATTCAAAGTCAATAAGTCAAAGTCAATTGTCAACATCCAACTTGACATGTGACATGACATGCTTCGAAGCTTAGTTGTCATTAGTTATTTGTTTAGTTATCATGTGTTGTCAATTTGACTTTTCAATGCTTAGTTGTCATGAGTTGTCAATTTGACTTTTCAAAGCTTAGTTGTCATCAATTGTCATATTTTTAAAGGGATCCTATTTAGTAAAGGATTTTCCTTTATAGGTGTCTTTAGGAATAAGTAAGAAAACCTATTCCTTCACAGGTTAGTATGTTTACATGCCTATATAAAGGCCATAGCAATGTAGGACGAAATTGAACAAGTTTTATCAATTGAATTTAAATTCTTGTGAGGTTAAAGTCCTTCTCTTTTGTTCTTAAAAGAAATTTTATGAATTTATCAAGTGAAGGCTTAGTACATTCAAACCTAGCTTAATTTAAGCTTAAAATTGACTTTGTTAATCTTAGGTTTACATTAAACAACCTTTAATTCTTTATAATTAAGGTTCTTAAGTACAGGTTATTTAAGGGTCTTGTTGGGGATTAGAGTTTCTTTTTGCTTGATTTATGAATGATCCTTGGCAAGGTTATCAAGATTGAAGATAGGTTTGGTACAAGTTAACCATGTTCGTATCAATTTATTGGATTAGAATGCTAGAATATGTCCTTATTATTGTTAATATGCAATTGGAACACTGGATAACATGTTAAAACCATTTATGCATAAAATTACATGAGTTCACGTTTTGCGTTCAAACATACACAAATGTAATTGGACCATTGGAAAACACGTTCCAAACCATATGCACAAATTTGCAAGAGTTCACATTTTGCACTCTAAGATGGATAAATGTGCACAAATTGTGCATTCAATAATATCAATAATATTTATGGTCTTAGAATGCTAGAATAAGTATTTTTTTAATATGGAATTGGTACATTGGATAACATTTCAAAACCATTTTTGCACAAATTTGCACGAGTTCACGTTTTACGTTCAAACATGCGCAAATGTGCACAAATATGTAATATTTCGCATAAATATGTAATTGGACCATCCAAAAACGCGTTGCAAACCATTTATGTACAAATTTACAAAAGTTCACATTTTGCGCTATGCATTCAATAATATCAATAACATTTATGGGCTTAGAATGCTAGAATATGTGTACTTATTATTGTTAATATGCAATTGGAACATTGGATACCATTTGAAAAACCATTTGTACACAAATTTGCTTGAGTTCACATTTTGCATTCCAAGACGCACAAATGTGCGCAAATTATGTATTCAATTATGTCAGCTTGATTTATGCGTTAGGAATGATATAATTTATAATTTTGATTAGAAATATGTAATTGGACCATTTGAAAACATGTTTCAAACCATTTATGCACAAATTTGCAAGAGTTCACATATTGTGCTCTAACATGCATAAACGTGCACAAATTGCGCATTCAAAAATATCAATAGTATTTACAGCTTAGAATGCTATAATATGTATTTATTATTTTTAATATGCAATTAGAACATTAGATAACATTAGAAAACTAATTTCATACAAATTTTCACGAGTTCACATTTTATGTTCAAATATGCATAAATGTGCACAAATTGTGCATTCAATTTTGTCAATTTGATTTATGAGTTTGGAATGATATAATTTATAATTTTGATTGGAAATCTGTAATTGGACCATTCTAAAACACATTCCAAACTATTTATGCACAAATTTGCAAGAGTTCACATACTGTGCTTTAACATGCATAAACGTGCACAAACAGCGCAATCAAAAATATCAATAATATTTATAGCTTAGAATGCTAGAGTATGTACTTATTATTGTTAATATGCAATTGGAACATTGGATGACATTTGAAAACCATTTGTGCACAAATTTGCACGAGTTCACGTTTTGTGTTCAAATAAGCGCAAATGTGCATTCAATTATATCAGTTTGATTTATGAGTTTGGAATGATATAATTTATAATTTTGATTGGAAATTTGTAATTAGACCATTCTAAAACACATTCCAAACTGTTTATGCACAAATTTGCAAGAGTTCACATACTGTGCTCTAACATGCATAAACATGCACAAACAGCGCAGTCAAAAATATCAAAAATATTTATAGCTTATAATGCTAGAGTATGTACTTATTATTGTTAATATGCAATTGGAACATTGGATGACATTTGAAAACCATTTGTGCACAAATTTGCACAAGTTCACGTTTTGTGTTCAAACAAGCGCAAATGTGCATTCAATTATATCAGTTTGATTTATGAGTTTGGAATGATATAATTTATAATTTTGATTGGAAATCTGTAATTAGACCATTCTAAAACACATTCCAAACTGTTTATGCACAAATTTGCAAGAATTCACATACTGTGCTCTAACATGCATAAACGTGCACAAACAGCGCAGTCAAAAATATCAATAATATTTATAGCTTAGAATGCTAGAGTATGTACTTATTATTGTTAATATGCAATTGGAACATTGAATGGCATTTGAAAACCATTTGTGCATAAATTTGCACGAGTTCACGTTTTGTGTTCAAACAAGCGCAAATGTGCATTCAATTATATCAGTTTGATTTATGAGTTTGGAATGATATAATTTTTAATTCTTCTCTAAAATTTGTAATTGGACCATTGGAAAACACGTTCCAAACCATTTATGCACAAATTTGCAAGAGTTCACATTTTGCGCTCTAACATGGATAAACATGCACAAAATTGCATATTCAATAATATCAATAATATTTAAGGGCTTAGAATGCCAGAATGTGTACTTATTTTTTTTAATATGCAATTGGTACATTGGATAACATTTCAAAATCATTTTTGCACAAATTTGCATGAGTTCACGTTTTGCATTCAAACATGCTCAAATGTGCACAAGTTGTTCATTCAATTATGTCAATTTGATTTATGAGTTTGGAATGATATAATTTGTAATATTGCTCATAAATATGTAACTAGACCATTCGAAAACACGTTGCAAACCATTTATGCATAAATTTGCAAAAGTTCACATTTTGTACTATAATATTCATAAATTATGCTGTAACATGCACAAATTGTGCATTCAATAATATCAATAACATTTATAGGCTTAGAATGCTAGAATATGTGTACTTATTATTGTTAATATGCAATTGGAACATTGGATAACATTTGAAAACCATTTGTGAACAAATTTGCACGAGTTCACATTTTGCGTTCCAAGATGCACATACGTGCGCAAATTGTGTATTCAGTTATACCAGCTTGATTTATGAGTTAGGAATGATGTAATTTATAGTTTTTATTAGAAATATGCAATTGGGCCATTCAAAAACATGTTTCAAATCATTTATGCACAAATTTGCAAGAGTTTACATATTGCGCTCTAACATGCATAAACATGCACAAATTGCGCATTCAAAAATATCAATAATATTTACAACTTAGAATGCTATAATATGTAATTATTATTGTTAATATTCAATTGGAACAATGGATAACATTCGAAAACCAATTGCGCACAAATTTGCACGAGTTCACGTTTTGCGTTCAAACATGCGTAAATATGCACAAATTGTGCATTCAATTTTGTCAATTTGATTTATGAGTTTGGAATGATATAATTTATAATTTTGATTGGAAATCTGTAATTGGACCATTATAAAACACATTCCAAACTATTTATGCACAAATTTGCAAGAGTTCACCTATTGCGCTCTAACATGCATAAACGCGCACAAATTACGCATTCAAAAATATCAATAATATTTATGGGCTTAAAATGCTAGAATATGTACTTATTACTGTTAATATGAAATTGGTACATTGGATGACATTTCAAAACCATTTTTGTACAAATTTTCAGGAGTTCACATTTTGCGTTCAAACATGCGCAAATGTGCACAAATTGTGCATTCAATTATGTCAGTTTGATTTATGAGTTTGGAATGATAAAATTTAAAATTTTTATCAAAAATCTATAATTGGACCATTCGAAAACACGTTTCAAGCCATTGATGCACAAATTTGCAAGAGTTCATATATTGCGCTCTAACATGCATAAACGTGCACAAATTGCGCATTCAAAAATATCAATAATATTTATAGCTTAGAATGCTAGAGCATGTACTTATTATTATTAATATGCAATTGGAACATTGGATAACATTTGTACACCATTCGTGCATAAATTTGCACGAGTTCATGTTTTGCGTTAAAACATGCGCAAATGTGCACAAATTATGCATTCAATTATGTTGATTTATGATTTTGAATTGATATAATTTATAATTTTGATTAGAAATATGTAATTGGACCATTTGAAAACATGTTTCAAACCATTTATGCACAAATTTGCAAGAGTTCACATTTTGTGCACTAACATGCATAAACGTACACAAATTGTGCATTCAATAATTTCAATAATATTTATTGGCTTAGAAAACTAGAATATGTACTTATTATTGTTAATATGAAAATGGAACAATGGATAACATTTGAAAACCATTTGTGCGCAAATTTGCACTAGTTTGCATTTTGCATTCAAACATGCGCAAAGGTGCACAAATTGTGCATTCAATTATGTCAATTTGATTTATGAGCTTGGAATGATATAATTTTTAATTGTGCTCTAGAATATGTAATTGGACCATTGGAAAACATATTTCAAACTATTTATGCACAAATTTATAAGAGTTCACATTTTGCGCTGTAACATGCATAAACACACACAAATTGCGCATTAAATAATATCTATAATATTTATAGGGTACGAATGCTAGATTATGTACTTATTATTATTAGTATGTGATGTGAATTAAAGTTCAAAGCCTAAAGAGATCCAAGATCCATTGATAGTACAAGAAGGCCCAATTACAAGGTCCAAATCCAAGAAGCCATATTGGGTTTAATTAGGGACATTTGAAAAGCCCAAGAATTTCAACCCACTAAGGCATCCATGGAGGCCTAAGGAATAATATTTAACTTATTTTTTTGTTAATAACAATTAGGGTTACATGTAGCCACCATATACAAGTTAATGGGGTAATTAATACTAAGTAATGGCTATTAATGTGGGTAGTGGTTATTAAGAGCCACCATATACAAGTTAATGGGGTAATTAATACCAAGTAATGACTATTAATGTGGGTAGTGCTTATTAAGGCCATTTAAGAGTAAAAGTAATCATGTATGTGAGTCTATTTTAGTAGTGTGTGCATGGACTTGTACTCTATATAAACAAGTCTTTTTTTTTCTTTTGGAGCATGATTGAATTTGATATATGAATTATAACTTTATTTGAGTTTTATTTTGAGGAATTTTGTCTTTAATTTCATGCATAAACTTTGTGACTTATCAAGCTTTATTCTAGCTTATGGTGTCAAAATCTAAATCTTTGTTTTCTTGTTATTTATCAAACTTTCTTGTTTGTGGCATAAGAGGAAATTCAAAGTCTATCTTAGTATCTTTATCCTTGTTGGTAAAGGGGTTAAGTAGCATCTATCTTCTTACTTCAATCTTTGAATGATCCGAATTTGTGGATTAAATTGGTAATTTCTAGTTTTTTTCTAATTCAACTTATCATAGCATTCTTGCTATTGGAGAGTTAATTGATGAAACCTACAATTCCCATCATAAGTGGTATTAGAGCATTGGCTCAAGATTGAGGTTTGCATATCCAAAACTATCTTTTAGTTCTCAATATCTTGCACCTTTCTTTCTATCTATTGTTCTTGTTATTTTTTTATCTTTATTCTTCTTATCTCAAGATTTTGTTTGTAAATATAAAAAAAAAGTTATTATCTTTGAGATTTTTATGATACCTTTCAATTCGTGCATATATAAAAAAAAAAGAAATTTGTCCATAAAAAAAATATGTTATCTTTGATATTATTGTGTTAGATCTCAGTTTACATTAAGAAAAAAAAATTGAATCTTCATATTCCATTGAGATATATCTTTATAATTCTGTCTCTTTGTGTTCTTTGATGATCTATCTTTGTTTTTTCATTTCTATTAGCCTATTTGTTATAAATTGTTCATTTCTTTAAGCCTACCTTATTATTTTCTTGTTAGCCTACCTTATTATTATTTTTTTATAATTGATTACTACATTCTTGAATTTTGTTTGATTGAGAAACTTAGTTCATCTAAGAAATCAAAAGGCAAATTTAAGAGGTAAAAGGCAAGAGTGTGAGATCATTAGAGAAAAAGCCAAAATTGAGTGTAAACACGAGTGGTATACATCAATTTTGAGTGAAGCATGCGAGGGAGTGTTATAAGATTATTTTTTTTCTATTTTCTTTTGTTAAAATTTTAGGTTTTACAATCATGTCAAAAGACACAAGTTCTTCTTCTACAAATGATCATGTGATTCAAGCTATGCAATAATAATTCGAAAGAATGTTTAACATGATGGTGGGAGTCAATGAGAAATTAGAGAGGCATGATGGCATCCTTAACCAATTATAAGGAGAGCCTAGACAAAGGAGACGTCCACCAATTGACTAAGAGGACTATGAAGGAGAGGATGATTTGGATGATGATCAAGTCACCTTAGTGGGAGAACAAATCAATCCTAGGAGACAAGCTAGGAGAGGACATCCTAATGATGATGTTGATCGCAACCTTGGAAGCATCAAAATGAAGATTCCTTCACTCTAAGGAAGAAATGATCCATATGTGTACCTTGAATGGGAGAGGAAAGTGGAACTCATCTTCGAATGTCATAATTATTCGGAGGAGAAAAAGGTAAAACTTGCCGCTGTTGAGTTTAGTGATTATGCAATTGTTTAGTGGGATCAATTTTACAAGGAAAGACGTAGATATGGAGAAAGACCCATGGAGTCTTAGAGGGAAATGAAGCAAATCATGAGAAAGAGGTTTGTTCCAAGCCACTACTATAGAGAGCTTCATCAAAGGTTACAAACTCTAATTCAAGGATCCATGAGTGTAGAGGAGTATCACAAAGAAATGGAGAAGGCTATGATTAGAGCAAATATGGTAGAAGATCGTGAAGCTACCATGGCAAGGTTCTTGAGAGGGCTAAATAAAAACATTGCTGATGTTGTTGATTTGCAACATTATGTGGAGATTGAAGATATGGTGAATTTGGCCATGAAAGTGGAAAGGCAATTGAGAGGAAAGAGGTATGATTCTATACCAAATGTGGGTTCTTCTTCTTCTTGGAAAACTTCTTGGGGGAAAAAGGATGATAAACCTTTTAATAAGCAAAAGTGGTAGAAACTAAACCTAAAATTGACTTGGGTAATAAGGGAAAGGGTGAGGGGAATCAAATGTTTTAAGTGTTTGGGTCATGGGCACATTGTTAGGGAATGTCTAAATAAGAAAGCTATGATTCTAAGGGATAGTGATATTGAGTTTGAGAGTGAGGGGGATAGTGATGATGATATGCCTTCTTTAGAAGATTGTAGTGATGTTGAATGTGCTAAGGGAGATAATCTTGTTGTTCAAAGAACATTGAGTTTGCAAAATAAACATGATGTCTATAGGGAGCAAAGCGAAAATTTGTTTCATACTCATTGTTTGATTTCTAAACAAGTTGTGCAACATGATTGTGGATAGTGGAAGTTGTACTAATGTAGCAAGCACTTTGCTAGTGGAGAAATTGAAGTTGCCTACTACCAAGCACCCAAGACCATACAAGTTGCAATGGCTTCATGAATGTGGAGTTGTAAAGGTAAATAAGCAAGTTCTAGTTTCTTTTCAAATTGGTAGATATAAGGATGAGGTGTTGTATGATGTGTTACCAATGTTGGCTGGACATATGTTGTTGGGGAGACCTTGGCAATATGATAGAAGGGCTAATCATGATGGATTCAAAAATATGTATACTTTAACTATGGATGGAAAAAGGTTTAACCTTGGACCATTAACTCCAAAACAGATTTTTGAACACCAAATGCACATCAAACAACAATATGAAGAAATGGGTTCTTCATTGGGAAATTCTTTGGGAAGGGAAACCTTTGAGAGTAAAGAAAAAGGTGAGATGAGTGAACCTAAAAATTCCAATTCTCTTTACCAAAATGAGAAACACATGGTGAGAGAAAATAAGGAAGGTTCAAATGAAAGAAAAATGGGTGTTTATGCAAAAATAAGTGATGTGAAGGAAGTTATGCTTTTGAGGCAAATCATGCTTGTACTTATGTACAAGGAGATTTTGCATATTTCTAATGAAATAACCAATGGTTTGCCTAGTGTTGTTGTTGATTTTTTACAAGTTTATGAAGATTTATTTCCAGAATAAATTCCAAATGGTTTGCCACCTAAAAGAGACATTGAGCACCAAATTAATTTCATACCCGGAGCAAGCATTCCAAATAGACCAGCATATAGATGTAATCTGGAGGAGACCAAAGCAATCCAAAAGTAAGTGAGTCAGCTTATGGAGAAGGGTTATGTTCGTGAAAGCATGAGTCCATGTGTCGTACCCATCTTATTAGTGCCTAAGAAAGATGGAATTTGGAGGATGTGTGTTGATTGTCATGCCATCAACAAAATCACAGTGAAGTATAGACATCCCATTCTTAGGCTAGATGACATGTTGGATGAATTGCATGATTCATATTTGTTTTTAAAAATTGATTTGAAATCTAGTTATCATCAAATTAGAATGAGAGAAGGTGATGAATGGAAAACAACTTTTAAAACTAAACATGGTTTATATGAGTGGTTAGTAATGCCTTTTGGTTTAATTAATGCACCAGCACTTTCATGAGATTGATGAATCATGTTTAAGAGCATTCATAAGCAAATTTGTTGTTGTCTATTTTGATGATATCTTGGTTTATAGCAAAAATTTAGATTAGCATGTACAACATATGACTTGTGTTTTTTATATGTTTAGAGAAGAGAAGTTGTATGCTAATCTAAAGAAATGTTGTTTTTGCACTAATGAAATTACTTTTCTTAGATATATTGTCAATGACAAGGGCATTCATGTTGATCAAGAAAAGGTAAAAGTAATTAGAGAATGGCCAACACCCACAAGTGTAAGTGATGCAAAAAGCTTTCATGTTTTAGCTAGCTTTTATAGAAGGTTCATTAAAAAATTTTCTACCATAGCTAAACCTTAATTGAATGCATTAAAAAGAATGTTGGTTTTAAGTGGGGAATTGAATAAGATGAGGCTTTAAACTTGCTAAAAGACAAATTAAGTTCTGCACCCTTGTTATCTTTGCCAAATTTTACTAAACCTTTTGAGATTGAGTGTGATGCAAGTGGCATAGGTATTGGAGGAGTTTTGATGCAAGAAGGCAAGCCCATAGCATTCTTTAGTGAAAAGCAGTGGAGCAAGTCTAAACTACCCTACATATGACAAGGAGTTCTATGCATTGTATCTCAAAGGACAAGGAAAGCTCAACAAGAGACATGCAAAATGGGTGGAATTCATTGAATCCTTTCCGTACATCATTAAGTACAAGCAAGGGAAAGAAAATATGGTGGTCGATGCATTGTCAAGAAGGTATGCCTTGATCTCTAAACATGATGCAAAATTATTAGGATTTGAAGACATCAAAGATCTTTATTCTAATGATCCTGATTTTGCTAATGTTTATGGGGCATGTGAGAAAGGGGGTTTTGATAAGTTCTATAAGTTTGATGGTTTTCTTTTTTAGGAAAACAAATTGTGTGTGCCACAAAGTTCTTTGAGATAGTTACTTGTGAGAGAGGCATATAACGGAGTTTTAATGGGGCATTTTAGGATTACGAAAACTTTGGATGTGTTGGGTGACCATTTCTTTTGGCCACACATGAAAAGGGATGTTGAGAGAATTTATGAGAAATGCATTATTTGCAAACAAGCCAAATCCAAAGCAATGCCTCATGGTTTGTATACACCTCTTACCATACCAAATGAACCTTGGGTAGACATTTCTATGGATTTTGTTTTAGGATTACCTAGGTCCAAGGGAGGGAGAGATTCCATTTTTGTCATTACGGACAGGTTTAGCAAATGACACATTTCATTCCATGTCACAAGACATATGATGCAACCCATATTGCCAATCTACTCTTCAAGGAGATTGTAAGGCTACATGGAGTGCCAAGGACCATTGTGAGTGATAGGGATGTCAAATTCCTAAGTCACTTTTGGAAGACACTTTGGGGAAAGATGGGGACAAAGCTTTTGTCTTCTACAACTTGTCATCCACAAATGGATGGACAAACAGAGGTGGTCAATAAGACACTTTCAACACTTTTAAGGGCTGTCATCCAAAGAAATATGAAGAATTGGGAAGAATGTTTGCCACATATGGAATTTTCTTACATTATGAGTGTGCATGGTTTAACAAATTGCTCACCATTTGAAGTTGTGTATGGATTCAACCCATTGACTCCATTAGATTTGCTACCATTGCCATTGGACAAAGCTAATCTAGAGGGGAGACAAAAAGCTGAGTTCATCAAGACTTTGCATGAGAAGGTGCATGCAAACATTAAGAAGAAGACACTCCCAATATGAAAAGCAACACAACAAAGGGAGGAAGCAAGTCATTTTTGAACCCGGAGATTAGGTGTGGGTGCACTTGAGGAAGGAAAGATTTCCTAACCAAAGGAAATCAAAGCTTATGCCAAGAGGAGATGGTCCTTTTAAAATGCTTCAACGCATCAACAACAATGCCTATAAGCTAGAACTTCCAAGTGAGTATGGCAATGTTAGTGCTACTTTCAATGTGAATGACTTGTCTTTGTTTGATGTAGGTGATAAAGATGATGGAGCTGATTTGAGGAAAAATCCTTTTGAAGAAAGGGGGAATGATGTGAATCCAAGTTCAAAGCCTAAAGAGATCCAAGATCCATTAATAGTATAAGAAGGCCTAATCACAAGGTCCAAATCCAAGAATCTTCAAGAAGCCATATTGGGTTTAATTAGGGACATTTGAAAGCCTAAGAATTTCAACCCAAAAAGGCATCCATGGAGGTCCAAGGAATAATATTTAACTTGTTTTTATGTTAATTACAATTAGGGTTATATGTAGCCACCATATACAAGTTAATGGGGTAATTAATACCAAGTAATGGCTATTAATGTGGGTAGTGGTTATTAATAGCCATCATATACAAGTTAATGGGGTAATTAATACCAAGTAATGGCTATTAATAAGGGTAGTGGTTATTAAGGCCATTTAAGAGTAAATGTAATCCTATGTGTGTGAGTCTATTTTAGTAGTGTGTGCATGGACTTGTACTTTATATAGACAAGTCCTTTTCTTTCTTTTGGAGCATGATTGAATTTAATATATGAATTATAACTTTATTTGAGTTTTATTGTGAGGAATTTTGTCTTTAATTGCTTGCATGAACTTTATGACTTATCAAGCTTTATTCTAGCTTGTGGTGTCAAAATCTAAATCTTTGTTTTGTTGTTATTTATCAAACTTTCTTATTTGTGGCATAAGAGGAAATTCAAAGTCTATCTTATTATCTTTAACCTTGTTGGTAAAGGGGTTAAGTAGCATCTATCTTCTTACTTCAATATTTGAACGATATGAATTTGTGGATTAAATTGGTAATTTCTAGTTTTCTTCTAATTCAACTTATCATAGTATTCTTGATATTGGGGAGTTAATTGATGAAACCTACAATTCCCATGAATAAAGGTCTTATTTTATGTAACTTAAGGAGATTATTATTGAGAATTGAAGTTTTAAAACCTAAAGGCTATTTTGCTTTTATCTTTGTGTTCTTATGTAGAATACATGCTTTAAGGAACATTCAAGTAGATTGATCATCTTCTTGTGGAGTGTTTCAAAATTGGAATTTAGAAATGAGTTTTCTTTATTCTAATTCTTTGATCATCTAAGTAATCTGATTTCTAACCATTCTTAGGGGTTGTTGTTGAATTAACTATTGGGGTTTTCAAGTTAATGCTTCGGGGGTTTGAGTACATAAAGGGGTTCTCAAGCTTATTCTTGGAGGTTCCGTATCATTTGGTATCAAAGCTTTGGCTCTAGATCAGGTTTTATCTTTTATAATTTTTATTTTTAATCTTGATTTCTTATGTTTTTCTTATTCTTTTAAAATCGTTCTTTTTTTTTGTTCTTCATTCTTGTGTTTTGTTCTTTGTTCTTATTTGTTAGTCTTGATCTTGTTTTTTTTTTTCCTTTAAGTCAGTCAATTGTTTTGCATTCTGAAATTTAGATTTGTGTTCGTAGTTGAAAGTTTTTTTTTTTTTAAATTCGTGCAAAAAAAAAAAGAAAGAAAGAAATTTGAATAAAAAAATTCATGAAAAAAAAGAAAGTTATTAGAAAAGGAAGAATTGAGATTCTTGAGTGATTTATATCCTAATCAGGTCTGATTTACATTTATTCCATTCCTTGCTCATTAAGGAATATTGTTTGAGTGATTAATATCCTCATCAAGTCTGATTTAGATTTCCTAATCCTATTTGGTTTATAATTGACATATGTAACTAGATCTTGTCATATCTTGTATTACTTGTCTATTAAGGATTTTGCATATCTTTACAATACTTGCTCATTAAGGAATAATATTACTTATTGAGGCAGACTTGACTTTTCTTCTTAAAATAACTTCTAAATTTGTTTTCTTTTATATTTTAGAAGATCTTTGTATTTCTTTCATTTGTCTTTTGCATCTATTTAAGTTTTCCTAATTTATTGCTTTTGAATTGTCAATTTTTTTTTCTTGTGACCAAATTGCTTCAAACTTGTTTTGCAAATTCCAGTTTTGGATTCTACTTGAATTGCTTCAAACTATTTGAATTGTTCTAAAAGTGCGATTCACTTAAGAACATAAAAGAAATTAGCTTGAGTGGTATGAGGAAACCCGTGAGTGGAATTTTTTTTTAGTTAAACACGAGTGACCATCCCATCATTTGAGTGCAAACACGTGAGGGAGTGCTTGTGAGGTCCTTGAATTATTTTTCTTTATTTTTTAACATTTTTTTTGCAGCAATGTCAAACCAAATGGAAATTATGGACATACCTTATTTTCATGATAGAAAAGATCCTTATGTTTACTTGATATAGGTGCAATAAATGGAAAAGATATTTGATTCTCTTCAAATATATTATGATTTCCAAAAGTACAGAATTGCTTCTTGTAAATTTTTTGGTCATGGTTCTATGTAGTGGGAAGATTTGATGTCGTTAAGGAGAATGAATGGGTATAGTGAGGTTAGAAATTGGGAAGTAATGAAAAAGTATATGACTAGGCATTTTATTCCTCAAGATGTTAGGGATAAATTCTATGTTAAATTGCAAAGGCTTAAACAATGTGATAAAATGTGTGCTGATGAATATATTAAAAAGTTTAAGTTATTTGTAATTGCAAGTGATGTAGATGGTTTTGAAAGGTGGCAGGTTACAAAATTTATCAGTGGGCTTAAGCATGAGATTGCTAAGAGATTGGAGATGGATGTACAATTTGAACCTTTTATATCTTTGAAGGTAATAATTAAATATGCTTTGGAGTATGAAAAGATAGTGAGTGTTTTTGAGAAAATAATAGTGTGTAATTCCAAGAATAATGAAAGTGTTGAAGTCATTGAAGTGGTTGAGCAACAAGTTGAAGTGAAGAGTAAGGAGGAGGAGTGCTAAGTTGAAACCTCACCATCGAAGACAACTTTTGAAGACCCATGCATTAATCAACACAGTGAAGAGTTTCCATCTTCATTTAAGAATACTTTGGGGAGGGAAACCAATGAAGTTAAGATAAAAGAAGAAAGTGAGCTACGTGTTGAAAATGAGTTGAGTGAGAAAAATGAGGAAAATGGGAAACACTTGGTGAGAGAAAACAAGCCAGACATAAGTGAAAAGATGATTAATGTGTGTGAAAAAATGAGTGATATGAGTCAACCTATACTTGTACCTATGTACAAGGATGCTTTGTTTATCACTAACCAAATTCATAATCAATTGTCTAGTTTTGTTTTTTTGAACAGGTTTACCATGATGACATACTTCATTTAAAAAATAAGTGATATGATGCATGTTGTGAAGGAAAAATTTTCAACCAAAATGTTAGTGTTTGATCCTGGATGATGTTGGATTATACCAACTTTAGAACATGGGGCTGATTCGAGGACGAATCATCTTCAAGAGGAAGGGAATGATATGATCCTAATGCGATCCAAGATTTAATTTTTATCAATTCATCTTTTGGTAGCCTACTTTAGTGTTTTGGTCATATATTTCTCTACAAATGTTGAATTGAGGTAATTCAAAATTCTATGGAAAGATGACATATAGTGCTACAACTTTAATGAATAAAGTTGGAGTTAATTCGATCTTCTTCATGGGCTAAAATTATGAACTATTATCAGGTCGTGTACAATAGTGGGCAGACTGAATATACATCAGTAAATGGGCCGTATCTCACTCAATATAAATCCAAATGAAGTGATTCAAGATGCTGCTTAAAGCTTACATAAAGGGATATAACTTTTATGTTTTTGGTTTCCATCAATTATGAAATAATTATGGTGAAACGTGCACAACAACGTGCTGCATATGTCAATCCAAATGTAATTAGGATTATATTTTATTATTTAGGTAGAATTATATTTTCTTGTTTAAGAAGGATTTTATTTTCTTGTTTAGTTAGGATATTAATTAGGTTTTATTTAGAGTTTCTTTAAGTCTATATAAAGGTATTATTTTATGTAACTTAAGAAGATTATTATTAAGAATTGAAGTTTTAAAACCTAAAGGCTGTTTTGCTTTTATCTTTGTGTTCTTGTGTAGAATACATGCTTTAAGGAACATTCAAGTAGATTGATCATCTTCTTATGGAGTGTTTTGAAATTGGAATTTAGAAACGAGTTTTCTTTATTCTAATTCTTTGATCATTCTTAGGGGTTGTTGCTGAATTGACTATTGGGGTTTTCAAGTTAATGCTTCGGGGGTTTGAGTACATAAAGGGGTTCTTAAGCTTATTCTTGGAGGTTCTGTATCAGGACCATTTGAAAACATGTTTCAAACCATTTATGCACAAATTTGCAAGAGTTCACATTTTGCGCACTAACATGCATAAACGTACATAAATTGTGCATTTAATAATTTTAATAATATTTATTGGCTTAGAAAACTAGAATATGTACTTATTATTGTTAATATGCAAATGGAACAATGGATAACATTTGAAAACCATTTGTGCGCAAATTTGCACTAGTTCACCTTTTGCGTTCAAACATGTGCAAATATGCACAAATTGTGCATTCAATTATGTCAATTTGATTTATGAGTTTGAAATGATATAATTTGTAATTTTTCTTGATAATATGTAATTGGACCATTGTAAAACATGTTTCAAACTATTTATGCACAACTTTACAAGAGTTCACATTTTGCGCTCTAATATGCATAAACACGCACAAATTGCGCATTAAATAACATCTATAATATTTATGGGATGCGAATGCTAGAATATGTACTTATTATTATTAATATGCAATTGTAACATTGGGTAACATTTGTAAACCATTTGTGCATAAATTTGCAGGAGTTCACGTTTTGAGTTCAAACATGCGCAAATGCGCACAAATTGTGCATGCAATTATGTTAATTTGATTTATGAGTTTGGAATGATATAATTTATAATTTTGATTAGAAATACATAATTGGACCATTGGAAACCACATTTCAAACCATTTATGCTCAAATTTGCCAGAGTTCACTTATTGAGCTCTAACATGCATAAATGTGCACAAATTGCGTATTTAAAAATATCAAGAACATTTTTAGCTTATAAAACTAGAATATGTACTTATTATTGTTAATTTGCAATTGAAACATTGGGTAACATTTGGAAACCATATATGCACAAATTTGCACGAGTTCACGTTTTGTGTTAAAAAATGCGCAAATGTGCACAAATTGTGCATTCAATTATGTCAATTTCATTTATGAGTTTTGAATGATATAATTTACAATTTTGACTAGTAATATGTAATTCGACCATTGGAAAACACATTTCAAACCATTTATGCACAAATTTGCAAGAGTTTACATTTTGCACTCTAACGTGCATAAATGTACACAAATTGCTCATTCAATAATTTCAAAAATATTTATTGGATTAGAAAGCTATATGTGCTTATTATTGTTAATATGTAAATGGAACATTGGATAACATTTGAAATCCATTTGTGCACAAATCTACACGAGTTCACATTTTGCATTCAAACATACGCAAATGTGCACAAATTGTGCATTAAATTATGTCAATTTGATTTATGAGTTTGGAATGATATAATTTGTAATTTTGCTAAAAAATACGTAACTGGACCATTGGAAGACACGTTTCAAACCATTTATGCATAAATTTTAAAGAGTTCACATTTTGCGCTCTAACATGCATAAATGTGCACAAATTGCACATTAAATAATATCTATAATATTTAAGGGATATGAATGCTAGAATATGTACTTATTATTCTTAATATGCAGTTAGAATATTGGATAACATTTGAAAACCATTTATGCAGAAATTTGCACGAGTTCACATTTTACGTTCAAACATGCGCAAATGTGCACAAATTGTGCATTCAATTATGTCAATTTGATTTATTAGTTTGGAATTATATAATTTGTAATTTTTCTCAAAGATATGTAATTGGACCATTAGAAAACAAGTTTCAAATCATTTATGCACAAATTTGCAAGAGTTCATATTTTGCACTCTAACATGCATAAACGTGCACAAATTGCGCAATCAATAATATTTATGGCATTAGAATGGTAGAATATGTACTTATTACTGTTGATATGCAATTAGAACATTGGATAACATTTGAAAACCCTTTGTGCACAAATTTACACGAGTTAATGTTTTGCGTTCAGACATGCACAAATGTGCACAAATTGTGCATTCAATTTTGTCAATTTGATTTATGAGTTTGGAAAGATATAATTTATAATTTTTATCAGAAATATGTAATTGGACCATTCAAAAACACGTTTTAAAGCATTGATGCACCAATTTGCAAGATTTCACATATTGCACTCTAACATGCATAAACGTGCACAAATTGTGCATTCAAAAATATCTATAATATTTATAACTTAGAATGCTAGAATATGTACTTATTATTGTTAATATGCAATTGGTACATTGGATAACATTTGAAAACCATTCGTGTTCAAATTTGCATGAGTTCATGTTTTGCGTTCAAATATGCACAAATGTGCACAAATTGCATATTCATTTATGTTCATTTGATTTATTAGTTTGGAATGATATAATTTTTAATTTTGATTATAAATATGAAATTGGACCATTGGAAAACACGTTTCAAACCATTTATGCTCAAATTTGCAAGAGTTCACATTTTGCCCTCTAACATGCATAAACGTGCACAAATTGCGCATTCAAAAATATCAATAATATTTATGGGCTTACAATGCTATAATATGCACTTATTACTGTTAATATGCAATTGGTACATTGGATGATATTTCAAAACCATTTTTGCACAAATTTGCACGAGTTCACGTTTTGCGTTCAAACATGCAAAAATGTGCACAAATTGTGAATTCAATTATGTCAGTTTGATTTATGAGTTTGGAATGATACAATTTAAAATTTTTATCAAAAATATGTAATTGGACCATTCGAAAACACGTTTCAAACCATTGATGCACAGATTTGCAAGAGTTCACATATTGTGCTCTAACATGCATAAACGTGCACAAATTGTGCATTCAAAAATATCAATAATATTTATAGCTTAGAATGCTATAATATGTACTTATTATTGTTAATATGCAATTGGAACATTGGATAACATTTGTAGACCATTCGTGCACAAATTTGCATGAGTTCACATTTTTCGTTAAAACATGCGTAAATGTGCACAAATTGTGCATTCAATTATGTCAATTTCATTTATGATTTTGGATTGATATAATTTATAATTTTGATTAGAAATATGTGATTGGACCATTTGAAATCATGTTTCAAACCATTTATGAACAAATTTGCAAGAGTTCACATTTTGCGCACTAACATGCATAAACGTACACAAATTGTTCATTCAATAATTTCAATAATATTTATTGTCTTATAAACTAGAATATGTACTTATTATTGTTAATATGCAAATGGA
Source organism: Mallotus nudiflorus (assembly GCA_947683625.1). NCBI lineage: Eukaryota > Viridiplantae > Streptophyta > Magnoliopsida > Malpighiales > Euphorbiaceae > Mallotus > Mallotus nudiflorus. Next base: position 2,413,369 of record CANTUR010000415.1, on the reverse strand, counting down.
ACAATGGATAACATTTGAAAACCATTTGTGCGCAAATTTGCACTAGTTTACGTTTTGCGTTTAAACATGCGCAAATATGGACAAATTGTGCATTCAATTATGTTAATTTGATTTATGAGTTTGGAATGATATAATTTATAATTTTGATTAGAAATATGTAATTGGACCATTGGAAAACACATTTCAAACCATTTATGATCAAATTTGCAAGAGTTCACATTTTGCTCTCTAACATGCATAAACGTGCACAAATTGTGCATTCAAAAATATCAATAATATTTATAGCTTACAATACTAGAATATGTACTTATTATTGTTAATATGCAATTGGGACATTGGATAACATTTGAAAACCATTTGTGCATAAATTTGTACGAGTTCACGTTTTGCATTGAAATATGTGCAAATGTGCACAAATTGTGCATTCAATTATGTCAGTTTGACTTATGAGTTTGGAATGATATAATTTTTAATTTTGCTCAAAAATATGTAATTGGACCATTCAAAAACTTGTTTCAAACCATTGATGCACAAATTTGCAAGAGTTCACCTATTGCGCTCTAACATGCATAAACGTGCACAAATTGCACATTAAAAAATATCAATAATATTTATAGCTTAGAATGGTAGAATATGAACTTATTTTTGTTAATATGCATACAATTGGAACATTGGATAACATTTGAAAATCGTTTGTGCACAAATTTGCACAAGTTCACGTTTTGCATTCAAACATGCTCAATTGTGCACAAATTCCACATTCAATTATTTAAATTTGATTTATGTGTTTGGAATGATATAATTTGTAATTTTCCTAAAAAATATGTAATTGGACCATTGGAAAACATGTTCCTAATCATTTATGCACAAATTTGCAAGAGTTCACATTTTGCGCTCTAACATGTATAAACGTACACAAATTTCGCATTCAATAATATCAATAATATTTAAGAGCTCAAACAGCTAGAATATGTACTTAGTATTTTTAATATGGAATTTGAACATTGCATAACATTTTGAAACTATTTATGCACAAATTTGCATGAGTTCACATTTTGCGTTAAAACATGTGCAAATGTGCACAAATTTCGTGTTCAATTATGTTAATTTGATTTTTGAGTTTGGAATGATATGATTTATAATTTAGATTATAAATATGTAATTGGACCATTCAAAAACACGTTTCAGACCCTTTATGCACAATTTGCAAGAGTTAACGTATTGCGCTCTAACATGCATAAACGTGCACAAATTGTGCATTCAAAAATATCAATATTATTTATAGTTTAGAATGCTAGAATTTTTACTTATTATTGTTAATATGCAACTGGAACATTGGATGATATTTGAAAACTATTTGTGCATAAATTTGCACGAGTTCACATTTTGCGTTAAAACATGCACAAATTGCGTATTCAATTATGTCAATTTGATTTATGAGTTTAGAATGATATAAGTTATAATTTTGATTAGAAATATGTAATTGGACCTTTCAAAAACATGTTTCAAGCCATTGGAAAACATGTTCCTAATCATTTATGCACAAATTTGCAAGAGTTCACACATTGCGCTCTAATATGCATAAATGTGCTCAAATTGCGCATTGAAAAATATAGATAATATTTATAGCTTATAATGCTAGAATATGTAATTATTATTGTTAATATGCAATTGGAGCATTGGATAACATCTGAAAACCATGTGTGCATAAATTTGCATGAGTTCACGTTTTGCATTAAAACTTGCGCAAATGTGCACAAATTGTGCATTCAATGATGTCAATTTGATGTTTGAGTTTGGAAAGATATAAGTTATAATTTTGATCAAAAATATGTAATTGAACCATTGGAAAACACGTTTCAAACCATTTATGCACAAATTTGTAAGAGTTCACATTTTATGCTCTAACATGCATAAACGTACACAAATTGCGCATTCAATAATTTCAATAATATTTATTGACTTAGAAAGGTAGAATACGTACTTATTATTGTTAATATGCCAATGGAACATTGGATAACATTTAAAATCCATGTGTGCACAAATTTGCGCAAGTTCACATTTGCTTTAAAACATGCACAAATGTGCATAAATTATGGATTCAATTATGTCATTTTCATTTATGAGTTTAGAAGATATAATTTGTAATCCTTCTCATAACTATGTTATAAGACCATTGGAAAACACATTGCAAACCATTTACGCAAAAATTTGCAAGAGTTAACTTTTTGCGCTCTAAAATGGATAAACGTACACAAATTACACATTCAATTATTTCAATAATATTTATTGGCTTAGAAAGCTAGAATATGTACTTATTATTGTTAATATGAAAATGGAACATTGGATAACATTTGAAATCCATTTGTGCACAAATTGCTTGAGTTTCACATTTTGCATTCAAGCATACGCAAATGTGCACAAATTGTGCATTCAATTATGTCAATTTGATTTATGAGTTTGGAATGATATAATTTATAATTTTGGTTAGAAATATGTAATTGGACCATTCAAAAACTCGTTTCAAACCATTGATGCACAAATTTGTAAGAGTTTACATATTGCGCTCTAACATGCATAAAAGTGCATAAATTGCGCATTCAAAAATATCAAAAATATTTATAGCTTGATATGCACTTATTTTTGTTAATATGCAATTGGAACATTGGATAACATTTGAAAACCATTTGTGCACAAATTTGCATGAGTTCACGTTTGCGTTCAAACATGCGCAAATGTGCACAAATTGCGCATTCAATTATGTAAATTTGATTTATGTGTTTGGAATGATATAATTTGTAATTGTATTGAAAAATATGTTATTGGACCATTGGAAAAAACGTTCCTAATAATTTACGCACAAATTTGCAAGAGTTCACATTTTACGCTCTAACATGCATAAACATACACAAATTGCGCATTCAATTATTTCAATAATATTTATTGGCTTAGAAAGCAAGAGTATGTACTTATTGTTGTTAATATGCAAATGGAACATTGGATTCAATTATGTCAATTTGATTTATGAGTTTGGAATGATATTATTTGTAATTTTGTTCAAACATGCGCAAATGTGCACAAATTGTGCATTCAATTCTGTCAATTAGATTTTATGAGTTTGGAATGATATAATTTGTAATTTTGCTCAAAAATATGTAATTGGACCATTGGAAAACACATTTCAAACCATTTAGGCAGAAATTTGTATGAGTTTAAATTTTATGTTCTAACATGCATAAACGTACATAAATTGCACATTCAATAATTTCAAAAATATTTATGGGCTTAAAAAGCAAGAATTTTTACTTACTTATTGTTAATATGCAATTGGAACATTGGATAACATTTGAATACCATTCGTACTACATGAGTTCACATTTTGCATTCAAACATGCATAAATTGTGCATTCAATTATGTCAATTTGATTTATGAGTTTGGAATGATATAATTTGTAATTGTGCTAAAAAATATGTAACTGGACTATTGGAAAACACGTTCCTAACCATTTATGCACAAATTTACAAAAGTACATATTTTGCGCTCTAACATGCATAAACGTGAAAAAATTACACATTCAATAATATCAATAATATTTATAGCCTTAGAATGCTAGAATATGTACTTATTATTATTAATATTGAATTGGAACATTGGATAACATTTGAAAACTATTTGTGAACAAATTTGCACGAGTTAACGTTTTGTGATAAAACATGCACAAATTTCGTATTCAATTATTTCAATTTTATTTATGGGTTTGGAATGATGTAATTTATAATTTTTATTAGAAATAAGTAATTGGACCATTTGAAAACACGTTTGAAAACCATTTATGCACAAATTTGCAGGACTTCACATATTACACTCTAACATGCATAAACATGCACAAATTGCGCATTCAAAAATATCAATAATATTTATATCTTAGGATGCTAGAATATATACTTATTATTATTAATTTGCAATTGGAACATTGGATAACATTTGAAAACCATTTGTACAGAAATTTACATGAGTTCACGTTTTATGTTTAAACATGCGCAAATGTGCTCAAATTGTGCATTCAATTATGTCTATTTGATTTATGAGTTTTGAATGATATAATTTGTAATTGTGCTAAAAAATTTGTAATTGGACCATTGGAAAAACACGTTCCTAACCATTTATGCATAAATTTGCAAGAGTTCACATTTTGCGCTCTAACATGCATAAACGTGCTCAAATTGCGCATTAAAAAATATCAATAATATTTATAGATTAGATTTCTAGAATGTGCACTTATTATTCTTAATATCCAAATGGAACATTGGATAACATTTGGAAACCATTTGTGCACAAAATTACATGAGTTCACATTTTGCATTCAAACATGCGCAAATGTGCACAAATTGACCATTCAATTATGTTAATTTGATTTATGAGTTTGGACTAATATAATTTATAATTTTGATCCAAAATATGTAATTGGACCATTCAAAAATATTTTTCAAACCATTTATGCAAAAATTTGTAAGAGTTCACATATTACTTTCTAACATGCATAAACATGCACAAATTGCGCTTTCAAAAATATCAAGAATATTTATAGCTTAGAATGCTAGAATATGTACTTATTTTGTTAATATGCAATTGGAACATTGGATAACATTTAAAAACCATTTGTTCATAAATTTGCAAGAGTTCACGTTTGGCATTCAAACATGCGCAAATGTGCACAAATTGTGCATTCAATTGTGTCAATTTGATATATGAGTTCGGAATGACATAATTTATAATTTTGATTAGAAATATGTAATTTTCACCATTCAAAAACACTATTCAAACCATTTATGTACAAATTTACAAGAGTTCACATATTGCACTCTAACATGCATAAACGTGCACAAATTGCATGTTCAAAAATATCAAGAATATTTATAGCTTACAATGGTAGAATATGTACTTATTATTTGTAATATGCAATTGGAACGTTGGATAACATTTGAAAACCATTTTTGCACAAATTTGCACGAGTTCACATTTTGCGTTCAAACATGCACAAATGTGCACAAATTGTGTATTCAATTGTGTCAATTTGATTTATGAGTTTGGAATGATATAATTTATAATTTTGGTTTGAACTATGTAATTGGACCATTGGAAAACACATTTCAAACCATTTATGCACAAATTTTCAAGAGTTCACATATTGTGCTCTAACATGCATAAACGTGCACAAATTGTGCATTCAAAAATATCAATAATATGTATTGCTTTGAATGCTATAATATGTACTTATTATTGTTAATATGCAATTGGAACATTGGATAACATTTGAAAACCATTTGTGCACAAATTTGCACGAGTTCACATTTTGTGTTAAAACATGCACAAATTTCATATTCAATTATGTCAATTTGATTTCTGAGTTCAGAATGATATAATGTATAATTTTGATTAGAAATATGTAATTGGACCATTGGAAAACACGTTTCAAACCATTTATGCACAAATTTGCAAGAGTTCACATTTTGCGCTCTAACATGCATAAAGATGCACAAATTGCGCATTCAAAAATATCAATTATCTTTATAGCTTAGAATGCTAGAATATATGCTTATTATTTTTAATATGCAACTATAACATTGGATAACATTTGAAAACCATTTGTGCACAAATTTGCACGAGTTCAAGTTTTGCGTTAAAACATGCGCAAATGTGCACAAATTGTGGATTCAATTATGTCAATTTGATTTATGAGTTTGGAATGATATAATTTTTAATCCTTCTCATAACTATATAATTGTACCATTGGAAAACACGTTGCAAACCATTTATGCACAAATTTGCAAGAGTTCACATTTTACGCTCTTACATGCATAAACGTACACAAATTGCGCATTCAATTATTTTAATAATATTTATTGGCTTAGAAAGCTAGAATATGTACTTATTATTTTTAATATGCAAATGGAACATTGGATAACATTTGAAATCCATTTGTCCACAAATTTGCACGAGTTCATATTTTATGTTCAAACATGTGCAAATGTGCACAAATTGTGCATTCAATTATGTCAATTTGATTTATGAGTTTGGAATGATATAATTTGTAATTATGCTCAAAAATATGTAATTGGACCATTGGAAAAGATGTTTTAAAACCATTTATGCATAAATTTTCAAGAGTTCAAATTTTACATTATAACATGCATAAATGTACACAAATTGTGCATTCAATAATTTCAATAATATTTATGGGCCTAGAAAGCTAGAATCTGTACTTACTATTGTTAATATACAATTGGAACATTGGATAACATTTGAAAACCATTCCTGCACAAATTTTCATGAGTTCACATTTTGCATTCAAACATGCGTAAATGTGCTCAAATTGTGCATTCAATTATGTCAATTTGATTAATGAGTTTGGAATGATATAATTTATAATTTTTTATTAAAAATATATAATTGGACCATTAGAAAACACGTTTCAAACCATTTATGCACAAATTTTCAAGAGTTCACATTTTGCGCTCTAACATGCATAAACGTACACAAATTGCATATTCAATTATTTCAATAATATTTATTGGCTTAGAAAGCTAGAGTATGTACTCATTATTGTTAATATACAAATGGAACATTGGATAACATTTGAAATACATTTGTGCATAAATTTGCATGACTTCATGTTTTGCGTTAAAACATGCACAAATTGTGCATTCAATTATGTCAATTTGATTTTATGAGTTTGGAATGATATAATTTGTAATTTTGCTCAAAAATATGTAATTGGAACATTGGAAAACACATTTCAAACCATTTATGTAGAAATTTGCACGAGCTCAAATATTGAGTTCTAACATGAATAAACGTACACAAATTGCACATTCAATAATTTGAATAACATTTATGGGCTTAGAAAGCTAGAATTTTTACTTGCTATTGTTAATATGCAATTGGAACATTGGATAACATTTGAAAACCATTCGTGTTGAATGAGTTCACGTTGTGCATTCAAATATGCGCAAATGTGCACAGATTGTGCATTCAATTATGGCAATTTGATTTATGAGTTTGGAATGATATAATTTATAATTGGGCTAAAAAATATGTAACTGGACCATTGGAAAACACGTTCTTAACCATTCATGCACAAATTTGCAAGAGTTCACATTTTGCGCTCCAACAAGCATAAACGTGCACAAATTGCACATTCAATAACATCAATAATATTTATAAGCTCAGAATGCTAGAATATGTACTTATTATTGTTAATATTGAATTGGAACGTTGGATAACATTTGAAAACCATTTGTGCACAAATTTTCATGAGTTCATGTTTTGAGTTAAAACATGTGCAAATGTGCACAAATTTCATATTTAATTATTTCAATTTGATTTATGAGTTTGGAATGATATAATTTATAATTTTGATTAAAAATATGTAATTGGACCATTCAAAAACACGTTTCAAACCATTTATGCACAAATTTTCAAGATTTCACATATTGCGCTCTAACATGCATAAATGTGCACAAATTAGCACGAGTTCACGTTTTGTGTTCAAACATGTGTGCAAATGAGCTCAAATTGTGCATTCAATTATGTCAATTTAATTTATGAGTTTTGAATGATATAATTTGTAATTGTACTAAAAAATTTGTAATTGCACCAATGGAAAACACTTTCCTAACCATTTATGCATAAATTTGCATGAGTTCACATTTTGGGCTCGAACATGCACAAATGTGCACAAATTGTGCATTCAACTTTGTAAATTTTATTTATGACTTTTGAATGATATAATTTATAATTTTGATTAGAAATATGTAATTGGACCATTGGAAAACATGTTTCAAACCATTTATGCATAAATTTACAAGAGTTCACATTTTGCGCTCTAACATGCATAAACGTACACAAATTGCACATTCAATAATTTCAATAATATTTATTGGCTTAGAAAGCTAGAATATTTACTTATTATTGTTAATATGCAAATGGAACATTGGATAACATTTGAAATCCATTTGTGCATAAATTTGCATGAGTTTGCATTTTGCGTTCGAACATGTGCAAATGTACACAAATTGCGCATTCAATTATGTCAATTTCATTTATGAGTTTAGAATGATATAATTTGTAATTTTGCTCAAAAATATGTAATTGGACCATTGGAAAACACGTTTTAAAACCATTTATGCACAAATTTGCAAGAGTTCTCATTTTGCGCTCTAACATGGATAAACGTGTACAAATTGCGCATTCAAAAATATTAATATTATTTATCAATTAAAATGCTAGAATTTGTAGTTATTAATGTTATGCAATTGAAACATTGGATAGCATTTGAAAACCATTTGTGCACAAATTTGCACGAGTTCACATTTTGCGTTCAAACATGCGCAAATGTGCACAAATTGTGCATTCAATTATGTCAATTTGATTTATGTGTTTGGAATGATATAAGTTATAATTTTGATAAAAAATATGCAATTGGACCATTCAAAAACACGTCTCAAACCATTAATGCACAAATTTGCAAGAGTTCACATATTGCGCTGTAACATGCATAAACGTGCACAAATTGCACATCCACAAATATCAATAATATTTACAGCTTAGAATGCTAGAATATGTACTTATTATTGTTAATATGCAATTGGAGCATTGGATAACATTTGAAAACCATGTGTGCACAAATTTACATGAGTTCACATTTTGCATTCAAACATGTACAAATGTGCACAAATTGTGCATTCAATTATGTCAATTTGATTTATGAGTTTGGAATGATATAATTTGTAATTTTGCTAAAAAATATGTAATTAGACCATTGGAAAATGTGTTCCTAACCATTTATGCACAAATTTGTAAGAGTTCACATTTTGCGCTCTAACATGCATAAACGTACACAAATCGTACATTCAATAGTATGAATAATATTTATAGGCTCAGAATGCTAGAATATGTACTTATTATTGTTAATATTGAATTGGAACATTGGATAACATTTGAAAACCATTTTTGCACTAATACAAACATGGTTAACTTATACCAAACCCGTATTCAATCTTGATAACCTTGCTAAGGATTGTTCATAAATCAAGCAAAAAGAAACTTTAATTCCCAACAAGACCCTTAAATAACCTACACTTAAGAACCTTAATTATAAAGAATTAAAGGTTGTTCAATATAAACCTAAGATTAACGAAGTCAATTTTAAGTCTAAATTAAACTAGGTTGGAATATACCAAGCCTTCACTTGATAAATTCTCTAAAGTTCTTTTAAGAACAAAAGAGAAGGACTTTAACCTCACAAGAATTGAAATTTAATTGATAATACTCATTCTATTTCATTCTACAATGCTATGGCCTTTATATAGGCATGTAAACATCCTAATCCTTGAAGGAATATGTTTTCTTACTTATTCCTAAAGATACTTATAAAGGAAAATCCTTTATTAAATAGGATCCTTGTAAAAATATAACAACTAATGACAACTAAGCTTTGAAAAGTAAAATTGACAACTCATGACAACTAAGCATTGAAAATTCATATTGACAACCCATGACAACTAAACAAATAACTAATGACAATAAAGCTTTGAAGCATGCCATGTCACATGTCAAGTTGGATGTTGACCATTGACTTTGACTTATTGACTTTGAATTTTACTTTGACTTCTTGACTTGGACTTGGAATATCCTTAAATCTTCTCACATCTTATAGAATCTTCTCGAATCTTCTGGAATCTTCCTTATTGACTCCACAATAGAAAATAACCCAAAAATTTGTCCAAGCTTTGTACTTGAATTTATTGATGTGTAGATTTCGCAAATTTACCCTTTTGAGGGTCATATCATTCCCTCCCTCTTAAACATGATTTATCTTGGAATCATGCGCATCATCTAAAGTTGATAAATTCATATATCCTCTGGGGTCAAATACAAACTCCTTAATTAAAACCCTCTCCTTTGAAGTAATCATCTGCACAACAACTTGAACTTGATTGCACACTTGGGACAAAGAGCTTGTATTCATGAACATGTAAGAATTGAATACTTGTTGCTTCCTTCTAAATTTGAAACATGAATATCTTAAGCTCTTCTTGCTACAAATAAAAACTCTATGGATTCCCTTAAAAGAAGTAAAATATTGTAGCTCTTTCTCAAACCTCATGCTGGGAATGAAATCTTCAATGGTATTATTGAATTTGAAATGCATTACAACAACATCATCAAATGGATCTTTATATGGCACAAAGCTCTACAAAATAACTTTCAAAACACTAGAAAAAGAAAGATTAGAATTGTTAGTATCATCATCATGAATAACCATCTTCTTATCCTTCATAATTCTTTCAATCTCTAGTTTCCTCTTTTGTGCACAAACTTCCAAATTTCCCTCTTCATGGTGCATATACTCTTCATGATCACAATATGCACTCTTGACAACTCCTTGGTTAGTTAATCCTTCTATAAGTTCACTAGGTTCCTTAAAAATTTGTGAACACTCCTTATTAGCTTCAATATCTCTTTCAAAAATCTACAATTTCTCATTAATTTCTTTGCTAGGCTGCACACACTTGCCATTATCTTTAACTTCTTGTGATATTTCATCAAGGCTTTTGGCATTATACTCCAACACCTCCACAATTTCTTCATCAACTATTTTCTCTTCAAAATCATTGTTCACACTTTCTTCATTAACCAAGACATGAATGTTGTCATCCTCTTTAATAACCTGATCATCTACTTCAATGCATAATTGCTCTTCAAATTTCTCACCTTGCTCACTCAACCCTTTTTCAACACTTAACTCACTTAACTCAATTTTAACACTTAACTCCCTCTTTTCTTTTCTCTCATCTTTATAGGGTTCCCTTTCTAAAGTTTTCCCACACGAAGATTGGATCTCTTTAATTTTTTGATTGATGCTCAAGTCTTTAAATTTTTTTTTTAGAAAAAAAGTTTCAGATCGACACTCTTCCCCTTTATTATTCTCCTCAACTTGTCTCCCAACCACTTTAATTGCTTCAACATCCCTCGAATCTTATTTTATCCCTTTAAAGTGATTATGAAAATCCCTATGATATGAACCCACTAGATGACTTGCTCTAGGAACCCGTTCAACATGAACCCAAACCCACACTCTCAAGGAAAGTTCAAATCAAGTTCTAATTTAGACATAGAGAACCTTCACCTCATGTTTAGTTAGTCCAGACAACCAAAGCTATATCAAAACTTTAACCTTTTGAATAAAAAAAATAAGAAAAAAAGGTTATTAAAAAGATGCCACAATCTACTATCTAAAAGATAGATTGATAAGTCACAAAGGTTGTCACATGATTAACCACCAAGTAACTAAAGAGAATCCTCTTTAAATTTTATTAATCATCCATGATTGCATACCCTCTAGGTTACATAAAATAAGGCCTTTATATAGGCTTAAAGAAACTCTAAATAAAACCTAATTAATATCCTAACTAAACAAGACAACAAAATCCTTCTTAAATAAGAAAATATAATTCTACTTAAATAAGAAAATATAATCTTAGTTAAATTCGGATTTACTTATGCAGCACATTGTAGCACACTTTTCAATATGATGATGTCCGAATTAACTTAAGCCTAAAACATAAAAGTTGTAGCCCTTGTTGTTATATTTCAGAATAATCTTGAATTTATTCATTTGGATCTATATTGAGTGAGATAAAGCCCATTTACTGATGTATATTCAGTCTGCCCAGTTTTATTTATGATCTGATAACCTTTCATAATTTTAGCTCAGGTATAAAGTCGAATTAGCTCTAGATATCTTCATTAAAGTTGTAGATCTATTTCTTTTTTTTCAACAACCACTTGAATAATCTTAATCCGAGTTTTTTAGAGTGATTTATGGCCAAAATACTAAAGTATGCTACACAAAAAACGAATTTATGTGAATTGCTCTTTTCTTGAATGAACGTTGCCTTATTAGCATTAAACAAATATTGAAATCTTCCTCTTTGGAGCTAGGATCACATCAACCTATAATAATGATTTGGCACAAATCTCTTTCGCATGATAGTCTTCATCTCTTGCCATGTAGAGACAGGTTCTTCTCCATAATACCTCATTGAGACCACTAATTGATTCCACCAAGCTAGTGCATAATCGACAAACTCAACAGCTGCAAGCTTAACTGTTATGGAGTAGCCAACACACCAAGCTCAAAGAATTCAAGATGAAGATGAGCATGGTCAAGAAGGCAAGGATCAAGTTCAAGAGGTTTTGAGTCCAATCAGCATGCCTCAAAGACCTATAACAAGGTCTCAATCTAAGAAGCTTCAAGAAGCCTTAATCCATCATCTACAAGGCTTTGTGAACTTAGCTAGTGAAAGTTTACAAGGACACCAAAGCTTTGTGCCAAGTGCAGCTCAAGTTCAATACAACTTAATTCAAGTCCAAGTTATTAATGGGTTTAATTATGTTAAATAAGGGCTGGACGAATTTGTTATTTTAAAAGCCCATTAGTTTTAGTTAGTTTAATTATTCTTAAAATAGGAAGTATGTCAAAATTCCTATTTAAGGTCTGATTAGATTAATTTCCTTTTTTTGTGATTAGGGTTATTAGTTTTCCTTACTCACTAAGGAAAACCTTGTAAAGGCTATATATATATGCCTTGGACGAATTTTATTATTCAGAATTGAAGTTTTAAAACCTAAAGGTTGTTTTGCTTTTATCTTTGTGTTCTTGTGTAGAATACATGCTTTAAGGAACATTCAAGTAGATTGATCATCTTCTTGTGGAGTGTTTCGAAATTGGAATTTAGAAACGAGTTTTCTTTATTCTAATTCTTTGATCATCTAAGTAATCTGATTTCTAACCATTCTTAGGGGTTGTTGCTGAATTGACTATTGGGGTTTTCAAGTTAATGCTTTGGGGGTTCGAATACATAAAGGGGTTCTCAAGCTTATTCTTGGAGGTTCTGTATCATTTGGTATCAGAGCTTTGGCTCTAGATCAGGTTTTATCTTTTATAATTTTTATTCTTAATCCTGATTTCTTATGTTTTTCTTATTCTTTTAAAATCGTTCTTATTTATTTTTGTTCTTCATTCTTGTGTTTTGTTCTTTGTTCTTATTTGTTAGTCTTGATTTTTTTTTCCCTTTAGGTCAGTCAATTGTTTTGCATTCTGAAATTTAGATTTGTGTTCATAGTTGAAATTAAAAAAAAAAAATTCATGCAAAAAAAAAAAAAAAGAGAAGAAATTTGAAAAAAAAAAAAAGCAAAAAAAAAAAAATTCGTTAAAAAAAAGAGAGAAAGTTATTAGAAAAGGAAGAATTAAGATTCTTGAGTGATTTATATCCTAATCAGGTCTGATTTGCATTTCCTTCCATTCCTTGCTCATTAAGGAATATTGTTTGAGTGATTAATATCCTCATCAGGTCTGATTTTGGTTTCTTAATCCTATTTGGTTTATAATTGACATATCTAACTAGATCTTGTCATATCTTGTATTACTTGTCTATTAAGGATTTTGCATATCTTTACAATACTTGCTCATTAAGGAATATTACTTATTGAGGCAGATTTGACTTTTCTCCTTAAAATAACTTCTAAATTCGTTTTCTTTTCTATTCTAGAAGATCTTTATATTTCTTTCACATGTCTTTTGCATCTTTTTGAGTTTTCCTATTTTATTGCTTCTGAATTGTTGTTTTTTTTTTAACCGAATTGCCTCAAACTTGTTTTGAAAATTTCACTTTTGAAAGTTCTACTTGAATATTGCTTCAATCTAATTGATTTGTTCTAAAAGTGTGATTCACCTAAGAACATAAAAAGAATTAGCTTGAGTGGTGAGAGGAAGTCGAGCGAAACATCAAATTGAGTTAAACACGAGTGACCACCCGCATCATTTGAGTGCAAACACGTGAGGGAGTGCTTGTGAGGATTTTAAATTATTATTATTATTGTTTCTAACATTCTTTTACAGCAATGTCAAACCAAGGTGAAAATAAAGGTGAGGGTAAAGTTGATGAAACTTTGCTCCGTGAGGCTCAACAAAGGCAATTTGAACGTATGAATACAAATTTTAAGACTATAATGGAGAGATTAAACCGCATGGATACAAGGCTAGGAGCGGTTGAAAGGGCAACAACACCAAATCATAATGAGGAAGTAGAAGGCAATGTTGACAATGAGGGTGAAGATGAGGCCTATGCAGAAGTAGTACCAAGAGGTGGAGGTAGACAAGGCCGAGGTAGAGGAAGAGGAAGGTTAGAACCGGTTCCATACAATGGAAGAAACCGAGGCAATGAAGATAATGTAGATCGAAATTTGGGAAGCATCAAACATAAGATACCTAACTTTCAAGGTAAATCAGATCCGGAGTCCTATTTACAATGGGAGAAGCAATTGGAGCTTATATTTGATTGCCATCAATTTAGCGAGGAAAAGAAGGTAAAATTGGCAGTTACTCAATTTTCTGATTATGCTATTGCTTGGTAGGACCATTTGGTGATTAATAGGCGAAGGAATTTGGAGTACCCAATTGATAATTGGCCTGAGCTCAAGGTTGTAATGAGGAAGCGATTTGTGCCCAAACACTATCATAGGGAACTTGTACAAAAACTTCAAGTTCTTAAACAAGGTAGTAAGAGTGTGGATGATTACCATAAAGAGATGGAGATGCTCATGACTAGGGCTGATATAGATGAAGATGTGGAGATCACTATGGCACGCTTCTTGGCTGGTCTAAACAAAGACATATCTGACCGAGTAGATTTACACAAATATGAAGATTTAGAAGAGATGGTGCACATGGCCATCAAGATAGAAAGGCAACTCCAAGGAAGAGGGGCGATAACGTACAATTCCAAATCCTATTCTAGCTCTAATTTTAATTGGAAAAAGGATGGAAAGAGTGATTATAGGGGTGGGAATAAGGTTGCTCATGAGGTTGCTAAAGGGAAGACAGATTCGGTCTCTAAGGACAAAATCAAAACCAATGAGGCTAAAGGGAGAAATAGAGACATTAAGTGTTGCAAGTGTCAAGGAGTAGGTCATGTGAGCAAAGATTGCCCTAATAAGAGAACTATGACCATAAGGAATGGGGAAATTGTGACTGATGAAGAAGAGGGCAATAATGAAAGTGATAAGGATGAGATGCCTGAATTGGAAAGTTGTAGTGATGGGAGTATAGAGGAGCCAATCAAAGGTGACATGCTGGTTACAAGGCGTGCTCTTAGTACTCAAATAAAGGAAGATTGAATTGAAGAGCAACGAGACAACTTATTCCATACAAGGTGTCATGTGCAAGGCAAGGCATGTCTTATGATTGTTGATGGAGGGAGTTGCACCAATGCAGTGAGCTCATTCTTAATTAGTAGATTGGGGTTGTCTACTATACCACACCCATGACCATACAAACTTCAATGGCTTAATGATTGTGGAGAGGTCAAGGTAAATAGACAATCTATTATTTCCTTTTCAATTGGTAAATATCATGATGAGCAATTGTGTGATGTCATTCCTATGCATGCTGGAGATATTTTGCTTGGTAGACCATGGCAATTTGATAGAAAGACCAAGCATGATGGGTACCTCAATCGGTATCACTTTACCAAGGATGGGCGCAAGATCATATTAACACCGCTTTCTTCAAAGGAGGTGTATGAAGACCAATGTAAAATGGAAAGAATGAGAGTGGAGGCTGAAAAGAAAGAAAAAGAGAGTAAGAAAAATTCTTTAGAGAGTGAAAAGAAAGAGGGAAAAATAAAAGAAGAGATTCAGCCTAGAGAGAAAAAAGAAAAGAATTTGAGTTTAATAGCTAGGACAAGTGAGGTTAGACAGGCCTTGTATGCTAATCAGCCTATATTTGTACTTTTGTACAAAGGGGCTTATTTGGCAACTAATGAACTTAACCCATCTTTGCCTAGTGTGTTTGTTGATCTTTTGCAGGAATTTGAAGATGTGTTTCCCAAAGAGATGCCTAGTGGATTACCCCCAATTAGAGGCATAGAACATCAAATTGACTTCATTCCTGGGGCAGCCATACCCAATCGACCAGCATATAGAGCAAATCCAAGAGAAACAAAGGAGATCCAAACACAAGTGGAGGAGTTGCTAGCTAAAGGGTATGTGAGGGAAAGTCTTAGTCCTTGTTCGGTTCCTGTCATTCTTATGCCAAAGAAGGATGGAACATGGAGGATGTGTGTGGATTGCAGAGCCATCAATAAAATCACTGTAAAGTATCGTCATCCTATTCCTAGATTAGATGATATGCTTGATGAGTTATATGGTTCTTGTTTGTTCACTAAAATAGACTTGAAATCTGGTTATTATCAAATTCGAATGAATGTTGGTGATGAATGGAAAATAGCTTTTAAGACTAAGTATGGGTTGTATGAGTGGCTTGTTATGCCCTTTGGTCTTACTAATGCACCTAGCACATTCATGCGATTGATGAACCATGTGTTGCGAAATTACTTAGGTAAATTTGTTGTTGTTTACTTTGATGATATTCTGATTTACTCTAAGTGTTTAGATGATCATGTTATGCATTTGCGAATTGTACTAGAAACACTTAGACAAGAAAAGTTGTATGCAAACCTTAAAAAGTGTAGTTTTTGCATGAATAAGGTTAATTTTCTTGGTTTTGTTGTATCTAGTCAAGGCATAGAGGTTGATGAGGAGAAGGTTAGAGCTATTAAAGAGTGGCCAAAACCTAAAAATGCTAGTGAGGTGAGAAGTTTTCATGGGCTTGCTAGTTTCTATAGGAGATTCATTAAAGATTTCAGCACTATAGCTGCACCTTTGAATGAATTAGTTAAGAAAAATGTTGGATTTGTTTGGGGTGATGCACAAGAACATGCATTTAATGAACTTAAGGCAAAATTATGTAATGCACCTTTACTTGCTTTACCTAACTTTGATAAAACTTTTGAGATTGAATGTGATGCTAGTGGCATAGGGATTGGAGCTGTTTTGATGCAGGATCAAAGACCACTAATGTATTTTAGTGAAAAGTTAAGTGGGGCAACCTTGAAATATCCAACTTATGACAAGGAATTATATGCATTGGTTCGAGCTTTGCAAACATGGCAACATTATTTGTGGCCTAGGGAGTTTGTGATACACACTGACCATGAAAGTTTAAAGCATTTGAAGGGTCAAGATAAGCTGAACCGTAGGCATGCCAAATGGGTGGAGTTCATAAAAACATTTCCATATGTGATTAAGTACAAGCAAGGTAAAGAGAATGTGGTTGCTGATGCATTATCTAGAAGGTACACCTTACTTAACTCTCTTACTGCTAAATTATTAGGTTTTGAGTTTATAAAGGAGTTGTATCCACATGATGATGATTTTGGTGATATATATGCATCTTGTGCCAATGGGGTTGTTTCAGATGATTTTTACTTGTTTGATGGTTTCTTGTTTAAAAGAAATAGATTGTGCATTCCTAAGTGTTCTATAAGGGAATTATTAATTAAGGAGGCACATGGAGGAGGCTTAATGGGGCATTTTGGGGTAAATAAGACCTATGATATGCTGTTAGAACATTTCTTTTGGCCCGGAATGAAACATGATGTGTATAAAGTTTGTGAGCATTGCATTACATGTAGAGAGGCTAAGTCTAGGTTGAAACCGCATGGGTTATACACACCATTACCCATTCCTAGTGAACCTTGGACTGATTTGTCTATGGATTTTGTGCTTGGATTGCCTAGAACTAGGAAAGGTCATGATAGTATCTTTGTTGTGATTGATAGATTTAGTAAAATGGCTCATTTTATACCATGTCATAAAATTGATGATGCTAAGTTGATTGCTGATTTGTTTTTCAAAGAAGTTGTGCGTTTACATGGCATACCTAGGAGCATTGTTAGTGATAGGGATGTTAAGTTTTTGAGTCATTTTTGGCGTGTGTTATGGGGAAAGTTAGGAACTAAGCTATTATTTTCAACTACTTGTCACCCTCAAACCGATGGGCAAACTGAAGTAGTTAATAGGACTTTGATTACTTTGCTTAGGGCAATCATAGAAAAGAACATTAGGATGTGGGAGGATTGTTTACCATTTGTGGAGTTTGCTTACAATAGGGCTGTTCATAGCACTACTAATTGCTCTCCATTTGAGATTGTTTATGGATTTAATCCACTTACTCCTATTGATTTATTGCCACTGCCACCTAACAATTTTATGAGTGTTGATGCTAATTCTAAGGCTGATTTGGTGAAGAAGTTACATAAGCAAGTTAAGGAGAGGATTGAGAAGCAAAATGCTAAAGTAGCTTCACGTGTGAACAAGGGAAGGAAGCCAATGATTTTTCAGCCTGGAGATTGGGTTTGGGTGCATTTTCGTAAAGAAAGGTTTCCACTTTAAAGGAAGTCTAAGCTAAACCCAAGAGGAGATGGTCCTTTCCAAATACTTGAAAGGATTAATGACAATGCATACAAAGTGGACCTACCTGGTAAGTATAATGTTAGTGCTTCATTCAATGTGGCTGATTTGAGTCCTTTTGATATAGGTGATGCTTTAGATTTGAGGAAGAATCCTTTTGAGGAGAGGGGAAATGTTATGGAGCAGCCAACACACCAAGCTCAAAGAATTCAACATGATGAAGATGAGCATGGTCAAGAAGGCAAGGATCAAGTTCAAGAGGTTTTGAGTCCAATCAGCATGCCTCAAAGACCTATAACAAGGTCTCAATCTAAGAAGCTTCAAGAAGCCTTAATCCATCATCTACAAGGCTTTATGAACTTAGCTAGTGAAAGTTTACAAGGACACCAAAGCTTTGTGCCAAGTGCAGCTCAAGTTCAATACAACTTAATTCAAGTCCAAGTTATTAATGGGTTTAATTATGTTAAATAAGGGTTGGACGAATTTGTTATTTTAAAAGCCCATTAGTTTTAGTTAGTTTAATTATTCTTAAAATAGGAAGTATGTCAAAATTCCTATTTAAGGTCTGATTAGATTAATTTCCTTTTTTTGTGATTAGGGTTATTAGTTTTCCTTACTCACTAAGGAAAACCTTGTAAAGGCTATATATATATGCCTTGGACGAATTTTATTATTCAGAATTGAAGTTTTAAAACCTAAAGGCTGTTTTGCTTTTATCTTTGTGTTCTTGTGTAGAATACATGCTTTAAGGAACATTCAAGTAGATTGATCATCTTCTTGTGGAGTGTTTTGAAATTGGAATTTAGAAACGAGTTTTCTTTATTCTAATTCTTTAATCATCTAAGTAATCTGATTTCTAACCATTCTTAGGAGTTGTTGCTGAATTGACTATTGGGGTTTTGAAGTTAATGCTTTAGGGGTTCGAATACATAAAGGGGTTCTCAAGCTTATTCTTGGAGGTTCTGTATCATTAACTTTCTTTTCCTCAAAGTAGATGTGACAATCAAACATGAAATCCACCTTTTTCTCCCATGCTATATATGCTTCAGGATCACTTCTACCATGAAAAGTAGGTATCTTCATCTTTATGCTCCCAAGGTTATTATCTTGCCTCCTACACCCTTGATTGCTTTCATCAATGGATTCATCATCATCTTCATGCCACCTCCCTCTATGAGCTTGTATTGGTGCAGTTTGATTTGTAATGGCTGTTGTGTTTTGACTTTGCTCCATTCTCCTTATTCGCTCTTGAACCTCTTCATGGCTGTTCATTAATTGACTTATTTGTTCTTGCATCACCTTCATAAAGAGTTTCCATTTAGAATCTTTCTCAGCCACCTTTAGATCTTCCATGTTATAAACAAAGAAACAAAAGAAAACAAAAACTCACAAGTAACACTCCCTCATGTGTTTACACTCAAAGAATGTCACTCAATGCTCGTGTTTCACTCAATTAGGCTTTTACCCTTTTATGAGCTCACCACTTGCCTTTCACCTCTTAAATTTCCTTTCTTATAGTTCTTATGGAACTTAAGTTATTAATTATCAAATTAAGCTCAATACAAAACAAACAAAGCAAAAATAAACTCAAATTTGACTATAAGAGCCAAAGAAAATGCAACAAAGACAATATCCAAGCAAAACGAAAATAAGAAATTTTTGAATAAGTGTTTAAACTACTCCAAACATAACTTAAGATGAAGATTAGAATATTCAGAATTTAAATAAGGAAAAGGTATTGAATTTAGAATCAAAATAGCAAATTGAAATTGTTTTAGGCCAAATTGAATTCAAATTTGATCAATTCAACTTTTTTTTTCACAATTTAAAACTTTTTTTCTTCCTTCTTTTTGTTTTTTTTTATATAACAAATGCAAAGACGTCCAAATTAAGAATAAACTCAAATTAATATGTATTTGTGACAAACAAAGACTCTTAAGATGCAAAACAATAAGAATATAAATTATTATTATTTTGTTTAATGACTAAAATAGGTTGAAATATGAAGAAAAGAATGAAATTGACTTAAGATAATAAAGAAAATCGAATTTGATCACAATTATCATAAGGAAAACAAATTGATATCAAACAAGACAAAAAAAAAATGAATGAAAAAAAGGTTTTTTTTTGGATTAAATGCAAACAACAAAGAAAAGTAAAGATACATACTTGATTAATGAGCCAAAGCTCTGATACCAAATGATACGAATGTGGTTCACTTGTACTAAACGCATATTCAATCTTGATAACCTTGTCAAGGATCGTTCATAAATTAAGCAAAAAGAAACTTTAATTCCCAACAAGACCCTTAAATAACCTGTACTTAAGGACCTTATTTATAAAAAATTAAAGGTTGTTCAATATAAACCTAAGATAATAAAGTCAATTTTAAGTCTAAATTAAACTAGGTTTGAATATACCAAGCCTTCACTTGATAAATTCACTAAAGTTCTTTTAAGAACAAAAGAGAAGGACTTTAACCTCACAAGAATTGAAATTTAATTGATAAAACTCAGTCTATTTCATTCTACAATGCTATGGCCTTTATATAGGCATGTAAACATCCTAATCCTTGAAGTAATAGGTTTTCTTACTTATTCCTAAAGACACCTATGAAGGAAAATCCTTTATTAAATAGGATCCCTTTAAAAATATAACAATTAATGACAACTAAGCTTTGAAAAGTCAAATTGACAACTCATGACAACTAAACGTTGAAAAGTCATATTTACAACTCATGAAAACTAAATAAATAACTAATGACAACTAAGCTTTGAAGCATGCCATGTCACATGTCAAGTTGGATGTTGACCATTGACTTTGACTTCTTGACTGTGACTTGGAATATCCTTAAATCTTCTCACATCTTATAGAATCTTGTAGAATCTTCCTTATTGACTACAAAATAGAAAATAACCCAAAAATTTGTCCAAGATTTGTACTTGAATTTATTGATGTGTAGATTTCACAAATTTACCCTTTTGAGGATCGTATCATGCACAAATTTGTATGAGTTTACGTTTTGCGTTAAAACATGTGCAAATGTGCACAAATTTCATATTCAATTATGTCATTTTGATTTATAAGTTTGGAATTATATAATTTATAATTTTGATTAGAAATATGTAATTGGACCATTTGAAAACATGTTTCAAACCATTTATGCACAAGTTTGCAAGAGTTTACATATTGCGCTCTAACATGCATAAACGGGCACAAATTGCTCATTCAAAAATATCAATAATATTTATAGCTTAGAATTCTAGAATTTGTACTTATTATTGTTAATATGCAATTGGAACATTGGATGACATTTGAAAACCATTTGTGCACAAATTTGCAGGAGTTCATGTTTTGCGTTAAAACATGCACAAATGAGCACAAATTGTGCATTCAATTATGTCAATTTGATTTATGAGTTTGGAATGATATAATTTTTAATCTTTCTCATAAATATGTAATTAGACCATTCAAAAACACATTGCAAACCATTTATGCACAAATTTGCAAAAGTTCACATTTTGCGCTCTAACATGCATAAATGTGCACAAATTGCACATTCAATAATATCAACAATATTTTTGGGCTTAGAATGCTAGAATATGTACTTATTTTGTTAATATGCAATTGGAGCTTATATGAACCCTATCTATAATAGAGATAGAAGGTGCATCCAACTTTGAAATTGTTGCCCAAGATCGTCAAGATAAGGTTGTGAAGATGGAGCTAAGACCCTTGCTTATTAAAGTGAAGCAAGACATTTAACTATTATAAGATGAAAAATCACACAATTCTAAGTTTAATCTAACCTAGCAATTGTAATGAAAGGTAGAAGTGAAATAATTCAAGTAAACTTACGAAGTTTCAAAACAACAAAGTTCAAGGAAAAACCTCACTTTTAATATTTCAATGTTTGTCTAAATTCGTTTTACATAGTTGTAGCCCTTATGTAGGCATGTAAACAACCTAATCCTTGAAAGAAAATTTTTTATTCCTTATTCCCAAAGATACCTATATAGGAAAATCTTTAATTAAGGAGATTTCCTTCAAAATAGGACAACTAATGACAACTTATCTTTGAAAATTCAAAATTAAGAACTCATTACAATTTATGACAACTAAGCAAAATGACAACTCATGACAACTAAGCATTGAAGCATGCCATGTCACATGTTAACCATTAAACCTTGACTTTGACTTGGAATATTCTTGAATCTTCTCACATCTTTTAGAATCTTCCTTATTGACTCCAAAATAGGAATAACTCCAAAATTCATCTATGTCAAGCTAATTAATTTCAAAATAGGAAATTAAATTAATTAGCTTGAATTCCTCATATTCAGGAACTTTTGATCCCTTTTAGGGTTCATATTATAATATTGCTTATAAATATGTATTTGGACCATTAAAAAACATGTTGCAAACCATTTATGCATAAATTTGTAACTGTTCACATTCTGCGCTCTAACATGTACAAATTGTGCATTCAATAATATCAATAATATTTATGGGCTTAGAATGCTAGAATATGTATTTATTATTGCTAATATACAATTGGAACATTAAATAACATTTGAAAACCATTTGTCCATAAATTTGTAGGAGTTCACATTTTATGTTAAAATACGAGCAAATTTGCACAAATTGTGCATTCAATTATGTCAATTTGATTTATGAGTTTGGAATGATATAATTTATAATTTGAATTATAAATATGTAATTTGACCATTTGAAAAGACATTTCAAACCATTTATGCACAAATTTGCAAGAGTTCACATATTGCGTTGTAACATGCATAAGCGTGCACAAATTGTGCATTCAAAAATATCCAAAATATTTATAGCATATAATGCTAGAATATGTGCTTATTATTTTTAATATGCAATTTGAGCATTGGATAACATTTGAAAACCATTTGTGCACAAATTTGGATGAGTTCACATTTTGTGTTAAAAAATGCGCAAATGTGCAGAAATTATGCATTCAATTATGTTAATTTGATTTATGAGCTTGGAATGATATAATTTGTAATTTTTCTCAAACATATGTAATTGGACCATTGGAAAACACGTTTCAAATCATTTATGCACAAATTTGCAATTGTTCAAATTTTGCGCTCAAACATGCCTGAACGTGCACAAATTACGCACTTAATAATATCAATAATATTTATTTGAATAGAATGCTATAATATGTACTTGTTTTTTTTAATATTCAATTGGAACAATGGATAACATTTGAAAACTATTTGAGCACAAATTCGCATGAGTTCACATTTTGCTTTCAAACGTGCACAAATATGCACAAATTGTGCATTCAATTTTGTCAATTTGATTTATGAGTTTGGAATTATATAATTTGTACTTTTGCTCAAAAATATATGAAATTGGACCATTGAAAAATACGTTTCAAACCATTCATTCATAAATTTGTAAGAGTTCACATTTTGCGCTCTAATATGCATAAACGTGCACAAATTGCGCATTCAATAATATCAATAATATTTATGGGATTAGAATGCTAGAATATGCACTTATTATTGTAAATATAGAATTGGAACATTAGATAACATTTGAAAACCATTTGTGCACAAATTTGCACGAGTTCACGTTTTGCATTCAAACATGCGTAAATGTGCAAAAATCATGCATTCAATTATGTCAATTTGATTTATGAGTTTGGAATGATATAATTTGTAATTTTGCTCAAAAATATGTTACTAGACCATTGGAAAACATGTTTCAAACCATTTATGCACAAATTTACAACAATTCACATTTTGCGCTCTAATATGCACAAACATACACAAATTGCGCATTCAATAATTTCAATAATATTTATGGGCTTAGAATGCTAGAATATGTATTTATTAATGTTAATATGCAATTGGAACATTGGATAACATTTGAAAACCATTTGTGCACAAATTTGCACGAGTTCACATTTTGCATTCAAACATGTGCAAATGTGCTCAAATTGTGCATTCAATTATGTCAATTTGATTTATGAGTTTGGAATGATCTAGTTTGTAATTTTTCTCAAAAATATATAATTGGACCATTGGAAAACATGTTTCAAAGCATTTATGAACAAATTTACAAGAGTTCATATTTTCCGCTATAACATGCATAAACGTGCACAAATTGGGCATTCAATAATATCAATAATATTGATGAGCTTAGAATGCAAGAATATGTACTTATTATTAATAATATGCAATTGGAGCATTGGATAACATTTAAAAACCATTTTTTCACAAATTTGCATGAGTTCACGTTTTGTGTTTAAACATGCGCAAATGTGCACAAATTTTGTGGTCAATTATGTCAATTTGATATCTCATTCAATATAGATCCAAATGAAGTGATTCAAGATTCTTCTGAAAGATAACAACAAGGGCTACAACTTTTATGTTTTGGGCTTAAGTTAATTCGGCCATCATCATATTGAAAAGTGTGCTACAATGTGTTGCATAAGTAAATCCGAATTTAACTAGGATTATATTTTTTTATTTAAGTAGAATTATATTTTCTTATTTAAGAAGGATTTTTTTTCTTTTTTAGTTAGGATATTAATTAGGTTTTATTTAGGGTTTCTTTAGGCCTATATAAAGGCCTTATTTTATATAACCTAGAAGGTATGCAATCATGGATGATTAATAAAATTTAGAGAGGATTCTCTTTGGTTACTTGGTGGTTAACCATGTAACAACCTTTGTGACTTATCAATCTATCTTTCAGATAGTAGATTACGGTGTCTTTTTAATAACCTTTGTTGCTTTTTTTGTTATTATTCAAAAGGTTAAAGTTTTGATATAGCTTTTGTTGTTTGGACTAACTAAACATGAGGCGAAGGTTCTCTATGTCTGAATTGGAACTTGATTTGAACTTTCCTTGAGAGCATGGGTTTGGGTTCATGTTGAATGGGTTCCTAGAGCAGGTCATCTAATGGGTTCGTATCACTTGGTATCTAATCCTTGACTAATTAATCAAGTACGTATGTTTACTTTTCTTTGTTGTTTACATTTAATAAAAAAAAAACTATTTTTTTCATTCATTTTTTTCTTATTTGATATCAACTTGTTTTCTTTATGATAATTATGATCAGATTCATTTTTATTTATTATCTTGAGTCAATTTCATTCTTTTCTTCATATTTTAACCTATTTTAATCTTTAAACAAAAAAAAATCAATTTTTTTTTTAATTTTTATTTTTGTTGTTTTGCATCTTAAGAGTCTTGTTTGTCTCAAATAGATATCAATTTGATTTTGTTCTTAATTTGATCATTTTTCATTTATTATATAAAAAAACAAAAAAATGGAAGAAAAAAAGTTTTGAATTGTGAAAACAAAGTTGAATTAATCAAATTTGAATTCAATTTGGCCTAAAACCATTCCAATTTGCTGTTTTAATTCTAAATTAAATACCTTTGCCTTATTTTTATTTTGAATATTCTACTCTTCTTCTTAAGTTTTGTTTGGGGTAGTTTAAACACTTATTCCAAAATTTCTTATTTTCATTTTGTTTGGATATTGTCTTTATTGTTGCATTTTCTTTGGCTCTTATAGTCAAATTTGAGTTTAATTTTACTTTGTTTATTTTGTATCGAGCTTAATTTTATAGTTAGTAACTTAAGTTCCATGAGAACTATAAGAAATGAATTTGAGAGATAAAAGGCAAGTGGTGAGCTCATAAGAGGGTAAAAGCCTAATTGAGTGAAACACGAGCGTTGAGTGACATTCTTTGAGTGTAAACATGTGAGGGAGTGTTACTTGTGAGTTTTTTTATTTTCTTTTATTTCTTTTGTTTATAACATGGTAGATCCAAAGGAGGTTGAGGTAGATCTTGAATGGAAGCTCTTTATGAAGACAATGCAAGAACAAATGAGCCAATTGTTAAACAGCCATCAAAAGGTTCGAGAGCAAATAGGGAGGTTAGAGCAAAGCCAAGCTACAACCATCATTAATAACATCAATAATATGACTAAAATCACATCTAGAAAAGTTCATGGAGGGAGATGGTGCGATGATGATGAGTTTTTTAATGAGAGCATTCAAGGGCATAATAAGTAAGATAACAATCTTAGGAGCATAAAGATGAAGATACCTAATTTCTATGGTAGAAGTGATCTCGAAGCATATCTAGCATGGGAAAAGAAGGTAGATTTTATGTTTAATTGCCACAACTACTATGAAGAAAAGAAACTCAAGCTTTCAACCGGTGCATTCATGGGCTATGCACCAACTTGGTGGAATCAACTAGTGGTCTCAAGGAGGCATTGTGGTGAAGAACCTATCTCCACATGGCAAGAGATGAAGACTATCATGCAAAAGAGGTTTGTGTCAAAACATTATTATAAGGATTGGCATAATCAGTTTAAAGGGCATAAATAAAGTTCAAGGAATATTGAAGTTGTTGAGACACATTATGAGAGAAAAGAAAAGAGGGAGTTGGGTGTTAAAATTGAGTTGAGTGAGTTAAGTGTTAAAATTGGGTTAAGTGAGCAAGATGAGAAATTTGAAGAGCAATTATGCATTGAAGTAGATGATCAGGTTATTAAGGAGGATGTTAACATTCATGTTTTGGTTAATGAAGAAAGTGTGAACAATAATTTTGAAGAGAAAATAGTTGATGAAGAAATTATGGAGGTGTTGGAGAAAAATAATGCCAAAAGCCTTGATAAAATATTGCAAGAAGATAAAGATAATGGCAAGTGTGTACAACCTAGCAAAGAAATTGATAAGAAAGTGCAGATCTTTGAAAGAGATTTGAAGGAAAATTTTCATATCATGAAGGATAAGGAGATGATTATTCATCACGATTGTACTAATAATTTTAAAGTTTCTTTTCCTTATGACTTAAAATTTATTTTGCAGACCTTGAAGCCATATGAAGATCCATTTAATGATGTAGTTTCAATGCACTAAAAGGTAAATAATACCATAGAAGATTTCATTCCTAGCATGAAGTTTGAGAAAGAGCTACAATATTTTACTTCTTTCAAGGGAATCCATGGAGTTTTTGTTTATATCAAGAAGAGCTTAAGATATTCATGTTTTAAATTTAGAAGGAAGCAACAAGTATTTAATTCTTACATGTTCATGAATAAAAGTTCTTTAATACCAAGTGATATGAACCCACTAGACGACCTACTCTAGGAACCCGTTCAACATGAACCCAAACCCACGCTCTCAAGGAAAGTTCAAATCAAGTTCCAATTCAGACATAGAGAACCTTCACCTCACGTTTAGTTAGTCTAAACAACCAAAGCTATATCAAAACTTTAACCTTTTGAACAATAACAAACAAGCAACAAAGGTTATTAAAAAGATACCATAATCTACTGTCTAAAAGATAGATTGATAAGTCACAAAGGTTGTCACATGGTTAACCACCAAGTAACCAAAGAGAATCCTCTCTAAATTTTATTAATCATCCATGATTGCATACCCTCTAGGTTACATAAAATAAGGCCTTTATATAGGCTTAAAGAAACCCTAAATAAAACCTAATTAATATCCTAACTAAACAAGAAAACAAAATCCTTCTTAAAAAAGAAAATATAATTCTATTTAAATAAGAAAATATAATCCTAGTTAAATTCGGATTTACTTATGCATCACATTGTAGCACACTTTTCAATATGATGATGGCCGAATTAACATAAAAGTGGTGGCCCTTGTTGTTATCTTTCAGCAGCATCTTGAATCACTTCATTTAAATCTATATTGAGTGTGATACAGCCCATTTACTGATGTATATTCAATCTGCCCAATTTTATTCATGATCTGATAATATTTCATAATTTTAGCTCAAGTATAAGGCCAAATTAACTCTAGATACCTTCATCAAAGTTGTAGATCTCTTTCTTAGCTTTTAATAACCTCTTGAATCATCTTAATCTGAGTTTTTTACAATGATTTATGGCTAAAATACTAAATTATGCTACACAAAATACGAATTTATGCGAATTGCTCTTTTCTTGAATCAACGTTGCCTTATTAGCATGAACAAATCTTGAAATCTTCCTCTTTGGAGCTAGGATCACATCATGTTCACATTTTGTGCTCTAACATGCATAAATGTGCAAAAATTATGCATTCAATAATATTTATGTGTTTAGAATGCTAGAATATGTATTTATTATTGTTAATATGAAATTGGAAGATTGGATAACATTTGAAAACCATTTGTGCACAAATTTGCATGAGTTCGCATTTTGTGTTCAAACATGTGCAAATGTGCTCAAATTGTGCATTCAGTTATGTCAATTTTATTTATGAGTTTGGAATGATGTAGTTTGTAATTTTACTCAAAAATATATAATTGGACCATTGGAAAACACGTTTTAAACCATTTATGCACAAATTTGCAAGAGTTCACATTTTTTGCTATAACATGTATACACGTGCACAAATTGTGCATTCAATAATATCAATAACATTTATGAGCTTCGAATGCAAGAATATGTACTTATTATTATTAATATGCAATTAGAACATCGGATAACATTTGAAAACCATTTGTGCACAAATTTGCATGAGTTCATGTTTTGCATTTAAACATGCGCAAATGTGCACAAATTTTGCGGTCAATTATATCAATTTGATTTATGGGTTTAGAATGATATAATTTATAATTTTGATAAAACAATGTAATTGGAGCATTCAAAAACACATTTCAAACCATTTATGCACAAATTTGCAAGAGTTCACATTTTGTGCTCTAACATACATAAAGGTGCATAAATTGTGCATTCAATAATATTTATGGACTTTAAATGCTATAATATGTACTTATTGTTGTTAATATGCAATTGGAATATTAGATAACATTTGAAAATTATTTGTGCATAAATTTGCATGAGTTCACGTTTTGCATTCAAACATGCACAAATCTTCACAAATTGTGCAATCAATTATGTCAATTTGATTTTTGAGTTTGGAATTATATAATTTACAATTTTCCTCATAAATATGTAATTGGAGCATTCAAAAACACATTTCAAACCATTTATGCACAAATTTGCAAGAATTCACATTTTTCCCTTTAACATGCATAAACATGCACAAATTGTGCATTCAATAATATCAATAATATTTATGGGCTTAGAACGCTAGAATATGTACTTATTATTATTAATAGGCAATTGGAACATTAAAAAATATTTGAAAACCATTTGTGCTCAAATTGTGTTTTCAATTATATCAATTTAATTTATGAGTTTGGAATGATATAATTTGTAGTTTTTCTCATAAATATGTAATTGGACCATTCAAAAACACATTTCAAACGATTTATGCACAAATTTGCAAGAGTTCACATTTTGTGCTCTAACGTGCACAAACGTTCACAAATTGTGCATTCAATAATATTAATAATATTTATGGGCTTAGTATGCTAGAATATGTACTTATTATTGTTAATATACAATTGGAATATTAAATAACATTTGAAAACCATTTGTCCACAAATTTGCAAGAGTTCACATTTTGCGTTCAAATATACGCAAATGTGCACAAGTTGTGCATTTAATTTTGTCAATTTGGTTTATGAGTTTGGAATTTTATAATTTATAACTTTGAAAAAAAAATATGTAATTAGACCATTCAAAAACACATTTCAAAGAGTTCACATTTTGCACTCTAACATGCACAAACGTTCACAAATTGTGCATTCAATAATATCAATAATATTTATGGACTTAGTATGCTAGAATATGTACTTATTATTGTTAATATGCAATTGCAAAATCTGAAAACATTTGAAAACCATTTGTCCACAAATTTGCAAGAGTTCACATTTTGCGTTCAAACATGCGCAAATGTGCACAAATTGTGCATTCAATTTTGTCAATTTGGTTTATGAGTTTGGAATTATATAATTTATAACTTTGATAAAAAAAAATATGTAATTGGACTATTCAAAAACATGTTTCAAACCATTAATGCACAAATTTACAAGAGTTCACATTTTGCGCTCTAACATGAATAAATGTATAGAAATTGTGCATTCAATCATATCAATAATATTTATTGGCTTACAATGGTAGAATATATACTTATTATTGTTAATATGAACTTGGAACATTGGATAACATTTGAAATACATTTGTGCACAAAGTTGTACGAGTTCACATTTTGCGTTCAAAACATGAACAACTGTGAAC
Source organism: Mallotus nudiflorus (assembly GCA_947683625.1). Classification (NCBI taxonomy): domain Eukaryota; kingdom Viridiplantae; phylum Streptophyta; class Magnoliopsida; order Malpighiales; family Euphorbiaceae; genus Mallotus; species Mallotus nudiflorus. The sequence continues at coordinate 2,382,819 of CANTUR010000415.1, read as the reverse complement.
AAATTGTGCATTCAATTATGTTAATTTGATTTATGAGTATGGAATGATGTAATTTGTAATTTTTCTCATAAATATGTAATTGGACCATTCAGAAACACGTTTTAAATCTTTTATGGACAAATTTTCAAGAGTTCACATTTTTCGCTCTAACATGCATAAACGTGCACAAATTGCACATTCAATAATATCAATAATATTTATGGGCCTATAATGATAGAATATGTACTTTTTCTTGTTAATATGCAATTGAAACATTGGATAACATTTGAAAACCATTTGTGCACAAATTTGAATGAGTTCACATTTTGCGATCAAACATGGACAAATGGTGCTTTAAATTATGGCTATTTGATTTATGAGTTTGGAATGATATAATTTGTAATTTAGCTTAAAATATGTAATTGGACCATTGGAAAACACGTTTCAAAATTTTTATGCACAAATTTGCAAGAGTTCACATTTTGCGCTCTAACATGCATAAACGTGCACAAATTGTGCATTCAATAATATCAATGATATTTATGGGCTTAGAATTCTAGAATATGTACTTATTATTGTTAATATGCAATTGGAACATTGGAGAACATTTGAAAAACATTTGTGCACAAATTTGCACGAGTTCACATTTTATGTTAAAAAATGCACAAATGTGCACAAATTGTGCATATTCAATTATGTCAATTTGATTTATGTATTTGGAATGATATAATTGATAATTTTCCTTGTAAATATGTAATTGGACCACTCAAAAACACGTTTCAAACCATTTATAGACAAAATTGCAAGAGTTCACATTTTGCGCTTTAAGATGCATAAACAAATTGCGCATTCAATAATATCAATAATATTTATGGCTTAGAATGATATAATATATACTTATTATTGTTAATATGCAATTGAAACAGTGGATAACATTTAAAAACTATTTGTGCACAAATTTGCGAGAGTACACGTTTTGCGTTCAAACATGCACAAATTGTGCAACCAATTATGTCAATTTGATTTATGAGTTTGGAATAATATAATTTGTAATTTTGCTAAAAAATATGTAACTAGACCATTGGAAGACACGTTCCAAAACCATTTATGCACAAATTTGGAAGACTTCACATTTCGCGCTCTAACATGCACAAACGTGCACAAATTGTGCATTCAATAATATCAATAATATTTATGGGCTTAGAATGCTAGAATATGTACTTATTATTTTTAATATGCAATTAGAACATTAGATAACATTTGAAAACCATTTGTCCTCAAATTTGCACGAGTTCACATTTTGCATTCAAACATGCACAAATGTGCACAAATTGTGCATTCAATTATGTCAATTTGATTTATGGGCTTGGAATGATATAATTTATAATTTTTCTCATAAATTTGTAATTGGACCATTCAAAAACATGTTTCAAACCATTTATGGACAAATTTGCAAGAGTTCACATTTTGTGCTCTAGCATGCATAACCGTGCACAAATTACGCATTCAATAATATAAATAATATGTATGGGCTTAGTATGCTAGAATTTGTACTTATTATTATTAATATGCAATTGAAGCATTGGATAACATTTGAAAAACATTTGTGCACAAATTTGCAGGAGTTCACATTTTGTGTTAAAAAATGCACAAATGTGCACAAATTGTGCATATTCAATTATGTCAATTTGATTTATGTATTTGGAATGATATAATTTATAATTTTCCGTGTAAATATATAATTGGACCATTCAAAAACACGTTTCAAACCATTTATAGACAAAATTGCAAGAGTTCACATTTTACGCTTTAACATGCATAAACAAATTGCGCATTCAATAATATCAATAATATTTATGGGCTTAGAATGATAGAATATATACTTATTATTGTTAACATGCAATTGAAACAGTGGATAACATTTAAAACCATTTGTGCACAAATTTGCAAGAGTACACGTTTTGCGCTCAAACATGCACAAATTGTGCAATCAATTATGTCAATTTGATTTATAAGTTTGGAATAATATAATTTGTAATTTTGCTAAAAAATATGTAACTAGACCATTGGAAGACACGTTCCAAACCATTTATGCACAAATATGGAAGACTTCACATTTCACGCTCTAACATGCATAAACGTGCACAAATTGTGCATTCAATAATATCAATAATATTTATGGGCTTAGAATGCTAGAATATGTACTTATTATTTTTAATATGCAATTAGAACATTAGATAACATTTGAAAACCATTTGTCCTCAAATTTGCACGAGTTCACGTTTTGCATTCAAACATGCACAAATTGTGCATTCAATTATGTCAATTTGATTTATGGGCTTGGAATGATATAATTTATAATTTTTCTCATAAATTTGTAATTGGACCATTCAAAAACATGTTTCAAACCATTTATGGACAAATTTGCAAGAGTTCACATTTTGTGCTCTAGCATGCATAACCGTGCACAAATTGCGCATTCAATAATATAAATAATATGTATGGGCTTAGTATGCTAGAATTTGTACTTATTATTGTTAATATGCAATTGAAGCATTGGATAACATTTGAAAAACATTTGTGCACAAATTTGCAAGAGTTCACGTTTTGTGTTAAAAAATGCACAAATGTGCACAAATTGTGCATATTCAATTATGTCAATTTGATTTATGTATTTGGAATGATATAATTTATAATTTTCCGTGTAAATATGTAATTGGACCATTCAAAAACACGTTTCAAACCATTTATAGACAAAATTGCAAGAGTTCACATTTTACGCTTTAACATGCATAAACAAATTGCGCATTCAATAATATCAATAATATTTATGGGCTTAGAATGATAGAATATATACTTATTATTGTTAACATGCAATTGAAACAGTGGATAACATTTAAAACCATTTGTGCACAAATTTGCAAGAGTACACGTTTTGCGTTCAAACATGCACAAATTGTGCAATCAATTATGTCAATTTGATTTATGAGTTTGGAATAATAGAATTTGTAATTTTGCTCAAAAATATGTAGCTAGACCATTGGAAGACACATTCCAAACCATTTATGCACAAATTTGGAAGACTTCACATTTCACGCTCTAACATGCATAAACGTGCACAAATTGTGCATTCAATAATATCAATAATATTTATGGGCTTAGAATGATAGAATATGTCCTTATTATTGTTAATATGCAATTATAACATTGGATAACATTTGAAAACCATTTGTCCTCAAATTTGCACGAGTTCACGTTTTGCATTCAAACATGCACAAATTGTGCATTCAATTATGTCAATTTGATTTATGGGCTTGGAATGATATAATTTATAATTATTCTTATAAATTTGCAATTGGACCATTCAAAAACATTTTTCAAACCATTTATGGACAAATTTGCAAGATTTCACATTTTGTGCTCTAGCATGCATAACCCAGCACAAATTGCGCATTCAATAATATCAATAATATTTATGGGCTTAGTATGCTAGAATTTGTACTTATTATTGTTAATATGAAATTGAAGCATTGGATAACATTTGAAAACCATTTGTGCACAAATTTGCATGAGTTCACGTTTTGCATTCAAACATGCACAAATTGTGCATTCAATTATGGCTATTTGATTTATGAGTTTGGAATGATATAATTTGTAATTTTGCTCATAAATATGTAATTGAACCATTGTAAAACATGATGCAACCAAGCTAAGCAAGCCCATCAAACCAAGTGATCCATTGCATTATGAGGGACCAATGACAAGATCAAGGACAAAGAAGTTCAAACAAGCATTGAATTTGATTGTCTTTCACATTATGAGCAAGTTGGTGGATTTGACTATAAGTACAAGCTTGGAACTGCATGATGAAGAATTCAAGCTAATTAGCTTAATTTCCTATTTTGAAATTAATTAGCTTGAATTGGACGAATTTGCAAGTTATTTTTTTTCTATTTTAGAGTCAATAAGGAAGATTCTAGAAGATGTGAGAAGATTCAAGAATATTCCAAGTCAAACTCAACAAGTCAAACTCAAAGTCAAATAGTCAACAAGTCAAAGTCAAGGGTCAATGGTCAACATGTGACATGGCATGCTTCAATGCTTAATTGTCATGAGTTGTCATTTTACTTAGTTGTCATGAATTGTAATGAGTTGTCAATTTTGACTTTTCAAAGATGAGTTGCCATTAGTTGTCCTATTTTGAAGGAAATCTCCTTAATTAAGGATTTTCCTATATATGTATCTTTGGGAATAAGGAATATTTCCTTCAAGGATTAGGTTGTTTACATGCCTATATAAGAGCTAACCCTATGACATACGAATTTTAAGCATTGAAATATTAAAAGTGAGGTTTTTCCTTAAACTTTGTTCTTTTGAAACTTTGCAAGTTTACTTGAATTTTTTCACTTCTACCTTTCATTACAATTGCTAGGTTAGATTAGACTTAGAATTGTGTTATTGTTCATCTTATAATAGCTAAGTATCTTGCTTCAATTTAATAAGCAAGAGGTTTAGCTCCATCAACATAACCTATCCTTGATGATCCTTAGGCTAGATTTCAAAGTTGGATGCGTGTTTTATCTCTATTATAGGTAGGTTTCATATCATTTTGGTATCATAGCCAAACTTCAAGGTTTGGTTATTTATCATTTAACTTTCATTCATAATTTCTTCTTCTTCTTCTCAATTTCAAAAAAAAAAAAAATCAAAAAAATCAAAAAATCCAATCATTATATTTTATGCAAATGGGTTTAAAATCTATCAAAAGACCCTTAATTGAGTTAGTTTGTTCAATTTCCACATTTATTGAGAAAAAAAAATTGTTACTTTGTTTTAATTTAGAATTTTGTTTTAGTTGTGTTTATGGGTTTTAAACTCAAATTTGACTTCTTTTGTTAATTTTCATTGTGTACGATTTCTTGGCTTCTAAAAATTAGGTTTTGTTCTTGATTTTGAGCAAAGTTTTGTTCACTTGCTTATTTTCTCGTTTATTTGATTCATAAATAGTCACTTTGAATTTTAAGTTTAATTTGATTTTTATGATTGTAGTGTTGTGTTGATTGAGCAATTTTTGCATAATTTGCATTAGTTTTATTAGAACCGAGATTTGGGGAATTTTAGTAGTAAAAGACATGTGGTGAGCTCATAAAAGGTAAGAACCTTATTGAGTGAAACACGAGTGTGAGTGCCATTTAAATTGAGTGAAACATGTAAGGGAGTGTTTTGTGAGATTTTTTTTATTGGTGCTAATAATTTCTTGTAGGAAAAATTAAAGCAATGACTCAAGAAGATGAAGAAGGAATGCCCGATAAAAAGATGTACATGAAATCCATGACCTAATTATTTGACAAGTTAAGACTAGATTTGGCAAATCAAATTGGAGACTTGGTAGATCGAATAGACAAGATAGAGTCAAGTTATTATGGAGATGCTAGTATAGTCAATACTAGAACCCATGGGTGACATGAACAAGAGAATGAGGAACAAACATCCAATTCAGCAAGAAATGGGCATGCAAGAGTTTATAACAACTTGGGAAGCATTAAGATGAAAATTCCAAGCTTTTAAGGCAAAAGTGATGCCAAAGCCTATTTGGAATGGGAGAAAAAGGTGGAGTTCATCCTTGAGTGCCATCAATATTTCAAAGAAAAGAAGGTGAAGCTAGCTACCATAGAGTTTATCGATTATGCACTTGTTTGGTGGAATCAATTGGTGACTAGTAGAAGAAGGAACCATGATCATCCTATTGAGATATGGGAGGAGATGAAGGCAATCATGCGCAAGAGGTTTGTTCCTACACACTATTATAGAGAATTGTATAATAAACTTCAAAACCTTGCACAAGGATCTGAAAGTGTAAAGGAGTACCATCAAGCAATGGAGATAGCTATGATTAAAGCAAATATTGATGAAGGCCGTGAGGCAACAATGTCGAGGTTTTTGCATGGGCTGAATAGAAACATAGCCGACTTAGTGGAATTACATCACTATATTGACATGGATGATATATTGCACATGTTAATCAAGATTGAGAAGCAATTAAAGTTCAAGAATTCCAAAGGCAATTCAACTTCTTATAGTGCTTCATGGAAGTCAAATTGGAAGAATGGAGATAAGAGCTTCACTAAGGCAAAATTTGATAACAATAAAAGAGGAAACGAAGGGGCCAATGCCAAGGCTAAAGACAAAGGTGAGACTCAAACTAAATGATCTCGTGATGTTTAATGTTTTAAATGTTTAGGTTATGGGCATATCTCTTCTAACTGCCCAATTAAGCGCACCATGACTATGAGGGGTAGCGAAGTCTTTAGTGAAAGTGATGATGATGAGTGCAATTTGGAGATGCCTGAGCTTAAGGATGCAAGTGATGATGACGCTATACAAAGTCCATCACATGGTGAATTGCTTGTTACAAGGCGAATCATGAATGTGCAAAACCAAGATGGAGGATGATGCACAACATGTTATAGATTTATTCTTTAAAGAGATTGTTTGTTTGTATAGCATGCCTAGAACAATTGTGAGTGATAGAGATGCTAAATTTTTAAGCTACTTTTGGAACATTTTATGGGGTAAATTGGGCACTAAACTTTTATTTTCTACAACATGTCATCCACAAACTGATGGGCAAACTGAGGTAGTTAATAGAACTTTATCTCAATTACTAAGAACCATGGTTAGGCATAATTTGAAGTCATGGGAAGATTGCTTGCCATATATTAAATTTGCTTATAATTGTAGTGTGCATTCTTCTACCAATTTATGTCCTTTTGAGATTGTTTATGGTTTTATTCCATTAAGTCCTTTAGATTTAATTGCTTTACATTTGAGTGAACAAGTAAATCTAGATGGAAAGAGGAATGCAAAATTTATGAAGTCCTTACATGAAAAGGTGCGAGCAAATCTTGAAAGAAAGAATGAGAAATATGCCAAACATGCAAGCAAGGGGCATGTAAAAGTTGTATTTGAACCAAGTAATTGAGTTTGGGTACATTTACATAAAGAAAGATTTCCCACGCAAAGGAAATCTAAGTTGATGCCACATGGTGATGGACCCTTCCAAGTGTTAGAGTGCATCAATGACAATACTTACAAGATTGACTTAACCAGTGAGTATGGTGTAAGTGCTATATTTAATGTTGTTGATTTATCTCTTTTTTATTTTGATGTAGGTGCTGATTCGAGGACGAATCATCTTGAGGAAGGGGGGAATGATGCAACCAAGCTAAGCATGCCCATTAAACCAAGTGATCCATTACATTATGAGGGACCAATGATAAGATCAAGGACAAAGAAGTTTAACCAAGCATTGAATTTGCTTGTCTTCCACATTATAAGCAAGTTGGTGGATTTGACTACAAGTATAAGCTTGGAGCTGCATAATGAAGAATTCAAGCTAATTAGCTTAATTTCCTATTTTGAAATTAATTAGCTTGAATTGGACGAATTTGCAAGTTATTTTTTTCTATTTTAGAGTCAATAAGGAAGATTCTAGAAGATGTGAGAAGATTCAAGAATATTCTAAGTCAAAGTCAACAAGTCAAACTCAAAGTCAAATCATCAATAAGTCAAAGTCAAGGGTCAATGGTCAACATATGACATGACCTGTGACATGACATGCTTCAATGCTTAGTTGTCATGAATTGTAATGAGTTATCAATTTTGACATTTCAAAGATAAGTTGTCATTAGTTGTCCTATTTTGAAGGAAATCTCCTTAATTAAGGATTTTCCTATATAGGTATCTTTGGGAATAAGGAATAAAACCTTTTTCTTCAAGGATTAGATTGTTTACATGCCTATATAAAGGCTAACCCTATAACATACGAATTTTAAGCATTGAAATATTAAAAGTGAGGTTTTTCCTTAAACTTTGTTCTTTTGAAACTTTGCAAGTTTACTTGAATTGTTTCACTTCTACCTTTCATTACAATTGCTAGGTTAGATTAGACTAAGAATTGTGTCATTGTTCATCTTATAATAACTAAGTATCTTACTTTAATTTAATAAGCAAAGGGTTTAGCTCCATCAACACAACCTATCCTTGATAATCCTTAGGCTAGATTTCAAAGTTGGATGTGCGTTCTATCTCTATTATGGGTAAGGTTCGTATCAAAACACATTTCAAACCATTTATGCACAAATTTGTAAGACTTCACATTTTGTGCTCTAACATGCATAAACATGCACAAATTGTGCATTCAATAATATCAATAATATTTGTAGGCTTAGAATGCTAGAATATGCACTTATTATTGTTAATATGCAATTGGAACATTGGATAACAATTAAAAACCATTTGTCCACAAATTTTCATGAGTTCACATTTTGCGTTATAACATGCGCAAATGTGCACAAATTGTGCATTCAATTATATCAATTTGATTTATGAGTTTGGAATGATATAATTTATAATTTTGATAAAAAAAAATATGTAATTGGACCGTTCAAAAACACGTTTCAACCATTTATCCATAAATTTGCAAGAGTTCACATTTTGCACTCTAACATACATAAACGTGCACAAGTTGTGCATTCAATAATATCAATAATATTTATAGGATTAGAATGCTAGAATATGTATTTATTATAGTTAATATGAAATTGGAACATTGGATAACATTTGAAAACCATTTGTGCACAAATTTACATGAGTTCGCGTTTTGCATTCAAATATGTGCAAATGTGCTCAAATTGTGCATTCAATTATGTCAATTTGATTTATGAGTTTGGAATGATATATTTGGTAATTTTACTCAAAAATATATAATTGGACCATTGAAAAACACGTTTCAAACCATTTATGCACAAATTTGCAAGAGATCACATTTTCTGCTATAACATGCATAAACGAGCACAAATTGTGCATTCAATAATATCAATAATATTTATGGGCTTAGAATGCAATAATATGTACTTATTATTATTAATATGCAATTGGAACAATGGATAACATTTGAAAACCATTTATGCACAAATTTGCATGAGTTCACATTTTGCGTTTAAATATGCACAAATGTGAACAAATTTTGCGGTCAATTATGTCAATTTGATTTATGAGTTTGGAAAGATATAATTTATAATTTTGATAAAAAAAATATGTAATTTGAGCATTCAAAAACACGTTTCAAACCATTTATGCACAAATTTGCAAGAGTTCACATTTTGCGCTCAAACATTCATAAACCTGCACAAATTGTGCATTCAATAATATAAATAATATCTATGGGCTTAGAATGCTAGAATATGTACTTATTATTGTTAATATTCAATTGGAACTTTGGATAACATTTGAAAACCATTTGTGCACAAATTTGCATGAGTTCACTTTTTGCGTTCAAACATGCACAAATTGTGCAGTCAATTATGTTAATTTGATTTATGAGTTTGAAATGATATAATTTATAATTTTTCTCATAAATATGTAATTGGACCATTCGAAAACACGTTTCAAACCATTTATACACAAATTTGCAAGAGTTCACATTTTTCACTCTAACATGCATAAACATGCACAACTTGTGCATTCAATAATATCAATAATATTTATGGGCTTAGAATGCTAGAATATGTTCTTATTATTGTTAATATGCAATTGGAACATTCAAAAACATTTGAAAACCATTTGTGCACAAATTTGCATGAGTTCACGTTTTGCATTCAAACATGCGCAAATGTGCACAGATTGTGCATTCAATTATGTCAATTTGATTTACGAGTATGGAATGATATAATTTGTAATTTTTCTCATAAATATATAATTGGAACATTCAAAAACATTTGAAAACCATTTGTGCACAAATTTGCAGGAGTTCACATTTTGCGCTCCAATATGCACAAATCTGAACAAATTGTGCATTCAATAATATCAATAATATTTACGGGCTTAGTATGCTAGAATATGTACTTATCATTATTAATATGCAATTGGAACATTGGATAACATTTGGAAACCATTTGTCCATAAATTTGCAGGAGTTCACGTTTTGCGTTCAAATATGCGTAAATGTACACAAATTGTGCATTCAATTTTGTGAATTTGATTTATGAGTTTGGAATGATATAACTTCTAATTTTGATAAAAAAAATATGCAATTGGACCATTTAAAAACACGTTTCAAACCATTTACACACAAATTTGCTAGAGTTCACATTTTGCGCTCTGACATACATAAACGTGCACAAATTTTGCATTCAATAATATTAATAATATTTATGGTCTTGCAATGCTATAATATATAATTATTATTGTTAATATGCAAATAGAACATTGGATAACATTTGAAATACTTTTGAGCACAAATTTACACGAGTTCACGTTTTGCGTTCAAATAAGCACAAATGTGAACAAATTGTGCATTCAATTATGTCAGTTTCATTTATGAGTTTGGAGTGATAAAATTTATAATTTTAGTCATAAATAAGTAATTGGACTATTCGAAAACACGTTTCAAATCTTTTATGGACAAATTTGTAAAAGTTCACATTTTGCGCTCTAACATGCATAAATGTGCACAAATTTTGCATTTAATAATAACTATAATATTTATGGGCCTGCAATGATAGAATATGTACTTTTTCTTGTTAAAATTCAATTGGAACATTGGATAACATTTGAAAACCATTTGTGCACAAATTTCTACGAGTTCACGTTTTGCACTCAAACATGCATAAATTGTGCTTTAAATTATGGCTATTTGATTTATGAGTTTGGAATGATATAATTTATTATTTAGCTCAAAATATGTAATTGGACCATTGGAAAACACGTTACAAACCATTTATGCACAAATTTGTAAAAGTTCACACTTGGCGCTCTAACATGGATAAACGTGCACAAATTGTGCATTCAATAATATCAATAGTATTTATGGACTTAGAATGCTAGAATATGTACTTATTATTGTTAATATGCAGTTGGAACATTGGATAACATTTGAAAAACATTTGTGCACAAATTTGCACGAGTTCACGTTTTGTGTTAAAAAATGCGCAAATGTGCATAAATTGTGCATTCAATTATTTCAATTTGATTTATGTGTTCAGAATGATAGAATTTATAATTTTCCTCATAAATATGTAATTAGACCATTCAAAAACACATTTCAAACCATTGATGGAAAAATTTGCAAGAGTTCACATTTTGCGCTCTAACATGCATAAACGTGTACAAATTGTGCATTCAATAATATCAGTAATATTTATGGGCTTAGAATGATAGAATATTTACTTATTATTGTTAATATGCAATTGGGACAGTTGATATCATTTGAAAACCATTTGTGCACAAACTTGTAGGAGTTCATGTTTTGCATTCAAATATGCACAAATGTGCACAAATTGTGTTTTCAATTATGTCAATTTGATTTATGAGTTTGGAATGATATAATTTTTAATTTTTCTTAAAATATGAAATTGGGCCATTGGAAAACACGTTTCAAACCATTTATGCACAAATTTGCAAGAGTTCACATTTTGTGCTCTAACATGCATAAACATGAACAAATTACACATTTAATAATATCAATAATATTTATGGGCGTAGAATACTGGAATATGTACTTATTATTATTAATATGCAATTGGAGCATTGAATACCATTTGAAAACCATTTGTGCACAAATTTGCACGAGTTCAAGTTTTGCATTCAAACATGTGCAAATGTGCACAAATTGTGCATTCTATTATGTAAATTTGATTTATGAGTTTGGAATGAGATAATTGTAATTTTTCTCAAAAAATATGTAATTGGACCAATGGAAAACACATTCCAAACCATTTATGCACAAATTTGCAAGAGTTCACATTTTGCTCTCTAACATGCACAAACGTGCACAAATTGTGCATTCAATAATATCAATAATATTTATGGTCTTAGAAAGCTAGAATATGTACTTATTATTGTTAATATGCAATTGGAACATTGGATAACATTTGAGAACCATCTATGCACAAATTTGCACAAGTTGACTTTTTGCATTCAAGAATGAGCAATTGTGCACAAATTGTGCATTCAATTATGTCAATTTGATTTATAAGTTTGGAATGATATAATTTGTAATTTTTATCAAAATATGTAATTGGACCATTGGAAAACACGTTTCAAACCATTTATGCATAAATTTGCAAGAATTCACATTTTGCGCTCTAACATGCATAAACGTGCACAAATTGCGCATTCAATAATATCAATAATATTTATGTACCTAAAATGCTAGAATATGTATTTATTATTTTTAATATGAAATTAGAACATTTGATAACATTTGAAAACCATTTGTGCACAAATTTGCTCGAGTTCGCATTTTGCGTTCAAACATGCGCAAATGTGCTCAAATTGTGCATTTAATTATGTCAATTTGATTTATGAGTTTGGAATGATGTAGTTTGTAATTTTACTCAAAAATATATAATTGGACCATTGGAAAACACATTTCAAACCATTTATGCACAAATTTGCAAGAGTTCACATTTTCTACTTTAATATACATTAAACGTGCACAAATTGCACATTTAATAATGTCAATAATATTTATGGGCATAGAATGGAAGAATATGTACTTATTATTATTAATATGCAATTGATTATTATTAATATACAATTAGAACATTGGATAACATTTGAAAACTATTTGTGCATAAATTTGCACGAGTTCACGTTTTGCGTTAAAAAATGTGCAAATGTGCACAAATTTTGCAGTCAATTATGTCAATTTGATTCATGAGTTTAGAATGTCATAATTTATAATTTTCATAAAAAATATGTAATTTGAGCATTCAAAAGCACGTTTCCAACCATTTATGCACAAATTTGCAAGAGTTCACATTTTGCACTCTTACATGCATAAACGTGCACAAATTATGCATTCAATAATATCAATAATATTTTTGGGCTTAGAATGCTAGAATATGTACTTATTATTATTAATATTCAATTGGAACTTTGGATAACATTTGAAAACCATTTGTGCACAAATTTGCACGAGTTCACGTTTTGTGTTCAAACATGCGCATATATGCACAAATTGGGCAATCAATTATGTCAATTTAATTTATGAGTTTGGAATGATATAATTTATAATTTTGCTCATAAATATGTAATTGGACCATTCAAAAACACATTTCAAACCATTTATGCACAAATTTGCAAGAGTTCACATTTTGCACTCTAACATGCATAAACGTGCACAAATTGTGCATTCAATGATATCAATAATATTTATTTTCTTTGAATGCTAGAATATGTAATTATTATTGTTAATATGCATTTGGAACATTTTAAAACATTTTAAAACCATTTGTGCACAAATTTGTATGAGTTCATGTTTTGCATTCAAACATGCACAAATGTGCAGATATTATGCATTCAATTATATCAATTTGATTTATGAGTTTGGAATGATATAATTTGTAATTTTTCTCGTAAATATGTAATTGGACCATTCGAAAAAATGTTTCAAACCATTTATGCATAAATCTACAGGTGTTCACATTTTGCGCTCTAACTTGCACAAACGTGCACAAATTATGCATTCAATAATATCAACAATATTTGTGGGCTTGGTATGCTAGAATATGTACTTATTATTGTTAATATTTGATACGATACTTAAAAGGTCAATTTATGAAGTCTACATATAAATATAGTCAAGTGCAAAGCTTAGACGAATTTTTGGGTTATTTTTTATTTTAGAGTCAATAAGGAAGATTCTATAAGATTCTACAAGATTTGAGTAGATTCAAGAATATTCCAAGTTAAAGTCAATAAGTCAAAGTTAATGGTCAACATCCAACTTGACATGTGACATGGCATGCTTCAAAACTTAGTTATTATTAGTTATTTGTTTAGTTGTCATGAGTTGTCAATATGACTTTTCAATGCTTAGTTGTCATGAGTTTTCAATTTGACTTTTCAAAGCTTAGTTGTCATTATTGTCATATTTTAGAAGGGATCCTATTTATTTAAGGATTTTCCTTTATAAGAGTCTTTAGGAATAAGTAAGAAAACCTATTACTTCATGGATTAGGATGTTTACATGCCTATATAAAAGCCATATCAATGTAGTACGAATTTGAATGAGTTTTATCAATTAAATTTCAAGTCTTGTGAGATTAAAGTCCTTCTCTTTTATTCTTAAAATAACTTTAGTGAATTTATCAAGTGAAGGCTTGGTATATTCAAACCTAGTTTAATTTAGACTTAAAATTGACTTTGTTAATCTTAGGTTTATATTAAACAACCTTTAATTCTTTATAATTGAGTTTCTTAAGTGCAAGTTATTTAAGGGTCTTGTTGGGAATTAAAGTTTCTTTTTGCTTGATTTATGAATGATCCTTGGCAAGGTTATCAAGATTGAATATGGGTTTGATACAAGTTAACCACATTCGTATCATTTGGTATCAGAGCTTTGGCTCAAGTATGTATCTTTACTTTTCTTTGTTGTTTGCATTGAATCCAAAAATAAAAAACCTTTTTTTCATTCATTTTTTTTTGTCTTGTTTGATATCAATTTATTTTCTTCATGATAATTGTGATCAAATTCATTTTTCTTTATTATCCTGAGTCAATTTCATTCTTTTCTTCATATTTCAACCTATTTTAGTCTTTAAAAAACAAAAACAATCAAGTTTATTTTTTTTTATATTTTTGTTGTTTTGGATCTTAAGAGTCTTGTTTGTCTCAAATAGATATCAATTTGAGTTTGTTCTTAATTTGGTCATTTTGCATCTATTATATAAAAAAACAAAAAAAAGGAAGAAAAAAAGTTTTGAATTGTGAAAAAAAGTTGAATTGATAAAATTTGAATTTAATTTGGCCTAAAACCATTCCAATTTGCTATTTTGATTCTAAATTTCAAACCTTTGCCTTATTTGAATTCTGAATATTCTACTCTTCTTTTAAGTTGTGTTTAGGGTAGTTTAAACACTTATGCCAAAATTTCTTGTTTTAATTTTGCTTTGTTTGTTTTGTATTGAGCTTAATTTGATAATTAGTAACTTCAGTTCCATAAGAACTATAAGAAAAGAATTTGAGAGGTGAAAGGCAAGTGGTAAGCTCATAAGAGGGCAAAAGCCTAATTGAGTGAAACACGAGCTTTGAGTGAAATTCTTTGAGTGTAAACACGTGAGGGAGTGTTACTTGTGAGTTTTTGTTTTCTTTTGTTTCTTTATTTATAACATGGCAGATCTAAAGGAGGCTGAGATAGATCTCGAATGGAAGCTCTTTATGAAGATGATGCAAGAATAAATGAGTCAATTATTAAACAACCATTAAAAGGTTCGAGAGCAAATAGGGAGGTTAGAGCAAAGCCAAGCTATAACCACCACCAACAATACAACTCAAATCCCCACCTAGACAAGTTTGTAAAGGGAGATGGCATGAGGATGATGGTGAGTTTGTTTAATGAGAGCATTCAAGGGTACAATTGGCAAGATAACAATCTTGGGAGCATAAAGATGAAGAAACCTAATTTCCATGGTAAAAGTGATCCTGAAGCATATCTAGCATAGGAAAAGAAGGTAGATTTTGTGTTTAATTGCCACAACTACTATAAGGAAAAGAAAGTCAAGCTTACAACTAGTGCATTTATGGGCTATGCACTAGCTTGGTGGAATCAACTAGTGGTCTCAAGGAGGCATTGTGGTGAAGAACCTATTTCTACATGGCAAGAGATAAAGACTATCATGCAAAAGAGGTTTGTGCCAAATCATTATTATAAGGATTTACATAATCACTTTCAAGGGAAAAAATTAAGTTCAAGGAATGTTGAAATCATTCAAGTGGTTGAGAGACATAATGAGAGAAAAGAAAAAGGGAGTTGGGTGTCAGAACTGAGTTGAGTGAGTTAAGAAAAAGGTTGAGTGAGCATGGTGAGAAATATGAAGAGCAATTATGCATTGAAGTAGATAATAAGGTTATTAAGGAGGATGACAACATTCATTTCTTGGTTAATGAAGAAAGTGTGAATAATGATTTTGAAGAGAAAATAGTTGATGAAGAAATTATGGAGGTGTTGGGGCAAAATAATTCTAAAAGCCATAATGAAATATTGCAAGAAGATGAAGATAATGGCAAGTGTGTGTAGCCTATCAAAGAAATTAATGAGAAATTACAGATTTTTTAAAAAGATATTGAAGCTAATAAGGAGTGTTCACAAAGCTTTGAGCAAGCTAGTGAACTTATAGAAGGAATAACCAGTCAAGGAGTTATCAAGAATGCATATTATGATCATAAAGAGTATATGAACCATGAAGAGGGAAATCTGGAAGTTTGTGTAAAAAGAGGAAACTAGAGATTGAGAGCATTATGAAGGATAAGAAGATGGTTATTCATCATGATGATACTAACAATTATAATCTTTCTTTTTCTAGTGTTTTGAAAGTTGTTTTGCAGAGCTTTTGATGCAAACCAAATAAGCACCAAACATGTTGATAAGCACGATGATCTACTAAAGTATGATTGTCTAATGACTAGAGCTTGCATGAAGACATCCAAGGATGCTTTAGGAGTGTTTGTGAAGCAAAAGATAAAGCTTGAGTGGATTAATCAAAGCACAAGTGCAAATTGAGCTCAATGAGTGAATTTGGAGAAAGTTTGACACAAGGGAAAAATTGTCCTTTTTGCACCTTATTATCATATTTTGACCCTCAAAATGAAGAATTCATGTCAAACTCTTCAAGTGGAGTGATTTGCATTCAAAACACATAAAGTGCAATTTTAAAGATTTTGGAAGGTTCTAGAAGGTGCTAAGGGAATCTATAAGAATCAAGAATCTTTTAAGAATATTCTCTATAAATAAAACCCTAGATGTGATGGAGAGTGGCTATAACTCATTTAAAGACTTGGTTAAATTTTGCTTAGTTGTCATGAGTTGTCAATTTGACTTTTCAATGCTTAGCTGTCATGAGTTGTCAATTTGACTTTTCAAAGCTTAGTTGTCATTAGTTGTCATATTTTTAAAGGGATCCTATTTAGTAAAGGATTTTCCTTTATAGGAATCTTTACGAATAAATAAGAAAACCTATTCCTTTAAGGATTAGGATGTTTACATGCCTATGTAAAGGCCATATCAATGTAGTACAAATTGAATGAGTTTTATTAATTAAATTTTAATTCTTTTGAGGTTAAAGTCCTTCTCTTTTGTTCTTAAAATAAATTTAATGAATTTATCAAGTGAAGGCTTGGTATATTCAAACCTAGTTTAATTTAGACTTAAAATTGACTTTGTTAATCTTAGGTTTACATTAAACAACCTTTAATTCTTTATAATTCAGGTTCTTAAGTGTAGGTTATTTAAAGGTCTTGTTAAGGATTAGAGTTTCTTTTTGCTTAATTTATGAACGATCCTTGGCAAGGTTATCAAGATTGAATAGGGGTTTAGTACAAGTAACCACGTTTGTATCAGTTTTGTGCCATATAAAGATCCATTTGACGATGTTGTTACAATGCATTACAAGGTCAATAATACCATTGAAGATTTCATTCCTAGCATGATGTTTAAGAAAGAGCTACAATATTTTACTTCTTTCAAGGGAATCCATGGAGTTTTTGTTTGTAGCAAAAAGAGCTTAAGATATTCATGTTTCAAATTTAGAAGGAAGCAACAAGTATTCAATTCTTACATGTTCATGAATACAAGTTCTTTGTCCCAAGTGTGCAATCAAGTTCAAGATGTTGTGCGGATTATTACTTCAAAGGAGAGGGTTTCAATCAAGGAGTTTGTATTTATCAACTTTAGAAGATGTGCATGATTTGAGGATGAATCATCTTTAAGAGGGAAGGAATAATACAATCCTCAAAAGGGTTAATTTATGAAGTCTACATATCAATATAGTCAAGTAAAAAGCTTGGACAAATTTTTGGGTTATTTTTTATTTTGGAGTCAATAAGGAATATTCAAGAAGATTCTACAAGATGTGAGAAGATCCAAGGATATTCCAAGTCAAAGTTAACAAGTCAAAGTCAATGGTCAACATCCAACTTGACATGTGACATGGCATACTTCAAAGCTTAGTTGTCATTAGTTATTTTTTTAGTTGTCATGAGTTGTCAATATGACTTTCAATGCTTAGTTGTCATGAGTTTTCAATTTGACTTTTCAAAGCTTAGTTATCATTAATTGTCATATTTTAGAAGGGATCCTATTTATTTAAGGATTTTCATTTATAAGAATCTTTAGGAATAAGTAAGAAAACCTATTCCTTCAAGGATTAAGATGTTTACATGCCTATATAAAGGCCATATCAATGTAGTAGGAATTTGAATGAGTTTTATCAATTAAATTTCAATTCTTATAAGGTTAAAGTCCTTCTCTATTGTTCTTAAAAGAACTTTAGTGAATTTATCAAGTGAAGGCTTGGTATATTCAAACCTAGTTTAATTTAGACTTAAAACTGACTTTGTTAATCTTAGGTTTATATTAAACAACCTTTAATTCTTTATAATTAAGGTTCTTAAGTGTGGGTTATTTAAGGGTCTTGTTGGGAATTAAAGTTTCTTTTTGCTTGATTTATGAACAATCTTTGGCAAGGTTATCAAGATTGAATACGGGTTTAGTACAAGTTAACTGTGTTCGTATCAATATTCAATTGGTACACTGGATAACATTTGAAAACCATTTGTCCACAAATTTGCAAGAGTTCATGTATTGCATTCAAACATGCGAAAATGTGCACAAATTGTGCATTCAATTTTGTCATTTTGATTTATGATTTTGGAATGATATAATTTCTAATTTTTATAAAAAATATGAAACTGGGCCATTGGAAAACACGTTTCAAACCATTTATGCACAATTTTGTAAGAGTTCACATTTTGTGCTCTAATATGCATAAACATGCACAAATTGCGCATTCAATAATATCAATGATATTTATGGGCTTACAATGCTAGAATATGTACTTATTATTGTTTATATCCAATTAGAACATTGGATAACATTTGAAAACAATTTGTGCACAAATTTGCACGAGTTCAAGTTTTTCATTCAAACATGTGCAAATATACACAAATTGAGCATTTAATTATGTAAATTTGATTTATGAGTTTGGAATTATATAATTTATAATTTTTCTCAAAAATATGTAATTGGACCATTGGAAAACACGTTCTAAACCATTTATGCATAAATTTGTAAGACTTCACATTTTGCGCTCTAACCATCCACAAAAGTGCACAAATTGTGCATTCAATAATATCAATAATATTTATGGGCTTAGAATGCTAGACTACGTACTTATTATTGTTAATATGCAATTGTAACACTGGATAACATTTGAAAACCATTTGTGCACAAATTTGCACGAGTTCACATTTTATGTTCAAGAATGCGCAATTGTGCACAAATTGTGCATTCAATTATGTCAATTTGATTTATGAGTTTGGAATGATATAATTGTAATTTTGCTAAAAAATGTGTAATTGGACCATTGGAAAACACATTTCAAACCATTTATGCACAAATTTGCAATAGTTCACATTTTGCGCTCTAACATGCATAAACATGCACAAATTGTGCATTCAATAATATAAATAACATTGATGTGCTTAGAATGATAGAATATGTATTTATTATTATTAATATGAAATTAGAACATTGGATAACATTTGAAAACCATTTGTGCACAAATTTGCATGAGTTCGCGGTGTGCGTTCAAACTTGCGCAAATGTGTTAAAATTGTGCATTCAATTATGTCAATTGGATTTATGATTTTGGAATGATGTAGTTTGTAATTTTACTCAAAAATAAATAATTGGACCATTGGAAAACAAGTTTCAAACCATTTATGCACAAATTTGCAAGAGTTCACATTTTCCGCTATAACTTTCATAAACGTGCACAAATTACGCATTCAATAATATCTATAATATTATCAACTTAGAATTCTGGAATATGTACTTATTATTATTAATAAGCAATTGGAACATTGTATACCATTTGAAAACCATTTGTGCACAAATTTGCATGAGTTCACATTTTGCGTTCAAACATGCACAAATGTGCACAAATTGCGCATTCAATTATTTCAATTCTATTTATGAGTTTGGAATGAGATAATTTATAATTTTGATAAAAAATATGTAACTGGACCATTTAAAAACATGTTTCAAACCATTTATGCACAAATTTGCAAGAGTTCACATTTTGCACTCTAACATGCATAAACGTGTACAAATTGTGCATTCAATAATATCAATAATATTTATGGGCTTGGAATGGTAGAATATGTACTTATTATTGTTAATATGCAATTGGAAATTTGGAAAATAATTGAAAACTATTTGTGAACAAATTTACATGAGTTCACATTTTGCATTCAAACATGCGTAAATCAACACAAATTGTGCAGTCAATTATGTCAATTTGATTTATGAGTTTGGAATGATATAATTTATAGTTTTTCTCATAAATGTGTAATTGGACCATTCAAAAACACGTTTCAAACCATTTATGCACAAATTTGCAAGAGTTGACATTTTGCACTCTAACATACATAAACACACACAAATTGTGCATTCAATAATATCAATAATATTTATGGGCTTAGAATGCTAGAATATGTACTTACTATTGTTAATATGCAATTGGAACATTAGAAAACATTTGAAAACCATTTGTGCATAAATTTGCATGAGTTCACGTTTTGTGTTCAAGAATGCGCAATTGTGCATAAATTGTGCATTCAATTATGTCAATTTGATTTATGAGTTTGGAATGATATAATTTGTAATTTTTCTCAAAATATGTAATTAGACCTTTGAAAAACACGTTTCAAACCATTTATGCACAAATTTGCAACAGTTCACATTTTGTGCTCTAATATGCATAAACGTGCACAAATTACGTATTCAATAATATCAATGATATTTATGGGCTTACAATGCTAGAATATGTATTTATTATTGTTAATATGAAATTTAAACATTGGATAACATTTGAAAACCATTTGTGCACAAAATTGCACGAGTTCGGGTTTTGCATTCAAACATGCGCAAATGTGCTAAAATTGTGCATTCAACTATGCCAATTTGATTTTTGTGTTTGGAATGATATAGTTTATAATTTTTCTAAAAAATATATAATTGGACCATTGGAAAACACGTTTCAAATCATTTATGCACAAATTTGCAAGAGTTCACATTTTTCGCTATAACATGCATAAACGTGCACAAATTGCGCATTAAAAAATATCAATAATATTTATAGGCTTAGAGTTCAAGAATCTGTACTTATTATAATTAATATGCAATTGGAACATTGCATAATAATTGAAAACCATTTGTGCACAAAGTTGCACGAGTTAACGTTTTGTGTTTAAACATGCGCAAATGTGCATAAACTTTACAATCAATTTAATTTATGAGTTTGGAATGATATAATTTGTAATTTTGATAAAAAATATATAATTGGACCATTCAAAAACACGTTTCAAACAATTTATGCACAAATTTGCAAGAGTTCACATTTTACGCTTTAACATGCATAAATGTGCACAAATTATGCATTCAATAATATCAACAATATTTATGGGCTTAGATTACAGGAATATGTACTTATTATTATTAATATGCAATTGTAACTTTGGATAACATTTGAAAACCATTTGTGCACAAATTTGCACGATTTCACGTTTTGCATTCAAACATGCACAAATTGTGCAGTCAATTATGTCAATTTGATTTATGAGTTTGGAATGATATAATTTATAATTTTTCTCATAAATATGTAATTGGACCATTCAAAAACATGTTTCAAACCATTTATGCACAAATTTGCAAGAGTTCACATTTTGCACTCTAACATGCATAAGCATGCACAAATTGCAAATTCAATAATATCAATAATATTTATGGGCTTAGAATGCTAGAATATGCACTTATTATTGCTAATATGCAATTAGAATATTTGAAAACATTTGAAATCCATTTGTGCACAAATTTGCATGAGTTCACGTTTTGCGTTCAAACATGCGCAAATGTGAAAAAATTGTGCATTCAATTATATCAATTTGATTTATGAGTTGGAATGATATAATTTGTAATTTTGCTCATAAATATGTAATTGGACCATTCAAAAACACATTTCAAACCTTTTATGCACAAATTTGCAAGACTTCACATTTTGCGCTTTAACATGCACAAACGTGCACAAATTGTGCATTCAATAATATCAATAATATTTATGGGCTTGCTATGCTAGAATATGTACTTATTATTGTTAATATGCAATTGGAACTTTGGATAACATTTGAAAACCATTTCTCCAGAAATATGCGGGAGTTCACGCTTTGCGTTTAAATATATGCAAATGTGCACAAATTGTGCATTCAATTTTTTCAATTTGATTTATGAGTTTAGAATGATATAATTTATAATTTTAATAAAAAAAATATGTCATTGGACTATTCGAAAGCACATTTCAAACCATTTTTGCACAAATTTGCAAGAGTTCACATTTTGCGCTCTAACATGCACAAACGTGCACAAATTGTGCATTCAATAATATCAATAATATTTATGGGCATAGAATGCTAGAATATGTGATTATTATTTTTAATATTCAATTGGAACATTGAATAGCATTTGAAAAACATTTGTGCATAAATGTGCACGAGTTCACGTTTTGCGTTCAAACATGCGCAAATGTGCACAAATTGTGCATTCAATTATGTCAATTTGATTTATGAGTTTGGAATGATAAAATTTATATTTTTTTTCTCTTAAAATATGCAATTGGACCATTGGAAAACTTTTTTTAAACCATTTTTGCACAAATTTGCAGGAGTTCACATTTTGCGTTCAAATATGTGTAAATGTGCACAAATTGTGCATTTAATTATGTCAATTGGATTTATCAGTTTGGAATGATATATTTTGTAATTTTTATCATAAATATGTAATTGCACCATTGGAAAACAAGTTTTAAACCATTTATGCACATATTTGCAGGAGTTCATGTTTTGTAATCAAACATGGACAAATGTGCACAAATTGTGCATTCAATAATATCAATATTATTTATGTGCTTAGAATGCTAGAATATGTACTTATTATTATTAATATGAAATTGGAACTTTTTGATGTGATCCTAGCTCCAAAGAGGAAGATTTCAAGATTTGTTCATGCTAATGAGGCAACGTTCATTCAAGAAAAGAGCAATTCGCATAAATTCGTCTTTTATGTAGCATACTTTTGTATTTTGGCCATAAATCACTCTAAAAAACTCCGATTAAGATGATTGAAGAGGCTATTGAAAGCTAAGAAAGATATCTACAACTTTTTTTGAGATATCTAGAGTTAATTCGGCCTTATACCTAAGATAAAATTATGAAATTTTATCATATCATGAATAAAACTGGGTAGACTGAATATACATCAGTAAATGGGCTATATCTCACTCAATATAAATCTAAATGAATTGATTCAAGATGCTACTAAAAGATAACAACAAGGGCTACAACTTCTTATGTTTTGGGCTTAAGTTAATTCGGCCATCATCATATTGAAAAGTGTGCTACAATGTGTTGCATAAGTAAATCCGAATTTAACTAGGATTATATTTTCTTATTTAAGTAGAATTATATTTTATTATTTAAGAAGGATTTTGTTTCCTTGTTTAGTTAGGATATTAATTAGGTTTTATTTAGGGTTTCTTTAAGCCTATATAAAGGCCTTATTTTATGTAACCTAGAGGGTATGCAATCATGGATGATTAATAAAATTTAAAGAGGATTCTCTTTGGTTACTTGGTGGTTAACCATGTGACAACCTTTGTGACTTATCAATCTATCTTTTAGATAGTAGATTGTGGCACCTTTTTAATAACCTTTTTTTCTTGTTTGTTATTGTTCAAAAGGTTAAAGTTTTGATATAGCTTTGGTTGTTTAGACTAACTAAACATGAGGTGAAGGTTCTTTATGTATAAATTGGAACTTGATTTGAACTTTCCTTGAGAGTGTGGGTTTGGGTTCATGTTGAACGGGTTCCTAGAGCAAGCTGTCTAATGGGTTCATATCACTTTGGATAACAAGTTTAAAACCATTAGTGGGCGAATTTGTATGAGTCCATGTTTTGCGTTAAAATCTGTGCAAATGTCCACAAATTGCGCATCCAATTATGTCAATTTTATTTATGAGTTTGGAATGATATAATTGATACTTTTTCTTGTAAACATTCAATTGCAAAATTAGAAAACACATTTTAAACTATTTATGCACAAATTTACAGTAGGTTACATTTTACAATCTAACATGCATAAACGTGCACAAATATCACATTCAATAATATTAAAAATATTTATGGGCTTAGAATGCTAGAATATATACTTATTATTGTTGATATTGAATTGGAACATTAGATAACATTTTTGAAACTATTTGTGCACAAATTTGAACGAGTTCATGTTTTCCGTTCAAATATGCACAAATGTACACAAACTGTGCATTAAATTATGTCAATTTGATTTATGACTTTGGAATGATGTAATTTATAATTTTGGTCAAAAATAAGTAATTGGACCATTCAAAAACATGTTTCAAACCATTTATGCATAAATTTGCAAGAGTTAATATTTTGCGCTCTAGCATGCATAAACGTGTACAAATTGCGCATTCAATAACATCAATAATATTTATAGGCTTAGAATGCTAGAATATGTACTTATTATTATTAATATACAATTGGAACATTGGATAACATTTGAAAACCATCTGTGCACAAATTTGTACAAGTTCACATTTTTCTTTCAAACAAGCACAAATTATGCATTCGATTATGGCTACTTGAATTATGAGTTTGGAATGATATAATTTGTAATTTTGCTTAGAATATCTACTTGGACCATTGGAAAACACATTTCAGACCATTTATGCACAAATTTGCAAGAGTTCACATTTTACGGTCTAGCAGGCATAAATGTGTACAAATTACGCATTTAATAACATCAATAATATTTATGGGCTTAGAATGCTAGAATTTGTACTTATTATTGTTAATATGCAATTGGAACATTGGATAATATCTGTGCATAAATTTGCACAAGTTCATATTTGGCGTTCAAACAAGCACAAATTGTGCATTTGATTATGGCTACTTGATTTATGAGTTTGGAATGATATAATTTGTAATTTTGCTTAAAATATTTACTTGGACCATTGTAAAACACATTTTAAACCATTTATGCACAAATTTGCAAGAGTTCACATTTTGCGCTCTAGCATGCATAAACGTGCACAAATTGCACATTCAATAATATCAATAATATTTATGAACATAGAATGCTAGAATATGTGCTTAATATTGTTAATTTGCAATTTTAACATTGGATAACATTTGAAAAATATTTGTACACAAATTTGCACGAGTTCACGTTTTGCCTTCAAACATGCAGAAATTTTGCATTCAATTATGTCAACTTGATTTATGACTTTGGAATGATATAATTTACAATTTTGCTTATAAATATGTAATTGGACCATTCGAAAACATGTTTCAAACCATTTATGCACAAATTTGCAAGAGTTCACATTTTGCGCTCTAATATGCATAAACATGCACAAATTGCTCATTCAATAATATCAATAATATTTATGGGCTTATAATGCTAGAATATGTACTTATTATTGTTAATATGTAATTGGAACATTGGATAACATTTGAAAACCATTTGTCCACAAATTTGCACGAGTTCACGTTTTGTGTTCAAATAAGCACAAATTGTGCATTCGATTATGCCTACTTGATTTATGAGTTTGGAATGATATAATTTGTAATTTTGCTTAAAATATATAATTGGACCATTGGAAAACACGTTTCAAACTATTTATGCATAAATTTGCAATAGTTCACATTTTGCGCTCTAACATGCATAAATGTGCACAAATTGCGCATTCAATAATATGAATAATATTTATGGGCTTAGAATGCTTGAATATGTACTTAATACTGTTAACCTACAATTGGAACATTGGATAACATTTGGAAACCAAATTTGCATCTTGTAGTCTATCATGCACAAATTGTGCATTCAATAATATCAATAATAGTTATGAACTTACAATGCTAGAATATGTACTTAATATTGTTAATATGCAATTGGAACATTGGATAACATTTGAAAGACATTTGTGCACAAATTTACACGAGTTCACGTTTTGCATTCAATCAAGCACAAATTGTACATTCAATTATGGCTACTTGATTTATGAGTTTGGAATTATATAATTTGTAATTTTTCTCAAAATATGTAGTTGGACCATTGGAAAACACATTTCAAACCACTTTTGCACAAATTTGCAAGAGTTCACATTTTACGGTCTAGTATGCACAAACATGCACAAATTGTGCATTGAATAATATCAATAATATTTATGGGCTTAGATTACTAGAATATGTACTTATTATTGTTAATATGCAATTGGAACATTGGATAACATTTGAAAAACATTTGTGCACAAATTTGCACGAGTTCACATTTTGCTTTCAAACGTGTGTAAAGGTGTAGAAAATGTGCATTCAATTATGTCAACTTGATTTATGAGTTTGGAATGATATAATTTATAATTTTTCTCATCAATATGTAATTGGACCATTCAAAAATACGTTTCAAACCATTTATGGAAAAATTTGCAAGAGTTCATATTTTACGCACTAGCATCCATAAACGTGCACAAACTATGCATTCAATAATATCAATAATATTTATAGGTTTAGAATGCCAGAATATGTAATTATTATTGTTAATAATCAATTGGAACATTGGATAACATTTGAAAAACTTCTGAGCACAAATTTGCACGAGTTAACATTTTACTTTCAAACGTGTAGAAATTGTGCATTCAATTATGTCAACTTGATTTATGAACTTGGAATGATAAAATTTATAATTTTGCTCAGAAATACGTAACTTGACCATTCAAAAACACATTTCAATCCATTTACGCACAAATTGCAAGAGTTCACATTTTGTGCTCTAACATGCATAAACGTGCACAAATTGTGCATTCAATAATATCAATAATATTTATGGGTTTAGAATGATAGAATATGTAATTATTATTGTTAATATGCAATTGGAACATTGGATAACATTTGAAAACATTTGTGCACAAATTTGCATGAGTTCACATTTTGTGTTCAAACAAACACAAATTGTGCATTCAATTATGGCTACTTGATTTATGAGTTTGGAATGATATAATTTGTAATTTTCCTCAAAACATGAAATTGGACCATTGGAAAACATGTTTTAAACCATTTATGCAAAAATTTACAAGAGTTCACATTTTGCGCTCTAACATGCATAACGTGTACAAATTGCGCATTAAGTAATATCAATATATTTATGGGCATAGAATGCTAGAATATGTACTTATAATTGTTAATATGCAATTTGAACATTGGATAACATTTCAAAACCATTTGTATATAAATTTGCACGAGTTCACGTTTTGCGTTCAAACATGCACAAATGTGCACAAATTAAGCATTCATTATGTCAATTTGATTTATGAGTTCAAATGATATAATGTATAATTTTGATAATAAATATGTAATTGGACATTCAAAAACATGTTTCAAACCATTTGTCGACAAATTTGCAATTGTTCACATTTTGTGCTCTAGCATGCATAAACGTGCACAAATGCGCATTTAATAATATAATAATATCAATAATATTTATGGGCTTAGAATGCTAGAATATGTACTTATTATTGTTAATATGTAAATATAACATTGGATAACATTTAAAAAACATTTGTGCACAAATTTGCACGAGATCACATTTTGATTTCAAACGTGCGCAAATGTGCAAAAATTATGCATTCAATTATGTCAACTTGATTTATGAGTTTGGAATGATATAATTTATAAGTTTTCTCATAAATATGTAATTGCACCATTCGAAAACACATTTTAAACCATTTATGCACAAATTTGCAAGAGTTTACATTTTCCGCTCTAACATGCATAAACGTGCACAAATTGTGCATTCAATAATATCAATAATATTATGGGCTTAGAATGCTATAATATGTACTTATTATTTTTAATGTGCAATTGGAACATTGGATAACATTTGACACACATTTGTGAACAAATTTGCATAAGTTTACATTTTGCATTCAAACATCCATAAATGTACACAAATTGTGCATTCAATTATGTTAATTTGATTTATTAGTTTGGAATTATATAATTTATAATTTTTCTTATAAATATGTAATTGGACCATTGTAAAACAAGTTCCAAACCATTTATGGACAAATTTGCAAGAGTTGACATTTCGCGCTCTAACATGTATAAACGTGCACAAAATGCGCATTCAATAATATCAATAATATTTATGGGCTTAGAATGCTTGAATATGTACTTATTTTTGTTAATATGCAACTAGAACATTGGATAACATTTCAAAAAAAAATTGTGCACAAATTTGTACGGGTTCACGTTTTGCTTTCAAACATGCGTAAATGTGCAAAAATTATGCATTCAATTATGTTAATTTGATTTATGAGTTTGGAATGGTATGATTTATAATTTTTCTCATAAATATGTAATTGCACCATTCGAAAACACGTTTCAAACCATTTATGGACAAATTTGCAAGAGTTCACATTTTGAGCTCTAACATGGACAAACATGCACAAATTGCACATTCAATAGTATCAATAATATTTATGGGCCTAGAATGCTAGAATATGTTCATATTATTGTTAATATGCAATTGGAACATTCGATAACATTTGAAAACCATTTGTGCACATATTCGCACAAGTTCACGTTTTGCGTTCAAACATGCACAAATGTGCACAAATTGTGCATTCAATTATGTCAATTTGATTTATGAGTTTGGAATGATATAATTTGTAATTTTACTCAAAAATACGTAGTTGGGCCATTGGAAAACACATTTCAAACCATTTATGCACAAATTTGCAAGAGTTCACATTTTGTGCTCTAACATGCATAAACGTGAACAAATTGCACATTCAATAATATCAATAATATTTGTGGGCTTAGAATGCTAGAATATGAACTTATTATTGTTAATGTGCAATTGGAACATTGGATAACATTTGAAAAACATTTGTGCACAAATTTGCACGAGTTCACATTTTGCATTCAAACATGCGCAAATGTGCACAGATTGTGCATTCAATTATGTCAATTTGATTTATGATTTTAGAATGATGTAATTTGTAATTTTGCTCATAAATATGTAATTGGACCATTTGAAAACACGTTTCAAACCATTTATGGACAAATTTGCACGAGTTTACATTTTGTGCTCTAACATGAACAAACGTGCACAAATTGTGCATTCAATAATATCAATAATATTTATGGGCTTGGAATGCTAGAATATGCACTTATTATTGTTAATATGCAATTGTAACATTGGATAAAATTTGAAAACCATTTGTCCATAAATTTGCAGCGGTTCACGTTTTGCATTTAAACATGCGCAAATGGGCACAAATTGTGCATTCAATTTTGTCAATTTGATTTATGAGTTTGGAATGATAAAATTTATAATTTTGATGAGAAATATGTAATTGGACCATTCAAAAACACATTGCAAACCATTTTTTCTCAAATTTGCAAGAGTTCATATTTTGCGCTCTAACATGCACAAATGTGCACAAATTGTGCATTCAATAATATCAATAATATTTATGGGCTTAGAATGCTAGAATATGTAGTTATTATTAATATGCAATTGGAACATTGGATAATATTTGAAAAACATTTATGCACAAATTTGTACGAGTTCATGTTTTGCATTCAAATATGAGCAAATGTGCACAAATTGTGTCAATTATGTCAATTTGATTTATGAGTTTGGAATGATATAATTTATAATTTTGCTCATAAATATGTAATTGGACCATTCAAAAACACGTTTCAAACTATTTATGGACAAATTTGCAACGTGCACAAATTGTGCATTCAATAATATCAATAATATTTATGGGATTCGAATGATAGAATATGTACTTACTATTATTTTTATATACAATTAGAACATTGGATAACATTTGAAAACCATTTCTGCACAAATTTATACGAGTTCAAGTTTTGTGTTCAAACATGTGCAAATGTGCACAAATTGTGCATTCAATTATGTCAATTTCATTTATGAGTTTGGAATGATATAATTTGTAATTTTAGTCATAAATATTTAATTGGACCATTGGAAAACATGTTCCACTCCATTTATGCACAAATTTGTAAGAGTTCACATTTTGCATTTTCACATGCATAAATGTCCACAAATTGCGCATTCAATAATATCAATAATATTTATGGGCTTAGAATGCTAGAATATGTACTTATTATTATTAATATTCATTTGGAACATTGGATAACATTGGAAAACCATTTTTCCATGAATTTGCAGGAGTTCACATTTTGTGTTTAAATATGCGCAAATGTGCACAAATTGTGCATTCAATTTTTTCAATTTGATTTATGTGGTTGGAATGATATAATTGAAAATTCTAATAAAAAACATGTAATTGGACCATTAAAAAACACATTTCAAACCATTTTTGCACAAATTTGCAAGAGTTCACATTTTGTGCTCTAACATGCACAAACGTCCACAAATTGTGCTTTTAATAATATCAATAATATTTATGGGCTTAGAATGATAGAATATGAGCTTATTATTTTTAATATGCAATTGGAACATTGGATAGCATTTGAAAAAAGTTTCTACACAAATTTGCATGAGTTCACGTTTTGCATTCAAACATGCGCAAATGTGCAGAAGTTGTGCATTCAATTATGTTAATTTGATTTATGAGTTTGGAATGATATAATTTATAATTTTGCTCATAAATATGTAATTGGACCATTTAAAAGCACGATTCAAACCATTTAAGCTCAACTTTGCAAGAGTTCACATTTTACACTCTAACATGCATGTTGCAAAAATTATGCACTCAATAATATCAATAATATTTATGGGCTTATAATGCTAGAATATGCACTTATTATTGTTAATGTGCAATTGGAACATTGGATAATATTTGTAAAATATTTGCGCACAAATTTGCACAAGTTCATGTTTTCCGTTCAAACATGCGCAAATGTACACAAATTGTGCATTCAATTATGTCAATTTGATTTATGACTTTGGAATGATGTAATTTCTAATTTTGCTCATAAATATGTAATTGGACTTTTTGACAACACGTTTCAAACCATTTATGGACAAATTTGCACGACTTCCCATTTTGTGCACTAACATGCACAAATGTTCACAAATTGTGCATTCAAAAATATCAATAATATTTATGGGCTTAGAATGCTAGAATATGTATTTATTATTTTTAATATGCAATTGGAACATTGGATAACATTTGAAAACCATTTGTCCACAAATTTGTAAGAGTTCACATTTTTCGTTCAAACATGCGCAAATGTGCACAAATTGTGTGTTCAATTATGTCAATTTGATTTATGAGTTTGGAATGATATAATTTATAATTTTGATAAAAAAAATGTAATTGGACCATCCAAAAACACGTTGCAAACCATTTACACCCAAATTTGCAAAAGTTCATATTTTGCGCTCTAACATGCATAAACGTGCACAAATTGTGCATTCAATAATATCAATAATATTTATGGTCCTAGAATGCTAGAATATGTACTTATTATTCTTAATGTGCAATTGGAATATTGGATAACATTTGAAAAACATTTGTGCACAAATTTGCACGAGTTCACGTTTTACGTTCAAACATGTGCAAATGTGCACAAATTGTGCATTCAATTATGTCAATTTGATGTATGAGTTTGGATTGATATAATTTTTAATTTTTCTCATAATTATGTAATTGGACCTTTCAAAAACATATCTCAAACCATTTATGCACAAATATGCAAGAGTTCACATTGTACACTCTAACATGCACAAATTGTGCATTCAATAATATAAACAATATTTATTGGCTTAGAATGCCAGAATATGTACTTATTATTGTTAATATGCAATTGGAACATTGGATAACATTTGAAAACCATTTGTGTACAAATTTGCAGGAGTTCACGTTTTGTGTTCAAACATGCACAAATGTGCACAAATTATGCATTCAATTATGTCAATTTGATATATGAGTTTGGAATGATATAATTTATAATTTTGATAAAAAATATGTAATTGGACCATTCGAAAACACGTTTCAAACCATTTACACAAAAATTAGCAAGAGTTCATATTTTACGCTCTAGCATGCATAAATGTGCACAAATTATGCATTCAATAATATCAATAATATTTATGGTCTTAGAATGCTAGAATATGTACTTATTATTGTTAATACATAATTGGAACATTGGATAACATTTGAAAAACATTTGTGCACAAATTTCCACGAGTTAGGGTTTTGAGCGCATTCAACTTTGAAATCTAGCATAAGGATCGTCAAGGATAGGTTGTGTTGATGGAGCTAAACCCCTTGCTTATTAAAGTTAAGCAAGATACTTAGACATTAAAAGATGAGGAATCACACAATTCTAAGTCTAATCTAACCTAGCAATTGTAATGGGAGGTAGAAGTGAAACAATTCAAGTAAACTTGTAAAGTTTCAAAACAACAAAGTTTAAGGAAAAACCTCACTTTTAGTATTTCAATGCTTCAATTTGTTTCTCATAGGGTTGGCCCTTATACAGGCTTGTAAACAACCTAATCCATGTAGGAAAAGGTTTTATTCCTTATTCCTAAAGATACCTATATATGAAAATCCTTAATTAAGGAGATTTTCTTCAAAATAGGACAACTAATGACAACTCATCTTTGAAAAGTCAAAATTGACAACTCATTACAATTGATGACAACTAAGCAAAATGACAACTCATGACAACTAAGCATTGAAACATGCCATGTCAAATGTTGACCATTGACCCTTGACTTTGACTTGTTGACTTGGACTTGGAATATTCTTGAATCTTCTAGAATCTTCTTGAATCTTCTAGAATCTTCTTGAATCATCCTTATTGACTCCAAAATATAAATAACTCCAAATTTGTCCATATCAAGCTAATTAATTTCAAAATAGGAAATTAAGCTAATTAGCTTGAATTCTTCATATTCAGGCACTTTTTGATCCCTTTTAGGGTTCATAATAACAAACGTGCACAAATTGTGCATTCAATAATATCATTAATATTTATGGGCTTAGAATGCTAAAATATGCACTTATTATTGTTAATGAGCAATTGGAACATTGGATGACATTTGAAAAATATTTGTGTACAAATTTGCACGAGTTTACGTTTTGCATTCA
Organism: Mallotus nudiflorus; assembly: GCA_947683625.1. Classification (NCBI taxonomy): domain Eukaryota; kingdom Viridiplantae; phylum Streptophyta; class Magnoliopsida; order Malpighiales; family Euphorbiaceae; genus Mallotus; species Mallotus nudiflorus. Next base: position 2,349,543 of record CANTUR010000415.1, on the reverse strand, counting down.
AACATGTGCAAATGTGCACAAATTGTGCATTCAATTATGTCTATTTGATTTATGAGTTTTGAATGATATAATTTCTAATTTTACTCATAAACATGTAATTGGACTTTTCAAAAACAAGCTTCAAACCATTTATGAACAAATTTGCAAGAGTTCACATTTTACGCTCTAACATACACAAACGTGCATAAATTGTTCATACAATAGTATCAATAATATTTATGGGCTTAGAATGCCAAAATATGTACTTATTATTGTTAATATGCAATTGGAACATTGGATAACATTTGAAAACCATTTGTCCAAAAATTTACAGGAGTTCACATTTTACGTTCAAACATCCGCAAATGTGCACAAATTGTGCATTCAATTATGTCAATTTGATTTATGAGTTTGGAATGATATAATTTATAATTTTAATAAAAAAATATGTAATTGGATGATTCGAAAACACATTGCAAACCATTTATGCACAAATTTGCAAGAGTTCATATTTTACGCTCTAATATGCATAAACATGCACAAATTGTGCATTCAATAATATCAATAATATTTATGAGATTAGAATGCTATAATATGCACTTATTATTGTTAATGTGCAATTGGAACATTGGATAATAATTGAAAAACATTTGTGCACAAATTTGCACGAGTTCACGTTTTGCGTTCAAACATGCGCAAATGTGCACAAATTGTGCATTCAATTATGTCAATTTGATTTATGAGTTTGGAATATTTATAATTTTTCTCATAAATATGTAATTGGACCTTTCAAAAACACGTTTCAAACCATTTATGCACAAATTTGTAAGAGTTCACATTTTTCGCTTTAACATGAACAAACATACATAACTTGTGCATTGAATAGTATCAATAACATTTATGGACTTAGAATACTAAAATATGTACTTATTATTGTTAATATGCAATTGGAACATTAGATAACATTTGAAAACCATTTGTCCACAAATTTGCAAGAGTTCACGTTTTGCGTTTAAACATGTGCAAATGTGCACAAATTATGCATTCAATTATGTCAATTTGATTTATGAGTTTGAAATGATATAATTTACAATTTTGATAAAAAATATGTAATTGGACCATTTGAAAACACGTTTCAAACCATTTACGCACAAATTTGCAAGAGTTCATATTTTGCACTTTAACATGCATAAACGTGCAAAAATTGGGCATTTAACAATATCAATAATATTTATGGTCTTAGAATGCTAGAATATGTACTTATTATTGTTAATATGCAATTGGAACATTGGATAACATTTGAAAAGCATTTGTGCTCAAATTTCCATGAGTTAGCGTTTTGCATTCAAACGTGCGGAAATGTGCACAAATCATAGATTCAATTATGTCAATTCAGTTTTTGAGTTTGGAATGATATAATTTATAATTTTTCTCATAAATATATAATTGGACCATTCAAAAACACATTGCAAACAATTTATGGACAAATTTGCAGGAATTCACATTTTGCACTTTAATATGCATGAACTTGCACAAATTGCACATTTAATAATATCAATAATATTTATGGGCTTAGAATGCTAGAATATGTACTTATTATTTTTAATATGCAATTGAAACATTGGATAACATTAGAAAACCATTTGTCCAAAAATTTGAAGGAGTTCACGTTTTACGTTCAAACATGTGCAAATGTGCACAAATTTTGCATTCAATTATGTTAATTTGATCTATTAGTTTAGAATGATATAATTTATAATTTTGATAAAAAAATATGTAATTGGACCATTCGAAAACACGTTTCATACTATTTATGCACAAATTTGCAAACATTTTGCGCTCTAACATGCACAAACGTGCACAAATTATGCATTCAATAATATCAATAATATTTATGGGCTTAGAATGCTAGAATATGTACTTATTATTATTAATATGCAATTGTAACATTGGATAACATTTGAAAAATATTTGTGCACAAATTTGCACGAGTTCACATTTTGGGTTTAAACATGCGCAAATGTGCACAAATTGTGCATTCAATTATGTCAATTTGATTTCTGTGTTTGGAATTATATAATTTGTAGTTTTGCTCATAAATTTGCAATTGGACCATTGCAAAACATGTTTTAAACAATTTGAGCGCAAATTTGCAGGAGTTCACATTTTACGTTCAAACATGCGCAAATGTGCACAAATTGTGCTTTCAATTTTTTCAGTTGGATTTATGAGTTTGGAATGATATAATTTGTAAGGACATGATTCAATATATGTTGTTGTAGATAGGTTTTCTAAAATGACTCACTTTATAGCATGTAGAAAAACTAATGATGCATAACAAGTTGCGGATTCGTTCTTGAAAGAGATTATTCGTTTGCATGGCATGCCTAGAACAATTGTGAGTGATAGAGATGCTAAGGTTTTAAGCTACTTTTGGAAGACTTTGTGGGGTAAATTGGGCACTAAAATTTTATTTTCTACAACATGTCATCCACAAACTGATGGGCAAACTAAGGTAGTTAATAGAACTTTATCTCAATTACTAAGAACCATTGTTAGGCATAATTTGAAGTCATGGGAAGATTGCTTGCCACATATTGAATACGCATATAATCATAGTGTGCATTCTTCTACCAATTTATGTCCTTTTGAGATTATTTATGTTTTTATTCCATTGAGTCCTTTGGATTTGATTGCTTTACCTTTAAGTGAACAAGTAAATCTAGATGGAAAGAAGAAGGCAAAATTTGTGAAGTCCTTACATGAAAAGGTACGAGCAAATCTTGAAAGAAAGAATGAGAAATATGCCAAACATGCAAACAAGGGGCGCATAAAAGTTATATTTCAACCAGGTGATTGGGTTTGGGTAATTTTGCGTAAAGAAATATTTCCCACTCAAAGGAAATCTAAATTGATGCCACGTGGTGATGGACCCTTCCAAGTGTTAGAGCGCATCAATGACAATGCTTACAAGATTGACTTACCCGGTGAATATGGTGTAAGTACTATGATACGGAACCTCCAAGAATAAGCTTGAGAACCCCTTTATGTATTCGAACCCCCAAAGCATTAACTTGAAAACCCCAATAGTCAATTCAGCAACAACCCCTAAGAATGGTTAGAAATTAGATTACTTAGATGATCAAAGAATTAGAATAAAGAAAACTCGTTTCTAAATTCCAATTTCGAAACACTCCATAAGAAGATGATCAATCTACTTGAATGTTCCTTAAAGCATGTATTCTACACAAGAACACAAAGATAAAACCAAAACAACCTTTAGGTTTTAAAACTTCAATTCTGAATAATAAAATTCGTCCAAGGCATATATATATAGCCTTTACAAGGTTTTCCTTACTGAGTAAGGAAAACTAATAACCCTAATCACAAAAAAAAGGAAATTAATCTAATGAGACCTCAAATAGGAATTTGGACATACTTCCTATTTTAAGAATAATTAAACTAACTAAAACTAATGGGCTTTTAAAATAACAAATTCGTCCAGCCCTTATTTAACATAATTAAACCTAAATAATAATGCTTAAATAACTCTCCCATGCATATTCGGCCAACCCATAACAAATGAGGCCCATTATATACTTAATTAAACCCATTAATAACTTGGACTTGAATTAAGTTGTATTGAACTTGAGCTGCACTTGGCACAAAGCTTTGGTGTCCTTGTAAACTTTCACTAGCTAAGTTCACAAAGCCATGTAGATGATGGATTAAGGCTTCTTGAAGCTTCTTAGATTGAGACCTTGTTATAGGTCTTTGAGGCATGCTGATTGGACTCAAAACCTCTTGAACTTGATCCTTGCCTTCTTGACCATGCTCATCTTCATCATGTTGAATTCTTTGAACTTGGTGTGTTGGCTGCTCCATAACATACTACATTTAATGTTGCTGATTTATCTCTTTTTGATTTTGATGTAGGTGCTAATTCGAGGATGAATCATCTTGAGGAAGGGGGGAATGATGCAACCAAGCTAAGAAAGCCCATCAAACCAAATGATCCATTGCATTATGAGGGACCAATGACAAGATCAAGGACAAAGAAGTTCAAACAAGCATTGAATTTACTTGTCCTTCACATTACAAGCAAGTTAGTGGATTTGACTACAAGTATAAGCTTGGAGCCACATGATGAAGAATTCAAGCTAATTAGCTTAATTTCCTATTCTGAAATTAATTAGCTTGAATTGGATGAATTTGGAAGTTGTTTTTTCTATTTTAGAGTCAATAAGGAAGATTCAAGAAGATTCTAGAAGATATGAGAAGATTCAAGGATATTCTAAGTCAAAGTCAATAAGTCAACAAGTTAAAGTCAAAGTCAAATAGTCAACAAGTCAAAGTCAAATAGTTAACAAGTCAAAGTCAATGGTCAATGGTCAACATGTGACATGGCATGCTTCAATTCTTAGTTGTCATGAGTTGTCATTTTGCTTAGTTGTCATGACTTGTAATGAGTAGTCAATTTTGACTTTTCAAAGATGAGTTGTCATTAGTTGTCCTATTTTGAAGGAAATCTCCTTAATTAAGGATGTTCCTATATAGGTATCTTTGAGAATATGGAATAGAACCTTTTCCTTCAAGGATTAGGATGTTTACATGCCTATATAAGGGCTAACCATATGACATACGAATTTAAACATTGGAATATTAAAAAGTGAAATTTTTCCTTATACTTTGTTCTTTTGAAACTTTGCAAGTTTACTTGGATTGTTTCACATCTACCTTTCATTACAATTGCTAGGTTAGACTTAGAATTGTGTGATTGTTCATCTTTTAATAGCTAAGTATCTTGCTTCAATTTAATAAGCAAGGGGTTTAGTTCCATCTTCACAACCTTATCTTGACAATCTTGGGCAATGATTTTAAAGTTAATACGCGTTCTATCTTTGTTATAGGTAGGGTTTGTATAAGTTTGGTATGAAAGCCAAACTTCAAGGTTTGGTTATTATCCTTTAATTTTCGTTCATAATTTCTTCTTCTTCTCCTCAATTCTTCTTAATTTAAAAAAAATCAAAAAAATAAAAAAAATCCAATCATTGTGTTTTATGCAAAAGGGTTCAAAATCTATCAAAACACTTTTAATTGAGTTAGTTTGTTCAATTTCCACATCTATTGAGAAAATAAAACAAAAAAATTTTTACTTTGTTTTAATTAAGAATTGTGTTTTTGTTGTGTTTGTGGGTTTAGAACTCAAATTTGACTTCTTTTGTTAATTTTCGTTGTGTACAATTTCTTGGCTCTAAAAATTGGGTTTTTTCTTGATTTTAAGCTAAGTTTTATTCACTTGCTTATTTTCTTGTTTATTTGATTCGTGAATAGTCACTTTGAATTTTAAGTTTAATTTCATTTTTGTGATTGTGGTGTTGAGTTGATTAAGCAATTTTTGCATAATTTGCATTAGTTTTATTAGAATTGAGATTTGGGGAATTTGAGTGGTAAAAGGTGAGTGGTGAGCTCATAAAAGGGTAAGAGCCTTATTGAGTGAAACACGAGTGTGAGTGCCATTTAAATTGAGTGAAACACGTAAGGGAGTGTTTTGGGAGATTTTTTTTTTGGTACTAATAATTTCTTGTAGGAAAAATTAAAGCAATGACTTAAGAAGGTGAAGAAGGAATGTCCGATCAAAAGATGTACATGAAATCCATGACCTAATTGTTTGACAAGTTGAGACTATATTTGGCAAATCAAATTGGAGACTTGGCAGACCAAATAGACAAGATAGAGTCAAGTCATCATGTAGATGCTAGTACAATCAATACTAGAACCTGTGGGAGACATGAATAAGAGGATGATGAACAAACATCCAATTCAGGCAGAAACGGGCATGCAAGATTTAATAACAACTTAGGAAGCATTAAGATGAAAATTCCAAGCTTTCAAGGCAAAAGTGATGCCGAAGCCTATTTGGAATGGGAGAAAAAGGTGGAGTTCATCTTTGAGTGCCATCAATATTCCAAAGAAAAGAAGGTGAAGCTAGCTACTGTAGAGTTTACTGATTATGCACTTGTTTGGTGGGATTAATTGGTAACTAGTAGAAGAAGGAACCATGATCGACCTATTGAGACATGGGAGGAGATGAAGGCAATCATGCGCAAGAGGTTTGTTCATACACACTATTATAAAGAATTGTATAATAAACTTCAAAACCTTGTACAAGGATCTAAAAGTGTAGAGGAGTACCATCAAGCAATGGAGATAGCTATGATTAGAGCAAATATTGATAAAGACTATGAGGCAATAATGGCGAGGTTTTTGCATGGGCTGAATAGAAACATAACCAACTTAGTGGAATTACATCACTATGTTGACATGGATGATATGTTGCACATGGCGATCAAGATTGAGAAGTAATTGAAGTTCAAGAATTCCAAAGGCAATTCAACTTCTTATAGTGCATCATGGAAGTCAAATTGGAAAAATGGAGATAAGAGCTTCACTAAGGAAAAATTTAACAACAATAAAGGAGGAAATGAAGGGGGGTAATGCCAAGACCAAAGACAAAGGTGAGACTCAAACTAAACGATCTCGTGATATTCAATGTTTTAAATGTTTGGGTTATGGGCATATCTCTTCTAACTGCCCAAATAAGCGCACCATGACTATGAGGGGTAGTGAAGTCTTTAGTGAAAGTGATTATGATGAGTGCAATTTGGAGATGCCTGAGCTTGAGGATGCAAGTGATGATGAGGCTGTACAAAGTCCATCACATGGTTAATTACTTATTACAAGGCGAATCATGAATGTGCAAACCAAGATAGAGGATGAGGCATAACGTGAGAACATCTTTCATATTAGATGCAAGGTGTAAGATAAGGTATGTTGTATGATCATTGATGGCAGTAGTTGCACAAATGTCATCAGTACCATGTTAGTTGAGAAATTGCATTTATATACCATAAATCACCCTAGGCCTTACACATTGCAATGGTTGAATGATTATGGGGAGATAAAAGTAACTAAACAAGTGAAGATAACATATTCCATAGGCAAATATAAAGATGAAGTATTGTGTGATGTAGTGCCTATGCAAGCTTGTCATATTCTTTTGGGGCATCCTTGGCAATATGATAGGAGGGCTAATCATAATGGGTTTTCTAATAGATATTCTTTTGTAATAAATGATGTACCCATTACCCTTAAACCTTTAACCCCTAAAGAAGTGTATGAGGACCAAAAAGTCCTAAAGTAAAGATTTAAAGAGTTTTAAAAAGAAAAAGCAATAAAAAGAGAGAGAGAGAGAGTTTGCATAAAAAAGAAAAGGCAAACAAGCAAAAGGAGAGCTGTGAGAAAAGCAATGAAAGGAGTGAGCAAAGAGTGGAAAAAGGAGAGCTTGAGGGGATGCACAATGAGAAAAAAAAGAGTGATATGCATGCAAAAGGAGAGTTGAGTGTGAATAAGGTAAAACAAGAGAGAAAAGCAAGTTTTTATGCAAAAGAAAAAGATGTGAGGAAAGCTTTACTTTTAAGGCAGCCTATGCTTGTACTTGCTTACTAGGAATCTTATTTGAGCTCTAACAATCTTAACCCTTCTTTTCCTAGTTCTTTTGTGAGATTATTGCAGGAATTTCAAGATTTGTTTCCCGATGATATTCCTAGTGGTTTACCACCAATAAGAGGAATAGAGCATCAAATTGACTTTGTACCTGGTTCTATAATTCCAAATAGATCCACATATAGATGCAATCCTGAGGAAACCAAAGAGTTGCAAAGGCAAGTTGAGGATCTTATGAACAAATGTTACATTAGAGGAAGCATGAGCCCGTGTGCCGTTCCGGTTTTACTTATGCCTAAGAAGGATGGAACTTGGAGAATGTGTGTTGATTGTCGCACAATTAATAAAATAATGGTAAAGTATCATCATCGTATTCCTAGGTTAAATGATATGCTTGATGAGTTGCATGGGGCTGTTATATTTTCCAAGATTGATTTGAAAAGTGGTTATCATCAAATTCGCATGAAAGAGGGTGATGAGTGGAAAACTGCATTTAAAACAAAATATGGTTTATATGAGTGGTTAGTCAAGCCTTTTGGTTTAACTAATGCACCTAGCACTTTTATGAGATTAATGAACCATGTTTTGTATGCTTTCATTGGAAAATTTGCGGTTGTTTATTTTGATGATATACTTATATATAGTAAATCTTTGGAAGAGCATATTGAACATGTGCATTTGGTTTTGGAAGTGCTGTGTAAGGAATGTTTATATGCTAACCTCAAAAAGTGTAGTTTTTGCACACATAAGCTTTTTTTCTTAGGCTTTATTGTTAGTGCAAAAGGAATAAAGGTAGATGAAGAGAAGGTCAGGGCAATTAAAGACTGGTCTACACCTAGAGGAGTTGGTGATGTGTGAAGTTTTCATGGTCTTGCAAACTTTTATAGGCAATTTGTGAGGGATTTTAGTACCATTGCAATGCCATTGACTGAAGTCATCAAGAAAAATGTTGGCTTCAAGTGGGGAGAAGCACAAGAACAAGCATTTAACATGCTTAAGGATAAATTGACATCTGCTCCTTTACTTACTCTACCTAAATTTTCTAAAACATTTAAAATTGAATGTGATGCTTCAGGTTTTGGAATTGGGGTTGTTCTAATGCAAGATGGACAACCAATTACTTATTTTAGTGAAAAGTTAAATGGTGCAAGCTTGAAGTACCCCACCTATGACAAAGAGATGTATGCCTTAGTTCGCGCTTTGGAGACATGGCATCATTATTTATTGCCTAAAGAGTTCATGATACATACTGATCATGAATCCTTGAAGCACTTAAAGGGGAAAAATGAGCTTAACAAATGACATGCTAGGTGGAGTGAATTCATTGAGTCATTTCCTTATTTCATTAAATACAAGCAAGGTAAAGAGAATGTTATGGCTGATGCACTTTCAAGAAGGTATACTTTACTTGCTTCTTTAGATGCCAAATTGCTAGGATTTGAATACATAAAAGAGTTATATGAGAATGACAGTGATTTTGGTAGTGTTTATCATGCATGTGAAAATATTACTTTTGAAAACTTCTATAGGCATGATGGTTACTTGTTTAAAGAGAAACGGTTGTGTGTTCCTAACTGTTATATGTGTGAATTACTTATTCATGAAGCACACGAGGGTGTTTTAATGGGACATTTTGGTATAGCCAAGTCTTTAGATGTTTTACATGATCACTTTTATTAGCCTAACATGAAAAAAGATGTTAGAATTTATGATAAGCGGATTGTGTGTAAACAAGCTAAGTCTAAGTTAAAACCACATGGTTTGTATATGCCTCTACCCGTGCCTAGCTCACCTTGGATTGATATTTCCATGGATTTTATGCTTGGTTTACCTAGGATTAGGCAAGAACATGATTCAATAAATGTTGTTATAGATAGGTTTTCTAAAATGGCTCACTTTATAGCATGTACAAAAACTAATGATGCACAACATGTTGCAGATTTGTTCTTTAAAGAGATTGTTCATTTGCATGGCATGCCTAGAACAATTATGAGTGATAGAGATGCTAAGGTTTTAAGGTACTTTTAGAAGACTTTGTGGGGTAAATTGGGTACTAAACTTTTATTTTCTACAACATGTCATCCACAAACTAATGGGCAAACTGAGGTAGTTAATAGAACTTTATCTCAATTACTAAGAACCATTGTTAGGCATAATTTGAAGTCATGGGAAGATTGCTTGCCACATATTGAATTTTCATATAATCGTAGTGTGCATTCTTCTACTAATTTTTGTCCTTTTGAGATTGTTTATGGTTTTATTCCATTGAGTCCTTTAGATTTAATTGCTTTACCTTTGAGTGAACAAGTAAATATAGATGGAAAGAAGAAGGCAGAATTTGTGAAGTCCTTACATGAAAAGGTGCGAGCAAATCTTAAAAGAAAGAATGAGCAATATGCCAAACATGTAAACAAGAGGCGCATAAAAGTTATATTTGAACCAGGTGATTAGGTTTGGGTACTTTTGCATAAAGAAAGATTTCCCACTCAAAGGAAATCTAAATTGATGCCACGTGGTGATAGACCCTTCCAAGTGTTCGAGCGCATCAATGACAATGCTTACAAGATTGACTTACCCAGTGAATATGGTGTAAGTGCTACATTTAATGTTGCTAATTTATCTCTTTTTAATTTTAATGTAGGTGCTAATTCAAGGATGAATCATCTTGAGGAAGGAGGGAATGATGCAACCAAGCTAAGTAAGCCCACCGAACCAAGTGATCCATTGCATTATAAGGACAAAGAAGTTCAAACAAACATTGAATTTGCTTGTCTTTCACATTACAAGCAAGTTGGTGGATTTGACCACAAGTATAAGCTTGGAGCTGCATGATGAAGAATTCAAGCTAATTAGCTTAATTTCCTATTCTAAAATTAATTAGCTTAAATTGGACGAATTTGGAAGTTTTTTTTCTATTTCAGATTCAATAAGGAATATTCAAGAAGATTATAGAAGATATGAGAAGATTCAAGAATATTCCAAGTCAAAGTCAATAAATCAACAAGTCAAAGTCAAAGTCAAAATAGTCAAACAAGTCAAAATCAAGGGTCAATGGTCAACATGTGACATGGCATGCTTCAATTCTTAGTTGTCATGAGTTGTCATTTTGCTTAGTTGTCATGACTTGTAATGAGTTGTCAATTTTGACTTTTCAAAGATGAGTTGTCATTAGTTGACCTATTTTGTTGGAAATCTCCTTAATTAAGGATTTTCCTATATAGGTATCTTTAGGAATAAGGAATAGAAACTTTTCCTTTAAGTATTAGGTTGTTTACATGCCTATATAAGGGCTAACCATATGACATACGAATTTAAGCATTGAAATATTAAAAAGTGAGGTTTTTCCTTATACTTTGTTATTTTGAAACTTTGCAAGTTTACTTGAATTATTTCACATCTACCTTTCATTACAATTGCTAGGTTAGACTTAGAATTGTGTGATTGTTCATCTTTTAATAGCTAAGTATCTGGCTTCAATTTAATAAGCAAAGGGTTTAGCTCCATCTTCACAACCTCATCTTAATGATCTTGGGCAACGATTTCAAAGTTGGATGCATGTTCTATCTCTGTTATAAGTAGGGTTTGTATCAATGTACTTGTTATTATTAATATTAAATTGGAGCATTGGATAACATTTGAAAACCATTTGTGCACAAATTTGCACAAGTTCACGTTATGCGTTCAAACAAGCACAAATTGTGCATTCGATTATGGCTACTTGATTTATGAGATTGGAATGATATAATTTTTAATTTTGCTCAAAATATCTACTTGGACCATTGGAAAACACGTTTCAAACCATTTATGCACAAATTTGCAAGAGTTCACATTTTGTGCTCTAACATGCATAAACGTGAACAAATTGCACATTCAATAATATCAATAATATTTATGGGCTTAGAATGCTAGAATATGTGCTTAATATTTTTAATTTGCATTTGGAACATTGGATAACATTTGAAAAATATTTGTGCTCAAATTTGCACGAGTTCACGTTTGGCCTTCAAACGTGCAGAAATTGTGCATTCAATTATGTCAACTTGATTTATGAGTTTGGAATTATACAATTTATAATTTTTCTCATAAATATGTAATTGGACCATTCAAAAACACATTTCAAACCATTCATGCACAAATTTGCCAGAATTTATATTTTGCACTCTAACATTCATAAATGTGCACAAATTGGGCATTTAATAATATCAATAATATTTATGGGCTTATAATCCTTGAATATGTACTTATTACTGTTAATATACAATTGGAACATTTGAAAAACATTTGTGTAAAATTTGCACAAGTTCACATTTTGCATTCAAACATGCACAAATGTGCACAAATTGTGCATTCAATTATGTCAATTTGATTTTATGAGTTCAGAATGATATAATTACAATTTTTCTCATAAATATGTGATGGGACCATTCAAAAACATGTTTCAAACCATTTATGGACAAATTTGTAAGAGTTCACATTTTGCGCTCTAGCATGCATAAACATGCACAGATTGCGCATTCAATAATATCAATAATATTTATCGGCTTAGAATGCTAGAATATGTACTTATTCTTGTTAATCTACAATTGGAACATTGGATAACATTTGAAAACCATTTATGAACAAATTTGCACAAGTTCACATTTTGCATTCAAACAAGCACAAATAGTGCATTCAATTATGGCTACTTGATTTATGAGTTTGGAATGATATAATTTGTAATTTTGCTAAAACTATGTAATTGGACCATTGGAAAACATGTTTCAAACCATTTATGCACAAATTTGCAAGAGTTCACATTTTGCGGTCTAGCATGCATAAATGTGCACAAATTGTGCATTCAATAATATCAATAATATTTATGGACTTAGAATGCTAGAATATGTACTTAATATTGTTAATATGCAATTGGAACATTGGATAACATTTGAAAAATATTTGAGCACAAATTTGCACGATTTCACGTTTTGTGTTCAATCAAGCACAAATTATGAATCAATTATGGCTACTTGATTTATGAGTTTGGAGTTATATAATTTGTAATTTTTCTCAAAATATATAGTTGGACCATTGGAAAACATGTTTCAAACCATTTTTGCAAAAATTTGCAAGAGTTTACATTTTGTAGTCTAGCATGCACAAACGTGCACAAATTATGCATTGAATAATATCAATAATATTTATGGGCTTAAAATTCTGGAATATGTACTTATTATTGTTAATAGGCAATTGGAACATTGGATAACATTTGAAAAATATTTGTGCATAAATTTGTATGACTTCACGTGTTGCATTCAAATATGCGCAAATGTGCACAAATTGTGCATTCAATTATGTCAATTTGATTTTTGAGTTTGGAATGACATAATTTATAATTTTTCTCATAAATATGTAATTGGACCATTGAAAAATCATGTTTCAAACCTTTTATGGACAAATTTGCATGAGTTGACATTTTGCGCTCTAACATGAATAAACGTGCACAAATTGTGCATTCAATAATATTAATAATATTTATGGGCATATAATGCTAGAATATGTACTTATTATTATTAATATTCAATTGGAACATTGGATGAAAGTAAAACATGAACTCGTGTAAATTTGTGCACAAATGTTTTTCAAATGTTATCTAATTGGAACATTGGATAACATTTGAAAAACATTTGTGCACAAATTTACACGAGTTCATGTTTTACTTTCAATCGTGCATACATGTGCAGAAACTATGCATTCAATTATGTCAACTTGATTTTTGAGTTTGGAATAATATAATTTATAATTTCGCTCGTAAATATATAATTGGACAATTTGAAAATACGTTTCAAACCATTTATGGACAAATTTGCAAGAGTTCTCATTTTGCACTTTAGCATCCACAAACGTGCACAACTTGTACATTCAATAATATTAATAATATTTATGGGCTTAGAATGCTAGAATATGTATTTATTATTGTTAATAGGCAATTGGAACATTGGATAACAATTGAAAAACTTTTGAGCACAAATTTGCACAAGTTCACGTTTTGCTTTCAAATGTGCAGAAATTGTGCATTGAATTATGCCAACTTGATTTATGAATTTAGAATGATATAATTTATAATTTTGCTCATAAATATGTAATTGGACCATTCCAAAACACGTTTTAAACCATTTATGCACAAATTTGTAAGAGTACACATTTTGCACTCTAACATGCATAAATGTGCACAAATTGCACATTCAATAATATCAATAGTATTTATGGGCTTAAAATGCTAGAATAAGTACTTATTATTGTTAATATGCAATTCGAACATTGAATAACATTTGAAAAACATGTGTGCATAAATTTGCACGAGTTCACATTTTTTGTTCAAACTATCACAAATTGTGCATTAAATTATGGCTACTTTTTTATGAGTTTGGAATGATATAATATGTAATTTTGGTCAAAATATGCAATTAGACCATTGGAAAACACGTTTCAAACCATTTATGTACAAATTGCAGGAGTTCACATTTTTCACTCTAACATGCATAAATGGGCACAAATTGCGCATTCAATAATATTAATAATATTTATGGGCTTAAATGCTAGAATATGTACTTATTATTGTTAATATGCAATTGGAACATTGGATAACATTTGAAAAACATGTGTGCATAAATTTGCACGAGTTCACATTTTTCATTCAAACTATCATAAATTGTGCATTAAATTATGGCTACTTTTTTTATGAGTTTGGAATGATATAATACGTAATTTTGGTCAAAATATGCAATTAGACCATTGGAAAACACGTTTCAAACCATTTATGCACAAATTTACAAGAGTTCACATTTTGCACTCTAACATGCATAAATGTGCACAAATTGCGCATTCGATAATATCAATAATATTTATGGGCTTAAAATGCTAGAATATGTACTTATTATTGTTAATATGCAATTGGAACATTGGATAACATTTGAAAAACATGTGTGCATAAATTTGCACGAGTTCACATTTTTCGTTCAAACTATCACAAATTGTGCATTAAATTATGGCTACTTTTTTATGAGTTTGGAATGATATAATATGTAATTTTGGTCAAAATATGCAATTAGACCATTGGAAAACACGTTTCAAACCATTTATGCACAAATTTGCAAGAGTTTACATTTTGCACTCTAACATGTATAAATGTGCACAAAGTGCGCATTCAATAATATCAATAATATTTATGGGCTTAAAATGCTAGAATATGTACTTATTATTGTTAATATGCAATTGGAACATTGGATAACATTTGAAAAACATGTGTGCACAAATTGCACGAGTTCACATTTTTCGTTCAAACTATCACAAATTGTGCATTAAATTATGGCTACTTTTTTATGAGTTTGGAATGATATAATATGTAATTTTGGTCAAAATATGCAATTAGACCATTGGAAAACACGTTTCAAACCATTTATGCACAAATTTGCAAGAGTTCACATTTTGCACTCTAACATGCATAAATGTGCACAAAGTGCGCATTCAATAATATCAATAATATTTATGGGCTTAAAATGCTAGAATATGTACTTATTATTGTTAATATGCAATTGGAACATTAGATAACATTTGAAAAACATGTGTGCACAAATTTGCACGAGTTCACATTTTTCGTTCAAACTATCACAAATTGTGCATTAAATTATGGCTACTTTTTTATGAGTTTGGAATGATATAATATGTAATTTTGGTCAAAATATGCAATTAGACCATTGGAAAACACGTTTCAAACCATTTATGCACAAGTTTGCAAGAGTTCACATTTTGCACTCTAACATGCATAAATGTGCACAAAGTGCGCATTCAATAATATCAATAATATTTATGGGCTTAAAATGCTAGAATATGTACTTATTATTGTTAATATGCAATTGGAACATTGGATAACATTTGAAAAACATGTGTGCACAAATTTGCACGAGTTCACATTTTTCGTTCAAACTATCACAAATTGTGCATTAAATTATGGCTACTTTTTTATGAGTTTGAAATGATATAATATGTAATTTTGATCAAAATATGCAATTAGACCATTGGAAAACACGTTTCAAACCATTTATGCACAAATTTGCAAAAGTTCACATTTTGGGCTCTACCATGCAAAAACGTGCACAAATTGCTCATTCAATAATATTTATGGGCCTAGAATGGTTGAATATATACTTAATATTATTAATTTGCAATTGGAACTTTGGATAGCATTTGAAAAACATGTGTGCACAAATTTGCACGAGTTCACGTTTTGTGTTCAAGCAAGCACAAATTGTGCATTCAATTATGGCTACTTGATTTATAAGTTTGGAATGGTTTAATTTGTAATTTTTTTGAAAATATGCAATTGGACATTGGAAAACACATTTCAAACCATTTATGCAAAAATTTACAAGAGTTCACATTGCGCTCTAACATGCATAAACGTGCATAAATTGCGCATTCAGTAATATCAATAATATTTATGGGTATAGAATGATAGAATATGTACTTATTATTGTTTATATGTAATTCGAACATTG
Organism: Mallotus nudiflorus; assembly: GCA_947683625.1. Classification (NCBI taxonomy): domain Eukaryota; kingdom Viridiplantae; phylum Streptophyta; class Magnoliopsida; order Malpighiales; family Euphorbiaceae; genus Mallotus; species Mallotus nudiflorus. The sequence continues at coordinate 2,333,524 of CANTUR010000415.1, read as the reverse complement.
GATAACATTTGAAAAGCATTTGAGCACAAATTTGCACGAGTTCACGTTTTGCGTTCAAACATGTGCAAATGTGCACAAATTGTGCATTCAATTATATCAATTTGATTTATGAGTTCAGAATGATATAATGTATAATTTTTCTCATAAATATGTAATTGGACCATTCATAAATATGTTGCAAACCAATTATGGACAAATTTGCAAGAGTTCACATTTTGCGCTATAGCATGCATAAACGTGCAGAAATTGCGCATTCAATAATATCAATAATATTTATGGGCTTAGAATGCTAGAATATGTACATATTATTTTTTATATGCAAACAGAAAATTGGATAATATTTGAAAAATATTTGTGCACAAATTTGCATGAGTTCACATTTTGATTTCAAACGTGCGCAAATGTGCATAAATTGTGCATTCAATTATATCAACTTGATTTATGAGTTTGAAATGATGTAATTTATAAGTTTTCTCATAAATATGTAATTGCACCATTCGAAAACACATTTCAAACCATTTATGCACAAATTTGCAAGAGTTCACATTTTACTCTCTAACATGCATAAACATGCACAAATTGTGCATTCAATAATATTTATGGGCTTAGAATGCTAGAATCTTTACTTATTATTGTTAATGTGCAATTTGAACATTGGATAACATTTGAAAACCATTTCTGAACAAATTTTCACGAGGTCATGTTTTGCATTCAAACATGCGCAAATGTGCACAAATTGTGCATTCAATTATGTTAATTTGATTTATGAGTTTGGAATGATATAATTTATAATTTTGCTCATAAATATGTAATTTGACCATTGGAAAACACGTTCCAAACCATTTATGGACAAATTTGCAAGAGTTCATGTTTTGCACTCTAACATGCATAAATGTGCACAAAATGCACATTCAATAATATCAATAATATTTATGGGCTTAGAATTCTTGAATATGTACTTATTTTTGTTAATATGCAACTAGAACAATGGATAACATTTCAAAAACAAATTTGTGCACAAATTTGTATGGGTTCACATTTTGCTTTCAAACATACGCAAATGTGCAAAAATTATGCATTCAATTATGTCAACTTGATTTATGAGTTTGGAATGATATGATTTATAATTTTTCTTATAAATATGTAATTGCACCATTCAAAAAACACTTTCAAACCATTTATGGATAAATTTGCAAGAGTTCACATTTTGAGCTTTAACATGCATAACGTGCACAAATTGTACATTCAATAGTATCAATAATATTTATGGGCCTGAATGCTAGAATATGTACTTATTATTGTTAATATGCAATTGGAACATTGAATAACATTTGAAAACCATTTATGCACAATTCGCATGAGTTCACGTTTTGAGTTTAAACATGCACAAATGTGCACAAATTGTGCATTCAATTATGTTAAATTGATTTATGAGTTTGGAATGATATAATTTGTAATTTTTCTCAAAAATATGTAGTTGGGGCCATTGGAAAACACGTTTCAAACCATTTATGCACAAATTTGCAAGAGTTCACATTTTGTGCTCTAACATGCATAAACATGCACAATTGTGCATTCAATAATATCAATAATATTTATGGGCTTAGAATGCTAGAATATGCACTTATTATTGTTAATGTGCAATTGGAACATTGGATAAACATTTAAAAAATATTTATGCGCAAATTTGCACGAGTTCACGTTTTGCGTTCAAACATGCATAAATGTGCACAAATTGAGCATGTAATTATGTCAATTTGATTTATGAGTTTGGAATGATGTAATTTCTAATTTTTCTCATAATATGTAATTGGACCATTTGAAAACATGTTTCAAACTATTTATGGACAAATTTGCACGAGTTCACATTTTGTGCTCTAACATGCACAAAAGTGCACAAATTGCGCATTCAATAATATCAATAATATTTATGGGCTTGGAATGCTAGAATATGTACTTATTATTGTTAATATGCATTTATAACTAATATGAACCCTAAAAAGGATCAAAAAGTGCAATCATGGATGATTAATAAAATTTAGAGAGGATTCTCTTTGGTTACTTGGTGATTAACCATGTGACAACCTTTATGACTTATCAATCTATCTTTCAGATAGTAGATTGTGGTGCCTTTTTATAACCTTTGTTGCTTGTTTTTTATTGTTCAAAAGGTTAAAGTTTTGATATAGCTTTGGTTGTTTGGACTAATTATACATGAGGTGAAGGTTCTTTATGTCTGAATTGGAACTTGATTTGAACTTTCCTTGAGAGCGTGGTTTTGGTTCATTTTGAACGGTTTCCTAGAGTAGGTCATCTAGTGGTTTTGTATCAGTTTGGTATTAAAGCCAAACTTCAAGGTTTGGTTACATATCCTTTATTTTCATGTATTGTCTATTCTTTTCTTCTTCTCAATTCTTCAAAAATTGAAAAAAACAAAAAAAAAAATTTTTTTTTTGAGTGAAACACGAGAGAATTCATATCCTTGAGTGTAAACACGTAAGGAGTGTTTTGTGAGGATTTCTTTTCAATTTTTTTTTCTAAACTATCTTTGAGTGTGGTCATTATGGATATGCCTTATTTTCTTGGTAAGAATGATCCTTATGTTTACTTGGAATGGGTGCAACAAATAGAAGAGATATTTGATTCTCTTATGATAATTGATTTCCAAAAGTGCAAACTTGCTTCTCAAAAATTTCTAGGCCATGCTGCTATATGGTGGAAAGATTTGATGGTTTTATGGAGAGAGAATGGGAATTGCAAGATTAGAAATTGGGAATTAATGAAAAGGTTAATGACTAGACATTTTATTCCTCATGGTGTTAGGGATAAACACTATCTTAAATTACAAAGGCTTAAATAAGGGGATCAATTAAGTATTGATGATTATGCTAAAGAGTTTAAGTTTTGTGTAATTGCAAGTGATTTAGGTGAATCAGAAGGGCAAAAAATTACAAGATTTATAAGCGGGCTTAAAAGTGAAATTAGATAAGATCTTATGTTTATGGTACAATTGCAACTTATTTTGTCTTTGAATGATGTAATTTCACTTGCTTTGGATAGAGAAATTTTGAGTAATAAAGTTAGTAATCAAAGTGGTGCTAATGTTAAAGTGATGTTAAGTGATCATGAGAAGAAGCATGAGGATCAATTATGTGATCAAACTAATAAAGTCGAGGAAAGCATTGAAATATTAAAAGTGAGGTTTTTCCTTAAACTTTGTTCTTTGAAAACTTTGCAAGTTTACTTGAATTGTTTCACTTCTACCTTTCATTACAATTGCTAAGTTAGATTAAATTTAGAATTGTGTGATTGTTTATCTTATAATAGCTAAGTATCTTGATTCGAATTAATAAGCAAGGGGTTTAGCTCCATCAACACAACCTATCCTTGATGATCCTTGGGCAAGATTTCAAAGTTGGATGCACGTTCTATCTGTGTTATAGGTAGGGTTCATATTAGTTTGTTATCAAAGCATTATTCATGAAGAGAACTGTGACAAAGAAGTGGTTATATGTGAGGAGATCAAAGTAGAGTGCAAATCCAAGAATAGTGACTTTATTGAAATCATTGAAGATAATAAGGATTGTTTGCAAAGTTTTGAGCAATATAGTGAAGTTGTACAAGGATTAACTACTCAAGAAGTTGCTAATAGTGCATCTTGTGATCATGAAGAGTGCATGCATCATGAAAAGGAGTATCGAGAAGTTTGTACACAAAAGAAGGAGGAAAATAAAGAGCTGGTTATTCATCATGATTATGCTAATAACTCTATTCATTTTTTTCTAGTGTTATGAAAGTTTTTTTATAGACTTCTATGCCATACAAAGATCCATTTGTTAATGTTATTAAAGTTCCTTATGTCAATAATGCAATCTATGGTGTCTTTGCATCTACCAAGAAGAACTTGAGATATTCATGTTTCAAGTTTAGAAGGAAGCAACACAAATACAATCCTTACAAGTTCGTGGCATAGAATTCTATGTTCAATCAAGTTCAAGCTATATTCAAGCTATTTCTGTGGATTCCTACTTCAAAGGAGAGGCTTTTAACAAAGGTGTTTATGTTTGACCCTGGAGGATTTGCAAATTTATCAACTCTAGAATATGGCTATGATTCGAGGGTGAATCATCTTCAAGAGGGAGGGAATAATATGAACCCTAAAAGGGATCAAAAAGTGCAATCATTGATGATTATTAAAATTTAGAGAGGATTCTCTTTGGTTACTTGGTGATTAACCATGTGACAACCTTTATGACTTATCAATCTATCTTTCAGATAGTAGATTGTGGTGTCTTTTTAATAACCTTTGTTGCTTGTTTATTATTGTTCAAAAGTTTAAAGTTTTGATATAGCTTTGGTTATTTAGACTAACTAAACATGAGGTGAAGGTTCTTTATGTCTGAATTGGAACTTGATTTGAACTTTCCTTGAGAGCGTGGGTTTCGGTTGATGTTGAACGGGTTCCTAGAGCAGGTCGTCTAGTGGGTTCGTATCAATAACATTGGATAACATTTGAAAACCATTTGTCCATAAATTTGCAGGAGTTCACGTTTTGCGTTCAAATATAGGTAAATGTGCACAAATTATGCATTCAATTATGTCAATTTGATTTATGTGTTTCGAATGTTATAATTTATAATTCTGATAAAAAACATGTAATTGGACCATTCAAAAACATGTTTCATACCATTTAAGCACAAATTTGCAAAAGATCACATTTTGCACTCTAACATACACAAACGTGCACAAATTGTGCATTCAATAATATCAATAATATTTATGGGCTTAGAATGCTAGAATATGTACTTATTATTGTTAATATGTAATTGGAACATTGGATAACATTTGAAAAACATTTGTGCACAAATTTGCATGAGTTCACATTTTGCATCCAAACATGCGCAAATGTGCACAAATTGTGCATTCAATTATGTCAATTTGATTTATGAGTTTTGAATTTTATAATTTTTAATTTTGCTCATAAATTTGCAATTGGACCATTGGAAAACATGTGTTAGTAAATTTGAGCACAAATTTGCAGGGGTTCATATCTTGCATTTAAACATGCATAATTGTGCACAAATTGTGAATTCAATTTTTTCAATTGGATTTATGAGTTTCGAATGATATAATTTGTAATTTTTCTTGTAAATAAGCAATTATACCATTGAAAAACATGTTTCAAACCATTTTTGCCCAAATTTGCAAGAGTTCACATTTTGCGTAATAACATGCATAAACGTGCACAAATTTCGCATTCATTAATATCAATAATGTTTATCGGCTTAAAATGCTAGAATATGTACTTATTATTGTTAATATGCAATTGGAATATTGGGTAAAATTTTTGATACCATTTGTGTACAAATTTATGCTAGTTCACATTTTGCATTCAAATATGCGCAAATGTGCACAAGTTTGCATTTAATTATGTCAATTTGATTTATTAGTTTAGAATGATATAATTTGTAATTTTTCTCATAATATTGCAATTTGACCATTGGAAAAGATGTTTTAAATAATTTCTGCATAAATTTGTAGGAGTTCACATTTTACGTTCAAACATGCGCAAATGTGCACAAATTGTGCATTCAATTTTTTCAATTGTATTTATGAGTTTGGAATGATATAATTTGTAATTTTGCTTGTAAATAAGCAATTAGACCATTGAAAAACACGTTTCAAACCATTTATGCCCAAATTTGCAAGAGTTCACATTTTGCGCCATAACATGCATAAACATGCACAAATTGTGCATTCAATAATATCATTAATGTTTATCGGCTTAGAATTCTAGAATATGTACTTATTATTGTTAACATGCATCTGGAACATTGGATAACATTTGAAAACCATTTGTCCACAAATTTGCACGAGTTCACATTTTGCTTTCAAACATATGCAAATGTGCACAAATTGTGCATTCAATTATGTCAATTTGTTTTATGAGTTTGGAATGGTATAAATTATAATTTTTCTCATAAATATGTAATTGTACCATTTGAAAACACGTTTCAAACCACTTATGGACAAATTTGCTAGAGTTCACATTTTGGGCTCTAACATGCATAAACGTGCACAAATTGTGCATTCAATAATATCAATAATATTTATGGGCTAAGAATAATAATATGTGCTTATTATTATTAATATGCAATTGGAACATTGGATAACATATTAAAACCATTTGTGCACAAATTTGCACTAGTTCACGTTTTGAGTTCAAATATGCGCAAATGTGGACACATTGTGCATTCAATTATGTAAATTTGATTTATTAGTTTGGAAAGATATAATTTGTAATTTTGCTCATAAATATGTAATTGGACCATTGGAAAACATGTTTTAAACCATTTATGCACAAATTTGCAAGAGTTCACATTTTGCGTTCAAACATGCGCAAATGTGCACAAATTGTACATTCAATTATGTCAATTGGATTTATGAGTTTGGAATGATATGATTTGAAATTTTTCTCATAAATATACAATTGAACCTTTGGAAAACATGTTTTAAAACCATTTATACACAAATTTACAGGAGTTCACATTTTATAATCAAACATGCACAAACGTGCACAAATTGTGCATTCAATAATATCAATATATTTATGGGCTTAGAATGCTAGAATATGTACTTATTATTTTTAATATGCAATTGGAACTTTGGATAACATGTTTTAAACCATTTATGAACAAATTTGCAGGAGTTCACATTTTGCATTCAAACATGCACAAATTGCACATTCAGTTATGTGGTATGGATTTTTGAGTTTGGAATGACATAATTTGTAATTTTACATGAAAATAAGAATTGGACCATTGGAAAACACGTTTCAAACCATTTATGCCCAAATTTGCAAGAGTTCACATTTTGTGCCCTAATATGCATAAACATGCACAAATTGCGCATTCAATAATATCAATAATATTAATAGGTTTAGAATGCTAGAATATGTACTTGTTATTATTGATATGCAATTAGAACTTTGGATAACATGTTTAATACCATTTGTGTGAAAATTTGCACAAGTTAACGTTTTGCGTTCAAGTATACACAAATGTGTACAAATTGTGAATTCAATTATGTCATATGGATTTTTGAGCTTGGAATGATATAATTTGCAATTTTACTTTAAAATAAGCAATTGGACCATTAGAAAACACATTTCAAACCATTTATGCCCAAATTTGCAGGAGTTCACATTTTATGCCCTGATATGCATAAACGTGCACAAATTGCACATTCAATAATATTAATAATAACTAAGGGCTTAGAATGCTAGAATATGTACTTATTGTTATTAATATGCAATTGGAACTTTGGATAACATGTTTAATACCATTTGTGTGCAAATTTGCATAAGTTCACATTTTGCGTTCAAACATGCACAAATGTGCACAAATTGTGCATTCAATTATGTCAATTTGATTTATGAGATTGGAATGATATAATTTGTAATTTTTCTCATAAATATGCCATTGGACCATTGGAAAAAAACTTTTAAACCATTTATGCACAAATTTGTAGGAGTTTACATTTTACGTTCAAATGTGCACAAATTGTGCATTCAATTATGTCATTTGGATTTTTGAGTTTAGAATGATATAATTTGTAATGTTTCCTGAAAATAAGCAATTGCACCGTTGTAAAACACATTTCAAACCATTTATGCCCAAATTTGCAGGAGTTCACATTTTGCGCCCTAACATGCATAAACATGCACAAATTGTGCAATCAATAATATCAATAATATTTATGGGTGTACAATGCTAGAATATGTACTTATTATTGTTGATATGCAATTGGAACATTGGGTAACAATTTTGAAACCATTTGTGTACAAATTTATGCTAGTTCAAGTTTTGTGTTCAAATATGCGCAAATGTGCACAAATTGTGCATTCAATTATGTCAATTTTATTTATTAGTTTAAAATGATATAATTTTTAATTTTGCTCATAAATATGCAATTGGACCATTGGAAAACATGTTTTAAACCATTTATGCAGAAATTTATTGGAGTTCACATTTTGCGTTCAAACATGCGCAAATGTGTGCAAATTGTGCTTTCAACTATTTCAATTTGATTTATGAGCTTGGAATGATATAATTTGAAATTTTGATCATAAATATGCAATTGGACCATTGGAAAACATGTTTTAAACAATTTATGCATAAATTTACAGGAGTTCACATTTTTGCGTTCAAACATGCACAAATTGTGCATTCAACTATGTCAATTTGATTTATCAGCTTGGAATGATATAATTTTTAATTTTGGTCATAAATATGCAATTGGACCATTGAAAAACATGTTTTAAACCATTTATGCACAAATTTGCAGGAGTTCACATTTTTGCGTTCAAGCATGCGCAAATCTGCACAAATTGTGCATTCAAATATGTCGATTAGATTTATGAGTTTGGAATGATATAATTTGTAATTTTTCTTATGAATAAGTAGTTGGACTATTGCAAAACACATTTCAAACTATTTATGCCCAACTTTGCAGGAGTTCACATTTTGCGGCCTAATATGCATGAATGTGCACAAATTGCGCATTGAATAATATCAATAATATTTTTGGGCTAAGAAAGCTAGTATATGACCTTATTATTGTTGATACACAATTGGAACACTGGATAACATTTTTAAAACCATTTGTGTATAAATTTACACTAGTTCACGTTTTGCATTCAAATATGCGCAAATGTGCACAAATTGTGCGTTCAATTATGTCAATTTAATTTATTAGTTTGGAATGATATAATTTTTAATTTTTCTAATAAATATGAAATTCGACCATTGGAAAACATGTTTTAAACCATTTATGCACAAATTTGCAGGAGTTCACATTTTATGTTCAAACATGCGCAAATGTGCACAAATTGTACATTCAATTATGTCAATTGTATTTTTGAGTTTAGAATTATATAATTTGTAATTTTTCTCATAAATATGCAATTGGACCATTGAAAAATAGGTTTTAAACTGTTTATATAAAAATTTACAGGAGTTCACATTTTATGTTCAAACATGCACAAATTGTGCATTCAGTTATGTCAGTAGGATTTATGAGTTTGGAATGATATAATTTGTAATTTTGCTTGTAAATAAGAAATTTGAACATTATAAAACATGTTTCAAACAATTTATTCCTAAATTTATAGGATTTCACATTTTTTGCTCTAACATACATAAACGTGCATAAATTGCGTATTCAATAATATCAATAATATTTGTGGGCTTAGAATGCTAGAATATGTACTTATTATTGTTGATATTTTATAACCATTTGTGTACAAATTTGCACTAGTTCACGTTTTACATTCAAATATGCGTAAATGTGCACAAATTGTGCATTCAATTATGTCAATTTGATTTATTAGTTTGGAATGATATAATTTGTAATTTCGCTCATAAATATGCAATTGGACCATTGGAAAATTTGTTTTAAATGATTTATGCACAAATTTGCAGGAGTGCACATTTTACGTTCAAACATGCGCAAAATGTGCACAAATTGTGCATTCAATTATGCAAATTGGATTTATGTGTTTGGAATGATATAATTTGTAATTTTTCTCATAAATATGCAATTAGACCATTGGAAAACATGTTTTAAACCATTTATGCACAAATTTATAGGACTTCTCATTTTGCGTTCAATCATGCACAAATTGTGCATTCAATTATGTCAATTGGATTTATGATTTTGGAATGATATAATTTGTAATTTTGCTTGCGAATAAGCAATTGGACCATTGGAAAACACGTTTCAAACCATTTATGCCCAAATTTGCAGAAGTTCACATTTTGCACCCTAACATGCATGAATGTGCACAAATTGTGCATTGAATAATATCAATAATATTAATGGGCTTAGAAAGCTTGTATATGTTCTTATTATTGTTGATATGCCATTGGAACATTGGATAAAATTTTTAAAACCATTTGTGTACAAATTTGCACTAGTTCATGTTTTGCATTCAAATATGCGCAAATGTGCATAAATTGTGCATTCAATTATGTCAATTTAATTTATTAGTTTGGAATGATATAATTTTTAATTTTTCTAATAAATATGCAATTTGACCATTGGAAAACATGGTTTAAACCATTTATGCATAAATTTGTAGGAGTTTACATTTTGCGTTCAAACATGTGCAAATGTACACAAATTGTGCATTCAATTATGTTAATTGTATTTTTGAGTTTGGAATTATATAATTTGTAATTTTTCTCATAAATATGCAATTGTACCATTGGAAAACATGTTTTAAACCATTTATGCACAAATTTGCAGGAGTTCACTTTTTGTGTTCAAACATGCACAAATTGTGCATTCAATTAAGTGAATTAGATTTATGAGTTTGGAATGATATAATTTGTAATTTTGCTTGTAAATAAGAAATTGGAACATTGGAAAACACGTTTCAAACCATTTATGCCCAAATTTGCAAGAGTTAACATTTTGCGCTCTAACATGCATAAACGTGCACAAATTGCCCACTCAATAATATCAGTAATATTTGTGGGCTTAGAATTCTAGAATATGTACTTATTATTGTTGATATGCAATTGGAACATTGGATAACATTTTTATAACCATTTGTGTACAAATTTGCACAAGTTCACATCTTGCGTTCAAATATGCACAAATTGTGCATTCAATTATGTCAATTTGATTTATTAGTTTGGAATGATATAATTTCTAATTTTGCTCATAAATATACAATTGGACCATTGGAAAATTTATTTTAAACGATTTATGTACAAATTTGTAGGAGTGCACATTTTGCATTCAAACATGCACAAAATATGCACAAATTGTGCATTCAATTATGTCAAATGGATTTATGTGTTTGGAATTATATAAATTGTAATTTTTCTCATAAATATGCAATTGGACCATTGGAAAACATGTTTTAAACCATTTATGCACAAATTTGCAGGAGTTCACATTTTGTGTTCAAACATGCACAAATTGTGCATTAAATTATGTCAATTTGATTTATTACTTTGGAATTATATAATTTGTAATTTTTCTCATAAATATGCAATCTGACCATTGGAAAACACGTTTCAAGCCATTTATGCCCTAATTTGCAGGAGTTCACATTTTGCACCATAACATGCTTAAACGTGAACAAATTGCGCATTGAATAATATCAATAATATTAATGGGCTTAGAATGCTAGAATATGTACTTATTATTGTTAATATACAATTGGAACATTGGATAACATTTTTAAAACCATTTGTGCACAAATTTGCACTAGTTCACGTTTTGCGTTCAAATATGCGTAAATGTGCACAAATTGTGCATTCAATTATGTCAATTTGATTTATTAGTTTGGAATGATATAATTTGTAATTTTTCTCATAAATATGCAATTGGACCATTAGAAAACATGTTTTAAACCATTTATGGACAAATTTGCAAGAGTTGACATTTTGTGTTCAAACATGCGCAATTGCACACAAATTGTACATTTTATTATGTTAATTGGATTTATGAGTGTGGAATGATATAATTTGAAAATTTTCTCATAAATATGAAATTGGACCATTGGAAAACATGTTTTAAACCATTTATTCACAAATTTACAGGAGTGCACATTTTGTTATCAAACGTGCACAAATTGCGCATTCAATAATATCAATAATATTTATGGCCATAGAATGCTAGAATATGTACTTATTATTGTTGATATGTAATTGAAGCATTGGATAACATTTTTAAAACCATTTGTTCACAAATTTGCACTAGTTCACATTTTACATTTTTAAATCTCTTTAGCATGATAGTCTTTATCTCTTGCCATATAGAGACAGGTTCTTCTCCACAATACCTCCTTGAGACCACTAATTGATTCCACCAAGCTAGTGCATAGCCCATGAATGCACTAGTTGCAAGATTGAATTTCTTTTCCTTGTAGTAGTTGTGGCAATTAAACACAAAATCTATCTTCTTTTCCCATGCTAGATATGCTTTAAGTTCATTTCTCTGCCATGGAAATTAGGTATCTTCATCTTTATGCTCCTAAGATTGTTATCTTGCTTATTATGCTCTTGAATGCTCTCATTAACAAACTCATCATCATCACACCATCTCCCTCCATGAACTTGTCTATATGTGATTTAAGTCATATTATTGGTGTTATTAGCGATGGTTATGGCTTGGCTTTGCTCTAAACTCCCTATTTGCTCTCGAACCTTTTGATGGCTATTTAATAATTGACTCATTTGTTCTTACATCGCCTTCATAAAGAGCTTCAATTCGAGATCTATCTCAACCTCCTTTAGATCTGCCATGTTATAAATAAAGAAACAAAAGAAAACAAAAAGTCACAAGTAACACTCCCTCACGTGTTTGCACTCAAAGAATGTCACTTAATCCTCGTGTTTCACTCAATTAGGCTTTTACCCTCTTATGAGCTCACCACTTGCCTTTCACCTCTCAAATTCCTTTCTTATAGTTCTTATGGAACTTAAGTTACTAATTATCAAATTAAGCTCAATACAAAATAAACAAAGCAAAATTAAACTCAAATTTGACTATAAGAGCCAAAGAAAATGCAACAACAAAGGCAATATCCAAACAAAATGAAAATAAGATGCAAAATAAATTAATATGTATTTGTGATAAACAAAGACTCTTAAGATGCAAAACACTAAGAATATAAATGATTTTTTTTGTTTAAAGACTAAAATAGATTGAAATATGAAGAAAATAATGAAATTGACTCAAGATAATAAAGAAAAATCGAATTTGATCACAATTATGACAAAGAAAACAAATTGATATCAAACAAAACAAAAAAAAACAAATGAAAAAAATGGTTTTTTTTAGATTAAATGCAAAAAACAAAGAAAAGTAAAGATACATACTTGACTAATAAGCCAAAGCTCTGATACCAAATGATGCGAACATGGTTAACTTGTACCAAACCCGTATTCAATCTTGATAACCTTGCCAATGATCGTTCATAAATCAAGCAAAAAGAAATTTTAATTCCCAATAAGACCCTTAAATAACCTGCACTTAAGAACCTTAATTATAAAGAATTAAAGGTTATTTAATATAAACCTAAGATTAACAAAGTCAGTTTTAAGTCTAAATTAAACTAGGTTTGAATATACCAAGCCTTCACTTATGTCAATTTGATTTATGAGTTTGGAATGATACGATTTGTAATTTTGCTCATAAATAGGCAATTTCACCATTGGAAAACATGTTTTAAACTTTATGCATAAATTTGCAGGAGTTCACATTTTGCATTCAAATATGAGTAAATGTGCACAAATTGTGCATTCAATTATATCAATTGCATTTATGAGTTTGGAATGATATAATTTGTAATTTTACATATAAATATGTAATTGGACAATTGGAAAACAAGTTTTAATCCATGTATGCACATATTTGTAGGAGTTCATGTTTTGTAATCAAACATGCACAAACGTGCACAAATTGTGCATTCAATAATATCAATATTATTTATAGGCTTAGAATGCTAGAATATGTACTTATTATTATTAATATGAAATTGGAACTTTTGATAACAAGTTTAAAACCATTTGTGTGCAAATTTGTATGAGATCATGTTTTGCATTCAAACTTGTGCAAATGTACACAAATTGTGTATTCAACTATGTCAATTTTATTTATGAGTTTTGAATGATATAATTTATACTTTTTCATGTAAATATTCAATTGAAAAATTGGAAAACACGTTTCAAACCATTTATGCACAAATTTGCAGGAGGTTACATTTTACAATCTAACATGCATAAACGTACACAAATTGCGCATTCAATAATATCAATAATATTTATGGGCTTATAATGCTAGAATATATATTTATTATTATTGATATTTAATTGGAACATTAGATAACATTTTTGAAACTATTTGTGCACAAATTTGAATGAGTTCATGATTTGCATTCAAACATGCGCAAATGTGCACAAATTGTGCATTCAATTATGTCAATTTGATTTACGAGTTTGGAATGAAATAATTTGTAATTTTTCTCTTAAATATGCAATTGGACCATTGGAAATCAAATTTTAAACCATTTAATCACAAATTTGTAGGAGTTCATGTTTTCTACTCAAATATGCACAAACGTGCACAAATTATGCTTTCAATAATATCAATAATATTTAGGGGCTTTGAATGCTATAATATGTGTTTTTATTATTAATATGCTATTAGAAAATTGGATAACTTTTTAAAACCATTTGTGCATAAATTTGTACGAGTTCATGTTTTGCATTCAAACATGCGCAAATGTGCAAAAAATGTGCATTCAATTATGTCAATTTGATTTATGAGTTTGAAAATATATAATTTGTAATTTTGCTCATAAATATGCAAATGGACCATTGGAAAACATGTTTTAAACCATTTAAGCACAAATTTCTAGGAGTTCACGTTTTGCACTTAAACATGCACAAATTGTGCCTTAAAAAATATCAATAATATTTAAGATCTTTGAATGCTATAATATGTTTTTATTGTTATTAATATGCTATTGGAATATTGGATAAAGTTTTAAAACCATTGGGCACAAATTTGAATGAGTTCACATTTTGCGTTCAAGCAAGCGCAATGTGCACAAATTGTGCATTCGATTATGTCAATTGGATTTATGATTTTAGAATGATGAAATTAATACTTTTTCTTGTAAATATGCAATTAGACCATTGGAAAACATGTTGCAAACCATTTATGTCCAAATTTGTAGGAGTTCACATTTTACGTTCTAACATGCATAAACATGTACAAATTGCACATTCAATAATATTTATGGTCTGAGACTACTAAAATATGTAGTTATTATTATTGATATGCAATTGGAACATTGGATAACATTTTAAAAACACTTGTGCACAAATTTGCACGAGTTCATGTTTTGCATTCAAACATGAGCAAATGTGCGCAAATTGTGCATTCACTTATGTCAATTTGATTTATGAGTTTGGAATGATATAATTTTTAATTTTGCACAAGAATATGCAATTGGACCATTGGAAAACATGTTTTAAACCATTTAAGCACAAATTTGCAGGAGTTCACATTTTGCGCTCAAACATGTACAAATTGTGCTTTCAATATTATCAATAATATTTAAGCGCTTTGAATGCAATAATATGTGTTTATTATTATTAAGATGCTTTTGGAACATTGGATAATGTTTTAAAACCATTTGTGCAAAAATTTAAAACGAGTTCACATTTTTCGTTCAAACATGTGCAAATGTGCACAAATTGTGCATTCAATTATGTCAATTTGATTTATGAGTTTGGAATGATATAATTTGTAATTTTTCTTATAAATATGCAATTGGACCATTGGAAAGCACGTTTCAAACCATTTATGCCCAAATTTGTAGGAGTTCACATTTTGCGCTCTAACATGCATAAACGTGCACAAATTGCGCATTCAATAATATCAATAATATTTACATGCTTAGAATGCTAGAATATGTACTTATTATTGTTGATATGCAATTGGAACATTGGAAAACATTTTAAAATCATTTGTGCATAAATTTGCACGAGTTCACATTTTGCGTTCAAACATGCACAAATGTGCACAAATTGTGCATTTAATTTTGTCAATATGATTTATTAGTTTGGAATGATATAATTTGTAATTTTTCCTAGAAATATACAATTATACCATTGGAAAACATATTTTAAGCCATTTAAGCACAAATTTTGCTTTCAATAATATCAACAATATTTAAGGGCATTGAATGCTATAATATGTATATATTATTTTTAATATGCTATTGGAACATTGGATAACGTTTTAAAACCATTTGTGCATAAATTTGCATGAGCTCATGTTTTGCGTTCAAATGTGCACAAATTGTGCATTCAATTATGTTAATTTGATTTATTATTTTTTAATGATATAATTTGTAATTTTCCTCATAAATATGCAATTGGATTATTGGAAAACACATTTCAAACCATTTATACCCAAATTTATAGGAGTTCACATTTTACGCCCTAACATGCATAAACGTACACAAATTGGGCATAATTAATATCAATAATATTTATGGGCTTAGAATGCTAGAATATGTACTTATTATTGTTGATATGCAATTGGAACATTGGATAACATTTTTAAAACCATTTGTGCACAAATTTGCTCAAGCACATGTTTTGTGTTCAAATATTCATAAATTGTGCATTCAATTATGTCAATTTGATTTATTAGTTTGGAATTATATAATTTGTAATTTTGCTCATAAATATGCAATTGGACCATCGGAAAACATGTTTTAAACCATTTTATGCACAAATTTGTAGGAGTGCAAATTTTGCATTCAAACATGTGAAAATGTACACAAAATGTGCATTCAATTATGTTAATTGGATTTATGTGTTTAGAATGATATAATTTGAAATTTTGCTCTCAAATACACATTCTAACCATTGAAAAAAACATGTTTTAAACCATTTATAAACAAATTTGCAGGAGTTCACATTTTGCAATCAAACATGCACAAACGTGCACAAATTGTGCATTCAATAATATCAATATTATTTATGGGCTTAGAATGCTACAATATGTACTTATTATTATTATTATGCAATTGGAACTTTGGACAACATGTTTAAAACCTTTTGTGTGCAAATTTGAACGAGTTCATGTTTTGTATTCCAACCTGTGCAAATGTGCATTCAATTATGTCAATTTTATTTATGAGTTTGGAATGATATAATTTGTACTTTTTCTTGTAAATATTCAATTGCAAAATTGGAAAATGCGTTTCAAACCATTTACGCATAAATTTGTAGGAGGTTACATTTTGCACTCTAACATGCATAAACATACACAAATTGCGCATTCAATAATATCAATAATATTTATGGGCTTATAATGCTATAATATATACTTATTATTGTTGATATGCAATTGGAACATTGGATAACATTTTTAAAACTATTTGTGCACCAATTTCACGTTTTGCATTCAAGTATGCATAAATGTGCACAAATTATGCATTCAATTATGTAAATTTAATTTATGAGTTTGGAATGATATAATTTGTAATTTTTCTCATAAATATGAAATTGGACCGATGGAAAACATGTTTTAAACCATTTAAACACAAATTTACAGGAGTTCGCGTTTTATGCTCAAACATGCACAAACTGTGCTTTCAATAATATCAACAATATTTAAGGTCTTTGAATGCTATAATATGTGCTTATTATTATTAATATTCAATTGGAACATTGGATAACATTTTAAAACCATTTGTGCACAAAATTGCACAAGTTCATGTTTTGCGTTCAAACATGCGTAAATGTGCACAAATTGTGCATCCACTTATGTCAATTTGATTTATGAGTTTGGAATGATATAATTTGTGCTTTTGCTGATAAATATGCAACTAGACCATTGGAAAACATGTTTTAAACCATTTAAGCACAAATTTACAGGTGTTCACGTTTTATGCTCAAACATGCACAAACGTGCACAAATATTGCTTTTAATAATATCAAAATATTTAAAGGCTTTGAATGATATAATATATGTTTATTATTATTAATATGCTATTGGAGAATTGGATAACATTTTAGAACCATTTGTGCATAAATTTGCACGAGTTCACGTTATGCGTTCAAATATGCGCAAATGTGCACAAATTGTGCATTCAATTATGTTAATTTGATTTATTATTTTTAAATGATATAATTTGTAATTTTTCTCATAAATATGAAATTGGACTATTGGAAAACACATTTCAAACCATTTATGCCCAAATTTACAGGAGTTCACATTTTGCGCCCTAATATGCATAATTGTGCACAAATTGCACATTCAATAATTTCAATAATATTTATAGCCTTAGAATGCCAGAATATGTAATTATTATTGTTGATATGTAATTGGAACATTGGATAATGTTTTAAAACCATATGTGCACAAGTTTACACGAGTTCACATTTTGCATTCAAACATGCACCAATGTGCAGAAATTGTATATTCAATTTTTTCAATTTGATTTATTAGTTTGGAATGATATAATATGTAATTTTTCTCATAAATATGCAATTTGACCACTAGAAAACATGTTTTAATCAATTTATGCACAAATTTGAAGGAGTGTGTATTTTGCACTCAAACATGCACAAACGTGCACAAATTGTGCATTCAATAATGCCAATAATATTTATGAGATTAGAATCCTAGAATATGTACTTATTATTGTTGATATACAATTATATCATTGGATAACATTTTAAAACCATTTGTGCATAAATTTGCACAAGTTTAGACTTTGCGTTCAAACATGCGCAAATGTGCACAAATTGTGCATTCAATTTTTTCAATTTGGTTTATTAGTTTGGAATGATATAATATGTAATTTTTCTCAAAAATATACAATTGGACCATTGGAAAACTTTTTTTAAACCATTTAGGCAAAAATTTGCAATAGTGCATGTTTTGCGCTCAAGCATGCACAAACATGCAGAAATTGTGCTTTCAATAATATCAATCATATTTAAAGACATAGAATGCTATAATATGTGCTTTTATTATTAATATGCAATTGGAACATTGGATAACATTTTAAAACCATTTGTGCACAAATTTGCATGAGTTAACATTTTGTGTTCAAATATGCGTAAATGTGCACAAACTGTGCATTCAATTATGTCAATATGATTTATGAGTTTGGAATGATAAAATTTGTAAGTTTGCTCATAAATATGCAATTGGACCATTGGAAAACAAGTTTTAATTCATTTATGCACATATTTGTAGGAGTTCATGTTTTGTAATCAAACATGCACAAACGTGCAAAAATTGTGCATTCAATAATATCAATATTATTTATGAGTTTAGAATGCTAGAATATGTACTTATTATTATTAATATGCAATTGGAACTTTGGATAAGAAGTTTAAAACCATTTCACTGCAAATTTATATGAGTTCATATTTTGCATTCAAACCTATGCAAATGTACAAAAATTTTGCATTCAACCATGTCAATTTTATTTATGAGTTTTGAATTATATAATTTATACTTTTTCTTGTAAATATTCAATTGGAAAATTGGAAAACATGTTTCAAACCATTTATGCACAAATTTGCAAGAGGTTACATTTTATAATCTAATATGCATAAACATGCACAAATTGTGCATTCAATAATATCAATAATATTTATGGGCTTAGAATGCTAGAATATGTACTTATTATTGTTGATATTCAATTGGAACATTAGATAACATTTTTGAAACTATTTGTGCACAAATTTGAACGAGTTCATATTTTGCATTCAAACATGTGCAAATATCCATAAATTGTGCATTCAATTATGTCAATTTTATTTATGAGTTTGGAATGAAATAATTTGTAATTTTTCTCTTAAATGTGCAATTGGACCATTGGAAAACAAGTTTTAAACCATTTAAGCACAAATTTGCAAGAGTTCACGTTCCACTTAAACATACACAAATTGTGCTTTCAATAATATCAATAATATTTAGGGGCTTTGAATGCTATAATATGTGTTTTTATTATTAATATGCTATTGGAAAATTAGATAACATTTTAAAACCATTTGTGCATAAATTTGTATGAGTTCACGTTTTGCATTCAAACATGCACAAATGTGCATAAATTATGCATTCAATTATGTGAATTTCATTTATGAGTTTGGAATGATATAATTTATAATTTTGTTCATAAATATGCAATTGGACCATTGGAAAACATGTTTTAAGCCATTTATGTACAAATTTGCAGGAGTTTACATTTTACGTTCAAATATGCATAAATGTGTACAAATTGTGAATTCAATTATGTCAATTGGATTTATGAGTTTGCAAAGATATAATTTGTAATTTTGCTCATAAATATGCAAATGGACCATTGGAAAACATGTTTTAAACCATTTAAGCACAAATTTTATAGGAGTTCATGTTTTGCACTCAAACATGCACAGATTGTGCTTTCAATAATATCAATAATATTTAAGAGCTTTGAATGCTATAATATGTTTTTATTATTATTAATATTCTATTCGAACATTGGATAAAGTTTTAAAACCATTTGAGCACAAATTTGAATGAGTTCACATTTGCATTCAAACATGCGCAAATGTGCACAAATTGTGCATTCAATTATGTCAATTAGATTTATGAGTTTAAAATGATGTAATTTGTAATTTTTCTTGTAAATATGAATTTGGACCATTGGAAAACACATTGAAAACCATTTATGTCCAAATTTGTAGGAGTTCACATTTTGCGCTCTAACATGCATAAACGTGTACAAATTGCACATTCAATAATATCAATAATATTTACGGGCTGAGAATGCTAAAATATATATTTATTATTGTTGATATGAAATTGGAACATTGGATAACGTTTTAAAATCACTTGTGCACAAATTTGCACGAGTTCATGTTTTGCGTTCAAACATGTGCAAATGTGCATAAATTATGCATTCAATTATGTCAATTTGATTTCTGAATTTGGAATGATATAATTTTTAATTTTTCTCATAAATATGCAATTGGACCATTGAAAAACATGTTTTAAACCATTTAAGCACAAATTTGCAAGAGTTCACGTTTTGCAGTCAAACATGCATAAACATGCACAAATTGTGCTTTCAATATTATTAATAATATTTAAGGGCTTTGAATTCTATAATATGTGTTTATTATTATTAATATGCTTTTGGAACATTGGATAATGTTTTAAAACCATTCGTGCACAAATTTGAATGAGTTCACGTTTTGCGTTCAAACATGCGCAAATGTGCACAAATTGTGCATTCAATTGTGTCAATTGGCTTTATGAGTTTGGATTGATATAATTTGTAATTTTTCTTGTAAATATGCAATTGGACCATTGGAAAGCATGTTTCAAACCATTTATGCCCAAATTTGTAGGAGTTCACATTTTGCGCTCTAACTTGCATAAACGTGCACAAATTGTGCATTTAATAATATCAATAATATTTATAGGTATAGAATGCTAGAATATGTAATTATTATTTTTGATATGTAATTGGAACATTGGAAAATGTTTTAAAATCATTTGTGCTCAAATTTACACGAGTTCACGTTTTGCGTTCAAACATGCACAAATGTGCACAAATTGTGCATTTAATTTTGTCAATTTGATTTATTAGTTTGGAATGATATAATTTGTAATTTTACTCTAAAATATACAATTAGACCATTTGATATGATCCTAGTTCCAAAGAGGAAAATTTCAAGATTTGTTATGCTAATAAGGCAATGTTCATTCAAGAAAGGAGCAATTCTGACAAATTCGTATTTTGTTTATCATACTTTAGTATTTGGCTATAACTCACTCTAGAAAACTTAGATTGAGGTGATTCAAGAGGCTGTTGAAAGATAAGAAAGAGATATACAACTTTAATGAAGAAATCTAGAGTTAATTTGGTTTTATACCTGAGGTAAAATTATGAAACATTATCATATCATTAACAAAACTGGGCAGACTGAATATACATCAGTAAATGGGCCATATCTCACTCAATATAGATCCAAATGAAGCAATTCAAGATGTTACTAAAAGATAACAACAAGAGCTACAACTTTTATTTTTTAAGTTAAAAACTATGCAACAAAGTGTTGTATAAGTAAATCCAAATTTAACTAGGATTATATTTTCTTATTTAAGTAGAATTATATTTTCTTATTTAAGAAAGATTTTGTTTTCTTGTTTAGTTAGGATATTAATTAGGTTTTATTTAGGGCTTCTTTACACCTATATAAAGGCCTTATTTTATATGACCTAGAGGGTGTCCAATCATGGATGATTAATAAAATTTAGAGAGGATTCTCTTTGGTTACTTGGTGGTTAACGATGTGACAACCTTTGTGACTTATCAATCTATCTTTCAGACAGTAGATTATGGCATCTTTTTAATAAACTTTGTTGCTTGTTTGTTATTGTTCAAAAGTTTAAAGTTTTGATATAGCTTTGGTTGTTTGGACTAACTAAACATGAGGTGAAGGTTCTCTATGTCTCAATTAGAACTTGATGTGAATCTAAGTTTAAAGCCTAAAGAGATCCATGATCCATTAATAGTACAAGAAGGACCAATCACAAGGTCCAAATCCAAAAAGCTTCAAGAAGCCATATTGGGTTTAATTAGGGACATTTGGAAAGCCCAAGAATTTCAACCCAATAAGGCATCCATGGGGGCCCAAGGAATAATATTTAACTTGTTTTTGTGTTAATAACAATTAAGGTTACATGTGGCCACCATATACAAGTTAATGGGGTAATTAATACCAAGTAATGGCTATTAATATGGGTAGTGGTTATTAAGAGCCACCATATACAAGTTAATGGGGTAATTAATACCAAGTAATGGCTATTAATATGGGTATTGGTTATTAAGGACAATTAAGAGTAAAAGTAATCCTATGTATGTGAGTCTATTTTAGTAGTATGTGCATGGACTTGTACTCTATATAAAAAAGTCCTTTTCTTTCTTTTGGAGCATGATTGAATTTGATATATGAATTATAACTTTGTTTGAGTTTTATTGTGAGGAATTTTGTCTTTAATTTCTTGCATGAACTTTGTGACTTATCAAGCTTTATTCTAGCTTGTGGTGTCAAAATCTAAATCTTTGTTTTCTTGTTATTTATCAAAATTTCTTGTTTGTGGAATAAGAGGAAATTCAAAGTCTATCTTAGTATCTTTATCCTTGTTGGTAAAGGGGTTAAGTAGCATCTATCTTCTTACTTCAATCTTTGAACGATCCGAATTTATGGATTAAATTGGTAATTTCTAGCTTTCTTCTAATTCAAATTATCATAGTATTCTTTATATTGGGGAGTTAATTGATTAAACCTAAAATTCCCATCATAACTTGATTTGAAATTTCCTTGAGAGCATGGGTTTGGGTTCATATTGAACAGGTTCCTAGAGTAGGTCGTGTAGTGGGTTCTTATCACTTGGTATATGAACCCACTAGATGACCTACTCTAGGAATGATGTTATTAGTTTGGAATGATATAATTTTTCATTTTCCTCATAAATATACAATTGGACCATTGGAAAACATGTTTTAAACCATTTAAGCACAAATTTGTAGGAGTTCACGTTTTGCGCTCAAACATGCACAAACATTCACAAATTATGGTTTTAATAATATTTAAGGGCATAGAATGCTAGAATATGTGCTTATTATTATCAATATGCAATTGGAACATTGAACAACATTTTAAAACCATTTGTGTACAAATTTGCACGAGTTCACGTTTTGCATTCAAACGTGCACAAATGTGCACAAATTGTGCATTCAATTATGCCAATTGGATTTATGTGTTTGAAATGATATAATTTGTAATTTTTCTAGTAAATATGCAATTGGACCACTGGAAAACACATTTTAAACCATTTATGCCAAAATTTGAACGAGTTCACATTGTGCACCACAACATGTATAATCGTGCACAAATTGCGCATTCAATAATATCAACAATATTTATGGGCCTAGAATGCTAGAATATATACTTATTATTGTTGATATGATATTGGAATATTGGATAACATTTTAAAACCATTTGTGCACAAATTTGCACGAGTTCACATTTTGCGTTTAAACATGTGCAAATGTGCACAAATTGTGCATTTAATTATGTCAATTTGATTTATGAGTTTGGAATGATATAATTTGCAATTTTTCTCATAAATATGCAATTCGACCATTGGAAAACCTGTTTTATACCATTTATGCACAAAATTGCAGGAGTTAACATTTTGCATTCAAACATGTGCAAATGTGCACAAATTGTGCATTCAATTTTGTCAATTGAATTTATGAGTTTGGAATGATATAATTTGTAATTTTTCTTGTAAATATGTAATTGGACCATTGGAAAACACGTTTCAAACCATTTATGCCCAAATGTATAGGAGTTCACATTCTGCACCCTAACATGCATAAACGTGCACAATTGCGCTTTCAATAATATCAATAATATTTATGGGATTAGAATGATAGAATATGTACTCAATATTTTTGATATGTAATTGGAACACTGGATTACATTTTTAAAACCATTTGTGCACAAATTTGCATGAGTTCACTTTTTGCGTTTAAACATGCACAAAAGTTCGCAAATTTTGCATTCAATTATATCAATTTGATTTATAAGTTTGGAATGATATAATTTGTAATTTTTCTGATAAATATACAATTGGACCATTGGAAAAAATGTTTTAAACCTTTTAAGCAGAAATTTAAACGAGTTCACGTTTTGCGTTCAAACATGCGCAAATGTGCACAAATTGTGCAATCAATTTTGTCAATTGGATTTATGAGTTTGGAATGACATAATTCATAATTTTTCTCATAAATATATTTGAACCATTGGAAAACATTTTTTAAACCATTTAAGCACAAATTTAAACGAGTTCACGTTTTGCATTCAAATATACGCAGATGTGCACAAATTGTGCATTTAATTTTGTCAAATGGATTTATGAGTTTGGAATGATATAATTTGTAATTTTGCTTGTAAATATGCTATTGGACCATTGTACAACACGTTTCAAACCATTTATGCCCAAATTTACAAGAGTTCACATTTTGCACCATAATATGCATAAATGTGCACAAATTGCGCATTCAATAATATCAATAATATTTATGGGCTTAGAATGCTATAATATGTACTTATTATTGCTGATATGCAATTGGAAGACTAGATTACATTTTTAAAACCATTAGTGCACAAATTTGCACGAGTTCATGTTTTGCGTTCAAACATACGCAAAAGTACACAAATTGTGCATTCAATTTTGTCAATTTGATTTATTAGTTTGGAATGATATAAATTGTAATTTCTCTCCTAAATATACAATTGGACCATTGGAAAACAAGTTTTAAATCATTTAAGCACAAATTTGCTGGAGTTGACGTTTTGCACTAAAATATGCACAAATTGTGCTTTCAATTATGTCAATTTGATTCAATAGTTTGGAAGGATGTAATTTGTAATTTTTCTTATAAATATACAATTGGACCATTGGAAAACATGTTTTAAACCATTTAAGCACAAATTTGCATGAGTTCACGTTTTGCGCTCACATATGCATAAACATGCACAAATTGTGCTTTCAATAATATCAATAATATTCAAGGGTATAGAATCCTAGAATATGTGCTTATTATTATTAATATGCAATTGGAACATTGAGTAACATTTTAAAACCATTTGTGCATAAATTTACACAATTTTATGTTTTGCATTCAAGCATGCACAAATTGTGCATTCAACTATGTTAATTTGATTTATGAGTTTGGAATGATATAATTTGTAATTTTGCTCATAAATATGCAATTGTACCACTGGAAAACATGTTTTATACCATTTATGCACAAATTTGAAGGAGTTAACATTTTACGTTCAAAATTGCACAAATGAGCACAAATTGTGCATTCAATTATGTCAGTTGGATTTATGAGTTTGGAATGATATAATTTGAAATTTTTTTTGTAAATATGCTATTGAACCATTGGAAAACACGTTTCAAACCATTTATACCCAAATTTGTAGGAGTTCACATTTTGCACCCTAACAAGCATAAACGTGCACAAATTGCGCATTCAATAATATCAATCACATTTATGGGCTTAGAATGCTAGAATATGTACTTTATTATTGTTGATATGCAAATGGAACATTGGATAACATTTTTAAAACCATTTGTGCACTAATTTGTAAGAGTTCATGTTTTGCATTCAAACATGTGCAAATGTTCACAAATTGTGCATTCAATTGTTTCAAATTGATTTATGAGTTTGGAGTGATATAATTTGTATTTTTGCTCATAAATATACAATTGGACCATTGGAAAACATGTTTTAAACCATTTAAGCAGAAATTTGTAGGAGTTCATAATTTGTGTTCAAATATGCGCAATATGCACAAATGTGCACAAATTATGCATTCAAATATGTCAATTGGATTTATGAGTTTGGAATGAAGTAATTTGTAATTTTTCTTGTAAATATGAAATTGGACCATTGGAAAACACGTTTCAAACCATTTATGCCCAATTTTTTAGGAGTTCACATTTCGCGCCCTAACATGCATAAATGTGTACAAATTGCGCATTCAATAATATCAATAATATTTATGGGCTTAGAATGCTAGAATATGTACTTATTATTGTTGATATGAAATTGGGACATTGGATAACATTTTCAAAACCATTTGTGTAGTAATTTTTATGAGTTCACGTTTTGCGTTCAAACATGTGCAAATGTGCACAAATTATGTATTCAATTATGTCAATTTGATTCATTAGTTTGGAATGATATAATTTGTAATTATTCTCATAAATATACAATTGGACCATTGGAAAATATATTTTAAACCATTTAAGCACAAATTTGTAGGAGTTCACATTTTGCGCTAAACATGCACAAACGTGCACAAATTGCGCTTTCAATAATATTAATAATATTTAAGGGCTTTGAATGCTATAAAATGAGTTTATTATTATTATTATGCTATTGGAACAATGGATAACATTTTAAAACCATTTGTGCATAAATTTGCATGAGTCCACGTATTGTGTTGAAACATGCGCAAATGTGCACAAATTGTGCATTGAATTATGTTAATTTGATTTATGAGTTTGGAATGATATAATTTGTAATTTTGCTCATAAATATGAAATTTCAATAGTGGAAAACGTGTTTTAAACCATTTATGCACAATTTTGTAGGAGTTCACTTTTTGCGTTCAAACATGCACAAATTGTGCACTCAATTATGTCAATTGGATTTATGAGATTGGAATGATATAATTTGTAATTTTACTTGTAAACATGCAATTGGACCATTGGAAAACACGTTTCAAACCATTTATGCCCAATTTTGAAGGAGTTCGCATTTTGTGCCCTAACATACATAAAAGTACACAAATTGCACACTCAATAATAACAAAAATATTTATGGGCTTAGAATGATAGAATATGTACTTATTATTGTTGATATGCTATTAGAACAATGAATAGCATTTTTAAAACCATTTGAGCACAAATTTACATGAGTTCATATTTTGCGTTCAAGCATGCACAAATTGTGCATTCAATTATGTTAGTTGGATTTATGAGTTTAGAATAATATAATTTGTAATTTTTCCTGTAAATATGCAATTGGACCATTGGAAAACACTTTTCAAACCATTTATGCCCAAATTTGCAGAAGTTCACATTTTGCACCATAACATGCATAAATGTGCACAAATTGCGCATTCAATAATATCAATCATATTTATGGGCTTAGAATGCTAGATTATGTACTTATTATTGTTGATATGTAATTGGAATATTGGATAACATTTTTAAAACCATTTGTGCATAAATTTGAACGAGTTCACGTTTTGCGATCAAACATGTGCAAATGTGCACAAATTGTGCATTCAATTATGTCATATTGATTTATGATTTTGAAATGACATAATTTGTATTTTTTCTCATAAATAAGCAACTGGACCATTGGAAAATATGTTTTAAACCATTTATGCATAAATTTGCAGGAGTTCACAATTTGCGTTCAAATATGCGCAAATGTGCACAAATTGCACATTCAATTATGTCAATTGGATTTATGAGTTTGGAATGATGTAATTTGTAATTTTTCTTATAAATATGCAACTGGACCTTTGGAAAACATGTGTGAAACCATTTAAGCCCAAATTTGCAGGAGTTTACATTTTGCGCCTTAACATGCATGAACATGCAAAAATTGCGCATTCAATAATATCAATAATATTTATGGGCTTAGAATGCTAGAATATGTCCTTATTATTTGTTGGTATGCAATTGGACCATTGGATAACATTTTTAAAACCATTTGTGCACAAATTTGCACGAGTTCACATTTTGCATCCAAACATGTGCAAATGTGCACAAATTGTGCATTCAATTATATCAATTTGATTTATTAGTTTGGAATGATATAATTTGTATTTTTCCTCATAAATATACAATTTTACCATTGGAAAACATGTTTTAAACCATTAAAGTACAAATTTGCAAAAGTTCACGTTATGCGCTCAAACATGCACAAATTGTGCTTTCAATAATATCAATAATATTTAAGGGCATAGAATGCTAGAATATGTGTTTATTATTATTAATATGCAGTTGGAACATTGGATAACATTTTAAAACCATTTGTGCACAAATTTGCACGAGTTCACATTTTGCGTTCAAACATGCGCAAAAATGCAAAAATTGTGCATTCATTTATGTCAATTTGATTTATAAGTTTGGAATGATATAATTTGTAATTTTTCTCATAAATATGCAATTGGACCATTGGAAAACATATTTTATACCATTTATGCACAAATTTGCAGGAGTTAACATTTTGCATTCAAACATGTGCAAATGTGCACAAACTATGCATCCAATTATGTGAATTGGATTTATGATTTTGGAATGATGTAATTTGTAATTTTTCTTGTAAATATGCAATTGGAAAATTGGAGAACACATTTCAAACCATTTATGCCCAAATTTGCAGGAGTTTACATTTTGCACCCTAACATGCATAAACGTGCACAAATTTTGCATTCAATAATATCAATAATACTTAGGGGCTTATAATTATAGAATATGTAATTATTATTATTGATATGTAATTGGAACATTGGATAACATTTTTAAAACCCTTCGTGCACAAATTTGCACGAGTTCACGTTTTACTTCCAAATATGTGCAAATGTGCAGAAATTGTGCATTCAATTATGTCAATTTGATTTATGAGTTTGGAATGATATAATTGGTAATTTTTCTAATAAATATGCAATTGGACCATTGGGGAACATGTGTTATACCATTTATGCACAAATTTATAGGAGTTATCATTTTGCATTCAAACATGCACAAATGTGCACAATTTGTGCATCCAATTATATCGATTGGATTTATGAGTTTGGAATGACATAATTTATAATTTTTATTGTAAATAAGCAATTGGACCATTGGAAAACATGTTTCAAACCAATTATGCCCAAATTTACAGGAGTTCACATTTTGCACCCTAACATGCATAAACGTGCACACATTGTGTATTCAATAATATCAATAATACCTATGGGCTTAGAATGCTAGAATATGTACTTATTATTATTGATATGAAATTGCAAAATTAGATAACAATTTTAAAACCCTTTGTGCACAAATTTGCACGAGTTCATGTTTTGTGTTCAAACATGCACAAATGTGCACAAATTGTGCATTCAATTATATTAGTTTGATTTATTAGTTTGGAATGATAGAATTTGTAATTTTTCTCGTAAATATACAATTGGACTATTGGAAAACATGTTTTAAACCATTTAAGCACAAATTTTTAAGAGTTCACATTTTGCGCTAAACATGCACAAACGTGCACAAATTATACTTTCAATAATATCAATAATAATTTAGGGCTTTGAATTCTATAATATGTGTTTATTATTATTAATATGCTATTGGAAGATTGGATAACATTGTAAAATAATTTGTGCACAAATTTGCATGAGTTCACATTTTGTGTTCAAACTTGTGCAAATGTGCACAAATTGTTTTTCAATAATAAAAGTACTTATTATTGTTGATATGCAATTGGAACATTGAATAACATTTTTAAAACTATTTGTGCACAAATTTTCACGAGTTCATGTTTTCCATTAAAACGTGTGCAAATGTCCATAAATTTTGCATTCAATTATGTCATTTTGATTTATTAGTTTGGAATGATATAATTTGTAATTTTGCTCATAAATTTGCAAGAGTTGACGTTTTGCACTTAAACATGCACAAAGTTGCACAAATTGTGGTTTCAATTATATCAATAATATTTAAGGTCTTTGAATGCTATAATAAGTGTTTATTATTATTAATATGCTATTTGAGCAATGGATAATGTTATAAAACCCTTTGTGCACAAATTTGCATGAGTTTATGTTTTGCGTTCAAATGTGCATAAATTATGCATTCAATTATGCGTTCAAACATGCACAAATGTGCACAAATTATGCATTCAATTATTTCAATTTGAATTATTAGTTTGGAATGATATAATTTGTAATTTTACTCATAAATATGCAATTAGACCATTAGAAAACATGTTTTAAACCATTTAAGCATAAATTTGTAGGAGTTGACATTTTGCACTCAAACATGCATAAACGTGCACAAATTTCACTTTCAATAATTTCAATAATATTTATGGGCTTAGAATGCTAGATTATGTACTTATTATTGTTGATATGCAATTGGAACATTGGATAACATTTTTAAAACCATTTATGCATAAATTTGCATGAGTTCACGTTTTGTGTTCAAAGCAAATGTGCACAAATTGTGCATTCAATTATGTCAATTTGATTTATTAGTTTGGAATGATATAATTTGTAATTTTTGTCATTAATATACAATTGGACCATTAGAAAACATGTTTTAAACCATTTAAGCACAAATTTGCAGGAGTTTAGGTTTTGCGCTAAACATGCACAAACGTGCACAAATTGTGCTTTCAATAATATTAGTAATATTTAAGCACTTTGAATGATATAATATGTGCACAAATGGTTTTGATATAATTTGTACTTATATAATTTGTAATTTTTCTCATAAATATGCAATTGCAACACTGGAAAACTTTTTTGAAACCATTTATGTACAAATTTGTAGGAGTTCACTTTTTGCGTTCAAACATGCGCAAATGTGCACAAATTGTGCATTCAATTATGTCAATTGGATTTATGAGTTTGGAATGATATAATTTAATGCAAACTGAGTTTATCTAACCAAAAAAACCCACAATAATCTATTGATACCCACACCTTAGATCATCCAAGAAATAAGTTGGGTGGCTTCCTTTTAAACTTAAAACATGAATTCTCTTTGCTTCGTTTGAAAACTCTGTAGATTTCCTTACAGGCAAAAGATACTTTAACAACATCATCAAATGGATCTCTATATGGCATAATATTCTACAAAAGAAGTTTTAAAGAACTAGAAAAACAAAGAGTAAATTTGTTAGTATAATCATGATGAATAACTAACTCTCTATTTCTTTTGATACTCTTAATCTCTAGGTTTTTCTCTTCACTCATACCTTGCTTGTTTTCTCTCACCAAGTGTTTCCCATTTTCCTCACTTTGCTCATTCAACTCAATTCTAACACTTAGCTCACTTTTTACTTTTCTCTCAATTTCATTGGTTTCAACACATTCATTCTTCTCAGATGCACTCTCTAATTTGGACTCTTCATTTACAACCACTTCTTTTTCACACTTCTCTTCATGAATAATGCTCTCCTCTATAATTTGATCATATAATTGATGTTCTTATTTCTCCTCATGATCACTCAGCACCACTTCAACATTAGCAGAACTCTCATTATTAACCTTATTGCTCTAACTCTCTCTCTCTAAAGCAAGTGCAATTACATCCTTCAAAGACAAAAACTTATTCCATTGTAAAACTAACTCAAAATCTTATCTAATTTCACTCTTAAGCCCGCTTATGAATCTTTCAATTTTCTACTTTTTAGATTCTCCTAAATCACTTGCAATTACAAATAACTTAAACTTTTTAGCATAATCTTTAACACTTAACTCATCTCCTTGTTCAAGGCTTTGCAATTTAAGATAATATTTATCCCTAACACAAGAAGGAATAATATGCCTAGTCATTAACCTCTTCATTAATTCCCAATTGCTAACCTCACTATTTCCATTCTATCTCAACAATGCTATCAAATCTTTCCACAAAAAATAAGCACAACCTCTAAATTAACGAGAAGCAAGTCTACACTTTTGTACCTCACTATATTCTGATACGAACCCTACCTATAACAGAGATAGAACGCGCATCCAACTTTGAAATCTTGCCCAAGGATCATCAAGGATAGGTTCTGTTGATGGAGCTAAACCCCTTGCTTATTAATTTGAAGCAAGATACTTAGCTATTATAAGATGAACAATCACACAATTCTAAGTTTAATCTAACCTAGCAATTGTAATGAAAGGTAGAAGTGAAACAATTCAAGTAAACTTGCAAAGTTTAAAAAAAAAGTTTAAGGAAAAACCTCACTTTTAATATTTCAATGCTTCTTAAATTCATATGTCATAGGGTTAGCCCTTATATAGGCATGTAAACAACCTAATCCTTAAAGGAAAAGGTTCTATTCCTTATTCCCAAAGATACCTATATAGGAAAATCCTTAATTAAGGAGATTTCCTTTAAAATAAGACAACTAATGACAACTCATCTTTGAAAAGTCAAAATTGACAACTCATTACAAGTCATGACAACTAAGCAAAATGACAACTCATGACAACTAAGAATAGAAGCATGCCATGTCACATGTTGACCCTTGACCCTTGACTTTGACTTGTTGACTATTTGACTTTGACTTTGACTTATTGACTTTGACTTGGAATATTCTTGAATCTTCTCACATCTTCTAGAATCTTCTCACATCTTCCTTACTAACTCCAAAATAGGAATAACTCCAAAATTCATTCATATTAAGCTAATTAATTTTAAAATAGGAAATTAAACTAATTAGCTTGAATTTTTAACATTTAGGCACTTTTGATCCCTTTTAGGGTTCATATTATTCCCTCTCTCTTGAAGATGATTTGCCCTCGAATCATAGCCATCTTCTAAAGTTGATAAATTCATGAATCCGCCAGGGTCAAATATAAACACCGTTGTTGAAAGCCTCTCCTTTGAAGTAAGAATCCATAGAAGTAGCTTCAATATATCTTGAACTTGAATGAACATAGAACTCTTTTCCATGAACTTATAAGGATTGTATTCTTGTGGCTTCCTTCTAAACTTGAAACATGAATATCTCAAGTTCTTCTTGGTACAAGCAAATATTCCAAAGATTGCATTGTTGACATAAGGAACTTCAATAACATCGGTAAAGGGATCTTTGTATGGCATAGAAGTCTATAAAACAAATTTCAAAACACTAGAACAAGAAAGAATAAAGTTAGCATAATCATGATGAATAACCAGCTTGTTATCCTCCTCTTTCTTTTGTGCAGAAACTTCTTGGTTTGACTCTTCATGAGTTAATCCTTGTACATCTTCACTAGATTGCTCAAAACTTTGCAAATAATCCTTATTATCTTCAATGACTTCAACAAAGTCATTATTCTTGGATTTGCACTCTATATTGATCTCCTCACATACAACCACTTCTTTGTCACACTTCTCTTCATGAATAATGTTTTCCTTGACTTTATTAGTTTGATCACATAATTAATCCTCATGCTTCTTCTCATGATCACTTAACACCACTTCAGCATTAGCACCACTTTGATTATCAACCTTATTACTCCAACTCTCTCTATCTAAAGTAAGTGAAATTACATCATTCAAGGACAAATTAAGTTGCAATTGTACCACAAACATAAGATCTTGTCTAATTACACTCTTAAGCCCATTTATGAATCTTTCAATTTTCTGCCCTTCAGACTCACCTAAATCACTTGCAATTATAAAAAACTTAAACTTTTTAGCGTAATCATCAATAGCTAACACATCCCCTTGTTTAAGTCTTTCTAATTTAAGATAAAATTTATTCCTAACATCATGAGGAATGAAATATCTAGACATTAACCTTTTCATTAACTCCCAATTTCTAACCTCATTTAACATAAAATCTTCCCACCATATAGCAGCATGACCCATAAATTTATTAGAAGCAAGTTTGCACTTTCTAAAATCACTTATCTGAAGAGAATCAAAAATCTCCTCCACTTGTTGTACTCATTTCAAGTAAACAAAAGGATCATCCCCACCAAGAAAATAAGGCATGTCCATGCTAAAAAATAATAGTTTTGAATAGATAGAGAAAAAAAATCCTCGCAAAGCACTCCCTTACGTGTTTACACTCAAGGATGTGAATGCTCTCGTGTTTCACTCAAATTTTTTTTTGTTTTTTTTTCAATTTGTGAAGAATTGAGAAGAAGGAAAGAATAGATAATACATAAAAAATAAAGGATACGTAACCAAACCTTGAAGTTTGGCTTTGATACCAAACTAATACGAACCCTACCTATAACAGAGATAGAACGCGCATCCAACTTTGAAATCTTTCCCAAGGATCATCAAGGATAGGTTCTGTTGATGGAGCTAAACCCCTTGTTTATTAATTTTAAGCAAGATACTTAGCTATTATAAGATGAACAATCACACAATTCTAAGTTTAATCTAACCTAGCAATTATAATAAAAGGTAGAAGTGAAACAATTCAAGTAAACTTGCAAAGTTTCAAAAACAAAGTTTAAGGAAAAACCTCACTTTTAATATTTCAATGCTTCTTAAATTCGTATGTCATAGGGTTAGCCCTTATATAGGCATGTAAACAACCTAATCCTTAAAGGAAAAGGTTCTATTCCTTATTCCCAAAGATACCTATATAGGAAAATCCTTAATTAAGGAGATTTCCTTTAAAATAGGACAACTAATGACAACTCATCTTTGAAAAGTCAAAATTGATAACTCATTACAAGTCATGACAACTAAGAAAAATGACAACTCATGATAGCTAAGAATATAAGCATGCCATGTCACATGTTGACCGTTGACCGTTGACCCTTGACTATGACTTATTGACTATTTGACTTTGACTTTGACTTGGAATATTCTTGAATCTTCTCACATCTTCTAGAATCTTCTTGAATCTTCTTTATTGACTCCAAAATAGGAATAACTCCAAAATTCATCCATATTAAGCTAATTAATTTCAAAATAGGAAATTAAACTAATTAGCTTGAATTCTTAACATTTAGGCACTTTTGATCCCTTTTGGGGTTCATATTATTATCTTCTCACATCTTCTAGAATCTTCTTGAATCTTCCTTACTGACTCCAAAATAGGAATAACTCCAAAATTCATCCATATAAAGCTAATTAATTTCAAAATAGGAAATTAAACTAATTAGCTTGAATTCTTAACATTTAAGCACTTTTGATCCCTTTTAAGGTTCATATTATATTCTTTACATTCAAACACATCCTCTACTTTTTGTACCCATCTCAAATAAGTATCAGGATCATTCATACTACAAAATAAAGGAATCTCCATTATGATACAAATTCATGCTCAATAGCATCAAGTTTGGTAATTTGGACGAATTTGGCAAGTTTGGGTGAATTTGGCAAGTTTGGGTGACTAGAAATAATCAAATTAGGTTTAATTCGGAAAAAATAAAAGAAATAGGAGCAAAAATGAATTTAATCCTAATAGGTAAGGAAAAGGATTTCTAGATAAGACAAATGAGTTATAGTTAAGGAAAAGAAGATATAGATAAGGAAAAGGAGTTATTTAATCCCTTTAGGACAAAAAAAAGCTTTAAGACAAGATAAGGACTAGGAAAAATAATATATGAATAAATCTAGCAAGATAAAGATGTAATCTACTCAAGATTTAATCTTAACCACAAAGATATTCTTAACGAGCAAGGGAAAAACGAATTTGCATAAAATAAACCCAAGAAAAACGAATTTGTAACTTAAAATTTCAAGATTTATGATCTTGGATCAAGATTTGAACATGAACTTAAAGAAACTTCAAGATTCCAATGAATTGGTTCAAGAATTTTCAAGAAAATAATCAAGAAAGTCAAAGATTTTTAAGAAGACTTGCAAGAACTTTAAAGATTTTAAAGAACTGACCAAATTCTTCTTTTCTTTTCTTTTATTTTCTTTTTCTTTTATTTTCTATTCTTTTTTTTTATGGTCGAAACTTGATGCAAGACTTTAAAGAAACAACTAAATGAAATTAAAGATGACAAAGAATGATGTAAAAAATGAATTTTGAATAAAATAAAATAAAAAGATGATGAATAAATAAGAATGTTGATGAAACTAATGAGAAGGAGTAGAAGAAGAAACACAAAGAATGATAAATGAATTAAAACAAAAAAAAAGGATACGTAACTTGATTTTTAGAG
Source organism: Mallotus nudiflorus (assembly GCA_947683625.1). NCBI lineage: Eukaryota > Viridiplantae > Streptophyta > Magnoliopsida > Malpighiales > Euphorbiaceae > Mallotus > Mallotus nudiflorus. The sequence continues at coordinate 2,297,486 of CANTUR010000415.1, read as the reverse complement.
CCAAAGCTCTGATACCAAACAGATGCGAACTAAGTTTATCTAACAAACAAAACCCGCAACAATCTATTGATACCCACACCTTAGATCATCCAAGAAACAAGTTGGGTGGAAACTAAAACCCTTAATTATCTAACAATTAAGAACTCTAGCTATCAGGAAGTCGCTACAATTAGATATGGATGTTCTAATTAATAAGACAAGTGAACTATCAAACAACCTATTTTGTTTAGAAAGTTCAAAGAATAAAACTCCAAGTAATTTGAAGCAAAAATTCGTCACTTTATTTCATTGATAAAAAAGATGCCTAAAATAGGCTACAAAATACGCTATTTATAAGAATTCTTAACCTAGACTAAAACAAATCATTAAAAGATAAGGATAATAAATCCCTAAATGATAAAAAAAACAAATCCTTAAAGGTAAGGAATTATTTTGCTTGTCAACTAAGCTAAAGAAAAGTAATTCTAACTAAAAACAAATACTTCTAAAATAATTTGGATAAGGAACACATCCAAATTCATTTTTAACACTAAATGGACTAAATAACATATAGTTGGGCTTCATCTTGGGCCTTGCAACATGAATAATTACTCCTTTGGCTTAATAAATCCAAATTTGACCCAATAACACTATCTAGGCCTAAATCTTTAATTTGCACCAAATTAATAAGCTTTGGACTAGAATTAATTCCATGTATGTCAAATGGATCAGATTGATTCAGATTTATACTCTGAGCCCATATTGCTTCCTTCATCTTCTTAACACATGCTTATGTGATTGGACTTTTATCATAAGTTAAAGGGTCATCAATCCTTATTGGATTAGGGTTCCTTATTACACCTTGAATCCTTGTTGGATTTGGATTCCTTATCACATCTTGAATCCTTATTTGATTAGGATTCCTTATTTCATCTTGAATCCTTATTGGATTTGGATTCCTTGTCACATCTAGAATCCTTATTTGATTAGGATTCCTTGTTACATCTTGAATCCTTATTTGATTTGGATTGCTTGTTATGATAGGATTCTCATCATAATTTGTAATTTTACTTCTAAATGTGAAATTGGACCATTGGAAAACACGTTTCAAACCATTTAAGCCCAATTTTGAAGGAGTTCAAATTTTGCACCCAAACATGCATAAAAGTGCACAAATTACTCATTCAGTAATATTTATCGGCTTAGAATCCTAGAATATGTACTTATTACTGTTGATTTGCAATTGAAACATTAAATAACATTTTTAAAACCATTTGTGCACAAATTTGCACGAGTTCACATTTTACGTTCAAACATGAGCAAATGTACACAAAATGTACACAAATTTGTAATTTTGCTAATGAATATAGAATTGGACCATTGGAAAACATGTTTTAAACCATTTAAGCACAAATTTGCAAGAGTTGACGTTTTGCGCCCAAACAAGCATAAATTGTGCTTTTAATAATATCAACAATATTTAAGGGCTTTGAATGCTATAATATGTTATTATTATTATTATTATTATGCTATTGGAACAATGGATAACATTTTAAAACCATTTGTGCACAAATTTGCACGAGTTCACGTTTTGCATTCAAACATGCACAAATTATGCATTCAATTATGTCAATTTGATTTATTAGTTTGGAATGAAATAATTTGTAATTTTGCTCATAAATATATAATTCTACCATTAGAAGAAATGTTTTAAACCATTTAAGCACAAATTTGCAGGAGTTCACGTTTTACGCTCAAACATACACAAATGTGCACAAATTGTGCTTTCAATAATATCAATAATATTTAAGGGCATAGAATGCTAGAATATATGCTTATTATTATTAATATGCAATTGGAACATTGAATAACATTTTAAAACCATTTGTGCACAAATTTGAACAAGTTCACATTTTGCGTTCAAACATACGCAAATGTGCACAAATTATGCATTCAATTATGTCAATTTGATTTATGAGTTTGGAATGATATAATTTTTAATTTTTCTCATAAATATGCAATTGGACCACTGGAAAACATATTTTATACCATTTATGCACAAAATTGCAAGAGTTAACATTTTGCGTTCAAACTTGCGCAAATGAGCACAAATTGTGCATTCAATTATGTCAATTGGATTTATGAGTTTGGAAAGATATAATTTGTAATGTTTCTTATAAATATGCAATTGGACCATTGGAAAACATGTTTCAAACCATTTATGCCTAAATTTGCAGGAGTTCACATTTTGCACCATAACAAGCATAAACGTGCAAAAATTGCGCATTCAATAATATCAATAATATTTATGGGCATAGAATGCTAGAATATGTACTTATTATTTTTGATATACAATTGGAACATTGGATAACATTTTTAAAATCATTTGTGCACAAATTTGCACAAGTTCACGTTTTGCTTTCAAACATGCGCAAATGTACACAAATTGTGCATTCAATTATGACAATTTGATTTTTTAGTTTGGAATGATATAATTTGTAATTTTCCTCATGATTATACAATTAGACCATTGGAAAATATGTTTTAAACCATTAAAGCACAAATTTGCAGAAGTTGACGTTTTGCGCTCAAACATGCATAAACATACACAAATTGCCCATTCAATAATATCAATAATATTTAAGGGCTTTGAATGCTATAATATGTTTTTATTATTATTAATATGCTAGTAGAATATTGGATAACATTTTAAAACCATTTGTGCACACAAGTTCACGTTTTGCGTTCAAACATGCACAAATTGTGCATTCAATTATGTCAATTTGATTTATTAGTTTGGAATGATATAATTTGTAATTTTTCTCAAAAATATACAATTCGAACATTTGAAAACATTTTTTAAACCAATTAAGCATAAATTTGTAAGAGTTCATGTTTTGTGCTCAAATAGTCACAAACGTGCAGAAATTGTGCTTTCAATAATGTCAATAATATTTATTGGCATAGAATGCTATAATATGTGCTTATTTTTAATAATATGAACCCTAAAAGGGATCAAAAGTGCTTGAATGTGAAGAATTCAAGTTAATTAGATTAATTTCCTATTTTGAAATTAATTAGCTTGATATGGACAAATTTGGAGTTATTTCTATTTTGGAGTCAATAAGGAAGATTCAAAAAGATGTGAGAAGATTCAAGAATATTTCAAGTCAAAGTCATTAAGTCAAAGTCAAATTAAAATAGTCAAGAATTCAAAGTCAAGGGTCAATGGTCAACATGTGACATGGCATGCTTCAATGCTTAGTTGTCATGAGTTGTCATTTTGCTTAGTTGTCATGAATTTTAATGAGTTGTCAATTTTGACTTTTCAAATATGAGTTGTCATTAGTTGTCCTATTTTGAAGGAAATCTCCTCAATTAAAGATTTTCCTATATAGGTATCTTTGGGAATAAGGAATCAACCTTTTCCTTCAAGGATTAGGTTGTTTACATGCCTATATAAGGGCTAACCCTATGAAAAACGAATTAAAGCATTGAAATATTAAAAGTGAGGTTCTTCTTTAAAATTTGTTCTTTTGAAACTTTGCAAGTTTACTTGAATTTTTTCACTTCTACCTTTCATTACAATTGCTAGGTTAGATTAGACTTAGAATTGTGTGATTGTTCATCTTATAATAGCTAAGTATCTTGCTTCAATTTAATAAGCAAAGGGTTTAGCTCCATCAACACAACTATCCTTAATGATCATGGGCTAATATTCAAAGTTGGATGCACTTTCAATCTCTATTATAGGTAGGGTTTGTATCAAACATTGAATAACATTTCAAAACCATTTGTGCATAAATTTGCAGGACTTCACGTTTTGCGTTCAAACATGCGCAAATGCGCACAAATTGTACATTCAATAATGTCAATCTTTTTTATGAGTTTGGAATGATATAATTTGTAATTTTTTCTCATAAATAAGCAATTGGACCATTGGAAAACATGTTTTATACCATTTATGCACAAATTTGCAAGAGTTAACATTTTGCATTCAAACATGTGCAAATGTGCATAAATTGTGTATTCAATTATGTCAATTGGATTAATGAGTTTGGAATGATATAAATTGTAATTTTTCTCATAAATTTGCAATTGGACCATTGGAAAACACGTTTCAAACCATTTATGCCCAAATTTGCAAGAGTTCACATTTTGCACCATAACATGCATAAACGTGCACAAATTGTGCATTCAATAATTTCAATAATATTTCTGGGCATAGAATGCTAGAATATGTACTTAATATTGTTGACATGAAATTCGAACATTGAATAACTTTTTAAAACTATTTGTGCACAAATTTGCACGAGTTCACGTTTTGCTTTCAAACATGCGCAAATGTACACAAATTGTGCATTCAATTATGTCAATTTGATTTATTAGTTTGGAATGATATAATTTGTAATTTTCCTTGTAAATATACAATTAGGCCATTGGAAAACATGTTTTAAACCATTTGAGCACAAATTTGTAGGAGTTGACGTTTTGCGCTCAAACATGCATAAATGTGCACAAATTGCCCATTAAATAATATCAATAATATTTATAGGCTTTTAATGCTAAATTATGTGTTTATTATTATTAATGTGCTATTGGAACATTGGATAACGTTTTAAAATGATTTGTGCACAAATTTGCACCAATTCACATTTTGCGTTCAAAAATGCGCAAATGTGCACAAATTGTGCATTCAATTATGTCAATTTGATTTATTAGTTTGGAATGATATAATTCATAATTTTGCTCATAAATATAAAATTGGACCATTGGAAAACATGTTTTAAACTATCTAAGCACAAATTTGCAAAAGTTCACGTTTTGTGCTCAAATATTCACAAACGTGCATATATTGTGCTTTCAATAATATTTATGGGCATATAATGCCATAATATCTGCTTATTATTATTAGTATGCAATTAGAACATTGAATAACATTTCAAAACCATTTGTGCATAAATTTTCAAGAGTTCACGTTTTGTGTTTAAATATGCGCAAATGTTCATAAATTGTGCATTCAATTATGTTAGTTTGATTTATGAGTTTAGAATGATATAATTTGTAATTTTGCTCATAAATATGCAATTGGACCACTCGAAAACAAGTTTTGTACCATTTATGAACAAATTTGCAAGAGTTAACATTTTGTGTTCAAACATGCACAAATGTGCATAAATTGTGTATTCAATTATGTCAATTGGATTTATGAATTTGGAATGATATAATTTCAATTTTTTCTTATAAATTTGTAATTGCAACACTGGAAAACCTGTTTTAAACCATTTATGCGCAAATTTGTAGGAGTTCACTTTTTGCATTCAAACATGCGCAAATGTGCATAAATTGTGCATTCAATTATGTAAATTAGATTTATGAGTTTGGAATGATATAATTTTTAATTCTGCTTGTAAATATGAAATTGGACCATTTGAAATCATGTTTCAAACCATTTATGCCCAATTTTGAAGGAGTTCGCATTTTGCGCCCTAACATGCATAAAAGTGCACAAATTAAGCATTCAATAATATCAATAATATTTATGGGCTTAGAATGCTAGAATATGTACTTATTATTATTGATATGCAATTGGAACATTGGATAATATTTTTAAAACCATTTATGCACAAATTTGCATGAGTTCATGTTTTGCGTTCTAACATGCGCAAATGTGCACAAATTGTGCATTCAATAATGTCAATTTGATTTATGAGTTTGGAATGATATAATTTGTAATTTTGCTCATAAATATGCAATTGGACCACTGGAAAACATGTTTTATACCATTTATGCACAAATTTGCAAGAGTTAACATTTTATGTTCAAACATGCGCAAATGTGCATAAATTGTGCATTCAATTATGTCAATTGGATTTATGAGTTTGGAATGATATAATTTCTAATTGTGTTCATAAATTTGCAATTGCAACACTAGAAAACATGTTTTAAACCATTTATGCGCAAATTTGTAGGAGTTCATTTTTTGCGTTCAAACATGTGCAAATGTGCACAAATTGTGCATTCAATTATGAAAATTGGATTTATGAGTTTGGAATGATATAATTTTTAATTGTACATGTAAATATGCAATTGGACCATTGGAAAACATGTTTTAAACCATTTATGCCCAATTTTGAAGGAGTTCGCATTTTGTGGCCTAACATGCATAAAAGTACACAAACTGCACATTCAATAATACCAATAATATTTATGGGCTTAGAATACTAGAATATGTACTTATTATTATTGATATGCAATTAGAACATTGAATAACATTTTTAAAACCGTTTGTGGACAAATTTGCACAAGTTTATGTTTTGCATTTAAACATGCGCAAATGGGCACAAATTGTGTATTCAGCTATGTCAATTTGATTTATTAGTTTGGAATGATATAATTTGTAATTTTGCTCATAAATATACAATTGGACCATTGGAAAACTTTTTTTAAACCATTTAAGCACAAATTTACAGGAATTCACGTTTTGCACTCAAACATTCACAAATTGTGCTTTCAATAATATCAATAAAATTTAATGGCTTTGAATGCTATAATATGTGTTTATTATTATTAATATGCTATTGGAACATTGGAAAATGTTTTAAAACCATTTGTGCACAAATTTGCATGAGTTCACATTTTGTGTTCAAACATGCCCAAATGTGCACAAATTGTGCATTCAATTGTTACAATTTGATTTATTAGTTTGGAATGATATAATTTGTAATTTTTCTTGTAAATATATAATTGGACCATTGGAAAATATTTTTTAAACCATTTAAGCACAAATTTGCAAGAGTTCACGTTTTGCGCTCAAACGTGCACAAATTGTGCTTTCAATAATCTCAATAATATTTAAAGGCATAGAATGCTATAATATGTGGTTATTATTATTAATATACAATTGGAACATTAAATAACATTTTAAAACCATTTGAGCACAAATTTGTAGGAGTTCACATTTTGCATTCAAACATGTGCAAATGTGCACAAATTGTGCATTCAATTATGCCATTTTGCCTTATGAGTTTGAAATGATGTAATTTGTGATTTTGCTCATAAATAAGCAATTAGACCACTAGAACATATGTTTTATACCATTTATACACTAATTTGCAAGAGTTAACATTTTGTGTTCAAACATGCGCAAATGTGCATAAATTGTGCATTCAATTATGTTAATTGGATTTATGAGTTTGGAATGTTACAATTTGTAATTTTGCTCATAAATATGCCATTGCCTCACTGGAAAACATGTTTTAAACCATTTATGCATAAATTTGTAGGAGTTCCCTTTTTGCATTCAAACATGTGTAAATGTGCACAAATTATGGATTCAATTTTTTTAATTGGATTTATGAGTTTGGAATGATATAATTTATTATTTTACTTGTAAATTTGCAATTTGACAATTATAAAACACGTTTTAAACCATTTATGCCCAATTTTGAAGGAGTTATCATTTTGTGCCCTAACATGCAAAAAAGTGCACAAACTATGTATTCAATAATATCAATAATAATTATGGGCTTAGAATGCTAGAATATGTACTTATTATTATTGATATGCAATTAGAACATTGAATAATATTATTAAAACTATTTGTGCACAAATTTTCACCAGTTCACGTTTTGCGTTCACACATGCACAAGTGGGCACAAATTATGCATTCAATTATCTTAATTTGATTTATTAGTTTTGAATGATATAATTTGTAATTTTCCTCATAAATATACAATTGCAACATTGGAAAACATGTTTTAAACCATTGAAGCACAAATTTGCAAGAGTTCACATTTTGCGCTCAAACATGCATAAACATTCACAAATGGTGCTTTCAATAATATCAATAATATTTAAGGGCATAGAATGCTAGAATATATGCTTATTATTATTAATATGCAATTCGAACATTGGATAACATTTTAAAACTATTTATTCACAAGTTTGCACGAGTTCACGTTTTGCTTTCAAACATGCGCAAATGTGCACAAATTGTGCATTCAATTTTGTCAATTGGATTTATGAGTTTGGAATGATATAATTTGTTATTTTACTTGTAAATATGCAATTGGTCCATTAGAAAACACCTTTTAAACCATTTATGCCCGATTTTGAAGGAGTTAGCATTTTGCGCCCTAACATGCATAAAAGTGCACAAACTGTGCATTCAATAATATCAATAACATTTATGGGCTTAGAATGCTATAATATGTACTTATTATTATTGATATGCAATTGGAACATTGAATAACATTTTAAAAACTATTTGTGCACAAATTTGCACCAGTTCACGTTTTGCATTCAAATATGTGCAAATGTGCACAAATTGTGCATTCAATTATCTTAATTTGATTTATTAGTTTGGAATGATATAATTTGTAATTTTCCTTATAAATATAAAATTGGACCATTTCAAAACATTTTTTAAACCACTGAAGCACAAATTTGCAAGAGTTCATGTTTTGCACTCAATTATGCACAAACGTGGACAAATTATGCTTTCAATAATATCAATAATATTTAAGGGAATAGAATGCTAGAATATGTGCTTATTATTATTAATATGCAATTGGAACTTTGGATAACATTTTAAAACCATTTGTGCACAAATTTGCACGAGTTCACATTTTGCTTTCAAACATGCGCAAATGTGCATTCAATTATGTCAGATTGATTTTTGAGTTTGGAATGATATAGTTTGTAATTTTTCTCATAAATATGCAATTGGACCAATATAAAATATGTTTCAAACCATTTATGCAAAAATTAACATAAGTTAACATTTTGCATTCAAACATGCGCAAATGTGCATTCAATTATGTCAATTGGATTTATGAGTTTGAAATGATGTAATTTATAATTTTTATTTTAAATGTGAAATTGGACCATTGGAAAACATGTTTCAAACCATTTATGCCCAAATTTTTAAGAGTTCACATTTTGCACCCTAACATGCATAAACGTGCACAAGTTGCGCATTCAATAATATCAATAATATTTATAGGCTTAAAAAGCTAGAATATGTACTTATTATTGTTTTTATGAAATTGGAACATTGGATAACATTTTGAAACCATTTGTACACAAATTTGCATGAGTTCACATTTTGCATTCAAACATTCTCAAATGTACACAAATTGTGCATTTAATTATGTCAATTTGATTTATTTATTTGGAATGATATAATTTGTAATTTTGCTAATAAATATACAATTGGACCATTGGAAAACATGTTTTAAACCATTTAAGCACAAATTTGCAGGAGTTCAAGTTTTGCGCTAAACAAGCACAAACGTGCACAAATTATGCTTTCAATAATATCAATAATATTTAAGAGCTTTGAATGCTTAATATAAGTTTATTATTATTAATATGCTATTGGAACATTGGATAACATTTTAAAACCATTTGTGCACAAATTTGCATAAGTTCACGTTTTGCGTTCAAGCATATGCAAATGTACACAAGTTGTGCATTCAATTATGTCAATTTGATTTATGAGTTTGGAATGATATAATTTTTAATTTTGCTAAAAATATGCAATTGCAACACTAGAAAACATGATTTAAACCATTTATGCACAAATTTGTAGGGGTTTACTTTTTGCGTTCAAACATGCGCAAATGTGCACAAATTGTGCATTCAATTATGTCAATTGGATTTATGAGTTTGGAATGATATAATTTGTAACTTTACTTGTAAATATTCAATTGGACCATTGGAAAAGACATTTCAATTTATGCACAATTTTGAAGGAGTTCGCATTTTGCGCCCTAACATGCATAAAAGTGCACAAACTACACATTTAATAATATCAATAATATCTATAGGCTTAGAATGCTAGAAAATGTACTTACTATTATTGATATGCAATTAGAACATTGAATAACATTTTAAAAAATCATTTGTGCACAAATTTGTACAAGTTCATGTTTTGCATTCAAACATGCGCAAATGCACACAAATTGTGCATTCAACTATGTCAATTTGATTTATTAGTTTGGAATGATATAATTTGAAAATTTCCTCATAAATATACAATTGCACCATTGGAAAACTTGTTTTAAACCATTTAAGCACAAATTTGTAGGAGTTCACATTTTGCGCTAAACATGCACAAATGTGCACAAATTATGCGTTCAATAATATCAATAGTATTTAAGGGCTTTGAATGCTCAATATGCTATTAGAACATTGGATAACATTTTAAAACCATTTGTGCACAAATTTGCATGATTTCATGTCTTGCGTTCAAGCATCTGCAAATGTACACAAGTTGTGCATTCAATTATGTCAATTTGATTTATGAGTTTGGAATGATATAATTTGTACTTTTGCTCATAAATATGCAATTGCAACACTGAAAAATATGTTTTAAACCATTTATGCACAAATTTGTAGGGGGTTCTAATATGAACCCTAAAAGGGATAAAAAAAAGTGCCTGAATATGAAGAATTCAAGCTAATTAGCTTGAATTCCTATTTTGAAATTAATTAGCTTGAAATGGATGAATTTCGGAGTTATTTCTATTTTGGAGTCAATAAGGAAGATTCAAGAATATTCCATGTCAAAGTCAATAAGTCATAGTCAAATAGTCAATAAGTCAAAGTCAAGGGTCAATGGTCAACATGTGACATGGCATGCTTTAAAGCTTAGTTGTCATGAGTTGTCATTTTGCTTAGTTGTAATAAATTATAATGAGTTGTCAATTTTAACTTTTCAAAGATGAGTTTTCATTAGTTGTCCTATTTTGAAGGAAATCTCCTTAATTAATGATTTTCCTATATAGGTATCTTTGGGAATAAGGAATAAAACATTTTCCTTCAAGGATTAGGTTGTTTACATGCCTTTATAAGGCTACAACTATATAAAACAAATTTAGAGAAGCATTGAAATATTAAAAGTGAGGTTTTTCCTTAAACTTTGTTCTTTTGAAATTTTACAAGTTTACTTGAATTGTTTCACTTCTACCTTTCATTACAATTACTAGGTTAGATTAGACTTAGAATTGTGTGATTGTTCATCTTTTAATATCTAAGTATTTTTCTTCACTTTAATAATCAAGGGGTTTAGCTCCATCAACACAATCTATTCTTGATGATCCTTGGACTAATATTCAATGTTGGATGCGCGTTCTATCTCTGTTATAGGTAGGGTTCGTATCAGTTTGGTATCAGAGCCAAACTTTAAGGTTTGGTTATATATCCTTTAATTTTTATGTATTATCTATTCTTTTCTTCTTCACAATTCTTCATATATTAAAAAGAATTTTTTTTTTGAGTGAAACATAAGAGCATTCACATCCTTGAGTGTAAACACATAAGGGAGTGCTTTGTGATGATTTTTTTTCTTTCTTTTTATCTTTTCAAACGTGATTTTTTTTAGTATGGACATGCCTTATTTTCTTGGTGGGGATGATCTTTATGTTTATTTGGAATGGATGCAACAAATGGAGGAGATATTTGATTCTTTTAAATTAAGTAATTTCCAAAAGTGTAAACTTGCTTCTTATAAATTTTTGGGTCATGTTGCTATATGGTAGGAAGATTTGATGGCATCATAGAGAGAGAATAGGCATAGTGAGATTAAAAATTGAGAGGTAATAAAGAGGTTAATGACTAGACATTTTATTGCTTCTGAAGTTAGGGATAAATTTCATCTTAAATTACAAAGGCTTAAACAAGGTGATGAATTATGCATTAGTGATTATATTAAAAAGTTTAAGTTGTTTGTAATTGTAAGTAATGTAGGTGAATTCAAAAGGAGGAAAGTTGCAAAATTCATCTATGGGCTTAAGTGTGATATTGCTAAGAGATTGAAGAAAGAAGTGTAATTAGAACCTTCTATCTCATTGAAGGTTGTAATTGAACTTACTTTGGAGTTTGAAAAGCAAGTGGGTTCTTATGAGGAGACAATGACAGTGTGTGACTCCAACGAATATGAAGGTGTTAAAGTTACCGAATTGGTTGAGCAACAAGTTGAGGAGAAGAGTAGGGAGGAAGAGTGTTAAATTGAAACTACACCACCAAAGACAGTTATTGAAGACATGTGCACTAATCAACTAGTGAGAGAAAATGAGCAAGGCATGAGTGAAAAGGAGAACCTAGAGATTGGGAGCATCATGAAAGATCAAGAGTTGGTTATTCATCATGATTATACTAACAATTTTAATCTTTCTTTTTCTAGTGTTTTAAAAGTTGTGTTACAGACTTCTATGCCATATGAAGATCCATTTGATGATGTAGTTGAAGTATCTTATGCCTATAAGAGAATCTATGGAGTCTTCACTTATAGCAAGAAGAACTTGAGATATTCATATTTCAAGTTTAGAAAGAATCAACAAGAATTCAATCTTTACATGTTCATGAACAAAAGTTCTATATTTCAAATGTGCTATCAAGTTCAAGTTATGTTGAAGCTACTTGTGTGGATCATTATTTTAAAGGAGAAGTTTTCAACAAAGGAGTTTGTGTTTGACCCTGGAGGATTTACAAATTTATCAACTCTAAAAGATGGCTATGATTCGAGGGCAAATCATCTTCAAGAGGGAGGGAATGATATGAACCCTAAAAGGGATCAAAAAGTGCCTCAATATGAAGAATTCAAGCCAATTAGCTTAATTTCCTATTTTGAAATTAATTAGCTTGATATGGATGAATTTTGGAGTTATTTCTATTTTGGAGTCAATAAGGAAGATTCAAGAAAATGTGAGAAGATTCAAGAATATTCCAAGTCAAAGTCAAATAGTCAACAAGTTAAAGTCAAGGGTCAATGGTCAATGGTCAACATGTGACATGGCATGCTTCAATGCTTAGTTGTCATAAATTGTAATGAGTTGTCAATTTTGACTTTTCAAATATGAGTTGTCATTAGTTGTCCTATTTTGAAGGAAATCTCCTTAATTAATAATTTTCCTATATATGTATCTTTGGGAATAAGGAATAAAACCTTTCCTTCAAGGATTAGGTTATTTACATGCCTATATAAGGGCTATAACTTTGTAAAAACGAATTTAGAGAAGCATTGAAATATTAAAAGTGAGGTTTTCCTTAAACATTGTTCTTTTGAAACTTTACAAGTTTACTTGAATTGATTCACTTCTACCTTTCATTATAATTACTAGGTTAGATTAGACTTAGAATTGTGTGATTTTTCATATTTTAATAGCTAAGTATCTTCCTTCACTTTAATAAGCAAGGAGTTTAGCTCCATTAACACAACCTGTCCTTGATGATCATTGGGCTAATATTCAAAGTTGGATGCACGTTATATCTCTGTTATAGGTAGGGTTCGTATCAGGTTCACTTTTTGTGTTTAAACATGCGTAAATGTGCACAAATTGTGCATTCAATTATGTCAATTGGATATATGAGTTTGGAATGATATAATTTTTAATTTTACTTGTAAATATGAAATTGGACCATTGGAAAACATGTTTCAAACCATTTATGCCCAATTTTGAAGGAGTTCGCATTTTGCGCCCTAATATGCATAAAAGTGCACAAACTGTGCATTCAATAATATCAATAATATTTATGGGCTTAGAATACTAGAATATGTACTTATTATTATTGATATGAAATTAGAACATTGAATAACATTTTTAAAACCGTTTGTGGATAAATTTGCACGAGTTTATATTTTGCATTCAAATATGCGCAAATGGGCACAAATTGTGTATTCAACTATGTCAATTTGATTTATTAGCTTGGAATGATATAATTTGTAATTTTTCTCATAAATATACAATTGGACCATTGGAAAACTTGTTTTAAACCATTTAAGCACAAATTTGCAGGAATTCATGTTTTGCACTCAAACATGCACAAACGTGCACAAATTTTGCTTTCAATAATATCAATAATATTTAATGATTTCGAATTCTATAATATGTGTTTATTATTATTAATATGCTATTGGAACTATGGATAATGTTTTAAAACCATTTGTGCACAAATTTGCACGAGTTCACGTTTTGCGTTCAAATATGCCCAAATGTGCACAAATTGTGCATTCAATTATTACAATTTGATTTCGTTAGTTTTGAATGATATAATTTGTAATTTTTCTCATAAATATATAATTTGACCATTGGAAAAACATGTTTTAAACCATTTAAGCACAAATTTGCAAGAGTTCACATTTTGCGCTCAAACGTGCACAAATTGTGCTTTCAATAATATCAATAATATTTAAGGGCATATAATGCTACAATATGTGCTTATTATTATTAATATGCAATTGGAACATTGAATAACATTTTAAAACCATTTGTGCACAAATTTGTAGGATTTCACATTTTACGTTCAAACAAATGTGCACAAATTGTGCATTCAATTATTTCAATTTGACTTATGAGTTTGGAATGATATAATTTGTCATTTTGCTCATAAATAAGTAATTAAACCACTAGAAAATATGTTTTATACCATTTATACATAAATTTTCAAGAGTAAAACATTTTGTGTTCAAACATGCGCAAATGTGCATAAATTGTGCATTCAATTATGTAAATTGGATTTATGAGTTTGGAATGTTATAATTTGTAAATTTTCTCATAAATATGCTATTTCCACACTGGAAAACATGTTTTAAACCATTTATGCACAAATTTGTAGGAGTTCCCTTTTTGTTTTCAAACATGCATAAATGTGCACAAATTGTGCATTCAATTATGTCAATTGGATTTATGAGTTTGGAATGATATAATTTGTTATTTTACTTGTAAATATGTAATTAGACCATTAGAAAACATGTTTCAAACCATTTATGCCCAATTTTGAAGGAGTTAGCATTTTGCACCCTAACATGCATAAAAGTGCACAAACTGCGCATTTAATAATATCAATAATATTTATGGGCTTAGAACGCTCTAATATGTACTTATTATTATTGATATGCATTTGGAACATTGAATAACATTTTTAAAACTATTTGTGCACAAATTTGCACCAGTTCATGTTTTGCGTTCAAACATGCGCAAATGTGCACAAATTGTGCATTCAATTATCTTAATTTGATTTATTAGTTTGGAATAATATAATTTGTAATTTTACACATAAATATACAATTGGACCATTGGAAAACATATTTTAAACCATTGAAGCACAAATTTGCAGGAGTTCACATTTTACGCTCAAACATGAACAAACGTGCACAATTTGTGCTTTCAATAATATCAATAATATTTAAGGGCATAGAATACTAGAATATGTGCTTATTATTATTAATATGCAATTGGAACATTGGATAACATTTTAAACCATTTGTGCACAAATTTGCACGAGTTCACGTTTTGCTTTCAAACATGTGCAAATGTGCATTCAATTATATCAGTTTGATTTTTTGAGTTTGGAATTATATAATTTGTAATTTTTCTCATAAATATGTAATTGGACCATTGAAAAACATGTTTCAAACCATTTATGCAAAAATTAACAGAAGCTAACATTTTGCATTCAAACATACGCAAATGTGCACAAATTGTGCATTCAATTTTGTCAATTGGATTTATGAGTTTGAATTGATGTAATTTGTAATTTTTATTTTAAATGTGAAATTGGACCATTGGAAAACACATTTCAAACCATTTATGCCCAAATTTGTAGGAGTTCACATTTTGCACCCTAACATGCATGAACGTGCACAAATTGTGCATTCAATAATATCAATAATATTTATAGGCTTAGAAAGGTAGAATATGTACTTATTATTGTTAATATACAATTGAAACATTGGATAACATTTTTAAAATCATTTGTGCACAAATTTGCATGAGTTCACGTTTTGCATTCAAACATTCGCAACTATGCACAAATTGTTCATTTAATTATGTCAATTTGATTCATTAGTTTGGAATGATATAAATTGTAATTTTGCTCTTAAATATACAATTGCACTATTAGAAAACATGTTTTAAACCATTTAAGCACAAATTTGTAGGAGTTCACGTTTTGTACTAAACAAGCACAAACGTGCACAAATTGTGCTTTCAATAATATCAATAATATTTAAGGGCTTTGAATGCTTAATATGTGTTTATTATTATAATATGAACCCTAAAAGGGATCAAAAAGTGCCTAAATATAAAGAATTCAAGCTAATTAGCTTAATTTCCTATTTTGAAATTAATTAGCTTAATATGGATGATTTTTGGAGTTATTCCTATTTTGGAGTTAATAAGGAAGATTCTAGAAGATTCTAGAAGATATGAGAAGATTCAAGAATATTCCAAGTCAAAGTCAAAGTCAAATAGTCAACAAGTCAAAGTCAATGGTTAATGGTCAACATGTGACATGGCATGCTTCAATGCTTAGTTGTCATGAATTATCATTTTACTTAGTTGTCAAGAATTGTAATGAGTTGTCAATTTTGACTTTTCAAAGATGAGTTGTCATTAGTTGTCCTATTTTGAAGTAAATCTCCTTAATTAAGGATTTTCCTATATAGGCATCTTTAGGAATAAGGAAGAAAACCTTTTCCTTTAAGGGTTAGGTTATTTACATGCCTATATGAGGGCTAGACATATGTAGGACGAATGAAGAATGTATTTTTGACAATTTTAATCAATTAAGTGGGGTTTTTCCTTAACTTTGTTCTTTTGAAACTTTTCAAGTTTACTTGAATTGTTTCACATCTACCTTTCATTACAATTTCTACATTAGACTTAGAATTGTGTGATTGTTCATCTTTTAATAGCTAAGTATCTTGCTTCAAATTAATAAGTAAAGGGTTTAGCTCCATCAACACAACCTATCCTTGATGATCCTTAGGCAAGATTTCAAATTTGGATGCGCGTTCTATCTCTGTTATAGGTAGGGTTCGTATCAGTTTGGTATTGGAGCCAAACTTCAAGGTTTGGTTGCATATCCTTTTATTTTCATGTATTATCTATTCTTTTCTTCTTCTCAATTCTTCATATATTAAAAAGAATTTTTTTTTTAGTGAAACATAAGAGCATTCACATCCTTGAGTGTAAACATGTAAGGGAGTGTTTTATGAGGATTTCTTTTTAATTTTTTTTCTAAACTATCTTTGAGTGTGGTCATTATGGATATGCCTTATTGTTAGTGATATGCACTGGGTCAATCATTTACGATTATGCATTGACTTTCTTATTTTATTAATAAAGAGGTATTTCATTATCATTTAATTTTATGATAATTATATGAATGGTTAATTCTTACTAAGGCCATCAAGTATGTGACTTGATAGTAAAACCCTTAAATTAAAATAAGAGTTCTATTCTAATTATCCCTAGCCATTTATTTATTATATATAAATAGTAAAGTATTAAGGCTAGTATGAAGTTGACTGATGGTTATGTTTTACTAATCATGAATATGAGATATTAAGTCAACTCATAGGTACATGATGAGAGATCATGTACTGGATTGAACCACTATGAAAATACTACATAGATTATTGTCATAAGTATTTCTCATCATAATAATTTTATTTTGGTCCTTTGACCTTGAAATCATCATGGATTTCTACATAGCTATTTTATGTTTTGACACATTCTAACATTGTCTTTAATCGGATGATTAAATAGGATGTTGTTGGATATGAAATTAGTTATGTGAGGAATGTGAGTGATTTAGAAGGGATTTATTCCTTATTAATATGAGAAATAAATCTATGGGCCCCTTGATGAGATAGACTGAAGGAAAATGCATGGCCATGCTGAAATGAATTGATAAAGAGTTATCATTTTCAGTCTACTTGGAATCAAGTCAAAATATTGAACAATATAAGGATGACATTCTATGCCTTATGTTCAATTAAGATATCATGTGATAAAGGGACGATAAAATTCATTGTAATTAGGTTATGTCGGATTATTGACTTCACATGACTTGGGTAGTCATAATGTCTTGCTAGAGGCCACTTATGACTTGTAGGCCTAAATAAAGATTTAGGCCCACTACCAATGTTATGTGAACCTACAGGATCACACACTTAGAATAAGCCCAAAGCGAATATGGGTTTAATAAGCCCAAAATAAACTCTGTGGAAATAAATAATTAAAGTGTTTTATTTATTTATTTATTTGTTTATTTATTTAAGATAAATGTTATTTTAAATAAATAAATAAGATATTATTTCTGATTTGTTTTTAAACAAAATCAGAATATAATAAATGGAAATTACAAAAAGGTCATTGGTAGGTGAAACCCTAATTTGGAGTCTATAAATATGTTATATTCTCTAGGGTTTCACACACTTGTTTTTTCTGCCTCCAAATTTGTTTTCTTTCTTCTTAAAAAACAAAGACAGAGTTTTCTTTTGTTCTTAATTTATTAGAAAATCAAGGAGGTTGCTAGCACACACACTCCAATTCATTTTGTGAAGGGTTGTTCGTATGGATACCTATAGAGGATGCATCCTTTTAGAGATTTTTTGATCCGAACAACCAAAGCAAAAGGCTCGAGGTAAGGTGTCACCGGTGTGAACCTCCACTCATACTTCCAGAAAATGTTGCCTCTTCTGTGTTTTGGTGAGATTTTTAAAATCCTAGATTTAATCAAGTAGTCAAATTACATGGATCCAGGTTTGAGAACATGATAAATTTTTAATTTTTTTGCTGCGTTTGTATTATGAAACCCAACACTTATTTTCTTGGTAAGAATCATCCTTATGTTTACTTAGAATGGGTGCAACAAATAGAAGAGATATTTGATTCTCTTATGATAATTGATTTCCAAAAGTGTAAACTTACTTCTCAAAAATTTCTAGGTCGTGCTGCTATATGGTGGAAAGATTTGATGGTTTGTGGAGAGAGAATGGGAATAGTGAGATTAGAAATTGGGAATTAATGAAAAGGTTAATGACTAGACATTTTATTCCTCATGGTGTTAGGGATAAATACTATCTTAAATTACAAAGGCTTAAACAAGGGGGTCAATTAAGTATTGATGATTATGCTAAAGAGTTTAAGTTATGTGTAATTGCAAGTGATTTAGGTGAATCGGAAGGGCAAAAAATTACAAGATTCATAAGTGGGCTTAAAAGTGAAATTAGACAAGATCTTATGTTTGTGGTACAATTGCAACTTATTTTGTCTTTGAATGACGTAATTTCACTTGCTTTGGATAGAGAAATTTCGAGTAATAAAGTTGGTAATCAAAGTGGTGCTAATGTTAAACTCATGTTAAGTGATCATGAGAAGAAGCATGAGGATCAATTATATGATCAAATTAATAAAGTGGAGGAGAGTATTATTCATGAAGAGAAGTGTGAAACAGAAGTGGTTATGTATAAGGATATCAAAATAGAGTGTGAATCCAAGAATAGCAAATTTGTTAAAGTCATTGAAGCTAATAAGGAGTGTTTGCAAAGTTTTGAGCAATATAGTGAAGTTGTACAAGGATTAACTACTCAAGAAGTTGCTACGAGTGCATCTTGTGATCATGAAGAGTGTATGCATCATGAAGAGGAGTATCAAGAAGTTTATACACAAAAGAAGGAGGAAAATAAAGAGCTGGTTATTCATCATGATTATGCTAACAACTCTATTCTTTTTTTTTCTAGTGTTATGAAAGTTGTTTTATAGACTTCTATGCCAGACAAAGATCCATTTGCTGATGTTATTAAAGTTTCTTATGTCAACAATGCAATCTATAGAGTCTTCGCATGTAGCAAGAAGAACTTGAGATATTCATGTTTCAAGTTTAAAAGGAAGCAACACAAATACAATCCTTACAAGTTCGTGGCAAAGAATTCTATGTTCAATCAAGTTCAAGCTATATTCAAGCTATTTCTGTGGATTCGTACTTCTAAGGAGAGGCTTTCAACAAAGGTGTTTGTATTTGACCCTGGAGGATTTGCAAATTTATCAACTCTAAATGATGGCTATGATTCGAGGGCAAATCATCTTCAAGAGGGAGGGAATAATAGGAAACCTAAAAGGGATCAAAAAGTGCCTAAATATGAAGAATTCAAGCTGATTAGCTTAATTTCCTATTTTGAAATTAATTAGCTTGATATGGATGCAACTTTGAAATCTTGCCCAAGGATCATCAAGGATAGGTTGTGTTGATGGAGCTAAAACCTTTGCTTATTAATTTGAAGCTAGATACTTAGCTATTAAAAGATGAACAATCACATAATTCTAAGTCTAATCTAACCTAGCAATTATAATGAAAGGTAGAAGTGAAACAATTCAAGTAAACTTGCAAAGTTTTAAAAGAACAAAGTTTAAGGAAAAACCTCACTTTTAATATTTCAATGCTTAAATTCGTATGTCATAGGGTTAGCCCTTATATAGGCAAGTAAACAACCTAATCCTTAAAGGAAAAGGTTCTATTCCTTATTCCCAAAGATACCTATATAGGAAAATCCTTAATTAAGGAGATTTCCTTCAAAATAGGACAACTAATGACAACTCATCTTTGAAAAGTCAAAATTGACAACTCATTACAAGTCATGACAACTCATGACAACTAAGAATAGAAGCATGCCATGTCACATGTTGACCATTGATCCTTGACTTTGACTTGTTGACTATTTGACTTTGACTTTGACTTGTTGACTTATTGACTTTGACTTGGAATATCCTTGAATCTTCTCATATCTTCTAGAATCTTCTAGAATCTTCCTTATTGACTCCAAAATAGAAAAATAACTCAAAATTTGTCCATATTAAGCTAATTAATTTCAGAATAGGAAATTAAGCTAATTAGCTTAAATTCTTCATATTCAGGCGTTGTTGATCCCTTTTAGGGTTCATATTATTCCCTCCCTCTTGAAGATGACTCACCCTCGAATCATAGCCATCTTCTATAGTTGATAAATTTGCAAATCCTCCAGGGTCAAACACAAACTCCTTTGTTGAAAACTTCTCTTTCAAAGTAATGCTCCATAAAAGTAGCTTTAATGTAGCATGAATGTGATTGGACAAGTGGAACATAAAACTCTTATCCATGAACTTGTAAGGATTGTATTCTTATTAGTTCCTTCGAAACTTAAAATATGAATATCTCAAGTTCTTCTTGATACAAGCGAAGACTCCATATATTGCATTGTGGACATAAAAAACTTCAATAACATCAGCAAAGGGATCTTTGTATGGCATAGAAGTCTGTAAAACAAATTTCAAAACACTATAAAAAGAAAGAATATAGTTGTTAGCATAATCATGATGAATAACTAGCTTGTTATCCTCCTCTTTCTTTTATGCACAAACTTCTTGATACTCCTCTTCATGATGCATGCACTCTTCATGATCATAAGATGCACTCTGAGCAACTTCTTGAGTAGTTAATCCTTATACAACTTCACTACACTGCTTCAAACTTTGCAAACACTCCTTATTATCTTCAATGACTTCAACAAAATCACTATTCTTGGATTCACACTCTATTTTGATCTCCTCACACACAACTACTTCTTTTTCATGGTTATCTTCATGAATAATGCTCTCCTCCACTTTATTAGCTTGATCACATAATTGATCCTCATGCTTCTTCTCATGATCACTTAACACCACTTCAGCATTAGCACCACTTTGATTACCAACTTTATTACTCAAAATTTCTCTATCCAAAGCATGTGAAATTACATCATTCAAAGACAAAATAAGTTGTAATTGTACTACAAACATAAGATCTTGTCTAATTTCACTTTTAAGCCCATTTATGAATCTTGTAATTTTCTGCCCTTCTGATTCATCTAAATCACTTGCAATTACAAAAAACTTAAACTTTTTAGCATAATCATCAACACTTAATTCATCCCCTTGTTTAAGTCTTTGCAATTTAAGAAAGTATTTATCCCTAACATCATGAGGAATAAAATGTC
The DNA here is from genome assembly GCA_947683625.1 of Mallotus nudiflorus. Classification (NCBI taxonomy): domain Eukaryota; kingdom Viridiplantae; phylum Streptophyta; class Magnoliopsida; order Malpighiales; family Euphorbiaceae; genus Mallotus; species Mallotus nudiflorus. The sequence continues at coordinate 2,275,702 of CANTUR010000415.1, read as the reverse complement.
TAGTTATTAACCTTTTCATTAATTCCCAATTTCTAATCTCACTATTCCCATTCTCTCTCCATAAAACCATCAAATCTTTCCACCATATAGCAGCACAACCTAGAATTTTTGAGAAGCAAGTTTGCAATTTTGGAAATCAATTATCATAAGAGAATCAAATATCTCTTCTATTTGTTGCACCCATTCCAAGTAAACATAAGGGTCATTCGTACCGAGAAAATAAGGCACATCCATAATGACCATACTCAAAGATAGTTTAGAAAAAAAATTGGAAGGAATTCCGCATAAAAAACACTCCCTTACGTGTTTACTCTTAAGGATCTGAATGCTCTCATGTTTCACTAAATTTTTTTTCTCAATAGATATGGAAATTGAACAAACTAACTCAATTAAGGGTCTTTTGATAGATTTTGAACCTTTTGCATAAAACACAATGATTGGTTTTTTTTTTGATTTTTTTTTTGAAATTGAGAAGAATTGAGAAGAAGAAGAAGAAATAATGAACGAAAATTAAATGATAAATAACCAAACCTTAAATTTTGGCTTTGATACCAAACGGATACAAACCCTACCTATAATAGAGATAGAACGCGCATCCAATTTTGAAATCTTGCCCAAGGATCACCAAGGATAGGTTGTGTTGATGGAGCTATAAACCTTGCTTATTAATTTGAAGCAAGATACTTAGCTATTAAAAGATGAACAATCACACAATTCTAAGTCTAATCTAACTTAGCAATTGTAATGAAAGGTAAAAGTGAAACGATTCAAGTAAACTTGCAACGTTTCAAAAGAATAAAGCTTAAGGAAAAATCTCACTTTTAATATTTCAATGCTTAAATTTGTATGTCATAGGGTTAGCCCTTATATATGTAAACAACCTAATCCTTAAAGCACGTTTCAAACCATTTATGCCCAAATTTGCAGGAGTTCACATTTTGCACCCTAACATGCATAAATGTGCATAGATTACACATTAAATAATATCAATAATATTTATGGGCTTAGAATGCTAGAATTGTACTTATTATTGTTGATATGCAATTGGAACATTGGAAACATTTTTAAAACCATTTGTGCACAAATTTGCACGAGTTCACGTTTTGTATTCAAAATATGCGCAAATGCACACAAATTGTGTATTCAATTATGTCAATTTGATTTATTAGTTTAGAATGATATAGTTTGTAATTTTTCTCATAAATATACAATTGGACCTTTGGCAAAAATGTTTTAAACCATTTAAGCACAAATTTGCAAGAGTTCACATTTTACGCTCAAATATGCACACATGTACACAAATTGTGCTTTCAATAATATCAATAATATTTAAGGGCTTTTAATGCTATAATATGTGTTTATTATTATTAATATGCTATTAGAACATTGGATTACATTTTAAAACCATTTTGACATTTTGTTGACATTTTGTGCTCAAGCATGTGCAAATGTGCACAAATTGTGCATTCAATTATGTCAATTTGATTATAATTTGTAATTTTGCTCATAAATATGCAATTAGAACATTGGAACACATGTTTTAAACCATTTATGCACAAATTTGCAAGAGTTCACATTCTGCGTTCAAACATGCATAAATGTGCACAAATTGTGCATTCATTTATGTCAATTGGATTTATGAGTTTGGATTGATATGAACCCTACCTATAATAGAGATAGAACGCGCATCCAAATTTGAAATCTTGCCCATGGATCATCAAGGATAGGTTGTTTTGATGGAGCTAAACCCTTTACTTATTAATTTGAAGCAAGATACTTAGCTATTAAAAGATGAACAATCACACAATTCTAAGTCTAACCTAGAAATTGTAATGAAAGGTATATGTGAAACAATTCAAGTAAACTTGCAAAGTTTCAAAAGAACAAAGTTAAAGAAAAACCTCACTTAATTGATTAAAATTGTCAAAAATACATTCTAATTCGTCCTAAATAAGTCTAGCCCTTATATAGGCATGTAAACAACCTAATCCTTGAAGGAAAAGGTTTTATTCCTTATTCCTAAAGATACCTATAAAGGAAAATCCTTAATTAAGGAGATTTCCTTCAAAATAGGACAACTCATAACAACTCATCTTTGAAAAGTAAAAATTGACAACTCATTATAAATTATGATAACTAAGTAAAATGAAAACCCATGACAACTAAGCATTGAAGCATGACATGTCACATGTCATGTCACATGTTGACCGTTGACCATTGACTATGACTTATTGACTTTGACTTCGAATATTCTTGAATCTTTTCAATCTTCTTAAATCTTCTTAAATCTTCCTTATTGACTCCAAAATAGGAATAACTCTAAAATTCATCCATATCAAGCTAATTAATTTTAAAATAGGAAATTAAGCTAATTAGCTTGAATTCTTCATATTTAGGCACTTTTTTTTATCCCCTTTAGGGTTCATATTAGGAATGATATAATTTGTATTTTTGCTCATAAATATGCAATTTGACCACTGAAAAACATGTTTTAAACCATTTATGCACAAATTTATAGGAGTTCACATTTTACAATCAAACATAGACAAACGTGCATAAATTGTGCATTCAATAATATAAATATTATTTTTGGGCTTAGAATGCTATAATATGTACTTTTAATTGTTAATATGAAATTTCATTATTGGATGGCATGTTTAAAACCATTTGCAAATTTATACGAATTCACATTTTGCTTTTAAACATATACAAATAAGCACAAATTGTGCATTCAATTATGTCAATTTTATTTATGATTTTGGAATTATATCATTTGTACTTTTTCTTGTAAATATGTAATTGGAACATTGGAAAACACATTTGAAACCATTCATACACAAATTTACAGGAGCTCACATTTTGTGCTCTAACAAGCATAAACGTGCACAAATTGCGCATTCAATAATATCACTAATATTTATAGGCTTCGAATCCTAGAATATGTGGTTATTATTATTAATATGCAATTAGAACTTTGGTAAACATTTTAAAACCATTTGTGCATAAATTTTCACGAGTTCACATTTTTGCATTCAAACATGCGCAAATGTGCACACATTGTGTATTCAATTATGTCAATCAGATTTATTCATTTGGAATGATATAATTTGTATTTTTGCTCATAAATATACAGTTGGACCATTGGAAAACATGTTTAAAACCATTTAAGCACAAATTTGCATGAGTTCACGTTTTGCGCTTAAACACGCACAAACGTGCACAAATTGTGCATTCAATAAAATCAATAATTTTTATGGGCTTAGAATACTAGAATATGTAATTATTATTATTAATATGTAATTTGAACATTGAATAACATTTTTAAAACCATTTGTGTGAAAATTTGCACGAGTTCACGTTTTGCATTCAAACTTGCACAAATGTGCGCAAATTGTGCATTCAATTATGTCAATTTGATTAATGTGTTTGGAATGATATAATTTGTAATTTTCTTATAAATATGCAATTGGAATGTTGGAAAACATGTTTCAAACCATTTATGCCCAAATTTGTAGGAGTTCACATTTTGCGCTTTAACACGCATAAACATGCACAAATTGCGCATTCAATAATATCAATAATATTTATGGGCTTAGAATGCTATAATATGTGATTATTATTAATAATATGCTATTGAAACATTGGATAACATTTTAAAACCATTTGTGCACAAATTTGCAGGAGTTCACGTTTTGCATTCAAACATGTGCAAATGTGCATAAATTGCGTGCATTCAATTATGTCAATTTGATTTGTTAGTTTGGAATGATATAATTTGTAATATTGCTCATAAATATACAATTGGACCATTGGAAATCATGTTTAAAACCATTTAAGCACAAATTTGTATGAGTTCACGTTTTGCGCTCAAACACACACAAACGTGCATAAATTGTGCATTCAATAAAATCAATGATATTTATGGGCTTTGAATCTAGAATATGTACTTATTATTATTAATATGTAATTGGAAAATTAAATAACATGTTTAAAATCATTTGTGTGCAAATTTGCACAAGCTCACTTTTACGTTCAAACATGCGCAAATGTGCACAAATTGTGTATTCAATTATGTCAATTTGATTTATATGTTTGGAATGATATAATTTATACTTTTTCTTTTAAATATGCAATTGGAACATTGGAAAACACATTTCAAACCATTTATGCACAAATTTGTAGGAGTTCACATTTTGTGCTTTAACACGCATAAACGTGCACAAATTGCACATTCAATAATATCAATAATATTTATGGGCGTAGAATGCTAGAATATGTGCTTATTATTATTAACATGCTATTGGAACATTGGATAACATTTTAAAATCATTTGTCAATAAATTTGCACGAGTTCACATTTTGCATTTAAATATGCGCAAATGTGGACAAATTGTGCATTTAATTATGTCAATTTGATTTATGAGTTTGGAATGATATAATTTCCAATTTTGCTCATAAATATGCAATTGGACCATTGGAAAAAATGTTTTAAACCATTTATGCAAAAATTTTTAGGAGTTCACATTTTGCATTCAAACATGCGCAAATGTGCACAAATTGTGCATTCAATTATGTCAATTGGATTTATGAGTTTGGAATGATTTAATTTGTAATTTTGCTTGTAAATATGCAATTGGACCATTGGAAAACACGTTTCAAACCATTTATGTCCAAATTTGCAGGAGTTCACATTTTGCACTCTAACATGCATAATCGTGCACAAATTGCACATTCAATAATATCAATAATATTTGTGGGCTTATTGATATGAACCCTACCTATAACAAAGACAGAATGCACATCCAACTTTGAAATCTAACCTAAGGATCATCAAGGATAGTTTGTGTTGATGGAGCTAAACCCATTGCTTATTAAATTGAAGCAAGATACTTAGCTATTAAAAGATAAACAATCACATAATTTTATGTCGAACCTAGCAATTGTAATAAAAGGTATATGTGAAACAATTCAAATAAACTTGCAAAGTTTCAAAAGAACAAAGTTAAGGGAAAATCTTACTTGATTGATTAAAATTGTCAAAAATACATCTTAAATTCGTCCAAAATATGTTTAGCCTTTATATAGGCATGTAAACAACCTAAACCTTGAAGGAAAAGGTTTTCTTCCTTATTATCAAACATGCCTATATAGGAAAACTCTTAATTAAGGAGATTTCCTTCAAAATATGACAACTCATCTTTGAAAAGTTAAAATTGACAACTCATTACAATTCATGATAACTAAGCAAAATGACAACTCATGACAACTAAGCATTGAAGCATGCCATGTCACTTGCCATGTCACATGTTGACCATTGAGCCTTGACTTTGACTTATTGACTATTTAACTTTGACTTTAACTTGGAATATTCTTGAATCTTCTCACATCTTCTAGAATCTTCCTTATTGACTCTAAATAGACAAATATACCAAAATTTGTCCAATCAAGCTAATTAATTTCAAAATAGGAAATTAAGCTAATTAGCTTGAATTCTTTATATTCAGGCACTTTTGATCCCTATTAGGGTTCATAATATTCCCTCCCTCTTAAAGATGATTCACCCTCGAATCATAGCCATCTTCTAAAGTTGATAAATTTGCAAATCCTCCAAGGTCAAACACAAACTTCTTAGTTGAAAACTTTATCTTCACAACATGTATTACAACACATGTTTTCTAGATGAAGTATGCCAACATGATAAAATTTTTTAAAATAACAAAACTAGGCAAATGGATGAAAATTTTGGTTAGTGATAAACAAAACATCCTTTTACATAGGTACAAGTATAGGTTGCCTCACATCACTCATTTTTGCTCAATCATTTATTTCTTTTCACTCATGCCTTGCTTGTTTTCTCTCACAAAGTGTTTCCCATTTTCCTCACTTTTCTCACTCAACTCATTTGTAGCACTTAGCTCACTTTTTCCTTTTCTCTCAACTTCATAGGTTTCCCTCCCTAAAAGCATTCCTTAATAAAGATGGAAACTCTTTACTTTTTTGATTAGTGCACATGTCTTTAATAAGTTTCTTTGTTAGTGAAGTTTCAATTTGGCACTCTTCCTTGTTGCTCTTTTTCTTAACTAGTTGCTCAACTAATTCACTGACTTCAACACCTTCACTTTCCTTGGATTCACACACCATTATTGTCTCCTCACAAATACTCACTTTCTTTTCATACTCCAAAGCTAGTTTAATTACAACCTTCAAAGAGATAGAAGATTCTAATTGCACTTCTTTCTTCAATTTCTCAGCAATCTCACTCTTAAGCCCATTGATGAATTTTGCAACTTTCCTCCTTTTGAATTCACCTACATCACTTGCAATTACAAACAACTTAAACTTTTTAACATAATCATCAATACATAATTCATCACCTTGTTTAAGCCCTTGTAATTTAAGATGAAATTTATCCTTAACTTCAGAAGGAATAAAATGTCTAGTCATTAACTTCTTCACTATCTCTCAATTTTTAATCTTACTATGCCTATTCATGCTCCATGATGCCATCAAATCTTCCCACCATATAGTAGCATGACCCAAAAATTTACGAGAAGCAAGTTTGCACTTTTGGAAATCACTTAATTCAAGAGAATAAAATATCTCCTCCATTTGTTGCACCCATTCCAAATAAACATAAGGATCATCCCCACTAAGAAAATAAGGCATGTCCATACTAAAAAAAATCACGTTTGAAAAGATAAAAAGAAAAAAAATCCTCATAAAGCACTCCCTTACGTGTTTATATACTCAAGGATGTGAATGCTCTCGTGTTTCAGTCAAAAAAAAATTTTTTTTAATATATGAAGAATTGAGATGAAGAAAAGAATAGATAATAGATGAGAATTAAAGGATACGTAACCAAACTTTAAAGTTTGGCTCTAATACCAAATTGATACGAACCCTACCTATAACAAAGATAGAATGCACATCCAATTTTGAAATCTAGCCCAAGGATAGGTTATGTTGATGGAGCTAAACCCCTTGCTTATTAAATTAAAGCAAGATACTTAACTATTAAAATATGAACAATCACATAATTCTAAGTCTAACCTAGCAATTGTAATGAAAGGTAGAAGTGAAACAATTCAAGTAAACTTGTAAAGTTTCAAAAGAACAAAGTTAAGGGAAAACCTCACTTAATTTTATAAAATTATCAAAAATATGTCCTAAATTCATCCAAAATATGCTTAACCTTTATATAGGCATGTAAACAACCTAACACTTGAAGGAAAAGGTTTTCTTCCTTATTCCCAAAGATGCCTATATAGGAAAATCCTTAATTAAGGAGATTTCCTTCAAAATATGACAACTAATGACAACTCATCTTTGATAAGTCAAAATTGACAACTCATTACAATTCATGATAACTAAGCAAAATGACAACTCATGATAACTAAGCATTGAAGCATGCCATGTCACTTGCCATGTCACATATTGACCATTGACCCTTAACTTTGACTTGTTGACTACATGACTTTGACATTGACTTATTGACTTTGATTTGGAATATTCTTGAATCTTCTCACATCTTCTAAAATCATCTAGAATCTTCCTTATTGACTCTAAAATAGAAAAATATGCCAAAATTCATCCAATCAAGCTAATTAATTTTAAAATAGGAAATTAAACTAATTAGCTTGAATTCTTCATATTCAAGCACCTTTAATCCCTATTAGGGTTCATATTACTTTCAATGCTAGAATATGTACTTATTCTTGTTGATATTCAATTGGAACATTGGATAACATTTTTAAAACCATTTGTGCACAAATTTGCATGAGTTCACGTTTTGCATTCAAACATGTGCAAATGTGCACAAATTGTGCATTCAATTATGTCAATTTGACTTATGAGTTTAGAATGATATAATCCTTAATTTTTCTTAAAAATATGCAATTGGACCATTGGAAAACATATTTCAAAACATTTATGCACAAATTCGCAGGAGTTCACGTTTTGCAATCAAACATTCATAAACGTGCACAAATTGTACATTCAATAATATCAATATTATTAATGGGCTTAGAATGATAGAATATGTACTTATTATTATTAATATACAATTATAACATTGGATAAGATGTTTAAAACCATTTGTGTACAAATTTGTACGAGTTCATGTTTTGCGTTCAAACATGTGCAAATGTGCGCAAATTATGCACTCAATTATGTCAATTTTATTTATGAGTGTGGAATGATATAATTTGTAATTTTTCTTATAATATGCAATTGGAATATTGAAAAACACGTTTCAAACCATTTATGCACAAATTTGCAGCAGTCCACATTTTGTGCTTTAACATGCATAAACGTGCACAAATTGCATATTCAATATTATCAATAATATTTATGAGCTTATAAAGCTAGAATATGTGCTTATTATTATTAATATGCAATTGGAACATTGGATAACATTTTAAAACTATTTGTGCACAAATTTGCATGAGTTCATGTTTTGCGTTCAAATATGTGCAAATGTACACAAATTGTGTCAATTTGATTTATTATTTTGGAATGATATAATTTAAAATTTTTCTCATAAATATAAAATTGGACCATTGGAAAACATGTTTTAAACCATTTAAGCACAAATTTGCAGGAGTTCATGTTTTACGCTCAAACATGCACAAACGTGAACAAATTGTACGTTTTACAATATCAATAATATTTAAGGGCTTAGAATGCTAAAATATGTGCTTATTATTATTAATATGCAATTGGAACATTGGATAAGATTTTAAAACCATTTGTGCACAAATTTGCATAAGTTTACATTTTGCGTTCAAATATGTGTAAATGTGCACAAATTGTGCATTCAATTATGTTAATTTGATTTATAAGTTTGGAATGATATAATTTGAAATTTGGCTCATAAATATGCAATTGGACCATTGGAAAGCATGTTTTAAACCATTTACGCCAAAATTTATAGGAGTTCACATTTTATGTTCAAACATGCGCAAATGTCCATAAATAGTGCATTCAATTATGTAATTTGGATTTATGATTTTGGCATGATATAATTTGTAATTTTTCTTCTAAATATGCAATTGGGCCACTGGAAAACACGTTTCAAACCATTTATGCCCAACTTTGCAAGAGTTCACATTTTGCGCTCTTACATGTATAAACGTGCACAAATTGTGCATTCAATAATATCAATAATATTTATGGGCTTAGAATGCTAGAATATGTACTTATTATTGTTGATATGCAATTGGAACATTGGATAACATTTTAAAACCATTGGAGCACAAATTTGCACAAGTTCACGTTTTGTGTTCAAATATGAGCAAATGTGCACAAATTGTGCATTTAATGTTGTCAATTTGATTTATTAGCTTGGAATGATATAATTTGTAATTTTGCTCAAAAATATACAACTCGACCATTGGAAAACATGTTTCAAACAAATTAACATAAATTTGCAAGAGTTCATGTTTTACGCTCAAACATGCACAAATTATGCTTTCAATAATATCTATAACATTTAAGGGCTTAGAATGCAAGAATATGTGCTTGTTATTATTAATATGCAATTATAAAATTGGATGATGTTTTAAAAAAATTTATGCACAAATTTGCACGAGTTCATGTTTTGCGTTCAAACATGCGCAAATGTGCGTAAATTGTGCATTCAATTATGTCAATTTGATTTATGAGTTTGAAATGATATAATTTACAATACGGCTTATAAATATGCAATTGGACCCTTGGAAAACATTTTTTAAACCATTTAAGCTCAAATTTGCAGGAGTTCATATTTTGAGTTCAAACATGCGCAAATGTGCATAAATTGTGCATTCAATTATGTCAATTGGATTTATGAGTTTGGCATGATATAATTTGTAATTTTGCTTGTAAATATTCAATTGGACCATTAGAAAACACATTTCAAACCATTTATGCCCTAATTTATAGGAGTTCACATTTTGCGCTTTAACATGCATAAGCGTGCACAAATTGTGCATTCAATAATATCAATAATATTTATGGGCATAGAATGCTAGAATATGTGCTTATTATTATTAATATGCTATTGGAACATTGGATAACGTTTTAAAATCATTTGTGCACAAATTTGTAGGAGTTCACCTTTTGCATTCAAACATGCGCAAATGTGCACAAATTGTGCATTCAATTATGTCAATTAGATTTATGAATTTGAATGATATAAGTTTTAATTTTTCTCATAAATAAGCAATTGGACCATTTGAAAACATGTTTTAAACCATTTATGCACAAATTTGAAGGAGTTCACATTTTGCGTTCAAACATGCATAAATTGTGCATTCAATTATGTCAATTGGATTTATGATTTTGGCATGATATAATTTATAAATTTTTTTGTAAATATGAAATTGGACCACTGGAAAATACGTTTCAAACCATTTATGCCCAAATTTGTAGGAGTTCGCATTTTGCACTCTAACATGCATAAACATGCACAAATTGCGCATTCAATAATATCAATAATATTTATGGGCTTAGAATGCTAGAAGATGTACTTATTATTGTTGATATGCAATTAGAACATTGGATAACATTTTTAAAACCATTTGTACACAAATTTGCACGAGTTCACATTTAGCATTCAAACATTCCCAAATGTGCACAAATTGTGCATTCAATTATGTCAATTTGATTTATTAGTTTGGAATAATATAATTTGTGATTTTTCTCGTAACTATACAATTGGACCATTGGAAAACATGTTTTAAACCAAATATGAACAAATTTGCAAGAGTTCACATTTTGCATTCAAACATATGGAAATGTGCACAAATTGTGTATTCAATTATGTCAATTTAATTTATTAGTTTAGAATGATATAATTTTTAATTTGCTCATAACTATACAATTGGACCATTGGAAAACATGTTTTAAACCAATTATGAATAAATTTGCAGGAGTTCACATTTTGCATTCAAACATGCATAAATGTGCACAAATTGTGCATTCAATTATGTTAATTTTATTTAAGAGTTTGGAATGATACGATTTGAACTTTTTCTTGTAAATATACAATTGGAACATTGGAAAATATGTTTCAAAGCATTTATGCATAAATTTGCAGGAGTTCACATTTTGCACTCTAATATGCATAAACGTGCACAAATTGCATGTTCAATAATATCAATAATATTTATGGGGTTAGAATGCTAGCATACGTAGTTATTATTGTTGATATGCAATTGGAACATTGGATAACATTTTTAAAACCATTTGTGCACTAATTTGTATGAGTTCACATTTTGCATTCAAACATGCACAAATTGTGCATTCAATTATGTCAATTTGATTTATGATTTTAGAATGATATAATTTGTAATTTTGCTCATAAATATGTAATTGGACCAATGGAAAACATGTTTTAAACCTTTTATGCACAAATTTGTAGGAGTTCACATTCTGTGTTTAAACATGCACAAACGTTCACAAATTGTGCATTCAATATTGTCAATAAAATTAATGGGAGTATAATGCTAGAATTTGTAATTAGCACTGTTAATATGCAATTGGAACATTGGATAGCATGTTCAAAACCATTTGTGCATCGAGTTCATGTTTTCTGTTCAAACATGCGCAAATCTACACAAATTGTGCATTCAATTATGACAATTTAATTTTTGAGTTTGGAATGATATAATTTATTATTTTACTCATAAATATGCAATTGGACCAATGGAAAACATGTTTTAATTCATTATTCACAAAATTGTAGGAGTTCACGTTTTGCGCTCAAACATGCACAAACGTGCACATATTGTCGATTCAATAATATCAAAAATATTTATGGGATTAGAATGCTAGAATATGTAATTAGTCTTGTTTATATGCAATTGGAACATTGGATAACATTTTTAGAACCATTTGTGCACAAATTTGCATGAGTTCCTATTTTGCATTCAAACATATCTAAATATGCATAAATTCAGCATTCAATTATGTCAATTTGATTTATGAGTTTAGAATGATATAATTTATAATTTTCCTCGTAAGTATGCAATTAGACCATTGGAAACCTACCTATAACAGAGATAAAACACGCATCCAACTTTGAAATCGTTGCCCAAGATCATCAAGATGAGGTTTTGAAGATGGAGCTAAACCCCTTGCTTATTAAAGTAAAGCAAGATACTTAGCTATTTGATACGGAACCTCCAAGAATAAGCTTGAGAACCCCTTTATGTATTCGAACCCCCAAAGCATTAACTTGAAAACCCCAATAGTTAATTCAGCAACAACCCCTAAGAATGGTTAGAAATCAGATTACTTAGATGATCAAAGAATTAGAATAAAGAAACTCATTTTTAAATTCCAATTTTGAAACACTCCACAAGAAGATGATCAATCTACTTGAATGTTCCTTAAAGCATGTATTCTACACAAGAACACAAAGATAAAAGCAAAATAGCCTTTAGGTTTTAAAACTTCAAATCTGAATAATAAAATTCATCCAAGGCATATATATATAGCCTTTACAAGGTTTTCCTTAGTGAGTAAGGAAAACTAATAACCCTAATCACAAAATAGGAAATTAATCTAATCAGACCTCAAATAGGAATTTTGACATACTTCCTATTTTAAGAATAATTAAACTAACTAAAACTAATGGGCTTTTAAAATAACAAATTCGTCCAGCCCTTATTTAACATAATTAAACCTAAATAACAATGCTTAAATAACTCTCCCATGCATATTCAGCCAGCCCATAACAAATGAGGCCCATTATATACTTAATTAAACCCATTAATAACTTGGACTTGAATTAAGTTGCATTGAACTTGAGCTGCACTTGGCATAAAGCTTTGGTGTCCTTGTAAACTTTCACTAGTGAAGTTCACAAAGCCTTGTAGATGATGGATTAAGGCTTCTTGAAGCTTCTTAGATTGAGACCTTGTTATAGGTCTTTGAGGCATGCTGATTGGACTCAAAACCTCTTGAACTTAATCCTTGCCTTTTTTACCATGCTCATCTTCATCATGTTGAATTCTTTGAACTTAGTGTGTTGGCTGCTCCATAACACTATTATAATATAAAAAATCACACAATTCTAAGTTTAATCTAACCTAGTAATTGTAATGAAAGGTAGAAGTGAAATAATTCAAGTAAACTTGCAAAGTTTCAAAAAGAACAAAGTTCAAGGAAAAACCTCACTTTTTATATTTCAATGCTTAAATTCGTATATCATAGGGTTAGCCCTTATATAGGCATGTAAATAACTTAATCCTTGAAGGAAAAGGTTTTATTCCTTATTCCTAAAGATACATATATAGGAAAATCCTTAATTAAGTAGATTTCCTTCAAAATAGGACAACTAATGACAACTCATCTTTGAAAAGTCAAAATTGACAACTCATTACAAGTCATGACAACTAAGCAAAATGACAACTCATTACAAGTCATGACAACTAAGCAAAATGACAACTCATGATTACTAAGAATTGAAGCATGCCATGTCACATGTTGACCATTGACCCTTGACTTTGACTTGTTGACTATTTGACTTTGACTTGTTGATTTTGACTTGGAATATTCTTGAATCTTCTCACATCTTCTAGAATCTTCTATAATCTTCTTTATTGACTCCAAAATAGGAATAACTCTAAAATTCATCCATATCAAGCTAATTAATTTCAAAATAGGAAATTAAGCTAATTAGCTTGAATTCTTCATATTTAGGCATTTTTTAATCCCTTTTAGGGTTCATATTACATGTTTTAAACCATTTACGCATAACTTTGTAAGAAGTCACGTTTTGTGCTCAAACATGCACAAATTATGGATTCAATAATGTCAATAATATTTATGGGATTAGAATGCTAGAATATTTACTTAGTCTTGTTAATATGCAATTGGAACATTAGATAACATTTTTAGAACCATTTGTGCACAAATTTGCACGGGTTCACATTTAGTGTTCAAACATGCACAAATGTGCACAAATTTTGCATCCAATTATGTTAATTTGATTTATAAGTTTGGAATGTTGTAATTTGAAATTTTCCTCATAAATATGCAATTAGACCATTGGAAAACATGTTTTAAACCATTTCTGCACAAATTTGCAAGAGGTCGCGTTTTATTGTCAAACAAGAACAAATGTGCACAAATTGTGCATTCAATAATGTCAATAATATTTATGAGTTTAGAATACTAGAATATGTACTTAGTATTGTAAATATGCAATTGAAACATTAGAAAAAATATATAAAAACCATTTGTGCAAAAATTTGCACGAGTTTATTTTTTGTGTTCAAACTTGTACAAATGTGCACAAATTGTGTATTGAACTATTTCAATTTAATTTATGAGTTTGTAATGATATAATTTATAATTTGACTTGTAAATATCCAATTTCACCATTGGTAAACATGTTTTAAATCATTTGAGCACAATTTTGCCGGAGTTCACGTTTTACGTTCAAACATGCACAAAAGTGCACAAATTGTGCATTCAATAATGCCAATTATATTTATGAGATTAGAATGCTAGAATATGTACTTAGTATTGTGAATATGCAATTGCAACATTGGATAACATATTTAAAACCATTTGTGCACAAATTTGCTTGAGTTCACGTTTTGCATTCAAACATGCGCAAATGTGCACAAATTTTGCATTCAATTATCTCAATTTTATTTATGAGTTTCGAATGACATAATTTCTAATTTTTCTCATAAATATGCAATTGGACTATCAGAAAATAAGTTTTAAACCATTTATGCACAAATTTCCAAGAGTTCACATTTTGCGCTCAAACAAGTACAAACGTGCATAAATTGTGCATTCAATAATGTAGATACTATTTATGGGATTAGAATGTTAGAATATGTACTTAGTGTTGTTTATATGCAATTGGAACTTTGGATAACTTCTTTAAAACCATTTGGGTATAAAGTTGCACGAGTTCACGATTTTCGTTTAAACATATGCAAATGAACACAAATTCTGCATTTAATTATGTCAATTTGATTTACAAGTTTGAAATTATATAACTTCTAATTCTCCTCGAAAATATGCAATTAGACCATTACAAAACATGTTTTAAACCATTTATCCAAAAATTTGCAGGAGTTCACGTTTTGCGCTCAAACATGCACAAATTTTCCATTCAATAATGTCAATAATATTTATGGGATTAGAAAGCTAGAATTTGTACTTAGCACTATTAGTAGGCAATTAGAACATTGGATAGCATATTCAAAACCATTTCTGTACAAATTTGCCCGAGTTCATGTTTTCCATTCAAACATACGCAAATCTACACTAATTGTGCATTCAATTATGTCAATTTGATTTATGAGTTTAGGATGATATAATTTGAAATTTTGCTCGTAAATATGCAATTGGACCATTGAAAAATATATTTTAAACCATTTATGCATAATTCGGAGGAGTTCACATTTTGCTCTCAAACATGCACAAATTTTTCATTCAATAATGACAATAATATTTATGGGATTAGAATGCTAGAATATGTACTTAGTTTTGTTTAAGATTTTTAGAACCATTTGTGCACAAATTTGCACAAGTTCACATTTTGCGTTCAAACATGTTCAAATCTGCTCAAATTATGCATTCAGTTATGTCAATTTGATTTATGAGTTTGGAATGATATAATTTGTAATTTTCGTCATAAATATTCAATTAGACCATTAGAAAACATGTTTTAAACCATTTACATACAAATTTGCAGTAGATCACGTTTTGTACTCAAACATGCACAAATTGTGCATTCAATAATGTCAATAATATTTATAGGATTAGAATGCTAGAATATGTACTTTGTCTTATTACTATGCAATTGGAACATTGGATAACATTTTTAGAACCATTTGTGCATAAATTTGCACGAGTTCATATTTTCCGTTCAAACATGCGCAAATGTTCACAAATTATGCATTCAATTATGTCAATTTGACTTTTGCGTTTGGAAAGATGTAATTTGAAATTTTCTGCGTAAATATGCAATTGGACCATTGGAAAACATGTTTTAAACCATTTATGCACAAATTTGCAGGAGGTCATATTTTGCGCTAAATAAGCACAAACATGCATAAATTGTGTATTCAATAATGTTAATTAAATTTATGGAATTAGAATGCTAGATTTTTTTCTTAGAACTATTAATATGCAATTGGACCATTGGATAACATGTTCAAAACCATTTCTGTAGAAATTTGCCCGAGTTCATCTTTTCTGTTCAAACATGCGTAAATCTGAACAAATTGTGGATTCAATTATGTCAATTTGATTTATTATTTTGGAATCATATAATTTGTAATTTTACTCATAAATACACAATTGGACCATTGGAAAACATGTTTTAAACCATTTATGCACAAATTTGTAGGAGTTCACGTTTTACGCTCAAACATGCACAAACATGTATAAATTGTGCATTAAATAATGTCAATAATATTTATGAGTTTAGAATGCTATAATATGTACTTAGTATTGTAAATATACAATTTGAACATTGGAAAACATGTCTAAAACCATTTGTGCAAAAATTTGCATGAGTTTATGTTTTGCGTTCAAACTTGCACAAATTGTGTATTGAACTATGTCAATTTAATTTATGAGTTTTGAATTGTATAATTTATAATTTGGCTTGTAAATATGCAATTTCACCATTGGTAAACATATTTTAAATCATTTGAGCATAAATTTTATGGAGTTCACGTTTTGCGTTCAAACAAGCACAAATTATGCATTCAATAATGCTAATTATATTTATGAGATTAGAATGGTAGAATATGTACTTAGTATTGTGAATATGAATTCAAACATTGGATAACATATTTAAAGCCATTTGTGCACAAATTTGCACGAGTTCACGTTTTGCGTTTAAACATGCCCAAATGTGCACAAATTTTGCATTTAATTATGTCAATTTTATTTATAAGTTTACAATGACATAATTTCTAATTTTTCTCGTAAATATGCAATTGGACCATTGGAAAATAAATTTTAAACCATTTATGCACAAATTTCTAAGAGTTCACATTTTGCGCTCAAACAAGCACAAATGTGCACAAATTGTGCATTCAATAATGTCGATACTTTTTATGGGATTAGAATGCTAGAATATGTACTTAGTGATGTTTATATGCAATTGGAACTTTGTATAAGATATTTAAAACCATTTGGGCATAAATTTGCACGAGTTCACGATTTCTGTTGAAGCATACACAGCACAAATTATGCATTCAATTATGTCAATTCGATTTACATGTTTTGAATTATATAACTTCTAATTTTTCACGTAAATATGCAATTGAACCATTGCAAAACATGTTTTAAACCATTTATCCACAAATTTGCAGGAGTTCACATTTTACGCTCAAACATGCACAAACGTGCACAAATTTTGCATTCAATAATGTCAATAATATTTATGGGATTAGAAAGCTGGAATTTGTACTTAGCACTACTAGTATGCAATTGGAACATTGGATAGCATGTTCAAAACCATTTCTGCACAAATTTGTCTGAGTTCATATTTTCTATTCAAACATGCGCAAATCTGCACAAATTGTGCATTTAATTATGTCAATTTGATTTATGAGTTTGGAATGATATAATTTGAAATTTTGCTTGTAAATATGCAATTGGACCATTGGAAAATATGTTTTAAACCATTTATGCACAAATTTGGAGGAGTTCACGTTTTGTTCTCAAACATGCACAAATGTGGACAAATTGTGCATTCAATAATGTCAATAATATTTATGGGATTAGAATGCTAGAATATGTACTTAGTCTTGCTAAGATTTTTAGAATCATTTGTGCATAAATTTACACGAGTTCACGTTTTGCGTTCAAACATGTGCAAATCTGCACAAATTCTACATTTAATTATGTCAATTTGGTTTACGAGTTTAGAATGATATAATTTCTAATTTTCCTCATAAATATGCAATTAGACCATTGAAAAACATGTTTTAAACCATTTACGTACAAATTTGCAGGAGGTCATGTTTTGCGATCAAACATGCACAAATTGTGCATTCAATAATGTTAATAATATTTATGGGATTAGAATGCTAGAATATGTACTTTTCTTGTTAATATGAAATTGGAACATTGGATAACATTTTTAGAACCATTTGTGCACAAATTTGCATGAATTTACGTTTTGCATTAAAACATGTGCAAATGTTCACAAATTGTGCATTCAATTATGTCAATTTAATTTTCAAGTTTGGAAAGATGTAATTTGAAATTTTCCGTGTAAATATGCAATTGGACTATTGGAAAAAATGTTTTAAACCTTTTACGCACAAATTTGCAGGAGGTCACGTTTTACGTTCAAACAAGCACAAACGTGCACAAATTGTGTATTCAATAATGTCAATAAAATTTATGGAATTAGAATGCTAGATTTTTTCTTAGAACTATTAGTATGAGAACAATGGATAGCATGTTCAAAACCATTTATGCACAAATTTGTCCGAGTTCATGTTTTTCGTTCAAACATGCACAAATCTGAACAAATTTTGGATTCAATTATGTCAATTGATTTATGTGTTTGGAATGATATAATTTATAATTTTTATCATAAATACGCAATTGGACCTTTGGAAAACATGTTTTAAACAATTTATGAACAAATTTTTAGGAGTTCACATTTTGTGCTCAAACATGCAAAAATTGTGGATTCAATAATATGAATAGTATTTATGGGATTATAATGCTATAATATGTACTTAGTCTTATTTATATTGAATTGGAACATTGGATAATACATTTAGAACTATTTGTGCACAAATTTTCATGAGTTCACGTTTTGTTTTCAAACATGCACAAATTCTGCATTGAATTATGCCAATTTGATTTACAAGTTTGGAATAATATATTTTGTAATTTTCCTCATAAATATGCAATTAGACCATTGGAAAACAAGTTTTAAACCATTTACGCAGAAATTTGTAGGAGGTCACATTTTGCACTGAAACATGCACAAATTATGCGTTCAATAATGTTAATAATATTTATGGGATTAGAATGCTAGAGTATGTGATTAGTCTTGTTTATTTGCAATTGGAACATTGGATAACATTTTTATAACCATTTGTTAACAAATTCGCATAAGTTCATGTTTTGCATTCAAACATGGGCAAATATGCACAAATTCTACATTAATTATGTCAATTTAATTTATGAGTTTGGAATGATATAGTTTTTAATTTTCCACGTAAATATGCAATTGGACCATTGGAAAACACGTTTTAAACCATTTATGCACAAATTTGCATTAGGTCACATTTTGCACTCAAACATGCACAAATTGTGCATTCAATACTTTCAATAATATTTATAGGATTACAATGCTATAATATGTACTTAGTCTTGTTAATATTCAATTAGAACATTGGATAAAATTTTAGAACCATTTGTACACAAATTTGCATGAGTTCATATTTTGCGTTCAAACATGCGCAAATGCGCACAAATTCTACATTCAATTATGTCAATTTAATTTATGAGTTTGGAAAGATATAGTTTGTAATTTTCCTCATAAATATGCAATTGGACCTTTGAAAAACATGTTTTAAACTATTTAAGCACATATTTGCAATAGGTCATGTTTTGCACTCAAACATGCACCAATTGTGCATTTAATAAATTCTATAATATTTATGGGATTAGAATGCTAGAATATGTACTTAGTCTTGTTAATATTAAATTAGAACATAGGATAACATTTTTAGAACCATTTGTGTACAAATTTGCACGAGTTCACGTTTTGCATTCAAACATGCGCAAATGTGCACAAATTCTGCATTCAATTATGTCAATTTGATTTTTGAGTTTGGAAAAATGTAATTTGAAATTTTCCTCATAAAATGCAATTGGACCATTGGAAAACATGTTTTAAATGATTTACGCACAAATTTGTAGGAGGTCACATTTTACTCTCAACAAGCACAAACGTGCACAAATTGTGCATTCAACAATGCCAATAAAATTTATAGGATTTAAATGATAGAATTTTTACTTAGCATTGTTAATATGCAATTGGAATATTGGATAGCATGTTCAAAATTATTTTTGCACAAATTTTCCTGAGTTCATGTTTTCCATTCAAACATGCACAAATTTGTACAAATTATGCATTCAATTATGTCAATTGATTTATGAGTTTGGAAAGATATAATTTATAATTTTTCTCATAAATTTGAAATTAGACCATTGGAAAACATGTTTTAAACCACTTATGCACAAATTTGGAAAACATGTTTTAAAGCATTTACGAAAAAATTTGCAAGAGTTCACATTTTGCGCTTAAACATGCACAAATTATTCATTTGATAATGTAAATAAAATTTATATGATTAGAATAATAGAATTTGTAATTAGCACTATTAATTTGCAATTAGAACATTAGATAATATGTTCAAAACCATTTGTGCACAAATTTGCACGAGTTCATGTTTTCCGTTCAAACACGCGCAAATGTGACAAATTGTGCATTCAATTATGTCAATTTGATTTATGAGTATGGAATGGTATAATTTTTAATTTTGCTCGTAAATATGCAATTGGACCATTAGAAAACATGTTTTAAACCATTTATGCACAAATTTGCAGGACTACATGTTTTGCACTCAAACATGCACAAACGTGCACAAATTATGCATTCAATTATGTCAATAATATTTATGGGATTAGAATGCTATAATAATTACTTGGTCCTATTAATATGCACTTGGAACATTGGATAACTTTTTTAGAACCATTTGTGCACAAATTTGCACGAGTTCATATTTTAAATTCAAACATGCGCAAATGTGCAAAAATTCTAGATTCAATTATGTCAAGTTGATTTATGAGTTTGGAAAGATGTAATTTGAAATTTTCCTCTTAAATACGCAATTGGACCATTGAAATACATGTTTTAAACCATTTATACACAAATTTGCAGGAGGTCACGTTTTGCGCTTAAACAAGCACAAACTTGCATAAATTGTGCATTCAATAATGTCAATAATATTTATAAGATTAGAATGCTAGAATATGTACTTTTTAGTGTAAATATGCAATTAGAACATTGGAAAACAAGTCTAATACCATTTGTGCAAAAATTTGCATAAGTTCACATTTTGCATTCAAACTTGTGTAAATGTGCACAAATTTTGTATTCAAATATGTCAATTTTATTTACGATTTTGGAATGATATAATTTCTAATTTTTCTTGTAAATATGCAATTGGACCATTGGAAAACATGTTTTAAACCATTTATGCACAAATTTCCAAGGGTTCACATTTTGCACTCACACATGCACAAACGTGCACAAATTGTGCATTTAATAATTTCAATAATATTTATGGGATTAGAATGCTAGAATATGTACTTAGTAATATTAATATGTAATTGGAACATTGGATAACATGTTTAAAATCATTTGGCCACAAATTTGTACGATTTCCATTCAAACGTGCGCAAATGTGCACAAATTGTGTATTCAATTATGTCAATTTGATTTTTGAGTTTGGAATGATATAATTTGTAATTTGGCTTGTAAATATGCAATTTCACCATTGGAAAACATATTTTCAACCATTTGAGCAAAAACTTACCGGAGTTCACGTTTTGCATTCAAACATGCGCAAATGTGCACAAATTCTGCATTCAATTATGTCATTTGAATTATAATTTTGGAAAGACATAATTATTAAGTTAGCTCATGAATATGCAATTGGACCATTAGAAAACATGTTTTAAACCATTTATGCACAAATTTGCAGGAGTTCACGTTTTATGCTTAAATAAATACAAACGTGCACAAATTGTGCGTTTAATTATGTCCATATTATTTATAGGATTAGAATGCTAGAATATGAAATTTTTACCATAAATATGCAAGTCGAACATTGGATAACATGTTTAAAATCATTTGTGCACAAATTTGCACGAGTTCATATTTTGCGTTGAAACATGCGCAAATGTGCACAAATTGTGCATTCAATTATGTCAATTTGATTTATGAGTTTGGAATGACATAATTTTTAATTTAGCTTGTTAATATGCAATTGGACAATTGGAAAACATGTTTTAAACCATTTATGCAAAAAATTGCAAGAGTTCACGTTTTGCGCTTAAACATGCACAAACGTGCACAAATTGTTCATTCAATAATGTCAATAAAAATTATACGATAAGAATACTAGAATTTGTACTTAGCACTATTAATATACAATTGGAACACTAGATAGCATGTTCAAAACCATTTGTTTACAAATTTGCACAAGTTCATGTTTTCTATTCAAACACGTGCAAATGCGATAGATTGTGCATTCAATTCTGTCAATTTGATTTATGAGTATGGAATGATATAATTTGTAATTTTGCTCATAAATATGCAATTGGACCATTGGAAAACATGTTTTAAACCATTTATGCACAAATTTTTAGGACTGCACGTTTTGCGCTCAAACATGCACAAACGTGCACAAATTGTGCATTCAGTAATGTCAATAATAATTATGGGATTAGAATGCTATAATATGTACTTTGTCTTGTTAATATGCAATTGGAACATTGGATAACGTTTTTAGAACCATTTGTGCACAAATTTGCACGAGTTCACATTTTGCATTCAAATATGCGTAAATGTGCACAAATTCTGGATTTAATTATGTCAATTTGATTTATGGGTTTGGAGAGAAGTAATTTGAAATTTTCCTGTTAAATATGTAATTGGACCATTGGAATACATGTTTTAAACCATTTATGCACAAATTTGCAGGAGGTCATGTTTTGCACACAAACATGCACAAATTGTGCATTCAATAATGTCAATAATATTTTTGATATTAGAATGCTAGAATATGTACTTAGTAGTGTAAATATACAATTGGAAAATTGAAAAACAAGTCTAAAACCATTTGTGCAAAAATTTGCACAAGTTCATATTTTGCATTCAAACTTGTGCAAATGTGCACAAAATTTATATTCAAATATGTCAATTTTATTAATTATTTTGGAATGATATAATTTCTAATTTTTCTTGTAAATATGCAATTGGACCATTGGAAAACATGTTTTAAACCATTTATGTACAAATTTCCAAGAGTCCACATTTTGCGCTCACACACGCACAAACGTGAACAAATTGTGCATTCAATAATGTCAATAATATTTATGGGATTAGAATACTAGAATATGTACTTAGTGCTATTAATATGCAATTGGAACATTGGATAATATGTTTAAAACCATTTGGCACAAATTTGCACGATTTACATTCAAACATGTGCAAATGTGCACAAATTGTGTATTCAATTATGTCAATTTCATTTATGAGTTTTGAATGATATAATTTTTAATTTGGCTTGTAATATGCAATTTCACCATTGGAAAACATATTTTAATTTGAACAAAAACATGCCGAAGTTCACCTTTTGCGTTCTAACATGTGCAAATGTGCACAAATTGTGAATTCAGTTATGTCAATTTGAATTATGAGTTTGAAAAGACATAATTTTTAATTTAGCTCATGAATATGCAATTGGACCATTGGAAAACATGTTTTAAACCATTTATGTACAAATTTGTAGGAGTTCACATTTTGTGCTCAAACAAATACAAACGTGCACAAATTGTGCGTTCAATAATGTCCATATTATTTATGGGATTAGAATGCTAGAATATGAAATTAGTAATGTAAATATACAATTTGAACATTGGATAACATGTTTAAAACCATTTGCGCACAAATTTGCACGAGTTCATGTTTTGCATTCAAACATGCGCAAATGTGCGCAAATTGTGCATTTAATTATGTCAATTTGATTTATGAGTTTGGAAAGACATAATTTTTAATTTAGCTCGTGAATATGCAATTAGACCATTGGAAAACATGTTTTGAACCATTTATTCAAAAATTTGCAAGAGTTCACGTTTTACGCTTAAATATGCATAAATGTGCACAAAATGTTCATTCGATGATGTCAATAAAATTTATGCAATTAGAATACTATAATTTATACTTAGCACTTTTAATATGCAATTGGAACACTGGATAGCATGTTCAAAACCATTTGTGCACAAATTTGCACGAGTTCATGTTTTCCATTCAAACATGCGCAAATGTGACAAATTGTGCATTCAATTATGTCAATTTGATTTATGAGTATGGAATGATATAATTTGTAATTTTTTTCATAAATATGCAATTGGACCATTGGAAAACATGTTTTAAACCATTTATGCACAAATTTCCAAGAGTTCACATTTTACGCTCACACACGTACTAACGTGCACAAATTGTGCATTCAATAATGTCATTAATATTTATGGGATTAGAATACTATAATATGTACTTAGTACTATTAATATGCAATTGGAACATTGGATATGTTTAAAACCATTTATGGACAAATTTGCACAAGTTCATATTTCGTATTCAAACATGCATAAATGTGCATAAATTATGCATTCAATTATGTCAATTTGATTTACGAGTTTAAAATTATATTATTTTGTAATTTTTCTTATAAATATGTAATTGGACCATTGGAAAACATGTTTTAAACCATTTATGCACAAATTTGCAGGAGTTTATGTTTTGTGCTCAAACATGCACAAATTATGCATTCAGAAATTTCAGTAATATTTATGGGATTAGAATTCTAGAATATGTACTAAGTCTTGTTAATAAGCAATTGAAACATTGGATAGCATTTTTAGAACTATTTGTGCACAAATTTGTATAAGTTCATGTTTTGTGTTCAAACATGCGCAAATGTGCACAAATTTTGTATTCAATTATGTTATTTTGATTTACGAGATTGGAATGATATAATTTGAAATTTTCCTTATAAATATGCAATTGGACCATTGGAAAACATGTTTTAAACCATTTATGCAAATTTGCAGGAGTTTATGTTTTATAATCAAACATGCACAAACGTTCACAAATTATACATTCAATAATGTCAATAATATTTGTAAGTTTAGAATGCTAGAATATGTACTTAGTATTGTAAATATACAATTAGATCATTGGATAATATGTTTAAAACCATTTAGGCACGAATTTGCACGAGTTCACAATTTTCATTCAAACATGTACAAATTCTGCATTCAAATATGTCAGTTTTATTATGAGTTTGGACTAATATAATTTCTAAGTTTGCCCATAAATATGCAATTGCACCATTGGAAAACTTATTTTAAACCATTTATTCATAAATTTCTAGGAGTTCACATCATGCTCAAATTTGCACAAATTATGCATTCAATAATGTCGACAATATTTATAGGATTAGAATGCTAGAAAATGTACGTAGTACTATTAATATGCAATTGAAACATTGGATAACATGTTTCAAACCATTTGGGCACAAATTTGCACAAGTTCACAATTTGTGTTGAAACATGTGCAAATGTGCATTCAATTTTGTTAATTTGATTTATGAGTTTGGAAAGATATAATTTGTAATTTAGCTTGTAAATATGCAATTGGATGATTGGAAAACATTTTTTAAACCATTAATGCACCAATTTGTAAGAGTTCACATTTTGCACTCAAACATGCACAAACGTGCACAAATTGTGCATTTAATAATGTCAGTAAAATTAATGGGATTAGAATGCTAGAATATATACTTAGAACTATTAATATGTAATTGGAACATTGGATAACATGTTGAAAACCTGATGGGAATTGTATGTTTCATCAATTAACTCCCCAATAGCAAGAATACTATGATAAGTTGAATTAGAAGAAAACTAGAATTACCAATTTAATCCATAAATTCGGATCATTCAAAGATTGAAGTAAAAAGATAGATGCTACTTAACCCCTTTACCAAAAAGGATAAAGATAATAAGATAGACTTTGAATTTCCTCTTATGCCACAAATAAGAAAGTTTAATAAATAACAAGAAAATAAAGATTTAGATTTTAACACCACAAGCTAGAATAAAGCTTGATAAGTCACAAAGTTCATGCAAGAAATTAAAGACAAAATTCCTCAAATTAAAACTTAAAAAAAGTTATAATTCATATATCAAATTCAATCATGCTCTAAAAGAAAGAAAAGGACTTGTTTATATAGAGTACAATTCCATGCACACACTACTAAAATAGACTCACACACATAGGATTTCTTTTACTCTTAAATGGCCTTAATAACCACTACCCACATTAATAGCCACTGCTTGGTATTAATTACCCCATTAACTTGTATATGGTGGCTCTTAATAACCACTACCCATATTAATAGCCATTACTTGGTATTAATTACCCCATTAACTTGTATATGGTGGCTACATGTAACCCTAATTGTTATTAACACAAAAACAAGTTAAATATTATTCCTTGGGCCTCCATGGATGCCTTATTGGGTTGAAATTCTTGGGCTTTCCAAATGTCCCTAATTAAACCCAATATGGCTTCTTGAAGCTTCTTGGATTTAGACCTTGTGATTGGGCCTTCTTGTACTATTAATGGATCTTGGATCTCTTTAGGCTTTGAACTTGGATTCACATCATTCCCCCTTTCTTCAAAAGGATTTGTCCTCAAATCAGCTCCATCATCTTTATCACCTACATCGAACAAAGACAAGTCATTAACATTGAAAGTAGCACTAACATTGCCATACTCACTTAGAAGTTCTAGCTTATAGGCATTATTGTTGACGCGTTGAAGCACTTTAAAAGGACCATCTCCTATTGGCATAAGCTTTTATTTCCTTTGGTTAGGAAATCTTTCCTTCCTCAAGTGCACCCACACCCAATCTTCGGGCTCATAAATGACTTGCTTCCTCCCTTTGTTGTGTTGCTTTTCATATTGAAGTGTCTTCTTCTCAATGTTTGCACACACCTTCTCATGCAAAGTCTTGATGAACTCAAATTTTTATTTCCCCTCTAGATTAGATTTGTCCAATGGCAATGGTAGCAAATCTAATGGAGTCAATGGGTTGAATCCATATATAACTTCAAATGGTGAGCAATTTGTTGAACCATACACACTCCTATTGTAAGCAAATTCCGCATGTGGCAAACATTCTTCCCAATTCTCTTCAAATTTCTTTAGATGAAAACCCTCAAAAGTGTTGAAAGTGTCCCTATTGACCACCTCCGTTTGTCCATCCATTTATGGATGATAAGTTGTAGAATACAAAAGCTTTTATCCCTATCTTTCCCTAAAGAGTCTTCCAAAAGTGACTTAGGAATTTAACATCCCTATCACTCACAATAGTCCTTGGCACTCCATGTAGCCTTACAATCTCCTTGAAGAATAGATTGGCAATATGGGTTGCATCATTCGTCTTGTGACATGGAATGAAATGTGCCATTTTGCTAAACCTGTCGACAACAACAAAAATGGAATCCTCTCCCTCCCTTGGACCTAGGTAATCCCTAAAAACAAAATCCATAGAAATGTCTACCCAAGGTTCATTTGGTATGGTAAGAGGTGTATACCAAACCATGAGGCATTGCTTTGGATTTGGCTTGTTTGCAAGTAATGCATTTCTCATAAATTCTCTAAACATCCCTTTTCAGGTGTGGCTAAAAGAAATGGTCACCCAATACATCCAAAGTTTTCTTAATCCTAAAATGCCCCATTAAACCTCTGCTATGTGCCTCTCTCACAAGTAACTCTCTCAAAGAACTTTGTGGCACACACAATTTGTTTTCCTGAAAAAGAAAACCATCAAACTTATAGAACTTATCAAAACCCCCTTTCTCACATGCCCCATAAACATTAGCAAAATTAGGATCATTAGAATAAAGATCTTTGATGTATTCAAATCCTAATAATTTTGCATCAAGTTTAAAGATCAAGGCATACCTTCTTGACAATGCATCGGCCACCACATTCTCTTTCCCTTGCTTGTACCTAATGATGTACGAAAAGGATTCAATGAATTCCACCCATTTTTCATGTCTCTTGTTGAGCTTTCCTTGTCCTTTGAGATACTTTAAGGACTCATGGTTAGTGTGAATTATGAATTATGAATTCTTTGTAACCAAGGTAATGCTGCCATGTCTTTAGAACCCTCACTAATGCATAGAACTCCTTGTCATATGTAAGGTAGTTTAGACTTGCTCCACTTAGCTTTTTCCTAAAAAATGCTATGGGCTTGCCTTCTTGTATCAAAACTCCTCCAATACCTATGCCACTTGCATCACACTCAATCTCAAAAGGTTTAGTAAAATTTAGCAAAGATAATAAGGGTGCAGAACTTAATTTGTCTTTTAGCAAGTTAAAAGCCTCATCTTGTTCAATTCCCCACTTAAAACCAACATTCTTTTTGATGCATTCAATTAAAGGTGCAACTATGGTAGAAAATTTTTTAATGAACCTTCTATAAAAGCTAGTTAAACCATGAAAGCTTCTTGCATCACTTACACTTGTGGGTGTTGGCCATTCTCTAATTACTTTTACCATTTCTTGATCAACATGAATGCCCTTGTCATTGACAATATATCCAAGAAAATTAATTTCATTAGTGCAAAAACAACATTTCTTTAGATTAGCATACAACTTCTCTTCTTTAAGCATATTAAAAACATAGGTCAAATGTTGTACATGCTCATCTAAATTTTTATTATAAACCAAGATATCATCAAAATAGACAACAATAAATTTGCCTATGAATGCTCTTAAAACATGATTCATCAATCTCATGAAAGTGCTTAGTGCATTAGTTAAACCAAAAGGCATTACTAACCACTCATATAAACCATGTTTAGTTTTAAAAGTTGTTTTCCATTCATCACCTTCTCTCATTCTAATTTGATGATAACCAGATTTCAAATCAATTTTTGAAAAAAATATGAACCATGCAACTCATCCAACATGTCATCTAGCCTAGGAATGGGATGTCTATACTTCACAGTGATTTTGTTGATGGCACGACAATCAACACACATCCTCCAAGTTCCATCTTTCTTAGGCACCAACAAGACGGGTACGGCACATGGACTCATGCTTTCACGAACATAACCCTTCTCCATAAGCTCACTCACTTGCTTTTGGATTTCCTTGGTCTCCTCCAGATTACATCTATATGCTGGTCTATTTGGAATGCTTGCTCCGAGTATGAAATCAATTTGGTGCTCAATGCCTCTTTTAGGTGGCAAACCATTTGGAATTTCTTTTGGAAATAAATCTTCATAAACCTATACAAGATCAACAACAACACTAGGCAAACCATTGGTTATTTCATTAGAAATATGCAAAATCTCCTTGTACATAAGTACAAGCATGTGTTGCCTCAAAAGCATAGCTTCCTTCACATCACTCATTTTTGCATAAACACTCATTTACCTTCCTTGTTTTCTCTCACCATGTGTTTCCCATTTTGGTCAAGAGAATTGGAATTTTTAGGTTCACTCATCTCACCTTCTTCTTTACTCTCAAAGGTTTCCCTTCCCAAGGAATTTCCCAATGAAGAACCCATTTCTTCATATTATTGCTTGATGCGCATTTGGTCTTCAAAAATCTGTTTTGGTGTTAATGGTCCAAGGTTAAACCTTTTTCCCTCCATAGTCAAAGTATACATATTTTTGAATCCATCATGATTAGCCCTTCTATCATATTGCCAAGGTCTCCTCAATAACATATGTCCAGCCAACATTGGTAACACATCATATAACACCTCATCCTTATATCTACCAATTTGAAAAGAAACTAGAACTTGCTTATTTACCTTTACAACTCCACTTTCATTAAGCCATTGCAACTTGTATGGTCTTGGGTGCTTGGTAGTAGGCAACTTCAATTTCTCCACTAGCAAAGTGCTTGCTACATTAGTACAACTTCCGCTATCCATAATCATGTTGCACAACTTGTTAGAAATCAAATAATGAGTATGAAACAAATTTTTCCTTTGCTCCCTATGGACATCATGTTTATTTTGCAAACTCAATGTTCTTTGAACAACAAGATTATCTCCCTTAGCACATTCAAATCACTACAATCTTCTAAAGAAGGCATATCATCATCACTATCCCCCTCACTCTCCGACTCAATATCACCATCCCTTAGAATCATAGCTTTCTTATTTGGACATTCCCTAGCAATGTGCCCATGACCCAAACACTTAAAATATTTGATTCCCCTAGTTTGGGCTGGTTTATTCTCACCCTTTCCCTTATTACCCAAGTTAATTTTAGGTTTAGTTTCTTCCACTTTTGACTTATTAAAAGGTTTATCATCCTTTTTCCCCCAAGAAGCTTTCTAAGATGAAGAAGAACCCATATTTGGTTTAGAATCATACCTCTTTCTTTTCAATTGCCTTTCCACTTTCATGGCCAAATTCACCATATCTTCAATCTCCACATAATGTTGCAAATCAACAACATCAGCAATATTTTTTTTTAGCCTTCTCAAGAACCTTGCCATGGTAGCTTCATGATCTTCTACCACATTTGCTCTAATCATAGCCTTCTCCATTTCTTTGTGATACTCCTCCACGCTCATGGATCCTTGAATTAGAGTTTGTAACCTTTGATGAAGCTTTCTATAGTAGTGGCTTAGAACAAACCTCTTTCTCATGATTTGCTTCATTTCCCTCCAAGACTCTACGGGTCTTTCTCCATATATATGTCTTTCCTTGCAAAATTGATCCCACTAAACAATTGCATAATCACTAAACTCAACGGCGACAAGTTTTACCTTTTTCTCCTCTGAATAATTGTGACATTCGAAGATGAGTTCCACTTTCCTCTCCCATTCAAGGTACACATCTGGATCATTTCTCCCTTGGAATGAAGGAATCTACATTTTGATGCTTCCAAGGTTACGATCAACATCATCATTTGGACGTCCTCTCTTAGCTTGTCTCTTAGGATTGATTTGTTGTCCCACCAAGGTGACTTGATCATAATCCAAATCATCCTCTCCTTCATAGTCCTCTTGGTCAATTGGTGGACATCTCCTTTGTCTAGGCTCTCCTTATAATTGGTTAAGGATGCCATCATGCCTCTCCAATTTCTCATTGACTCCCTCCATCTTGTTAAACATTCTTTCAAATTGTTATTGCATAGCTTGAATGACAGGATCATTTGTAGAAGAAGAACTTGTGTCTTTTGACATGATTGTAAAACCTAAAATTTTAATAAAATAAAATAGAAAGAAATAATTTCACAATACTCCCTCACGTGTTTCACTCAAAATTGATGTATACCACTTGTGTTTACACTCAATTTTGGCTTTTTTCTCTAATGATCTCACACTCTTGCCTTTTACCTCTCAAATTTGCCTTTTGATTTCTTAGATGAACTAAGTTTCTTAATCAAACAAAATTCAAGAATGTAGAAATCAATGATAAAAAAAATAATAAGGTAGGCTAACAAGAAAATAATAAGGTAGGCTTAAAGAAATGAACAATTTGCAACAAATAGGCTAATAGAAATGAAAAACAAAGATAGATCATCAAAGAACACAAAGAGACAAAATTATAAAGATAGATCTCAATGGAATATGAAGAGTCATTTTTTTAATGTAAACTGAGATCTAACACAAGAATATCAAAGATAACATTTTTTTTATGGACGAATTTTTTTTTTTTTTGATATATGAACGAATTGAAAGGTATCACAAAAATCTCAAAGATAACAACTTTTTTTTTTATATTTGCAAACAAAATCTTAAGATAAGAAGAATAAAGATAAAAAAAATAACAAGAACAATAGATAGCAAGAAAGGTGAAAAATATAAGATGAACACAAGATATTGAGAACTAAAATATAGTTTTGGATATGCAAACCTCAATCTTAAGCCAATGCTTTGATACCACTTAAGATGGGAATTGTAGGTTTCATCAATTAACTCCCCAATAGCAAGAATACTATGATAAGTTGAATTAGAAGAAAACTAGAAATTACCAATTTAATCCGCAAATTCGGATCGTTCAAAGATTGAAGTAAGAAGATAGATGCTACTTAACCCCTTTACCAATAGGGATAAAGATACTAAGATAGACTTTGAATTTCCTCTTATGCCACAAACAAGAAAGTTTGATAAATAACAAAAAAACTAAGATTTAGATTTTGACACTACAAGCTAGAATAAAGCTTGATAAGTCACAAAGTTCATGCAAGAAATTAAAGACAAAATTCCTCACATTAAAACTCAAACAAAGTTATAATTCATGTATCAAATTCAATCATGCTCCAAAAGAAAGAAAAGGACTTGTTTATATAGAGTACAATTCCATGCACACACTACTAAAATAGACTCACACACATAGGATTTCTTTTACTCTTAAATGGCCTTAATAACCACCACCCATATTAATAGCCACTGCTTGGTATTAATTACCCCATTAACTTGTATATGGTGGCTCTTAATAACCACTACCCATATTAATAGCCATTACTTAGTATTAATTACCCTATTAACTTGTATATGGTGGCTACATGTAACCCTAATTGTTATTAACACAAAAATAAGTTAAATATTATTCCTTGGGCCTCCATGGATGCCTTATTGGGTTAAAATTCTTGGGCTTTCCAAATGTCCCTAATTAAACCCAATATGGCTTCTTGAAGCTTCTTGGATTTGGACCTTGTGATTGGGCCTTCTTATACTATTAATGGATCTTGGATCTCTTTAGGCTTTGAACTTGGATTCACATCAAAACCATTTGTACACAAATTTGCACGAGTTCATGTGTTATGTTCAAACATGCACAAATGTGTACAAATTATGCATTCAATTATGTTAATTTGATTTATGAGTTTGGAATGATATAATTTGTAATTTTTCTTATAAATATGCAATTGGACTATTGGAAAATATGTTTTAATCCATTTATGCACAAATTGGCATGAGTTCACGTTTTGCGCTTAAACATGCACAAATTGTGCATTCAATAATGTAAATAATATTTATGGGATTAGAATGCTAGAATATGTACTTAGTCTTATTAATATGCAATTGGAACAATGGATAACATTTTTAGAACCATTTGTGCATAAATTTGCAAGAGTTCACATTTTGCATTCAAACTTGCGTAAATATGCACAAATTCTGCATTCAATTATGACAATTTGATAGTAGTGAGTCTCATCCTACTTGATATGAGATATCAAAATAGACATGTGGATACTTATATGATGGGTAGATCGAATGATGATTTTAGTTTATATCATAAGGATATTCATTTATAGTCAACGATCATAATTTGGGTCATAGTGGTGGACATAGTCCTTTGACCTAAGGCAAAATGGTCATCAATATTTAAGTGGTTAGGGTTTGTTATGCTTGCATACTTGTGTTATTCAAACATAGGTATATGGAATGTGGTGGCTTTAGTTAGTTAAATATAGGTATGAGTATTTGATCAAGATGGGATTCATTGCCTGGAGTGAATCGGGATAAGATCCTATGTTATCTAAGTTTATTCTTAATGAATAAGTTATTGGCCAGGACAAAGATAACACATTCTGAAAGAGTTTCAGTGCTAAAAAGTGTTTCTAGTATTTGTTATGTTTTATCAAGAATAGAACTTGAGATGAGGCTATATTAATATGAACCCTAAAAGGGATCAAAAGTGCCTGAATATGAAGAATTCAAGCTAATTAGCTTAATTTCCTATTTTGAAATTAATTAGCTTGATATGGACAAATTTGGAGTTATTTCTATTTTGGAGTCAATAAGGAAGATTCTTGAAGATGTGAGAAGATTCAAGAATATTCCAAGTCAAAGTCAATAAGTCAAAGTCAAAGTCAATGGTCAATGGTCAACATGTGACATGTCATGCTTCAATGCTTAGTTGTCATGAGTTGTCATTTTGCTTAGTTGTCATGAATTGTAATGAGTTGTCAATTTTGACTTTTCAAAGATGAGTTGTCATTAGTTGTCCTATTTTGAAGGAATTCTCCTCAATTAAGGATTTTTCTATATAGGTATCTTTGGGAATAAGGAATAAAACTTTTTCCTTCAAGGAATAGGTTGTTTACATGCCTATAAAAGGGCTCCAAACATGTAAAACGAATTTAGAGACAAGCATTGAAATATTAAAAGTGAGGTTTTTCCTTGAACTTTGTTCTTTTGAAACTTTGCAAGTTTACTTGAATTGTTTCACTTCTACCTTTCATTACAATTGCTAGGTTAGACTAAACTTAGAATTGTGTGAATGTTCATCTTATAATAGCTAAGTATCTTGCTTCACTTTAATAAGCAAGGGGTTTAGCTCCATCAACACAACCTATTCTTAATGATCCTTAGGCTAGATTTCAAAGTTGGATGCACGTTCTATCTCTATTATAGGTAGGGTTCGTATCAGTTATGATAAAACCATTAGAGTTTGACTAAACCTTGACTCTAGGCTATATTGGGATCTTCTAATGAAAGGATTTTAGTGCACGATAATTATGACCAAAGGGTTTATGTGAATTAATACATGCATTCATTTCTTATGTGATCCTAATGTCCAAAGAGAAAGAGTTCAAGATTTGGTCATGCTAATAGGGCAACTTTCATTTAAGAAAAGAGCAATTTGCATAAATTTGTATTTTATGTAGCATACTTTAGTATTTTGGCCATAACTCACTCTATAAAACATGGATTAAGATGATTAAAGAGGATATTGAAAGCTAAGAAAGAGATCGACAATTTTGACTAGGGTTAATTTGATTTTATGCCTAAAATAAAATTATAAAAGATTATCACATCGTGAACAAAACTAGGTAGATTGAATATACATCAGTAAATGGGTTGTATCTCACTTAATATAGATCCAAATGAAGTGATTCAAGATGCTACTGAAAGATAACAAGGGCTATAATTTTATGTTTTAGGCTTAAGTTAATTCGACCATCATCATATTGAAAAGTGTGCTACACTGTGTTGCATAAGTAAATTTGAATTTAACTAAGATTATATTTTCTTATTTAAGTAGAATTATATTTTCTTATTTAAGAAGGATTTTGTTTTCTTGTTTAGTTAGGATATTAACTAGGTTTTATTTAGGGTTTCTTTAAGCCTATATAAAGGCCTTATTTTATGTAACCTAGAGGGTATACAATCATGGATGATTAATAAAATTTAGAGTGGTTACTTGGTGGTTAACCATATGACAGCCATTATGACTTATCAATCTATCTTTCAGATAGTAGATTGTAACATCTTCTTAATAGCCTTTATTGCTTGTTTGGTTGCTTATTTGTTATTGTTCAAAAGGCCAAAGTTTTTATATAGCTTTTGTTGTTTGGACTAACTAAACAAGAGATAAAGGTTTCTTATGTCTGAATTGGAACTTGATTTGAACTTTCCTTGAGAGAGTGGGTTTGGGTTCATATTGAACGGGTTCCTAAAGCATGTCATCTAATAGGTTTGCATCACTTGGCATAAGAGCTTGGCTCAAATCAAGTTTTTTTCAATTCAATTCTATGTATCCTTTATTTATTTTTTTTATTGTGGCTTTCAAAATTTTTTATTTTATGTCAATAAAAGAAGTTCATTTTTGTGTTTTTTGTTTTTCTTTTAAAGATTTTTAATTATAATTTTATTGGTATTAGATTGATTTAATTGAATGATTTATATAAAAAGGTCTTATGTTTAATATACGAAAGGTTTTGGTTAGTCATATCAATTACATTTTATACCTTAAGTTTGATTTGATCAATTTGTAATAAAAGGTCTTAGGTTTGATATACCTAAGGTTTTAATTAGTTATTACAAAAAGGGTTTAAGGTTACTAATCTTCTACCTTTTCATTTTTTTTTTCAATTTTTATAGGATTTTGATTTTGTTTTCTATTATGAGTTAAAAATATATATATGTCTTGAATTTTTTTTAGTCTATTTAAAATTTCTTTATTTTTTTCTTATGTTGTGTTCTTGAGTCTTTTCTTAAATATAAAAAATAAGAAAAAATCAATTGCATGGAAGATAAAGATTTAAGGACAAACCTTTTTTAAGAAAGGGAGAATGATGTGATCCTAGTTTCTAAAAAGGAAGAGTTCAAGATTTGGTCATGCTAATAAGGTAACTTGCATTCAAGAAAAAAGCAATTCGTATAAATTCGTATTTTGTGTAGCATACTTTAGTATTTTGGTCATAAATCACTCTAAAAAACTTGGATTAAGATGATTTAAAAGGCTGTTGAAAGCTAAGAAAGAGATATAAAACTTTAATGCGGCAGTTTAAGGTTAATTCAACCTTTTGCTTGAGCTAAAATTATGAAAGATTATCAGATTATGAACAAAATTGGGCAAAGTAAATATACATTAGTAAATGGGTCATATCTTACTTAATATAGATCCAAATGAAGCAATTTAAGATCCTACTAAAAGATAACAACAAGGGCTATAACTTTTATGTTTTGTACTTGAGTCAATTCGGCCACCATCATATTGAAAAGTGTGCTATCATGTGTTGCATAAGTAAATCCAAATTTAACTATGATTATATTTTCTTATTTAAGTAGAATTATATTTTCTTATTTAAGAAGGATTTTGTTTTCTTGTTTAGTTAGGATATTAATTAGGTTTTATTTAGGGTTTCTGTAAGCATATATAAAGGCCTTATTTTATATAACCTAGAGGATATGCAATCATGGATGATTAATAAAATTTAGAGAGGATTCTCTTTGGTTACTTGGTGGTTAACCATGTGACAACCATTATGACTTATTAATCTATCTTTTAAATAGTAGATTATGGCATCTTTTTAATAGCCTTTTTTTCTTGTTTATTATTGTTCAAAAGGTCTAAGTTTTTATATAGCTTTAGTTGTTTAGACTAACTAAACATAAGGTGAAGGTTTCTTATGTCTAAACTGGAACTTGATTTGAACTTTCCTTAAGAGTGTGGGTTTGGGTTCATGTTGAACGGGATCCTAGAGTAGGTCATCTAGTGAGTTCATATCAATTTTTAATTGGGTAGTTGTGATATCGATGCTAGGCTCACTCACAACTTATGAGAACTAAATGTGTATAATTAGGATTTTCACATTTAGACTTGAAAGAGTTTCAAATAATATCAAGTGTTGATATTATATTCTCATTGCCAATTAAACATGAACCTAGTAAGTCACACCTAAAAATATTTACCAAATCACCATCAATGTTAATCCAATTATTAATTAAAGTGTTTATAAAATAATTAAGATTAATGAAATTGGATTTATGTTTTAAGTAATGAATCTAGCATATCATGAAATCTAATTCAAGTAAGGGTTTAATTATTAATTAATACGAGATATGAATTAAAGTATTAAATTAATATTCTATGTTGTTTCTAATTAGACTTGGATTAATGGCCCAAGTTATTTTGGCCTAGGCCCAAAAGGGTTTTGGACTAAATATTAGTCTAATTTATTAAAAAGGCCCATGAACCTAATATAGGCCATATGTCTACTGGATTAGGCTTGGGCCAAGTGTTAGCCTAATTATCAAGCCCAAGTCCACATATATTGATGTGGTCAAATTTTTCATGTTAGGCACATTATCTTTTATGTGTAAAATGTTGACCATGGCAGATTTGTCATATTAGGCACACATTATCTTTTGTGTATAAGATTTTGACTATGGGTATGATAAAAAGTATATAACATTAGTATGTGTAGTGAATGTATGTAGACATAATATATGGGATGTATTAATTCCCTACACACTTTACAACTTACATACTTATCATGTAATAAGGTTTGCCTTTTCAATATAAATACATAACCTAATAAGTGTTTTTAGAAAAATTTAGAGAAGTGTAGAGATACATAAAAGAAAGGAATAACCTATACTATAAAAAAACCCTAAGTGTCTTTGCTAACGGATTGAATTAATGCAAGTTTGTAAGGGTCTATTAAGAGGGCATCTTGCTTCTAGCTTAATTAAAGTCAGAAAGTGATTGGTGGAGCTTTGGTATTTCAAGCTAGAGGCCTAACTCTTAGGAGGCTTAAACATTTGATTTAAGAGTTAAACCTAATTACATCAAAGCTTGTAGATAACTATTGTGGTCTACATCAAATTTAGGAGTTAATTAGTTTTCTTAAACTTAGAATTCATAGGTTTTTGCTTATATATGTTGTTTTTTTGTTTAGATATATATATATATATATATATATATATATATATATATATATATATATATATGTGTGTGTGTGTGTGTGTGTGTGTGTGTGTGTAAAATGCAAATTGGATATATGGGAATGGAAATCTTGATGTGATGAAGGGTTATGCAAGTAAAATTTTTAAATTTGTACCCTATTTGAGGCTTGTGCTCACCATACTTGTATGTTACATAATTGTTTCCTTCAATTAATTCCTTAGAGCTACCCCTGGGGGAACAAAAAATTTAGGAGTGTTCCTTTGAAAATGCTTATCAGGAAGTGCTTGGATTCTAATGGAACCCTCTTGGTTTGAAGAACTCTTTGCTCTTTCTAAAGTTTTTGACCTCCTCACCCATACATTTTTTTAAAAGAAACTTTCTTTTTCTCTTTATCTGCTCATGCATTCTTCTTTTGTGGTTGATAAGGGAACACATATCAAAAGTTATTATGTTTATAGTAGCCACTAGAGGAAAACAATCTTCATCCACTAATATTTTTTTTTCATAAGGAACTTTAAGACTCCTCTATTAATCCTATCCTGCACCACATTTTTGAAAGCCCAATAGTTATTAGTTGAATGATTATATGAATCATGGTACTTACAGTAATCCCTACCATCTAGTTCCTTTTTTGTTAGGGCTGTATAGCTCTTAGGGAAAGTAATAAATTTTTCCTTCACCAGAAAATAAAAAATCTCTTTAGTTTTGGACACCTCAAATGTGTAATGTGGTTGGGCACTTGTGGCTTGATTTTTCTTCCACAAGTCAGGCATCTTCCTTATAAGCATAGGACAAACATAAAAACCTTAAGTAATAAGATCTGCCATAACAACTTCATGACTTTGAACCTCTTGGAAATAAGTTCCCATAGCAGCCTTTCTTCTCTAGTTCTCCTCTCAAAGAAGTTCCTCATATTCTGCCACCTTTGCTGATAAATCATAGAATTCCTTTAACTATATTCCTTGGAACTTTTTTAGTTCAATGTCCAACCCCTTTTGTGACATCTTCATATACTCAGTCTCTAAAAGGAATATCTTATAATGATTCCTCATCTTCTTAAATCAAGCAATGAACAAATCTGCATTCTCCCTAAGTCTTTTTGTTATTCTTAACAATTTTGCCACACAAACTTCAGGCTCCATTCTGAAAAATTAATTGTGTGCAATGCTCTCCCCATTTCTTACCATGTAAAAATAGAATTCCTTGGCAATATTGCATACTAATTGAAAGTAAAACTAGTTAGTGAATTAAGGTACAAACTGAACTTAAAATTGTAGAAATTCTCATAATTTGCTAATTCATTGCACTATGTGGTGAACTTAGTAACATGCTCCAGGGTAGACTGTCCTTCTTTTCCAAAAAATTATATAAACTCAAGGACTTTGTATCCTCTTGGATATGGGTTGTCTATGTTAAAAAATCTAGATATAGTTTATGAGTTTTAGTTTTGTAAAGTCCCTTGATCTATAAAATAACTTCTTAGAAAATCATAATATTGTTTGAAATTTGATGCCCTGGAACAAAACAACATTGCATAGGCCCAATAATGCAAGGTAAGATCTTCTTAAGATGGTTCACTAAGGTTTTGGTAATTATTTTATACAGCATATTACAGAGACTAATCAGACACATTTGTTTCAAATACTCAGGAGATTGGACTTTTGAAATGAGAACAATAAGCATCTCATTGATTTTTTTCAGAAGCCTCCCTATAGCAAAAACATGAAGAACAGTCTCACAAATAGAAGGGCTAACAACATGCCACATCTTTTGGAATAAGCTAGCATTTAATCCATCTAGGTCAGGTTGTTCTTTAGCAGTAACTACCAGGGTTAAACATCATTACTATACAGGGGTATTGGGAAAGGTTCTTTAAAGAGAGGGTTATTGTCCACTCGGACAATAAAACTAAAATATAGTTTGATCAGTGGATTTTGGGTTGGGTAGGAATAAATCCTCTATACTCCAATTCAGATTCTACATCTATCCTCAACCTTGGAGTGGAGAAAGGGTTTGGCTTAAGGTGAGAATGCTTCCCATTCTTCTCTCCTTTGTCTCGATCCAGCTCCCTCTTTTCCTTGGAATTATTTGAGGCCTTGATATACTGTACTTCTCCACTCGATCAAGGGGGGTAGAAGGTGGCTTTTTATAAAAGTAACCTCCTTGAATCCATTGGATAAAATAGCCACAAATCGGTCTAGATTCTGGACTTAGAATATTAACTATTAATGCAACTGAGGTGGTGTCGAATCCTCTCTTCTAGTTTTTCTTAATTAACATGAGTCAAGATCTGAGGCTACTCATGAAATTTTGTAGTAAGTTTAGAAGTTGTTTAATAGAGCTTATTTTAGTAGGAATGAGTTATGTAGAACATAGATGAACTAGTGTCTTGCTTCAAACTCTTTTAGTAATTGGTCTATATCGAATTCGCTTACTAGGTTTTATTTATTTTTTTTAATTAAAAAAATATTATAAAAAATATTAGCTTGGCTTCCTTTTAAAGGGAGTAGTATAGAGTTCCTGGCTAGTGACAAAGTCCCTTTTTTGGCATAAGGATGGGGGGTAAGATAAGAGATCTTTGACTGCATTACATGTAATAGTATCCGAGCTTGTATAGCCCAGTTTACCATTAGGTTAGGTCCTAGTTTCATCTAGCGCTAATAGTATTCCTTCAGTTATGTGTTTAAGGAAAAGGCAAAATGATTCAGCATATGATGGGATAGGAGCAGAGCTAATAAGGAGAGTCATTTCATCCTTTCCTTTAAATAGACAGATTCCCTTTCAATATATGAATAGTACTTTTATAAGTTAATCCATTCTTTCTTTGGCTTGCTGCTTAAGTCATGTGCCTGGTAATGGAAATTTTTGAAGTTAAAAGACAAGCATTATCTTAATTTAGCTAGTAAGTATTGTCAAGTACTTCTCCTCACTTTGCGTAAAGCAAGTTTTTCTTTCCTTCGAGGGTAGCTGCGCCGCTGCTGTAAACCTGGTGAGTAAGTGGAGTCCTTCTTGCTTTCAAGGAAAGGCCTTCTACCCTGAAAAATCTTACTTGTTCCAAACGACACAGTCTGGGGCATTTTTAGAGACTAACCTACTTTCTATCTTCAACTATCTTCCCACGTTCTCATTTCCCTTTAACTTCCTATAGTTTAACTAAGAAATTAATTAATTAGTTAATTAAATTAATTAATCAATTTGGGTTGTATGCTACACAGATCATGAGTTTTATCAAAACTTAAATTTGGTACAAACATATTAATATTAATATTATTGTTTAACTGCAAGTAACAACATTGTTATTTATTTATATATATCAATCGAATATTGCAAAATTAATATAGTTTTAATTAATTGCAATTTCAATAAATTTTTATTTAAATAATTGTATGATATTCCATCAATATTTTTAATAATTAATATTTTTCTCTACTCTAAAATTAATTTCATATAAAATATTATGGCCATAATTAATTATAAGCTAATAAAAAATATTAGTTATTTTCTTAAGAAAAATTTTCAAAATAATAAAAAAGTTATATTATCTTTATATGACAAATTAGTATTATAATCTCATTAAACTTATAATTTATTATAATTTTAGTAAAATTTGATTTGAATAATGATACATTTATTTATTTAATCACTTTAATCTTATTTGTAGGTGGTGAGGTTCAGCATGCGTCCAAGTACTTCGTAATCACGTCACTGTGCAAGATTAGGGATCAATAGGAAATACAACCAGGGCTTAAAGCCCAAATCAGAGATGGGAGTCGCCATTCGAATGATACTTGAGATATACTTTTACACCAATTGAATTCCATGGAGGGCCCCTAATAGCCATCCCCAAAGATTGGGTTCAAAAATTGGGTATGGAGCTTGAATGCCCATCAAACCTTACATTTGGCCTTCATTTTTGTTTTCTATTTTATTACTTTTAATTACTTAATTATTTCTTTATTTACATACAAATTGCAATTGTCTCTAAACAATTTCCAAAATTAACAATCAGTTCCAAGTTGTTAATTAAGTCATTTTTATGCAACTGTGGTGTGATTTACAGTATTCATCATAAATTACATACATCCATTCATAATAACAATAATAAATAAATGAACAAAATAAACGTGCATGCAAAAAAAAGAGGAAGAAGAAATTATTACAATCCTTATTCACACATAAAAATATAAGTGAAAATTTAATTTAACTAAATTAATAGTTATTAAAACCTAAAAAAAGAAACAAAATTAGTCTACCAAATAAAAACTTACAAGAAAATAAAGAAGTTAGTTTATGATTAACACAAAATTAATTGGAAAATAAATCAAATGAAACTCATAAAATAAGTTTCAATCAAATCTAATAAAACATCAAATAAAAATCAAGTTGATATTAAAATTAATTTAGAATTTTACCATATTTATTCAATTTAACTAAAAAAATAAATAACACTAACAACATTTTAAATATCCTAGTTCTAATTCAATTAATTAAATATATTACAAAAAAATAATCTGACTAAAATCACAAACACAATAATTAAAAATAAATCATTAAAAGAAAATGAGTTATTATTTAAATAAATTACAAAGAAAATATAAACTATTAAGTTAAAATTAAATAAAATAAACTACAAACTCACCAATTAATTACTCAACAATTAATAATACAATAAATATTATTTACTTAATTTATCAAAATTATCTTTAGAAACTGCAAAATTCACTAAAACTAAATCTAAAATTAATTAAATACTTTGCATTGTTAAATAACCTAATTTTACCATATTAATTAAAAGAAAAATTATTATATCCTAATCACCTTAATAAGTAAATAAAATAAAAAAATATTACACATAAATAAATCAATAACCAAAAACAAAAATAACATAATGAAATAAATAAAATAAAACAAATAAAAAATTAATCTCAATAATGTAACAAAATATAATCAAATATATAAAACAAAATTAGAATGAAAATAGAATATTAATTGGACAAAATAGCATAAAATTAAAAATAACATACAACAAAAATAAATAAAATAATATAAATATAAGCAGAAATAAAATTTAAGAAAAATAATGTAATACAAATATATAAATTAGATAGAAATAAATAAATAAAAAGAAAGGAATATCATTTAAATATATAAATTAAATGAAAAGGAATACATTAAATAAAAAAGGAAAATAAAAAAAAAGTTTTAAGTGGGCACTGTTACAAAACAAAAAAAATGGCAAGCAATAGTGCCTAGATAAGCACTGTTACTGAGCACTTTTGCTCAAAATAGGAAAGGGCAAGCTTAAAGTAATAAAATCAACAAGAAAAAATTTAGATAAAAAAAATAAAATAAAAAATAAGGATTAAATAATAATAAAATAAATTTACTTTCTGTGCATATGTATAAAAAATGATTCTCTTCAAAAGTAATGACACTCTCAAACCTACTAATAAATGCATTTCTTTTTTTCGAAAAAAGAAAAACTCTCTTCTTCCTTTAAAAAAAAGTTCTCCTCTCTCCTTTTTTTTGCCTTTGCGAGAGACTTTTTTTCTATATTTTTTTCCTCTCTTCTTTTTTTAAGAATCTCCCCCTCTCCTCTTTCTTTTTTCTTTTCTTATTATCTTCATTTTTTTTTTCCGAAACTAATTACCTCTCTCTTTGCACTAACTCTATTAAAAACTCCACCTTTCTCTCCATTAACCGTTCAAAACTCACTACCACACCCTCATTCTTTCTCTAACTTACCCACTAACAATCATAATTTAAAAAAATTTCTTTTTTCTTTTTTTTTTTTTTTTTGTTTTGGGCCAAAATCCCATATGAAGAAGAAATTGG
Organism: Mallotus nudiflorus; assembly: GCA_947683625.1. NCBI lineage: Eukaryota > Viridiplantae > Streptophyta > Magnoliopsida > Malpighiales > Euphorbiaceae > Mallotus > Mallotus nudiflorus. Next base: position 2,231,834 of record CANTUR010000415.1, on the reverse strand, counting down.
ATTTATTATTATTATTTTTTTATCATTGCTTGTTTTGATAGGCTCATCTTAGTCTTTTCATCATTGAGCTTTTTGGTTTTAAGTGGGTCAAAACCAATTGTCAACATTATGATTTTTATTTTCTTAAAATTAACTTCATATAACGTTAAATGATGAAAATTAATTTTATTATTAAATTCTAATAAATATAACTAAAAATGCTAATTATACTACTTTTTTTTATCATAACAGTAATATTTTTTTCAAATAAATTATATGCTCTATTTTATAAAATATAATTATAGATACAATACAAATAAAAAATTCTAATTAATTTAATTTTAATTTTTTACTTAATAAACTTAATTTAATAAGTCCTTGAAAAATAATAAGATTATATTTTTATTTGTATGACAATTTAGTTTTTCAATATTGATAGAGTTACATTATAACATATATAATAATTTATTACAATTTTAATAAATTTTCTATTTGAACAATTATACAACACTTTTTCAATATAAACTTGATAAAAATTAGATAAAGATAATCTAATTTTATAAATTTTGTAGAATTATAATATAATTTTCTATTACATTCTTTTATAAGTTTTCTATTTAGGAATAAATGCAAAATTGGTGTCCAAACTTTTTCACTTTTGCTATTTTAGTGCTCAAATAATTTTTTACCACTAGGTATATGAACCTACAAAAGATTTCTAAAATGGTATTTCTAATAGGTCTTACAAGTTAAAGTGCTTATATGTTAATTTTAAATAATAAATTGACTTAAATACCTTTTGTTATTCTAATTATTTAAAAAAAAAATTATTTGAAATGAAAAAAGTATTTTTTATTTATTATATTAAACTAAAAAATCAATTGTTTTATTTTTATTTTATTATTTATATTAATTGAATTTAATTATTTATTCTTGATTTTAGTCAAATAAAACTTTTATTCATTAAACAATATTTTTATTTTTTTGTTTAATTAATAAATAAAATTTTACTTGTATCTTTCAAGTAAATTTAAAAATAAATTTTTTATTTTTATTTTTATTTTTTAATAATAATAGTTTAATTATTTTATTGTATTTTAATAATATTTAGTATATTTTTCTTTCAGATTTAATATATATATATATATATATATACACACACACACACACACACACAAACATACATATATAAGTGAAAAAATAAAATTTTAAATATAAAAATAAAAATGAATATAATATAAAAAAAATGGACATTTAAGTCAATTTATTACTTAAAATAAAACATATAAACACTTTAACTTGTAAAATCTGTTAGAGATACCCTTTTAGAAATTTTTTGTAGGTTCAAACATATAATTGTAAAACAAATTATTCAAACACCAAAATTATGAAAGTGAAAAATTCCAAACACCTTTTATATATTTGTCCATTCTATTTAAACAATCATACAACATTCTTTCAACATTTGTAACATTAATATTTTTTATAATTAATTATTTTATTAATTTTATTAATTTTTATTTCAATTTTTTACTTATTAAATCTATTTAAGAATTATAAAATTATATTATCTAATTTGATTTATATTAGATAAAATATAAATATACCGAATTAAAATAGAAATAGAAATAGAATATATATATATATATATATATATATATATATATATATATATATATTGGCTTTAGCAATAATCAATCTTAATTTTAATCTTAACAAACTTAATTTTGAGCATTTAATTTGTTTGTTTAAGTGTGTATAAGTTAGGACTCTATTGGAAGATAAAATGAAGCATGATTATCTTGGGCTGATTCGATCTTTGATACCCAATGAGGCTTTTGACATCCTTAGAGCTTTATAATGAGAAAATTATATTCTTCATATTTGAAGTAGATATCTTAAGCTAAAGAAGTCCAATTGAGATTATTCAAAATGATATGGAAAGCTAAGTCAAAATATCTACAACTTTAATGAAGAAAGTTTGGGCAAATTCAAATGTCTTTAATATAAAATCACGAGTTCAACTTGTGCATAGCTGTCTGATAATAGTCTACATTTTATATTGCACAACTCTTAATATTTTGGACATATCTTGAGCTGCAGATGTCCAATTAAGGTGATTCAAAATGATATAGAAATCTAAGTCAAATATCTACAACTTTGATAAAGAAAGTTTGGTCAAATTCAAACTTCATCAATATAAAATCACGGGTTTAACTTGTGCATAGCTGTTTAATAGTAGTATGCATTTCAGATTGCATAACTCTTAGTATTTTTGACATGTTTTAAGCTGTAGATGTCCAATTGAGGTGATTCAAAATGATATGGAAAGCTAAGTCAAATATCTATAACTTTTATGAAAAAAGTATGAGCAAAATTGAACGTCTTCAATAGCCAATTATGGTTTCAATTCATATATAGCTATTTGATAGCATCACCCATAATAATTCAAAATTATAAACATTAAATTCAAAATATAGTTATTAGACACATTACTTGCACCTCCAACAGCTATATTTTTTAGTGTTTGTCTATATAAACACCTCTAGTGCTGAATTGAAGTTAAGAAACTCATTTTATCATTCATTCTTTCTTAAGCTTTCAAATAAGCTCTCAAATTCTTTAAAATAATACTTTGTTTGTATAGCTCTTGTGAGAGTTAGTTTTATGTTAGAAATTGAATTTCTTTTCATCTTAAATCTTAGGATAGATTAGAAGGGAAGTGAGATTTATTTCTAAAGGAATTGGTTTAAGTGTTGTCCATTGAAACACTTAGGATTTGGTTTATGAGTGAGCTTTAAAAACTCAAGTTGTAAGAGTGAGCTAGAAAATTCTTGTATAATATCAATCTTGTGAATAAGATTATGGGTGATTGAGAATCCTAACTTAGGGATAAGTTAGGTGGAGATGTAGGATTGTTGTTGAATCCGAACTCCTTAAATTTTTATGTTCTTATTTCTTCCTTCTCAACTTCTATTCAATTCTTGTAAAGAATTCTTTTAATTTCTCATTTTTATTTAATAGTCCTATTCACCCCCCTCTAGGACTCTTTTCAATTGGTATCAGAGCTAAAATTTTAGGTATTTCATTACTAGAATACAAGATCATAGGGAGTGAATCACAAAACATCTCTTCTCTTAGACCGTTCTTTGATGGTAGTGACTATCCACATTGGAACTTCAAAATGGAATTATATCTTGATTGTGATTCCATCAAAATTTGGGACATTTTCCTAAGAGGTTGGGAACCACTTATAACTATCATTGATGGTGTGGTAACTACTCTTACAAGAAGCCAATGGAGTATTAATCAAAAGGAAAAAATCATAAAAATAAAAATGCTATGATTACTCTAGTCTTTTCAATGATAAGGAAGAAGGAGGCAAGCTTCAACATTGTATATAGGCTAAAGAAATATGGGAGACCTTAGAAAACCATTATGAAGGAAACATTTAAGTAAAAATTAAGAAGGTTTAACTTCATATGTATGAATATAAACTCTTCAAAATAAAGCCTCATGAATCAATAACAGAGATGACAAACCGTCTCAATGCTCTTCTCATAACCCTTAAGAAACTTGAAAAACATTTCTCTAAAAAAGAGGTAAACAACAAGATTCTAAGAATCCTACCTAAGAAGGATTGGGAATCTCGTGTTACTTCAATTGAGGAAGCTCAAGACCTCTCCACTCTATCAACAGATATGCCCAATTGGTAAGCTATTAACACATGAGCTCACTATCAAACAAAGAGGTGAAGAACAAGAAAAGAAAGAAGAAAAGAAAAAAAAGCATTGCTCTAAAAGCACTTTAAAAAGATAGTGAAGAGGAAAGCATCAAAGATTCTAGTGATGAAGATGGTGACATTGCCATGTTCACTAGGAACTTCAACAAGCTTTTAAGAAATAAAAACTTCTAAAAAACAAAGGACTTCAACAAGAAGTTCAAAGGAGACGGGAAGAAGAAAACTAAAAAGGTTACTTGTTATGAATGCAAGAAACTGAGACATATTAGAAGTGAGTGTCCCAAACTCAAATTCAAGAACAAGGGAGCAAAAGATAAGAAGAAGGCATTCAAAGCTACTTGGGATAATTCCTTCGAAGAGGAAGAGGAACAATAAGAAGTGGCCAATCTCTGCGTTATGGCCTTTGAAAATAAAAATGAGGTACCATTTACTTCTTATTCTTCCTTTGATAATTGTGATGATAATGATGATGATGATGATGATGATGAAAGCTCTATTATGAGTAAATTACTTGTTCAATGCAAAAGTTTATTATCTAAGAAGAAATATTATAAACATGAGTTAGGTAGCTTAAATAGAGAATTAGAAAATTTAAAAATTAATTTTGCTAAACTTGTTAGTGATGTAAAATCTTCTAATTCTTTGGAAGATCAACTTAAGAAAGCAATTATGAAAATCATAAGCTTTCTAAGGAGGTCTTAGAATTAAAGAATTATATTACTAAATTTAAGAGAGGAAAAGAAACTTTAGATAGTCTTCTTAACTCTCAAAAATTTCATGGAGATACTTATGGAATTGGATATAAGAATGGAATTTTTTCATCATCTTCATCACATATTAATTTTGTAATAGCTTCAGATGATTCCACTTCTTCAACCTCCAAATTAAATGAGACTCAATCTTTTAAAGCTAAAAGATCTCATGTGTTAAATAGTAAGGAAAAGTCTCATAAGATTCATCCTTCATTAACATAAAGAGGTAAGGCTTAAACTAGAGCATCTCAACCCAAGGATGCTTATATGTACATTAGACACAATTATAATAGGCAAGCTACATAATACAATGCACATAAACATGTTGCATAAAATTATCAAAATACACATCACTATTGCCAATGCATGTCTCACTTAATGACACAAAACAATAGGAGATACAATAACACTAAAGGCATATTGCACACATTAGGAAAGCATTTCATCCTAGGAGGAATAAATTTGAAAATATTGCATTTTCTTATTGCATGATCAAAGGACATACTAATAATGTGTGCTTCTACAGATGACTACATATGAATTTACTTCCTACGGATTATCTTAAAACTAACCAACCTAGACCAAGAAAGGTTTAGGTCTAAAAGAACATTTAAATTATTTTGTGTAGATTTGCTTAAAATCTACAAGAACAAAAAGTAAGTGGTATCTTAATAATGGATGTTCAAGGCATATGCCAGGAGACAAAGAGCAATTCAACAAACTTGATGCTAAGGATAGAGGACATGTTACTTTTGGAGATAATGCAAAAGGAAAAGTTATTCACATTAGAGAAATAGGTAATCCTCAATCCTTATCTATACATCATGTGTTATTTGTTGATGGTCTTAAACAAAATTTGCTTAGTATAAGTGTAGATGATGAGGTTTAGCGCGCACCCAAGATTTTAGCAACCGCAACATTGTTTAGGCTCAAAGCCTTAAGGAACACACTACTATGTCACAAAGTCATAGTGTGGAGAAGAGGAGTTGCCACCTAGGGTAATAACTGGGACAATTTGATTGGTGGTACTCGATTCTCTAAAAGAAAGTTAGCACCACAACCAGGAGATTCTGGCAACAAAATACTAACTTCTCTTAGTTTGGTGTTCATTTAAAATAATTTTATAAATAATTATTTCATCCTCTAATTACATGTAATTTTATTTAAACCCTATTTGACATCCATCTAACCCTAGGCATCTAGTCAATAAAATTACATATAAAAAATGCATTCACGATTGTGTTGTCCCTAAGTATAAACTATGTTCATTTTATTAAAAAGTTAGCTAGATTTACGTTTTTTATTTACAAGTGAGAAATGGACTAAAGGTGGGCTTACATTTTTTATTAATTAGTGAGCCTAGATCTATTTATTTTAGTTTGTCTAAGGAATGGACTTAAGTCTATTTAATTTTAAAGGAACATTAAATTAATGGGCCTAAGTCTAACTTGGTTTTATTTTAAGTGAAATGTGGGCCTAGGTCTATTTATTTCAAAAGAAATGAAATTAAGTGGGCTGAGCTAAATCTAAAGAAGTTTTAATTAACTAAGTGGGGTTAAAATCTAATTAACCTAATGGGCCTAAGTTGATTTTACTTATTTAAAGTTCTAAACCATTTTTTAAGCCTATTTAAAGTGAGTTGGACCTAAGCGTGGGCTTAGGGCCCAAAATAATATAAAACCCCAAAAACACAACCCAAAATAAATAAAACATAAAAAAAGATGAAACATACATTTTAGTGATTTTCTAGAAATCCTAAATCAATTACATGCAAACCCTAAATTAAGCTACTGCCACCATTGATTTTAATTGATTTTTACCCAATTAAAAATGCAAAAAATTAAATATTTCACTATTCCCACTAATGGGGCTATTACAAATTACGTATAAAAATTAAAATTAAACAATTATACTTTCATGAATTAAAATAACTACACAGAACACATAAATACAAAATGAAAATTAAAACCCTAGTATCTACTGGAAAACAGTACAGATTATTCCATGGCATTCCATGGATCTTCTCTTCATTTGAACACAGGCAATATCCCCCTCAATCCACAATCGAACATCAAAACAAAACAAAAAAAAAAAAAAAGAAATAATCAAATTAGTAATGAAATTGAATAATCAAAACCATAATGAAATAAAATAAAAATCACAATAGAAAAGAATGAAATAGAAAAGAACACTAATGATTTTAGATGTTGTGCAAATGCCCTTTTTAACCCCTCAGACTAGGATTTTCACCGTTGAAATTGAAATATTGTTAATTCTAGACTGGAACTAAAAACAATGTTGGATCATTCTCATTGAAAGAATTGTATAAAAAAAACCAAGGCTTTGAAAAAACAAAAGAAATCAAAGTTTGTGGTGTGTGGGGTGTTCTCAGTAGCATTTGGATTTTAGGGGTTTTTTTTTTTGCGCATTGCTTTGCCTTTTTTTTCACAGTCTCTATCTTTTTTTCTTTTTTTTTTTAGTCTGTGTGTGTGAGTCTCCATCCTTCTACACGTACGCAGACTCTTTTCTTTTTAAAGCAGAGTCTGCATGAGTACTAATTTCCTCAATTGCAAGAACAAACTCATCTCTCCTAAAAAAACTGATAAGGATTTTGATTTTTGAAAGTTATTTACGCATTTTGAATGCATCAAAACCTTTTTCAGATAAAAATAATAATAATATTCAATTTTTAGCCAATCAAAACACTGAAAAATAGATAAAAAAAATTAAGAAAATAGGCAAAAAATTGAAAAATGGACTTTTTACGTGTCGACATTAACAAATGCCAATCGGCATTATAGAATGCTGATCAGCATTACATGCTGACCCTTTTTTTTAACTTTTAATTACTAAATGACCCTTGTAAAATTGACTTCCTTGTAATCAAATCCTAAAAAATTACAATTTAGTCCCTAAAGTCCAAAAAATCAACAACCAAGTTCAATTTTTGAATAAATTTCATCATAGGGGCTTACGTAGCAATTGTGCACAATTGCATCCTGAAATTAGGTGCTTACAGTTGCCCCCCTTTATCGCTATTTGCTTGACAAATTGTGGCAAAGCAATAGAAGCACACAATTTTGAAAGAAAGAAATTAGGACACTTGATTGTATCCTAAATGATAGATTGATGCTCAAATTGCCGAGCAAGGTGTAATGTTTGACAAGTCTCACTATATTTCCTGTTAAACGTTTAGTGGACTTTGTGCAAATGAGTTTCTCTATATTCCCTGTGGGACGTTTAGCGATGATAAATTGAAATGCTATAGTTCCTGTGGAACGTCAAGTAATGATGAATTTTGTTATATTCCCCATGGGATGTCTAACGATGCACACTATATTCCCTATGGGACATCTAGTGATGATAAATTGAAAACTTGCTATAGTTCCTGTGGAACATCTAGCACTGATGAATTTCATTATATTCCCTGTGGGATGTCTAGTGATGATAAATTAAAAACTTGCTATAGTTCCTATGGAACGTCTAGCAATGATGAATTTCATTATATTCCCTATGGGACATCAAACGATGCATACTATATTCCCTGTGGGACATCTAGTGATGATAAATTGAAAACTTACTATAGTTCCTATGGAACGTCTAGCAATGATGAATTTTGTTATATTCCCTGTGGGATGTCTAACGATGCACATTATATTCCCTATGGGACGTTTAGTGAAGTTGAATTAAAAATCTGCTATAGTTCTTGTGGAACGTCTAGCATTGATGAATTTTGTTATATTCCTTATGGGACGTCTAACGACGTACACTATATTCCCTGTGGGACATCTAGTGAAGTAGAATTAAAAATCTACTATAGTTCCTATGGAACGTTTAGCACTGATGAATTTGAAAGTTTATATCATAACTACTATACAATACATAACATAATGAAGGTTATGACTATTGTGCAGCACATAACATAATCATTTGAAATTTATATCATAGCTATTATGCAGCATATGAATCATTTAATTGAAATGATGCATGTAAAATGCAAAAAATGAATTCTGTAATCTTGTTCTATATTCTGTACTTAACAAAAAATTCAAAATCACAGATTGATTATGCAGTTTTAATAATTCAATGAATTATTAATTTGATGAATGTCATGATTTAATTAGGAACATGTTCCTAATTAGAATGCAATTATGGACCAAATTGCAATGAAAGAACTTGGATCCATGTATAAGGACCAAAGTGGATATTTTCCACTTTATATATACTTTCCTTTTTTTATATGTAACATTCCATTATCTCTCTTCATTTTCCTTTCCTTTCATTTTCTCTCTTTTCATTGATTTTCTTTCCTTGATTTCTTCATCATTTGATGACTGATTTGCAATCCGTTTGATCCTATGGCCTCCTCATCACACGGATAACATGAAGGAGTTGAGACTTCAAAATGTCAGAGGATTCTGCCTCCTCGTTTTCCTCAGAATGATCTTGGACTTCGAGAAGACTCAACTATCTTTCTTTTGACTCATTTACATACCAACAAGTGAAGAGATGTGGATAATGAGGTAACTTTTCTTGCTTTTGTTTATTTCTGCAAAAATATCACCTGTATAATTAGTAATCAGAGTTAGTTTCAGAGTAAAGATTGACATGTATATTAGTCAGAAATTAACATGAAAAGCATGATAAAATTGAAATTAAAATTTGAAACTATGAAATTTAGCCTTTGGGTTGTCTGAATGATTGATCGGGTGTTTAGAATTCCGATCGAAATTCCAAATTTTTGATCGGCCAAGCTAATGCCGATTGGCAATCTAGAATGTCGATCGGCATTCTAGATTGCCGACATTCTAGATTGCTGGTCAGCAATCTACATTACCGATCAGCTCTAAAAATATATATTTTTAAGGGTTAATTAATTAATTAATTAATTAACTAATCAAATCCTTTAATTTAAATTCTTTAATTAATTAATTAATTATTATTTTGAAATTGAAATAGCATTCGATGAAGTTCACGGGTTGTTTCAATCTAGCTCAGGAATTATTTCATGGATTGTCAGAGCAAGTGACACATCTGATTTGGGCCTCCGGATTCAGGCATTTCATTGCTGCACTTCTGACTATTCGAGGCCGGTCTAACCGTTACTCTTTGTTTGCTTTGATTGAGCAATGGATGGATACTACCCATACTTTTCATACTCATGTGGGTGAGCTGACCGTTTCACCTATGAGTTTCTCTGCTATCATCGGGATTGCCTTCCCAGTTCCATTTAATGTCGGCTATTGTAGTCTTCTAGAGCATGCACGGAGTCAATACATGCAAGATTTGATCGGGTTCACTCTAGTGTGGAAGAATCGAAAGAATGTTCTTTTTTCATCTGTAGTTAAGGGATTCATACGCCTTCCTACTTTTACTCCTCGTCAGATTATCCATAAGGCGAGGTGTTTCCTTTTGATATTATTAGGCACAACCCTCTTTTGTGATACCGGTCATGAGGTCAATATTGCTTTGTTAGGTCCTCTTCGTGACTTGGATCGAGTTGCCACACTAGATTGGGGATCTGCTGCACTTGCTTATATTTACTATAGACTGGACACTGTCTGTAGAGGTGCTGTCATAATGTGTGGCTTTTGGCACGTCTTGCATGTATGTTCTCTTTCCTTTGATATTTATAGTCTTGTTTTTCTTTGCCTTTTTCTGATATGTTCTCTTTCTTCCAGATCTGGAGCATAGAGATCGGGCTAATTCGAGGCTTTAACGCTATTAGTTCTGATAGGACCTTTCCTCTGATGATGAGATGGGGGTTCTTCCTGCCTTACTAGCAATAGAAATACTTTACAGACGTATTGTGATCAGCTGAACATTGTCGAGTGGCACCTAGTAAGAAAAAATAAAATCATTAGTATGTTACAGTTTAATAGAGATTAGACTTAATTTACATAAATTACAGACAAACTCTAATTAGTTGGAGGGTGCTGAGGACATCCAGCGATATGATTTCATGGCAGTTGTAGTTCACCTTGAGCCTATAAGGATCTTGCTCTCTGGTTATGGCTGTTTGATGTGGTATTTAGGGGAGCAAGTGTATCGTTGGTCTTTTGGACCTTCTCGACGTCGCATTCCATCTGATGTCCCTTCCTCTATGCTCCACAGCTCGCATCTTACAGGTTTAGAGCTAAGGGATGCACTATAGAGATATGCTACCTCATATTTTCTTGAGCGTTCTTAACATTATTAGCAGTTTATCCATGAGAGACTCTTAGAGCATGTTCCCATTGACGATGATGAGGTAATTTCTCATTATTTCAGCTTCTACTTCTAGAACCTATGAATCACTCCTTCTCTTTATAGTTTGAGGAGGTTTATTCTTTTGTTGTTGCAGATAAAGAGATTAAGATTGCTCCAGAGACTGAGGTTGCTCCTGATATTGAGAGTCTTGAGCCCAGACCTAGTCTTGTTCATCATACTCAGCATGTTGGGACTAGTCACGATGGTGCTTTTGTAAGCATTACCCTTGGTGATATCTCGCTTCTAGATAGGTCTATGTTCTACTGGGCTCCTACTGTTCAGACTCCAGTCGAGCACCAGATGCATTTTAGTGATGCTTAGCTTTCTATCTTTTCTCCCACAGATGCCTCTCATGTGAGCTTTTTTTACTTATTTCCTACATCATCTATACACTCGATACTAATGTTAATAAATTTACAAAACAGGTCCCTTGGACACAGGTAGAGTATTTACATGGACTCGCCTCATCTCAAAGGTTATTCACTATGCAGGTTACAGATAGTTAGAGGGTAAGTATATGTACAATAAAGATGCAAATGTATGCATGCCATGCATGAAATGCACATGATGTGTTTTCTATGTGTACAGAGCTTCTTAAGCGGTCTGGAGTGCGAGATTGAGATGCTTTGCCGATAGCTTGTAGGTTTGGGCATTGATCCTTATAGTGTTGGGACTTCCTCTATCAGACCTTTGAACATCTTTCACCATGATGACTCTACTAGAGGATGGAGCCCATGGCCAGATTCTAGAGCTCAGGATGACTGATTTAGGCTATCGGATTTTTCTATCATACTGCTGTGTTAACCAACTCTATAAGTTAGATGCACTTCCTTCTAGATTTACAATTCCTGCAGACTTGTTGAAGTTAGTTTCAACCATGATGAATGTATAAAAGTACATTACATTGTTTATTATTGTTCAAAAGGTTAAATTTTTGATATTGCTTTAGTTGTTTGGACGAACTAAACATGAGGTGAAGGCTCTCTATATCTGAATTAGAACTTGATTTGAATTGTCCTTGAGAGCGTGGGTTTGGGTTCATGTTGAACGGGTTCCTAGAGCAGGTCGTTTAGAGGCCATTATGGCTAGGTTTCTCTATGGTTTGAATCATGACATTGCCAACCTTGTTGAACTACACCATTATATTGAATTGGATGACATGCTACATATGACTATCAAGGTAGAGAAGCAATGAAGGGCTAGAAGCAAGACTAATTTGAATTCCTCTACCCTATGGATGTCGAATTAGAAGGGCAATAAAAAAAGTAGTACTTCATCAAACTTTAAACCAAAGGATGATTAAGGGAGTAAGAAGGTAAACATGGGAAACAATAAATTTGTGCCTAAAAGTGGCAATCCTAACTTTAAAACATGTGATCTCAAGTGTTTTAGGTATTTAGGCTTTGGTCATAAAGTTTCCCAATGTCCAAATGCAAAGGTGATGGTTGCTTTAGCCAATGGCGTAATTGAAAATGAGGATGAAGATAAAGATATAAGTGACATGCCACCACTTAAGGATGCATCTAATGATGAAGGAGAGAAGATGGAACCCTTAGATGGATTATTATTCACTCTTGTCACAAGCCGTGTGCTTAACATTCAAGCTAAGGAAGAAGAGGTACAATTCAAAAACATCTTTCATACGAGGTGTTTAATTAATAATAAATTATATAGTATGATTATTGATGGTGGTAGTTGTACTAATGTTTTTTAATGTTGGTTTAGTTGATAAGTTAGGCTTAAAAACAACTAAACATCCTAGTCCTTATAAATTACAATGGATGAATGATTGTGGGGATATTAAGGTTACTAGGCAAGCAAGGATAGCATTTTCTATTGGGTGATATCATGATGAAGTATTATATGATGTAGTTCCTATGCAAGCTAGTCACATACTATTAAGACACCCTTGGAAATATGATAGGTGAGCTAAGCATGATGGTTTTACTAATAAATACTCTTTTATTATGAATAATAAGCCTATTACTCTTGTTCCTTTAACTCAAAAGCAAGTTTTTGAAAACAAAATTTTTAAGTGAGTGTGAGAGTGCGCACGAAAAAGAAAAGGTGCACAAGCAAAATGAGAGTTGTGAGAAAAGCCTACAGAGGTGTGAGAAATGAGTGGAAAAAGGTGAGAAAGAAGGGATGCATAGAAAGAACGAGTGTGATGCACATGCAAAAGGAGAGCTAAGTGTGCAAAGAGTGGAAAGAAAAAAGGTAAAAGGAAATGTTTATGCTAGAGAGGGTGAGGTACAAAAGGCTTTATTAACTAGGTAGCCTCTACTTGTACTTTTGTATAAAGGTGCCTATTTTTCCACTAACCCTAATCTTTCTTCTTTACCTAGTTCTTTTCAAACTTTTTTATAAGAATATGAACATTTGTTCCCTAAAGAGATGCCAAAGGGTTTGCCTCCATTACAATATATCATGTATATGAAGTAAATTTTCTAAAGCAACTACTTTTAAAATAAAATATATATATGATGCTAAAAATAATTTTTCTAAAGAAGAACATGATCACATAAGAATCCAAACATCAATTCACAAATTTAACAAGTCATTAAGACAAGCTTGAGCCATCAATCATACCAAGCTCATGCTTAATAAAATTCAATCTTTCCTCACAAAGAGGCTTGGTAAAGATGTCTGCTAATTGATGATTGGTATCAATAAAATCAAGAAAAATATCACCATTTTGCACATGATCACGCAAGAAATGATGTCTAATATCAATATGCTTAGTTATAGAATGCTAAATGGGATTTTTACTAAGGTTTATAGCACTTGTATTGTCACATTTAATTGGAATGTGATTAATATCAATGCCATAGTCCAAAAGTTGTTGTTTTTGCCATAGAACTTGGGTGCAACAACAACTAGCCGCCACATATTCTGCTTCAGTGGTGGATAAGGTAGCATAAACTTGTTTCTTACTAAACCAAGAATCTAAGCAATTTCATAAAATTTGACAAGTTCCGGAAGTGCTTTTTCTATCTAGTAAGCTACCGGCAAAGTCATCATCAGAATAACTAATCAAGTCAAAGGAAGAACTCCTAGGATACCAAAGTCCTAAATACATTGTACCACAAAGATATTTAAAAATTCTTTTGATAGCATTCAAATGAGACTCTTTAGGACTTCATTGAAATCTAGCACACAAGCAAGTAGCAAACGTAATATCAGGTCTACTAGTGGTTAAATAAAGAAGGGATCCGATCATACCTCTAAATTGCTTTTCATTAACTAGTTTGCCATTCTCATTATTGTTAAGTTTGGTTATGGTGCCCATTGGAGTTTTGCTTGATTTAACTCTATCGATTCCAAACTTCTTGAGAATGTCCCTTGCATATTTGGTTTAATTGATGAAAATCCCATCTTTACATTGCTTGATTTGAAGTCCAAGAAAGAACTTGAGTTCTCCTATCATACTCATCTCAAATTCTCCTTGCATTAGCTTATAAAATTCCTCACACAAGCAATGGTTAGCAGCACCAAAAATAATATCATCAACATAAATTTGAACAATTAATAAATCATGCTTGGATTTCTTTATGAAAAGAGTTGTGTGAACCTTTCCTTTAGAGAAACCTTTCTCTAGTAAAAAGTTACTCAATCTTTCATACCAAGCTCTTAGAGCTTATTTCAATCTATACAATGCTTTTGACAATTTAAAAACATGATTTAGAGAGTCAAATTTTTTAAAACCCAGAGGTTGTTCAACATATACCTCCTTTTCAATAAAACCATTTAAAAATGCACTTTTAACATCCATTTGATAAATTTTAAAATCCATGTATGATTCAAATGCAAGTAACATCCTAATAGCTTCTAACCTTGCAATGGGAGCAAAGGTTTCATCATAATCAATTCCTTCCTCTTGATTATAACTTTAACTACTAATCTAGCTTTGTTCCTAGTTATAACACCTTGTTCATTCATCTTATTTCTAAACACCCACTTGGTGCCAATAATAGGATGATGTTTAAGTCTAGGAACCAAGGTCCAAATCTTGTTTCTCTTAAATTGATTTAACTCTTCATGCATAGCAAGGACCCAAAATTCATCACTCAAAGCATCATCAACATTTTTTGGTTCAATTTGAGAAATGGAAGGTAAATTAATAATAGACTTGAGTTTAGATCTAGTAATTACCCCTTTTGTAGTGTCACCTATAATGAGGTCTTGAGGGTGAGCTTTCTTGAATTGCCAATCCTTTGGAAGTTCATCCTTCAAAGTAGGTTGAGGTGTCTCCTCATTTTCCTTCTTACTTGGATCTTTAAGTTCCAAAGGCTTACTAGCATTTTCTTCTTGTGTTTCCACAATCTCGTTATCACCTACAAGATCATCAACACTACAAACATCCTTTCTAGGATCAAGTGAGTTTGATTCATCAAATACCATATGCATTGACTTTTCAACTACTAGAGTTTTCTTATTAAAGACCCTATATGCTTTGCTAGAGATGGAATAGCCTAGGAAAATTCCTTCATTGGCTTTGGAATCAAATTTCCCAAGATTATCCTTGGTGTTCAATATAAAGAACTTGCATCCAAATACTCTTAGATATGAGATTTTGGGTTTTCTATTGTTCCATATCTCATAAGATGTTTTATTTAAAATTAGTCTTTTGAAAACTCGATTTGAAATATAACAAGATGTGTTAATGGCTTCTGCCCAAAAGTATAGAGGCAAATTATACTCATGAAGCATTGTTCTAGCCATTTCCATAAGAGTTCTATTTTTTCTTTCAACTACCCCATTTTGTTGAGGAGTTCTAGGAGATGAAAATGTATAAGAAATATAGTTTTCATTACAATAGTTTTTGAAAAATTCATTTTCAAATTCGGTTCCATGATCACTTCTAATGGATGAAATACAAAATCATTTTTCTTTTTGAACTCTTTTTGAAAAATTTTCAAAAGCTTTAAATGCATCATTCTTATGAGTAAGAAAACACAACTTAGTGTATCTAGAGTAGTCATCAACTAATACATAAGCATAATGCATTCCACTGAGACTAGTAACTCTAGTTGGTCCAAACAAATCCATATGTATAAGTTCAAGTGGTCTAAAAGTGGACACTACATTTTTTAGCTTAAGTGAAGACTTAGATTATTTTCCCTTTTGATAAGCATCACAAGGTTTATCCTTAGTGAATTCAAGATTAGGTAAATCAATCACAAGTTCATGTCTATAAAGATCATTCAAAAGCTCAAAATTTGTATGTCCTAACCTTTTATGCCATGTCCATATGTCATGGGAAATTGACATTAAGCATTTTATGTCTTTGTTATCAATTTTATTCAAATTAATAACATAAACATTATCTACTTTTTCACCACTAAAATTTACTTTGTCTTCATTAAGAATACTAACAAAGCAATTTCTAGGATAGAAAGTCACCTTATTTCCTATATCATATAATTGACTTATACTTAGCAAATTATGTTTAAGACCATCAACAAACAACACACGATGTATAGATAAGGATTGAGGATTACCTATTTCTTCGATGCCAATAATTTTTCCTTTTGCATTATCACCAAAAGTAACGTGTCCTCCATCCTTAGTATCAAGTTTGGTGAATTGCTCCTTGTCTTCTATCATATGCCTTGAACATCCACTATAAAGATACCACTTGCTTTTTGTTCTTGCGGATTTCAAGCACACCTACATAAAACATTTTAAATGTTCTTTTGAACCCAAACCTTTCTTGGTCTAGGTTGGTTAGTTTCAAAATAATCCAAAGGAAGTAAATTCATGTGTAGTTTTCTATAAAAGCACACATTATTACAAGTATCTTTTAACCATCTTATGCTGAGAGTGTATCTTTTACCAAGTGAAGAGCTTACTTCCATACCTAATTTTAGGGAGAATTTGCTAAATAAAACTTGTGGAAATTAAGCATAAAAATATTGAATTCAGAGTATTAAAATAGTCTCTGAATTATTTTTGTGCTTTTCTTCCTTATCCAAGTATTCCCTCGCCTTTCTCATATTACTCAGCATGGATACCGTTGGAAAGGTCCTTTGGATACTCATACTCTTACAAAGCATTGGAGTAAATAGAGCAATTTTTTTTTAACGTGGGTCCTCTTTTAGTATTCCCATGCCTTTCTTGTATTACTCAGTATGGATACCGCCAGAGGTTCATGTTGATACTCTTACTCATTTTTTAGCATTGGAGTACATTACGCTTGCTTTTATTCTGATTCTCCTCTTAGTGTTCCCCTGCCTTTCTCGTATTACTCAGTGTGGATACTATTAAGGGATTTGTACTCGTACTCATTTTTTAGCATTGGAGTAGATTATATGCATATTTATTATTTAAAAGACTAAAATCACAATTTGAAATTAAACCAATTTATACTACAAGTCCATAGATTTTGTCTTTGCATATTCTTCCCCTCGTTTGGGTGTAAAAAAAGCATTAGATTGATTAGAATTTTAGAAACTCTCAGCATAGAACTGTCAATAAGACATCTAAATTCTGCAAGGCTAATAAAAGAAAGCCACTAAAATCAAAGGTCATGAGATAAGTTTTCGCACATGATATCATGAAGTGGATGAATTTACTCTCACTTTTATAAATTTTCTTTCAATTTGTACTTTACTATAGAATCAAAAAGAGATAGAGTTATACTACTTCCCTTTAGTATTTGTCAGGGTGTTTATCACACAGAGTGAGATTTTGATTAGCGATTAGCATTTTCTATCCTGGTCATTCTTATTAATGTATCGATTCCTTTCCTCTTCTTCGTTCTTTTTTATTTTCCATGAACAAAATACCATAAGTTAGTATGGTTTATTTGTAAGTGAATAAATTTTATCAAAATGCAATGTTATTCTTGTGCATTCTTCCTTTTTTGATTGTGGTGATGATCTCTCTAGTCACAGGGTCACAATATTCTACCATCGAAGTTGTGGCTTTATTCTGTTGATGTTATGGTAGAGGGCTCCATCATTCCTCTACCTAAAATTTCTTGCAAAAGAGAAGATTTATGAGTTAGAGATTTTTATTTCATAATCAAAGAATTTTTTAGAGTGCATTTTTCCTAAGTTTTGAGTGCATTCTTCCCTTTTAATCATGATGTCTCTGATCGCAGGGTCGTGATATTCTACCATTGAGTTTGTGGCTTTAGGCTGAATATTGTTGCTATAGTAAAGGGCCTCATTCCTCTTCCCAATATTTCCTACAAAAGAAAAGATTTGGGAGTTAGAGGTTTTTATTTCACCATCAAAGAAGTCTTCAGAGTGCATTCATCTCAAGTTTTGAGTGCATTCTTCCCTCTTTAGGGCAAGCACATGTATCGCTGACATGTTAGACATTCTTATTACCATATTCCACACCCTACAATGGTCTAACTGTTGTGGAGAGATATTCCAAATGATGCTCCCGATGAGACTATGGAGATGGATACTAAGTTTAAGGAGCTTGAAAGTCTTATCCAGCCTCTTGAGGTCACCAGGATGATGCTTTTTGGTAAGTTCACTCCTTTTATTTTCATTCCTTCAGATGCTTTACCTGTGAATACTCTGACTACTTTCATGCACTTTTACAACACTAATCTTGAATGTTAGTAGCAAAGTGTTTGGACAATCTTAACTAGGCTCAAAACTTTGTTATGCAAAGAAAGTATTTCATAACAAATGTATGCAAGTGTATGCATGTTATGCATAACATGCATGATCCTAATAGGTCTTCTATTTGGAGCAAAGCTATGTTCGTAGCTTGGAGTGTGAGAACGAGGTGCCTCATCAACAGCTTGTACGTTTAAGCACTTGATGCTTCATTATTGGTACTTCTAATGTTTGAGCTTCTGATATAGCCTATCAGACAAATAACTAGGCCAGCGAGTGGGGTCCATAGCTTTACACTAGAGCTCATAATGGACCGATGCACTATTGAACTTTTCTTTTTGTTACTGCTTCTACTGTATGATAACTGTTATATCTGTATGCTTGTAGTATACTCCTTTTTGCCCTGAGATCATTTTCACTAACTTTGAAGTTCTACTGTTGTATTTACCATTTTTCCCCTAACTTGTCCCGGAGTTACATTTTGCCCCTAGCTTCATTTTGAATTCATCCTAGCAATCACTTTCTTCATGTGGACAAGAGACTCAGTTTGGTCATTATGGTTGTTGGCCCTTTGTCTTACTAACCCTATTAGCTACAATTTTATGTATTGAAGATGCATAGGAGTGCATGAACTGATTGAAGCGAGTTCTGGATGATGAAATCAATTGGACTTGCACTTCAAAGAATTCTTGAGCAGAATATGAGGCTTGATGCTGATAATAATTGATGACAGTTATAATGTATGGGTTGAAAAGCAAGTTACTGAGCCACCTGAATTCTCAAGGTATAAAGGGACACTAGGCTTACAAGGAAAATTACAAAAGAGGTGGCAAAAAGAACACGTAACTAAAATAGTGATCTCATAGCTTTGATTTAACTTTCATCACGTATTGTTTTTCCATTCAGATACTTATGCAGTATGATAAAGACTAATATGCGATATTTGAACAAAAATTTAAAATTCAATTTTAATCATTCATTAGGGTAAAAATGAGAACATTGATTACATCACATGATATAACTCCTATTATCAGTCAGTCATGAATTTTCCTCTCTAATTTTTTACCTTACTGTTCTCTTTTCTCTTTTTTATTCTCTCTTTGTTCTTTCTTTTTTTTATTTTTTATTTTCTATCTTCAAAAGTTACATCATGTGATATATGGATGTTCTTTGAATTTGCATTTGTGCCGATGCTGAATGTATCTAATTGAATTGAATTTATGTCAAACATACTGATCTAAATTACAATGCATAAAACTATCAGGATTATATAAGTAAGCATTATCAGAATTTATATCATCGATAATTGAAAAAATAAAATTTTCTTCCTCAAACAAACCAGACATTATTACATCAGTTTCATCATAAAAAACATCAACAAAACTATCACTAATGATAGTAGTTAAATCCTGGGGTGGCTCCTCTTCAGGTGGCAGACACAATAGCTCTTCAATAACAACACTACCCATCCTCTCAGTTTCCAGCTTCATCACTTCTTCTTTATTGTCCTTCACCAGATTCTCCACAATCTTCTCCTTGAAGATCTCTAACTCAGGGACATCTACTTCAACAACATTGACTAATTCCTTGGCTCCCAAATAGTATTTGCCTTCCCCTAGCTTGATGAAGTTTTGACTCAAAGGACTAACTTTTGCATAAAGCTTCCTCTTTTCTGCATTGAATCTCTTCCTTGCCCTTCTACCTTTTGGCTTTGCTTCCCCTGTAAAACCCAATCCTCTTGTGTTATCTTGATTTTTGAATCCTGGGAATTCTGGACTTCCTTGTTCATTCTTCCCCAATCCTTGTCCAAGTCGGTAATTCATGCTCTCCATCATTTTTGCTACTCTCAAAACCATTTCAATCCCATTAAATATCCCAGTAATATGAAAACCAGGAGGTGCACACACTTGTTTCTGTTTATCCAATATGGATGCCATAGTAGCATTGGTCCCAGCTTTTATGGTCACAACTTCTCCTTTATAAGGGAATTTTATATTTTGATGCATAGTTGAGGGTACCCCTCCCAAGGCATGGAACCATGCCTGTCCCAACAACAAGGCATAAGTGACTGGAATGTCCAGCATGGTAAACTCAATGGTTAATTCCACAAGTCCTGTTTTAACCAGAGCTTGGAATGTCCCCTCCACATTCCTAATGCTGTCATCATAAGCTCTGATTATGAGGTTTGAATATGTTAAGTCTTTAGCTTTCAGACCTAAGTTAGGCAAGATTTTCAAAGGACATACATTAATAGTAGAACCATCATCGACCATAGCAAAATTGGTTCTCTTTCCCCTCACCTCAGTTGGGATAAACAATGCCTTATTATGGTTTCTTCCTTCTAAAGGCAAGTCATCATCTAAGAACGTTATCAGCCCATGTTTCTTTTATGTAACCTTTGCTACCATAGCCTATAGAGTAGCGGCTATTTCAATATTCATGTTCGATAGAGCTTTGATAAGAACCCTTCTATGGCTGCCTAAATGCATCAATAATTCCCAAATGCTGACATTTACCTTAGGCTTCTTCAATTGTTCCAAAATCATATCCTCTTTTTGTTCTTCTTCTATCTCTGCATCTTCTGTTTCTTCTCTTTCTATTACTCTTTTTATTTTCTTTTCTGCTACTTTATAATTCTTCCCACTTCTAGTGACATGATTCACTTTAGGATCATCACTCCAAACATCGAAAATGCCTGGGCTTTCTTCATCACAATTATACCATATGTCAATAACTCCAATGATTCGATCTCTTTCCCTATCTTCCACACTTCCATTATGCATGTTTCCTTCCCTTTCAAATCTCCCATATTGAGCTTGTCTAAGTGTTGATTCATTAAATCTTTAACTCCTTCTTAAGACTGTTCAGGAGCTAAAGGTTCATTCTAAAATTCATCACCCCACCCTTTAGGCACAATCGATTCAATGGGGATGTCAGTGGAAGCGGGCTTAGAATAAAATACTCTATAATCGAACTTGCCCGAAGGTTATCCTAATAGATCTTCCATTCCTATATGTGGCTATATGAAAGGTTCTCCATTAGATATAGGGTTGAGGTCCTCGAAGGAGCTTAGCACTTCTTCTTCGCTAACCCCTGAGTTGATCATCATGGTGGCTGGTAGTGGAACATTTTGGTAGTTTGGGAAAGGGTTGTTTCTGGTGTTTGGGTTAGAGTTGGATTTTTCAGGGTCGGTGATTTTTTTAGAGTGTATCAGGTTTTGGATCTCATGTTTTAGGCAGATACAATTGTCTATGGGATGGCCAACAACTCGGTGGAATTTACAGTAACTGTTAGGGTCAAAACCAGGGACATTTAGGTTTGGTGACTTAGAAAAGGTTAAGGGTTAGAGTAAGCCTTTTTGGATTAGCCTCTCTAGGACTTTGGAGAGTGGTTGGTTGAAGTTGGAGAACCTTCGGGGTTGCTGAACTGCACGCATCTCCATAGCTCGGCTCATACTTCCTTGTTATGTACCCCTAGTTGAGTAATTTTAAGTTGCCGAGCCTCTAGAATTCTTCTTTTTCTCATTCTCTATCTCTTCAGCTTGTAAACCATCATCATATAGATTTATAAAGGTCTTTGGGTTCATCATTTGTAGTCTTTTGACCAAATTAGGTGATGCATTATGAACAATCATCCTAACTTGATCCTTTTTAGCCAATTTATTTTTCATCAGTCTTGCCTTATTCATGAATATGGCAAGGAAGTTAGAAAAGGATTCATTGGGTTTTTGCTTAGTTAACTCCAAATCCCTAATAAAAACTTCCAATTAAGTGTTATATTCATATTATTTCAAGAATGCAGTACATAGTTCTTTCCAGTCAGTCCTAATAGACTTTTCTAACCCATGGTACCAGTTTACAGCCATTACCTCAAGTGACAGTACAAATAGCCTAGCAACTACTGCTAATGGTGCTTTAGTAATGCTCATGGTTGTTGTGTATTGGCTCAAATGAATTCTAAGGTCTCCTCTTCCATCAAATTTCTATAGTTGAGGCATTTTGAATTTTTCAGGCAGCTTATCTCCCTCCATTTGCAACATGTCATCAAAGTCAAAAGAATATCCCATTCCTTATCCTCTAATCAACTCTTCCATTTTGGACTTCTTAGTCGATGCTTACATCTGCTTGGACTTATAATCATGGACTAATTCAAGTGACTCTCTCTTTGCCTTTTCTACTATGTAGTTTTCAACATCTTCCAGTCTCACATCAGTAGCAGGTTGCCCCCCAGCATTGTTAGCAACAGGTGGAGGAGCTACAATAATAGGTGGAGCTCCTACAGCAGGTAGCTGTTCAACAATAGTAGCAGGTGGCTATTCAATAACAGGTTGCACTAGTCCGGCCAAAGCCTGTCTCAGTTCATATTGCATTATAACTCTCATGTCATCCATCAAAGCTCCCTTAATGTCCTCTAAGGTCCACATCTCTGGATGTTGTTCCATTTCAGTATGTTTAGTCTGAGTTGGTTCATCTTCTAGGAACAGTGGGTTGATTGGACTCTTCTCTAGTTCTTAAAGGATCTATTGAGCTATTGACTTAGGGCTTAGATCTGTTCTGATTAATCTGCTACCTTTTTGCCCCTAAACACAAGAAAACCTAGATGAATCTATGATGGCTGCAAAATAAGGTGTTAGTATGATGCATGGACTGTATGTATGCATGATGCATGTGTTTATGCAACAAGTAGTAAGCAAGCACTTAGCAAGTAGCAAGTATCAAAAAGCAATCAACAGGCCATTATGCAAGTAAACCTTCTAACCTTATTTCTCCCACACACATATTCAATGGCGAGTCTCTTTTCCTAGGATTTAATTAACCTAATGGGCCTAAGTTGATTTTAATTATTTGAAGTCCTAAACCATTTTTTAAGGCTATTTAAAGTGAGTTGGACCTAAGCATGGGCTTAGGGCCCAAAATAATATAAAAACCCAAAAACACAGCCCAAAATAAATAAAACATAAAAAAAGATGAAACATACATTTTAGTGATTTTCTAGAAATCGTAAATCAATTACATGCAAACCCTAAATTAAGTTACTGCCACCATTGATTTTAATTGATTTTTACCTAATTCAAAATGCAGAAAATTAAATCTTTCACTATTCCCGCTAATGGGGCTATTACAAACTATGTACAAAAATTAAAATTAAACAATTATACATCTATGAATTAAAATAACTATATAGAACACATAAATGCAAAATGAAAATTAAAACCCTAATATCTACTGGAAAATAATACATATTATTCCATGGCATTCCATGGATCTTCTCTTCATTTGAACATAGGCAGTATCCTCCTCAATCCACAATCGAACATAAAAACAAAACATTTAATGAATAATGTTTTGTGTGATTTTATAGGTAAGTTTATGGTTGTGTATTTTGATGATATTGTTGTATATAACAAGTCATTATATGAGCATATTACACAAGTGCAATTAGTTTTTGAAACTTTATGCAAAGAACAATTGTATGCTAACCTTGCTAAGTGTAGTTTTTGTACACTTAAAGTTGTGTTTTTAGGTTTTGTTGTAAGTTCTAATGGAATTGAGGTAGATAGTGAGAAGGTTAAGGCTATTTAATCATGGCCTACGCCTAAGAATATTGGGGATGTTAGATCTTTTCATGGCTTAGCTAGTTTTTATAGGAGGTTTGTTAAGGAATTTTCTAGCATAGCCATACCACTCACAGAAGTAATTAAAAAGAATGTAGGTTTTAAGTGGGGGTAATGATCAAGAAAAGGCATTTAATGTGCTTAAATCTAAGTTAAATAATGCACCTTTGCTTATTTTACCTAACTTTAATAAGACTTTTGAGATTGAATGTGATGCCTCTAGAGTTGGCATTGGAGCTGTTTTAATGCAAAAAGGAAGGCTTATCACTTAATTTAGTGAAAAGCTTAATGGAGCAGCTCTAAACTACCCAATATATGATAAAGAGATGTATGCATTAGTTAGGGCATTGGAAACATGGCAACACTATCTTTTACCTAAAGAGTTTATAATTCACACTGATCATGAAAGTTTAAAGCATTTGAAAGGACAAAATAAGCTTAATAAGAGGCATGCTAGATGGAGCAAATTCATAGAGTCCTTTCCATATGTCATCAAGTACAAATAAGGAAAAAATAACATAGTGGTTGATGCATTATCTCAAAGGTATGCACTTCTTTCTACTTTAGATGCTAAATTACTTGGTTTTGAGCATGTTAAAGAAATATATATGAATGATCAAGATTTTAGCAATGTGTTTAATGCATGTGAAAAGGGTGCATTTGGTAAGTTTTATAGGAACAATGAGTTTTTATTTAAGGAAAATAAATTATGTATGCCTCAAAGTTCCATGTGTAAATTGCTTATTAAATAAACACATGAAAGGGGTTTAATAGGACACTTTGGAATAGCTAAAACTTTAGTTGTTTTACTTGAGCATTTCTTTTGGCCTAAAATGAAGCATGATGTTGAAAAATATTATGCTAAGTGCATTACATGTTTGCAAGCTAAATCCCAAGATAAACCTCATGGTTTGTATATGCATTTGCATATTCCTACATCACTTTGGGTTAATATATCAATGGATTTTTTTCTTGGTTTACCTAGGTCTAGGCATGGTCATGATGGTATTTATGTTATTGTTGATAGGTTTAGTAAGATGGCACATTTTATTGCATGTCATAAAACTGATGATGCAACACATATTGCTAACTTGTTCTTTAAAGAAATATTACGTTTGCATGGGATACCTAGAACTATTGTTAGTGATAGGGATTCTAAGTTCTTATCTCACTTTTT
The DNA here is from genome assembly GCA_947683625.1 of Mallotus nudiflorus. Lineage (NCBI taxonomy): Eukaryota > Viridiplantae > Streptophyta > Magnoliopsida > Malpighiales > Euphorbiaceae > Mallotus > Mallotus nudiflorus. Next base: position 2,206,741 of record CANTUR010000415.1, on the reverse strand, counting down.
GGAAGACTTTGTGGGTGAAATTAGGAACTAAATTATTATTTTCTACCACTTGTCACCCATAAACTAATGGTCAAATAGAGGCTATGAATATAACATTAAGACAATTGTTGCGTGCTATTATAAAAAAGAATTTAAAATCATGGGAAGAATGTTTACCTTATATAGAGTTTGCATATAATAGGAGTGTGCATTCATCTACACATTATTCACCTTTTGAGATTATTTATGGGTTTAATCCATTAACATCATTAGATTTATCTCCTTTACCTATGCATGAATATTCTAATCTTGATGGTGCAAAGAAGGTAGAGTTTGTTAAACAATTTCATGAGAGTGTTGAGCAAAATATTAAGAAAAGGAATGCACAAACAAAAAATCAACACAATAAAGTGTGAAAGCAAGTTATGTTTGAGCCTGGCGATTGGGTTTGGTTATATATGCATAAGGAGAGGTTTCCCTCCCATAGGTGTTCAAAGCTTTATTTGTGTGGAGATGGACCATTTCAAGTAGTTGCACGGATTAGTGACAACGCATATAAGCTTGATCTACCTGGTGAGTATAATGTTAGTGCTACTTTTAATGTTATTGATTTGAGTCCTTTTGATTTTGAAGGTGCTGATTCAAGGACAAATTCACTTAAGGAAAGGGGAAATGATGACAATCCTAATGCAACAAGGACTCCTAATCCAACAAAGATTCAAGATCCTTTGACTTATGATTGACGTCTAATCACAAGGGCACATGCTAAGAAGATGACGGAAGCATTATATATGCTAATTCAAAGAAATTAGGCTCAAAGTACAAATATGAATCAATATAATCCATTTGAAGTACATGAAATTAATTCTGGTCCAAAGCATATTCATTTAGTAGAAATTGAATATTTAGGCCTAAGTATTGTTATTGGGTCCAAATTGGATGCATTAAGCCAAAGGAGTAATTATTCATGTTGTAAGGCCTAAGATGAAGCCCAACTATATGTTATTTAGTCCATTCAGTGTTAAAAATGAATTTGGATGTGCTCCTTATCCAAATTTTTTTATAAGTATTTATTTTAGTTATAATTACTTTTCTTTAGCTTAGATGGCAAGCAAAATAATTCCTTACCTTTAAGGATTTGTTTTCTAATCTTTTAGAGATTTATTATCCTTACCTTTTAAGGATTTTTTTTAGATTAGGTTTAGGATTAAAAATTCTTATAAATAGTTTATTTTGTAGCCTATTTTGGAAATCTTTTTTATCAATCAAATCAAAGTGATGAATTTTGCTTCAAATTACTTGCAGTTTTATTCTTTGAACTTTCTAAACAAAATAGGTTATTTGATAGTTCACTTGTCTTATCAATTAGAACATCCATATCTAATTATGGTGATTTCATAATAGCTAGAGTTCTTAATTGTTAAATAATTAAGGGTTCTAGTTTCCACCCAACTTGTTTCTTGGACGATCTAAGGTGTGGGTATCAATAGATTATTACATGGTTTGTTTATTAAATAAACTCAGTTTGCATCAGTTTGGTATCAGAGCTTGGCTTAAATCAAGTTTTGTTCAATTCAATTCTAAGTATCCTTAATTTACTTTCTAATTATTATGGTTTTAAAAGTTTTCTATTTGTGTAAAAAAAAAACTATGTTTTTTTTTATGATTTTTTATTTAGTTGGTATTAGATTGATTTAATTGAATGATTTATAACAAAGGGTCTTAGGTTTGATATACCTAAGGTTTTAGTTGGTCATATCTATTAGATTTTATACCTTAAGTTTGATTTGATCAATTTGTAATGAAGGGTCTTAGGTTTGATATACCTAAAGTTTTAGTTGGTTGATACAAGAAGGGTTTAAGGTTACTAATCTTTGACCTTTCATTTTTTTTTTCAAGTTTTAGGATTTTGAATTTATTTTTTATTATAAGTTAAAAAATATATATATCTCTTGAATTTTTTGTTGAGTCTATTTAAATTTTCTTTATTTTTTTCTTTTCTTATATTATGTTCTTGAGTCTTTCTTAAATTAAAATAAAAAAATTCAATTGCATGGAAGATAAAAAATTTGAGGATAAATCTTTTTGAAGAAAGGGAGAATGATGTGATCCTAGTTCCAAAGAAGAAGATGTCAAGATTTATTTTATGCTAATAAAGCAATGTTCATTCAAGAAAAGAGCAATTTGCATAATTTCGTATTTTGTGTAGCATACTTTAGTATTTTGGCCATAACTCACTCTAAAAAACTCATATTAAGATGATTCAAGAGGCTATTGAAAGATAAGAAAGAGATATACAACTTTCTTGAAGATATCTAAAGTTAATTTGGCCTTATACCTAAGCTTAATTTATGAAATATTATCAAATTATGAACAAAACTAGGCAGACTGAATATACATCAGTAAATGGGCCATATCTCACTCAATATAGATCCAAATAAAGTGATAAATTTTTCTTCAAATTACTTGGAGTTTTATTCTTTGAACTTTATAAACAAAATAGGTTGTTTGATTATTCATTTATCTTATCAATTAGAACATTCATATTTAATTGTGGCGACTTCCTAATAACTAGAGTTCTTAATTGTTAGATAATTAAGGGTTCTATTTTACACCCAACTTATTTTTTGGATGATCTAAGGTGTGGATATCAATAGATTGTTATGGGTTTTGTTTATTAAATAAACTCAGTTCTCATCACTTAGGATCATCCATGCTTTACTATGTTCAAACCTGCAAGAAAAGTTAGTAAAACAAAATTGTAACAATCCCTTATGTGTTTCACTCAATTTAGTGTTTGGACACTCTATTGAACTCACACGCCTACTCTATTTTAAATCTAAACTAATTAGGAGATTTACCTTCTACTTTTTAACTAAATAATATAAATTATTAGAATTCACAATAACCTACCAATTGAACAGATTTGGTAAGTTTTGGCAACTTAAAATAAGGAAATTAGGCTTAATTTGCACACAAAATAGAAGAATAGGAAAAATATGAATTTAACCTTAATCAGAAAGGAAATGGAGTTTTAAATAAGACAAATAAGTTATAGATAAGGAAAACAAGATGTAGATAAGGAAAAGGAGTTATTTAATCCCTTTAGGACAAAGAAAAGCTTTAAGATAAGATAAGGATTAGGACAAATAAGATATGACTAAATCTAGAAAGATAAGGATATAATCTACTCAAGATTGGATCTTAACCATAAAGATATCCATAAAAATAAGAAAAAAATGAATTTTTTCCAAAGAAACCCAAGAAAATGATTTTGTAACTTAAAATTTGAAGATTTATGATCTTGAATCAAGAGTTGAATAAGAACTTCAAGAAACTTCAAGATTCCAATGAATTTGATAAAGAGTTTCCAAGAAAATAATCAAGAAAGTCAAAGATTTTTAAGAAGACTTGCAAGAACTTTAAAGATTTTAAAGAAGCGACTAAATTCCTCTCCTCTTTTCTTTTCTTTTTCTTTTCTATTCTTTTTCTTTTTTTTCTTTTTTTTATGGTTGAAACTTGATACAAGACTTCAAGGAAATAACTAAATGAAATTAAAGATGATAATGAATGAAGTAAAAAAATGAATTTGAATAAAATAAAAACAAAGATGATGAACAAACAAGAATGTTGATGAAACTAATGAGAAGGAGTAGAAGAAGAAAACATATAGAATGATAAACATGAATGAAACAAATAAAGATATGTAACCTAATTCTTAGAGCCAAAGCTTTAATACCAAACTGATGCAAATTGAGTTTATCTAACAAATAAAACCTGCAATAATCTATTAATACCCACACCTTAGATCATCTAAGAAATAAGTTGGGTGGAAACTAGAACCCTTAATTATCTAACAATTAAGAACTCTAGCTATTATAAAGTCACCACAATTAGATATGGATGTTTTAATTGATAAGACAAGTGAACTATCAAACAACATATTTTATTTAGAAAGTTCAAAGAATAAAACTCCAAGTAATTTAAAGCAAAATTCGTTACTTTATTTAGATCTATATTGAGTGAGATATGACTCATTTACTGATGTATATTTAGTCTGCTCAATTTTGTTCATTATGATAATCTTTCATAATTTTAGCTTAGATATAAGGCTAAATTAACTCTAAATATCTTTAATAAAGTTGTATATCTCTTTCTTATCTTTTAATAGCCTCTTGAATCATCTCAATCTAAGTTTTGTAGAGTGAGTTATGGTCAAAAGACTAAAGTATGCTATAGAAAATATGAATTTATGTGAATTGCTCTTTTCTTAAATGAACATTGCTTTATTAGCATGACCAAATCTTGAAATCTTCCTCTTTGGAACTAGTATCACATCATAAATTTTAAGCTTTTGAATGATCTTTGTAAACATAAACTTATGATTAGTTTACCTAAACTTGAATTCACTAAGGATAAACCATGTGATGCTTGCTAAAAGGGAAAACAATCCAGGTCCTTTTTTAAGCTAAAAAATGTAGTGTCCACCTTTAGGCCACTTGAACTTATACATATTAATTTATTTAGCTAAAGAAGTCCGATTAAGGTGATTCAAAATGATATGGAAATCTAAGTCAAATATCTATAACTTTGATGAAGAAAGTTTGGGCAAATTCAAACATCTTTAATATAAAATCACGGGTTCAACTTATGCATAGTTGTTTGACAGTAGTCTGCATTTTAGATTGCATAGCTCTTATTATGTTGGACATATCTTGAGCTAAAAATGTCTAATTGAAATTATTCAAAATGAGATGGAAATCTAAGTCAAATATTTACAACTTTAATGAAGAAAGTTTGGGCAAATTCAAACGTCTTCAATATAAAATCATGGGTTTAACTTATGTATAACTGTCTAACAGTAGTCTGAATTTTAGATTGCATAGCTCTTAGTATTATAGACATAACTAGAACTACATATGTCAAATTAAGGTAATTCAAAATGATATGGAAAGCTAAGTCAAATATCTACAACTTTTATGAAGAAAGTGTGGGCAAAACTGACCATCTTCAGTAGCCAATTACGATTTCAATCCATGCATAATGTCATAGGCCCGTAAAAGCTTCACAAAAAGGGATCATGCGGCGATTGTCTAGAACACCTTCTAACAAGCCAGCCTCAGGGATAGACTAGTAAATCTGTAAAGACATAAAAGAATAGTTGGTTAGTATCCAAGTCAAGATCGCAAAGCTAATATAGTAGCCCAATGGGCAAGAGCAAGCCACTTGCATAATTTTAAGTACAAGCACAAGCGACAAGGCACAATGAATTATTGTAATGGGGCTACTTCTATTATTCATTAAATGGATCAGTACATTGATTAAGACACTGTGCTCCCCAAGGTGTAGGTAATGGGGAACCTACCCAAGAGGAGTGCACACACCCAGCATCTATAGTGACTAGATCTCCGACCCTAGACCTTTGATGACTAGTCATTCCCCCTTAAGAGCATAAGGAGCACAATGAATGGTGGTAGGAGGAGACATCAATATATTCCACCCATCACTCTTTTAAAATTACATAAAATAAATAATTATGAAATGTCTAAAATGCCCTTATAATTATAAAATGCTACCCCTCGACATTCTCCTCCACTCAAGCGGTTGATGCCCTCGTTGACTGTGACTTAATGAATTGATCAATCTTGTACTTGAAAGCTTTAAGGTCCTCTTCCTTCTCCCAGCTATTCTCCTTTTCACCTTGGTCCTTCCACTTCACTAAGTACTCCTTGTATCTGCATCGATTAAAAGCTACTACTCTCTCTGCTAGAATTTCTTTCATAATCTTCATTGTTGGTTCAAACTTGGAAATTAGAGGTCTCTTGGTTTGGTTTCTGCTAGTGTCTTCTTCATCTGCATGGTAAGGTCACAAGTTGCTCACATGGAAAACTGGATGTATGTTGAGTCCTTCCAGCAATTCTACTTTATAGGCAACTGACCCCACTTTGGCAGTAATGGGAAAAGGGCCTTCAAATCTCCTCAGTAGTCTGCGATCTTTGTTGCATAGACAAACTTGTTCTGGAAGTAGCTTTATCAACACCTTGTCTCTAACCTAGAACTCCTGTGGCCTGCACCTTAAATCTGCCCAGTACTTCATTGTCTATGCTGCTCTCGCCAAATGTGCCTGAGCAATTTCTTCATTCTGCCTCCACTCCTTGAAGAAGTTGTATGCCTTTAGGTTTCACCCTCTAATGAATGAGGCAAAGAAGGTTGTTGACCTATAACAATCTCAAAAGGACTTTTGTTAGCACTAGAGCTCTTTTGTGAGTTAAAACAAAATTATTTTACATCCAACAAAGATGCCCAGTTCTTTTGGCTAGAGCTGATAAAGTGCCTCAAATATTCCTCCAATAGGCTATTAAATCTCTCTATTTGTCCATCTATTTGCAGATGATAGTTGGTAGACATATTTAGGCGTGAGCCTAGAAGTCCAAAGAGTTCTACCCAGAAGGTTCCCAAAAACTACCCATCTCGATCATTGATAATACTTTTAGGTACTCCACAGTATTTTACCACATGTTTAAAGAAGGCTCTAGCTTTGTCTTCTGATGAACTAAATTTTGGCATTGGGATGAAGGTGCAATATTTAGAGAACCGATCAACCACCATTAAGATAGAGTCATACTCCCCCACTCATGGTAAACTCGTAATGAAGTCTAGCGACACACTCTCCCAAGGCCGATTTGGAACTGGCAAGGGTTCCAATAAACCCGTAGTCTTTTTCCTATCAGCCTTGTCCTGTTGGCAAATTAGGCAGGTCTTCATGTACATCCTCACATTATCTTCCATTTTGGGCCAGTAATAATTCTGCGTTAAGAGTGCCAGTGTTCGTTGCCATCCAAGATGACCAGCCCACAATGTATCATGACATTTTTGAAGCAGCGACTTCCTTAAGTTTCCAATTTTTGGTACATACAATCGAAACCTATTTGCCACTAAGAGATCATTCTCCTAAATGAATTGTCTAGTTTTCCCTTACTTTGCCAAGTTGATTAAAGCAACAACTTGTGGGTCTTTTCCAAGTTCTACTTAATTTGGTCCTGGATGGAGGTCGCCACTCAACTCATGTACATGTAAGCTAACCATTTTACCATCGCCAATTTTGTCTTTCGACTTAGTGCATTGGCTACATTATTGTTCTTCCTAGGTTTATATTCCAGATGAAAATCAAATTCAGCCAAATGTTCCTACCAACATGCTTGTCTTGGATTCAATTTTGGTTGGGTTAGGAAGTGGTTGACTATTATGTTATCAGTCTTCACAATGAATTTTGACCCCAATAAATAATGCCTCCATGTTCTCAAGCAATGAAGGACTGCCAACAACTCTTTCTCATGAGTCGTATATCGACATTCTGCTTTACTTAATTTTTGGCTTTCAAAGGCTATAGGATGGTTGTCCTGCATTAACACCCCACCAAGTGCATAATCGAAAGCATCAGTTTGCACTTCGAAGGACTTTAACATGTCCGGCATAGCCAATACCGGGTCTTTAAAAAGTAACTTCTTCACTTCATCAAATGCTTCTTGACAGCTACTAGTCCATTTCCAACCAGTATTCTTCTTTAGCAATTCTGTTAATGGAAGTACTTTCTCTGAATACCCTTTTATAAACCACCTATAGTAGTTGGCAAGTCCTAAGAAGGAATGGAGTTTCGTAAGACTAGTAGGTGGCTTCCATTCCAAGATTGCTTTAACTTTCACCCAGTCCATACAGATGCAGCCCTGTTCCACTATGTGCCCCAAGAATTTTATGGTAGTTTGCCTAAAAGCTCATTTCTCCTGCTTTACATATAGCTGGTTCTGCCTTAATTTCTCAAAGACTAGGCAGAGATGCTCTTCATGTTCTGTTAAAGTGGTGCTATAAACCATAATGTCATCCATATACACCACCATAAATTTATCCGGGTAATCATGAAACACCTGGTTCATAAGAGTACAAAAAGTAGCAGGAGCATTGGTTAGTCCAAAAGGCATTACAAGAAATTCAAATGCACCATACCGGGTCACAAATGCAGTTTTTGGTTCATCTCCTTCTGCAACATGAACCTGGTGATAACTTGATCTCAAATCCAACTTGTTAAAGTACTTAGCTTGTCTCAATTGATCAAAGAGGTCAGCTACTAGTGGGATAGGATATTTATTCCTCACGGTGACTTTATTCAGAGCTTGATAATCAATACACGATCGTAGAATCCTATCTTGTTTCTTTTGGAAAAGCACCGGAGCACCAAAGGGGGCCTTGGAAGGGCGGATAAATCCCGTTGCAAGTAATTCATCCAACTATTTTCTCAGTTCGACTAGTTTAGGAGGAGCCATTATATAAGGAGCTCTTGCTGGAGGTTTTGTACCTGGAAGCAATTCTATCTCGTGATCAATTCCCCTTCTCGAAGTTAAAGTTTATGGCAGTTTATCGAGCATCATATCAGCATAATCAATTAATACTGCCTCAAGTTGTCCAGGATTCTCCTTATTTAGTTGGTCCTCAGCCCCAAGTGGGATTGCTACATATGTTTTCTTGCCCTTCTTTATCCCTTTCTTAAATTGCATGGTCAATAACATCTTCTTTTCACAACTTGGGCTCACTATAGTTGGGATTACACATGAGCTCTCCCCCAACATTAATAAGCAATTGGTTGCAGTAACGGGGATGGTTCTAGTTTCTATTAAGAAATCCATCCCTATAACAACATTAAAGTCATCCATTGGAGCTATCGTGAACAACACTTTTCCGCTCCATGCTCATAATTTACATGGCACTTCTTGAGCTATGCCAGCTGTTTCTCTAGCTTGATAGTTGAAGATTTTCATTTTTCCTTTATCTCTTTCTACCTTGAGCCCCAACCGAGTGACCACCATATTTATTATAAAATTGTCAATAGCTCCCATATCTGTGAGAGTCCGAAAAAGTTTACCCTGCATAAAAAAAGTCCACATACATCAGTCCTTTGGGTCTTTTTTCTTTTAGCTACTCTATCTATCTTTCCAAGGTATTCAAGTGCCTCAAGGCTCCCATCATAACTAGTTAATCCTCCCCCACTTAAGGGCTTTTTTCACTTTTTCGGTTTGTATAGTCCTTAAGGCATTCAAAGCTCCTCAATAAGGGCATTTTGCATCCCAATGAGGTCCACTGCATAAAAAAACTTAATGTTTAGGGTGCTTCTACCCGAGGATTTCTCAAGCCCTAGAGGCTTTATTGGGGTTTGCCTAAAATTCCTATCATGGAAGTTGGAGTAATTTCTTTCTCCCCCTTCTGTATTTTCGAATCTCCTTTCCATCCTACCAAAATTCCAATTTTCTACATTCTGAATTCCCAGTTCGTAGTGCTAGTTGATCAGCATTTCCTTGGGAATTTCTTGCCCATTTGGTAGTAGAGCCATCTCTCTCCATGAAGGGATTGAATTTTCTTTTATTGCCACTCTCGGAGTAATCATCTAAACTCTTAGCTATTGAGATGGCTAATCTGACATCTTTTACTCCACATCATTAAAGCTCTTTCTTGGCCCATGGTTTCAACCTAGCCTTGAAACAATGCACTCGATCAGTTTCAGCCATGTCTGGCACATTAAGAATTAATGCTGAGAATTGTCAGACATAATCTCGAATAGAACCTGTATGTCTCAGTTCATCTAACTGGGCACGGGTGTTAAGCCCCACATTTTTGGGATAGAATTGGTCTCTTAGTTCATGCTTAAAATCCTCCCATCTAGTTACAAAGAACCTGCCAGCTTTTATACCTTCTGCTTTGGTCTGCCACTAAAGTTTTGCATCATCCATGAGGTACATGGGTGCAATCCTCAATCATTGTTCCTTTGAATCAATCTTCATTGCCTCAAAATAGAGTTCCATGTCAAACAAAAAGAAATCGATGAGGCAGGAGTCTCGGGCACCTTTGAAGGGATTACGCTTTGGGATTTTGGTTCTCCTCATAGGCATAACTTCGAAGCCACCCGTGTTCATACTTTCATCCACTTTCTCTCTAATTGTTTGTACATCCTAATGCAAAGGAGGATTGAATCGCTTCTTTTGCATCATTAGTCAAAGCATCAAGAGCTTCACCTATGCTCTTATGGCTCTCTAGGATCTCATCAGGTAATTTCTCAAGAGTCTCCACACAAGACACTAGGCTCTCTAGCCGATCTTTCAACACATCTTCATTACCACTCCCCAAAGGGTCTACATTGGGGGGAGTCTTAAGCTCTATTGGCCACCCCTTGAGAGAAATTAATCTAGCCAACACTGGTTTAAGAGAATCAACTCTCTTTATAATGTTCTCGATAACATCTACTTTAGCTATCACAGCATTGAACAACTCAATTCTATTCAAGACATTCTCTAGTGGGCTCACTTTGGCTACCACAGCCTCAAGTGTCTCCACCTTTTTCTCCAATGCCTCAATGCGCACATGTTTAGAATTATTTTTTTGGGCACACCTGCCATTATTGAAGAGTGAAGAATGCTCTGATACCGAATGTCACAGGCCCGTAAAAGCTTCATAAAAAAAGGACCATACGACGCTTGTCTAGAACACCTTCTAATAAGCCAGCCTCAGGGACAGACTAATAAATCTATAAAGACACAAAAGAATAATTGGTTAGTATCCGAGTCAAGATCGCAAAGCCAATATAGTAACCCAATGGGCAAGAGCAAGCCACACTTATGATTCTAGGCACAAGCACAAGCAACAAGGCACAATGAATGATTGTAATGGGGTTACTTCTATTATTCATTAAATTGATCAGTACATCGATTCAAACATTGTGCTCCCTAAGGTGTAGGCACGGGGGAACCTACCCAAGAGGAGTGCACACACCCAACATCTATAGTGATTAGATCTCCAGCCTTAGACCTTTGATGACTAGTCACTCCCCCTTAAAGAGCATAAAGAGCACAATGAAGGGTGGTAGGAGGAGACATCAATATGTTCCACCCATCACTCTCTTGAAATTACATAAAATAAAATAATTATAAAATGTCTAAAATGCCCCTATGATTATAAAATGCTACCACTTTACACATAGTTGTCTGACAGCATCACCTACAATAATTTAAAATTATAAACATTGAATTCAAAATTTAGACATTAGACACGTTAATTGAACCTCCAAAAACTATATTTTTTAATGTTTGTCTATATAAACACCTTTAAAGCTGAATGAAAGTTAAGAAACTTGTTTTATCATTCATTTTTTTTAATCTTTCAATTGAGCTCTCAAATTCTTTAAAACAATTCTTTGTTTATATAACTCTTATGAGAGCTAGTTGTGTGTTAGAAATATATTTTATTTTCATCTTAAATCTTGGGATAAATTAGAAGGGAAGTGAGATTTATTTCTAAAGGAATTGGTTTAAGTGTTGTCTATTGAAACACTTAGGATTTGGTTTGTGAGTGAGCCTTGAAAACTCAAGTTATAAGAGTGAGCCATAAAACTCTTGTGGATAAGATTGTGGGTGATTAAAAATCCTAACTTGGGGATAAGTTAGGTGTAGACGTAGGATTGTTGTTGAATCTGAACTCCTTAAATTTTTGTGTTCATCATTTTTCCTTCTCAACTTCCATTCAATTCTTATAAAAAATCCTTTTAATTTCTCATTTTTATTTGATAGTCTTATTCACCCCCTATAGGATTCTTTTCAATATATATATATATATATATATATATATATATATATATATATATATATATATATATATATATATATGTATGTATGTATGTATGTATGCATATAATTCGGTCTATTTATATTCTAATTATGTTAGAGATAAGATTTAAATTAACCTAATTAAAATAGGAAATTAGAAGTACATTTTAATTAGTTTAAATTTTGTTAGAAATAGAATAGATGTTAACATAATTAGAATAGGAAATACATTTTTAATTAAATTAGAATTATATTTTAATTAATTTAATTTAATTTTTATAAGTAGATGACTAAATTATTTAATTGTTATATAATAATAAGTAAATATTTTTTTTGTAATTTTGTTTGTCCTTATATATATATATGTGTGTGTGTGTGTGTGTGTGTATGTATGTATGTATGTATGTATGCATGTATATAATTCAGTCTATTTATATTCTAATTATGTTAGAGATAAGATATAAATTAACCTAATTAAAATAGGAAATTAGAAGTACATTTTAATTAGTTTAAATTTTATTAGAAATAGAATAGATGTTAACATAATTAGAATAGGAAATACATTTTTAATTAAATTAGAATTATATTTTAATTAATTTAATTTAAATTTTATAAGTAGATGACTAAATTATTTAATTGTTATATAATAATAAGTAAAGACTTTTTTTTATAATTTTGTTTGTCCTTATATATATATATATATATATTGTGTGTCCTTATTTAATTGTTATAATATATTAATTTGGTCTATTTATATTTTATCTAATATAAATCAAATTAGATAATATAATTTTATAAGCCTTAAATAAATTTAATAAGTAAAAAATTGAAATCAAAATTAATAAATTTTATAAAATAATTAATTATAAGGAATATTAATGTTACAAATGTTGAAAGAATGTTGTATAATTATTTAAATAGAATGGACAAATATATAAATGGTGTTCAAAATTTTTCACTTTCATTATTGTGGTGTTTAAATAATTTGTTTTACAATTAGATGTCTGAACCTACAAAATTTTTTTAAAATAGTATCTCAAACAGGTTTTACAAGTTAAAGTGTTATATATATGTATTTGTGTATATATATATATATACACATACATATATATATAACTTATTAACAAAATTACAACAAATCTTAATTAATTTAATGTTTGTTAGAGATAAAATATAAATTAACCTAATTAAAATAGAAAATAAGAAGTACATTTTAATTAGTTTAAATTTTGTTTTAAGTAGAATAGATGTTAACATAATTAGAATAGGAAATATATTTTTAATTAAATTAGAATTATATTTTAATTAATTTAATTTAATTTTTATAAGTAGATGGCTAAATTATTTAATTTTTATATAATAATAAGTGAACACTTTTTTTTTTTTTGTATATATATAACTTTTAAAGTTTAAAATATGATGAATACTATTTAATTGTGCTATATGATATATGTTTATAACCTTACGTGACCAACGAAGTTTATCATAAGAATATCTTTCAAATCACATATATATGAATCTATCTCAATGTCCCCACAAGTGGCAAAAAGTTTAGACATTTAATTGAGAAGAGTAGAACTCTCTCTAAAAAAAAATGAGAATAGTAGCATTCAAACTAGGGGTGTAATAGAGTTGACACACTATTTTAAAATTTATAAGAAAATATATATTTTAAAATATTCAAACTTGACTCAAGTTTGAACTCGAGCAAGAACTCGACTTGATTTGCAAAGATATATATATAATTATATTAAAATAAAGGGTAAATAGTAAATATATACAAGCACAACTTGAACTTGATAGACTCAATTAAGCTTGCGAGTCTATTAAGTCATATATTTATGAGCTCGAACTCGACTTGATAGCCTACATAAATAGTTGGAGCTCAAGCTCAACTTAATAATAATCATGTCGATTTTGAGTTTTTTCCAGGTTGATCCCAAATAGCTCACCAGTCGGATTGACTCGATTACACCCTTAATTCAAACCGTCCACTCCTTCTCTCTCTCCCTTTTTATAGTGTTGGAAATTAACCATTTGTGTTAATTGTTCAAACAAAAATATCTTATCTAATGAATTAAAGTTACAAGGAAAGGTATGCCCTTGAATAAGGGTGACCACTATTCATGAACGGTTCAGAGTTCCACCTTAGATGGAACCAGAACTAGCCCTAATTCGATGATATTAATTCAGTTTGACTTTAATTTGGTTCAACAAAGATAATATATTTTAAAAAAATTTCGGTTAAGAATTGGACCCATTGATTCCAATACCGGTTCTATGAAGGGTAGAACCATGATAATTTTTTTAAAAAATTTTTTGGTTGGGAATTGGACCCATTGATTCCAATACTGGTTCTATGGAGGGTGGAACTATCATAAATTTTTTAAAAAAATTTTTTGGTTGGGAATTGGACATTATCGATTCCAATTCTACTTATATGGACAGTAGAATCAACTCTAAACCGATCCCTGCAATTTCGAGCTGATTTAAACTAGTTCTAAATTTAACCGGTTTTAATTTTGATCGAAGCAATTTCGGTCCGATTTCAGTGCAATGGCCAACCCTACGCTTAAATTTCTTTAAAGGGAAAAAAAAAAGCATGCCCTTAATTTGGCTAAAGTAGTAATTTGCCCCCTAAATTTGGTTGTGGTGGTCATTTAACCCAGATTTTAACATTTTGGCCAATTATCCCACCAACTTGGCAAATTTGGCCAATTAGCTCACATTAGCTTTTTAAAAAATTCAATTCAGTTCAAAACAGTTTTTTTTAACTAATTCACCCCAAAACTTTCATTTATTGACTAATTAAGTTCAATTTATAAAAATTAAAAATATGAAAAACATGAATTAGTAAAAATTAAAATTAAAATTTAATTTTTAGGAACTAAAATTAAAAAATAAAATACAGAAAAATACAAATAATTTTATTTTTTTTTTGCAAAAAATTAAATTAAAATGATAAATTATTTTTTAAAAATTAAAAAATTAGATTGCATCTATTTAACTTTTTTATTTTAATCAAATAGTGGTTATACATATATAGTTAAATAATTATATGTGTAGTTTTAATAAATTATTAATTTTAATTTAATTTTTTTCATTTTATGCTTTATAGATTTTAAAAGATATTAAAAATATGAGAAAAATAAAAGACTGAAAACATAAAAAATTTCAACTAAATTTAAATTAAAATATATTATTTTTGAAATTTTGAAATTTTAATATTTTAATTTATTTAAATTTGAATCATAAATTCACCTCAAAGAAGTTATTTTTTTAGTAAATTTAATTTTATTATTTTGTAAAAAAAATTCTCCCACACTTTTTCATGTTGGTAGGTAATTAGATTCAATTTTAATAATTACATTTTAGAAATTTTTAAATAATATTTTTTATTTTTCTATATTTCTTTATGTATATTCAAAATTTTAGTGCTCTCAGTCTGTTATTCTTACTCATATTTTTTTTATATCTATTAATATTTGTGAATAAAAAATAATTTTAATTTGACTTTTAAGAAATATTAAAAATTTGAATAAATAATGCAATTTAATTGTTTATTTTTTAATTTTGAAAATTATTGGTACTTTAAAATTTTATTTTAATAAAAATTTAAACAAGTTCTAAAATTTTCTCCATTTATTTAATGTGAATATACAATTTAAATTAAATTAAATTAAAAATTACAAATTTTCAAAATATTAGTTTATGATTTATGTATAATTAAATTTTTTATACTCTTAATCTTTTGTTTTTATTCACATACTTTTTTATATTTCTTAATATTTAAATATTTAAATTAAAAATTAAATTTAATAATTTTGAAAAACACATTCATAATTATTTGATTATATAGATGAGCATTATTCAATCATAATTAAAAAGATATACAGAAGAAACTTAACTTTTTTAATTTTTAACTTTAAAAAATAATTGAACATTTTAATTTAAATCTATGCTAAAATTATTTATATTTTTCAGTATTTTAATTTTTTAATCTTAGTTTATTTTGAAATTGAATATTAATTCCTAAAAAATAAAAATTTAATATAATTTTTCTAATTCATGTCTTTTATATTTTTTTGATAAATTGGACCTAATTAGTCAAAAAAATGAAAGTTTTGGGGTGAATTAGTAAAAAAAAATTTGGACTAAATTGAATTTTTTCGGAAAGCTAATATGGGCTAATTGGCCGAATTTGCCTAATTGATGGGATAATTGGTCAAAAAGTTAAAATGTGGGTTAATTGACCACCTCGTCCAAATTCAGGGGGCAAATTGCTGCTTTAGCCCCTTAAATTAGAGTTTTCTCAAGGGAGAATAGAAACTCTCTCTCTCTCTCTCTCTCTCTTCCCCTCAATCTCTCTGTCTCAAAAACCCTTTAGTAGCGTTACTTCTCTGCAATCGACCTTGAAAGAAAATGGCGAACAGTAATCTCCCTCGAAGAATCATTAAGGTTTTATGTATCGATCTTTAATTTTCGTGGGCGATCTCACTCTCGATTACTTTGATCAATCACTTTATTTTGTTTCCTAGGAAACTAAAAGAATTGGAAATTTCAGTTCTAATTTCTTCTAATCTTTTGCACTTATTCGAGTGTTTGAATCTCATGTTTAAATTATTAGGGTTAATTGTCGGTCCATGTAAATCTCCTCTCTTCTTGTATTCATTTAGTTTTGATTGGAATTTAGGTTTCTTTTGTTCATGTATGATTTTGATTTGTATGATTATTTTTATTCGTTTTTTTTTAACACTTATTTTGGATGTGTTATCTAACAGGAAACTCAACGTCTTCTCAGTGAACCAGGTAAGCGTGTTGATTTTGCTGTCCTATTTTTTTCTTTTTTCTTTTTCTTTTTTCATGCTTTTATTTAATAGCAGTTCTTGAACTTACACGTCGGATGTTAACTAGAAATGCAATTGCTTTTCTCGGTGCTTTTTTTTTTTTTGTTGAAATTATTATGAATATTAGGGGGTTTTAATTTGTTAATTTTTGCATATTATAAATGCAGCACCAGGAATAAGTGCTTCACCATCTGAGGATAATATGCGATATTTCAATGTGATGATTCTTGGCCCAACACAGTCTCCTTATGAAGGTATTATACTTGCATTGGTATTTGAAATTGTTTGTTTGGGTTTGGTACATAAAAATTATTATGGTGGTTCTGTTATTTATTTTAATTTTATTTTTATTGAGTGGTTTAACTTCATCAAAATATGGATGGAAAAATAGACACATTTCTTGCCTGACTTATATAATTAGCTGTAGGTAAAGTACTTGTATAACTTTACTAATTTGTGAGTTATATGTATGCATAAAAGAGAAATTTGCATATGCAACTTTGATACATATATATATATATATATATATATATATATATATATGCAAATGTGAACTTCTGTATATAGACAAAATATAGTTATAATAGCTGTACAAGTTTGCATCTTGATTGCTTCTCTTCTTATTATGAGCTAGTTTGTTTTAACCGTTTTTTATGAATAGACAAAACAAAAATCAGCTTATGAAGGAAGCTATCCTGTCTTGCTTCTGAATCAAGTTGTTACATTTGTCTGCGGAGTTCGTATATTGAAGCACCAACATTTTGCTATTTTGTTCTGAGTTTTCTACAGCTCTAAAAGCTTTAGTTTTCTGGAATTAATATTTCTGAATAGCCATTGCTTTAGTTCTGATGTTCGTCTGTCTTAATAATATGACTATAATAGCTGTCTTGTCATCTGATTCTTACCTAACTTGATTTTGCAGGCTTTCAGATAATCTTTTGTGCATTGATAGAAATGTTTCTTTCTTTCTTTTGTTGCTATTTATTTAACTAGTCTCAGAGTATGAAAATAATCTAGTTTTTTCTCTTCATTTTTTCTTCCAATATATGTCTTATATTGCACCATATGGTTGTACTTATATTTAGGCGGAGTTTTTAAGTTGGAGCTATTTCTTCCTGAAGAGTATCCAATGGCTGCACCAAAGGTATGCCAAAATTTGGTCATTCTGTGTCTTATCTATAAATGAAATCAATCCTTTATTTTATCTCAGATGTTGATTCACAAATTGTCAAGGATTTTCTTACAGAATATATACTTATGCATTTTTTTAACGTTATTGATGTTCATTTATATCCTTGTTTTTCATGAAATTGAATCTACCTGTAATTCAGTATGTAGTTATAATATTTCTCTTTGTACCTGTTTATGTCCTCCCATTTTTGTCATCTTTTGGTGAAATTCCATAGATGGGCATTATGTATCACTGCAATGTTTCTAAGGTTGCTTAGGGAGCTCATATACATATTGGCAACTCTAGTGTTTTAAGTTTTGGTAGTCAAATTTGTGAGAGGTACTTTTAGCAAAATTCTCTAGTTAGCCATTGAGAATCATAGTAACACTTGAAAGGAAATTTGGTGAACTCAAATGTTAGTTAATAACATTGATTTTTAGTGTTAAGGGTTAGGCTTTAGCATTTAGTGCTGTGAAATGTCATGTTCTGACTTCAAGATAATGAGAGCTCTGGAAGGATATACCGGTCAGTTTAACTCATCCTATTTCCCTGGTATATAAGTGAGTTTGGATTGGATGGGTTCCCTAGTGCTGCACCTATGCCAAACTCATTTCGGTGACTAAGAACCTGAACCCACACAACATCAATTATGAATTTTTCTACCCTGGCCTGGATTTAGTTGTCATATGCAACTGTGCATTAAATGATGAAAATATTAAATTTGTAACCATTCATTGCTGTGAATGGGCTTTGAGTATGAGGCCAATGAATATTTTTATTTATCAACAATTTAGGAAATCAGGTTCAAATGACAACCTGAAGGCCTAACTAAATAACTAAGGGGAAAAAATTAGGATTAACTAAGGTAGCAGACCATGATTGTACTAGACCACCACAATCAGATTCACAATCATCCCTTAAAACCGTTGTCAAAGCTAAGATTAGATTAGCCTTCTTAGATTCGAAAATAGATCTTCCTAGCCCATTTTAAAAATGTTCCTACTTTGTACCCTCTAATGATATTAAGTTCTCATAATTAGCCAAGCACCTGATCTTATTTGGTTTTCTCTCATCCTTTTGCCCTTCCTTTGAGTAATCATGAACCTGAATGTTTTTAGAGCTGAACATCTTCTTTTTGCAAATGCACTGAAATTTTCCAAACTGATTTTGAGCCTTTTAAAATCGTTATATGGTAATCCTAGGCAATAGTACAAATAGGTTAACAGAATAAGTCACAGTTTACTGTATTGGTTGACCGACATACCCAGGAGGAGGTGATGAGTAAAATTTGGGAGCATTCCAAGGCATATATGATTTATGCATTATAGCATAATGCAATTGTCATGCTGGATTTGATAAATATTAGCCAGTTAATTTAATTGTGCATGGTTATGTACAGTGTGGTGTTTGGTCCCCAAGAACCAAATAATTTGCTCATGCAAATTAATTTGATCCTTCACTTAATTGGGATGGTTGAGGTCTAATCTGATGTTTTTGGCCAAAATATTTTTGTAAATATTGATGCTTACCAGTATGGTTGGGATGGTTGAATGTTTTTAGAGCTGAACATCTTCTTTTTGCAAATGCACTGAAATTTTCCAAACTGATTTTGAGCCTTTTAAAATCGTTATATGGTAATCCTAGGCAATAGTACAAATAGGTTAACAGAATAAGTCACAGTTTACTGTATTGGTTGACCGACATACCCAGGAGGAGGTGATGAGTAAAATTTGGGAGCATTCCAAGGCATATATGATTTATGCATTATAGCATAATGCAATTGTCATGCTGGATTTGATAAATATTAGCCAGTTAATTTAATTGTGCATGGTTATGTACAGTGTGGTGTTTGGTCCCCAAGAACCAAATAATTTGCTCATGCAAATTAATTTGATCCTTCACTTAATTGGGATGGTTGAGGTCTAATCTGATGTTTTTGGCCAAAATATTTTTGTAAATATTGATGCTTACCAGTATTTCTCCAATTTTTTTCCTCAAATACCCAACATGGTTAATGAAGTCTGCTATAGCTTGCTAATTGCCATACACTTTCCATTTTTCTTATTATTTTCTCTTTCAGGTCCGATTTCTGACAAAAATTTACCATCCTAACATTGACAAGGTAGGTTTTAATCATGTTGTTTGTACCTATCAATTCTAGTGCTGTTGTTTCTTCTAACAAAGATTATGCCTTTCTTTATAGCTTGGGAGGATATGCCTTGATATTCTGAAAGACAAGTGGAGTCCTGCTCTTCAGATACGAACTGTACTTTTGAGGTACTATGAAATGTGATTCTTTTAGTGCCTCTCTACTGGTTGTTGGAAATTATTCTATAATGAAGCTATAATGGCCAAGGTTTGGCCATAAAAGTAGATAACTAGACGGTATAAATATTAACTTATGGGATGAAGTACATTAATTTTTTCTCTGCTACTGCCTCTTTTTCTCTTTTTTTTTTTCCTTTTTTGCCCCGTTTCTGATGGATGCTTGTTAAAAAATAAAATGGAAACTGGTTCTTTATGCAAGAACATTTTTGGGCGAGGATGATAATAATGGAGTCTTACAGTTGCATATATAAAAATAACATTCACCTTTCTCCTTGATTTGATAGCATCCAAGCTCTTCTTAGTGCTCCAAACCCTGATGACCCACTTTCGGAGAACATTGCCAAGCATTGGAAAACGAATGAGGCTGAAGCTGTTGAAACAGGTGAGGTTTGTAGTTTCATTTTCATACTATTTTGCCTTAATTTTCAATTTGGGGAAAGCCCATCAGAGAATTGATGCTAATTGATGTCTTAGTCCTAGATTTTCATATGCTTTTGTTCTTTCCCTGTTGAACACCTGCAGCCAAAGAATGGACCCGTTTATATGCAAGCGGTGCATGATGATGTGATGGAAACTTCCTTTTCAAACAGTGTTCCTGTGATATATCCTATTAACTTTAATCTGGATGGAAATTTGAAGAATTGATGTTTGAACAAGTTATAATTTCATATTTTTCAAAGCTTCCAAAAACTGCATATCAGATTATTGTCTAATGTTGGAAGCATCGTCTTTGAACATGTATGATTAGAAAAAATACATTATTTAACTCTCCCTCTGTCTATGTTTGAGCTCGCACACATATACGCATGCACTATACTGAAGAACGATTGAACCCTATCTTTAAAAGTGTTTTGGGTCCATGGTGACTAATCTATATTAGCAAGGAGCCTACTTAATTTAAGGACTTGTATATGTTTATGTGCCCATGCAATGTGGGTTTCACGAAATTAGTGGAATCTGGGTTAGTCACTGAATTGCTAACATCTGGTCTGCTGCTAAATTTTTTTCTTGGTGATTGCAACCTATTCCGAGTAAGAAGTCCTACTAAACCAGTTGAACTTGCTGGAAATTGTAGGCTGTCTTCATTCACTGGCAGATAAAAGAAAATGAGTCGATGATCAATTGAGTTTTTATCAAAATTGAAAACGAAATTTTTGTTTTTCATGCCAGTTTCCAACAAAAATAATATTTTTATAAGAAAACTGCAGTTTTTATCAGGCTTCACATTATTTTTTATATTTAAATAATGTTAAGTGCATTATTTTCATGTTCCAAAATTTCCAATGAAAACTTAATTAAAAACATCCTTATTTTTTGAAACAATATTTCCTTACAGTTTTGACGTGTACCTAACATTTATCCTTTTTTAACTTCGTAATAAATTCAGTCTCAGCGTCAAGCGATTCAAATAACTCAAATGAGAAAATCCCAATTCAATACTGACTTTTCTTTTATATATATATATATATATATATATAGAGTATGGAAGCGGGGACAAGCAAAATTATATAAATGTTTTCACTCATTATTATATAAAAATAAAAATCTCTTGACAAAAAAAAAAAAAAGAAATTTAGTGACTTAATAATAAAAATTAAATTAAATTAATTAAAATATAGGTTTAATTTAATTGAAAATATATTTTATATTCTAATTAGGTTAACTTATATTTTATCTCTAATAAAAATTATATTAATTAAAGGGAAAAGATATAAAAAAAACCTCTTATGGTTCTGCCCTAATCTCAATTAACTCCATAATATTTTTTTAGGTTCAAATGCATTCTTATTGTTACTAAATTTGCCCCCTCCAATAGACACCTTTAACAGCTCTATTAACGGTGTCTATTAGAGAGGCGGATATGTGTTAATTTTTTTAGGTTCAAATGCATCTAAAAAAATTGACACATATCCGCCCTTCCAATAGACACCATTAATAGCTCTATTAATGGTGTCTGTTAGAGGGGTGAATATGTGTCAATTTAGTGATGATAAAGGTGCATTTGAACCTAAAAAAATGTTATGCGTTAATTGAGATTAGGGCAAAACCATGAGGGGGTTATTGTAGCTTTTCCTTTTTTTTTTTTTTGACAAATTCAATATTATTTCTACATTTAGTAAAATAAGTTCAAATTTAGTAATGTTAGGGGTGGATATGTGTCAATTTAGTAATGTTAGGGGTGCATTTGAACCTAAAAAAATGTTATGGGGTTAAGTGAGATTAGGGCAAAACCATGAGGGGTTTTTTGTACTTTTTCCCTTAAGTAAGATATAATTCTAATTTAATTGAAAGTATAATTTCTATTTTCATTAGGTTAATTTCTATTTTATCTCTAACAAAAATTAAATTAATAAAAATTTTAGTAGTAATTTTTTAAAAATATATATATTTGGTATTTTAATTAGGTTTATTTGTATTTTATAAAATATAAATCAAATTAAATAATATAATTTTATTAGTCTTACTAAATTCAATTTAATAAGTAAATAATTAAATTCAAAATTAATAAATTTTGTAAAATAATTAATTAAGAAAATATTGATGTAAAAGGTGTCGAAAGGTTGTTGTGTTTAAATAGAAAATTCATAAACAATGTAATAAATTACTATATTATAACTCTATCAAGTTTGTTAAATTGGATTATTATTTAGAAAAAAATTTAAAAAGTGTTATATAATTATTTAAATAGAGAATTTATTAAAATTTTAATAAATCACTATATTAAAATTTTATGAAAAATTAAATTGAGATATAAATAAAATAATATTCTTATTATTTTAAAAACTTATTAAATTAAATTTTATTAAGTAAATAATTAAAATTAAATTAATTAAATTCTTTTTATTTATTGTGGATATGTAATCATATTTTTTTTAAAAATATAGCATATAATTTGTTTAAGAGTAGTATTTTCGTATAATTATTGTTTTTTGATTTTTTATAAAATTTAATAAAAAAGAGTTAAAATTAATTTAATTAGTCTTTACCATTTATTTATTAGTCAAAATTGAAAAATACATTAAATTACTTTTTAAGTGAATAAAAGTATTAAAATTAAATATATTGGAAAAATATGTGTCATTGCTTAAATAAAAATTTTAAGAAAATTGTAATAAATTTTAAGTTTAATGAGGCTGTAATAATTAAATTGTTATATAAAAAAAATAAAATTTTATTATTTTTTTAATTTTTATTGAAAATAATTAATGATTTTCATTATATTTTGATTAATTATGGCCATAATATTTTTATATAAAATTAGTTCTAGAATTGAGAAAAATATAAATTATAAAAATATTAAAGGAGTATCATATAATTATTTAAATAAAAGGTTTATCAAAATTGCAATGAATATAACTATATTAAGTCAATATCAAATTAAATATAAATAAATAACACTTGTATTATTTTTTTTAACATTTATTCAATAATAATAATAATAATAATAATAATAATAATAATAATAATAATAATAATAATATCAAAGTACATATTTAATAGCTTATTTACTACTACAAGTCTAATTTTCTTTTTTGTTTACATGCGAAGCATATGGTTGTGTACTAGTATATTATCTACTCTAATTAGGTTAACTTATATTTTATCTCTAATAAAAATTATATTAATTAAAATGTAATTCTAATTTAATTGAAAGTATATTTCATATTTAAGTAGGTTAACTACTATTTTATCTTTAGAAAAAAGTAAATTAATTAAAATTTTAGTAGTAATTGTGTTTAAAATATATATAATTTATGAAAAGAGTTAAAATTAAATCAATTAATTTTTATCATTTGTTTATCAGTCAAAATTAAAAAACACATTAAATTACTGTTAAGTGAATAAAAGCTTTAAAATTAAAGATATTAAAGAAATGAAGTGTCGCTATTTAAATAAAAAAATTACTAAAGTTGTAATAAATTATAAGTTTAATGAGGCTGTAATATTTAACTTGTTATATAAAAAAAATATAATTTTTATTAAAAAAACTAATGATTTTTTTTATTATCTTATGATTAATTATGGTCATAATATTTTTTATATTAAATTAATTCTAGAGTTGAGAAAAAAATTAATTATAAAAAATATTGAAGGAGTGTCATATAATTATTTAAATAAGAGATTTTTAAAAATTGTAATGAATATAACTATAATAGGTTAGTATCAAATTATTATATAAATAAATAACACTTTATTATTTTTAAACTTTTGTTCTTTTATAATAATAATGATGATGATGATGATGATGATGATGATGATGCAACAACAACAACAACAACATCAAAGTGCATATTTAATAAAATTGGATAATTTAGTTATTGAATATTAAAAATCAAATCAAATTAATTAAAATGTAATTCTAATTTTATTAGAAGTATATCATCTATTCTAATTAGGTTAACTTCTATTTTATCTCTAATAAAAATTATATTAATTAAAATGTAATTCTAATTTAATTGAAAGTATGTTTTTTTTATTTTAATTAGGTTAGCTTCTATTTTATCTCTAACAAAAATTAAATTAATTAAATTTTTAGTAGTAATGTGTTAAGAATATATATATTTTCTATTTTAATTAGGTTCACTGGTATTTTATCTAATATATATCCAATTAAATAATATTACTTTATAAGTCTTACTAAATTAAATTTCATTATAGAATAATTAAAATTAAAATTAATAATATAATTATTAATTATGAAAAATATTAATGTAAAACATATTAAAAGATTGTTGTGTTTAAATAGAAAATTCATATAGAATGTAATAAAATACTATATTATTTAAAAAAAAATGGTGATTAAAGCATCAGAGGTGCACCTAGGCATCTCAACTAGGTTGGCACATCCTTAACACCAACATCATATGTTATGATTCAACCTTATTATTATATTAATAAAAGAATAATGAACAAGAAAATTTTAATACAACCCAACAATGGGCAAACAAAAGATGAAAAGAAATTAATGAAATCTATAAGACTCCAAGCTAAGAGCATCATTAAGCATTAAATTATGGCAACCAAGAGGATAAGTAGACAACCATTGAGGAGCTGGAAGCGAAAGACCCAAGGATGCAAGCTTATCAGTAACCCGATTCCCTTCTCTGAAGATATGACTAACATGGAACTGTAAATTGCCCAACTAATTAATACATTTCTACCATGAAGTTCTAACATGCCAAATGACAAAACACTTTTGGTCTGAATAAGATGAACTACAAAAACTGAATTAGACTCAATCTAAAGAGGAGAGAGCTACAGTTGAATGACCTTATTGACAAAAATTGACACTACCAAAATTTCAGCCTTAAAAGCAAACTTAATACTGAGAGGAATAACAAAAAAGGCCAAATCTGAACCTCTGTAGTCCTGTAAAATGCCACCAGCAATAGTGACACCTGGAGAATCAATAGCAGCTTCGTCTGGAATTAATTTTGGTCTAGCCAATTGGAGTATGCAGCGAGATAATTGGAATGGCCATAAGATTATTGTGTTGAATACCAAGAACTAGAAGACATCACAAAATAATCAACTCAGTATGGGAATTAAGCATGCGACATGCTTTAAAAACCTCAACTTCTTTAATGGCTCGACATATGAAAGAATTGAATGAGGAATAGGAACAAGTTCATTATTAAAAACTAGATTATTATGAGCATGCCATATGCACCAAATCGCTACGTGAACACCCACTTTCCATAGAGTAGATACTTTACAAAGGAAAATGCAGTTTCACAACCATTTTAAATAAGTGTGAAATGCCATTTGAAAAATCCACTGAAGTATTAAATAAACTGGGTAAAGCATACCAAATAGAAGTAGCATAAAAGCATTTGCTAAAAATATGATCCGAGTCTAAAGCATTAATCCAAAAGTAACCATAAGAAGGCAAGCAAAGTCCTTTGCATCGAAGCAATTCTATTGTGGGAATTTTTCCATTCAAGACCCTCCATGTTAAAAATGAATGCAATAGAGGAAGATAATGTCTCCAGACCTCTCGACTCCAAGTTACCTTAGGCATTTCAACTCTAAAAAGATGATAAGCTTCTTTATAAGAAAGAGAACTCAAAAAGTACCGTGACATACATAACAGTCCATCTCTAAAGAGAAAATCATATTTTCAATGTCAGATGTAATTTGTGTAAATGAGTTACGAAATGATTGGGGAATGTGCCAAGAACCCTTATAGAAAATGTCTGAAATTGAAGCATGCATAGATTTAAAGTGGGAAGGAGGAATGTGCATAACATCACTAATGCAATACCTAAGCCAATTGTTGAACCAAAAGCTAAGTTTAGACTTAGCATGAATCACCCATTGACAATAATCTTGAAGCTCTAGATATGTAGCTTTAATAGAAGACCAAATGGAATAAGAGATGTAAGTAGACTGAGGCTTTCTAAAGGAGAGAAAATGACTGTGCGAAAAAGAGAAGACAAAACTATCCTTTAAGGCAACTCGCTAAGCAAGTTTGTTAAGAAGAACCTGATTCAACCATTGGAGCTTCTTTAAACTGAGACTACCTTTGTCAAGGGGAGCACAATATTGACTCCACTTAATAATGGTAATTTTCTTGGATTTAACATCACCTGTCCAAAGAAAATTCCTGACTGATTTTTCTATATGCTTAATCAAATGTGAAGGCAACTTATAGATCATAAAAGAATGAAGGAATGAGCCATATACAATAGAATTAATAAGGGTAAAATGACCTGCCATAAACAAGGTACTACCCTTCCATTTATCAAAATTGGAAAGTATTTTATCAGCTATACCCTGTAACCATTTACGCTTTGGGGCACTAAGAAAAAAGGGAACCTAAGGTAAATAAAAGGAAGAAATCCACTACGAAGTCTAGCAAAAGAACATAAAGAATTGATGTGCCTAGAAGAAACTTGTTTGTTGAAAATAATTTCTGATTTGCTCTAATTAAAGTACTGACTTGATAATTTCCTATATTCATTAAAAATATCAACAAGGTTTTTGACATTAGACATGGACGCTTGATAGAAGAGAAGCACATCATCCATATAAAGAAGACGGGAAGGACATTGGACTTTGCTAAGAGCATGCATTGAAACCAAGAATTTGCTCTTAAAGGAACGAACTAACCATCTGTTAAAAAAAAACTTCAATTAAACAAAAGAGCAAAGGAGATAATGGGTCACGTTGGCACACACCAAAAGAGCAGATAAAATAACCTTTGGGAGTGCCATTGATGATAATAGAAACACAAGCTAACTTAAAACTATTCAGAATCCATTAGCAAAAAAATGGGAGAAAAGCCAAAGCTCACCAATGTAGCTAAAATGAAACTCTAGTCCATTGTATTAAAGGCCTTATAGATATTAATCTTTAAGGCTATATTTCCACCTAAACAATGAGAATTAAGTAAATTAATACATACAGAGGTAAAAGCTATGCAATTCTCAAAATTTCGACCTTTGATGAACCCAAACTGACGAGGATCATTAGTCTTACTAGCTACTGAAGCCACCCGATCAACTAGAATCTTTGTGATGATTTTCAAAACAAAATTACCCAAAACAATTGGGCAATACTTGTCAATAGAATAAGTTCCTTGCACCTTGGGGATTAAAATCATGAAATTTGAGTTTAACCTACTGAGAATAAAGCCTGGAGAAAAAAAAGAAAGAACTGTTCAGCATGCATCCTTACTAACAAAGTCCCAACACTATTTAAAAAATAACCTAGTAGACCTAAGGTGAAATGAGGATCCATGGAAAAAAATAGTGTCTTTGATTTTAATGTCTAGAGGAACGCACAAAAGAAGCTTATTATCATTAAAGGTAAATAAGGGAGGAATAATATCCTTAATAAATGCAAAATCCCTTTGAACTGAATTAGTAGAAAATAAACAAAAAAAAATTAATAATATGTGTAGACACCTGGTTCGGTCGGCCCGTGTTAGGGGACAAATTAGGGGTGCTCAGTTTGACTGGCTCATTGTCAAGCCCAATGATAAGAATGTGAAACTTGGACATGAGGATGAAGCCTGATCCTCTAAGTGGAAAGTGAACTTGAAAACCCAGAAGCTTACAAAACCCAAAATTGAGCCCAACTATCTAATTTCGTCCTGAGCCCACTTGGCCCAAGCCCAAGAGGCATCGCCTCAGTGCAATGAGGCGATCGCCTCTTGGGCAGCTGCCAATGGGGCGATCGCCTCATCACAGAGGTGATTGCCTCATCGATGAGGCATCGCCTCTATGACAGCCCACGTGCAGCTGCAATCAAGTGGTGTGGGCCTTACTCTCCAGACTTTCTCCTTGTGTGAGGAAAAGACTTTTGGGAAAAGGAAAAAGGCTAGGAGAGCTCATAATGGGCTAGGAGGCTTAGGGGGATGGGAAAGCTAAGGGATAAAAGGGAAAAGAGAGAGAAGAAGAAGAAGGAGGAAGAAAAAAAGAAGGAGAGGGGGGAGCTCTGAAAAAAAAATAGAAGGAGAAAGGAGGAGAAGAAGGAAAACGTCCTGAAGGAAGAAAAGAGGTCCACTTTCCCATAAGAGAAGAAGGAAGAAACTTGTGTCAAGGAGAGATATCACATCCTAGCAAGGATCTCAATCAAAACAGTTCTGAAGGCCTCTCATTTTGGTATAAAATCTGCACTTAAACTTGATATGTTCATCATTTTGTATGTTCTTGCTTGTGTGTAACTGAGGCTTTAGCATATTTTAGGTTTACCTCTAGTGTGTCTTGCTTGATATCTTATTTTATTGATGGACCTTTGAATACTTTTGCATGTAGTCGTAGTATGATGAGTGTAGAGTGTGTATATGCATGTTTTGGTTACTTAGAATAGAAGTTTGTATGTCTTGGGAATCAGAGCCGACCTAGAGATCAGGCGATGCCTCTGTCATCTCAATGAGGCGATTGCCCCATTGACAGGCCTCTAAGAGGCCCTACCTTTGTATGTGATTCATGTCCTAGTGGCATTGAGGCAGGTTCCCCTATTGATGAGGCATCGCCTCATTGATGAGGCAATCGCCTCATCTCAATGAGGAAATCGCCTCATCAATGAGGCGACCGCCTCATTGACAGGGTCAACCCGTTTCCTACTTTATTTTGTTGTTTATTTGATGTGACGCCTGCCTTAATATGTCCCCTTTTGACCTTAAATATGTCTGTATGATTGCATGATGGTGATTATCTTGATTATTTGATGCTTTCTTTAGTTTATAATATGAAAACCTCTTTATAGAACCTCTTTGTAAATGTCGTTATATGTGATTCCATTTTTTTATAAAAAGAAAAGCTAACCGCGTGTTATTTACAAGAATTACTTGATAATTTATGTCATCAAGTAGTCACTTTTTCTAGTTACCTTTTGTATATTGCCACTCTTATGTTATTTTTATAGTTTATTTTCGGTATATGTCTCGTTTATTTTCTGTATGTTATTAGTTTGTTTAGTTAAAAAGCGTTGTAATCCTTAATCCCTTCCCCCATTTAATTTTGAATGTATGGTTGTAAATTATTATTTATTTTATTTACTGCATTTTTTTGAATGTTGGGACCTAAAGGCATGAAATTGGACTAATGTGCAAACTCAAACTTAATTATAAAATCTGGCAATTATCCGAAGGCAATTTCATTACTTGTGGTAAATGAGAAAATAATTAAATGGTAATAAAACACAAAACACAAATGAAGGCCAACCACAAGGTTGGGTGAGCATTCAAACGCTCATACCCAGTTTCTGGGATGACGGCTTTTGGGAACCTCCGTGGGATCTAGTTGCTGTACAGTGTATCCCGACTTTTATCCTAGTGGTGACTCCATCTCCGAATAGGCCCATGACCTATATCGTATTTCCTAGTGGGCCTCGAGCCCACACAATGTCATGGTCGCCAAACACTGGGACGCGCGCTAAACCCCACCGCCTATAGTGGCGACTCCACTAGGGATAGAGAAACTGATTCCAGTGTTTTGCGTTTTATCATCTTTAATTATTTTCTTATTTCTTCCTACATTTATGCATTCACTACACATTTTGCACACAATGAGCACTTCAGTCCCGAATTAACCCAACAATGGTCAGTACTCCGCTACCTACATTTGACTTAAACCTGGTGGTGGAATATTTGATTATTGTCACTCACGACACGTACTAATTCACGTTGCTTGACCCTTGAGTAGGGGAGACGTATATGGATGTATATCGTTGTGGGAGCCGAAGCCTTTTTACCCAAGACTCAAGCCCATGTAATGTCTTAGCAACTATCCTTAGGAATTTTCCCACATGCATGTGTATTATGCCATATAATGGACCCTTAAAATAAATCTCGAGCCCATCAATAAGTAGTCCAAAATAAAATGGGCCCTCGTGTCCAACCAAAGCCCATTATAAATAAGCTAGTCAATAAAGGCCCCTCATGCCTACTCATAACCCATTTTAAATGGGCCTTGACAAGTAAGTTTATGGTGCTAAGGATCTCGGCTCATAGAAAGTGGACTCAGGCTTTATTTAAAGGACCCATTACTTGTCTGAATCATTTTGAGAGTTTTCTTGCATACGTCGATTTTATTATCCCCCGTTGATAATCAAAACCCAGGCCAAAAATCCTAGGACAAGATACTCACCATTGAATAAATGTGTGGGAGAAATAAGGGTGGAAGTTTACACGTTTAAGTTCCTTGTTTTGATCTTGTATGTCTTTTCATGTGTGACCTTTTTGTTTTTAAATATACCAAACCTGCATATCATGCATACACGTCATGCATCATTCTAACCAACTACTTTGCAGCACTATAGATCCTTCAAGCTTAGCCGGGTGGATTCGAGCTGGTTCAGGTCGTTTAGTCAGAAATTTAGAATTAGGAATGGCAGGATTATTTGATCTAGAGGCATTTAGGGCACGGTGGAAAGAAGTAATAATAGAAACCCGGGCTATGATGAGAGAAATGATGGGGGAGATTACTAAGCTTATAAGAGAAAGGTAGCCAACACAGTAACCCAATGCACCGCCAATCGATCCGGTCGACCTTGATGAGGAAATACCGATTAGGGGAAGGGAAGAAGATGATGTAACGATATTGGCCAATCTGGTGAATCAAAGAAATATCATCTAAGCTGAGGATGTGGGTCAGACTGAGTGGGCTAAGAATATGACCAGAGTGATTAACTAGATGTAAGTAATGATGAAGGAGAAGGGTATGGTCGCCCCCCTAGATTACGATCTGAATTTGGAAAAGGGTGATGAACCGCTGTCTTGTAAGTTTAAATTCCCAGACATGAAGAAGTATATTGGTACTGAGGATCCCCATTTGCATTTGAAACAATATGTAACATACATGAAGGCTACTGAGCTAACTGAGAGCCAAATTGTTAAGTAGTTCCCTATTTTATTGGAAGGAGCACTAATTCATTAGTATTACACCTTGGAACCGCATGTTTAGTCGGGTTGGAAAGAATTGTGTGCTACCTTTGTTAAGCAATATGGTCTCAACGTTCAACTGGAGGTGTCTTTGAGAGATTTGCATAATACCAAACAGAACTTTAGCGAGCCTTTTGCTGATTATCTAACTCGTTAGAGGGGAAAGTTGTCCTTAATGAAGCACAGGCCTGCTGAGTTCGACCATTTGGTCCTGGCAATAAAAGGGTGTGTTCCCACATTGTCTAGGAAATTGAGGGATTTGGGGATAAGGAATTTTGAAGAATTATACATGTTTGGGGTCCAGAAAGAATCAGATTTGGTTCAAGAGAAGAAGTTCTTCGGAAGAGGTTCTGGGGGCAAAGAGGGGGCCAGCTCAAGTAGTATTGTTCAAATTCACACTATTCGACCACTGAACAGTAATGTACAAGTCAGTGTAATCAGACAACCCCAGAGATTTTCTAATTTAGGACGTCCTATGTCTAAAGTCCTTGATAAGCTCATTGAGAAGAACCTGCTACGACCTTTGCCTTCGTAACAACCCTTGCCTGGAGCCAACCCAAAGCTTTTCTGTAAATTCCATTAGACCATCGGGCATGACACAGACAACTACGCCCGGTTAAAGCATGAAATCCAAGATTTGATAGACTCAGGTAAAATCACTGACCTAGAAAATAGAAAACCAGACACTCAAACCAACCCATTACCTAATTATCAAAATGTACCACCTCCTAACCCATCCATTCTAATGGTCAACTTTGGCCTAACAGAAGAACAAGTCCTAAACTCCATTGATGTCTCTCATAATTCCCAACACACCAAGCCTGAAGACTTGAGAACAAGCAAACAATCCACGGAGTTGCAAATACAAGTCTTAGACGTATAGAGTTCTAATAATGAAAGCAAAGAACAAGTTGACCTATGGGACGATGAGGGGTGTGAACCAAATTAGTATATGGGAAAGGTTGAAGAAAAGGAAAAAGGAACAGAGGTTACCAAGATGAGACCCAAAAAGGTAGGAGGTGCAGAGAAGGGAGAGGGGATAGAACAAAGTAGAGAGATCATTGCTAGTGTTTGGGAGTTACTCATGCATTCTAGGGATCACAGGGAAGCCCTAGTCCTGACACTAGACCAAAGAAAAATTTCTATTGATTCCACCCTAGAATAGATGGTTCAGTCCTTAACAGAAACTCCTTAAGGAATGATAACGTTTTCTAATGACGATTTGCCTCTAGAAGGGAGGGATCACCATAAAGCTCTATTTATCAAAGCCGAAGTAAAAGGGAAGATGACCTGTTGTGTGATGGTTGACAACGGTTTTGCCATCAATGTGTGTCCATTAAAGATTTTTCCAAAACTAGGGTTGACGGTAGCTGACCTAAAGCCTTCTAAGGTGGTTATCAAGGCTTATGATGACACCAAGAGATCTGTGGAAGGAACTTTCTGGGCATTGGTCAGAACGGGGCCTATAGAAGTTTGGGTTGACCTGCATGTGTTTGATATCCCAGTAACCTTTGCCATTTTATTGGGAAGGCCATGGTTTCACCCCCTGGGTGGCATCCTATCCACTGTCCATCAAAAGGTTAAGTTTCCACATGAGGGAAGGGTTGTTACCATCTTAGCCAAAACTGAAGTCACCATAGCTGCACTGAAGTTGATCCCTAAAGAGATTTCCCTTAGCCCTATTTTTGAAGTCTGCGTGATCTACGAAGATGAGATGGATGAAAGGGTTTTGAGAATGATGCACAATATGAAATTTCTGCCCGGAATGGGGTTAGGGAAAAACCAGAGCAGACCTTCAGAGTTTATGGGAAGCAAGGTACCTATTCTAAAGCATGGGCTAGGATTCAAAGAGGTTGACAAAGTCGGGAAGGAAAGGGGTTTGTCGGACCAGTCTAAAGAGAAGGGAAAGGAGATTGTGACTAGAAAGAAAACTCTGTGGGAAACCTTTGTAAAGGAAGGCATTGGGCAACCATACAGTGGGACCCCAGAGCCTCTCCTAATGGCTGGAGAAGTTATCCCGGGATTTAAGATTTTTGCTGAATTTATGAAAAAAACTAGGGAAGCCGCTATCGAAAAGGCCCCTACTAAGGAGCTGGTACTGGCTGAAGAGGAGTCTAAAGAGGATGAAGCTACTTCAGGGTAGAAGGGCATTGATGATCAGAATGAAGACCTAGACTTTGAAACCTACATCCTCAATTCCATCATAGATACCTTTTATGATGACTTTGATGTCTCCCTAGCTTCTCTGTTTGAAACTGATGATCTTTTCTTTTCAAAAATGAATGCAATGAAATCTAAATTTGCTTATTTGTGCGATGTGTTTCCTAACGGTTATTCTATTTGTGATGATCATTTCATGCATATGTTTGACATTAATTCCACGTAAATCGAATCATTTAATTTAGGCACAGACGATAATCCTAAAATATAATGCTTACTTTTGGTTTAACTCATGGTGAGAGAGAAAAAATGGAAGAAATCTTAAAAAAGAGACAGAAAGTATTTACTTGGGGTTATGAAGACATGCTCAGAATCGATAGGGAGATCTCAAAACACAGAATCCCCACATACCCCCACATAGCTCCAATAAAGCAGAAGCAAAGGAGGCTAAGGCCAGAATGGGCTCTCTTGGTTAAGGAAGAAGTTAAAAAGCAGTTAAAGGCAAAGTTTTTAGAAGTGGTTGAGGATACTTAGTGGTTAGCAAATATAGTTCTAGTTCCTAAGAAGGATGGAAGGGTTAGAGTGTGTGTGGACTACCGAGATTTGAATAAAGCCTGCCTTAAGGATAACTTTCCCTTGTCGCATATTGACACATTGATCGATAGTGCGACTTTCAATGCAATGTACTCTTTTATGGATGGATTTTCGGGATACAAACAGATCATGATGGCAGTGATGGATAGATTGAAGACATCATTCATCACCGAATGGGGCATGTACTATTATCAAGTGATGCCCTTTAGGTTGAAGAATGCGGGAGCCACTTATCAGAGGATGGCGACTGCCTTGCTACACGACATGATCCATAAAGAGGTCAAGGTGTATGTGGATGATATGATGATGAAGTCTGCAACCAGGGAAGGGCATTTTGAAGCACTGGGCAAGTTTTGGCTAGGCAGAGAAGTATAATCTCAGACTGAATCCAAAAAAGTATGTCTTCGGGGTCACGTCTGGGAAACTATTAGGGCACATTGTCAGCCAGAGAGGAATAGAAGTGGAACTAGATAAGATCAGAGCAATCAAGGATATGCTCGCACCAAAGAATGAAAAAGAGGTCCGAGGGTTTCTAGGGTGCTTACAGTATGTTAGCAGATTCATAGCCAAACTAACAGCCATTTGCGACCATATCTTTAAGCTTTTGAGGAAAGATCAACCTGTTGTATGGAACGAAAAGTGCCAACATGCTTTTGAAACCATCAAGGATTATTTGATGAATCCCCTTGTCTTACAACCACCGAGACCAGGTAAAGTCTTAATCCTATATCTAGCAATTGAAAAGGATACAATAAGGGCGATGCTAGCACAAAAAGGTGAAGGGAAAACAGAGCATGTTGTATATTACCTGAGTAAGAAGCTTCTACCCTACGAAGCTACTTATAGTTTAGTAGAGAAAACTTATCTAGCAGTGATTTGGGTAACGAGGAAACTTTGACACTACTTCTAGTCGTATAAGGTGCAAGCAGTTTCCAAACATGATCCCCTTCGGTACCTCCAACAGACCCCGTCTCTTACGGGAAAATTGGCTAGGTGGTTTGTTTTTCTCATAAAGTTTGATATAGAGTATACGGCCAAAAAGACAATAAAAGGGAGAGCAGTAGCAGACTTCTTGGCATAAGGCCCGGTCGGGGACACCTAAGAATGGAAGTTGGAGTTCCCTGATGAGCATTTAGGGGCGATAGAGATACAAGATTGGGAAATGTACTTTAACAAAGTTGTCAACAATAAGGGAGCTGGGTTAGGAGTGATTTTGGTTATGCCAGAAGGAGAAATGATCCCGATGGCAAAAAGGCTCGAATTTGAAGCAACCAATAACCAAGCAGAATATGAAGCCTGCATCTTTGGTTTATAAGCATTGCGTAGTGCAGGGGCGAAAAATGTCACTATCTACGGGGATTCCATGCTGGTTATAAAACAAGCCACCAAAGAATAGGAGATAAAAGAAGACAGATTACGGCTGTACTGGGAACACTTGACCACCATTTTGTGGTCTTTCACACAATGTAAATTCATCTATTTGCTAAGGGAAGGAAACTAGGTAGCTGATGCCTTAGCCATACTAGCCTCTATGTGGGAAAGTGGGAAACAACCAGAGGCTAGACCTTTGATTCTCACAAAGTCTCAAGCCTCCAGTTACGAAGAGGTGAGAGTAACGCCAGTTGATGTCACTGAGAAACCTTGGTTCTATGATTTACAAAAGTATCTAGAAACTGGGCAGTTCCCGAATGACGCTGATAAGAAAGAAAGGATATCCTTATAAATGTTGTCTCAACAGTTCATAAGCCACGGGGGGATGTTATACAAAAGAATGCCAGTTGGGGTACACCTCAGATGCGTCGACAAGGATGAAGGTCAAAAGCTTATGGAAACAATTCATGAAGGGGCGTGAGGGCCACACATGAATGGGACTATCTTGGCAAAGAAAATAGCTTGCTAGGGGTATTTTTGGCTCACTATGGAAGTGGATTGTGTTGGATTTGTGAAGAAATGTCATAGTTGCCAAACATATGGTGATGTTAACCACCTATTGTCTATGGAACTTCAAGGAATGACATCTCCTTGGCCATTTACTGTATGGGGGATTGACATCATAGGGGAGATAAGGCTAAAAGCAACTAATGGTCATCGGTACATCATTATAGCCATCGACTACTTCTCCAAGTGGGTTAAGGCTGAATCTTATGCTACCTTGGGGGCGAGGCAGATGTCGAGATTCACCGAAAAGAACATAATCTGTAGGTATGGTCTGCCACACCACATAGTCATAGACAATGGTGTTCATTTTTGAGCAGAGATGGCCACACTACTAAAGGACTATAAGATTGAGCACCACAGATCATCTCCATATAGGCCATAGGCAAACGGAGCAGTAGAAGCAGCAAATAAGAATGTGAAGAAGATTTTGGCTAAGATACTAGAAAATTATCGAGATTGGGCTGAGTACTTACAATTCGCGTTATGGGGGTACCGAACTACTTCTAGAACCTCGACAGGGGTCACTCCATACTCCTTAGTTTATGGGTGTGAAGCAGTTTTGCCCATAGAGGTCGAGATAAGGTCATTGAGAGTCCTTCTGGAATCTAAACTCCCCGAGTATCAGTGGTTCAAAAGTTGGTTGGCTTAGTTGACACTGTTGGATGAAAAGAGGATGAAGGCTATGTATCATTCTCAGCTGTATTAGAGAAGGATAGCCCGTGCCTACAATAAGAAGATCAAGCCAGGCAAGATTCGAGAGGGGGATCTGGTGTTGAAACTTACAAGACCAGTCATGATCGATCCTCAAGGAAAGTTTAAACCCAACTGGAAGGGACCGTATCTAGTAAAGAAGCTCTTTTCAAAAGGCGCTGCCATTTTGTCTTACATAGAGGGAAACAAGTTCAAAGAACCCATCAACCTAGACAAACTCAAGAAGTACTTTCTGTGAAAAGTCTTGCTAGGGAGAAAACCTCAAAAAGAGGCTATATAGGAAAAATTTAGAGACCAAAAAGAAAAAAAAAGAAAAAAAGGGAGTCCTGCTGGACTGAAAACCTTGAAAGGGGCGGTCCAGGCAAAAGTTAAGGACATATAAAAGGGGAGAGAGAGGCACAAAATGGTTAGTTGGAAAACTTGCAAGGGCAAGCCAACTAATAACATGAGATGTACCAGAAGTGAAATGTATGTACGTTTTGTGCTTAAATGAAATGAAATGGATTGCTTTAATTTTCGTTAACATTGCATAATGTGTCCATTACAAGCCGTTTAACTAATACAAAAGGGAAATTATGTCTAATAAAAAGGAAAATGAAGACTTCATTTCATGAGCTAATTTTGCCTTCTCTTCTTTTGTTGCCTACCCTGTGAACTTAACATTTGTAATTCTCTTGTCTTTTTATATTTAATAAACTCGTGTCTTTTTGTCTGTTGTAAGCAAACCCACACTTTGTAATGATCATCGGTGGTCTGATCACCATCGTAGCTTAATTTTCTTTCGATGGCTCTTCGAGGCCAAGTTGCCACTAGGTCGTCCAAAAAATTATGAGAAAGTGGCCCTAGCTCGAATTCGTGAACAAGCTCCATAATCAGTTGTTTATGACCATATTGGCGACAAAGGCGGGCTGGGTTGTAGAAAGTGGCAAAATGGAGACCGACAATCGGGACGCAATATGTATAAGACCAGAGGGTCACATGCTGCAAACCCAACCAGGGACACATCCAGCGAATTAGTGTATCAGGGAATGTTGATAGCCAGCCGTGAATGTCTGTAGGGATAGGATGTAGTTTCCTTGTTCGATGGCTTGATAACACTTAATGTCTTGGGGAGGCTCGATCAAGCCCAGTTTTTCATAAAGCCACATATGCAAGACTGCAAATAGTTAGATACAGGTAGTATTGGCAGTTGAAAGAAAAGGGGGGGGGGGCAACGGGAAACTTACCTCCAATAAAAAGGGGCTTCCAGAAAATCATCGCATCCTTATGAAGTCATCCAATCCAATGATGGTTTCTACTAAGATGAGAGGGAAGGGATCGAGCCCTGACTCCACTTGGTCGAGGATAGAGAGGTTCTTCATATCACAATGCCTTGAGGGGGAAACCAGTAAAAATTGAGCATACAATTAGAGGGCTAACATGCAGGGCCAGTAAGTTTCCCTTCTGTCCACGATCATTATGACTTCAAGGAAGGACTCCAATTTGACTCCTAAGTCAGAGATACAGTGGAAGGAAGACTGAGGTGGAAGATTGAACATGCGCACCATTTTTTGTTGTATGGAACGAGAATCCGAGTTTTCAAGAGTAGGAATTACAAGTTAGCAAGTGGAATCTATACGATGACTAAGAATTGCCTCGAATTCCTCTGGTAGGGGCATATTTCTATCATGTTGAGCCAAAAAACATGTTTCTGGGGATCCCAAAATTGAGCCATGGCATGGAGAAAAGGGTAATTAATTCTCCTAGTATGGAGTGATTTAAAGACCGTGAGATGAAATGGCTATAGCCCGACCCAGGATTTATTGTCCAAACCTTTCAAAATTGATTGTAGGGACCTCAGACTTTGTTCTATCATGTTTGTGGCTTTTCAGAGACACTTAGAGGGAGAAACAGAGAGGGAAGGACGAAGGGGATTCGAGAATTAGGTCAAATGCAGGAATGTGGGTTTTATAGGGGCAAGGCCGCCTGTTGCTGAGGTGGTTGCCTCATCGATGAGGTGATCGCCCCATCAATGAGGCGTAGCCTCAGCAGCAAGAGACGATTGCCTCTCCACCAGGGTTTAAAGAGGTGATCACCTTATCAGCAGTACAGGCTAATTGCATTTCTTTGAGTCACACAGTCTAAATAGGTGCCGTTAGAATATAGTGGGACGGTTACGCATGCAAACATCGAAATCAACTCACATGTGAAGAAATGAGAAAAGCAAAACAAATAAATTTAATCAAGGGAAGTGTCAGGTTCTGCAAACATTCTATTCATAAGATCAAAAATCAAAATTTTATGTTCACTACTCAGGGACTACATAATTTTTTTTAACACGGGAACGTCAAGCGTCTGATCCCGTACCCTCAGGGTCATCTTCTCCCCTGGCACCGTCGCCACTCCCATCTTCATCCTCGTCGTCCTCATCAATCTAGAATACATCAATCTGATGCTTGAGAGTAGCGATCCTCACCCTGCTAGCCTCATCTCGATCCTATCCAGGAAATTCACAGGTTAGTAAACCATGCAAGCATGCATACATGTAGAAAGTGATGAAATTCTTACCCTCCACTGCTGGGTGACCCCGCCTCCAGCATGTAGTCTCTCTGGGCCTTTATCATGTGATACATATATAGGCCCTGCTCTAGCAAAATCTGTATTATTAGAATAAATGTTAGAACTAACATTTGGTTTGAGAATTATAGTGAAAGCAGGTCAGGAAAAGGAGCATACGTGTGTAGCACCACCAGGGATGCATGCAGGGGTCAGGTCCTTGTCCAAGGCTAGGAACTGGCATGATAACTCTCCGGGCAGAACCCAACATCGAGCTAGAGGGTCGGGGACATGGATGAAGCTGCTTGGGACAAACTCAGAATTGGGGGCAGTAGTTAGCCTGGCTTCCTCACCAGCGGCGGAAGTCTCCTCTCTGCCTGGGTCTAGTCAACGCCTCAAGGGCTCCCTCTCCCACACTCAGGACCTAATCGGGTCTACGGGCCTAACAGGCATAGCCTGAAGATGAAAATAGGAGGAACATGTTAAGAATCCAATGAATTTGCAAAGAAAATGGGGACTTGCAAGGATTTACCTGAGAAATAGAAGCTGCCTGGAAGGGGACCATCAATAGAAGGTGGGTGTAGATGAACTCTGCATACCGGCTCTTCATGCAAATCGTGTGGTCCACAACTGGTGAGCCCGCAACAGCCTGAGCGAGGTCGTCACCCTCCAGCTCATGAGCCCAAAGCATACTATCAGGAGGGGACCTGAGGACCCGCCTAGCCCTAACGCCTTCCTTTCAGTTCAGGACCCGCTCTCCTAAGTACCAAGCTCGATACCCAGGGCCACAAAGGAGTGCCCTCTTCTGGGCTAAAGGCCTGGAGTGAGTCATCTTGATGGTCCAAGTGTCCTCGGACCCCCACAAGTTGTTTCGGATCTGTAGGAAAAGAAAAATGCCAATATGTAGATAAATTGAATGCAAATAATTTAATAATAAGTAGGTTTGTGCTTTGCAGGTACCGCATCCTATGTCAGTGAGTTCAGGTGTTTTCTGTGGATGTGAACTCGCGCGAGGTGCCTCTTCACAATACGGCTGGCACCCTACCTACCAAGGGCAGGGAAGTGGTCTACCACTCGGGTAATGCCCATAAGCAACTCTAGCTCTAGAGCCCAAACCTGAAAAATAGAATGGGAGAAGTTGAGAGGACTGATGTAAGTAATGGGGGTTGGAATAAGATAAAGGAAAAAAAAAGGGATCATGACATACCAGAACAGCATGCCAAAAGCAGCAAAACCTCCTAGCCCCTTGGACCACCTCGTCCATGCTCCGGTACAAGTACGCCAGGGCACAACTACCCCAATCAAATGTGGGAATCTGGTCAAGATCTCAAAGGGTTATTAGGAACATCAGATCAATAGAACTGGCAGTGTCGGCAAAGATAGTGGTACCGAGTAGGTAGAGCAAGAAAGCCCTCACCACCTGGTCAATCTCAAGGGGAGAGATCATTGTTGCGGTCCGGTCTCGAGTGTAGAAACTCCTGATCGAGTCCAACTTAAGGGTATGAGTCCCCTTCATGTTAGGAGTCATCCCCAAAAGCCGCTCGATATATGCAGCCTTATCCGGAGACAGTTGATGTAGACTCGCATCAAAGGGAACAGGATCCCAGGCGTAGGCAATCCCCGTGATGGCAGCAAATGATACTGAGTCTAGAGTAAGCTCGCCAAATGGGAGGTGGAAGGTGTGGATCGTATCGAACCACCTCTCCATTAGAGTATGCAATGGCTGATAGTCCGTGCGCCCCTGCTCGGATGGAAGTGAGAGTACGAAGTCCTCGAACCCTATCTCCTAAATTCGGTCCCTCTACTCATTAGTCAAATCATTGAAATTCCCTGGCTCCATGGAAATTCCCAGTACCCTTGAAAGTTTGAGCATCATGCTACAAATAAAGAGACAGGGAAGTAAAATTTATGCGTTATGCGGTCTCAGGGAGAATTTCAGAATAGATGTATATGTAAATGGTGAAGTTCCTCTCTGTTGATGAGGCAATTGCCTTATCGAAGAGGTGATCGGCTCTGTGAAGGGGTGACAGGAAATCACCTCTTTATAGAAGCCCATCGTCTCATCGATGCGGTGATCACCTCATTAATGAGACGATCGCCTCATCGAAGAGGTGATCGCCTCTGTAAGGTGCAGACGGGAACAATGTTCAAACAAATTCCATATTTTGTTTGATTAAATAAATAGAATGATAATTATGCAAGATTAACCCTTAACCCAATGAAATTTTATAGGAAATTTTAGGGTGCTAACCTCTCCGGATGCGGAAGAGCAGATGTGAGACCCTAGGTCTACCAGAAGTGGAATTGAGTCTCCATGGGTCAATCCTAGACTCTTAGAAGCACTAATGAGAGGCAGGATATGATCCCACTGAGGTACAGGGGGTGTTCTTTCATTCTCCATCGACTGAAAAGTGAGGAGAGATACAGGGAGTATAAGAAGTATAAGAAAGAAGAGGAAAAGAAAAGGTGACAAAAAATAAAAGGGAGAATGGACAAAAGGAAAAGAGTCATTTTTATAGCAAGCTCAAGGACAGGGCTGTTTGGGTTTGAATCCCCGAAGGTCAAGGACAGGGCTGTTCGGGTTTGAATCCTTGAAGCTCAAAGATAGGACTATTCGGGTTTGAATCCCCGAAGCTCAAGGACAGGGCTGTTCGGGTTTGAATCCTCGAAGCTCAAAGACGGGGTTGTTCGGGTTTGAATCCCCAAAGCTCAAAGATGGGGTTGTTCAGGTTTGAATCCCTAAAGCTCAAAGAAAGGACTATTCGGGTGGTATCCCCGAAGTCGGAAGTGAAGGACAACTGGGCCAGGAAAACCTGAAAGTCTGTGTCCCTAGAGGAGTGATAATCAGATCAAAAAAATTTAAAAATTGCATCCCTAGTGATGATCAGGCTAGGAAAACCCAAGAGTCATGTTTCGTGTGTTATGATGATCGGGCCAGGAAAACCCGAGAATCATGTTTCAGGTGATTGATGGTTAGGCCAGGAAAACCCATAAGTCTATGTCCCCAGCAGGACAGTAATCGGGCTAGGAAAACCCGAGGTTAATAGTCTTTGAATACTTTGTCAAATATTAATGAGTGGCTGATCAGACCAGGAAAACTCGAGGATCACGGTCACATTTTAGAATTAAAGAATTCATCTCTCGGGTAAGACCTGGGAGTCAGGTACGTTTCTTATCTTATTGTTTATTCGTTGTTGTGCATGTGAATTTTTTGAAAAATGGTCATTGCATGCATTTGATTTTTCAAAAAGCATGCATTTCATTTTTCAAAAAATCAGGGGGCAAACTGTAGACACCCAGTTCGGTCAGCCCATGTTAGGGGACAAATTAGGGGTGCTCGGTTTGACCGGCCAGTTGTCAAGCCCAATGATGAGAATGTGAAACTTGGACATGAGGACGAAGCCTGAATCACTAACTGGAAAGTGGACTTGAAAACCTAGAAGCCTGCAAAACCCAAAACTGAGCCCAACTATCCAATTTTGGCCTGAGCCTACTTGGCCCAGAGCAGGCCCGGGCCCAAGAGGCATCGCCTCTTGGGCAGCTGCCAATGGGGCGATGCCTCATCATAGAGGCGATCGCCTCATCAATGAGGCATCGCCTCTATGATAGCCCACGTGTAGCTGCATTTAATGCAGCTGCAATCAAGTGGCACGGGCCCCACTCTCCAGACTTTCTCCTTGTGTGAGGAAAAGACTTTTGGAAAAAGGAAAAAGGCTAGGAGAGCTCATAATGGGCTAGGAGGCTTAGGGGGATGGGTAAGCTAAGGGATAAAAGGAAAAAGAGAGAGAAGAAGAAGAAGGAGGAAGAAAAAAAGAAGGAGAGGGGGGAGCTCTGAAAAAAAAATAGAAGGAGAAAGGAGGAGAAGAAGGAAAATGTCCTGAAGGAAGAAAGGAGGTCCACTTTCCCATAAGAGAAGAAGGAAGAAACATGTGTCAAAGAGAGATATCACATCCTAGCAAGGATCTCAATCAAAATAGCTCTGAGGGCCTCTCATTTTGGTATAAAATTTGCACTTAAACTTGATATCTTCATTTCGTATGTTCTTGCTTGTATGTAACTGAGGCTTTAGCATATTTTAGGTTTACCTCTAGTGTGTCTTGCTTGATATCTTATTTTATTGATGGACCTTTAAATACTTTTGCATGTAGTTGTAGTATGATGAGTGTAGAGTGTGTATATGCATGTTTTGGTTACTTAGAATAGAAGTTTGTACGTCTTGGGAGTCAGAGCCGACCTGGTGATCAGGCGACGCCTCTTCACAGAGGCATCACCTCATCTCAATGAGGTGATCACCCCATTGACAGGCCTCCAAGAGGCCCTACCTTTGCATGTGATTCATGTCCTTGTGGCATTGAGGCAGGTTCCCCTGTTGATGAGGTGTTGCCTCATCTCAATGAGGAAATCATCTCATCAATGAGGCGACCGCCTCATTGATAGGGTCAACCCATTTCCTGCTTTGTTTTGTTGTTTATTTACTAT
The DNA here is from genome assembly GCA_947683625.1 of Mallotus nudiflorus. Classification (NCBI taxonomy): domain Eukaryota; kingdom Viridiplantae; phylum Streptophyta; class Magnoliopsida; order Malpighiales; family Euphorbiaceae; genus Mallotus; species Mallotus nudiflorus. The sequence continues at coordinate 2,162,965 of CANTUR010000415.1, read as the reverse complement.
GACGCCTGCTTTAATATGTCCCCTTTTGACCTTAAATATGTCTGTATGATTGCATGATGGTGATTATCTTGAATATTTGATGCTTTCTTTAGTTTATAATGTGAAAACCTCTTTATAGAACCTCTTTGTAAATGTTGTTATATGTGATTCCATTTTTTTGTAAAAAGAAGGGCTAACCACATGTTATTTGCAGGAATTACTTGATAATTTCTGTCATCAAGTAGTCACTTTTGCCAATTACCTTTTGTATATTGTCGCTCTTATGTTGTTTTTATAGTTTATTTTCGGTATATGTCTTGTTTATTTTCTGTATGTTATTAGTTTGTTTAGTTAAAAAGCGTTGTAATCCTTAATCCCTTCCCCCATTTAATTTTGAATGTATGGTTGTAAATTATTATTTATTTTATTTACTGCATTTTTTTGAATGTTGGGACCTAAAGGCATGAAATTGGACTAATGTGCAAACTCGGACTTAATTATAAAATCTAGCAATTATCAGAAGGCAATTTCATTACTTATGGTAAATGAGGAAATAATTAAATAATTAAATGGTAATAAAACACAAAACACAAATGGAGGCCAACCGCAAGGTTGGGTGAGCATTCAAATGCTCATACTCAGTTTCTGAACCCAATCTGGGATGACTGCTTCTAGGAACCTCTGTGGGATCCAGTTGCTATACAGTGAGTCTTGGCTTTTATCTGGGTGGTGACTCCATCTCCGAATAGGCCCATGACCTATATCGTATTTCCTAGTGGGCCTAGAGCCCACACAATGCCGTGGTCGCCAAACACTGGGGCGCGCGCTAAACCCTGACGCCTTTAATATGGTCACTAATAATCTAGTCATTTGAAACCAAAGCAACATTAATCATCAAACTATTAATACCTTATTGAGGACAACGTCTAAACAGTAAGCTATAAAAAACTTGGAATTTCTATCACCATGCTGCAGCCATTTAATTCTACATTTATCTTTAAGTAGAGAATTTTTACTGACCAAATGAAAATCAAGGCGTTAGTGAGCTTCCAATTCTTTGGAATGAAGAGCTTCAGTAAAACTAAAATTATGAATTAAAGCTTGAATTGCCAAAAGATCTTACTTGGCAATTGCAATGTTCTCATTAATTTGATAAAAAGCAACCTTGTTCCAATTTTAAAAAAGGAACCTAAGTAACTTAAGCTTCCTTTTTAAAATTAGCAGAGGATTACTATAGAGGGAAAATGAACTCCAATAATGGCATACATCCTTATAAAATCTTGGATGTTCCACCCACATGGAATGGAACCAAAAAGGAAGATGACCTGAAGCCTACACCTGATTACAATTCAAAAGGATGGGAGAATGATCTAATTGATGGTGCACTAAAGTGAAAACTAAATGTACCTCCAAAATTTAAGAGCTTGAATCTTACAAAAAACCCGTTTAAGCTAAATCTCTATTTGTTGATCCCCTAAATGATTATTAGACTAGGTATAAAATTATCCTTTAGATTCTAAACAAGTCAAATTATAGTTAGTCATAACATCATTAAATTCATTACAAGACCTTGTCGAATGAACTCTACCACTAGACTTCTTATGAGCACCATAATAAGAGTTAAAATCCCCAAAAATATACCAATTATTAGTACAAATAGTAGAAAGGTGAGAAATATCATTCCACAAAAAATAACGCTTAGTAGAAAGCACATTACCATGAACACAAGTGATGAAATGCCAAGCTGAAGTGATGTAAAATTGAATAGCTAACTACTGATTAGAACTAGCTATAAGATTAACATTGCCCATACCAATAGCAATAGAAATTAAAATCAATAAAGAAGAATAATTATCATCAACCAAAGAATATCCCAAAGAAGACAAAAAATAGAAGTTAATGCTATCAACTTCTACTTTAGGTTCTGCTAGACACAAAATGTTAGGCTTATGAAATTTTTCATAAATTTGAAAGAGCAAGTTGGGTGGCATTATTAGCGAGACCGCTACAATTCCAAAACAAGACTTTCATTAAAAGGAGCGTGATGAAGCTTGAGTAATAGGCTTATGACCTATCATCTTAACTTATTTCCTTAGTGATTTTTTCTTTTTCACCATTTTCCATATGTTAGGATTCTCATTCATATTATCTTGATCAACCATGTTAACCTACTTCTGAGAGCTTACCTATTCTAATTCTTTTTATGCTTAGAGTTATTGAGAAGAGACCTTTAGGACTGATTTATCAATGTGTGGCAAAATGTCAAGAGTATGAGAGTCTTCATTATGAGTAGGATCATAATGAAGACTAAATAATAATGAAAATGAAAATGCCCTAGAGAGGGGTGAATAGGACTAAAGAAAATAACATAAAGATTAATGAAGTTTAAAGAAGATCAAAAGTGAATTAAAAGGAGATTAAGAGATGAACACAAGAAAATAAGGAGTTCATATTATAACCAATCCTACATCTCTACCTAACTTATCCCAAGTTAGGATTTTCAACACCCACTCCAATATATTCACTTAGATTGAGTTTACAAAAGAGTTTTTCAAGGCTCAACTCAAACCTTTACAACTTGAGTTTTCAAGGCGCACTCAAAACCTTTTCCAAAGAGTTTTCAAGACTCACACTTAAACCTTACATAGAGAGTTTTCTTGGCTCACTCTTACAACTAAAACCCAAGTGTTTTAATGGCTAACACTTAAACTAATTCCTTTTAAACTTAGTTCCTCACTTTCCTTTTCAACCCTTCACTTTCCTTTTCAACCCAAGAAATAAGAAGAAGAAGAACCTAAGCTAGAACACAAAACCCACACTCAATGAATTGAAATGTAGTAAAGAATTAATGAGCTTTACAAATACTAAGAATAAATTGAATGCTCAATTAAAGTGTGTAACTCTCAAATGAAGTTCTCAAAGGTCTATTTATAGAGGAGACTTGAAATCTAGATGTTGGAGGCCATTTATTGCATCCTTAAGTTCCACCATTCTTTATTCAATAAAAATAAGTTTTTACAATCAAAACACCGCTCACTCTCATAAGGGGAGGCTCATAATTATGAGCCATGAAAGATATACTCGTTGGGGCTTCAACTAGCTATTAGAGAGTTGCCAAGACTGCTCCTCATGATCGTGATATGCTTCTCACAAGTCGCTCATGATCGTGAGTAACGCTAATGAGCGATGTAAAGTTCTTCACAGCTAACTCGTCTTTTGGATCATGCCGATGACCCCTCCTCATGATCGTGACTAGATTGTGAGGGCAATTCAACCTCCAAATGGCCTTGTTTAGAATTCAATTCAAGGTGAATTAATTACACACTTAACTTATAAACACATTTAAATATATAGTTAGCAATTAAAATTGATTGTTAAAGTCAAAACCAAGGTTTATTTGAGATTGATCATGACCTTGATCATGCAAAGGGTTAACAAATAATATCATCATGTACATATTTAATTGTTTATTTACTATTATGAGTCTATAAAATTGTTTGTCCATATCTAAAGCTTATGGTTATTTACTAGTATACACACTCATAGAGAAAACAGAGGTACTTGATCCTTAGAAAACATAGAGAAAGTTCTAGAAGATTTTGTATACTTTAAAACAAATTACTTCATAAAAGAATATTGTTAAAATTACTATCATGTTTGATGAAATTTTAAATTATCTATTGCTTTATTTGACATATGAGCAGATTCAGACAAATCAACAAAATGGAAGAGATCCAAGTGAATAGAAAGGGAAAAATAAATGGTGAATTTTATTTTCACTTTTAAAGAGACATTTATAAAAATATACCACTCTTTGAAAAATTTTATCTGAATGGGAATAACAAAAGTTCAAATTTAGAAATTGGTGCGTATTAATCCACAAACGAACATAGTCGTCCAAATAGTAAAATAATATTGATCCCATAGGGTGTTAAAATTAATTATTGAACTACTCTTTGTATTCATTTGTTTAAATAGTTGAATAGGTTTGTTGCTAAAACTAAAATAGAATAAACAATGAATTTTAACAACTCTTAACTTTACCAATTAAATGAATATTAGGTTTTTTTATCTACGACTTAACTTATCTAAAATTCATGTCAATCTCCTTCTTCATTATCTAAAATTTCATTCCATTTTCCAAATATCTTTTTAATTATGAAAGTCTATCTCAAGCACTCTTACAATTTCTTGATCATAACAACTAATCGATTGTTTAGCTCTCACAAACTCAAGCAAGTAGTTATTTTCAACATTGAAGCCAAAATTTTTAAAAGAATATTAACAATTGAATTGTCTCTCAACTAATTCAATTAAATTAATAGATTATTATTGTGATCTCAATAGAGTCAATCTCTTAATCTAACCCTATTGTCTAAATCAATTCAAAGGGTGATTAGTCGAAAGAAAGCATTAAGTTCAATAATAATCATAAGATTTTAACCAATTAAGTTCATTTTAAGTTGGGTCTAAAAACCCCAACTAACAATTTAGCTACTAATGGGATTTGAAGAAGAAAGAGATTAAGAATTAAGAATTTAAAAAATAAACATCATAATATAATGAATATAGCACAAAGAGAATAATTAAAAAAAAAACCCCTTTTATTCTCCTTCTCTTGGAAATATGTTTGTACCCTTTTTATTCTCCTTCTCTTGGAAATATGTTTGCAATATTAACTTTAATCTTCTACTTTTAAACAATCCTTGAGTAGATGAAAAATCATCAAAAGATAAATTAAAATTCTTGTTCTTAAAAAATAAAAAAGAAACTCTATTGTTCTTAAGACTAGCCCACCTCTTTTCAAGAGGAAAACATCATTATTTATAATGTTTCTAAAAAATCCTAGAATTAAATTTACTAATTTGGGTTCCTTTAAGGTACACAAATGTGCAGCTTAATGTGTATGATTGTCCATGTTTGGAACACTAGAAATTTGAGTAATTAGGCATAGTCGTGCAAGTTTGGGCACACAATAGTGCTTATTGTAGATGGCGGTGTTTAGTGTGTGCTTGAGTTTTTGGCAACCACAATATAGTTTGAGTTCAGGACTCTAGGGAACACATTAATAACTATCATATAGATAAAGCGTGAAGATGATGAGTCACCACTTAGGGTAATAACAGGGATATCTTGTGAGTGGTGGTAACTTGATTCTCTAAAAGAGAGTTAGCACCACACTGAGAGGATTCTGGGTATAGAATACTAACTTTTTTTAGGCTTATATTCTTTTAGAATTACTTATGAATTACTATCTTATTCTACATTACATGCAATTCATATTAAACTCTTATTTTACATTAAACTCCAAGGCAACTAGTCAATGAAAAACATACAAATAATGCATTCATTTAAGCTTATAATCCCTAAGTTAGTCTAATCTACATTGATTTTAATTAATTGGGCTAAATCTACATGTTTTTATTTACAAGTGAGCCTAAAAAATAATGGACCTTATTCCTAGTTAATTTTAAATTAAATGAGCCTAAGTCTACTTATTTTAATTATAAAAAATGGGCCTAAATCTACTAATTATGAAATGTTTAAATTAATTGGTCTAATTCTACATGTTTTAATTCTAAAATGATCCTAAGTCTATAATTTACAGAAAAAGGCTTTAATTAATGAGGTAAGTCTAATTAATTTTAATTATCCTAAGTGAGTCTATGTCTAAATTAACTATATGGGCCTAAATGCATTCTAACCTAAAATATAATTAATTGTGGGCCTAAAAATGTATTTTAATAAATTAAACCTAGAATTAATTAAACTAATAACCTATTAAATTAATTGGGCTTATTAAAAGATGGGCCTAAATTTATAATTAAATTAATGATCTAAGAAAACAAATATAGGCCTATTAATTATTTACTAACCTAAAATTAATTACATATAAAAATGGGCCAAAAGCAAAATAAATACAAACATCCAAACAATAAGCAAACAAATAAAAAGCCTAATGGACCTAAAATAATAAAACAAATAAAAAACCCAAACATAAAGAAATAACTTAAAAGCCTAATATATTGTTTTCCTAATTATAATTGACTTTACAGGACAAGAATATAGGTAGCTTCCTCTAAGTCTTTCATCGAGAAAGTTTTACATAACCATAGTTTCATATTTGTAAGCATACCAACTTCATTCCCAATTAATAAATATCATCAATATATATTACTAGGAAAGTGAGCTGGCTCCCACTAACCTTCTTGTAAATGCAAGGCTTATCTTCATTTTTGATAAAACCAAAAGATTGAATGGCTTCATCAAAATGATGATTCCAATTCCTTGAAGCTTGCTTTAGACCATAAATTGATCGATTAAGCTCGCACAATTTAGAACCTTTCTCAGATTCAAAACCCTTGGGTTGTTCTACATATATTTCTTCTTAAACAAAACCCATTGAGAAAAGTAGTTTTGACATCCATTTGCAAAATCTCATAATCATAATGTGTAGTATGGTGAGAAGTATTCAAGTGGATTTGAGCATGGCTACTAGCGAGAAGGTTTCCTCGTAGTCAACCCCTTGCCTTTGGAAAAACCCTTTCGCTACAAGCCTTGCTTTATAGGTATCAACCTTTCCATCTGTACCAATCTTTCTCTTGAAGACCCATTTGTAACTTATAGGTAAAATACCTTCAGGTGGATGTGTCCAGACTTGGTTTGCATACATGGAATCCATTTCGGCTTTCATTGTTTTAAGCCATTTTAAAGAATTTTTATCACATAAAGCTTCTTTATATGTAGTAGGATCATCTTCATGACTACTTTCTTCATGAATATGCAACTCTTGCATATCATGAGAAAACTTTAGCTCTCTAGCAGATGAGATACCCTACTAGATCTTCTAGGAGTTGTTATTAAAGACTCCTTTTCTAATGCTATCTTTCTTCCTTTACCACTTTCTTGAAGAAACTCTTTCTCAAGAAATATGATGTCTCTACTTACAACAATAACTTATTCAATAGGAAGATAAAAATAATATCCTAAACTATCTTTAGGATATCCAATAAATCTACCTTGAATTGACCTTACATCTAGTTTATTTATTTTTAGCCTTCTGATATAGGCTAGGCACCCCCAAATCTTAACATGCTTAAGACTTGGTGCCTTACCATGCCATATCTCATATGGTGTGGTAGAAATAGACTTAAATGGAACATGATTTAGAATATAAGCAGTAGTTTGTAATGCAAAACCCCAAAGGAAGGTAGGTAAATCCGTACAGCTCATCATTGATCGAATTATATGTAATAGAGTTCGATTCCTCCTTTTGGATACACCATTTAATTGAGGTGTGTCGAGTGGAGTTAGTTATGAAATAATGCCATATTTCTTAAGGAATTGGATAAATTCGACACATAAGTATTCACCTCCTCGATCCAATTATAGGATTTTAATACTTTTTCCTGTTTGGTTCTTTACTTGGACCTTGAATTCCTTGAACTTTTCAAAGGATTCACTTTTATATATCAGTAAATATAAGTGTCCATACCTTGATAGATCATCTATAAAGGTAATAAAGTATAAAAACCTGCCTCTTGCCATTTGATTAAAAGGCTCACAAACATCACTATGTATTATTTCCAAAATTTCTTTAGCTCTTGCCATTTGTCCAACAAATGGTGATTGGGTCATCTTGCCTTAGATATAAGCTTCACAAGTTGGATTGCTTGAGGTTTTAAGATTTCTTAAGATTCCTAATCTTTCCAACTTTGTGATTCTATCACTTGCAACATGACCTAATCTTAAGTGCCATTTATATATTTTGGATTAGAAGCATTGTCAATTAGTATTGTATTCACAATATTCACATTGGTTGGATATTGTTTGTTATTGGATTTATTATTAATATAATAAAGTCCATGTAATACATAACCCATGCCAACTATCTTATTATTAAAATAAATAGTACATGCATCTCTTTTAAATAAAAATTTATAACCTTTTCTAGTTAAACTACAAATAGAGATGATTTTCTTATAAGCATTAGGTATATATAAAACATTATTCAATAACAAAACATGATAATTTAAGTCAATAAAGGTGGTTCCCATAACTTTAGTAGTAACACTTGCTCCATCTCCAGGCTTAAGAGTCACCTCATTTGATCCCAACCTTCTTTCACTTGCTAGATCCTGCAAGGAAGAACATATGTGAGAACTAGCATCGGTATCTAATACCCATGCATTTGATGAGCTTTTAGAACATTTAGTAATAGATAAATTAGAGAAAGTCTCACCTTTTCTAATCTTGTCCTTTCCTTTCATCGATTCAAGGAACTTAAGATAATTTCTTTTCCAATGTCCATCTCCTTGGCAATAGAAACATTTTCCTTTGCTTTTGTTCTCAACCTTCTTTTTGCCTTTTTTTTTGTTTACACCTCCCGAAGCTTTAGGAACTCTTTCCTTACTTTTCTTGCTTTTATTGCCCTTATTCTTCTTAGTATTACTAGAAGAGGCAATCAAAGCAACCTCCCTCCCTTTTTCATTGTGAATAGCCTTTTGGAATGTCACAAGCATATTTAATAACTCCACAAGTGTGCACTCAATTTTATTCATGTGGAAATTAGCAATGGTTTGCCTAAATGACTCTGGAAGGGATTATAAGATCAAATCAGTTTGGAGTTGAGCATCCATTATGAAATCTAGACTCTCAAGCTCCTCAATAGAATGAATTATAGAATTCATATGAGCTCCAATATCCTTACCTTCCTTCATTTTAGCACGAAAAGGCCGCTTAGATATCTCATATCTAGCAGTCCTACTTTGTTCACCAAATAACTCTTGTAGGTGAAGTAGAATTTCCTTTGCATTAGTATACTTCTCATGTTGCCTATAAAGTTCATTTCTCATTGAAGCCCTTATAATGCAACGTGCTTGTAAGTCATTATCTTTCCATTTTGTAAGAGTGTCACGTTCTTCTTGCATAGCATTTGGTGGAAAGGGTTTGGGAGGACTTTGTTCCAAAACATATCAAATACGTTCGAAGGCCAAAATAACTTTTAGATTTCATAGCCAATTAATAAAATTAGGTCCAGTGAGTTTATGGTTTTCAAGAATGATGCTTAGTGGGTTTAATGGCCTCATATTACCAAATTATTGCAAAGTATAAAAAGATTATTAGCTATAATGACATTGATAATTTTTTACCATTAGATTTGGTCTTTAATCATAATGTTCTCTCACTAGCTTGGTAAATCCTACATTTTCAAAGTAAGAAATATAAATCCCTTGTTGGATGGATTTCTAGTGGCTGATGGAGCTCTTAATGGGTCACCAATATCCCTCAGGTACACTTTGCCATTCTTGGAATATTAGTTCTCATTAAGTGGCAACTCTTTCCATCACATCTCATGTGAGATTCCATCAATTCAGCTCCTAATTCTTAGAGATCTTAGGTACACTTTGCCATTCTTAACCTTTTTACATTAGTTAGGTCCACACCATTGAATTAGTGTAGTGTATGGATTTCAACACTACAAACCTCAAGTACTCCTATTTGCCATTCTTGGTCTATAGTTTATCCATACATCCATTGTTGGGATTTTGTGATACAAACGCAGCAAAAAATTAAAATTTTATCATGTTCCGAAACCTGGATACATGTAATTCGACTACTTGATTAAATCTAGAGTTTCAAGAACCTCACCAAAATGCAGAAGAGGCAAGATTTTCTGGAAGGATGAGAGGAGGTTCACATTGGTGACACCTTACCTTGAGCTTTTTCTTTGGTTGTTCGGATCAAGACGTCTCCAAAAGGATACGTCCTCTATAGGTATCCACACGAACAACCCTTCACAAAATGAATTGGAGTGTGCGCTGGCAACCTTCTTGATTGTCTCACAAATCAAGAACAAAAGAAAAACTCTATGTTTTTTTTTCTAGGAAGAGAGAAAACTGTTTTTGGAGGCAAGGACAAAAAACTATTAAACCCTAGAGAATATAACATATTTATAGATTCAAAATTAGGGTTTTACCTACCAATGACCTTTTTGGTAGTTTCCTATTATATTCTGATTTTGTTTTAAAAACAAATCAGAAATAATATCTTATTTATTTATTTATTTAAAATAACATTTATCTTAAATAAATAAACAAATGAATAAATAAATAAAACACTTTAATTATTTATTTCAATAGAGTTTATTTTGGGCTTATTAAACCCATAATCGTTTTGGGCTTATTCTAAGTGTGTGAACCTGTAGGTTCACATAACATTGATAGTGGGCCTAAATCTTTATTTAGGCCTACAAGTCATAAGTGGCCTCTAGCAAGACATTATGACTATCCAAGTCATGTGAAGTCAATAATCCGACATAACCTAATTATAGTGAATTTTATCGTCCCTTTATCATATGATACTTTCCCAAGTTTAGGCCAGCCAAGCCTCATGAACATGCCCTTAGCATTAATACCGAGTGTCCTTCGACTATAGTCGAGTGTTGGCGAACCTAACCAACATCGCCTATTCATTACTATCATTGTTCCTATGTTTCTCGCATACGTTCGAGGCTCACGCTCATATCGTATCCCGCATATGTATCCGAGCCTTATTCTTATCTTAAGCCTCGCATTCACCTCATCGTTCCCACATATCACTGAATCCCACATTAGCCTCATGGCTCTCGCATACACAAGGGTCATATACTTGTTTCACAAGTCCCACATATATTCAAATCCCACAGTGCCTCGGAATTCCCCTATATGCTTGCGCATAGCGCAAGTCATATTGTAACCTCAGGTCCAGGAGAACCACGCACTACGAGCACCTCGACCTCATAGTGTCCATAGAGCTCCTTCTCTATGGAGACACCGAATTCCTCTTTCCTGAACTCGATGCCTGTCACCTAGCTTCACACTAGGGAGCTCACTTAAGGCTGTGTCGTCGAACGTGCACACAAGCCTCGGGGATGGTGGAGAGCTTACACCGAAGGTACCCCCTAAAGAGCATAAGGAGCACCTTGAAGGTTTGTAGGAGGAGACATCAGAATGTTCCACCCATCACACCTTGATAAATATATAAATAGTAATATTTATTCATATTTACCAAAATGCCCTTCATTGTACTTTTCCTTTCACATACGTCCTTGCTCGGCCATATTATACTTTTCTTGTCCCACCATGTCCTTAGGATAAGCTAAGGACTCCAAGGGTGCATGGCCCCTAGGGCCCCTTTTGTTGCCCCGTTATATTCTCCCCCACTTGAGCCATTGATGCCCTCGTCAATTGGCCATCGGAGTTCATGGTTCTCGTCTCTTGTGGTGTTCTATGTCTTCTTCTATTTGATCTCCATCAGCTTGCAATGCCTATTTGTGCTCTTAAAATTATGTCAACTCTTGACCACTTCTTGCCCTTGTCCATCGTGCATCTTGGCTCTCCACCTCTATATTTGAATGTCTTCTCTTAGGTTCTTGCTTTTACTTCTCAGTAAGGTTTCCCCTGCTTTCATTGCTTTATTCCTATCTCGAGTGTAAATTGTACCTCGCAAGATAAAATAAAGAAGCAACAACAGTACATATTGAAAAATAATTCTCATGTCTCATTTGCTCTTTTAATACAAATTCAATGTTAGATAAATTCGCCCTTTGCACATATTTGTACATTAATTAAATAACCATCAAAGCTTGTTATATTTGTTAAGGAATTATAAAGGAGCATAATATGACTTACACATTATCTTTGTGTTCATTCAACACTATTATTGTTCATCGCTCTTGGCCCTCATAGTTTGCTACTTTGCACCTTCCCAAATCCTCGCATCTTTTGTTTCCATGATAGAGTCTCTACTAGCCAACATCTTGCTTTGGTTTAATGCTCTTCCTCCTTCACTTGTTACTTCATATGAGCCTTCATATATTTTTTTCGTTCACATGCCAAAAGGTAGATATCTTGTCCCATTTATGTCTAGGGTTTTTATTTTGTACATTCCACTTATAAAAGTAACTTGCAGGATAATACATCTCCATAAGATCTTTCTAAAGTGTATCCTAGTACATTTAGGTCCGATGGGTCATTCGAGAGTAGTATTTTTTTTTCCTTGTCTTAATATTAGTAAGAGTTTATGATTTTTGGCTCAACTTGCTTGTGCCTTTGCCTTGAGAGACGATGTCATCTCCATCTCTACAAAGCCATAACCCTCCGTCCGTAATTAATTTGATTCGATGAATCTTCTTTCTTGCTTCTTGAAAGTTACTGCATGTCATCCGAGTCATTTGCCATCATGTTTTTGTAGGTGTTTCAAACCTCAGTAGCATTACACTTTGTTTATTGCACTTTTATTCCATCCCCTTAGTGATTCCTTGGTTTAGCTATATCGGCACTTATTTTCACCTGCACAGAACACATATATATATATTTCCTCGAAGGTTGCCTCAAGCTCTATTGGCAAACCCTTTTGTAACACGTAAGGCAAGGCTACCACAGCCCTCAACAAACACAAATCAAGGCTACTACAGCCCTCAGCAAACACAAATACGGCTACTGCAGCCCTCAACAAACACAAATCAGGGCTATCGCAGCCCTCATCAAGCACATATCTCGCACAACATGTTTCCGCTCACACTCTTTTTTCTTTTCTTTTCTTTTTCTCTCTTTCTTTTCACTTTCCCTTATTATTTTCTTTTCCTCTTTTCGCTCTATGTTCTTTTCCTCTTGTTCTTATATATATATATATTTTTTTTTTCTCTTCCTTTTTTTTTTTTCACACATTCTCACACTCACAACAGTGGTTACCGCAACCACACTCAAATCACCATATTTCACTTATCATTTCATTCATTGCTGTATGGGTTTCACTCCCCCACTTTGAGTCATAATACTTATGAAAATTCCATCACATTGGCTTCTCAAGCCTAACTCATGCTCAACGCCTCACTGGCCCTTGAGCCATATCGCGTATCGCTATAAGTTCAATATTCTGACTTGATTCCAAGTAGATTGAAAATGATAACTCTTTATCAATTCATTTTAGCATGGCCATGCATTTTCCTTCAGTCTATCTCATCAAGGGGCCCATAGATATCTTTCTCATATTAATGAGGGATAAATTCCTTCTAAATCACTCACATTCCTCATATAACTAATTTCATGATACGAACCCTACCTATAACAGAGATAGAACGCGCATCCAACTTTGAATATTAGCCCAAGGATCATTAAGGATAGTTGTGTTGATGGAGCTAAACCCCTTGCTTATTAATTTAAAGCAAGATACTTAGCTATTATAAGATGAACAATCACACAATTCTAAGTTTAATCTAACCTAGCAATTGTAATGAAAGGTAGAAGTGAAACAATTCAAGTAAACTTGCAAAGTTTTAAAAGAACAAAGTTTAAGGAAAAACCTTACTTTTAATATTTCAATGCTTCCTAAATTCGTATGTCATAGGGTTAGCCCTTATATAGGCATGTAAACAACCTAATCCTTAAAGGAAAAGGTTTTCTTCCTTATTCCTAAAGATACCTATATAGGAAAATCCTTAATTAAGGAGATTTCCTACAAAATAGGACAACTAATGACAACTCATGAAAACTCGTCTTTGAAAACTCAAAATTGACAACTTATTACAAGTCATGACAACTAAGCAAAATGACAACTCATGACAACTAAGAATAGAAGCATGCCATGTCACATGTTGACCGTTGACCCTTGACTTTGACTTATTGACTATTTGACTTTGACTTATTGACTTTAACTTGGAATATTCTTGAATCTTCTCACATCTTCTTGAATCTTCCTTATTGGCTCCAAAATAGGAAAATAAATCAAAATTCGTCCAATCAAGCTAATTAATTTCAGAATAGGAAATTAAGCTAATTAGCTTGAATTCTTCATATTTAGGCGTTGTTGATCCCTTTTAGGGTTCATATTATTTCATATCCAACAATATCCTATCTAATCGTTCGATTAAAGACAATGTTAGAATGTGTCAAAACATAAAATAGCTATATAGAAATCCATGATGATTTCAAGGTCAAAGGATCAAAATAAAACTATTATGATGAGAAATACTTATGACAATATTTTATGCAGTATTCTCATAGTGGGTCAATCCAGTACATGATTTCTCATCATGTACCTATGAGTTAACTTAATATATCATATTCATGATTAGTAAAACATAACCATCAGTTAACATCATACTAGCCTTAATACTTTAACATTTATATAATTAATAAATGGCTAGGGATAATTAGAATTGAACTCTTATTTTAATCTAAGGGTTTTACTATCAAGTCACATACTTGATGGCCTTAGTAAGAATTAACCATTCATATAATTATCATAAAATCAAATGATAATGAAATACCTCTTTATTAATAAAATAAGAAAGTCAATACATAATCAAATGATTGACCTAGTGCATATCACTAACATCCATAACATCTCATGCTTAAAAATAATACTATATGAATCTCTTAAGTCTTATGTACAGCCTTATGTATCCATAATTGATGCACTTAATCCCAAAACCATGCATGTTATTGCTCTAATGGAGAGCCTAGACCTAAATTTAATTTGAAAGATTTTTGGGTCTTTAATTAAGTTCTCACTTTGCAGACTAGACAATATATATATCACATACATATACATATCATGGCATGATTATATATGGATATAGCATGTAATGACATATATATCACATATATATATAGAATATGCATGATGGATGCACAAATATAATGTGATCATGGGCCTTTCCTAATCCTATTCTAACTTGTAGAATATATTATAGGCCTTATCTCCATGGACCTTATGATCATGGGCCTTGTCACCATCTCCAAGGATCTCTAGCTTGAACACTTCAAGCTCCATTTCATAACTCTTGTGTTTTACAATCAATCCTTAGTATACCAAGGTGAATATTACATCCTAAATCTATTTAATTAATATTTAATTACATACCAAATAATAAAATTAATTATTATTACAAAACATAGGATGTAATATAGGTCCATGATCATTCCTTGTATGTATAACATACATAAATGAAATAAAATGCAACCCTTGCAGGTTTAGCAATCAATTTGCAAGCATACAAGCATAAAAAGAAAACATACCTAGTCCCAGGCTAATTCTTAGTTAGGACATAGCTTGAGATTAGTTATGTGTAAAAGTAGTCTTTCATACACATTTGGTCCCAGTCGGGATGGGTTATGTTCCGATTGGGACATGAGGTCCTGAGTGATGTCCTGGTCGGGACATACACTCGGGATTAATTCTGTGTAAAAACTATAATTACACATATTTAGTCCTTTTGATCTCCCCCCGACCAGGATGGAATTGCTCCCAACCGGGATCACCTTAGAACCCATTTTAATAAATTTTTATACACTTTTAGCCATAACACTTGTAACTAACAATAATCATAATCACAACACTTGTAATTATCAATCAATTTAGCATGTATAAAGTGCAAAAAGTAGCTCTGATACCACTTGAAGGAAATAGTTATGCAACATTAAAGTGTGGTGAGCACAAGCCTTATATAGGGTAAAATTTCAAAAATTTTGCTTGCATAACCCTTCATCACATGAAGATTTCCATTCCCATAGATCCATTTTGCATTTTACATATAGCTAAATAACACATCAATATGTAAACAACAACCTAGGAATTCTAAGTTTAGGAATACTTACAAATTGCTAGGTTTGATGTAGACCATAAGTATTCTATAAGCTTTAATGTACTTAAATTCACCTCTTGAATCAAATGCTTTAGCCTCCCAAATGTTAGGCCCCTAGCTTGGAACATCAAAGCTCCTCCAATTCACCTTCTTGCTTAGATTATATTAGTGGTAAGTGACCTCTCAAGTGACCCTTACAAACTTGCACCAATTTATTCTCCTTGCAAGAACACTTAGGGTTTTAGTATGTATGTGTTTTATCTTTTTGTGTCTCTAAAAAGTCTCTAACCTCTCTTAAGAAACACTTTCATAAGATATATATATATATATATATATATATATATATATATATATATATATATATATATATATATATATATAAAGCAAACCCTAATGACTTAATCTCTTACATCACATGTATACAACTCATCATGATAAGTATACAACTTGTATAAGAGATAAGTATATAAAAAAGGTATGCAGAGATTGAATACATCTCATGTATTTTTCTACATTCATTCTCTACACACAATCATGAAACCTAACCTTGATTAAGCCACTATTAACATTATACACTTAAAGGATAAGGCATGCCTAACATGACCAACTTTGACCAAGTCATGTTCACATGGATTTGGGCTTGGTAATTAGGCCAACACTTGGCCTAGGCCCATGCCATATAGCAAATGGGCTTGGATTAGGTCCATGGGGTTTCTTAACATCTTGCATTAATCTTAGGTCCAAAACCCTTTTTAGGCCTAGGCCTAAATAACTTGGGCTATTAATCCAAGTCCAATTAGATACAATATATATTATTAATTTAAGACCTTAATTAATATCTCATATTAATTAAGTGTAAATTAATAATTAAACCCTTTACATGAATTGGATTTCATGATATGCTAGAATCATTGCTTAAAACATAAATCCAATTCAATTAATCTTAATTAATTTATTAAACTCTTTAATCAATAATTAGATTAATGTTAATGGTGATATGGTGAAACTCTTTTAGGTGTGACTTACTAAGTTAATGTCTAATTGGCAATGAGAAGATAATATCAACACTTGACATTATTCGAAACTCCTTTCAAGCCTTTTGGTTATAATTACCGTGCACTAAAATCCCTTCATTAGAAGATCCCGATATAGCCTAGAGTCATGGTTTAGTCAAACTCTAATAGTTATATCATATGACCTCATCTCAAGTTCTATTCTTAATAAAATATAACCAATAATAAAACTCCTTCAATTCATGTCATATTTGTCCTAGCGAGGAACTTATTGATAAAAAAGGAACTTAGATAGCATAGGATCTTATCCTGATTCACTCCAAGTAATGAATCCCATCTTAACTAAACACTTATCCCTACACTTAATTGATTAGAGCCACCACACTCCAAGTACCTATGTATGATTAACACAAGTATGTAAGTGGTAATAAACCCTAACCACTCCAATGTGGATGACCGTGTCACCACAGGTCAAAGGACTATATGCACCATTATGACCGACATTGTGATTATTAACAATCATAAATCTAATGTTACGTTTGATCCACTGATCTTATGAGTATCCACATGTCTATTATGATATCTCATATTAAGTAGTATGAGACTCACTACCTCCCACTATCAGTATCACATACTAATAAAGGAAAATAGACAAAGGTGATAGTCTAATTAATATTATCCAAATATTAATTAATCAACTATGAACAATTTTATAGAATACGCACTAAATAAATTTGTAGCTCATATTATCAACTTTTGATAATAAATTTATTTAACATTATGCTAATGGATAAATATTCAATTAAATAAATATTTTAAATAATATAATATTATTTTATTACCATTTGGGATAATTTACAATGTTAAATATGTGATTGGCCTCTAGGGTATACCACCTATGCTAACATTAAATAATGAAAAAACCAATAACAAATAAAATAAATAAATAAATAAAAAAAAAGTAAAAATTTTACGGGAGTTGTTTTACAGATCAAAATTGTATAATTTCAACAAGAATTATGGAATTCCTATTGGAATTACATAATTCGGGTCGAAATTATATAATTTCGACCAAAAGCAGAGAAAAGAAAAAAAATGGTAAATAGTGGCCATTTATGATGACTTTCACATGAAATTATTTTGGTCATTGGCTAATCAAATTTAATTCTTTTGGCTCCCAAGCCAACTTCGGCCCAATTCTTAATTCTTTTAATTTTTTAATTTTCTTTCTTTTAATTTTTCTTTAAAAATCATTACTTTATTTATTTTGAAAATTTCTCATTATTTATTTATTATTTATTATTTTTTATAAAGAGAAATAAATTTAAAAATAAGTCTTAAAAAGAATTTACTATTAGTAAAAAACCAATAAATCATATCCAATAAATCGAATTTCATAATCAAATTTCATCATTGGGTCTTCCATTGTATCTAAACTCAAATAATCTAGAAACTGGGTGCTTACAATTGCCCCCCTCTATCGCTATTTGTTAAACAAATTGCGGCAAAGCTAATAAGCACACAATTTAAGATTAAAGTGCAAGGATACTTGCCTCAATGTAGATTGTAGACTTTGGATCGGTGATCAGTAATGTGTAGTGCTTTAGCCGCTATACAACATCAAGCAGGTTATGCTATAACTATGGTGTAGTGTCTAGCGAATGAAAATGCTATAGTTATTGTGCAGTGTCTAGCAAATTGTGCTATAGGTCCCATAGAGCATCTAACGAGTTGTATAAAAGTGTATGAAAGTGCTATAGGTCCTATGGAGTGTTTAGCAAATTGTGATTTAAAAATATGTTATAGGTCATGTGGAGAGTCTAGCAAATTATGTTTTAAGTGTTATAACTACTGTGTAGTGTCTAGCATATTGTATTTGAAAGTATGCTATAACTATTGTGTAATGTCTAGTGAATTGTGGTTGAAAAATATGCTATAACTACTATGTAGTGTCTAGCAAATTATGATTGAAAATGTTATTATATCTACTATGTAGCGTATAACAAAGTGAATTTGAAATTGAGATGTAGCTACCATGTAGCGTATAACAAAGTGAACTTAAAATTGAGTTATTGCTACCATGTAGCATATAACTAAGTGAATTTGAAATGAAGTTATAGCTACCATGTAACATATAACTAAGTGAATTTGAAATTGAGTTATAACTACTATGTATCATATAACTGAGTGAATTTAAAATTGGGTTTGAGATTGAGTGCAGTGTATACAAACTACAGTCATCACATTTTTGAATTTTGTGTTCATTAGGATTTTGAGATTTTATGTCGACTAACGTGCATTTGTGCTGAAAATTTAATAATTCTATGAATTATTAAATTATGTTTATGATTTAAAATGTGCTATAATTGTTATGCAATGTATACAAATGAAAAAAATCTAAAATTGAATTTGATCAGCTGTAACTCCTCTATTGCTTTCTAGCTCTAATTGGCTACAACCCTTTTGTTGCTCACCTTTTAATGCTGCAGTCTGTAACTAGTCATGACTTTTGATTAGCTACTATCCTTTCATTGCTCACTAATGATTTCAATCAACTATAACCCTTTCATTGCTCGCCCTTGATGTTGCAATCCATAATAGCCCGTAATTTGTATTAGTTACAACCCCTTCATTGCTCACCCTTGATGCTACAGTCCATAACTACTCGTGATTAGTTGTAACCCTTTCATTGTTTGCCTTTGGTACTACAGTCAATAACTGCTCAAAATTTTTTATTCATTGCAACTCCTTCATTGATTGCCTTTAATGTTGCAGTTTATAGCTGCTTATGATTTTTTATCTTTAGCTATTTAATTTGAATGCTTGAATTATTTATGTTGACTGATTGGAATTTTTTGCTAATTGACTTTGAATTTTTCTGTTAACTGATTTGAATTCCTACTAATTGACTTTGAATTTTGGCTAACTTTACCATTCTTCTTTCAGATTTATGGCATAAAGATTGGCCTAATTCATAGCTTCATCATTGTTGGCTTTGATAGGAGTTTCCCTTTGATGATCAAATGGGGTTCATCTCATTTGTCTAGCAGCAAATTTGGACTTCACACTTTCCAATAGCAAATTAACTCCTTGGAGTGGCACCTGGTAAGAATAAGTAATAAAAGATTAGTATACTTTTACAATTACCTAAAAACTTACCTATTTAAATCTCTTCATTGCATATTAGTGCTTATTGGCTTGGCACTACTGATCACATTCAACTTTATTCTTTCATGATGCCACGAGACTTGAAACACTAAGAGTTCTACTTCTTGGATGTGGTACTTATATGAGCATATGTATCGCTAGTATATTGGGCCTTCTCATTGTTGCATTCCATACCTTATGATGCAACCAAGCTAAGCAAGCCCATCAAACCAAGTGATCCATTACATTATGAGGGACTAATGATAAGATCAAGGACAAAGAAGTTCAAACATGCATTAAAATATTAAAAGTGAGGTTTTTCTTTATACTTTGTTCTTTTGCAATTTTGCAAATTTACTTGAATTGTTTAACATCTACCTTTCATTACAATTGCTAGGTTAGACTTAGAATTGTGTGATTGTTCATCTTTTAATAGCTACATATCTTGCTTAAATTTAATAAGTAAGGGGTTTAACTCCATCAGCATAACCTATCCTTGATGATCCTTGGGCTAGATTTCAAAGTTCGATGCACATTCTATCTCTGTTATAGTTAGGGTTCATACCAGTTTGGTATCAGAGCCAAACTTCAAGGTTTGGTTATTTATCATTTAATTTTTGTTTATTAATTCTTCTTCTTCTTCTCAATTCTTCTCAATTTCAAAAATAAAAAAATTCAAAAAATTAAAAAAAAATCCAATCTTTGTGTTTTATGTAAAAAGGTTAAAAATCTATCAACCCTTAACTGATTTAGTTTGTTCGATTTCTACATTATGAGGGACTAATGATAAGATCAAGGACAAAGAAGTTCAAACTCATATTTGACTTCTTTTGTTAATTTTCATTGTGTGCAATTTCTTAGCTTCTAAAAATTAGGTTTTGTTCTTAATTTTGAGCGAAGTTTTATTCACTTGCTTATTTTCTTATTTATTTGATTCGTGAATAGTCTCTTTGAATTTTAAGTTTAATTTGATTTTTGTGATTGTGGTGTTGAGTGTTTAAGTAATTCTTGCGTAATTTGCATTAATTTTATTAGAATTGAGATTTGGGGAATTTGAATGGTAAAAGGTGAGTGGTGAGCTCATAAGAGGGTAAGAGCCTTATTGAGTGAAACAATAGTGTGAGGACCATTTAAATTGAGTGAAACACGTAAGGGAGTGTTTTGTGAGATTTTTTTTATTGCTACTAATAATTTATTATAGGAAAAATTAAAGCAATGACTTAAGATGGTGAAGAAGGAATGCCCGATCAGAAGATGTACATGAAATCCATGACCCAATTGTTTGAGAAGTTGAAACTAGATTTAGCAAATCAAATTGGAGACTTGGCAGATCGAATAGACAAGATGGAGTTAAGTCATTATGGAGATGCTAATACAACCAATACTAGAACCCATAGGGGACATGAACAAGAGGATGATGAACAAACATCCAATTTGGGTAGAAACAGGCGTGCAAGAGTTGATAACAACTTAGGAAACATCAAGATGAAAATTCCAAGCTTTTAAGGCAAGAGTGATGCCGAAGCCTATTTGGAATGGGAGAAAAAGGTGGAGTTCATCTTTGACTGCCATCAATACTCCAAAGAAAAGAAGGTGAAGCTAGTTTCAGTAGAGTTTACTAATTATGCACTTGTTTGGTGGGATCAATTGGTGACTAGTAGAAGAAGGAACCATGATTGACCTATTAAGACATGGGAGGAGATGAAGGCAATTATGCGCAAGAGGTTTGTTCCTACACACTATTATAGAGAATTGTATAATAAACTTCAAAATATTGTACAAGGATCTAAAAGTGTATAGGAGTACCATCAAGCAATGGAGATAGCTATAATTAGAGCAAATATTGATGAAGACTATAAGGCAACAATGGCAAGGTTTTTACATGGGCTGAATAGAAACATAGTCGACTTAGTGGAATTACACCACTATGTTGACATGGATGATATGTTGCACATGGCAATCAAGATTGAGAAGTAATTGAGGTTTAAGAATTCCAAAGGAAATTCAACTTCTTCTAGTTTTTCATGGAAGTCAAATTGGAAGAATGGAGATAAGAGCTTCACTAAGGCAAAGTTTGACAACAATAAAGGAGGAAACGAAGGGGGGAATGCCAAGACCAAAGACAAAGGTGAGATTCAAACTAAATGATCTTATGATGTTCAATGTTTTAAATGTTTGGGTTATGGATATATCTCTTTTAACTGTCCAAATAAGCGCACCATGACTATGAGGGGTAGAGAAGTCTT
The DNA here is from genome assembly GCA_947683625.1 of Mallotus nudiflorus. Lineage (NCBI taxonomy): Eukaryota > Viridiplantae > Streptophyta > Magnoliopsida > Malpighiales > Euphorbiaceae > Mallotus > Mallotus nudiflorus. The sequence continues at coordinate 2,140,952 of CANTUR010000415.1, read as the reverse complement.
TAGTGAAAGCGATGATGACGAGTGCAATTTGGAGATGCCCGAGCTTAAGGATGAAAGTGATGATGAGGCTATACAAAGTCCATTACATGGTGAATTGCTTGTTACAAGGCGAATCATGAATGTGCAAACCAAGATGGAGGATGAGGCACAACGTGAGAACATCTTTCACACTAGATGTAAGGTGCAAGATAAGGTATGTTGTATGATCATTGATGGGGGTAGTTGCACAAATGTAGCTAGTACCATGTTAGTTGAGAAAATGCATTTATATACCATGAAGCACCCTAGGCCTTACACATTGTAATGGTTGAATGATTATGGGGAGATAAAAGTGACTTAACAAGTAAAGATAGCATTTTCCATAGGCAAATATAAAGATGAAGTATTGTGTGATGTAGTGCCTATGCAAGCTTGTCTTTTGGGGCATCCTTGGCAATATGATAAAAGGGCTAATCATAATGGGTTTTCTAATAGATATTCTTTTATAGTGAATGATGTACCCATTACCCTTAAACCTTTAACTCTAAAGAAGTGTATGAGGACTAAAAAGTCCTAAAGCAAAGATTTGAAGAGTTTGAAAAAGAAAAAGCAATAAAAAAAGAGAAAGAGAGTTTGCATAAAAAAGAAAAGGAAAACAAGCAAAAGGAGAGTTGTGAGAAAAGCAATGAGAGGAGTGAGCAAAGAGTGGAAAAAGGAGAGCTTGAGGGGATACACAATGAGGAAAAGAAGAGTGATGCATATGCAAAAGGAGAGTTGAGTGTGAATGAGGTAAAACAAGAGAGAAAAGCAAGTTTTTATGCAAAAGAAAAAATGTGAGGAAATGTGAGGAAAGCTTTACTTTTAAGGCAACCTATGCTTGTACTTTTTTACAAGGAATCTTATTTGAGCTCTAACGATCTTGACCCTTCTTTGCCTATTTCTTTTGTAAGATTATTGCAGGAATTTCAAGATGTGTTTCCTGATGATATTCTTAGTGGTTTGCCACCAATAAGAGGAATAGAGCATCAAATTGACTTTGTACTTGGTTCTATAATTCTAAATAGACCCACGTATAGATGCAATCCTGAGGAAACCAAGGAGTTGCAAAGGCAAGTTGAGGATCTTATGAACAAAGGTTACATTAGAGAAAGCATGAGCCCGTGTGCCGTTCCAGTTTTACTTGTGCCTAAGAAGGATGGAATTTGGAGAATGTGTGTTGATTTTCAATTAATAAAAAAATGGTAAAGTATCGTCATCCTATTCCTAGGTTAGATGATATGCTTGATGAGTTACATGGGGCTGTTATATTTTCCAAGATTGATTTGAAAAGTAGTTATCATCAAATTTGATTGAAAGAGGGTGATGAGTGGAAAACTGCGTTTAAAATAAAATATGATTTATATGAGTGGTTAGTCATGCCTTCTGGTTTAACTAATGCACCTAGCACTTTTATGAGATTAATGAACCATGTTTGCATGCTTTCATTGCAAAATTTATGGTTTTTTATTTTGATGATATACTTATATATAGTAAATCTTTAAAAGAGCATATTGAGCATGTGCATTTGGTTTTGGAAGTGCTGCGTAAGGAATGTTTGTATGCTAACCTCAAAAAGTGTAGTTTTTGCACACATAAGCTTGTTTTCTTAGGCTTTGCTATTAGTGCAAAAGGAATAGAGGTAGATGAAGAGAAGGTCAAGGCAATTAAAGATTGGCCTACGTCTAGAGGAGTTGGTGATGTGTGAAGTTTTCATGATCTTGTAAGCTTTTATAGTTGATTTATAAGGGATTTTAGTACCATTGCAACACCATTGACAGAAGTCATCAAGAAAAATGTTGGCTTCAAGTGGGGAGAAGCACAAGAATAAGCATTTAACATGCTTAAGGATAAGTTGACATCTGCTCCTTTACTTACTCTACCTAACTTTTCTAAAACATTTGAAATTGAATGTGGTGCTTCAGGTTTGGGAATTGGGGCTAGTGTAATGCAATATGGACAATCAATTGCTTATTTTAGTGAAAAATTAAATGGTGCAAGCTTGTAGTACCCCACTTATGACAAAGAGATGCATGCCTTAGTTCGTACTTTGGAGACATGACGACATTATTTATTGCCTAAAGAGTTCGTGATACATATTGATCATGAATCCTTGAAGCACTTGAAGAGGCAAAACAAGCTTAACAAATGACATGCTAGGTGGAGTGAATTCATTGAGTCATTTCCTTATGTCATTAAATACAAGCAAGGTAAAGAGAATGTTGTGGCTATTGCACTTTCAAGAAGGTATACTTTACTTGCTTCTTTAGATGCCAAATTGCTAATATTTGAATACATAACAGAGTTGTATGAGAATGACAGTGATTTTGTTAGTGTTTATCATGCATATGAAAATATTGCTTTTGAAAAGTGCATGATGGTTACTTGTTTAAAGAGAAACGGTTGTGTGCTCCTAACTGTTATATGTGTGAATTGCTTGTTCGTGAAGCACATAAGGGTGGTTTAATGGGACATTTTGGTATAGCCAAGACTTTTGATGTTTTACATGATCACTTTTATTGGCCTAACATGAAAAAAGATGTTAGAATTTATGATAAGTGCATTGTGTGTAAACAAGATAAGTCTAAGTTAAAACCACATGGTTTGTATATGCCTCTACCCTTGCCTAGTTCACCTTAGATTGATATTTCCATGGATTTTATGCTTGGTTTGCCTAGGACTAGGTAAGGACATGATTCAATATATGTTGTTATAGATAGGTTTTCTAAAATGGCTCACTTTATAGCATGTAGAAAAACTAATGATGCACCGCATGTTGCGGATTTGTTCTTTAAAAAGATTGTTCATTTGCATGGCATGCCTAGAACAATTATGAGTGATAGAGATGCTAAGTTTTTAAGCTACTTTTAGAAGACTTTGTGGGGTAAATTGGGAACTAAACTTTTATTTTCTACAACATGTCATCCACAGACTAATGGGCAAATTGAGGTAGTTAATAGAACTTTATCTCAATTACTAAGAACCATGGTTATGCATAATTTGAAGTCATGGGAAGATTGCTTGCCACATATTGAACTTGCTTATAATTCTAGTGTGCATTCTTCTACTAATTTCTGTCCTTGTGAGATTGTTTATGGTTTTATTCCATTGAGTCCTTTAGATTTGATTTCTTTACCTTTGAGTGAACAAGTAAATCTAGATGGAAAGAAGAAGGTAAAATTTGTGAAGTCCTTACATGAAAAGGTGTGAGCAAATCTTGAAAGAAAGAATGAGCAATATGCCAAACTTTCAAACAAGGGGGATGTAAAAGTTTTATTTGAATCAGGTGATTGGGTTTGGGTGCATTTGTACAAAGAAAGATTTCCCACTCAAAGGAAATCTAAGTTGATGCCATGTGGTGATGGACCCTTCCAAGTGTTAGAGCGCATCAATGACAATGCTTACGAGATTGACTTACCCGGTGATTATGGTGTAAGTGCTACATTTAATGTTACTAATTTATCTTTTTTTTTTTATTTTGATGTAGGTGCTGATTCGAGGATGAATCATCTTGAGGAAGGGTGGAATGATGCAACCAAGCTAAGCAAGCCCATCAAACCAAGTGATCCATTACATTATGAGGGACTAATGACAAGATCAAGGACAAAGAAGTTCAAACAAGCATTGAAATATTAAAAAGTGAGGTTTTTCCTTATACTTTGTTCTTTTGAAACTTTGCAAGTTTACTTGAATTTTTTCACATCTACCTTTCATTACAATTGCTAGGTTAGACTTAGAATTGTATGATTATTCATCTTTTAATAGCTAAGTATCTTGCTTAAATTTAATAAGCAAGGGGTTTAGCTCCATTAACACAACGTATCCTTGATGATCCTTGGGTTGGATGTGCATTCTATCTCTGTTATAAGTTGGGTTCATATCATTTTATATTAGTCTCAATGTTCTAGAGTTCCACTTTGACTGATCATGAGTTAAGAGAGGCTCTCTAGGGATTCAATGATTTATCTTTGCTTGAGCATTCTTATAGTTATTAGAGATATATTCAGGAGCATCTCTTGGAGCATATTCCTACTGATCCTTCTATGGTATATTTATCATCACTCTTTCTTTCATTACTTCTCATATTATTGACCATCTTTTGCTTTTACAGCTTGTAGGAGTAGATTCTACTCTTGCTAAAGTTATAGTTGATGTTCCAAATGATATTTCAAATGAGGTTATAGAGATGGATACTGAGTATAAGGAGTTTGAGCTTCCTATCTAGCCTCTTAAGGTTACCCAGGGTAAGACTTTTATGAGTACTACCATTGGTGATATCTCCTTATTAGATAGACCTATGATTTATTGGGCTCCTCTATTCTAGAATCCTATTAAGCATTAGGTTCACATTGATAGCCAATACAAGAAAATAGATCTTTAGCAACCATAATTTTGCGAAAGGCATATAAAGTGGTCATAATAAATACACCAATTATGACTGTAATTTAATTTGAATTAAAAAATAAATATTTTCAACCGATAATATTTCTGTTCGCTATTTATTAATAAATACTATCTCAAATAGCCAAAATAAAGAAAGGGAACTTATACTGTTATTTGATATTTCCCTTTAAAACACAAATGGAAATAAGAAAACATAATAAAATAATAAAACCAATTTATGGGTCTGCTTTAAAATTTTCTTTAACCTAAACTACATAACCATCAATTTCACTCTAAGCCACTCGTTACTCTCCCTTATAATTTACCCATTTTTTTATTTACTTTTTAAATCTTGATAATTCTTAAATATAAACATAAACATAAATGCAAACTCAAACACAATCTTTGTCAAAATTTCCATCAAATAAATAAGAGAAACCCTCTTAAAGGATTAGATAATAATGGGAAGCCCCAAATCATAATTAAAACCCTCTACCTCAATCTCTGCCTCCAAATCTAAAATCCTAAGTACATTTAAGGTTCTTAGTATGAATGGTATAGTTGAGGTCCTCCAACCTCCTAAAAATTTCATCATTTTCAAATTAAAATCCATTACTTCTTCCAACGATAAGGTTACTCTTATTGGATACTACCCTATTTCTCTATATTTTAATCTCTCTTTCTTTGTCTTAACAATGCCATCTCCTGATATAGAGTTACAAACATCCACTACTTCTGCATTCTCAATTGAGTCTATTTTAATATGTAATCTTTGAATTGATCTTTGCAGCTTTTCTTGATTTTTGATATAGAATTTACTAATTTTTATGTGCTTAGGGTATGTTTTATTTTGTATTTTCTTGGTGTAAAGATTATGAAATTGCTGATGCAATCAACCTTGATCATTGTGAAAAGTTCTTGAATCAAATGCTTGTTACCTTTTGCCAAAGATCCAATGCATTTCTCATTTAATATTGGCTTTGCTTTTATTGTAATTCTTAAAGAAATAATTTTTGGCTTAGGTTTAAATAATTTTTGAGTTGAGTTCTGTTTAGTCAATTCCTGTGATTTGGAAAGTCCATAATTGCTAGAATTCTATTAAAAAAAAGCCATTTTAGGTGTTTAAAACAAAGCAATAATAGCAAATGGATCCTTCGTTTTTTCATTTTAAATTTGTACTTTCAAATATGAATTTAGACAAATTTACTCATCTAAATATCATGCAAATGCTCCAAACATAATTTGAGTGGTAGAATTAATTAAGTAATATAGATATATTCATTTCATATTTTGGAAGGCATGACTATAATGTATCCATTTTCTTTTATCTATTTTCAGTTTGCATAAAGCCTTCTCTTGTTTCTTTTGGTCAATTTCTCTGCATAATTATCACTGGATGATTAAAGGTTTTTGTCATGGCTAGTCAATATAGTCATGGTCTTTTATATAATTTTGTCCCTATATTTTCATGTTAATGCAAGAAAAATCACATCTTCCCCCTTTATGTTGGAACATAATTGATGTTCTATATATATAGATATTTGTCTTTTAAAGTACACTTAAAAATTTGAAACCATATACACCATATGCATTAATTATAACCATAATTACATTATATTACAAGATCATGTCATTGAGTGACTACTGATTATTCATAATAATAGCTTGAATTATTAATTGATTTATGCTAGCTAACCCCTTTTTATGTTAACTTGCAATGCAAAACAAGTCTACCCCTCCAGCCAACCAATTTCCCTTTTTGTGTAACTTGTAATGTAAAACCTATATATATAAACATAAATTTACTCTCCTAGCTCATGAAATTGATAAATTATAACTAAAATTAATTACAAAATTCAAACTTAATATAGTAAATAAATTATTTTAAGATTATTAATTAATTTTGTGCCATATAATTTGAATTAATTATTAGCCATTTTAAGAAAATGATAAGATTTCAAAAAGTCCATACATACATACATACATACATACATACATACATACATACATATATATATATATATATATATATATATATATATATATATATATATATATATATATATATATATATATATATATATATATATATATATATATATATATACACATTTACTCTCCTAGCTATTATATGCCAAAATGTAGTTTTTTGAAGTCTTATTGTTGGCATTCTTAAAGTGTCATTCTTGGCATTCTTGATTTCTTGTTAGTTATATGAGTAAAAGGAAAATGAAGAGTTCAAGATTTTGAGCTTTGAAACATTTTCTTGTTTTTTTATGTTGATTATTTTCTTAATACCCAACAATGATGTTAAATTTGTATCATCTTATGAAAAATTTAAAGTTGCAGGGCCTAATGATGAAATTTATGATTAATATGTTTGGAAACAAGCTTAAAAGCTTTGCAAGGTATTGAAATTTATGATTAGCTCATTCATTTCGCTCATTACATGGTATTTCTCTTAAATATAAGTCTTAATTATTTTTGTTTAGTCCTACTAAATTAACACAAACTTGTTTAGAATGGACTAGTATAGAAATGCGAATGAGAAGATCTATGCTGGAATTATGGGAAAGGATTCTATTTTAAACTGGTTAGTAGTGAAACACATAATTATTTAGTTAATTCTTCTTATTCCTTTGACTTTATTTGGACATGATAATTCATTTCATGCAAAACAAAAAATATTTGCCCCATATAATGCATATATGCCTACCTTGTGTTTCTATATTTTTCTTTTTCTGTAAAGTTATTTCTTCAGTCAGTTCTTAAAAAAAATGAATGTGTGAATGCTATTTCTTCTTTGCTCCTTAATATTTTTTGTTTGGCAGATTATAAGAAGTTTTGGACCTAACTAATTATTGAAGTTGTACATACCTGGTGCAATTGGTGGTTCCTTGTTCTATCTGGTGCATCATGGTTTTATGGCTTTATCAACAAAGGTATAATTGTTCCACAACAACCAGTCCACTATATAATTTCAGCATACTCATGGAGATAAGGACATGAAAGTTTATTGCAAATATTGTTTTAATGAAAATGAATGTAATATGTTTAAATCAGCATCATTTTGAATATTCCTATTAAATTCTAGTGAAAACATGTAGTGGCTCGTTCCTATCTTCTTGGGTTATTACCACTTTAACTCTAACCTAACTTTATTCTAATTATAGGGATATAGAATGTGGAAGGATCTTATATGAACCTTATATGAACCTTAACTATAACAAAGATAGAATGCCCATCCAACTTTGAAATCTAGCCCAAGATTATCAAAAAAAGGTTTTATTAATGGAACTAAATCTCTTGCTTATTAAATTGAAGCAAGACACTTAGTTATTAAAAAATGAACAATCACATAATTCTAAGTCTAATCTAACCTAGAAATTGTAAAGAAATGTAGAAGTGAAACAATTCAAGTAAACTTATAAAGTTTTAAGAGAACAAAGTTAAGGGAAAACCTCACTTAATTGATTAAAATTGTCTAATGATACATCAAATTCATTGTACATATATTTAGCCCTTATATAGACATGTAAACAATCTAATCCTTAAAGGAAATGGTTTTCTTCTTTATTCCTAAAGATACCTATATAGGAAAATCATTAACTAAGGAGGTTTCCTTTAAAAATATGATAACTAATGACAACTCATCTTTGAAAAGTCAAAATTGATAACTCATAACAACTAAATAAACAACTAATGAAAATTAAGTATGTTGACCCTTGACCTTTAACTTGTTGACTCTTTGACTTTGACTTGGAATATCCTTGAATCTTCCAACATCTTCTTGAATCTTCTTTATTGACTCCAAAATAGAAAAATAACTTGAAATTTTGTTCAATTCAAGCTAATTAATTTTAAAATAGGAAATTAAGCTAATTACCTTAAATTCTTTATCATGCGGCTCCAACCTTGTACTTGTAGTCAAATCCACTAACTTGCTTATAATGTGAAAGACAAATGAATTCAATGCTTGTTTGAACTTCTTTGTCCTTGATCTCGTCATTGGTCCCTCATAATGTAATGGATCACTTGGTTTGATGGGCTTACTTAGCTTTATTATATTAAGATCCTTTAAGAACTTTAGGATTGGTATGCTTTTGGAAGCTATTCATGACAAGCTCATCCTTTTCCTTTTTCTTTTTATTTAAACTAAGCATGTTTGTTCATACTGTAACCTAATTAATTATTTTCAATATCTGAAAATAATCTCAATTTTAAGGATTTTATGTTTTGGTGCTTTAAACCTTGAAACACTTTAACAAATAAGTTCAATAAATTGATAGCTGAAAGAAAATACAATGATCACAAAAGAAAAGAACTAGTGTTAATCCCTCATGTAATAACTTTTAATGTCATTTTAATTTCCATTTATATGGATGTCGAAGCATTTAAAATATAGTTCTGAATGTACGAGTAGGTTTAATTTTATTTTTAAACACCCCTTCATATTAATAGGTTGCAACAATTATGTCTTTAATTTACTATACTAATTGGAATACAAGGCTCAATTGAGTATAAAAGATGCATAAAATAATTTTTTATTTATCATTATGTTTTAATTTATCTTATTCTTATTGACTACATCATTTTTGACCCGGTTGTTATTAGGGTTTGGCAAGGTAAGAATGTCCTAACTATTGGTTGCATCATTTTTAGAGCCATTAGCCCTGCCCAATATACTCTTAGAACTATTCATGGTGATTTTCCAATTGACATTAGAATGTAAGTTCTTTGGCTTCCTATAGATGTAGAAAAAAAGGTTTAAATTTTAAAATTATTTCTTTTTGAGTTTGAGCCTGTAAGAGGATGATTGTTATAGCTTTTGCTCAATTAAATATAGACATCTTTAAACTTATCTCCTCCTATTTTTTTTAGAACCATCTCTATATTCTTAAAGGTGGTAATTACTTTTACTTTATATGAATGTTATCCATGGGAGTTAGTCAATTGAGAGTGCTAAAAAATATTTCTAAATGGCTATTTAAGACTTTAAATTATTGGAAGTGTGTTATAGTCTTAAATGGACTTATGTATATGATCAAAATGAATGGTACAAGTGACTAGAGATATTAGCATATCTTATATAAGAATTTGCATGCCATGACTACTCTTGCAATGTCATTCTATTTTTCTAGGATCATTGACAAAGGAAAAAAATAATTAACTTAGTAATTTAAAATCTCTTTTATTTGTTTTAATTTCTATTTTTTCATTTTTATAGCTATCAAGGACTCACAAAGGTGGTTTGTATAACTTTTTTTTAACATTAGCATTTATTACAACTAATTAAAGATGTTAGATTTTTATTTTTTTTATTGACAAATGATATGATGTTTGATTGATCATATTGTGTTTTTTTCAATATTAATTTTTATAATTTTAGATTGAAAATATTGATGTAATACAATTATTTTAGCATAAATAAAATTGTTATTATGTATATTCTTCAAGTGTGTTGTTTATAAATGTATGATTTTATTTTAAACTAATTTCATAAATAATATGTTAAATAAAAGTAAAAAAAATAAAAGAAAAATAAAAAAATCTAAAAGGTTTGAAGTGACTACAATATTTGCGACACAAAATTTGGTCATTAATAAGTGAATTTATGGTATTAACCATAGTGGTCATAAAATATACTTATTGCGACTGTACTGCATCTTTTTGCTAAAAGGTTTTTATGACCTCTTACTTTTTCTAGTTGTAAAAGACTTTTTACGATGGGGCCAATTGCGACCGCAAGTGACTGGCATTTTTTAGTCATAAATTATCTCTAGTGACTAGATTTTCTCTTTGTTGATGAGCATTTTTTTGCAGTGAGCTTTACTCCTACCTTCACTCCTTTAAGTGCTTCACATCTTCAGCTACTTCACATATGAGTATTATGGGCCATTTACCTATATAAACTACAACACTAATTACTAATGTTAGTAAAAATTTACATTTAAGGTCCCTTGGACATAAAATACCTGTATGGCCTTGCCTCATCTTATAAACTATTTATTATTCAAGTTATAAACAACTGGCTAGCAAGTATTTCACACGTATATGCAAATGTATGCATGACATGTATGATTCTAACTACTCTTTTATGCTCGTAGATTGGAGCATGAGAATGAGGTGTTTTGTTATAGCTTATAAATTTAAGCATTAGACACTTCGATATTGATACTTCAGGTGCTAGTTCTCCTTATACAGCTCCTCAAACTGATGATCGGGCTAACGAGTGGAGTCCATGGCCTAACATTGAAGCTCCTTGATTAATTGATGCACTGTTGAACTTTTTCTTTGCAACTACTTTTACTGTATGATAACTGATGCATCTGCATGCTTGTAGTTAATTCTTTTCACCCTAAAACCCTTGAACTAGCTTTTACGCTTTAGTCTTTCAGTGCAGAATTATAATTTTCCCCTAACTTATTTGCATTTTTGCCCCTGGTATCTAATATTTTTCCTTTATAGAGATGGTGACATTAGAACCATAGAGAATAGAATCAGTCTCATGCCTGTCATTCTGATTGAATTCATCAATTTTTTTTTGAAAATCTTCTTTTCTTCTAGTGTAAAACTAAAATCTATTATTATTATTTTTCTTTTTTTCTTTTTTCTTTTTCTTTAATTTCATTTTTCCTTTTTTCTTTTCTTCTTTTTATGCCTTTATTTTTGCTTAAAATGCCCTTTCAATTTTTTAACTTAGCAAGCTTGAACTAATTTTTACCTAAGCCGCCCTTGCTAGTTTTCAACTTAGCGAGCTTGAATTTTTCTCTTTTTTCTAAGATTTGGTTGTTAAAGAAGTTTATTTAGCTCACTCCTCTTATTGACCCTTTGACTTACCAACCCCATTAGTTACAATCTCGTGCATTAAAGATGCAAAGGAAAATCCATAAGAGCTAAAAGGAATCTAGGCTACCAAGCCACGTAGATTCTCAAAATGTAATAGGACACTAAACTTATAATTATAGAGGGATGACGTGAGGAGAAAATGTAGCTAGAATAATGATCTCATAACTCTAATTTTTTTGTAGCTTTCATTATGTTTCATCTTTCTAATTAGGTACTTATGCAATATGATAAAGATAAATATGCAATATTTGAACAAAATTTCAAATTCAACTTTATTCATTCACTAGGGCAAAGATGAGTACATTAATTACATCACATAATACAACTCTTGTTATCAGTGAGTCCTTCAATATTTTCTAACTGAATATTTTTTTCTCACTTTTATTTCCTTAATTTTTGCCTGAGTAGCCCTTTATGGGTTTTCTAATCAGTAGGATGCTAATTTTTATTTTCCCTAAATTTTTCCTATTAGCCTTTTACGGGTTTTATGAGCAGTATGAATGCCCTAACTTTTGTCTAACTAACATTTTTAGGTTCTCTAACCAATAAAATTTTATTTCATTATATTTTTATTATTTTTTTTAGTTTTCAAGGATAGTATTTCTTGGTATAATACAAATTGATGGGCTTTATGAACTCATCCCCTTTACAATACCCTTAGGCAAAATTTGTCTAACCAAATAATGGCTTTTCTAGTTTAGCTTGAATTTTCCTCATTGATTTAACACCATAGCTTGTGCTTGTGTCAAAATTAGATTTCCAACTTTCATATTCCCAGACTTTTTTTTATTGAATTCCCTAATTATCCTTCATCGATACACTTGAGTGTGGAATGAAGCATCACTTTTGTGCCACAACTCTCAAGGATATCATTTTAACTTCTATAGGTAGCACAACTTTACTCCCGTACATAAGTAAGAATGATGTTTGACCTATTAAAGTTCATATTATGGTTTGATATATCCATAAAGTAAAAGGAATATACTCGGGCCAGCCTTTAGAAGGATTTTCATGACATTCTTATTAGTTACTTCAAATGCTCTACTTGTTTATGTTAGGTTGGTATGATGAAGACTTGTGATGTTCAATCCTATATTTTTGTAGTAAAGTTATTATCTTTACTTGGACCTATAGATAATATTTTATTTATATACCTAGTTATGTATTTTATCCCTAGTGTACTTGTGTAATTGGCTTCATCACTATCTTTTTTTTTTATCATTTTAGTTTAAGTCATGGAAGCTGCTGCTCAATTGACCTTTTTTTGGAACAAATAGGAATGAAGTGTTTTGTAATTATTTTGCAAGCCTTAGATCAAGCAAATACTACCCTTGTTCTTTTTTCTATTTTTTTCTTAAGGAAAAGTATGGACAAGCAACCTGTGGTTCCACAGTTTTAGAGTTTTAAGTATGTGTTTCATTTTTTGATAATTTTGGTCCTGTGTTTTCATTGTTTTACAATTTCTAGTATATGAGGCTAACACCATTAAATAAGTGAAACACATATACTAAAAATTGTCAAATGACGACAAACATAGGACCAAATTATCACAAAAAGTGAAACATATACTTAAAATTACAAAAAATCAAAACCACAAGGTCATTTTCCATACTTCCCCTTAAATGTTTTTAGTTGGGTCATACAATGTGTTAGACTCATTTAACGAGGTTAGACTCGTATACTGAAAATTGTCAAATGGTGACAAACATAAGACCTAAATTGTCATAAAATGAAACACATACTTAAAACTCTAAAATTGTGAAACCACGGGGTAGTTTTTTGTACTTTCCCCTTTTTCTTATTCTCTTGAATTTTCCCTCTCTTTAGGAGTTATGTCATATGATATAGGAATGTTCTTTGAATTTTACATTTGTGCGCCCATGCTAAATGAATCTAATTGAATTGAATATATATCAAATATGCACATGTGATCAATATTATAATTCATAATATCATCAGGATGTACATCACACAAGTACACTAAATTAGAATTTATATCATCGATTATTAAAACAAAAAAAAGTTCTTAAGAAAATTAAAATGTTATTCAAAGAAAATAGTAATAAAATTATTATCAATTCTAGATGCTAAGGATGCTAAGACTCATTATAGCTCTCTTTCAGGTGGCAGACTTAGCATCTATTCTTGCATTTCCTTAGTGACTTCCTTAATCATCTCTTCCTTAGTCCCCCTTCATAGATAGCTAGGAGCTCTAGGCATCTTACTCTTCTTAGGGTCATAAGGAGATTTCTTAGTGGGTTTCATATTAAGATCTTTGAAGGAATTTAGCATTTCCCTTTTCACTAATTCCTAAGTTGATTATCATTGTGGCTAGGGAAGATACATTCTTATGCTTTGGAAATAGATAATTTTTTGTGCTTGGGTTTGGGTTTTACTTTTTTGGGTCTAGAATGAATTAATTACACACACCAAAATATGAGTTGAAGCATGGTGTGAGCATGAAACCAATTAGGCTAAATTTTAAAAAATTTTCCTAGGGTGTAACCTTTGCATTAAAGCAAGCATTCTAAAAGCTATTAAGATCACAACACATAGAATTTACATAACTAATTACTTGCATGCTTAATAAACAACATAAGTCAAAGATTAACTAATATGATCCTAATGCGATCCAAGATTTAATTTTTATCAATTCATCTTTTGGTAGCTTGCTTTAGCATTTTGGTGTGTGTAATTCAAAATGCTATGGAAAGATGACACATAATGATACAACTTTGATGAAGAAAGTTAGAGTAATTCAATCGTCTTTATAGGCTAAAATTATGAAAGATTATCAAGTCATGTACAATACTGGGTAGACTAAAGATACATTAGTAAATGGGTCGTATCTCTCCTAATATAGATCCAAATGGAGCAATTCAAGATATTGGTTAATATGAACCCTAAAAGGGATTCAATGTGCAAGCTGGAGCCAAATAATGAAGAATTTAAGCTAATTAGATTAATTTTCTATTCTAAAATTAATTAGTTTGATATGGACAAATTTTGATTTATTTTTCTATTTTAGAGTCAATAAGAAAGATTCAAGAAGATTCAAGAAGATGTAAGAAGATTCAAGGATATTCCAAGTCAAAGTCAATAAGTCAACAAGTCCAAGTCAAAGAGTCAACAAGTCAAAGTCAAGGGTCAAGGGTTAACATCCTACATGGCATGTGACATGGCATACTTCAATGCTTAGTTGTCATGAGTTGTCATTTTCCTTAGTTGTAATGAGTTGTCATTAGTTATCAATTTTATCTTTTTAAAGATGAGTTGTCATGAGTTGTAATTAGTTGTCAATTTTAACTTTTCAAATATGAGTTGTTATTAGTTTTCTTATTTTTAATATACTTGAATCTTCTTACATCTTTTAGAATCTTCCTTATTGACTCTAAAACAGAAAAATAAATCAAAATTCATCCATATCAAGCTAATTAATTTTAGAATAGGAAATTAAACTAATTAGCTTGAATTCTTCATTATTTGGCTCCAGCTTGCATATTGAATCCCTTTTAGGGTTCATATTACTACTTAAATTTTACATCAAGGCCTATAACTTTTATGTTTTGGGTTTGTGTCAATTCGGCCTTCATCATGGTGAAATGTGCATAACAACATGCTACATATGTTAATCCAGATGTAATCAGGATTATATTTTATTATTTAGGTAGAATTATATTTTCTTGTTAAATAAGGATTTTATTTTCTTGTTTAGTTAGGATATTAATTAGGTTTTATTTAGGGTTTCTTTAAGGCTATATAAAGGTTTTATTTTATGTAACTTAGGGAGATTATTATTCAAAATTGATTTTTTAAAACCTAAAGGCTATTTTGCTTTTATCTTTGTGTTCTTATGTAGAATACATGCTTTAAGGAGCATTTAAGTAGATTGATCATCTTCTTGTGGAATGTTTTAAAATTAGAATTTAGAAACGAGTTTTCTTTATTCTAATTCTTTGATTATCTAAGTAATCTGATTTCTAACCATTTTAGGGGTTGTTGTTGAATTGACTATTGGGGTTTTCAAGTTAATGCTTTGGGAGTTCAAATACATAAAGGGCTTCATTCTTATGTTTTGTTCCTTGTTCTTGTTTTTCTTTAATTCAATCAATTGTTTGCATTCTAAAATTTAGATTTGTGTTTATAGTTAAAGGTTTATAAAAGAAAATTTTCATGCAAAAAAAAGGAAAGAAGAAAGAAATTTGAAAAGAAAGTGATTACAAAGGAAGAATTAAGATTCTTGAGTGATTTATATCCTAATAAGGTCTGATTTGCATATCCTTCCATTCCTTGCTCATTAAGGAATATTGTTTGAGTGATTAATATCCTAATAAGGCCTGATTTAGATTTCCTAATCTTATTTGGTTTATAATTAACATATCTAAATATATCTTATTATATCTTGTATTCCTTGTTTATTAAGGATTTTGCATATCTTTACAATACTTCTTCATTAAGGAATATTACTTATTGAGGCAAATTTATTTTTCTTCTTAAAATAACTTCTAAATTCATTTTCTTTTCTATTCTAGAAGATCTTTATATTTTTTTCACATGTATTTTGCATCTATTTGAGTTTTTCTAATTTATTGCTTCTGAATTGTCTTTTTTTTTTTTTTTGGTGATCGAAGTGCTTCAAACTTGTTTTGTGAATTTCAATTTTGGAATTCTACTTGAATTGCTTCAAATTATTTGAATTATTCAAAATGTGTGATTTGCCTAAGAACATGAAAGAAATTAGCTCGAATGGTATGAGGAAACCCGTAAGTGAAATTTTTTTTGCTTAAGTTAAACACGAGTGACCATCCCCATCATTTGAGTGCCAACACATAAAGGAGTGCTTATGAGGTCCTTGAATTATTTTTCTTTATTTTCTAACATTTTTTTGTAGCAATGTCAAACCAAATGGACATTATGGACATACCTTATTTTCATGATAGAAAAGATCCTTACTTGAAATGGGTGTAACAATGGAGGAGATATTTGATTCTCTTAAAATATCTTATGATTTCCAAAAATGTAGAATTTCTTCTTGTAAATTTTTTAGTCATGCTACTATATGGTAGGAAGATTTCATGTTGTTGAGGAGAATGAATATGTATAGTGAGGTTAGAAATTGGGAAGTAATGAAAAAGTATATGACTAGGCATTATATTCCTCAAGATGTTAGGGATAAATTCTATGTTAAATTGTAGAGGTTTAAAAAATGTGATTAAATGTGTGTTGATGAATATATTAAAAAGTTTAAGTTGTTTGTAATAGTAAGTGATGTAGGTGGTTCGAAAAGGTGGTAGGTTACAAAATTTATCAATGGGCTTAAACATGAGATTGCTAAAAGATTGGAGATGGATGTACGATTTGAACCTTCTATATCTTTAAAGGTAACAATTAAATATGCTTTGGAGTTTGAAAAGATAGTTAGTTTTTTTAAGAAAATAATAGTGTGTAAAACCAAGAAGAATGAAAGTGTTGAATTCATTGAAGTGGTTGGGCAATAAGTTAAAGTGAGAGTAAGGAGGAGGAGTGCCAAATTGAAACCTCACTACCTAAGATAGCTTTTGAAGACCCATGCATTAATTAACATAGTGAAGAGTTTCCATCTTCATTTAGGAATACTTTGGAGAGGGAAACCGATGAAGTTAAGATAAAAGAAGATATTGAGGTGAGTGTTGAAAATGAGTTGAGTGAGAAAAGTGAGGAAAATGGGAAACACTTGGTGAGAGAAAACAAGCTAGACATGAGTGAAAAGAATATTAATGTAAAAAATTATATGGAAAGGTAACACATATTTCTACAACTTTGATGAAGAAATTTAGAGTTAATTCAATTGTTTTCATGGGCTAAAATTATGAAAGATTATCAGGTTGTGTACAATACTGGGCAGACTAAAGATATATCAGTAAATGGGTTGTATCTCTCTCAATATAGATCCAAATGGAGCAATTAAAGGTGCAACTTAAATTTTACATCAAGGGCTATAACTTTTATGTTTTGGGTTTGCATAAATTCGGCCTTCATCTTAGTGAAAAGTATACAACAACATGCTACATATGTTAATCCGAATGTAATCAGGATTATATTTTATTATTTAGATAGAATTATATTTTATTATTTAGGTAGAATTATATTTTCTTGTTTAAGAAGGATTTTATTTTCTTGTTTAGTTAGGATATTAATTAGGTTTTATTTAGGGTTTCTTTAAGCCTATATAAAGGTCTTATTTTATGTAAATTGGGGAGATTATTATTCAAAATTGAAGTTTTAAAACCTAAAGGTTGTTTTGCTTTTATTTTTGTGTTCTTGTGTAGAATACATGCTTTAAGGAACATTCAAGAGGGTTGATCATCTTCTTATGGAGTGTTTCAAAATTGGAATTCAAAAACGAGTTTTCTTTATTCTAATTATTTGATCATCCAAGTAATATGACTTTTAACCATTATTAGGGGTTGTTGTTGAATTGACTATTAGGTTTTTCAAGTTAATGCTTTCAGGGTTTGAATATTTAAAAGGGTTCTCAAGCTTATTCTTGGAGGTTCCGTATCATTAATAAAACAACCAAAACATAAAGCATAATAAGAGACCTACATTTAGAGTTTAGTAACACTTACAAACTCTAAATGTCAGTAGGATGCTCGATAGGCTTTAGGAAATGGTTGATAAAAATATACAAGCTCCTAGCTCCCTAAGTGTAAAGCCTCTATCTTGAAACACACAAGTGCACTGAAATGACTCCAAGCTTTTGAAGAATCTCCAAGCTCCTCCTTAGTGGTGACTCTAAAGCTTTTTAGAGCTCCTCTCTTTGCTTGGATGATATAAGACTTCTTGCCTCCTTTGGATGTGACCTTCACTTGCATAACTCTTGTACAAAGGACAATGACAATGGACTTGTGAAGAAACATAACTCTTGTATCTCTTACTCATACACTCACAACACTTAGAAGAAAGATGAAGAAGAAGACTCCACTCTTATTTTCTCTCTTAGTGTTTTCTCTCCAATATAAGTGGTAAGTCAAGTATCAAGTGTGTAGAGAAAATTTGCTAACTTAGTATATATATGTAATTGCATGTGTAGAGATTCTCCACTAACTCAAGCTTGAGTGTAGGATAAGCAATCTCATGCATGTGCTTGCCTTTTTCACTTTAAGTGTAAAATAAGCTACCTCATGCATGTAGAGATTGACCACTAACTTAAGGTGCATGCTTATGACACATCTCCATATTGTCAACCATGCAATTACATTGCATGTAAAGCAATGCTTATGTGGCAACCATGTCACATGCCTAGGTGGCACTTCCTTTAGTAAGTGGGCTTAGGCTTGGGCTCATTTAACTCTTAAATAGGCCTATCTCTACATCATCCACTAATTAGTCTTATGGGCCTTATTTAACACTTAAATAAAGCCCTTCTCACTAATACACTTAATTATCCAAAACCATTCATCATTTATTAAGCTACATATATATGGTCCATCTCATGGCCCATATCTAAACTAGTATTAGTGGCAAATATTAATTTAGTCCTTAAACTTAACATCACATATTCAATTAAGTCCAAATTAATATTTAATTAAATATTAATAGTCTTAATATTTGAATTAAATTTTGGGATATGCTAGATCCCTGCACATGTGAAAATTTAATTCAATTAATTAATTACTTTAATTAATAATCAAATTAATAGTTATCATTGTCGATGCTACTCTTATGTATGTGACTTACTAGGTTAAAATCCAAATGGCAATGGAAATAAATAATGTTAACTCTTAATATTGTTGGAAACTCTTTCCAAGCTAAATATGAAAATCCAAATTAATCACATTTAGTTTCTGATGGGAATTGTAGGTTTCATCAATTAACTCCCCAATAGCAAGAATACTATGATAAGTTGAATTGAAAGAAAACTAGAAATTACCAATTTAATCCACAAATTCGGATCGTTCAAAGATTGAAGTAAGAAGATAGATGCTACTTAACCCCTTTACCAACAAGGATAAAGATACTAAAATAGACTTTGAATTTCCTCTTATGCCACAAACAAGAAAGTTTGATAAATAACAAGAAAACAAAGATTTAGATTTTGACACCACAAGCTAGAATAAAGCTTGATAAGTCACAAAGTTTATGCAAGAAATTAAAGACAAAATTCCTCACAATAAAACTCAAACAAAGTTATAATTCATATATCAAATTCATTCATGCTACAAAAGAAAGAAAAGGACTTGTTTATATAAAGTACAAGTCCATGCTCACACTACTAAAATAGACTCACACACATAGGATTACTTTTACTCTTAAATGGCCTTAATAACCATTACCCACATTAATAGCCATTACTTGGTATTGATTACCCCATTAACTTTAGTAACCACTACCCATAATAATAGCCATTACTTGGTATTAATTACCCTATTAACTTGTATATGGTGGCTACATGTAACCCTAATTGTTATTAACACAAAAACAAGTTAAATATTATTCCTTGGGCCTCCATGGATGCCTTATTGGGCTGAAATTCTTGGGCTTTCCAAATGTCCTTAATTAAACCCAATATGGCTTCTTGAAGCTTCTTGGATTTAGACCTTGTGATTGGGCCTTCTTGTACTATTAATGGATCTTGGATCTCTTTAGGCTTTGAACTTGGATTCACATCACTCCCCCTTTCTTCAAAAGGATTTGTCCTCAAATCAGCTCCATCATCTTTATCACCTAAATCAAACAAAGACAAGTCACTAACATTAAATGTAGCACTAACATTGCCATACTCACTTGGAAGTTCTAGCTTGTAGGCATTATTGTTGATGCGTTGAAGCACTTTAAAAGGACCATCTCCTCTTGGCATAAGCTTTGATTTCCTTTGGTTAGGAAATCTTTCCTTCCTCAAGTGCACCCACACCCAATCTCCGGGCTCAAAAATGACTTGCTTCCTCCCCTTGTTGTGTTGCTTTTCATATTGGAGTGTCTTCTTCTCAATGTTTGCACGCACCCTCTCATGCAAAGTCTTGATGAACTCAGCTTTTTGTTTCCCCTCTAGATTAGCTTTGTCCAATGGCAATGGTAGCAAATCTAATGGAGTCATTGGGTTGAATCCATACACAACTTCAAATGGTGAGCAATTTGTTGAACCATGCACACTCCTATTGTAAGCAAATTCCACATATGGCAAACATTCTTCCTAATTCTTCAGATTTCTTTGGATGACAGCCCTCAAAAGTGTTGAAAGTGTCCTATTGACCACCTCCGTTTGTCCATCCGTTTGTGGATGACAAGTTGTAGAATACAAAAGCTTTGTCCCCATCTTTCCCCAAAGAGTCTTCCAAAAGTGACTTAGGAATTTGACATCCCTATCACTCACAATGGTCCTTGGCACTCCATGTAGCCTAACAATCTCCTTGAAGAATAGATTGGCAATATGGGTTGCATCATCCGTCTTGTGACATGGAATGAAATGTGCCATTTTGCTAAACCTGTCCACAACAACAAAAATGGAATCTCTCCCTCCCTTGGACCTAGGTAATCCTAAAATAAAATCCATAGAAATGTCTACCCAAGGTTCATTTGGTATGGTAAGAGGTGTATACAAACCATGAGGCATTGCTTTGGATTTGGCTTGTTTGCAAGTAATGCATTTCTCACAAATTCTCTTAACATCCCTTTTCATGTGTGGCCAAAAGAAATGGTCACCCAACACATCCAAAGTTTTCTTAATCCCAAAATGCCCCATTAAACCTCCGCTATGTGCCTCTCTCACAAGTAACTCTCTTAAAGAACTTTGTGGCACACACAATTTGTTTTCCCGAAAAAGAAAACCATCAAACTTATAGAACTTATCAAAACCCCCTTTCTCACATGCCCCATAAACATTAGAAAAATCAGGATCATTAGAATAAAGATCTTTGATGTATTCAAATCCTAATAATTTTGCATCAAGTTTAGAGATCAAGGCATACCTTCTTGACAATGCATCGGCCACCACATTTTCTTTCCCTTGCTTGTACTTAATGATGTACGGAAAGGATTCAATGAATTCCACCCATTTTGCATGTCTCTTGTTGAGCTTTCCTTGTCCTTTGAGATACTTCTAGGACTCATGGTTAGTGTGAATTATGAATTCTTTGTAACTAAGGTAATGCTGCCATGTCCTTAGAACCCTCACCAATGCATAGAACTCCTTGTCATATGTAGGGTAGTTTAGACTTGCTCCACTTAGCTTTTCACTAAAGAATGCTATGGGCTTGCCTTCTTGCATCAAAACTCCTCCAATACCTATGCCACTTGCATCGCACTCAATCTCAAAAGGTTCAGTAAAATTTGGCAAAGATAACAAGGGTGCAGAACTTAATTTGTCTTTTAGCAAGTTAAAAGCCTCATCTTTTTCATTTCCCCACTTAAAACCAACATTCTTTTTGATGCATTCAGTTAAAGGTGCAGCTATGGTAGAAAAATTTTTAATGAACCTTCTATAAAAGCTAGCTAAACCATAAAAGCTTCTTGCATCACTTATACTTGTGGGTGTTGGCCATTCTCTAATTACTTTTACCTTTTCTTGATCAACATGAATGCCCTTGTCATTGACAATATATCCAAGAAAAGAAATTTCATTAGTGCAAAAACAACATTTCTTTAGATTAGTATACAACTTCTCTTCTCTAAGCACATCAAAAACACAAGTCAAATGTTGTACATGCTAATCTAAATTTTTGCTATAAACCAAGATATCATCAAAATAGACAACAACAAATTTGCCTATGAATGCTTTTAAAACATGATTCATCAATCTCATGAAAGTGCTTGGTGCATTAGTTAAACCAAAAGGCATTACTAACCACTCATATAAACCATGTTTAGTTTTAAAAGTTGTTTTCCATTCATCACCTTCTCTCATTCTAATTAAATGATAACCAGATTTCAAATCAATTTTTGAAAACAAATATGAACCATGCAATTCATCCAACATGTCATCTAGCCTAGGAATGGGATGTCTATACTTCACCGTGATTTTGTTGATGGCACGACAATCAACACACATCCTCCAAGTTCCATCTTTCTTAGGCACTAACAAGACGGGTATGACACATGGACTCATGCTTTCACGAACATAACCCTTCTCCATAAGCTCACTCACTTGCTTTTGGATTTCCTTGGTCTCCTCCGGATTATATCTATATGCTGGTCTATTTGGAATGCTTGCTCCGGGTATGAAATCAATTTGGTGCTCAATGCCTCTTTTAGGTGGCAAACCATTTGGAATTTCTTCTGGGAATAAATCTTTATAAACCTGCAAAAGATCAACAACAACACTAGGCAAACCATTGGTTATTTCGTTAGAAATATGCAAAATCTCCTTGTACATAAGTACAAGCATGTGTTGCCTCAAAAGCATAGCTTCCTTCACATCACTCATTTTTGCATAAACACTCATTTTTCTTTCATTTGAACCTTCCTTGTTTTCTCTCACCATGTGTTTCCCATTTTGTTCAAGAGAATTGGAATTTTTAGGTTCACTCATCTCACCTTTTTCTTTACTCTTAAAGGTTTCCCTTCCCAAAGAATTTCCCAATGAAGAACCCATTTTTTCATATTGTTGCTTGATGCACATTTGGTCTTCAAAAATCTGTTTTGGAGTTAATGGTCCAAGGTTAAACCTTTTTCCATCCATAGTCAAAGTATACATATTTTTGAATCCATCATGATTAGCCCTTCTATCATATTGCCAAGGTCTCCCCAACAACATATGTCCGGCCAACATTGGTAACACATCACACAACACCTCATCCTTATATCTACCAATTTGAAAAGAAACTAGAACTTGCTTATTTACCTTTACAATTCCACTTTCATTAAGCCATTGCAACTTGTATGGTCTTGGGTGCTTGGTAGTAGGCAACTTCAATTTCTCCACTAGCAAAGTGCTTGCTACATTAGTACAACTTCCACTATCCATAATCATGTTGCACAACTTGTTAGAAATCAAACAATGAGTATGAAACAAATTTTCCCTTTGCTCCCTATGGACATCATGTTTATTTTGCAAACTCAATGTTCTTTGAACAACAAGATTATCTCCCTTAGCACATTCAACATCACTATAATCTTCTAAAGAAGGCATATCATCATTACTATCCCCCTCACTCTCTGATTCAATATCACCATCCCTTAGAATCATAGCTTTCTTATTTGGACATTCCCTAGCAATGTGCCCATGACCCAAACACTTAAAACATTTTATTCCCCTAGTTTGGGCTGGTTGATTCTCACCCTTTCCCTTATTACCCAAGTCAATTTTAGGTTTAGTTTCTTCCACTTTTGACTTATTAAAAGGTTTATCATCCTTTTTCCCCCAAGAAGTTTTCCAAGAAGAAGAAGAACCCACATTTGGTTTAGAATCATACCTCTTTCCTTTCAATTGTCTTTCCACTTTCATGGCCAAATTCACCATATCTTCAATCTCCATATAATGTTGCAAATCAACAACATCAGCAATGTTTTTGTTTAGCCCTCTCAAAAACCTTGCCATGGTAGCTTCACGATCTTCTACCACATTTGCTCTAATCATAGCCTTCTCCATTTCTTTGTGATACTCCTCCACACTCATGGATCCTTGAATTAGAGTTTGTAACCTTTGATGAAGCTCTCTATAGTAGTGGCTTGGAACAAACCTCTTTCTCATGATTTGCTTCATTTCCCTCCAAGACTCCATGGGTCTTTCTCCATATCTACGTCTTTCCTTGCAAAATTGATCCCACCAAACAATTGCATAATCACTAAACTCAACAGCGGTAAGTTTTACCTTTTTCTCCTCCAAATAATTATGACATTCGAAGATGAGTTCCACTTTCCTCTCCTATTCAAGGTACACATCTGGATCATTTCTTCCTTGGAATGAAGGAATCTTCATTTTGATGCTTCCAAGGTTGTGATCAACATCATCTTTAGGACGTCCTCTCCTAGCTTGTCTCCTAGGATTGATTTGTTGTCCCACCAAGGTGACTTGATCATCATCCAATTCATCCTCTCCTTCATAGTCCTCTTGGTCAATTGGTGGACGTCTCCTTTCTTTAGGCTCTCCTTGTAATTGGTTAAGGATGCCATCATGCCTCTCCAATTTCTTATTGACTCCCGCCATCATGTTAAACATTCTTTCGAATTGTTGTTGCATAGCTTGAATCACATGATCATTTGTAGAAGAAGAACTTGTGTCTTTTGACATGATTGTAAAACCTAAAATTTTAACAAAAGAAAATAGAAAAAAAAACAATCTCACAATACTCCCTCACGTGTTTCACTCAAAATTGATGTATACCACTCGTGTTTACACTCAATTTTGGCTTTTTCTCTAATGATCTCACACTCTTGCCTTTTACCTCTCAAATTTGCCTTTTGATTTCTTAGATTAACTAAGTTTCTCAATCAAACAAAATTCAAGAATGTAGTAATCAATGATAAAAAATAAGGTAGGCTAACAAGAAAATAATAAGGTAGGCTTAAAGGAAAGAACAATTTGTAACAAATAGGCTAATAGAAATGAAAAACAAAGATAGATTATCAAAGAACACAAAGAGATAGAATTATAAAGATAGATCTCAATGGAATATGAAGAGTCAATTTTTTTTTAATGTAAACTGAGATCTAACATAGGAATATCAAAGATAACATATACTTTTTTTTATGGACGAATTTTTTTATTTTTTTTTTTGATATCTGCAAACAAAATCTTGAGATAAGAAGAATAAAGATAAAAAAAATAACAAGAATAATAGATAGCAAGAAAGGTGCAAAATATAAGATGAACACAAGATATTGAGAACTAAAAGATAGTTTTGGATACGCAAACCTCAATCTTAAGCCAATGCTCTGATACCACTTATGATGGGAATTGTAGGTTTCATCAATTAACTCCCCAATAGCAAGAATACTATGATAAGTTGAATTGAAAGAAAACTAGAAATTACCAATTTAATCCACAAATTCGGATCGTTCAAAGATTGAAGTAAGAAGATAGATGCTACTTAACCCCTTTACCAACAAGGATAAAGATACTAAGATAGACTTTGAATTTCCTCTTATGCCATAAACAAGAAAGTTTGATAAATAACAAGAAAACAAAGATTTAGATTTTGACACCACAAGCTAGAATAAAGCTTGATAAGTCACAAAGTTTATGCAAGAAATTAAAGACAAAATTCCTCACAATAAAACTCAAACAAAGTTATAATTCATATATTAAATTCATTCATGCTACAAAAGAAAGAAAAGGACTTGTTTATATAGAGTACAAGTCCATGCTCACACTACTAAAATAGACTCACACACATAGGATTACTTTTACTCTTAAATGGCCTTAATAACCATTACCCACATTAATAGTCATTATTTGGTATTGATTACCCCATTAACTTTAGTAACCACTACCCATAATAATAGCCATTACTTGGTATTAATTACCCTATTAACTTGTATATGGTGGCTACATGTAACCCTTAACACAAAAACAAGTTAAATATTATTCCTTGGGCCTCCATGGATGCCTTATTGGGCTGAAATTCTTGGGCTTTCCAAATGTCCTTAATTAAACCCAATATGGCTTCTTGAAGCTTCTTGGATTTGGACCTTGTGATTGGGCCTTCTTGTACTATTAATGGATCTTGGATCTCTTTAGGCTTTGAACTTGGATTCACATCAGTTTCCATAAGTCATGAGTGACCCCCAACATAGATGTCACAACTACCCAATTGGAAATGAATGCTATTCATAGATTCATAAGAACCATATAACATAATTACTGTGCACTCAAAGTCCTTTTATTTCAAGATCCTAACATCAGCTAAAGTCATGGTCAATCAAACTTTAATGGCCTCGATCATATGGCCTCATCTTTAGTTTAATTCTCAATAAAACATGACTTATACTAGAAATACTTTCTGGCATCGAAAATCTTTTCAAGTAAGTCAAGTTTGACCTAGCCAGGTACTTATTCATTAAGAATCACTTAGATAGTGTAGGATCTTATCCTCTAGGTAATGAATTCCATCTTGGCTGATCACTCATCCTTACATATAATTGACTATAATCACCACACACCATATACCCGTAAATGGCTAGCATAGGTATATAAGTGGTCACAAACTCTAACCAACCATATATGGATGACCGTGTCACCTCAGGTCAAAGGACCATATGCACCTTTATTTCCAATATAGAGATTATTAACAAAAGTGAATTTCCATGCTCACTTATTTTACGTCATTGTTCGATCTACCCATCATATGAGTATCCACATATCTATTCTAATATCTTATATCAAGTAGCATAAGACTCACGACCTCCCATTATCAATATCACATACCGATCAAGGAAAATAGATAAAGGTGATAGTCTATGGATTAATGCTACCCATTTATTAATCCTATGACTATGAACATTTTATAGCATATGTACTAAAAGAATTTGTCACTCATATTATCAACTCTTGATAATAAACTCTTTTACAAAATGCTAAAGGGTAAATACTCAAATAAATAAATACTTTATCAAAATGAATATTATATTGCCATAGGGATAAAAGTACAATGTCATTTATATTACAAGAAATGGCATTAGGGCACATTTATACTAATAGGTCTATGATTCTTCCAGCATCTATAAGGTCTTGAATTTTATTTTTAAGGTGAATACAAGTGTCTATGGAATGTCCAATGGCTTAGTGGAATTTACAATAGCTATTTGAGTCCTATCCTGGGCTGTTTGGGCTTAATGGTTTTTGGTTGATTAGAGTTTGAAGCAAACCCTTTTGTACTAAGTGCTCCAAGACTTTTGACAAAGGTTGGTTAAAGTTTGACAATATTTTTTTTTGTTGCACTACATCAACTTTTGTAACTTAACTAATGTTTCCTTCTTTCGTGCCCTTTGTTTGGTAATTCTTCTTTATTGCACTTGTGTTTTTCTTGTTCATTTCCATGGTATGCATAATTTTAACAGCATTTAATGGTTGGCTCTTAATATTGATATTATCAATAAGGATGGTAGTAGGTAGAATAGTAATAATATGTGGAATAACAATGGCAGTAGGAATAGAATCAGCAAGTGGAATGGTAACAACAATAGGAGCAGGTGGAACAACAGGTATTGTTTTCACTACAGGAGGTGAAATCAATCCAACCAAAGCCTATTTTAGTTCATTTTTAATCATAGCTCTCAGGTCATCCATGGACCAATTTCCTTTTCGTTGTTCAATCTCTTCAGCTTGAGGTCGATGGTGTCTCTAGGTAGAGCAGATTAATGGTTTTTTTAAGCTGTGAAGGATCTCACTCTTGAATATGGGCTTGAAGTGATTCTTTTAGTGATGGCTACAAAATAAGGTATTAGTATAATGTATGAGATGCATGTATCCA
The DNA here is from genome assembly GCA_947683625.1 of Mallotus nudiflorus. Classification (NCBI taxonomy): domain Eukaryota; kingdom Viridiplantae; phylum Streptophyta; class Magnoliopsida; order Malpighiales; family Euphorbiaceae; genus Mallotus; species Mallotus nudiflorus. The sequence goes on along the minus strand of CANTUR010000415.1, from coordinate 2,113,317 downwards.
TAATGCACGTGCTATACAAAGTCAAGTATGAAAGTTAAACATATACAACATAATTCCTTCCAACCTTATTCCTCTTAGACACAATTTAATTTCTAGTATCTTTTCCAAATATTTTTTGTCATGGCATCAATATCAACAAGGGATATTAATAACCAACATGCATGTCAAATCTCTTAAAGTGGTAAATGAATAGAAGCAACATTTCTAGGTATAAAATAAAGTCTAATCTTTATTAGTCCATATGGGCTTCTAAAGTGTTGGCTTAAGCCTTTATAAATAGAACCTCATGGCAACAAACACAAGTAATTGGGTAATCCTAAGGAAAATTACTAGGCCACTATATAAGCTCTGTCCAATGGAAAGTTAAGGTTCCCTTAGCGAGATGCCCTTAATTATGGACTTAAGTTACAAGCGAAGGTTAGAAGGGCCTAACATCTTTTGAAAACTCGAGAGAAGACTAAACCACTTTAAGGACATAGGTTATAGACTATGGTAAGATGAGCCTAGTAGTTTCTCTTAAACCAAGTTAAGGCTAAGAGTTATGGTTAACCAATTTATAATCCCAAAAAGCTAGTGGATTCAAGGGACCACAACCAACACCATTGATTTATTAGGACATGCAAAATGAATGCAAGAATAAAATAATAATTAATAAAATAATTCTAAAGAACACAAGTAGAATTAAAATCTTTTATCTCCAATGAAGTCGCCACTGTAGACGGCAGGGTTTAGTGCGCACTTAAAGTTTTGGCAACCATGACACTGTTTGAGTTTAGGACTCTAGAGAACAGATTAATCACTATAACATAAATAGGGCATGGAGATGAGTAGTCACTAACCATGGTAATAACTGGGACATCTTATGATTAGTGGTAACTTGATTCTCTAAAAGAGAGTTAGCACCACACTGAGAGGATTCTAAGTACAAAATATTAACTTCTTTTAGTCTCATATTCTTTTAGAATTACTTTATGAATTACTAACTTATTCTTTATTTACATGCAATTCATATCAAACCTTTATTTTACAATCAACTCCAATGCAACTAGTCAATGAAAAGCATACAAACAATGCATTCATTTAAGTTTATAATCCCTAAGTTAGTCTAGTCTACATTGATTTTAATTAAGTGGGCTAAATCTACCTATTTTATTTGCAAGTGATCCTAAAACTTAATGGACCTACTTCATATTTAATTTTATATTAAATGAGCCTAGGTTTACTTATTTTAATTCTACAAAAATGAGCCTAAGTCTACTAATTATGAAATGTTTAAATTAATGTGTCCAATTCTACATGTTTTAATTCTAAAGTGATCATAAGTCTACAATTTGTAGAAAAAGGCTTTAGATAATGGGTTAAGTCTAATTAATTTTAATTATCCTAAGTGAGTCAATGTCTAAATTAACTAAGTGGGCCTAAATGCATTCTAACATAAAATCTAATTAATTATGGGCCTAAAAAAGTATTTAATAAATTAAACCTAGAATTAATTAAACTAATAACCTATTAAATTAATTGGGCTAATTAAAAGATGGGCCTAAATTTCTAATTAAATTAATGATTTAATAAAACAAATATGGGCCCATTAATTATTTACTAACCTAAAATTAATGGGTTCTTTACATAAATATACGAAAAACCAAAAAAGCTTTAAGAAATGTCGTTGATAAAAAAAACATGGCCAAATATACAATTTCACCCTTGAACTTTACTCAATTATTTTATGTCACCTCTCGATTTTTATTTTGTTCAATTTCACCTCTTAACTTCTATTTTTCACCTATTTAATCCTTTTTGCACATCAGACAAACACGTGTATTTAACTCGCACTAAGTTTGAATAGATGAAAAATAGAAGTTAAGAGGTGAAATTGGTAAGAAATATAAGTTATGTAGGATAAATAGGTGAAAAATAGAAGTTAAGAGGTGAAATTGAACAAAATGAAAGTCGAAAGGTGACATAGAATAATTGAATAAAGTTCAAGGGTGAAATTGTATATTCTACCAAAAACTTTCAAAACTAACTTTTCTAACTTTTTTCTTTCAAATATATATCACTCCCCTTTCCATCCTTATTTTTAGGGTTATTTTTTTTTCAATGATTTTTTTCTTTTTACTGATTTCTTACAATGCTTTTCCTTTTTATTGATCTTTTTCCAACTTTTTTTTTCCAATTTTTTTCCTTTTTGGTTTATGCTTTTTTTTTCTCAACCTTTTATTTGTTCTTTTTTCTTTCAACATTTTTTTTTGCTTTATATTGTCTTCATCTATTTTTTTTCTCAATATTTTTTACTTAACAATTTTTTCTAAAATGTTTTCTACGGTATTCTTTTTTTCCTCAATGTTTTTTTTGCTAAACATTTTTTTCAATTTTTATGGTACTACTATCTTTATCTTTTTTTTTCTCAACAATTTTTTTAATGTCTTCATCTTTTTTTTTTCTCAACTTTTTTGCTCAACATTTTTTTTTATTTTTGAGGTATTGTCTTTTTTTATTCTCAATGTTTTCTTCTTTTTTTTTGCTCAATATTTTTTTATCTTAAGACTTTTTTTTCCAATGAATATTTGTGAACTATACATCTTTTAATTGTTGTGAAGCCAAGTAATAAATAACTTTGTAACAATAATAAAAAAACAAAATTTTCTCATTTTTTATTCTCAAAGAATAAGGATTTCATTTTATTTTTACTTTAATTCATTTATTAAAATGTTTAACAATTTTTTTTCTTAAAAAATTATTTGATACTTATTAATCATCAATATGTAACAAGTTTACAATACTTATGATGTATTTGTAATATCAACAAAAAAATATGAAAAAATAAAAAAAGTCAACAAACTAAAAAAAAATAAAAAATAAAAAACAACAACTGAAACAACAAAACAACAACATTCAACAAAATTTTACAGTTGTTGATTTTCATTTTTTTCAATTATTTTTTCACTATTAAAAAAATTAAGGCCATAAATAAATTTTTATCTTTTATTAGTATTAATGATAAAAAAAATAAGAATTTTTTGATATATTTCATAAATTTTTATTATTTTTTGTTGTTATTTTTTACATTTTTAACAAAAATCAACAAATATTGCAGTTGTTGATGTTTGTTTTTTTTTTAGATTTTTCATTATTAGTAATAAAATTAAGGCCATAAATAGAATTTTTACTTTTATCAATATCAATATAAAAATAATAATTTATTTGGTATACTTCATAATTTATTTGTTTTTATTGAAAAAATAATTACTGAATAATATAGGTAATTTTTACTTTAATTAGTTTAATTTCTAAATTATAAATAATTATGAAAAAAATTATTATTGAAGACTATGGGTAATTTTTTATTTATGTAGCATAATTTTTATATTTTAAATAATAGTAAGTTTTAAAATTAGAAAAAATTGTTATTTAGAATGTAAAATTAAATTATTTAAAATATATAAATTAAATAAATAGATACAATCAACTTAAAAAAAAGTTGCCTTAAAAATAATAAATAGGTAAAAAAATTACAAAAAAAATTTACAAAAAAAAAAAAAGAAAACATCTATCACGATCCAAATTCAGGAGTCATGACTGGCGCTAGAGAATAAGAATTCACATGAATCTAAAATCCATAGTAAGCCTAAACTTCAACTTCACACCAAACATCAAGACAAAGTTACCTCATAATTAAATTTTTTCATGATATAAAGAATTCCATAAATAATATCTCAATAAAATATTTTTACAACAGACATGTACACAACCAATATCAGCATCATCATCATAAACTACAAGAAATACATACTACTACAAGCACAAACTACTACTGCAGTTTCTAATAAAATACAAAAAAAATGTAGTTTAAAATTTATATAAATCAACCAAAGAAGAATGAGTCCAGCGAAAAGAACTATTATGAGAGGTCAAATGAGATAAGTCCTGAAAAAAATAATTGAGGGGTGGGGGGGGGTGTCATACCTCACTAAGTGAATTATTATTATATATATACATGCAACCTAAGCACACAAGCAATCAAGCATCAATATAGTATTTATATATTTATATTTATGTAATTTATACACGTATTTCAAGAAGATAATTAAAAATAATTTTCATATAAGCACACTAATGGAAGTTAAGTGGAGGATCGGAGCAGAACCCTAAAATTTATGCAACCCCAATCACTGAACCTCACCAGCCAACATGCTCACTTAAATCCAAGAATATTCCTTTTTTCCAATTTGACAGTAGACTGGCCTCGAGACACTGAGTCAACCAAGCTTCCGCAATCTCACTGCTAGCATGACTGGCCCTGAAACACTTGTTAAACCGAGCTTCTACAGTCACACCGCTCTCTAACCACAAATCTCAATAATAAATTTTTCCATATCTATAATCATATAATCTCATATCAATAAAAATTTTATAGGTTAGCATCTAGTGTACTGTTGTGCAAAAGTCATAGTATAGTATAGCCCATTAAGTAGCACATTCTACTACTATTCTCTAAAAATAACACATCACGATAACACAAATCAATATCAATAATAAATAGCATCCAATAATCATAATTAATATTCATATATATATATATATATATATATATATAATAGCAATAGTAATTAACATATAATGAAACAACATATTAAATTCATATTTATCGAAATATGGATACTAATAAAAATTTCTACATGCATTGCATATATATAATACTAACTCATAGGTGGAATGCGCTCCTCTGTACTGACTCGAATGGCGTTGTCTAATAGGCTTTGGTCTCGGCGCAACTATAGGAAAAATAATAATAAAAGAATAATTAAGATTAAAATCCTAACCTTAAAAAATTCTACATTTCTAAGGAAAGACTCGATCTAAGACACGATTGAACAAAACTCAGTATTTAACATAGACTAATGTCACATTTTACGAGAAATCTATCAAAAATTTGACAAAGTCTCCTTTGTAAAAACGGGCATCCCTCTACTAAAAGTATAGTCGTTCCTGGACACAAATACACTTCAAAATATTTCAAAGCTCAGCATCTTGGGTTGGGCCCTGAACTACAATTTATGCCCAACCGAGAACAAACATAGCAACAAATATAAAATAATATAATTTCTCTCAAATCTTCAATATATCATAAAATTCAATTTACTAACACAATTTAATTTATTTATATAATAAAATATAAAGGTAATTCATTTTCTAAATAAATAATAAAATTCTTATTAAAATAATATTTTGCTAATAAAATCAATTAATGGCATAAAATTTCCATTTTACAATTAAATTAATATAAATTGTAAATAATTAATAAAATCACTTATTAATATCACAAAAATAATAAAAAGACTCATTTAGGTTTAAAAATAATAAATAAATTTATTATTAATTTAATTTCCTAAAATTACTACTAATTAACTAATAATTGAAAAATAATTATAAAAATTATTTTTATATTTTTATTATTTAAAAAAAAGTCTAAAACAACATAATTAATAATAATTTCACCAATTATTACTAATTTCTCAAAAATACACTTTGAAACATAATCTTGAAAAATTCATATATCAAATTCTACACATAATCTCACAAAATTTTCTTCACAAAGTTTAATCTACATAATATGTAGAATTGTTTAAAAATATAAAAAAATTTTGACCGAGAACTGTCCAGAACAGTGACGTGAACAGTACCCAATGCTAAAAAAATTCAAAAAATTAAATAAAAATCATAGTAAGCAAGATCACAACCCTTAGATCATTTCATCTTAAGGTAATTATATCTAATAAAATTGAATTAAAGCTGAACTTAACAAAATTAACTAAAAATAACTTAAAATCAAATTACCAAAATTGGAATCTATCCTAGTGTTACCTAGTCAAATTGACTTGGGGGAATCGAAGCTTGAAGGGAGAGCTTTTGATCAAGATTGGCAGCATCGTTAGTGGTGGTCATAATCATTACCAGTGGTCTTGTCTTCAATCTGGCACCAAGAGGAAATCGAGAAGTGGAGACGAGCTGCTACTGGGGGTTATGGCTCTCGATGATGACATGGCAGCTGGAGTGATAGTGCCAGGTGGGTGGGCAGTGACGGGCCAGTTTCTATGCGGGGATAAGAAGGAAGAAGAAAAGAAAAGGAAAGAAAGAAAAAAGGGAAAGGCAGAGGGAAGGGAAAAACATTTTTAACTTTTTTTTATAATATAGTACAAAACTACAAAATAATGATTTTAAAAATAATATTATCTCCTTTTAATTATTCTTGTCCATATATATATATATATATATATATATATACACACACACACACACACACACTTAACAATTAATCAAAATTTAATAAAATTACACAAATAATAATAATTTCATAAATAATCAAATAAGAATTAACACAAATTAATTTCATATTTAAATTTAATAATTAATTAAAAATTCAGGTTTAACAATCTTCCCCTTTTACAAAAATTCTCCCTCTTATTTTAACAACTGAAAAGAAAATACAGGGTTTCATTGGTGAAAAAGATAGGGATATGCCACTCGCATCTCTTCCTTAGTCTCCCATGTGTACTCTTCATATTGTTGCTTCTCCACAAGACTTTGACCATAGGAATCTACTTAGAAAGCAACTATCAAACTTGATAGTCAGTAATCGCCACTGGTTCTTCCTCATACGTCAAATCTTCATTCACTTTCACACTCTAAGATTGTAAAATGTGTAAAGGATTCAAAATATACTTTATGAGCATTGAAGCATGGAACACTGGATGCACTTAAGACAAATTCAGAGGCAAAGCCAACCGATATGCAACCATGCAAATTCTCTTTAAAATCTTAAAAGGCCCTATGTACCTCGGTGCAAACTTTCCCTTCTTGCCAAATCTCATAACACCCTTTATTGGTGACACTTTCAAGAATACATAGTCTCCAACCTGAAATTCCACATCCTTGAGCTTCGAGTCTGCATAACTCTTCTGCCTACTAGCTACCATTTCTAATCTCCTTCTAATCAAAGTGACCTTCTCAGATGCATCCTGAACAATTTTTGGTCCAATTAGCTCTCGTTCTCCAACTTCATTCCAACACATAGGGGATCTATACTTCCTTTCATACAGGGCTTCATACAATGCCATCTCAATACTGCTATGATAGCTATCATTATAAGCAAACTCTACCAATAGCAAATGATCATCCTAACTGCCTTTAAGATCCATTACACACATCCTCAACATATCTTCAAGTGTTTGGATCATTCTCTCAGACTGACCATCCATCTAACAATGAAAGCAGTACTGAAATTAAGTCTAGTAACCATTGCTTCTTATAATTTCTGCTAAAATTGAGAGGTAAACACCAAAACTCTATCAGAGATAATAAAAATATGCACCCTATGAAGACACACAATATTCTTAATGTACAACTTAGCCAATTTGGCCACTAAAAAAGTAGCTTTAACTAGCAGAAAGTGAGATGACTTGGCTAACCTGTCCACTATCACCCAGATGGAATCATAACCATCCTTTAAATAAGGTAACCTTGTCACAAAATCCATAATGACTCTCTCCCATTTCCACTCAGGAATCATAAAATATTAAAGCTTCCTATTAGGCTTTTGATGCTTTGCTTTCACTTGCTAACAAGTCAAACACTCAGAGACAAAAATCAACTACATCTTTCTTCATACCATCCCACCAATAAAGATCCTTAATGTTATGGTACATCTTAATGGAACTAAGATGTACACTATAGGTTGTATAATAAGATTCTTCCAATATCTCTTCTCTCAAGTTATCCACATCAAGAACACATAATCTACCACTAATCTATAGAACACCTTCATCATCGAGATTAAAATCAGTTAACTTCCCTTCATGAACTTTCTCCATAAGCTCTACCAAATTAGGATCTCAGCGCTGAGCTACTTTGATCCTATCAATCAATATTGATCTAACTCTAAATTGAGCTAATAATCCTTTTGACCTAGTTATCTTCATCATTAACCCTTGATCTACCAATTTGTGCATCTCTTGGATCAATGGCCTCCTCTCCACACTGAAGTGTGCAAGACTACTTGAGGACTTCCTACTCAAGGCATTTGCTACCATATTACCTTGCCTGGATGGTATAAAATCACAGTTATAATCCTTCAAAAGTTTTAGCCATCTTCTCTGGTTGAGATTCAAACCTCTTTGCTAAAAGATACACTTCAAACTCTTACAGTTAGTGTAGATTTCGCATGTTACCCCATATAGGTTATGCCTTCAAATCTTGAGAGCAAAGATTACAATATGCATCTCTAGGTCATGAGTAGGATAGTTCCTCTTATGCTTCTTCAACTTTCTAGAAGCATAAGCCGCTATCCTTCCCTTTTGCATCAACACATAACCTAGGGTAACTTTGGAAGCATCACAATACACAATGAACTTGTCTACTCCATTGGGCAAAGTCAACATTGGAGCTGTAGTCAACATTTCCTTTAATAGTTGGAAGTTGTTCTTATATGTGTCTGACTCTATAAACTTCACATTCTTCTAAGTTAGGCGGTTTATAAGTGCTACAATCCTTGAAAAATCCTAGATAAACCTCCTATAATACCTTGCCAAACCTAAGAAACTTTGAATCTCTATAACTATTGTCAGTTTAGGCCACTCAGACAATGCTTTAATCTTCTGTGGATAAACCTGAATGCCATCCTTAGACACTAAATGCCCAAGGAATGCTACACTTTCCAGCTAAAAATCACACTTTGAGAACTTAGCATAAAGCTGTTATTCTCTTAGTGTCTATAGCACAGTTCTCAAGTGAAATATATGTTCTTCCATACTATTAGAATACACTAGTATATCATCAATGAATACCACTATAAACTGATCCATAAATGGTCTAAACACCCTATTCATCATATCCATAAAAGTTATTGGTGCATTGGTTAATCTGAAGGACATTACCATAAACTCATAATGGCCATATCTAGTATGGAATGCCATTTTAGGAATATCAGCTTCACTAATCTGTAACTGATAATAGCCCAACCTCAAGTTGATCTTAGAAAAGAATTATCTACCTTGAACCTAATTGAACAAATCATCTATCCTCAAAAGAGGATACTTGTTCTTAACAGTCACATTATTCAATTCTCTGCAATCAATACACAATCTTAAAGTACCATCTTTCTTTTTCACAAACTAGATTGGTGTACCCTAAGGAGATGTACTGGGTCTTATGAAACCTTTATCCAGCAACTCTTGCAACTACTCCTTTAACTCTTTCAACTCTGCAGGAGCCATCCTATAAAGCAGCATAAAGATAAGAGCTGTGCCTAAAACCACATTAATGCAGAATTCAATCTCCTTGTGAGGTGGTGAACTTGGCAATTCATGAAAGAAGACATATGGAAACTCACATGCTATAGGAACATCTGAGATGGATCATGTCAGGTAGTTCTTTACCTTTAACCATCATAGGACACTCAAGAAGAATGATATCGGTGTTAAACGAATCACTTAGAGGTGTGGCAACTAATAAATGAATTGCCATCCTTGCAGCTTGCCAACTTGATTTTGAAACAAAAATAGGGGATATAAAGGGTGTAATGCTACATCTACATTGGATGCCTGAGCATCCTACTACGTCAGCATAAAAAATCTAGCCTGTCCTCTGCCTCCATGCTTGCTAGTAGAAGCCTACCCATATCCTCTAGTACTGCCTCTACCTCACCCCTACTAGGCTACAAACTGAGAGGCGCTTAGGTACTAAAATGGCGGTGGCTAAAATTGAGCTGGAGCTACACTAACTAAAGACAACTATGGGAACTACTATTGAAAACTAGAATAAGGGCATGATCTAAAAATGCCTAATCTATCCACATTTGTAGCATGTTCTTAAAGCCATATAGCATGATCCTCAATGGACTCTCCTACACATCTGACAAGCACTGGTTGTTGATCTCGTGCTACTATAGCCTGAACTCTGACTGCTACTACTGCTGGTAGCACCTGAACCAAATATGGCATGTCTATATAGTCCACTATGCCCTTATTTACCTCTCCTCTGGACCCTATGCTGAGGTCTCTAGCCCTACTAAAAAGATTCTCTAGGTTGACAACTAGTGCCCACTTGAAATGTTGTATATTGGGCACCCAAAAATCCTCTCACACGAGAATAAAATATCGCTACTTCTATGTATAACATAATATAAGCATCCTATTGAAATAGAGGCTGCATAGGTTGTACTGCCTGTGGTATAGCTACTGCAACCTGCTGAACTATTGGTTCATAGGTTGCTTCCTTAAAATCTTAGCCTGCAGGTTCATCATCCTATAACTCTTGTTGTCTACAATGACCCATCACTCCTCTAGGTCTATCTCTACCTCTACCCTTATGCCTAGCTAGCGGTTTAAGGGGTAGAACCTCTTTTTGGTAAGACTCTCCATCATCGACTTCATCAACCGATAGAGTGACTCACGCTTGCCATAATCTGAAAGAACATAATAAAACATACAATATACAATTTAGATAAAAAGGACATCCTAACTTTTACACGGAATTATAAAGCAATGAAAATTTTTCAAAGACATAATCGAACCTAATTGCTGTAGTAGTTTTAAAGAAAAATCAAAATCTAGCAACCTAGGTCCAACCATACTAAACCTAGGCTCTGATACAAACTTTGTCATGACCTAAATCTAAGAGTCATGATCGACACTAAGGAATAGGAATTTACACAAATCTAGAACCCGTAGTAAGCCTAAACTACAGCTTCACACCAAACATCAACACAAATTTACCTCAGAATTAAATTTTCCATGATATAAAGAATTCCATAAATAATATCTCAATAAAATATTTTTACAATAGACAGGTACATAACCACTATCAACATCATCATCATAAACTACAATAAATACATACTACTATAAGTACAAACTACTACTACAACGTTTAATAAAATACAAGGAAAATGTAGTTTAAAATTTACATAAATTAACTAGAGAAGAAAGAGTCCAGCGACGAGAACTATTATGGGAGGTATAATGAGATAAGTCCTAAAAAAATAATTGAGGGGGGATCAGACCTCACTAAATGAATTATTATTATTATTATATAAGCATACAAGCAATCAAGCATCAATATAGTATTTATATATTTATATTTATGTAATTTATACATGCATTTTAAGCAAATGATTAAAAATAATTTTCCTATTAGCACACCATTGGAAGTCAAGTGGAGGATTAGAGCAAAACCCTAAAATTTCTGCAACCTCAATCACTGAACCTCACTAGCCAACATGCTCACTTAAATCCAAGAATATTCATTTTTTTCAATTTGACAGTGGACTGGCCCCAAGATACTAAGTCAATTGAGCTTTCACAATCTTACTGCCAGCATGACTAGCCCCAAGACACTAGGTCAATCGAGCTTCCATAGTTATATAACTCTCTAACCACAAATCTCAATAATCAATTTTTCCATATCTCAAATCATATAATCTCATATTAATAAAAATTTTATAGCCTAGCATCTAGCGTACTATTGCGCAACAGTCCTAGTATAGCTCACTAGGTAGCATGTTCTACTACTATCCTCTAAAATTAATAGATCATGATAATACAAATCAATATCAATAATAAAAAGCATCCAATAATCACAATTAATATTCACATTTATATATATAAGAAAACCTATATATAATAGCAATAGTAATTAACATTTAATGCAACAACATATTAAATTCATATTTATCAAAATATGGATGCCAATAAAAATTTCTACAAGCAATGCATACATATAATAATAACTAACAAGTGGAGTGTGCTCCTCTATACTAACTCGAATGGCCTTGTCTTGTAGGCCTCAATCTCAATGCAGCTATAAGAAACATAATAATAAAAGAATAATTAGGATTAAAATCCTAACCTTAAAAAATTCTAGATTTCTAAGGAAAGACTCGATCTAAGACAAGGCTTAACAAAACTTAATATTTAACATAGACTGATGTCACATTTTACAAGAAATCTATAAAAAAAATTGACAGAATTTCCTTTATAAAACAGATATCCCTCTACTAAAAGTAGAGTCATTCCTGGATGCAAACACACTTCAAAACATTCCAAAACTCAACATCTCTGGTTGGTCCCCTGAACAACAATTCACACCCAATTAAGAACCAACAAGCAACAAATATAAAATAATATAATTTTTCTTAAATCTTTAATATATCATAAAATTCAATTTACTAATACAATTTAATTTATTTATATAATAAAAATATAAAGGTAATTCATTTTCCAAATAAATAGTAAAATTCTTGGTATAAATAATATTTTGCTAATAAAATCCATTAATGGCATAAAATTTTCATTTTACAATTAACTTAACATAAATTGTAAATAATTAATAAAACCACTTATTAATATCACAAAAATAATAAAAGACTCATTTAGGTTCAAAAATAATAAATAAATTTATTATTCAATTAATTTTCCAAAATTACTACTAATTAACTAATAATTGAAAAATAATTATAAAATTTATTTTTATATTTTTATTGTTTTAAAAAAAGTCTAAAACAACATAATTAACAATAATTTAATTAAAATCAAATAATTTTACCAATTTCTACTAATTTCTCAAAAATACACTTTTAAACATAATCTTTAAAAATTCATATCTCAAATTCTATACATAATTTCATAAAACTTTTCACGATGTTTAATCTACATAATACATAGAATTTATTAAAAATATAAAAATTTTCCGACCCTCCCCTATCCGAAACAGTGACGTGAACAGTACCTGACAGTCGGATAATTTAAAAAATTAAATAAAAATCACAGTAAGTAAGATCACAACCTCTAGATCATTTCATCTCAAAGTAACTATATCTAATAAAATTCAATTAAAGCGTAATTTAACAAAATTAATTAAAAATAACCTAAAATCAAATTATTGAAATTAGAATTATTCTTGATGTTACTCAGTCAAATTGACTTAGGTGAATCGAAGCTCGAAGGGGGGAGCTTTCGATCAAGACTAGCAGTGGTCAAAATCATCGCCAGTGATCATGTCTTTAATTCGACATCGAGAAGAAAAAGAGAGAGGAGCAACTGGCGGTGGAGACGAGCTACTGCTGACGGCTGTGGCTCCTAGCAACGTTGTGGCAGTTGAAGTGGCAGTGGCAGGTGGGTGGGCAGTGACGAGTTGGTGTCTGTGCGAAGAGAAGAAGGAAGAAGAAAAAAAAAGGAAAAGAAAGAAAAGAGGGAAAGGAAAAATATTTTTAACTTTTTTTAATAATATAGTACAAAAGTACAAAATAATGATTTTAAAAATAATAATATTTCCTTTTAATTATTCTCACCCTTACATATATATATATATATATACACACACACACACACTCTTAACAATTAATCAAAATTTAATAAAACTATACAAATAATAATAATTTCATAAATAATAAAATAATAGTTAAAACTAATTAATTCCACATTTAAATTTAATAATTAATAAAAATTCAGTTCATGACAACACCGAAATTGAAAATTAAAAACATGGAGCTAAAAGTAGGACAAAATTGAAAATATGAAAAGCAAAACTAAAAGAAAAATTGGAGTATGGCCACGAATGATAAGGTGGGTATTGACTTGACCCATATTTGTAATTAACTTAAAATTAATTAAATACAAAGATGGGCCAAAAAAACAAATACAAAAGCCCAAACAATAAACAAATAAATAAAAAGCTTAATGAGCCTAAAATAATAAAACAAATAAAAAGCCTAAACATAAACAAATAAACAAAAAGCCTAATATACTGTTTTCCTAACTCTAATTGATTTTACAAGAAACCCTAATTAAAATCTAAGCCACATGAAATTTAATTGAATTACCCAATTGAAACCATAATTTTACTAATCAATTAATTAAAATAAAACACACATCACACACATAGAATTTCACCCATTATTGGGACTATGACAATGATCTACTAAAAATTAAAAATTGAAATTAATGCAACAAAAAATAATAATAATAACAATACAAAAATTGAAATAACACAAAAATAAAAAATAAATTCAAAAATAAAAAAACTAGGTAACCTAAGAACTAGTCCTGATTCTATGGCTTTTATTAGGAAGTCTTTGTTCTCCACAGTGAATTTATGTCACCCCATCCATAATCATAAACAAATAAATAAATAAGGATTAGTTAAAAAGAATTAAACAAAATAAAAATAGAAAGGAGTAGAAGAATAAATGATTTAATAGATGTAGTATTGGTTCCTTCAAAACTGTTAGTAGAGAGTCTGTGACATTTTGTTATTTATGAGTTTTTGATGTCTCCGATTTTAATTTTATTTGGATCTGATTCATAGGTAAGGAATGAAATAAAAATGAACATAAAAACAAAACAAAAGCATGTAGAGAGTGTTTTTGGCTAACGGCTAAAATCAGAAAACTAAGGTTAGGAATTAAAAGTCAAGAGAACCTTCCATTGTGAAAAGAAAATCACATCTTTATAAAACACTCATGTAATCCTATATTAGGTATAGGATAAAAACAATTTATTTAATTATTTATCTAAAAAACAAACATATTTATCAAATAAAATAATAAAAAAAACCAATGACAAATAAAATAAAAAATAAAAAATTGTGGGAGTTATTTTTTTCGATAAGAACTGTATAATTTCATAATTCTGACCAAAAGCAAAGAAAGGAAAAAAAAAGTCCAACAGTGGCTATTTGTGACCACTTTCACATGAAAATTGTTTTGGGCATTGGACAATTAGATTTAATTCTTTTGGCTCCTAGGCCAACTTCGGCCCAATTCTCAATTCTTTTGTTTTTTTAATTTTTCTTTTAAAAAATCATTACTTTATTTATTTATTTATTTTGAAGATTTCTCATTATTTATTTATAATTTATTATTTTTACAAAGAAAAACAAGGTTAAACAAAATTTTAAAATAGGTCCTAAAAAGAATTTACAATTATTCCAAAACCAATAAATCATATCCAATAAATCTAATTTTATAGTAAATTTTCATCATTGGGTCTTCTGCTGCTTCTAAACTCAAATCATCTGGAAATTGGGTGCTTACACATGCATTGAACTTGGCAAGCTTAATCATCTTTAAATTAGGCATAGTTGTGCCAAATTGGCTTCTTTGTAGGGTAGCTTTTCTAAGTTTAGGCACAACCGTGCTAAAAGGAATTGGTTATACAACTTACAAGTGTGGTGAGAACAAGCCTAAATAGGGCTAAATTTCAAAATTTCACTTGCATAACTCTTCATCACATGAAGAATTCTATTCCTAATGATCCATTTTGCATTTTACATATAGTTAAGTGTTAAGAAACATATAAAAACATCAACCTAGGAAACTCTAAGTTTAAGAAAACTTGCCAACTCCGAAGTTTGATGTGTACCACAATAGTTAATCTACAAGCTTTGGATGCTTTAGGTTCAACTCTTGAATCAAATGCTCTAGCCTCCTAAATGTTAGGCCTCTGGCTTGAAACACCAAATCACCTTCTTACTTAGATTATATTAGTTGCAAGTAGCCTCTCTAATGACCCTCACAAAACTTGCATTAATTTAATCTCTTTGCAAAAACACAGGATAAGTATACAACTTGACATGATGAGTTTGCAAATTATAAAATGTGTAGAGAATTAATACATCCCATGTATCATGTCTATATAAATTCTCTATACATACCAATGTGATATACACCTTATTATACCTATAGACAAATTTTTACACATAAAGATAATGTGTGCCTAATATAATAAATTTGCCATGGTCAACATTTTACACTTAAGAGATAATGTGCCTAATATGAAAAATTTGACCATAGTCAACATTTTACACTTAAGAGATAATGTGCCTAATATGATACATTTGTCATGGTCAACATTTTACACTTAAAAGATAATGTGCCTAATGTGACAAATTTGACCACATCCTTTGACATGGACTTGGGCTTGGTAATTAGGCGAACACTTGGCCTAAGCCTCATCCATTAATTAAATGGGCCTAGAAAAGGTTATGGGCCTTCTCAACATCTTGGACTAATCTTTGGTCCAAAACCCTTTTGGGCCTAGGCCCAAATAACTTAGATCATTCATCCAAGTCTAAATAGAAACAACATATATAATTAATTTAATAGTTTAATTAATATCTCATATTAATTAAGTATTAATTAATAATTAAATCCTTATTTGAATTGGATTTCATGATATACTAGAAGTATGAATCGAATTCTATTAATCTTAATTAATTGATTAAACTCTTCAATCAATAATTAGATTAATGTTGATGATGATTTGATGAAACTCTTTTAGGTGTGACTTACTAGGTTCATGTCTAATTAGCAATGAGAAGATAATATTAGCACTTGATATTATTTGAAACTCTTTTCAAATCTAGATGTGAAAATCCTAATTATACACATTTAGTTCTCATAAGTTGTTAGTGACCCTTAGCATCGATATTGCAACTACCTAATTAGAAATGAATGCATGTATTGATCCACACGAACCCTTTGGTCATAATTACCGTGCACTAAAATCCTTTTATTATAAGATCCCAATATAGCCTAGAGTTAAGGTTTAGTCAAACTCTAATAGCTATATCATATAACCTCATCTTAAGTTATAGTTATTGATAAAATATAACAAATACTAGAAACACTTTTATGGAACTAGAACTCTTTCAAGCTATGTTATGTTTGTCCTAGCCAAGAACTTATTCATTAAGAACAAACTTAGATAGTATGGGATCTTATCCTAGTTCACTCCAAGCAATGAATCCTATCTTGGTCAAACACTCATCCTTACATTTAACCGACTAGAGCCGCCACAAGCCATATACCCATGTGTGATTAACACAAGTATGTAAGCAATAACAAACCTTAACCACTTAAATATAAATGATTATGTCACCTCAAGTCAAAGGACTATATGCACCATTATGATCTAAATTGTGATTGTTAACTATAAGTGAATATCCTCATGATCACAAATCTAACATCACATTCGATTCACCCATCACATGAGTATCCATATGTCTATTTTGATATCTTAAATCAATTAGCATAAGACTCACTATGTCCCATTACTAGTATCATATACTAATTAAGGAAAATAAATAGAGGCGATAGTCAAATTAATATTACCCAAATATTAATTTATCGACTATAAACATTTTTATATCATATGTACTAAATAAATTTGTAGCTCATATTATCAACTCTTGATAATAAATTTATTTAACATGATGCTAATTGATAAATACTCAAATAAACAAAAACTTTATTTAAATGAATATTATTTATTGTCATTTGGGATTATTTACAATGTTAAAATATTTGATTGGCCTTTAGGGCATACCACTTATACTAATAATCTCCCACTTACATTAGAGATCATCCCTATAGTATTTTAGACCCATCTTCTTAAGATGTCAATCCAGCTGTTGTTGCGTTAGTGCTTTAGTAAGTGGATCAACCATATTACTAACTGAAGCTACCTTTTACACGAGCACATCACCCTTTTCAATAAGTTCTCTAATAGTATGAAAGTGCCTTTCTATGTGTTTGGATTTCTGGTGAGACCTTTGTTCCTTTGCCAAAGCAATGGCTCTATTATTGTTGTAATAAAGAGGAATCGAGGACTAAATAGAAGGAACAACTCCTAGTTTGGTAATGAATTTCTTAATCTAAAAAGCTTCTTTAGCAGCATCTAATGCAGCTATATACTTGGCCTCTATAGTGGAATAAGCAGTGATACTTTTCTCAGAACTCTTCCAGCTCATTACTTCTCCATTACAAATGAAAACAAACCCAAAGATAGACTTTCAATCATTCACATCCGATTAAAAATCAGAATATGTGAAATTCTCTATCTGTAGATCACCTCCTCTATAAGTTAAGACTAAATCTTTAGTCCTTCTTAGGTACTTAAAGATTGCCTTAATAGCAATCCACTATTCCAAACCTGGATTGGATTAAAACCTGCTAGTTATACTAACAACATAGGCAATACATGGCCTAATACACAACATAGTGTACATTAAGCTTTTTATAGCTAAAGCATAAGGAACTTTGGCCATTTTTTCCATCTCCTTGAGTGTTTTAAGCAATGTACCCTTGAATAAATAGATACCATGCATAAATGGTAACAATCCTCTCTTGGAATTAAGCATGTTAAACCTTTTCAATACCTTCTCCAAGTAAAGACTTTAGGATAAATCTATCATTCTCTTTGATCTATCTCTATAGACTTGAATCTCGAGAATATAGGTTGTCTCCCCTAAGTTCTTTATTGAGAAGATTTTAGATAGCCATACTTTTATAGAAGTCATCATTTCAAATATCATTTCCAATTAGTAAAATGTCATCCACATACAAGACTATGAAAGTGTGTTGGCTCCCACTAACCTTCTTGTAAACACATGGCTCATTGCCATGCTTAATGAAATTATAAGAATAGATAGCCTCATCGAAATGATGATTCCAACTCCATTAAGCTTGCTTTAGACCATAGATAGATCTATTAAGCTTGCACACTTTTCAGCTATCCTCAAATTCAAAACCCTTGGGTTGCTCCATGAAAATGTCTTCCTCAACATATCCATTAAAAAAAGTAGTTTTGACATCCATTTGCCAAACCTCATAATCATAGTGTATGACTATAACTAGAAGAATCCGAATGGATTTAAGCATGGCTACTAGCGAGAAGGTTTCCTCATAGTCAACCCCTTGCCTTTGGCAAAACCCTTTCACTACAAGCCTTGCTTTATAGGTATCAACATTTCCATCTGCACCAATCTTTTTCTTAAAGACCCATTTATAACTTATAGATACAATACCTTCAGGTGGATCAATAAGTGTCGAGACTTAGTTTGCATACATGGAGTCCATTTTAGTTTTTATAGTCTTAAGCTATCTTGAAGAATCTTTATCACATAAAGCTTCTTTATAAGTAGTGGGATCAACATCATGATTGCTTTCTTCATGAATATGCAACTCTTGCATACCATACAAAAAATCATATCTCTCAGGTGGATGAGATACCCCACTAGATCTTTAAGGAGTCAGTGTGGGCTCTTTGGGCTGATCAATGTCCATTTTATCAATTTGTTGGGTTTCTTTAGATGACTCCTCCTCTAACATTATCTTCCTTCCCTTGCCATATTCTTTAAAAAACTCTTTCTTAAGGAAAATAGTGTCTCTACTTATGACAACAACTTATTTAGTAGGAAGATAAAATTAATACCCTAAACTATCTTTAGGATACTTAACAAACCTTTATTTAATCAATTTTACATCCAAATTGTTTGATTTTAGCCTTTTAATAAATGTTGGACATCCCTAAATCTTAACATGTTTAAGACTTGGTGTTCTACCATGCCATATCTTATATGGTGTAGTAGAAACATATTTGGATGGAACATGACTAAGGATGTAGGAGGCCTTTTGGAGTGCATAACCCTAAAGTAAATAAGAAGATCAGTATAGCTCATCATTGAATGTACCATATCCAATAAAGTACGATTTCATCTCTTAGACACACCATTTAATTGAGGTATTTTAGGTAGTGTGAGTTGTGATGCAATGCCATGTTCCTTAAGGAACTCAATGAACTCAGTACTTAAGTATTCACGTCCTCAATTGATCTTAGATTTTTAATACTTTTCCTAGTTTGATTATGTACTTGGGCATTGAATTCCTTAAACTTTTCATAAGATTCATTTTTACGTTTCACAAGAAATAAGTTCCTATACCTTAATAGATCATTTATAAAGGTTATAAAGTAGTAGAAACCACCTCTATCCATTTCAGTAAATGGTCCACATACATCATTATGTATGATCTCCAACACATCTTTGGCTCTTGCCTTAAAGATAAGCCTCATAATTTGGATTGGATGTGGATTCAAGATTCCTCAAGATTCCCATCCTTTCCAATTTATTAATCTTATCTTGCATAATGTGACATAATCTTAAGTACCATAGACATTTGGAGTTCAGAAGCATTATTAAATAGCATTGTATTTGCATTACTTATATTAATTTGAGGCTCATTCTTATATATTATGAACATAATATAAGCCATGTATTAAATAACTGATGCTTATCATTTCATTTTTCCAAATAAAAGTTATAAATGTCTTTTTTAAAATGAAATACATAACCCTTTCTAGTTAAATTAAAAATAGAGACAATGTTTTATAGGCATTAGGTACATATAATACATCATATAATAACAAAATATGATTATAAAAACCAATAGAAGTATATCCTATAGCCATGATAACAACACTTGCTCCATTTTCAAGCTTTAAGATCACTTTATTAGGCCTCAACCTTCTCTCATTTGCTTAATCTTGAAAGGATGAACAAATGTGAGAACTAGCATTGGTATCCAATACCCATGCATTAAATGAGCTTTTAGAACATTTAGAAGCAAATAGATTAGAGAAATTCTCACCTTCTCCTTACTTTCCCTTTCCTTTTATTTTGAGAGACTCAAGGAACTTAACATAATTACTCTTATAATGTTCTTTGCCTTACTTTTCCCTCATAATTTCCTTGCCCTTACTATTGGCTATGACAACCATGGGCTTAACAACACAACACTTGTCTTACCTTTCCTTTTCTTATTTCCTTTCTTCTTAGTCCCACTAGAAGACGTAATAAGTGCAACCTCCTTCCTATTATTCCCTTAGATAGCCTTTTAGGGCATCACAAGTGTATTCAAAAGCTCCTATTAGGATGGATTTTAGGAAGGAACCCAGGAGGGCATAATTTTAATACATGTAGTATTTATGTTTCAAAATCTAAAACAACTTTTAGGTTCCCTAGCTAATCAATAAAATTATAGCCGATAACCTATGTTGTTTAAGTATGACTTAAAGTGGGTTTGATGGCCTTATATTATCAAGTTTTTGCAAAGGTAACAAGATTATTTAGTTATATGATATTATTATTATTACCATTAGATTTGGTCTTTAATTGTAATGTCCTCCCACTAACTTAGAAAATCTTACACTTTTAAAGTAGGAAACGAAAATCCCTTATTGGATGGATTTCTAATGGGTGATGGACTTCTTAATGAGTCACTAATATCCCTCAAGTATACATTATCATTCTTAGAATATTAGTCCTCATTAAGGGGCAACTCTTGCCATCACATCTCATGTGAGGTGCCATCAATTCAGCTCCTAATGTTATGGGCCTTAGGTACATATTATCATTCTTAGCCTTTAGCATTAGTTAGGTCCATACCATTGGATCAGGGAAATGTATAGATTTGAACACTACAAACCTCAGGTACTCCTATTTGCCATTGTTGGCTTATAGTATATCCATACACCCATAACATCTTATACTTAACAATAACACTACATGAATCTCTTAAGGCTTTATGTACACCCCTATGTAACCATAGCCGATGCACATAATCGTAAAACCATGCAAGTTATTGCTCCAATGGAGAGTCAAGACCTAAATCTAGTTTGGAAGATTTGTGGGTCTTTTATTAAGGTCTCACTTTGCATATTAGCCAATTATATATATCACATACATTTATTGCATGGCATCTTTATTTATACACACACACACACACACACATATACATACATACATACATATCACATATGCATATTGCATGTTATAATATATATATCACATATACAAATAGAACTTGCATGATGGATGCACAAATAAGGAGCGATCATGGTCCTTTCCTAAGGCTATTCTAACTCTTAGAATAAATTACAATATGGCTTAACAGAAGAAAAAACTTCAAGGTATGAAACTCCTTATCACCATCTCTATGGGTCTAATACTTGACCACTTCAAGTTCATATCATAACTCTTGTGGTATACAATCAATCCTTGGTATACCAAGGCAATATTACATCCTAATACTATGTAATTAACATTTAATTACATACCAAATAATAAAATTAATTATTATTACAAACTTTAGCATGTAAAATAAGTCCATGATCATTCCAAGAATATATGACATGCAAAATCAAGTGAAAATGCAACTTTTGCATATCTGGACTAATTTGCAAATCATACAAATATAAAAAAGAATGATATTTAAAAGTTTTAGGAGTGCTCCTCACGATCATGAGCACCCCTAAATTGATTTTTAGCCATATTTTGCACATCTTAAGCCATAAAACTTGCAATTAACATCAAGTATAATCACAAAACTTGCAATTATCAATCAATTTAGGATGTGGAAAGTGCAAAAAGGAGCTCTGATACAACTTAAAAGGAATAGGTTATACAAGTTACAAGTGTTGTGAGCATAAGCCTAAATAGGGTAAAATTTTAAAATTTCACTTGTATAGCCCTTTATAACATGAAGAATTCCATTCCCAAGGATCCATTTTGCATTTTACATATAGTTAAATGTCAAGAAACATATAAACACATCAACCTAAAAAAATTTAAGTTTAAGAAACTTACCAACTCCTAAGTTTGATGCAGAGCATAGTAGTTAATCTACAAGCTTTAGATGCTTTAGGTTCAACTCTTGAATCAAATGCTTTAGCCTCCCAAATGTTAGGCTTCTATAATGAAACACCAAAGCTCCACTAAATCACCTTTTTGCTTAGATTAGATTAGTTGCAAGTAGCCTCTCTAATGACCCTTACAAAACTTGCACTAATTTAATCTCCTTGTAAGAACACTTAGGGTTTATTTTGTGCATATGTTGTTTTCCTGTTGGTGTGTGTCTCTATACTCTTTCTAACCATAGAAACATATATTAGCCTTTATATATATTGAAAAAGCAAACCTTATCACATGATAAGTATACAACTTATCATGATGAGTATGCAAGTTGTAAAGTGTGTATAGAATTAATACATCCCATGTATCATGTCCACATACATTCTTTACACATACCAATGTGATATACACCTTATCATACCCATAGTCAAAATTTTACACATAAAAGATAATGTGTGCCTAATATGACAAATTTACCATTGTCAACATTTTACACTTAAGAGATAATGTACCTAATATGACAAATTTGACCATGGTCAACATTTTACACTTAAGAGAAAATGTGCCTAATATGAAAAAATTAACCACATCCTTTGATATGGACTTGGGCTTGGTAATTAGGCCAACATTTGGCCCAAGTCCAATCCATCAATCAAATGGGCCTAGATAAGGTTCATGGGCCTTCTCAACATCTTGGACTAATCTTTTGTCCAAAACCCTTTTGGCCTTAGGCCCAAATAACTTATCCAACTCCAAATAGAAACAACATATATGTAAGTACCTAATTTTGGGATAGTTGAGTATGGATGCGATAGAGGACTCTAATGATGAAAATTTATTACAAATAGGTCTATGGACATTGATTTTTCAACCTCAAGTCTTAATTGCATTTTTTAATAACTTAATTGTATTATTTTCTTTAAGGACCTAATTGTAAAGTTTGTTTTCTTTCTGGAGTCTTTTTGTAATTAAATGTTAAAAAAAGTAAAAAGCATTATTCATTAGAATTATGTAATTTCGATTAGAATTGTACAAATTCAATTGGTAGTGATTTCATTTTTTTATTAATTTTTTATTTTTGAAAATAATTTTCTTTGATTTTTTATTGGTGAAAAATAAATATCAATAAATAAATAATCTTGATAATGTCATCATTATTAAGACATTTTATTAAATTCAATTTTGAAAATCAAATTTTATCTCCTGTACAGGAGATTAGGGTTTTCCATTAAGCTATATATGTCACTCATGCTATATGAGTGAAGGGGGACAACTTCCAACTTTTAAAAAAATCACAAAAAAAGAGTTTTTGAGAGACACAGAGACTAAAAAGGAGAGTTTTTTTACGTTTCTATTTTTTTTTTTAAAAAAGAAGAGTCCTTAAATTAAGAATTCAATGTAAGTGAGAGAACAAGAATCAAATTGATAGATCCTATTCAACACGGTGAATCAAATTAAACTCTAAGGAGCAAATCAATATAGCATCCACTTCATTCATCCGTCTTTCTTATTTTCTTCTTTCTTTATTATTTTTCTTTATTTTATTTCTTTATCATTAGCATTCTAATTCTTTTATTATTTTATGTGTTTTCTATATGATGGCAAATAGTGGTGGGCGTACTATATAGTATGAAGTCCATGATCGAATTAAAATTAACCCATGAAGATCCTTGGAATGCCATGGATAAATAACCATGTTTAATCATGTAGATTTTTTAGGTTTTTTTGTTTATTTTTTTTATGTTCTGTGTGTTTTGTTCATTTATTTGGTTTATTAGGTTTGTAGATAATTTATTATTTTTGAACGTAGGAATTATAATAGCCCTAGTAATGGGAATAGTGAAATTTTTTTTTTCTGCACCTTAAAATTGATTAGTAAATTTGGTTCAATTTGGTAAACCCTAATAAAATTGATGGTGGTAGTAGTAATGTTTAGGTTGCATGTAAATTGAATTAGGTTAAAAATCACAATATGTATGTTTTTTATTAATTATTTACTTTAATTTGTTGTTTGTTGTTTTTACATTTTTTATTCGTTTTGGGCCCTAAGCCCATTGTTTATATTTTAACTCATTAATAATAGGCCTTTTGCAATTGATTTTTAGGTTTAACTAACTTAAAATAAATTTAGGCTCATCTAGGTTCATTTAGACTTAAGATCATTTTAGTTTAATTAAAATTAATTTAGACTTACCTCAGCCCATTAAAGGATTTTCTTTTTAAATAAATATATTTAGGATCATTTCATTTAAATTAAAATTATTTAGAACTTGGTCCACTAATCCAACCCAATTCCTTTATATAAAATTTGTAGGCTTAAGCCCACCATCTTTAAAATTAAAATGGTAGATTTAGGCTCATTAAACTAATTAAGATGTATGCCCACCTTTAATTTTTTGTTTCACATGTAAATAAAATATATAGAGTTAGCTAACTTTAAATTAAAAATTAATGTAGACTAGACTATTTTAGGGACATTGCGCTATATGGATGCATTTTTTATGTACTCTTTCATGACTAGTTGCCTTGGAGTTAGATGGATGCTAAATTAGGGTTTAAATGAAATTGTACATAAATAGTAAATAATTTAATAATTAATAAGGTAATTCTAAATGACCACAAGACTAAAAGAAGTTCGTATTCCGTACCTGGTTATGGTGCTAATTTTCTTTAAGAGAATCAAGTTACCACCACTCATCAGTTGTCCTAGTTATTACCCTAGGTGGTAACTCCTCATCTCCATGCTATGTCTTTGTAATATAGTAGTGTCTTCTCTAGAAACCTGAGCTTAAACAGTGTCATGATTAGTAAAATCTTGGACGTGTGCTAAATCTCGCCGTCTACAACATATTATTAATTTAATACTTTAATTAATATCTCATATTAATTAAGTATTAATTAATCATTAAACCCCTATTTAAATTGGATTTCATGATATGCTAGAATCATTGCGTAAAGCATAAGTCCAATTCTATTAATTTTAATTAATTAATTAAACTCTTTAATAAGTATTTAGATTAATATTGATGATGATTTGGTGAAACTCTTTTAGGTGTGACTTACTAGGTTCATGTCTAATTTGCAATGAGAAGATAATATCAACACTTGATATTATTTGAAACTCCTTTCAAATCTAAATGTGAAAATCCCAATTATACACATTTAGTTCTCATAAGTTATGAGTGACCCGTAACATCGATATCACAACTACCTAATTAGAAATGAATGCATATATTGTTTTACATGAACCCTTTGGTTATAATTACTGCACACTAAAATCCCTTCATTAGAGGATCTCAATATAGCCTAGGGTCAAGGTTTAGTCAAACTCTAATAGCTATATCATATTACCTCATCTCAAGTTATAATTCTTAATAAAACATAACAAATACTAAAAACACTTTTCTAGCACTAAAACTCTTTCAAGTTTTGTTATGTTTGTCCTGGCTAGGAACTTATTCATTAAGAACAAACTTAGATAGCATAGGATCTTAGTCTGGTTCATTCCAGGCAATGAATCCCATCTTAGTCGAACACTCATCCCTATATTTATTCGACTATAGCCACCACATGCCATATACCCATGTATGATTGACACAAGTATGTAAATGGTAATAAACCCTAACCACTTAAATGTGAATGACTGTGTCACCTCAGGTTAAAGGACTATATGCACCATTATGATCTCTATTGTGCTTGTTGACTATAAGTGAATATCCTTGTGATCATAAATCTAACGTCATGTTCGATCTACCCATCACATGAGTATCCACATGTCTATTTTGATATCTCATATCAAGTAGTATAAGACTCACTACTATTAGTATCACATAATAATCAAGGAAAATAGATAGAGGTTATAGTCAAATTAATATTGCCCAAATATTAATTTATTGATTATAAACATTTTTATAGCATATGTACTAAATAAATTTGTAGCTCATATTATCAACTCTTGATAATAATTTATTTAACATGATGCTAATGGTTAAATATCAAATAAACAAACACTTTATTTAAATGAATATTATTTATAACCATGGCCTCTAGGGCATACCACTTATACTAACACGTGCAACTTCCACTTCTTGCTTTTACAAAGATTTTGAGCTTTCCTTTTCAAGTTCTTGTATAGAAACCTTATGCATTGACTTCTAGCTTAAGCACACCAAGCCATTCAAGAACAAAATCATCAAAATGAAGCAAAAACAATTAGAAAAATAAATAAACTACTAAATCTCCTAAAAATCTAAAAACTAAAGATTTTAAACTAATAATGTCATTATTCAATGCTATCTTAGAATTTAGACACTTAAAACCCTACAAATAAGTGCTCAAAATAAAGTATTTTTCATGCTTATCAAACTCCCATACACTTGAGTTTTTGCTTGTCCTTAAGCAAATTATGAAAACATCCTATTAATATGAAGAATTGAACTCATTATTTAGCTTTAACTTGACTAGCTATTTCAATCTTCATTTAACATAAAGCTTAAGAACTAAAAATTAGAATAATAACTTGAGGTCAAGAATATGTTATTTACTGTGTGAAGAGCAAAGTTTCTAATTAAATTCATGAAAATAGAGAATTAAAATATGAGAAAGAAGAAAGTAAATAGAAATTAATTCAAAACTTAGTTAATCTAAAACCCTAATGGATAAGGCACTTTATGCATTTTTTATTTTTATTTATTAGAGGTTTTTTTATGGAGCAGCTAACACACCAAGTTCAAAGAATTCAACATGATGAAGATGAGCATGGTCAAGAAGGCAAGGATCAAGTTCAAGAGGTTTTGAGTCTAATCAGCATGCCTCAAGGACTTATAACAAGGTCTTGATCTAAAAAGATCCAAGAAGCCTTAATCCATCATCTATAAGGCTTAGTGAACTTAGCTGGTGAAAGTTTATAAGGACACCAAAGCTTTGTGCTAAGTCAGCTCAAGTTCAATGCAACTTAATTCAAGTCCAAGTTACTAATGGGTTTAATTAAGTATATAATGGGCCACATTTGTTATGGGTTGGCTAAATATGCATGGGAGAGTTATTTAAGCATTGTTATTTAGGTTTAATTATGTTAAATACGGGCTGGACGAATTTGTTATTTTAAAAGCCCATTAGTTTTAGTTAGTTTAATTATTCTTAAAATAGGAAGTATGTCAGAATTCCTATTTGAGGTCTGATTAGATTAGTTTCCTATTTTTGTGATTAGGGTTATTATTTTTCCTTATTCACTAAGGAAAACCTTGTAAAGGCTATATATATGTGCCTTGGATGAATTATTAAGATTCAGAATTGAAGTTTTAAAACCTAAAAGTTGTTTTGCTTTTATCTTTGTGTTCTTCTGTAGAATACATGCTCTAAGGAACATTCAAGTAGATTGACCATCTTTTTATGGAGTGTTTTAAAATTGGAATTTAGAAATGAGTTTTCTTTTCTAATTCTTTGATCATCTAAGTAATCTAATTTATAACCATTCTTTGGGGTTATTGCTAAATTGACTATTGAGATTTTCAAGTTAATGCTTTGGGGGTTCGAATACATAAAGGGGTTCTCAAGCTTATTCTTGGAGGTTCCGTATCAGGTTTTCTCAATTTTAGCATCCACCACCTTTCCCACACTACTTAGTGTGGATACCTCATAAAGGGTCCTTTTGATACTCATACTTTATTTGAGAGCATTGGAGCAGAAGGAGCATATAAAGATTCAAACTTTTAGAGTTTTAGCTCCTTATAAATGAGTGTTTTTTATGCTCTATCTCGCTTTTATTTTATTTTTTTTATATTCACCAAAATACATAAGATTTGACTAACTTAAGAGTTGAATTTTCAAATTCTACTTACAAACACCTTTCCTAAAACTCAAGTATCCAAGTTTAATCACTCAATTAAGGAGTAAGCATTAAGTTCCTTAAAAGTTAAAAATCCTTAACCAAAAATTATTTTCCTAATTTTAGAAGTCCAAAACCAACATTAAATGAAAGATTACCATATCTTTTTAAGAAAACTACCTTTAATTATTAAGCTCTACCTATGAATAGACTTTAAAAACTCAAGTTTTATGCATCAAATGATTCCTAACAGCTAAATGCAAAAAAAGATATAATGTAATAGTGTGCATGTTCCCTCCTATTCTAAATTAACAAGACTAATTTAAAAGAAAAATAAAAGAAAATATAAATAAAGGAAAGTACTCCCCTTTCTAGAGCGATATAGGCGATAAGGAAGTAATGGAATTGGTACTTTCCTCGAGCTGCTTGAGCCTCTTATTTTAACTTGTCATAGCTCTTCGATCATAATTTGGAGCTCATCCAGCATAGCATAAAGCTTTAATTCCAACATGTCTAGATGAAGTAGCAATAGTTGCTACTTATATGCCTCATCACTTGAAGCCTTTCACTTAATCCATGATTCATTACTACTTGACTCACTATCTCCACTATCTTTTAAAGCAAACATGTTCATTTTTCGTAAAGCATATCAATAAATAACATTTTTTACTCTCAGCCTTTTTCAATGTCCTCTATTCTGTGACAATTTTAGCATGAATGAGCACTTTTGCACTTAAAGTCTTCAATGTGAGGACTCCCATCCCTCGAGTAGAATAGGTTAAGTTAAAAGTAGAAAAGTATTGAGCCAATGCTAACATAATATTTCTCATGGAGAGAGTTATTTTTCTTACCTGCAAAACATGCCACATTGTTTGGAAAATAAAATGTGCACTAGAAACACTAGTGTTAGTATAAATGCACTATAATATAAAAAGTTCATCACATGAAACCCTTATTAATATGAAATGAAGAAGGGAAGCAACCATAAACCCCATAGATAATGAGCTATGATACAAAAAAGATGCAAATTCAACACTTATTTACTTAAACCCCAACCCATGCTCTCAAGGAAAGTTCAAAAAAAATTCCATTTCAGACTTTACCTTCATGTCATGGTTGTTAGTCTAAACAACCAAGGCTATCATGGTACCTTCACCCACTGAATCAATAACAAAGTTAAACAAGAAACGTTTATAGATGCCATAACCCATTGCCGAAAAATATGGATTGATATATCTATACATTACTCACCTAGTTCACCATAAATTCACATGCTTAAAAAGAACAATGGTTAAACAAAAAAAAAGAAAACTCTTATTTACATATTGAACTCATAATTTTCTATTATTCAATCATGAATCCAAGCCTCTCAATATTATTGAAATGGTCTTGTTTATATAAAACTCAAGACCAAGAGCACACACCTAATATAGACTCTATAATATTAGATTACAATTGCCCATTATAGACCTTCATTACATTCAAAATTCATTAAGTGTATTAAACACCCACTAACATGAAATTTGTGACTAATGATGTACTTTAATGCAGTTGGACACAATTTATGGCTTATTACATTATTATTTAGATGTTGAGCAGTCTTCATGCATGTTCCAGGTGGTTGCAAGCTGTAAACCTTTGATTAAAAGCAAATGAAACCATCCCAATCAATATTGACTATGCTAAATCAAGGGGGGCTACAATTGAAGGAGGCCTATGATGGTGACAGTGAGTGGGAACTACAACTGTGATAACTTGTTCAGTTGACTTTTACTTGTTCTTTTTGAGCTTTATGCAATCATATGTAAGGCTATGATCAAGACAAACTTTTTTGCCTCAAATTTTCCTTGTTTTAAAGTACTAAATATGATTATTTAGGCCTCATTTATTCCCTCACTAATTTAGATATAAATTAGATGTTGTTAGCTCTTATAATCATATCATACCCCTTTTCTTCAAGAAGATTCATCCTTGAATCTTTGTTTGCCTGTTGATGAAACACAAAACACAAAAGCAAAGAAATATAAGAGCCCAACTAGACACAATAAAAAAATTAATCACTTTTTTTATTTATTTTTAAATCAATGGAAATTCAACACTTATTCACTTGAACTCGGATGACAATCCTAGTGCAATAAGAACTCCTAATCCAATAAAGATTCAAGATTCTTTAACTTATGATAGAGGTCCAATCATAAGGGAACGTGCTAAGAAGATGAAGGAAGCATTACATATGGTAATTCAAAGAATTTAGGTTCCAAATATGAATTCAACTAAATCTTATCCATTTGGAGCAAATAGAGTTCATTATGGTCCAAAGCTTATTCATTTGTGTGAATTGAAGATTTAAGTCCTAGTAATGTTATTGAGTCTAATTTGGATGTATTAAGCCCAAAGGAGTAGCTACACTTGTTCTAGCCCAAGATGTAGCCCAAATAAGTGTTATTTTGCCCATTTAGTGTTTAAAATGAATTTGGATTTGACTAAGTCTAAAAAAATGAATGAATTTTAAGTGTTGTAGTTTAGGAACGATTTTCTTTAGTTTAATTGGAAAGCAAAATAATTCCTTATTTTTAAAGACCTGTTTTCTTATCTTGTATGGGTTTATTATCTTTATCTTTTAAGGATTTATTTTTATTTAGGTTTAGGTTTAAGAATTCTTATAAATAGATTATTTTGTCGCCTATTTTGGAGATCTTTTTCATTAATCAAATCAAAGTGATGAATTTTGCTTCAAATTACGTAGAGTTTTATTCTTTGAACTTTCTAAACAAAATAGGTTATTTGATAGTTCACTTGTCTTATTAATTAGAACATCCATAACTAATTATGGTGATTTCTTGATAGCTAGAGTTCTTAGTTAGATAATTAAGGGTTCTACTTTCCACCCAACTTGTTTCTTGGATGATTTAAGGTGTGGGTATCAAAAGATTGTTACGGGTTTTGTTTATTAGATAAATATAGTTTGCATCAAACCTTAACCCACACTCTTAGGGAAAGTTCAAACCAAGTTCCATTTAAGATTTCACCTTCATGTCATGTTTGCTAGTCCAAACAACCAAGGCTATCATGGATACCTTAACCCTTTGAATCAATAAAAAGTTAAACAATAAAGGTTTTTAGCTGCCAAAACCCATCTCTTAAAAATTTGGATTGATATATCTACACATTACTTACCTATTTTGCCACAAACTCACATGTTTGATAAAAACAATGGTTAATCAACAAAAGAAGAGAAAACTCTCATTTCTTTATCAAACTCTCAATTTTTTATTATTCAATCATGAACTCCAAGCCTCCCCACATTGTTGAAATGGTCTTATTTATATAGAACTCAAGACTAAGAACACACACCTAATCTAGACTTTATAATATTATGCTATAATTGCCCATTATAGTTGTTTGTTACATTCAAAACTCATTAAGTGCATTAAACACCCACTGTAGATGGCGGGGTTTAGCGCGTGTCCAAGATTTTAGCAACCGCGACACTGTTTAGGCTCAGGGCCTTTAAGAACACACTAACCACTGTCATAAAGACATGGCATGGAGATGAGGAGTCGCCACACAGGGTAATAACTGGGACAATTTGATTGGTGGTACTCAATTCTCTAAAAGAAAATTAGCACCACAACCAGGAGATTCTGGATACGGAATACTAACTTCTCTTAGTCTCATGTTCATTTAGAATAATTTTATAAATGATTATTTCATCCTCTAATTACATGCAATTTTATTAAACCCTAATTAAAATCCATCTACCCAAAAAGGCAATAAGTCAATAAAATTACAAGTAAAAAATTCACTCAAGATCATGTTGTCCCTAAGTCTAAACTATGTTAATTTTATTTAAATAAGTTAGCTAAATCTACATTTTATTTACAAGTGAAATAGAATAATAGTGGGCCTACATTTTATTAATTAATGAGCCTAAATCTATTTTTTAGTCTTTCTAAGATATGAGCTTAAGTCTATTCAATTTTAAAAAAGAAATTAAATCAATGGACCTAAGTCTTAATCTGGTTTTATTTTCCTAGGTCTATTTATTTTAAAACAAGTGCAATTAAGTGGGTTGAGTTAAGTCTAAACAATTTTAATTAATTAAGCATGCCTAAAATCTAATTAACCTAATGGGCCTAAGTTGATTTTAATTATTTAAAAAAACCTAAATCATTTTTAAGCCTATTTATTAAGTGGGTTAGACCTAAACGTGGGCTTGGGGCCCAAAAAAACATAAAAACATAAAAAAACCCAAAAACATAAAAAAAAAAAACATAACAAAACATAACAAAATCAAATCAAACACATATTCACATATGATTTCTTAAAAAAACCTAATTTAATTACATACAAACCCTAATTAACTGAAGCCACCATTAATTTTAATTAATTTTTACCCAATTGAACCTAATTACTAATTAATTTCAAAGTGCAGAAATTTAAATCTTTCACTATTCCCACTACTGGGGCTATTACAAACTACGTACAAAATTAAAATTAAATAATTATACATCCAGAAATTAAAATAAATTACATGGGATACAAAAATGCAGAAGAAAAATTAAAATCCTAGGAACTATTATTGAAATAGTACAAGTTCCATGGATCTTCTGTTCAATTACACATTGGCGGTTTCCCCTTTCTCAATCCTCATACGGACATCCAAACAAAAAAAAATTAGCAATGAAATCAAATAATCAAAACAATAACAAAAATAAAAGAAAACAATATAAATAGAAAATAATAAAAAAAGTAATAAAAGAAATAGAAAAATAACACTGGAGATGCTGTGCAAATGCCCCTTTTTGAGCCCCTCAGATTGGATTATCACCGTTAAAATTAAGATATTGTTGATTCTGGACTATTGCCTTTTGAAATTATAGTATCAAAAATTAGGGTTTTATGCTTCCAGTCTCCTTTTCTTCTCACTGTGTCTTTTTTCTCTCAGTCTCTCCATGTAAAAAAATCCTTTCAAAAACCATAAGAAAAAAGGAAAGAAGTCCCTCCAGCCAAAACCTCTCCAAAAAAACCTCTCCCTCATGCACAAATGCAGACTCTACTTTTAAATGCAAAGTCTGCATGTGCTAAACTTCCTCCAAAAGAGGAACGGACTAATGATCAGATAGCGTTTGTTTTGATTTCAAAAAAATATCTTCTACGTTTCTTTTTAAAAAAAAACCTTATCAGATAAAAATTTGAATTTTTCAACCAATCAAAACACTGAAAAAATCGATAAAAATAAGGAAAAAAATGCGAAAAAAATAAAAAAAGGAATTATTGCGCATTGACATTGTGCAATGCCGATCGGGATTGTATAACACAATGCTGATCGGCATGACACAATGCCGGTCGGCATTGTGTATGCCGATCCTAAACTTTTAATTATCAAAAGACCCTTGAAAAAATGACTTTTTGCAATCAAATCCTAAAAAATGTTGCAATTTAGCCTTAAAGTCCAGAAAATCAACAGCCAAGTTCAGTTTTTGAATAAATTTCATCATAGGAGCTTACATCGCAATTGTGCACAATTGCATCCCAAAATTGGGTGCTTACACCCACTAATATGTAACTTATGACTAATGATGTCCTCTAATGCATTTGTACAGAAATTATGCTTATTACATTATTATTTAGTTTTTGTAAAGTCTTCTTACATGTTCATAGTGGTTGTAAGTTATAAAGCTTTGATTAAAAGCAAATGAAACTGTCCTAGTCAAAGTTGGCTATGTTGAATTAATGGGACCTAGGATTGAAGGAGGGTTGCGATGGTGGCAGTGAGTGGGAGTTAAGACTATAACAACTTATTTGCTTCACTTTTTGCATTTTCTTTTTGAGCTTCATGCGATTGCATGCAAAGCTATGATCATGATAGACTTTTTTTTTTTTATTTTAAAGTTTTAAACGTGATTTCTTGGACCTCATTTGATCCATTATTGATTTATCACATGCAAGGCTATGATCATGACAAACTTTTTAGCCTTAAATTTTGCTTGTTTTAAAGTTCTAAACATAATTTACTAGGCCACATTTGATCCATCATTGATTTAGATACAAATTGGATGTTTTTAGCTCTTGAAATCACATTATACCCCCTTTCTTTAAGAAGATTCGTCCTCATATCTTTGTTTTCTTTTTGATGAAACTCAAAATGCAAAAGTGAAGAAATAACTAGACATAATAAAAAACTAATAACTTTTTTACATTTTTTTTAAATTAATGGATAACTTAAAGAAGAAAGAATTTTGTAGAAATGGAACACAAGTGCACAAAAGATAAGACACAAAGAACAAGATGAAAAGGATGTTTAAGATGAGTAGAACATAAAATCACAATAAAAAATTTATTGTCATCACCAATTCGAACCATAGGTATTTGAAACCTAAGACCCTTTGTTACAAAACACTTAATCAAATCCTTGATATGACTAACTGACAAAAAGAAAACATAAAATTAATTTTCATTTTTTTAAAATAAAGATTACTCATATCATGATCTTGAAATAATAAGATTAAAGATTAAACCAAAAGACATAACACCTGAAAAACAAAAAATAGATAGAAACTTTAACATGAAAAGACATAAAAAAATTAAAAAATAGAAGACAAAGGGATACATAGAATTAAAATTAACAAAACCTAATTTGAGTCAAGCTTTTATATTAAATAATATGAAATGGAGAAAGGAAGCAACCATAAGCCCCATAGCTAATGAGTTATGATACAAATGAGATGCAAATTCAACACTTGTTCACTTGAACCTTAATCCATGCTCTTAAGGAAAGTTCAAACAAGTTCCATTTACTTCAAGTAATATTTGCTAGTCCAAACAACTAAGGCTATCATGGATACCTTAACCCTTTGAATCAATAAAAAGTTAAACAAGAAAGGTTTTTAAATTCCACAACCCATCTCTTATAAATACGGATCGATATATCTACACATTACTCACCTAGTTCGTGACAAACTCACATGTTTGATAAGAACAATGGTTAAACAACAAAAGAAGAGAAAACTCTCATTTCTCTATTAAACTCTCAATTTTTTATTATTCAATCATGAATCCAAACCTCTATACATTGTTGAAATTATCTTATTTATATAGAATGTAAGACTAAGAACACACATCTAATCTAGACTCTATAACATTAGATTAAAATTACCCATTACAGTGTTTTATTACATTAAAAACTAATTAAGTGTACTAAACACCCACTAATATGTAACTTTTGACTAATAATGTCCTCTAATGCATTTACAAAGAAATTCTGGCTTACTATATTATTATTTAGCTATCAAGAAGTCTTCTTGCACATTTATGGTGGTTATAAGCTATAAACCTTTGATTAAAAGCAAATGAAACCGCCTTAGTCAATGTTGACTATACTGAATTAGGAGGGCCTGGGCTTGAAGGAGGGTTGCGATAGTGGCAGTGAGTGGGAGTTGAGACAATGATAGCATATTTTCTTCACTTTCTACTTATTCTTTTCAATGTGATTACATGCGAAGCTATGATCGTGATAGACTTTTTTTTACTTGTTTTAAAGTTTTAAACATGTTGGGCCTCATTTGATCCATCATTGATTTAGATACAAATTAGATGTTGTTAGCTTCTGGAATCATATCATACCCCCTTTCTTTAAGAAGATTCGTCCTCAAATCTTTGTTCACCATTTAATGAAACTCAAAACACAAAAATGAAAAAATAAATGAAAAAAGACATAAAACAAAATATGAAAAACAAAAGATGAAGGGATACATAGAATTAAAATGAAGAAAACCTTATTTGACCCAAGCTCTGATACTAAATAATACAAAATGGAGAAGGGAAGCAACCATAAGCCTTATAGCTAATGCGCTATAGTACAAATGAGATGCAAATTCAACACTCATTCTCTTGAACCCCAACCCATACTCTCAAGGAAAGTTTAAACCAAGTTCCATTTCGAACTTCACCTTTATGTCATGTTTACTAGTCCAAACAACCAAGGCTATCATGGATACACTGACCTCTTGAATCAATAATAGTGTTAAATAAGAAAGGTTTATAGATGCCACAACCTATCACTTGAAAATATAGATTGATATACCTACCCATTGCCCACCTAGTTTGCCATAAACTTACATGATTGATAGAGTAATGGTTAAACAACAAAAGAAGAGAAAACTCTCATTTCCCTATTATACTCGTAAATTTATATTATTCAATCATGAATCTAAGCCATTCTACATTCTTAAAATGGTCTTATTTATATATAACTCTAAATCAAGAACACACACATAATCTAGACTCTAGAATATTATATTACAATTACCCATTACAACCCTTTATTACATTCAAACTCATTAAGTGTATTAAACACCCACAATTATATAACTTGTGACTAATGATGTACTATAATGCATTTGGACACAAATTATGGCTTATTATATTATTATTTAACTATTGAGAAGTCTTCTTGCATGTTCCAGGTGGTTGTAAGTTGTAAACCTTTGATTAAAAACAAATGAAATCATCATAGTTAATATTGACTACACTGAATTAAGGGGGCAGTGATTGAAGGAGGGCTACAATGGTGACAATGAGTGGGAGCTGCGACCATGACAACTTATTTTCTTCACTTTTTGCTTATTTTTCAAGCTTCATGGGATAGCATGCAAGGCTATAATCATGACAGACTTTTTAGCCTCAAATTTTGCTTGTTATAAACTGTTAAACATGATTATTTGGGCCTCATTTGATCCTTCATTAATTTATATATAAATTGAATGTTGTTAGCTATTGGAATCATATTATACCCCCTTTCATCAAGAAGATTCATCCTTGAATTTTTTTTGCCTTTTGATGAAACTCAACACACAAAAGCAAAGAAACAAAGGAACCCAACCAGACACAATAAAAAATTAATCATTTTTTTATTTATTTTAAATCAATGGATAACTCAAAGAAGAAAAAAATTATGGAAATGGAACAAAAATTCACAAAATCTAGGACATAAATAATAAGATGAAAAAGATGTTTAAGATGAATATAACACAAAATTACAATAAAGAATTTATTATCATGTCCTACTTGAACCATCGGTATTTAAAACCTAAGGCTCTTTGTTACAAATCACTTAATCAAATCCTCTATATGACAAACTCACAAAAAGAAAACATAAAAATAAATTTTGTTTCATTTAAATAAAGATGACTCACATCATGATCTTGAAACAATAAGATCAAGGTTTAAATCAAAAGACATAACACTTGAAAAGCACAAAATAGAAAAAAAGTTCACTATGAAAAAGACATAAAAAAAAATGTTGAAAAATAAAAGATAAAGGGATACATAGAATTGAAATGAACAAAACCTGATTTGAGTCATGCCCTAAAGTTAAAAGATAAAAGGATACATAATTTATGACTAATGATGTACTCTAATTCATTTGGACATAAATTATGGCTTATTACATTATTATTTAGTTGTTGAGAAGTGTTCTTACACATTCCAGGTGGTTGCAAGTTGTAAACCTTTTATTAAAAGCAAATGAAATCATCTTGGTCAATGTTAACTATACTGAATCAGGGGGACCATGACTAAAGGAGGGCTACGATAGTGATAGTGAGTGGGAACTACAACCGTGATAACTTATTTTCTTCACCTTTTTCTTATTCTTTTTTAGCTTTATGCGATTTCATGCAAGGTTTTAATCTTGAAAAATTTTTTGGCCTCAACATTTGCTTATTTTTAAGTGCTAAACATGATTATTTAGGCCTTATTTAATCCCTCATTGATTTAGATATAAATTAGATATTGCTAGCTCTTGGAATCATATACCCCCTTTCTTCAAGAAGATTCATCCTTGAGTGTTTGTTCACCTTTTGATGAAACTCAAAACACAAAAGCAAAGAAATTAAAGAACACAACTAGACACAATAAAAAATTAATCATTTTATTTATTTATTTTTAAATCAATGGATAACTCAAAGAAGAAAGAACTTTACAGAAATGGAACATAAGTTCACAAAAGATAGGACATAAATAACAAGATCAAAAGGATGTTCAAGATGAATAAAACACAAAATCACAATAAAGAATTTATTATCATAACCAACTCAAACCATAGGTATTTGATACCTAAAACCCTTTGTTATAAATAAATTAATCAAATCCTCTATATGACAAACTCATAAAAAGAAAAAACAAAAATATATATTATTTTTTTAAACAAAGATGACTCACATTATGATTGTGAAACAATAAGGTTAAAGATTAAACAAAAAGACATAACCCTTAAAAAAGACAAAATAGATAGAAAGTTTAACATGCATAAGGCATAAAATAAAATTTAAAAAACTAAGGACAAAGGGATATAAAGAATTAAAATGAATAGAACCTGATTTAAGCTATGCTCTAATACAAAATAATACAAAATGGAGAAGGGAAGCAACTATAAGCCCCATAGCTAATGAGTTATGATACAAATGAGATGCAAATTGAACACTCATTCACTTGAACCCCAACCCATGCTCTCAAGGAAAGTTCAAACCAAGTTCCATTTTAGATTTCACCTTCATGTCATGTTTGCTAGTCCAAAGAACCAACGCTATTATGGGTTACGTTACCCTTTGAATCAATAACAAGTTAAATAAGAAAGGTTTATAGATGCCATAACTCGTTGCCTGAAAATATGGATTGATATATCTACACATTGCTCACCTAGTTCGTCATAAATTCACATGTTTGATATGAATAATTGTTAAACAACTAAAGAGGATAAAACTCTCATTTCTCTATTAAATTCTCAATTTTCTTATTATTCAATGATGAATCCAAGCCTCCCTACATTGTTGAAATTGTCTTGTTTATATAGAACTCAAGACTAAGAACACACACCTAATCTAGACTCTATAACATTAGATTACAATTGCCCATTACAACCCTTTGTTACATTCAAAACTCATTAATTGTATTAAACACCCAATAACATGTAACTTGTGACTAATGATGTACTCTAATGCATTCATACACAAATTATGGCTTATTACATTATTATTTAGTTGTTGTGAAGAGTTCTTGCACATTCCAGGTGGTTGTAGGCTGTAAACCTTTGATTAAAAGAAAAAGAAATTGTCCTAGTCCATGTTGGCTATATTGAGTCAAAGGGTTTATGATTGAAGGAGGGTTGTGATGGTGATGTTAAGTGGGAGCTTTGATCATGAGAGCTTATTTTCTTCACTTTTGCTTATTCTTTTCGAGCTTTATGTAATCACATGCAAGACTATGACCGTGATAGACTTTTTGGCCTCAATTTTTTCTTGTTTTAAAGTGCTAAACATGATTAGTTAGGCCTTATTTGATCCCTAATTAATTTATATCTAAATTAGATATTGTTAGCTCTTAGAATCACATCACTTTTGCTATCATGCTTTCCAAAGATATTGTGCAACATGAATTTATACATCAACAAGTAAGAATGATTCTTAATCAATCCATAAACCACAGTCTCTCCCTCACTAAAATTTTTTGTCTTCTATAGGTGCACTCCAAAATGCAAGCATGTCAAATTGTTTTTTATGTTGTTTAAGTACTCTATTAGGAAACCTAGAAATATGTTTAAAACCAAAATGAAACTCTTTGCCCAAGAATCTACATGTAAAGACTTGCTTATTCTCATATACAAATTTTAATGTTGTGTAGAATTCAATTATAAGTTCATAAAATGTATAATATATCATTTTAATGAACTTAGTTGTATTGTGTGAATGATGCAACCAAGCTAAGCAAGCCTATCAAACCAAGTGATCCATTGCATTATAAGGGACCAATGATAAAATCAAGAACAAACATGTTCAAATAAGCATTAAAATATTTAAAAGTGAGGTTTTTCCTTAAAATTTTTTCTTTTGAAACTTTGCAAGTTTACTTGAATTGTTTCACATCTACCTTTCATTATAATTGCTAGGTTAGATTAGACTTAGAATTGTGTGATTGTTCATCTTTTAATAGCTAAGTATCTTACTTCAATTTAATAAGCAAGGGGTTTAGCTCTATCAACACAACCTATCCTTGATGATCCTTAGGCTAGATTTTAAAGTTTGATGTGCATTCTATCTCTATTATAGGTAGGGTTCGTATTAGTTTGGTATAAGAGCCAAACCTCAAGGTTTGGTTATTTATCATTTAATTTTCGTTCATAATTTCTTCTTCTTCTTCTTCTCAATTCTTCTTATTCTTCTCAATTCTTCTCAATTTTAAAATTAAAAAATTCAAAAAAAAATCCAACCATTGTGTTTTAAGCAAAAGGTTTCAAAATCTATCAACCCTTAATTGATTTAGTTTATTCAATTTTCGTATCTATTGAAAAAAATTTGTTACTTTGTTTTTAACTCAGAATTATGTTGTTGGTTGTGTTTGTGGGTTTAGAACTCAGATTTGACTTCTTTTGTTAATTTTTATTGTGTGCAATTTCTTGGCTTCTAAAAATTGGGTTTTATTTTTAATTTTGAGTGAAGTTTTGTTCACTTGCTTATTTTCTTGTTTATTTGATTCATGAATAGTCACTTTGAATTTTAAGTTTAATTTGATTTTTTTGATTGTGGTGTTAAGTTGATTGAGCAATTCTTGCATAATTTGCATTAGTTTTATTAGAACTGAGATTTGGAGAATTTCAATGGTAAAAGGCGAGTGATGAGCTTATAAGAGGGTATGAGCCTTATTGAGTGAAACATGAGTGTGAGTACCATTTAAATTGAGTGAAACACATAAAGGAGTGTTTTGTGAGATTTTTTTATTGCTACTAATAATTTCTTATAGGAAAAATTAAAGCAATGGCTCAAGAAGGTGAAGAAGGAATGCCCGGTCAGAAGATGTACATGAAATCCATTACCCAATTGTTTGAGAAGTTGAGACTAGATTTGGCAAATCAAATTGGAGACTTGGTAGACCGAATAAACAAGATGGCGTCAAGTCATCATGGAGATGATAGTATAGTCTATACTAGAACCTGTGGGAGACATGAATAAGAGGATGACAAAAAAAAATCCAATTTGGGTAGAAATGGGCATGTAAGAGTTAATAACAACTTAGGAAGCATCAAGATGAAAATTCCAAGCTTTCAAGGCAAGAGTGATGCTAAAGCTTATTTGGAATGGGAGAAAAAGGTGCAATTCATCTTTGACTGCCATCAATACTCCGAAGAAAAGAAGGTGAAGCTAGCTACCACAAAGTTTACTAATTATGCACTTGTTTAGTGGGATTAGTAGAAGAAGGAACCATGATTGACCTATTGAGACACGAGAAGAGATGAAGGCAATCATGCGCAAGAGCTTTATTCTTACACACTATTATAGAGAATTGTATAATAAACTTTAAAACCTTGTACAAGGATCTAAAAGTGTAGAGGAGTACCATCAAGAAATGGAGATAGCTATGATTAGAGCAAATATTAATGAAGACCATGAGGCAACAATGGTGAGGTTTTTGCATGGGCCGAATAGAAATATAGTCGACTTAGTAGAATTACATCACTATGTTGACATGGATGATATATTGCACATGGCGATCAAGATTGAGAAGCAATTGAAGTTCAAGAATTCCAAAGGCAATTCAACTTCTTCTAGTTCTTCATGGAAGTCAAATTGGAAGAATGGAGATAAGAGCTTCACTAAGGAAAAATTTGACAACAATAAAGGAGGAAATGAAGGGGTGAACACTAAGACCGAAGACAAAGGTGAGACTCAAACTAAACGATCTCATGATGTTTAATGTTTTAAATGTTTGGGTTATGGGCATATCTCTTCTAACTATTCAAATAAGTGCACAATGACTATGAGGGGTAACAAAGTCTTTAGTGAAAGTAATGATGACAAGTGCGATTTGGAGATGCCTGAGCTTGAGGATGCAAGTGATGATAAGGCTATACAAAGTCCATCATATGGTGAATTACCTGTTACAAGGTGAATCATTAATGTGCAAACCAAGGTGGAGGATGACACACAACTTGAGAACATCTTTCATACTAGATGCAAGGTATAAGATAAGGTATGTTGTATGATCATTGATGGGGGTAGTTGCACAAATGTAACTA
Organism: Mallotus nudiflorus; assembly: GCA_947683625.1. NCBI lineage: Eukaryota > Viridiplantae > Streptophyta > Magnoliopsida > Malpighiales > Euphorbiaceae > Mallotus > Mallotus nudiflorus. The sequence goes on along the minus strand of CANTUR010000415.1, from coordinate 2,070,895 downwards.
GTACCATGTTAGTTGAGAAATTGCATTTATATACAATGAAGCACCCTAGGCCTTACACATTGAAATGGTTGAATGATTATGGGAGATAAAAATGACTAAACAAGTAAAGATAGCATTTTCCATAGACAACTATAAAGATGAAGTATTGTGTGATGTAGTGCCTATGCAAGCTTGTCATATTCTTTTAGGGCGTCCTTGGCAATATGATAGGAGGGCTAATCATAATGGGTTTTCTAATAGATATTCTTTTATAATGAATGATGCACCCATTACCCTTAAACCTTTTACCCTTAAAGAAGTGTATGAGGACCAAAAAGTCCTAAAGTAAAGATTTAAAGAGTTTGAAAAAGAAAAAGAGATAAAGAGAGAGAGAGAGAGAGAGAGTTTGCATAAAAAAGAAAAAGCAAACAAGCAAAAAGGAGCGTTATGAGAAAAGCAATGAGAGGAGTGAGAAAAGAGTGGAAAAAGGAGAGCTTGAGGGGTTGCGCAATGAGAAAAAGAAGAGCGATGCGCATGCAAAAAGAGAGTTGAGTGTGAATGAGGTAAAAAAAGGAGAGAAAAGCAAGTTTTTATGCAAAAGAAAAAGATGTAAGGAAAGCTTTACTTTTAAGGCAGCCTATGCTTGTACTTGTTTATAAGAAATCTTATTTGAGCTTTAATGGTCTTGACCCTTCTTTGCCTAGTTCTTTTGTGAGATTACTGCAAGAATTTCAAAATGTGTTTCCCAATGATATTCCTAGTGATTTACTGCCAATAAAAGGAATAGAGCATCAAATTGACTTTGTACCCAGTTTTACAATTCCAAATAGACCCATGTATAGATGGAATCCTGAGGAAACCAAGGGGTTGTAAAGGCAAGTTGTGGATCTTATGAACAAAGGTTACATTAGAGAAAGCATGAGGCCATGAGCCGTTCCAGTTTTACTTATGCCTAAGAAGGATGGAACTTGGAAAATACGTGTTGATTATCACGCAATTAACAAAATAACTATAAAATATCGTCATCCTATTCCTAGGTTAGATGATGCACTTGATGAGTTGAATGGGGCTGTTATATTTTCCAAGATTGATTTGAAACGTGGTTATTATTAAATTTTCATGAAAGAGGGTGATGAGTGGAAAATTGCATTTAAAACAAAATATGGTTTATATGAGTGGTTAGTCATGCCTTTTGGTTTAACTAATGCCCCTAGCACTTTTATAAGATTAATGAACCATGTCTTGTGTGCTTTCATTAGAAAATTTAAGGTTTTTTATTTTGATGATATACTTATATATAATAAATCTTTGGAAGAGCATATTGAACATGTGCATTTGGTTTTGGAAGTGCTGCATAAGGAATGTTTGTATGTTAACATCAAAAAGTGTAGTTTTTGAACATATAAGCTTGTTTTCTTAGGCTTTGTTGTTAGGGCAAAAGGAATAGAGGTAGATGAAGAAAAGGTCAAGGCAATTAAAGATTGGCCTATGCCTAAAGGAGTTGGTGATATGCGAAGTTTTCATGGTCTTGCAAGCTTTTATAGGTGATTTGTGAGGGAATTTAGTACAATTGCAGCACCATTGACCGAAGTCATCAAGAAAAATGTTGGCTTCAAGTGAGGAGAAGCACAAGAACAAGCATTTAACATGCTTAAGGATAAGTTGACATCTGCTCCTTTACTTACTCTACCTAACTTTTCTAAATCATTTGAAATTGAATATGATGCTTTAAGTTTGGGAATTGGGGCTATTCTAATGCAAGATGGACAACCAATTGTTTATTTTAGTGAAAATTTAAATGATGCAAGCTTGAAGTACCCCACTTATGACAAGGAGATTTATTCCTTAGTTCGCACTTTGGAGACATGGCAGCATTATTTATTGCCTAAAGAGTTTGTGATACATACTGGTCATGAATCCTTGAAGTACCTGAAGGGGCAAAACAACCTTAACAAACAACATGCTAAATGGAGTGAATTCATTGAGTTGTTTCCTTATGTCATTAAATACAAGCAAGGTAAAGAGAATTTTGTGGCTAATGCACTTTCATGAAGGTATACTTTACTTGCTTCTTTAGATGCCAAATTGGTAGGATTTAAATACATACAAGATTTGTATGAGAATGATAGTGATTTTGGTAGTGTTTTTCATGCATGTAAAAATATTGCTTTTGAAAAGTTCTATAGGCATGATGGTTACTTGTTTAACAAGAAACAGTTTTGTGTTCCTAATTGTTCTATGCATGAATTGCTTGTTTGTAAAGCACATGAGGGTGGTTTAGTGGGACATTTTGGTATAGCCAAGACTTTGGATGTTTTACATGATCACTTTTTTTAACCTAACATGAAAAAAGATGTTGTTACAATTTATGATAAGTGCATTGTGTGTAAACAAGATAAGTCTAAGTTAAAACCACATTGTTTGTATATGCCTCTACCTATGCCTAGTTCACCTTAGATTGATATTTCCATGGATTTTGTGCTTGGTTTACCTAGAACTAGGCAAGGTCATGATTTTATATATGTTTTTTTAGATATGTTTTCTAAAATGGCTTACTTTATAGCATGTAGAAAAACTAATGATGCACAACATGTTGCAAATTTGTTCTTTAAAGAGATTGTTCATTTGCATGGCATGCCTAGAACAATTATGAGTGTAGAGATGCTAAGTTTTTAAGCTACTTTTGGAAGACTTTGTGGGGTAAATTGGGCACTAAACTTTTATTTTCTACAACATGTCATCCACAAACTAATGGGCAAACTGAGGTAGTTAATAGAACTTTATCTCAGTTACTAAGAACCATGGTTAGGCATAATTTAAAGTCATAGGAAGATTGCTTGCCATATATTGAATTTGCTTATAATTGTAGTGTGCATTCTTCTACCAATTTTTGTCCTTTTGAGATTGTTTATGTTTTTATTTCATTGAGTCCTTTAGATTTAATTGCTTAACCTTTGAGTGAATAAGTAAATCTAGATGGAAAGAAGAAGGAAAAATTTATGAAGTCCTTACATGAAAAGGTGTGAGCAAATCTTGAAAAAAAGAATGAGCAATATGCCAAACATGCAAACAAAGGGCGTGTAAAAGTTGTATTTGAACCAGGTGATTGGGTTTGGGTACATTTTGCACAAAGAAAGATTTCCCACTTAAAGGAAATCTAAGTTGATGCCACGTGGTAATGGACCCTTCTAAGTGTTAGAGTGTGTCAATGATAATGCTTACAAGATTGACTTGCCTGGTGAGTATGGTGTAAGTGCTACTTTTAATGTTGCTGATTTATCTCCTTTTGATTTTGATGTAGGTGATGATTCAAAGATGAATCATCTCAAGGAAGGGGGAATGATGCAACCAAGCTAACCAAGCCCATCAAACTAAGTGATCCATTGCATTATAAGGGAGCAATGACAAAGAAGTTCAAACAAGCATTGAAATATTATAAAGTGAGGTTTTTCCTTAAACTTTGTTCTTTTGAAACTTTGTAAGTTTACTTGAATTATTTCACATATACCTTTCCTTATAATTGCTAGGATAGATTAGACTTAGAATTATTTGATTGTTCATCTTTTAATAGCTAAGTATCTTGCTTCAATTTATAAGCAAGGGGTTTAGCTCCATCAACACAACCTCTCCTTGATTATCCTTGAGCTAGATTTCAAAGCTGGATGTGCATTCTATCTCTATTATAGGTAGGGTTTGATATAATGCAAATATACATAGTTATTTAGGCTAGTTAAGGTCTATTTTCATTTCATTTCATCATGCTTTATGTGTTTGTTTATTTATTAAATTAATGTTTTTACTTATTTCATCATTAGGACTCATTATGTAAGTTTTATGCATGATTTAGGGCTTAAATGTGCTTTAGAAGACACTTGGAGTTGATTGGAACAAGCTAGGAAGCAAAATTAGTCAAGTTTGGATCATAAGGAAGGGTGATGAGTCATCACCATATGTACGAGTCATCACCATATGTACTAGTCATCACTGAGACTCTCTATGATGAGTCGTCACACTCATTTCTTGCCAAAGGGTTACAACTTTTCAAGGTTTGAGCATTTTTTGTATTTCGGCCATAACTCTGTCTACAGACATCCAAATTAGGTGATTCAAGTTACTCTATAAAGATAACAGAATTTTCTAAAATTTTCATAAAAAAAATTTCTAGAGATAAAGTCATCTAGATGGAAAAAAATTCCTTAAAATTAAAGATTTTGGAAAGGGGGTGACCTTTGATGTCAAGTGGTGCCTTTCCAAGTTTAATCCTATTCTAGTCACTTCCAGTAGCTTCCAAGTCCTATTTATGCATCATTTTTGGCTTGAAAAAAAAAGGATGGATGAAAATATGATAACAAGAAGAAGATTAAAGAGAGAAATATGAATCAATAGAGTGTTTTAAAAATACTACTATCTATTAGTTTTAAGAGTCATTATAAAAAAACTTAAAGAAGACAAAACCAAGTGCAAGAGAAGATCATCCTAAGTATCAAAGATCCTTTAAAAGACATAGAAGGTTGTTTTAATTATTCAATTTTTTATCTTTTTATCTTTCTTTCTATGTTGAATTTGGTCTTCTTTTGTTGCTTCTTAATCATGTATCTAGGCTAAGTCTTTTGTATGGGAATTATAAGGATGAATTAAATAAGAACTACATTTTTACCTTATATCTTTCATGATTTAATTTCAAATAGTGCTTATTTGTGTTGTGTATGCTCGATCACCATATGTAACTTGTCAATCAAATTATCACCAACGAGAGTTGGGGTAATTTGGTGGAAAGTGATTGAGATTACTTAAGATTGTAATTTTGCTGGGAATTGTAAAAGGAATTCATCTTAAGGGAGACATAATTAGTATAATATGCTTTATGGTTTTATCTTATCTCTATAATACAATGAGAGTGCTTGTAGACTCTAAGAGGAAATACCTTTAGTCAATAATGAGAGTTGTTTTTAAAGACTATAGACTAATTTCCAATCAATATGTCTTATGATAACTATGTTTAAAGTTCTTGTTTGATTCTGATTTATGATTCTCCTATAAATAGATATATATATATATATATATTTTCTTATTATTTTAGTAATTAGTTAGTGTTTAGATTTCTTTATTTGTTTTAGTCATTATTACTATTATTCCAATTTTATTTTACTTATCCATCTAAGTATCTATTCGATTAATACAAGATTTACACTAAGTCCCGAGTGTTCGACACCCTACTTGCTCTATACTAAGTCTTAGAAACTAGGGTATACAATTCCACCCACTTAAAGGTTTGTATTAGTGAATTCGCAAGCATATAGAGTCATCTAAGCAGTAAAAATATTGATCCCATAGGGAGTTGATGTTGATTATTGAATACTCTTTATGTTTATTTTTCTAGACAATTGAAATAGATTTTTGGTAAAAATTAAACTAATCTAAGAAACTAAATTAAACATATATAAAATTTATGTATAGATTTATTCCATTTCCTAAGCATCTTTAGAACTATGAAAGTCTCTCCCTAGCACTCGCATAATTTAATGATCATAACAACTACCCAAGTGATTAGCTTTCGCTACTTAAGCAATTAATTATTCCCAATATTGAAGGAAATTTTTTCAAGGAATATTAAGAATCAAACTGTCTCTCGACCAATTTGATTAAATTAACAAATTATTATTTTATTCTCAATAGGGATCTTCTCTCGATCTCACTCCGTCATCTAAATCAAATCCAAGGGTGATCAATCCTAGGAAAGCATTAAGTTTAATAATAATGATGGATTATAGATTTAGTGATATGGAGTTTAACCACTTAAGTCATTCTAGAGCCGAGTCTAAAAACACCAACTAATAATTTAGGTGCTCATGGTAATTGAAGAAAGAAAAGAAGAAGAATTGAGAATTCTAAACGTAAGCATTATATAATATCAAATAAAGTATAGATAAAAATTAGAAGGAAAAACCCCTTTTTATTCTTCCTTCTTTTGAATGTGATTGCAAGTGTTCTTCAATCTTTTACTCTTAATAATCCTTGAGTAATTAAAAAATCAAAATGAAAAATAAAATAAAATTGTTTTATTAAAAAATGAAAATGAACACAACTATTTTTTAGACCAACCAACCTCTAAAAAAAGAGGCAAAATAAAACTATTTATAACCATTCCTCAAAACCCCTAAAAATAAACTTCTATAATTAAAAATCTTTAAAGTGCATAGCTGTGCATTCATATATGTGTTGTACATTAAATCTCTAAAAAACATCAAACCATGTATGGCCATGCACACCTATATGCACTAACAGGCCTTGATGATTTTTCAAATTAGGTACAATTGTTCACACCCATGTGCAGGGCCATGCACCTACAGCTTGGCTCCATTTTTGAATCAGGTATAGCTATGCACACCTATATGCATGACCATGCATCTGTGTATTTCTGCATAATAGTGCTTTTAGGCTCAATGCACAGCCATGCATGCCTCTTCATCTTGCTTTCATAGAGATTTTGAGCTTTCCTCTTCAAGTTCTCACTTAGACTTGATTTGCATCACTCCCAACTTAAACATACCTAGCCAAACAATATAAAAAAACATCAAAATTAACTAAAAGCAATCAAAATTTAAATACAATTATAAAAACCTATAAAAATCAAAGTTTTAAGGAATTTAAGTAAATATTGCCAATATGCAAAACTATTCTAAACACTTTTACTTTTAAAACTAAACTAATTAGTGCTCAAAATCTACTATGTTTCATACTTATCAACTCCCCCCACACTTGAGTTTTTGCTTGTCCTCAAGCAAAACATGCAAACAACCTATTAATAAGAAGAACTCAATTCATTGCTTAGCTTTAACTTAACTAGCTATTGCAATCTTCAATTAATATAAAGATTAAAAGCCCAAAAATTAAGAGAATAACTCAAGGTCAAAGACATGCTAATTATCACGTGAAGAGCAAACTTCTCAATTAAATTCATGAAAATGAAAAATTGAAATTAGAGAAAGATAGAAGAAAATAGAAATCAATTCAACACTTGGCTAATCTAAAATTCTTCTATATAAGGCAGTTTTTAAGTAATTTCTTTATTTATTTAATAAAAGTCTTCCCAATTGTGGTATCCCCCACCTTTTCCATACTACTCAATATGGATACCTCACAAATGGTCTTTTGGATACTCATAATGTATTTAAGAGCATTGGAGTAGAAGGAGTATACAAAGATTTATAATTTCATAATTTTAGCTCCTTTTAAACAAGTGCATTTTATGCTCCATCTTGCTTTTATTTTTTTTTCTTTTATAAAAACTAAAATGCAAACACTTGACTAACTTTAAAAGTTGAATTCCAAATTTCTAGTTATAGACAATTTCCTTAAAACTCAAGACTCCAAGATCAATCACTCAATTAAGGTTTAAGCATTAAGTCTATTAAAAGCAAAAGAGTCCCTAACCACAAGTCATTTTCCTAATCTTAATAGTCCAAATTCACATTAAATGAAGATTACAACATCTTTTCAAGAAAACTATCTTCAATGAATTAGGCTATACTTATGAATAGGTTTCAAAAACTCAAGTGTTATGCATGAATGCTTCCTAATAACTAAATGCAACAAAAGACATAACAAAATGAAATGCATGTTCCCTCACCTTCTACATTAAAAAGACTAAAGTAAAAACAAAAGAAAACATAATAAAACAACAAATTAAAAATGCAAGAAAGTACTCCACTTTATAAAGCTACATTGGATGTGAGGAAAACGTGGAAGGTGGTCTCTATAAGCTTCTTAAGCCTCTTATTCTACTTATTTATGCTATGTGTAGCATTATTTTCATGATCTGAAGCTCATCTAACCTAGCATTGTCTGGATAACAAAATGAGCACTAAAAACTCTAGTTTTAATATGCATGCACTATAACATAAAAAGTTCATCCTTTAAAACCCTAGTACTATCTTGTTTTCCAAAGATATTACATGCCATAAATTTATGCATTAATAAGTAACCATGATCCTTAATCAAACCACTAACCATCATCACTCTCACACTAAAATTATTGTCCTTAGTGATTCTTCTTTAAAAAGCAAGCATGTCAAATTCTCTTAAAGGTTGTTTAAGTCCTCCATTAGGAAACCCAGAACATAAGACATAAGTTCAAAATCAACATGAAATGCTTTACCAAAAAAGTCTACATGAGAATATTTGCTTACTCTTTTCCATAAATTCAAAAGTTATGTATAATTCAAGTGTGAGTTCATATAGAGTGTCATGTTTCATTTTAACAAACTTAGTCCAACCTAATTGGTCACACAAAATAATAATCTCTTAATCAACCTCTATATCCTACAAAACATCATCCTCAAATAATTTAGGGAAAATAAAGTTTCACTTTAAAAGAGAGCAAAATTTCTTACCCTCCTCGTGCGAATGAATAGTCAATGGAGCACCATATTCTCTAGTGATTTCAATTAGCTCATCACCATTTTGCATTATTGCCTTACCTTCCTTGATTATCCTTTTATTGTGAAATTTTAAAGCAAAAATAAAAATTGAAACCTATTAGCACAAAGTGACTTGAAAGAAAAAAAATCAATTAACTAGGGTGTATATGGTGAAGTTTAGCACAGGCCTGAGTATTTGGCAACCATGACACTATATGGACTCAGGGTCCACTAGGAAATATAATATGGGCTTGGAGCCTATATTAAAGATAGCAGTCACCACATAGATAAGACCCGAGATATACTATTATAACAACTGTATCTATTAGAGGGTCCCCAGCAACCGTCATCAGATATTGGGCTCGGAAACTAGGTATGGGTTTTGAATGCCCAACCAACCTGGGATTGGCCTCTGTTTGTGTTTTGTGTTTTATTACTTTTAATTGTTTAATTATTTCTTTAATTACATGCAAATGCAATTTCCACCAAACAAAATTCCAATTTTATTATTAAGCCCAAATTTGCACATTAGTACAATTCCATGCAATTTAGCACAATTCACAACATTCACCATAATATAAAATAAATAAATAAATAAGCAATAAAAAACTTATACAAAGAAGATGGGGAGCAGAAAAGATTACAAACATTAAACACATAAAATAATAATAAAATAAACTAAATAAAAATAAACATGCAAAGAAGTAGCGAAGGTGAATAGATTATAACCCTTTTAAACATGAAAAATAATAATAAAATAGATTAATTACTGAATAAAATAAATAAAAATCTAGATTTAAACATCCTCAAAAGAGGTAATAACTTGATGATTGAGAATCATCCTAATTCATCCTGTAAAATAAAATGTTAACTTCCCAAAAACGAATAAAAGCCTACAAAATAAAACCACTAAGTCAATTATGTGAAAATAAAATTTGGATCAAATGCAAATAAAAAAATTAAATAAATAAATGTCTAATTAACAAAATAACAAGACAATTACAGAAAGGAAATTGAAAATACATAACCATTGAAATATATAAAAACAAATTACACAAAAGTAAATATATAAGGATCAAAATTAATATAAATATAAATCCAAAAATTATTAAAAATTAATCTAAAAACATTAATAAATGCAAACTTGGAATTTAAAATGCAAATCGGAGCTAAATCAACTTTGAAAATATAGAAACTAATTCACACAGGCCATTCATGAATAACATAAAAATCATACAATGCCAAATTAAATGAAATTTAGAAAATAAGCAAGTAAAAACCAAATGATGTGGCAAGGTGGCAATAAGGCGATATTACATTGCCTTAGCCCCAAGGGGTGACAGCCCTTCAAAGGGACGTCGCCTGACTTACAAACACAAAGATGAAGCTTAACTAATTTTTATTCTAAATTGTATAAAAGAAAATTCAATTAACCATAAACTTTACAAATAACTCAGGAATTAATAAAATCAGGTTCAAAATATAAAGATATAGAAAATAATAAACTAAGAAATAAACGAAAGGATAAATAAAGACTTACTCAAATTATTAGACCAATCATCAAAATTAGGTGTTCTTATAATTTTAGACCAATTTATTTTCAAAATATTTGGCCCTCAATGGTCAAACTTGATTGTTGCACTTGTTAGAATGCAAGAACAACACTATTCTTTGAGAATGAACCTTAGAATCCCTCTTTTTCCTTCCTTTCTCTTGATTTCCTGCTTCCTCTTCATTTCAAAATACCTTCTACCTTTTCCCTCAATGATTTCTTCTCTTTTTTAGCCTTTTTTCTTAGTCAGGAGGGAAAAAAAAAGCCCTTTTTCTCTTTCCTCCATTTTCCTTTTCTTTTATCCATCAACAATCATTTAATCCCATTCAAGAGCTTCCAGCACTTCATTTTTCTTTGAAAATGCTTACATTTACTCCTGAAGGATGTTGGAGATGTGCATGAGGCATTTTAAGAGTAATTATTGCTCCATAAAAAAATAGGGTAAAGCTAGGTGTTGCCTCTTCACACTACTGTTGTAGAGGCGATGCCTCACCAAGCCTTGGGCTGTGGTAGCTTCTTATAGGCTTGATGGCCCCTTAAAGGTTTCCATGGGCTTTTGAAGCTTCTTGGGCTTAATATTGTGTCTATGACCCACTTTTAAAGGGGAACGTTATGCTATTGGTCCATTCTCAAAGGGATTTTCGACCGTTCTTTACATTCAGTGCTCATTTCATTCTTATCATTGGGCTTTTATTATGGGCTAATCAAATCGGGTGTCCATAGTTTGCCCCCCTGATTTTTTGAAAAATAAAAACATATAATTAAAACATTTTCAAAAAATCAACATGCATGATGCAAATCAAAAGGATATGCTCGATCTCGGGGTACAAACCCGAGAGCTTAAAATTTTTTATAATAAGAAACTTCATGCCATCAGCCTCGAGGTTCAAACTCAAGAGCTAATTTCTTTAAAATTTGCACCATTAGCTTTGAGGTACAAACCCAAGAGATTGGATTTTTTCAATTCCATGCCATTAACCTTGGGGTATAAACTCGAGAGGCCATCCATATTTCTCTTTAAATTCTCATTTTTCATAAATTCCTCCCTCTTATCAAAATTTTCTTTTTTCTACCCTATATATATATAAACCCTTTTCTTTTCTTTTCTTTTTATTTTTCTTTCTTTTGCTTCTCCTTTTCTTCTCCCTTTCCTGCATTTTCTTCATTTTCAAAAATGGATGTTGCTCAAACTCCCAATCTTCTAGAGTGGGACCCTATGATACCTCCCATACATCCTTTGTGTTCTCTTAGATTCTCTATAGGAGACACCATTCCCATAACTATAAATTTGGGCACCCACATCTATGCACTTGCCTTCGAAGAGGTTAGTAACCAAACCAATTACTTTTTCTTGCAAAACATCAGTGAGTTCTTATTAGTAGATGTTTATTTATCATTTAAACTAGGAATGGAGTTAATTAATTTGAAAATAATGTGAAAGATTTAAAACTGTTTTGTGTTCTCTGACATAATGAGGCATCGCCTCATTAAATAGAGGCATTTGCCTCTTTGCCTTAAGGAGATAACTTGCCTGACTATATTGAGGCATTTCAATGAGGTGATGCCTCTTGAATAAAGTTCTAAACATCGGTTTTAAAATATTAAAAAAATTACATCTCTTTTTAATTTCCATGTCTACTTTGTAGCATAATGCACACACATTTAAAGATGCTGGGAATTTTATTGGTGCTCAAGTTTGGTATGATGAGCTTATAGATGACATCAAGGATTGTTTTCAAGATACCAAATTTAAGGATTTCATCTTTTACTTTACAGATGCCTAAGGTCATACAGATTACCAACCGCTCCATGCATTGATGGAGAGATGGTTTGATACCACTCATACATTCCACTTCCTATTCAAAGAGCTTACTTTAGATCATGTATCTTTCATGGCTATTATTGGCATCTCATGCATAAGAGATGTAGTCCCATTTGATACAAGCCTTCACTGGATGACATCGGACTACATTGCTAACATTGAGTGTCTCCTAAGTATGATCCAAATATGAAAGGGAATCATATTATGAAGATTGACTCAATCCTGAGTCACTATACCTGTGCTAGGTTAAGGTTGCCACCATAACTCATAAGATTGACCATATGGTGAGAGCCTTCCTAGTTTACCTGCTAGGAACTACTCTCTTTGTTAACATCGCTAGTTTTATAGATATGATGTTTCTTATGCCATTGAGAGACTTGATCTGGTGTCTTCTTATAATTGGGGTAGTTATGCACTAGCTTATCTATACTAGAGTATGGATGAGGTTGTGTGAGGAGCCAGACAATTCTGTGGATCCTATTATGTTGTATTGGTTCATCACTCTCTCTTCTTTTTAATTTATTAATCAATATGATTATTTGCTGACAACCCTTTTTTTATAGGTCTAGGCTTTGTAGCTTGATCTAATTCATAGTATAGTCCATGTTGGAGATGCTCCTTTCCTTACTTTGGCAAAATGGGGTGCAAGCCATTTATCGAAAAGGCATTTGGCTCATGTGCATGTCCATCATGAGCAGTTAAACATACTAACCTATGATGAGGTACCTACAAAACAAAAAATCATTATTAGTAATCATATCATCATAATATCAATTTACTTTTTATCTATTCCATATTCCTGTAGCTGTGTTAAGACTTGTTGGGTCCTTACGATAGATGGCCATAAGAGATGGTCTACTCCATGTCATTATCCTTAAGGAGAGCGCTTCTCTATGGCCCTGATTGCTAGGTGTGGAACCTTGGTAAGAGGATCCTTTACTAGGATAAGAGCACTCTTGCCATTCATATCCCTATATCACCTCCAGGTGACATATTTTGGTCACATCTACTAGACAGTGATGAGTTAGATAGAGCCATTGCAGGAGATCCTACTGAGGACCATACTATGAGAAGCAAGATTCATTATCTGGACTGTATTCAAGCCAACCTTCTACAACAGGTGCCTTTATCTACTATGTCCACCACTTAGGTAACTACTTGACTTCATGACTTCTCACAAATGTGATGTCCTAACTTGATTTTCGTTGTTTAGGTAGCATCCATAAGCCCTTCAGATTAAGCTAGACCTCCTACCTATAAGAAACCTCTTTAGCACCCTTGTACTAATAGCAGTGAGGGCACTTCAACTAGAATGTAACCTACTAGAGCTCCCTCTAGTTCTAGCTCATGGATGGCTATTGGTTGTTTCACTCACACACCCGATTTGCTAGGTTGGTTTTAGGTACACCCAAGGGACTTATCTCATAAATTCTTGACATTAGATGAGAGTCTGATGCCATTATACACTCCTAACACTACACATGTAAGCTCTTTTTTTACCTACTTTTAGAATAAATTCAACCATATATTAGTACTAATAAGTCATTAATCATGTAAATTCCCCTAAAGCAAGAAGTGTACTTCTATCAACTAGTGGAGACCCAAAGAGATCATTTGATGAGTGTCACTCAGCAGTCAAGGGTAAAGAAACTTCCTATTTCTATATGTATGCATGCTCATATGATTACTTACCTCAAGCTATGTTTGGACAGGACCATAATGGGCCTAAAATGCAATTTAATTAATTACAACTAAAATCCTAAATTTATTTAAGTGGATTAAAATATAATATAGGCTTAAGGCCCAAAACATATAAGAGTAAACAAACAAGCACAAAACACATAAAAATAAATAAACAAGCTCAAAAATAAAATAAACAAGCACAAAACAAATAAAACATATTAAAATAATTAAATTAAAGATCAAACAACTAATTAAATTAATTCCTTCTAAAACCCTAATTTTCATTAACGTGCAACCTAAGTTAATCTACTTCCACCATTGATTGTAATTAATTACCCAATTAAAACCCTAATTTTGCTAACCAATTAATTAAAATAAACAAGCAATCACACATAATTCCACTATTCCCACTATTGGGGCTATTACAATAATCTATTGAAAATAATAATAAAAATAATTAATACAACCCCAAAAATAAATAAATAAAGAAAATAAAAAGTCCTAAAAACTAAATCTACAAGATCTTATCCATGGCATTCCATGAACCTCTTATGGATTTGATTCTCCAAGTATGATCGTCATGTGTTTTCCTTTATAATCACCATAAAAAATTAAAAATTATGGTTAGTGAATAAATAATAAAACAAAATAAAAATCAATAAAATAAAATAAAGAATAAACAAATCAAATAAGAAGAAGATTATGCTTATGGATGATTTTAATAAAGTGCTCCTCAGATTTGTAGAATCACCGTTCTTGATAGGACTTCGAATATTATTCTTCAAAAATTCTTCAAAGATCCTTAATTAATAAATAAAGCAAAAAGAATTTGTAAAGAATAAAATTTTCTCTTTTTTTTCTTTTTTTCTTCTCGTTTTTTTCTTTCTTTTCTTCTCTCTTTTTTTCTTTTGCTTTATAGGTCTTGAAACTCTAGTTATAAATTGATTCCTAAAAGACTTTTATTAAAACATTATCAAAATAATTTTTAGGAGAATTTCAGACCAATTAGAACCCAATTTATTTGGAAATTTCAAAAACCTAGGACAGAAGAGGTCTAATTCTGATCAGAGTTAGTGTAATCCCATCAGAATTAGTATAATTTCGACCACTTTTTTAATTATAAAAAGGTCCATGAAAGAATTTAAGTTTTGCAATTAGATCCCTAAAAAGCATTACAATTTAGTCCATGAAAACATTAAATCCTTTTTTTTTAAAATGCAATTAGATCCTTGAAGTTTCAAAGTTCAAATATTAAAGACCTATTCATGACATTTTCATCATTGGAGTCCTTTGTCTCATCCATAACTCATCATCCTGAAATTAGGTGTCTACAATGAGGCGATGTCAAATCACATGTTCATGCTGGGGTGTCTCCTTTTTAATGAGGCAATAGCCCTAGTGCCTCATTAGCCTGTATTTTCCATTTCAAAACCCTAGTTTCACTTATAAAAGGACTCACAACCTCTTCCATATAGGCCCTAAACTCTATTCTTCATATTCCCAATACAACCAAAGTCTTAAGATGATAGAAATGAGCCTTAAACAACTATAACTAGTCTTAAAAAGCTTGGATGGTGACACATGGGCTAAGCTTAAACCATTTCATCTATTTGTTTTCAGATCCCTACATGTTAGGAAGATTAATTTTCCATTCTTACATACTGCTACTCAACTCTAAGATCTCGAGAACCATGTTTTTTATTCAACACATTCGAAGTATACCCCCTATGTAAGCACCTAACTTCGGTATGGTTGAGTGTAGATGCGATAGATCCAATGATGAAAATTTATTATAAGTAGGTATATGGATATTGATTTTTGAATCTCAAGGCTTGATTTCAGCTTTTTAAGGATTTAATTGTGATGTTTTCCTTAGGGACCTAACTGAAAAAATATAATTCTTTCAGGGGTCTTTTTGTAATTTAAAAAGAGACATCATCATCTCAATCAAAAGTGAAGAATGAAAAAGAATAACATTGCATTTTGACAAAATCTCTTCACTTACAAATAGACCATACTAACTTATGGTATTTTGTGTAGGGAAAAATAAAAATAGAATGAAGAAAGGGAAAGGAAATGATAAATTAATAAGATCAAGCAAGATTGCAAATGCTAATCGTTCATCAGAGTATTACCTTGCGTGATAAACAACTTGCCAAACACTCATCAAAATAATCAAGGGAAGTAAAAGAACTCTATTTCCTTAGATTATGTAATAAAGTTGATGGGAATTGTAGGTTTCCTCAATTAACTCCCCAATAGCAAGAATACTATGATAAGTTGAATTGAAAGAAAACTAGAAATTACCAATTTAATCCACAAATTCAGATCGTTCAAAGATTGAAGTAAGAAGATAGATGCTACTTAACCCCTTTACCAACAAGGATAAAGATATTAAGATAGACTTTGAATTTCCTCTTATGCCACAAACAAGAAAGTTTGATAAATAACAAGAAAACAAAGATTTAGATTTTGACACCACAAGCTAGAATAAAGCTTGATAAGTCACAAAGTTTATACAAGAAATTAAAGACAAAATTCCTCATAATAAAACTCAAACAAAGTTATAATTCATATCTCAAATTCATTCATACTACAAAAGAAAGAAAAGGACTTGTTTATATAGAGTACAAGTCCATGCTCACACTACTAAAATAGACTCACACACATAGGATTACTTTTACTCTTAAATGGCCTTAATAACCATTACCCACATTAATAGCCATTACTTGGTATTGATTACCCCATTAACTTTAGTAACCACTACCCATAATAATAGCCATTACTTGGTATTAATTACCCTATTAACTTGTATATGGTGGCTACATGTAACCCTAATTGTTATTAACACAAAAACAAGTTAAATATTATTCCTTGGGCCTCCATGGATGACTTATTGGGCTAAAATTCTTGGGCTTTCCAAATGTCCTTAATTAAACCCAATATGGCTTCTTGAAGCTTCTTGGATTTGGACCTTGTGATTGGGCCTTCTTGTACTATTAATGGATCTTGGATCTCTTTAAGCCTCCATGGATGACTTATTGGGCTGAAATTCTTGGGCTTTCCAAATGTCCTTAATTAAACCCAATATGGCTTCTTGAAGCTTCTTGGATTTGGACCTTGTGATTGGGCCTTCTTGTACTATTAATGGATCTTGGATCTCTTTAGGCTTTGAACTTGGATTCACATCATTCCCCCTTTCTTCAAAAGGATTTGTCCTCAAATCAGCTCCATCATCTTTATCACCTAAATCAAACAAAGACAAGTCACTAACATTAAATGTAGCACTAACATTGCCATACTCACTTGGAAGTTCTAGCTTGTAGGCATTGTTGTTGATGCATTGAAGCACTTTAAAAGGACCATCTCCTCTTGGCATAAGCTTTGATTTCCTTTGGTTAGGAAATCTTTCCTTCCTCAAGTGCACCCACACCCAATCTCCGGGCTCAAAAATGACTTGCTTCCTCCCTTTGTTGTGTTGCTTTTCATATTGGAGTGTCTTCTTCTCAATGTTTGCATGCACCCTCTCATGCAAAGTCTTGATGAACTCAGCTTTTTGTTTCCCCTATAGATTAGTTTTGTCCAATGGCAATGGTAGCAAATCTAATGGAGTCATTGGGTTGAATCCATACACAACTTCAAATGGTGAGCAATTTGTTGAACCATGCACACTCCTATTGTAAGCAAATTCCACATGTGGCAAACATTCTTCCCAATTCTTCAGATTTCTTTGGATGACAGCCCTCAAAAGTGTTGAAAGTGTCCTATTGACCACCTCCGTTTGTCCATCCGTTTGTG
This sequence comes from Mallotus nudiflorus, assembly GCA_947683625.1. Classification (NCBI taxonomy): domain Eukaryota; kingdom Viridiplantae; phylum Streptophyta; class Magnoliopsida; order Malpighiales; family Euphorbiaceae; genus Mallotus; species Mallotus nudiflorus. The sequence goes on along the minus strand of CANTUR010000415.1, from coordinate 2,053,641 downwards.
GATGACAAGTTGTAGAATACAAAAGCTTTGTCCCCATCTTTCCCCAAAGAGTCTTCCAAAAGTGACTTAGGAATTTGACATCCCTATCACTCACAATGGTCCTTGGCACTCCATGTAGCCTAACAATCTCCTTGAAGAATAGATTGGCAATATGGGTTGCATCATCTGTCTTGTGACATGGAATGAAATGTGCCATTTTGCTAAACCTGTCCACAACAACAAAAATGGAATCTCTCCCTCCCTTGGACCTAGGTAATCCTAAAACAAAATCCATAGAAATGTCTACCCAAGGTTCATTTGGTATGGTAAGAGGTGTATACAAACCATGAGGCATTGCTTTGGATTTGGCTTGTTTGCAAGTAATGCATTTCTCACAAATTCTCTTAACATCCCTTTTCATGTGTGGCCAAAAGAAATGGTCACCCAACACATCCAAAGTTTTCTTAATCCCAAAATGCCCCATTAAACCTCCGCTATGTGCCTCTCTCACAAGTAACTCTCTTAAAGAACTTTTTGGCACACACAATTTGTTTTCCCGAAAAAGAAAACCATCAAACTTATAGAACTTATCAAAACCCCCTTTCTCACATGCCCCATAAACATTAGCAAAATCAGGATCATTAGAATAAAGATCTTTGATGTATTCAAATCCTAATAATTTTGCATCAAGTTTAGAGATCAAGGCATACCTTCTTGACAATGCATCGGCCACCACATTTTCTTTCCCTTGCTTGTACTTAATGATGTACGGAAAGGATTCAATGAATTCCACCCATTTTGCATGTCTCTTGTTGAGCTTTCCTTGTCCTTTGAGATACTTCAAGGACTCATGGTCAGTGTGAATTATGAATTCTTTGTAACCAAGGTAATGCTGCCATGTCCTTAGAACTCTCACCAATGCATAGAACTCCTTGTCATATGTAGGGTAGTTTAGACTTGCTCCACTTAGCTTTTTGCTAAAGAATGCTATGGGCTTGCCTTCTTGCATCAAAACTCCTCCAATACCTATGCCACTTGCATCACACTCAATCTCAAAAGGTTTAGTAAAATTTGGCAAAGATAACAAGGGTGCATAACTTAATTTGTCTTTTAGCAAGTTAAAAGCCTCATCTTGTTCAATTCCCCACTTAAAACCAACATTCTTTTTGATGCATTCAGTTAAAGGTGCAGCTATGGTAGAAAAATTTTTAATGAACCTTCTATAAAAGCTAGCTAAACCATGAAAGCTTCTTGCATCACTTACACTTGTGGGTGTTGGCCATTCTCTAATTACTTTTACCTTTTCTTGATCAACATGAATGCCCTTGTCATTGACAATATATCCAAGAAAAGTAATTTCATTAGTGCAAAAACAGCATTTCTTTAGATTAGCATACAACTTCTCTTCTCTAAGCACATCAAAAACACAAGTCAAATGTTGTACATGCTCATCTAAATTTTTGCTATAAACCAAGATATCATCAAAATAGACAACAACAAATTTGCCTATGAATGCTCTTAAAACATGATTCATCAATCTCATGAAAGTGCTTGGTGCATTAGTTAAACCAAAAGGCATTACTAACCACTCATATAAACCATGTTTAGTTTTAAAAGCTATTTTCCATTCATCACTTTCTCTCATTCTAATTTGATGATAACCAGATTTCAAATCAATTTTTGAAAACAAATATGAACCATGCAATTCATCCAACATGTCATTTAGCCTAGGAATGGGATGTCTATACTTCACCGTGATTTTGTTGATGGCACGACAATCAACACACATCCTCCAAGTTCCATCTTTCTTAGGCACTAACAAGACGGGTACGGCACATGGACTCATGCTTTCACGAACATAACCCTTCTCCATAAGCTCACTCACTTGCTTTTGGATTTCCTTGGTCTCCTCCGGATTACATCTATATGCTGGTCTATTTGGAATGCTTGCTCCGGGTATGAAATCAATTTGGTGCTCAATGCCTCTTTTAGGTGGCAAACCATTTGGAATTTCTTCTGGGAATAAATCTTCATAAACCTGCAAAAGATCAACAACAACACTAGGCAAACCATTGGTTATTTCGTTAGAAATATGCAAAATCTCCTTGTACATAAGTACAAGCATGTGTTGCCTCAAAAGCATAGCTTCCTTCACATCACTCATTTTTGCATAAACACTCATTTTTCTTTCATTTGAACCTTCCTTGTTTTCTCTCACCATGTTTTCCCATTTTGGTCAAGAGAATTGGAATTTTTAGGTTCACTCATCTCACCTTTTTCTTTACTCTCAAAGGTTTCCCTTCCCAAAGAATTTCCCAATGAAGAACCCATTTCTTCATATTGTTGCTTGATGCGCATTTGGTCTTCAAAAATCTGTTTTGGGGTTAATGGTCCAAGGTTAAACCTTTTTCCATCCATAATCAAAGTATACATATTTTTGAATCCATCATGATTAGCCCTTCTATCATATTGCCAAGGTCTCCCCAACAACATATGTCCGGCCAACATTGGTAACACATCACACAACACCTCATCCTTATATCTACCAATTTGAAAAGAAACTAGAACTTGCTTATTTACCTTTACAACTCCACTTTCATTAAGCCATTGCAACTTGTATGGTCTTGGGTGCTTGGTAGTAGGCAACTTCAATTTCTCCACTAGCAAAGTGCTTGCTACATTAGTACAACTTCCACTATCCACAATCATGTTGCACAACTTGTTAGAAATCAAACAATGAGTATGAAACAAATTTTCCCTTTGCTCCCTATGGACATCATGTTTATTTTGCAAACTCAATGTTCTTTGAACAACAAGATTATCTCCCTTAGCACATTCAACATCACTACAATCTTCTAAAGAAGGCATATCATCATTACTATCCCCCTCACTCTCTGATTCAATATCACCGTCCCTTAGAATCATAGCTTTCTTATTTGGACATTCCCTAGCAATGTGCCCATGACCCAAACACTTAAAACATTTGATTCCCCTAGTTTGGGCTGGTTGATTCTCACCCTTTCCCTTATTACCCAAGTCAATTTTAGGTTTAGTTTCTTCCACTTTTGACTTATTAAAAGGTTTATCATCCTTTTTCCCCCAAGAATTTTTCCAAGAAGAAGAAGAACCCACATTTGGTTTAGAATCATACCTCTTTCCTTTCAATTGCCTTTCCACTTTCATGGCCAAATTCACCATATCTTCAATCTCCACATAATGTTGTAAATCAACAACATCAGCAATTTTTTTGTTTAGCCCTCTCAAGAACCTTGCCATGGTAGCTTCACGATCTTCTACCACATTTGCTCTAATCATAGCCTTCTCCATTTCTTTGTGATACTCCTCCACACTCATGGATCCTTGAATTAGAGTTTGTAACCTTTGATGAAGCTCTCTATAGTAGTGGCTTGGAACAAACCTCTTTCTCATGATTTGCTTCATTTCCCTCCAAGACTCCACGGGTCTTTCTCCATATCTACGTCTTTCCTTGCAAAATTGATCCCATCAAACAATTGCATAATCACTAAACTCAACAGCGGCAAGTTTTACCTTTTTCTCCTCCGAATAATTATGACATTCGAAGATGAGTTCCACTTTCCTCTCCCATTCAAGGTACACATCTGGATCATTTCTTCCTTGGAATGAAGGAATCTTCATTTTGATGCTTCCAAGGTTGCGATCAACATCATCTTTAGGACGTCCTCTCCTAGCTTGTCTCCTAGGATTGATTTGTTGTCCCACCAAGGTGACTTGATCATCATCCAATTCATCCTCTCCTTCATAGTCCTCTTAGTCAATTGGTGGACGTCTCCTTTCTTTAGGCTCTCCTTGTAATTGGTTAAGGATGCCATCATGCCTCTCCAATTTCTCATTGACTCCCGCCATCATGTTAAACATTCTTTCGAATTGTTGTTGCATAGCTTGAATCACATGATCATTTGTAGAAGAAGAACTTGTGTCTTTTGACATGATTGTAAAACCTAAAATTTTAACAAAAGAAAATAGAAAGAAACAATCTCACAACACTCCCTCGCGTGTTTCACTCAAAATTGATGTATACCACTCGTGTTTACACTCAATTTTGGCTTTTTCTCTAATGATCTCACACTCTTGCCTTTTACCTCTCAAATTTGCCTTTTGATTTCTTAGATTAACTAAGTTTCTCAATCAAACAAAATTCAAGAATGTAGTAATCAATGATAAAAAATAAGGTAGGCTAACAAGAAAATAATAAGGTAGGCTTAAAGAAAAGAACAATTTGTAACAAATAGGCTAATAGAAATGAAAAAACAAAGATAGATTATCAAAGAACACAAAGAGACAGAATTATAAAGATAGATCTCAATGGAATATGAAGAGTCAATTTTTTTTAATGTAAGCTGAGATCTAACATAGGAATATCAAAGATAACATATACTTTTTTTTTTATGGACGAATTTTTTTTTTTTTTTTTTTTTTTGATATCTGCAAACAAAATCTTGAGATAAGAAGAATAAAGATAAAAAAAATAACAAGAATAATAGATAGCAAGAAAGGTGCAAAATATAAGATGAACACAAGATATTGAGAACTAAAAGATAGTTTTGGATATGCAAACCTCAATCTTGAGCCAATGCTCTGATACCACTTATGATGGGAATTGTAGGTTTCCTCAATTAACTCCCCAATAGCAAGAATACTATGATAAGTTGAATTGAAAGAAAACTAGAAATTACCAATTTAATCCACAAATTCGGATCGTTCAAAGATTGAAGTAAGAAGATAGATGCTACTTAACCCCTTTACCAACAAGGATAAAGATATTAAGATAGACTTTGAATTTCCTCTTATGCCACAAACAAGAAAGTTTGATAAATAACAAGAAAACAAAGATTTAGATTTTGGCACCACAAGCTAGAATAAAGCTTGATAAGTCACAAAGTTTATGCAAGAAATTAAAGACAAAATTCCTCACAATAAAACTCAAACAAAGTTATAATTCATATCTCAAATTCATTCATACTACAAAAGAAAGAAAAGGACTTGTTTATATAGAGTACAAGTCCATGCTCACACTACTAAAATAGACTCACACACATAGGATTACTTTTACTCTTAAATGGCCTTAATAACCATTACCCACATTAATAGCCATTACTTGGTATTGATTACCCCATTAACTTTAGTAACCACTACCCATAATAATAGCCATTACTTGGTATTAATTACCCTATTAATTTGTATATGGTGGCTACATGTAACCCTAATTGTTATTAACACAAAAACAAGTTAAATATTATTCCTTGGGCCTCCATGGATGACTTATTGGGCTGAAATTCTTGGGCTTTCCAAATGTCCTTAATTAAACCCAATATGGCTTCTTGAAGCTTCTTGGATTTGGACCTTGTGATTGGGCCTTCTTGTACTATTAATGGATCTTGGATCTCTTTAGGCCTCCATGGATGACTTATTGGGCTGAAATTCTTGGGCTTTCCAAATGTCCTTAATTAAACCCAATATGGCTTCTTGAAGCTTCTTGGATTTGGACCTTGTGATTGGGCCTTCTTGTACTATTAATGGATCTTGGATCTCTTTAGGCTTTGAACTTGGATTCACATCAAAAGTACAATCTTAAAATTAAAATCCACAAATTGAAAGTAAATTCATCCACTTCACAAGATCATGTGTGAAAAAGCATATCTCATGACCTTTTATCATAATGGCTTTCTTTAATTAGCCTCACAGAATTCAAATGATCAGTTAATAACTTTATGTTGAGAGTTTATAAACTTTAATCAATCTAATGCTTGCTTTTCACCGAAACGAGGGGAAGAATATGCAAAAACAAAATCTATGGACTTATAGTATAAATTTCTTGAATTTTAAAGTAAGCATAATGTACTCTAATGCTCTATACTTGAATTTTAAACTTTAATCAATCTAATGTACCATTTCAGCCTTTTGAATGATAAATGTGCATATAATCTACTCTAATGCTTAGAAATGAGTATGAGTACAAAATCCCTTAATGGTATCCATGTTGAGTAATACAAAAAAGATAGGGGAATGCTAAGAGGAGAATCAAAATAAAAGCAAGCATAATGTACTCTAATGCTCAGAAATGAGTAAGAGTATCAACATGAATCTCTGGTAGTATCCACGCTGAGTAATACAAGGTGGGGGAACACTAAAAGAGGACCATGCTAAAAACTACTCTATTTACTCCAATGCTCTATAAGAGTATGAGTATCCAAAAGACCTTTCCAATAGTATCCACACTGAGTAATATCAAAAAGGTAGGGGAATACTCAGATAAGGAAGAAAAGCACATTAATAACTCAAAGACTATTTTAATACTCAGAATTCGATCTTTTTATGCTCAATTTTCATAAGTTTTGTTCAACAAATTCTCCCTAAAATTAGGTGGAAGTAAGCTCTTCACTTAGTAAAAGATATGCCCTCAACATAGGATGATTAATAATACATTTGACTTTAGCGAATGGAAAATAAATGATAGTCATGAAAATCCAAATTAGTGAGATTCATTGAGTGCATGCTATCTCATGATAAAGTGATAATTTTCTCATAAATTTTCAAAACAAAAAAAGAAAGTACCTTTTATAACAATGATCATATTAAACTAACTTCAACAAGTCTTCATGGACAACGAGTCTAGAAGAAGATAAACCTAATATGTGGAATCAACACTAGCACTATCAAGTCAATCAAAGTCAGCAAGCAATAAAGGCAGTTTATCAGAGTAAATTAGCAAAAATTTAAAGACAATCAACTAAAAAATTCCAATCAATTAGCATAGTTAATCAACACAAAATCTTGAAATACTAGACAACATGAAATTCTATTTTGATTTCTATATTTTGAAAACACAACATAAATTTTAGATTCACTTTATTATATGCTATAGAGTAGCTATAACGCAATTTCAAGATCACTTAGTTAGTTATATTCTACACAATAGCTACAACTCAAATTTTCAAACTCACGATTTGCTAGACATGACATAATAGTTATAGCGTATTTTCGCTAAACATTCCATAGGAAATATAGCAAAAATTTCAGTCACAATTACTACACGTTCCATAGGAACTATAGTAAAATAAGTTGACACTACACAGTAGTTATAGCATATTTTCTCTAAATGTCCCATAGGAAAATCACCATCACTAAATGTGCCATAGGGAATATAATATCACTCACTAAACATCCCACAAGGAATATAATAAAATGCACTAAATGCAGTGTCAATCACTATTCACTAAACACAGTGATAACATCACCACTATATGTTCCATTAGAACTATAGCATGTTTTCAAAATACACTAAACATAGTGATAGCATCACCGCTATATGTTCCACTTGAATTATAGCCTATTTTTAAAATGCACTGAACACAGTGTCAACCACTATTCATTAAACACAGTGATAGCATCACCACTATATGTTCCACTTGAACTATGGCAAGTTTTCAAAATGCACTGAACGCAGTGTCAATCGCTATTTACTGAACATAGTGATAGCATCACCACTACATGTTCCATCGGAACTATAGCTTGTTTTCAAAATGCACTGAACACAATGTCAATAACTATTCACTAAAGATAGTGATAGCATCACCGCTATATGTTCCACCGAAACTATAGCCTATTTTCAAAATGCACAAAACACAATGTCAATTGCTATTCACTAAACACAATGATAGCATCACCGCTATATGTTCCACCAGAACTATAGCCTATTTTCAAAATACACTGAACATAATGTCAATTACTATTCACTAAACATAGTGATACCATCACCACTATATGTTCCACTGGAACTATATTCTATTTTCAAAATGCACTGAACACAGTGGCAATCGTTATTCACTGAACACAATGATAACATCATAATTGGAAATTCTATAGGAATTCTAGTGTTCCTTAAATCACATTCAACATAACATAGTGTCATGCATAGTCATGGTAAATAGGTAATTCTGACTCTTTGCTTTTAAATTGTGTGCTTATTTGCTTTGTCGCAATTTGCCAAGCAAATCACGATAAAAGGGGACAATTATAAGCACCAAATTTTAGGATGGTTGAGTGTGGATGCGACAGAAGACTCCAATAATGAAGATTTGTTATAAATAGGTCTATGAATATTGATTTTTGAATCTCAGGGCTTAATTATAGCTTTTTAAGGACTTAATTGTGATGTTTTCCTTAGGGACCTAATTGAAAAAGTTTTAATTCTTTTAGGGGTCTTTTTTGTAATTAAATGTTAAAAAAATATAATTCCAATCAAAATTACATATTTTTTATTGGAATTCCATAATTTCGATCAAAATTATACTATTCTGATCGATGGAGTTTTTATTTTATTTTTAAAAAAATCTATTTATTTGAACAAAAATATGGTCATACATGTGATATAAGCAATGACATCATCGGAGTTTCTTTTCTCTGCATATAAATAGATAACTTAAGAAATGTTCTTAAGGATATAAAAATTGAGAATTTTGTGTAAAGACTTAAAACCAAAGCAAATAACATATACTCAAAGAAAACTCTAGTATTCTTACAAGGAGATTAACTTAGTGCAAGTCTACAAAGGGTCATTGAGAGAGGCTACTTGCATCTAACCAAATCAAAGCAAGAAGCTGATTAATGAATCTTTGGTGTTTTAAGCTAGAGGTCTCACATTTGGGAGACTTAAAGAGTTGATTCAAGAGTTGAATGAAAGGAGCCAACCATTTAGTAGATTAATTATGGTCTACATCAAACACTTGGGAAATTATAAGTATTCCATAATTTATATATCCTAAGTTTTGTATTTATACATGTTGATGTATATTAGCTATGTGTTAAATTGTAAATTGGATCCAAGGGTTTCTTAGTGAGATTAAGGATTATGTTGAGCAAAATTTTAAAATTTGCCCTACTTAGCTTCTGATGTTTAAATAGCATAATCGATTCCTTCACTTTATTAGCCAACCATTGGGTGTCCTCTACTACCTCCAAGAACTTTGCTTTTAGCTGATTTTTAACTTCCTTCTTAATTAAGAGAGCCCATTTTGGCCTTAACTTCTCTTCTTTTGTTTTGTTGGTGCAATATTAGGATACGTAAGGATTTTATGCTCTGCAATCTCTTTATCAATCCTAGGCATATCCTTATACCCCTAAGCAAATAATTTTTACCTTTTTATTAACATTTCTTTCACTTTTTCTCTCTCATCAAGAGTTAAATCATAAGCAATTAGTATATTTTTAGGGTTATCACTTATGCTCAGATTAAATGATTTAGTTTGCATAGAATTAATGTCAAATATATGCATGAAATGATCATCACAAGCAGAATAACCATTAGGAAACACATCACATAAGTAAGTAAAGTAAGATTTCATTGTATTAACTTCTGAAAAGAGCAAATCATCAATTTCAAACAAACTGGCTAAAGAAATGTCAAAATCATTATAGAAGATATCAACAATAGAGTTCTAAATAAAGGTCTTGAATTTTAGCTCCTTTTCCTAATCAGTAGCATCTTTTAATTCAACAACAGTAATGTCTTCCTTTGATTCTGGAGCCAGCACCAATTCTTCCACTATTGTCCCTTCATTAACAGCAGCCTTCTTCACCCCCATTCACATATTCAACAAATATCTCAAATCTAATGACTAACTTCCCAGCCAACATTAGAGATTTAGGCTTCCCCTTGTATCAATAACTAGTACCTTCCTCCACAAACCAATCCCATAATTCCCATTTTTGAATTCCAACTTCATTAGCTTCCTCGAAATCCTCAGCTCCTTAATACCATATTCCTTATTTCAAGATTGGCACTTTTTGCACCACAAACTCTAATGGTCCATTTTGATTTTTTCCCAGTCCTAGGCTAGGCATAAAGTTTATATTGCGCATTATACTCATGATTTTCTCATCCAGTTCATCCTTATATAGCATGCAGACCTCAAAGCTAAGACTAATGGGAATTTCCTTAGGAGTTAATTTCAAAACAGCAATAGCAACCTTGGTTTCTAATAAAATAGTAACTACCTTCCCTTCATGTGGAAATTTGATCTTTTGGTGCACAGTAGATAGGACACCTCCCAAAGGATGAAACCAAGGTCTCCCTAGTAGAATAGAAAATATCATCGAGATATCAATCACACACATTTCCACTTAAGTTTTAATAGGTCTAGTTTTTACCAAGGCTCAAAAAGTCCCCTCAACAAGTCACTTCGTGTCATTATATGCCTTGATGATCACATCTGAGAGTTTTAAATCAGCCACAGTAAGTCCCAACTTGGGCAAAGTTTTTAGGGGACATACATTAATAGTAGATCCATTGTCCACCATCACACAGAAAGTGAGTTTTCCCTTCACCTCAACCTTAATAAATAAGACCTTGTAATGGTCTCTTCCTTTTAGTGGTAGGTCATCATTAATAAATATGATAGCCCCCTCAGAGATTTCACCATCTGTTTAGGAGTATAAGTTATATGGACTTTCTTTTTATCCAAAGCCTGGACAAGTGCTTCCCGATGGGCTTTGGAATTCACGAGCAATTCCCAAACACTAGCAACAATCTTCTCCTCTTTCTTTGATTCCTCTTTTTCCACCTCTTTATTCTTAGTTTTAGTTTCAACCTCAAATACAAATTTTATCACGTGCTCCTCCTTCTTTTCTATAACCTTCTGAACTGACTGATTCTCCTTTTCTTCATCACTGTCCCATATGTCAATTTTCCTCCTTCCTCATTGGAACTTTATATATCAAGGACACTAATAAATAATTCAATGGGCTATAGTCTTTTTAGTTCAGGATCAAGGTTTGGTGAGTTAGGTATGGTATCAATAAAGGAGTTTATAACTTGCTCCTTAGTTAAACCAATATTGATCATAAGGATTGGGGCATTTGGGGTGGTACATTTATGTATTTGGATAGGGGGTTATTTTAGGTATTTGGCTTCCTAGATTCTAGATTTGTATTTTGCCTAAATCAATCAAGTCCTAGATCTCATATTTTAGTTTGTCACAATTATCACTATCATGTCCAATGACTTTATGAAACTTGTAGTAGAGCTTTGGATTGGCATTTGGTAAGGGTTGTCTTAAAGGTAAAGATTGTAACATGTTCTTCTTAATTAACTTCTCCAACACCTTTGAGAAAGCTCTACTTAGATTAGAACATCTCCTGGGTTGCCTAATTGCATTAACCTGCATGTTACTGCTACTACTCCTGATTCCTTTTTTTTTCCCTGGATCTTCCACTCTCTTGTGCCAAATCAAACTCTTTTTAAACCCCAAATCTATATAATTCCTCAAAGTTCCAAATTTTGAGATCCCTTAACTTTTAAAAAAGTGGTGGAACACATCCTTCCATTGCTAGCATCAACTAATAAGCTTCAGTAGGCCTATGCCTCATTTGTGCTAACTTTCCCCTCCACCTGGTTAAGTATTCAGTGAAGGACTCATTAAACTTCTATCTAGTATTCTGCAAGTCCCTCAAAGATACTTCCATTTAAATATTAAGACCATACTACTTTATAAACACATCATATAACTCCTTCTAATCAGTCTGCATATGTGACTCCAAAGCATAATACCAACGGATTGGGGCACCCTCCAATAACATAGGAAATTGCTTGACAATTTAAGACTTAGTGAAGCTAGTCACCTTTATATAAGTCACATATTGTTTTAAGTGAAAATGTGAATCATCAGTTCTAGTATAATTCTTTATGTCAGGGAACTTGAATTTTTAAAATAGAGGATCATCATCCCCATCCAAGGTGAGGTCAGTATAGTCCATTAGGGCATTGATTCCTTTCTCTTTCATCATCATTTAGACTAAAGTCATGGCCTTGGTTATATTCTTAGCCCAATCATTTTTCTCCATAATCTAAAAAATTTCTATATCTTGCCAACTCACTAAATCTACCAACAAAGTCTCAAGATCATCCTCTATCCATTTTTTTCACAAAAGACTCAAGATTAAGCTTAAGTGGTTATCGTTGCTAAACTAGTTGTTTCTACCAAGCAGCTCCCATAATCTCCCCCATCATTTCCTGGATAATTGCTTAAGTTTGATAGCTAACCATACTTTCAACTGTTCTTTGAAGGCTTCAAAATCAAAACCTACCATTACTACTATTTTTGAGTTTCTAACTAAGCGACCTGCCTTAGGCCAATTATGTAGTAGCCATACTTTGATATTATCATTTTTATATTTTAATAATAAAAAGGAATTTTTATTATTGCTGGCTAATTCTAGTATTATCCTTGATTAGTTAATTCTACTAAGATCATCAAGTGCATGACTTAATAGTAAAACTCTTAGGTGATACTTGAATTCTAATCTAAATATCCCTAGTCGATTATTATTATGGGAATAACAATGAATAAAGACTAGTATGAGGTTGACTGATTATTAAGTTTTACTAATCATGTATATGAGATATTAAGTCTAACTCATAAGTACATATTGAAGGAAAAGATGTACTAGATCGATCCACTTTGAGAATACCACATGGATTATTGTCATAGGTAATTCTCATCATAGTAGTATTATTTGAGTCCTCTAACTTGAGCTCACCATGGTTTCTTGCATGATAAGTTATGTATTTTAACACATCCCTACACCATACTTTAACCAGATGGTAAAACAGGTTGTGATTGGATATAAAATGAGTTGTGTGAGGAATGTGAGTGGTTAAGATAGAATTTTTCCCTCGGTTATTTTAAGAAGATGTCTGTTAGACCCCTCGATGAGTTAAACTAAAGAGAAATGCATGGCCATGCTAGAATGATAAAGAGTTATCAATGTCAGTCTACTTAGGATCAAGAAACAATATAATTAAACAATATAAGGATGACATAATCCATGCCTTATGTTCAATCAGGATATCATGTGATAAAAGGACTATATTACAAGTTGTGTATTAAGTTATGTCAAATTATCGGCCTTCACACAACTTGGGTAGTCATAATGTCTTGCTAAAGACTAATTATGATTTATGGGCTAAAATGGGAATTTTAGGCCCATCGCCTTGTGTGTTTATTTATTTATTTATTTAATCTTATATAAAGATATAAGATTAAATAAATTTATTTATTTCCTAATTTATTTAAGATAAGAGTTATCTAAATAAATAGGAAATGATTCTAATTTGGAATTAGAATCAAAGTATAAAAGGAAGTTTAATCTTACCAAAACTATTTTGGTAAGAGAAACCCTAGATATGATGTATATATAAACATCTCTTTCTCTAGGGATTGCTAAGTGATATTCTCATTCTTCCTCTACTAATTCTTATGAGAAAAACACATAAAGAGAAAATGTGTTATGAGACAACAAAGGTTCTAGCAGACCTACTTTACTTTGGAACATCTTGTTTGTGTGAATGTTGTAGAGGGAGTAATCTTTTGGTGACATCTTAATCCGATAAGAAGACATAAAAAGCTCAAGGTAGGGTGTCAACAAAGTAAACCCCCTCTCTCTTCCTTCCAACTATCTTGCTATTAGATCAACTTGGTGAGTGTTTAAAAACCCTCTTAATTAATCTAATTCGAATTACATGGATCTGGGTTATGAGTTTTATGGTTAAAAGTTTTATTTTATATTGCGTTATGTATTAGGAAACCCAACAGTGGTATTAGAGTCACTTTTAATTTTATTATATTGATTTTTTATGTATGTGATATATACATGATAATTAAAAAATAAGTTTTGAAATATATGTGATATATTTCATGTTGAAAAGTGTTTTCAAAATTTCTTTTTATCATTTTTATATGATGATTTAAATAATCCATATCGAAAATAATTATGTACATTAATTAGATTAATGTCTATGGTTGTTTAATATGATTAAACACCATTTATAGTATGAGTCTTTGCCAAATACATATTGTTTTCAAAGGCAGAAATTCGACTGCATAAGGCGCACGACAGTGTGCATCATGGCACACGGCCATGCCTATGAATAATTTTTGTAGAATACAGGGCACATGACGCCTGACTGCAAATCTATAAAGTGCATATGGAAAGATTAATGGCATTCTTGTTCAAGTGTTGAACAAAATTGACATGTTTTGAACATAAAGATTTAATGTAAATGATTACAATGGTCAATGGTTTTGGCAACTACTCATTCAAAGAGTTTTTAAATCATTTAACTTTTCAAGGGCATTGCCCCCATACCCCCGCAAAGACAACCGAATGGATTTGCCATGTAAATCTTTCTTATAATAATAATAATTAATTTTAATGAAAATTAATCTATTATGCTCTATTTTTTTAGTGTAAAAATGCATAGTGCATGGCATGGCCCTTAAGATCAATGTGATTGGATTTTTGTTATTCATTTTTATGGGTTGTAATTTATTAAATCTGGCCTACGAGTCATTTTGCATTTGTTGTGATTTTTTTTTATTAAGTAGTAATAGAATAGCATAGATTACAATTTATTATATAATGTAAATGAAACAACATAGACACACAAAAGGAGGCTAAGGATGGAGATCCAAAGTGAAACTCAGAGTGGAAATCCAATGTGAAAGGCTTAGAATGGAGGAAGTCTTATTACCTAGGATTGATTATTGATCTTTATATTGGCTTATGAAGATCAATCTAGATTTGGGCCATGCTATGTCACATTTACTTTATTACTTTATTATTATGTTATGTATGAGATATTATGCATGCGATGTATGTCCACAATATACTAATATCCAAATATAGTAAAACAAATGGGAGCCCTCATTCAATATTAAGTCACCATGATGCCTCCCATATGCTTAAACACTTATTAAGCCTTAGATTATTATAAATGGTTCTGCCACAATAGGGTGTATTAAATCATCCAAGGAAGGCAACTTGAAAAAGAGTGATTTCCAAATTTTTTATGGTTTGACTTAACAGGTCATCAAAAGAGTTTTGGACCTAAGGCATCATATGGAATTTTTAGCCAAGACATGTGATGTCAAATCCCATACCCTTCTAAGAGTTACATGAGATGTAATTGGTAAGAGCTACCTACTTAAATAACTACATCTTTAGGCAATAAGCCAAAACTTACTTAGAGTATAGCAAAATATGGATCTTGGCCCACTATATTTACAAGTTAACTTAAGGGTTATTAATTTGAACAAATTTTTATGGGATTTATAATTATGCCTCATTAAAATAACTTAATAAAATATTGAACACACTGCATATATATTTTTTATAGATAATGGTATCGAACACTACATCTAATTTATCACTGCGATTGATCCTTAAGAAGGATAAGCTTAATAGGACTAAATTCCTTGACTAGTATAGAAACTTAAGAATTATTCTTAAACAAGAAAGAAAGGAATATATCCTTAATCAACCTATCTCAGATGAACTAGTTGCTACTGCTCCTAATTTTATGCTCATACTAAACATCTTAATGACTCTATTGATGTCACTTGCCACATGCTTGGATGTATAGAATCATAACTACAAAAGCTAATGGAAATGGATGCTTATACCATGATAGGCCATTTTAAGTAAATGTTCCAAGAGAAAGCTAGAATGAAAGGTTTAGCACCATAAAAGTATTGCTTTCTTGCAAGTTAATTATTGGCAGCTCCATAGGTCCTCATGTTCTTTAGATGAAAGGCCATCTTAAAGATCTGGACAAACTTGGTCTTAAGATCGAGTAAGAATTGGCTAGTGATATTATTCTCCAGTCTTTGCCAAAAACATATGATGGTTTTGTTATGAACAATAACATGCACGGTATGAATAAAACTATTTCTGAATTGCATGGGATGCTTAAGACTATTGAAAGAACTTCAAGACTACCAAGGATGTTCTAATGATTAATAAAGGGAAAGGTATAAAAAGGATGGGTGGGAAAGGGTAAAGGCAAAATTAAGGCTTCCAAAGGCTTTTAGAACATCAAGCCTAAGCCTAAACCTAAACCTATACCCTAAGCAAAACCACTTAAGGAAGGAACGTGCTTTTTCTATAATGAGCCAGGTCATTAGAAAAGAAATTGCAAACTCTTTATGGATGATTTGAAGAATAATAAGGGTAGTATGACTACCTCTTTAGGTATTCATGTTATAAGAGTCAATTTTCTACTTATGATTCTTAGGTATTAGATATCGGTTATGGATCTCACATTTGTACTAATGTGCAGGGTTTAAAAAAAAAGTAGAATCTTGGCTAAAGGTGAAGTTAACCTATGAGTTTGAAATAGAGCAAGAGTTGTTACATTAGCTATAGGAACTCATGATTTAACTTTGCCTAGTGTACTTGTTTTAAGTTTGGAAAATTATTATTATGTAAATACTATAAGCAAGAATATCATTTCTGTTTCTTATTGGGATAAGAACGGTTTTGAATTTGTTATTATAAATAATAAATGCTCCATTTATCATGATAACATTTTCTATGGATATACTTCATAAAGTCATGGTCTTGATGTTTTAGACATAAAAGACACTAAAGAAAAGTCCATCTATAACATTAATACAAAGAAATTTAAATCTAACGATTTAAACACAACCTATCTTTGGCATTGTCATTTAGGCCATATAAATGAGAATTACATTTCAAAACTCCATCAACATGGACTTTTGAAGTCATTTGATTTTGAATCATTTAAAACTTGTGATTCTTGTTTATTAGGAAAAATGACTAAGACACCTTTTACTAGACATAGTGAAAGGGCTAATGACTTATTAGGCCTTATACATTCAAATGTGTGCAGTCCATTAAGTTATATTGCTAAAGGAGGTTATCAGCACTTCATTACTTTCACAAATGATTTCAATAGATATGGTTATATCTATTTAATGAAGCACAAATATGAATCTTTTAAAATGTTCAAAATTTTCAAAAATGAAGTACAAAATCAACTCAGTAAGAATATTAAAGCACTAAGATCTTATCGAGGTGGCGAATATTTAAGCCAAGAATTTATTGATCTTAAATATTATGGAATAGTTTCTCAATTGACTCCACCAGAAACACCACAATGGAATGGTGTATCTGAATGAAGAAATCAAACTTTATTAGATATAGTTTGATCTATGATGAGTCAGTCAGATCTTCCAATCTCCTTTTGGGGTTATAATCTAGAAACTGTTGCATTCCTATTGAATAGAGTTCCATCAAAGGTAGTTGAAAAGACACCATATGAGATATGGATTAGGAAAACTCTTAGTTTATCTTTTCTTAAGATTTAGGGATGTGAGGCTTATGTGAAACATCAAATTTCAGATAAATTAGCACCCAAATAAGATAAGTGCCTTTTTGTGGGATATCCTAAAGAAACCAAAGGTATTACTTTTATAATGCTTCTAAAAATAAAGTGTTTATTGCTCGGGATGGTGTCTTTTTGGAAAGAGAATATATTTCCAAAGGAACTAGTGGGAGTAAGGTACAACTTAAAAAAATTCAAATCCATAGAATAGCATTATACCATATATGGAACCTCAAATGGATCAATAAGTAAATGTTGAATCTACACCAATACAACAAGGTCCTAAAAGGTTTGGTAGGACACATTATAATCCTAAGAGATATGGATTTCTCATAACAGATTATAACGATGTAATGATTGTGGATCAAGTGAGCCCACAACCTAGTAAAAGGCCATGGAAAGTCCAGACCTTGAGAAATGGTTAGAAGCCATCAAATCAGAAATGCAATCTATGTATAATAATCAAGCATGGACTTTGAATGATCCACCTAAAGGTTTAAAAACTATTGGGTGTAAATGGGTTTTCAAAATGAAAACTGACATGGATGGCAATGTGCATGGCCTTTAAAGCAAGACTGGTTGTAAAGGGTTTCAAGCAAACACATGGTATAGACTATAATGAAACCTTTTCACCAGTTGTTATGCTTAAGTCTAATTGAATTCTCCTCACCATAGAATGATTATGTGATATGGAAAATGAATGTCAAAACAGCTTTCCTTAGTGGAAACCTAATTGAGGATGTGTATATGACACAACTAGAAGGATTTGTTAATCTTGAGAATTCTGGAAAGGTTTGCAAGCTTCAAAGATCCATTTATGGATTGAAGCAAGCTTCAAAAATGAAGATGAACCTTGTCTTTACAAGAAGATTAGTAGGAGCACAATAGTTTTTCTAGTGCTATATGTTGATGATATATTATTCATTGGAAATGACATTCCTACTCTATAAAATGTTAAATCATGGTTAAGGAATTGTTTCTCAATTAAAGACTTAGGTGAAGCCGCCTATATTTTAGGCATCAAGATCTATAGAAATAGATCTAAGAGGCTTATTGGCCTAAGTCAGAGCACTTACATTGACAAGGTACTGAATTGATTTAGGACACAAAACTCTAAGAGAGGATTCTTGCCAATGTCTCATGGCATTAGTCTTGGCAAGACTCAGTGTCCAGTGACATAAGATGAGTGAGATCGCATGAGTAAAATTACATATGCTTCTGCTATTAGATCTATCATGTATGTCATGTTATGCACTCGACCAGATGTCTCATATGCTTTGAGCACAACCAGTAGATACCAGTCAGACCTAGGTGAAATTCACTGGATAGCAATTAAGAATATACTCAAGTACTTGAGAAGGACTAAGGATGCATTTTTAATGCATAGTGGGTAGGAAAATGAGCTAGTTGTAAATGGTTACATAGATACTAGCTTCAAATCTAAGAAAGATGACTTCCGATCATAGTTAGGTTATGTGTTTTGTTTAAATGGAGGTGCAATGAGCTAGAGAAGTTCAAAGCAAGACACCATTGTCGATTTTACAACAGAATATGAGTACATAGCTACCTCGGAGGCATCTACAGAAGCTGTTTAGATTAAGAAGTTTATAAATGGATTAGGAGTTATTCCTAGTATATCAAATATAGTGGACTTGTATTATGATAACAATAGAACCATAGTGCAGGCTAAGGAACCCATATCAAATCAACGATCCAAACATAGACTCAGGCGTTATCAACTTATTAGAGAGATCATTAAGAGATGAGCCGTGAAGATATGCAGAGTACCAACAAATGACAATGTTGTTGATCCACTAACCAAGCCTCTTCCATAAGGCAAGCATGATAGTCATACTAGGTCAATGGGTGTGAGATATAATGTTGATTGGGCCTAGCGCAAGTGGGAGATTATTAGTGATATGCTTTAGGCCAATTATATAATGGCCATATTTTGACATTGTCATTTTTCTATTTTAATAATAAAAAGGCATTTTTATTATTACTGGCTAATTATAGTATTATCCTTGATTAGTTAAGTTTACCAAGATGATCAAGTACATGACTTAATAGTAAAACTATTATGTGATACATGAATTCTAATCTAAATATCCCTAGTCGATTATTGTTATGGGAATAATAATGAATAAGACTAGTATGAGGTTAACTAATGATTAAGTTTTTCTGATCATGTGTATGAGATATTAAGTCAAACTCATAGGTACATATTTAGGGAAATGATGTACTAAATTGACCTACTATGAGAATACCACATGGATTATTGTCATAGGTAATTCTTATCACAATAGTATTATTTGAGTCCTCTGACCTAAGATCACCATGGTTTCCTGCATGATAAGTTCCGTATTTTGACATGTCCTTACACTATACTTTTACTAGATGGTAAAATAGGTTATGATTGGATATAGAATGAGTTGTGTAAGGAATGTGAGTGGTTAAGATGAAATTTTTCCCTTAATTATTTTAAGAAGATATTTATTGCGTCGCTTGATGAGTTAGACTGAAGAGAAATGCATGGTCGTGCTAAAGTGATAAACAGTTATCGATGTCAGTCTACTTAGGATTGAGAAATAATATAATTGAACAGTATAACGATGACATAATCCATGTCTTATATTCAATCAAGATATCATGTGACAAAAGGACTATAGTATAAGATGTGTATTAGGTTATGTCAAATTATAGGTCTTCACACAACTTGAGTAGTCATAATGTTTTACTATAGACCAATTATGACTTGTGGGCTAAAATAGGAATTTTAGGCCAACTGCCAACATTGTGTGAACTAATAGGGTTGTACACTTAGAACAAGCCCAAAGCAGACTTGGGTTAATAAGCCCAATAATTATCTATGTAAGATTAAATAAATAATTATATATATATAATTATTTTTTATTTATTTATATAAGTATTTGTTTATTTATTTATTTCTTAATTTATTTGAGGTACGAGTTATCTAAATAAATAGGAACTGATTCTAATTTGGAATTTGAATAGAAGTAGAAAAGGAAGTATAATCTTACCAAAACTGTTTTGGTAAGAGAAACCCTACATATGATGTATGTATAAACATCTCCTTCTCTAGGATTTGCTAAGCGATATTCTCATTCTTCCTCTACTACTTTTTATGAGAAAAACACATAGAGAGAAAACATGTTGTGAGACAACAAAGGTTCTAGCACACCTACTTTGCTTTAGATCATCTTGTTTATGTTTATACTGTAGAGGGCGTGATCTTTTAGTGACATGTTAATCTGATAAGAAGACACAAAAACCTCAAGGTAGGGTGTCATCGAAGTGAACCCCCTCTCTTCCTTCCAATTATCTTACCATTAGATCATCTTAGTGAGTGTTTGCAAACCCTCTCAATTAATGTAAGTCAAATTACATGGATCTGGGTTATGGGTTTTGTGGTTAAAATTTTTATTTTCTACTGTATTATGTATCACAAAATCCAACACTATATCTGCAATCACCATGGGTTAGAAATACGCATGACATGTATGCATGAGTTGTAAGTTCATTATTATATTTTTTGTAACACAAAAAGGAAACAAAGAAACAAATATTTACAATTAATGAAGAGACAACAAATTTATGCATGATCACTTCCACCCTTATTCCTTCCACACACATATTCAATATGGGTTGGGTCTTGGGTCATAAGCTTTGGCTCCCATAGCTATATACCTCTATTATGTCTCCCCACTCACGAGTCCATGCGACATTGATAAGTACATGCTATGAGAGATAATAGCCAAATACTCCACCATTAAGTTTGAATGAAACACAGGCAGCAAAGTAATGACTATCATTGGGTTGTTAGGTACAATGTGCACAACATGTAAAAAAAGTGTTTGTGAATGCAAAAGAAATAATAAAATAATTAAAAATGATAAAATACAAAATGTTGGAATCAGTTTCTCTATCCTAAGTGGAGTCACCACTCGAATAAGACCTAAGACGCACTTTCATAGTAATTGGATCCCGCTGAGGGCCCCCCAGCAGTCGTCATTAAAGACTAGGCTCAAAAACTAGGTATAGGTTTTGAATGCCCACCCAACCTTACAGTTGGCCTCCATTTATGTTTTGTATTTTATTACCTTTAATTATTTCTTTAATTACATGCAAATGCAATTTCCACCAAGCAAAATTCCAATTTTATTATTAAGCCCAAATTTGCATATTAGTCAAATTCCATGCAATTTAGCATAATTCATGACATTCACCACAATATAAAATAAAAAACTAAATAAACAATAAAAAAAACTCATACAAAGAAGAGAGGGGGAGGAGAAAAGATTACAAACCCTTAAACACACAAAATAATAATAAAAATAAACTAAATAAAAATAAACATACAACGAAGTGGGGAAGGATAATAGATTACAACCCTTTTAAACATGCAAAATAATAATAAAATATATTAACTATTGAATAAAATAAAGAAAAATGTAAATATAAAGGTCTTCAAAAGAGGTTATAACTTGATTATTAAGAATCATCATAATTCACCATGTAAAATAAAATATTAACTTCCCATAAATGAATAAAAGCCTATAAAATAAAACCCCTACGTCAATTATATGAAAACAAAATTTGGATAAAATGCAAAAAAAAAAAAGTAAAATTAAAAAAATAAATGTCTAATTAACAAAATAACAAGACAACTACATAGAGAAAATTGAAAATATAAAAGCATTGAAATATATAAATTACACAAAAGTAAATATATAAGGATCAAAATTAATATAAATCCAACAATTATCAAAAATTAATCTAAAAATATAAATAAATGCATACTTGAAATTTAAAACGTAAATTAGAGCTAATCAACTTTGAAAATATAGAAACTAATTCTCATAGGCCATTCATGAATAAAATAAAAATCATATACTGCCAAACTAAATGAAATTTAGAAAATAAGCAAGCAGAAACAAAATGATGTGGTAACGTCTCTTCGATCAGGCATCGCCTCTAGCTATAAGGCAATATTATATTGCCTTAGCCCAAAGGGGTGATGTCCCTTATAGGCACAGAGATGAAACCTAACTAATTTTTTTTCTAAATTATACATGAGCAAATTCAATTAACCATAAACTTTACAAATAACTCAGGAATTCATAAAATCAATTTTAGAATATAAAGAAATAGCAAATTAACTAAGAAATAAACAAAAGGATAAATAAATATTTATTCAAATTATGAGTTCAATCATTAAAATCAAGTGTTCTTACTATTTTAAATGAATTTATTTTCAAAGTATTTGGCCCTCGGAGGTCGAACTTGATTATTGCACTTGTCAAAATGCAAGAACAACTCTATTCTTTGAGAATGAACCTTAGAATCCCTCTTTTTCCTCCCTTTCTCTTGATTTACTACTTCCTCTTCCTTTTAGAATGCGTTCTGCCTTTTCCCTCAATGAATTCTTCTTTTTTTAGCCTTTTTTTTTTAGTCAGGAGCCAAAAAAGCCCATTTTCGTTTTACTCCCTTTTCTTTTTATCCATCAAAAATAATTTAATCCCATTCCAGAGCTTTTAGCTCTTCATTTTTCTATCATAAATGCTTACATTTACTCCTAAGGGATGTTAGAGACATGCATGAGGCATTTCAGGAGCAATTAATGCTCCATAAAAAAATAGGATAAAGCTACTGAGGCAGCGCCTTTATCGACCCTTCACACTATTGTTGTAGAGGCAATGCCTCTTTAATGAGGCGTTGCCTTTTTAACCTTAGGCTAAGGTAGCTTTTTATGGGCTTAATGAGCCCTTAAAGGTTTCCATGGGCTTCTGAAGCTTCTTAGGCTCAGTATTGTGTCTATGACCCACTTCTAAAAGGGAACTTTGGGCTGTTGGTCCATTCTCAAGAGGATTTTTTACCATTCTTTGAATTCAGTGCTTATTTCATTTTCATCATTGGGCTTTTATTACAGGCTAATCAAATTAAGTGTCCACATAAGGTTTCTCACAATTTAAAAATAGCTAATTTATGAACAATATGCTTGTCTATATATAGAGAGTAACCCTCTATACAAAGGAAAAATAAAACCTAAAAATTTTCTTTTTAATTTGGAAGGAGAAGGAAAATTAAAAATTGCAAAGGAAATAAAAATAAATTCAAATTCCTTCACCTAATTGAATATTTATTTTTACTAAATTTTAAAATAAAAATCAAATAAACCCTCATTTAAAAGGAAATTTTTTTAAAAAATAACTTTGAAAAATTGAAAAGGAAATTTAATTCAAATCCTAAAAAGAAAAAGATAATTAAACTAAAAAAAGAAAATTAAAATTAAAAAGAAAAATTAAAATTTCATAAAAGCTACAATTTACCCCCCACACTTAAATTCAACATTGTCCTTAATGTTGGTAAGCTATGCAGAAATTAAAATGTGCAATAGTTCATTCATTCATGGTTGTGCACATTAAAGTGAACATATGTGCATTTGTGTTGTGTGCATTGATCATGTAATTACTTATGCATGGTTGTGTGCATTGAACATGTAATTGCTTATGCATGGTTGTGCACCTATGAGTGCATGACCATACCTGCGTTGAGTTATGTTATGGTGCAAAAAGCATGGTTATGCACCATTGACTGCACAGCCATACATATGTTTGTTTCTGCTAAAATATATGAGTGCACGACTATGCACTTCCTCCTAAACAACTGTGCATACCTGTAATTTTCAATTCTACTGAATGGCTTTTTAAATAAATGAACATATAAATCACAACTGATTGATATCAATGAAGGAAACGATTATGCAACAATCAAGTGTGGTGATCACATGCCTTAAATAGGGTGAAATTTCAAAAATTTCACTTATAAAACCCTTCATCACATGAAGATTTCCATTGACATAGGTCCATTTTACATTTTACTCATAACTAAACTACACATCAATATATGTAAAATAACAAGCTAGAAAATCTAAGTTTAAGAATACTTGTAATCTTCTAAGTTTGATGTAGACCACAAGTGTTCTACAAGCTTCTTTGACTCAACTCTTAAATCAAATGCTTAGACTCCCAAGTGTTAGGCCTTTAGCTTGAAACACCAAAGCTTTATCAATCACCTTCTTGCTTAGATGGAGCTTAGTAGCAAGTGCCCTCTTTATTGACCCCTTAGAAACTTGCACTAGTTAAATCCTTTTGCAAGAACACTTTAGGTTTATTTTTTGTATATATTTTGTTTCTCTCCATTTTGGTGTCTCTACACAAAAATTTATCTAACCCAAGAAACATATCTTAGGCTATGTATATATAAGTAGAGAAAGCAAAACCTTATCATATGATGAGTGTACAACTCATCATAACAAATATACAACTTGTATACTTATCTAGTGCACCAAGAATTATGTAGAGAATTAATACATCTCATGTATATGTCTACATACATTCTCTACACTTAATCATGTAACCTAATCATTATATTTGCCTTAGTCAAATTTGTACACACAAGAGATAATTTGTGCCTAACAAGAAAAATTTGACATGGTCAACATTTTACACTTAAGGATAAGGCATGCCTAACATGACAAATTTTGACCAAGTCATGTTCACATGGATTTGGGCTTGGTAATTGGGCCAACACTTGGCCCAAGCCCAATCCATATAACAAATAGGCTTGGATTAAGTCCATGAGCTTTCTCAATATCTTGGATTAATTTTTAGTCTAAAACCCTTTTAAGCCTAGGCTTAAATGATTTGGGCCATTAATCCAAGTCCAATTAGAAATAACATATATTATTAATTTAATACCTTAATTAATATCTCATATTAATTAAGTATAAATTAATAATTAAACCCTTTATTTGAATTAGATTTCATGATATGCTAGAATCATTGGTTAAAGTATAAATCCAACTCCATTAATCTTAATTATTTGATTAAACACTTTAATCAATAATTAAATTAATATTGATGGTGATTTGGTGAAACTCTTTTAAGTGTGACTTACCAGGTTCATGTGTAATTGGCAATGAGAAGATAATATCAACACTTGATATTATTTGAAACTCCTTTTAAGTCTAAATGTGAAAATCCTAATTATTCACATTTAGTTCTCATAAGTTGTGAGTGACCCCTAGCATCAATATCACAACTACCCAATTAGAAATGAATTCATGTATTGATTCACACAAACCCTTTGGTCATAATTATTGTGCACTAAAATCCATTCATTAGAATATCTCGATATAACCTAGAGTTATGATTTAGTTAAACTCTAATAGTTACATCATATGACCTCGTCTCAAGTATTAATTCTTAATAAAACATGATGAATACTAGAAATAACTTTCTAGCACTAAAACTCTTTCAGACTTTGTCATGTTTGACCTAGCCATGAACTTATTCATCAAGAATGAACTTAGATAGCATAGGATCTTAACCCGATTCACTCTAGGCAATGAATCCCATCTTAGTTGAACACTCATCCCTACATTTAACTAATTAGAGACACCATACACCATATACCCATGTATGATTAACATAAGCATGTAAGCGGTAATGAACTCTAACCACTTAAATGTAGATGACCGTGTCACCTCAGGTCAAAGGACTATATGCACCATTATGACTTAGATTGTGATTGTTAACTATAATTGAATATCCATGCAATCATAAATCTAATATCATGTTCGATCTACCCATCACATGAGTAGCCACATGTATATTCTAATAACTCATATCAAGTAGTATGAGACTCACTACCTCCCACTATTAGTATCACATATTAATCAACGAAAATAGACAAAGGTGATAGTTTAATTAATATTACCTAAATATTAATTAATTAACTATGAACAATTTATAGCATGTGTACTAAATAAATTTGTCACTCATATTATCAACTCTTGATAATAGATTTATTTAACATTGTGCTAATGGATGAATATTCAATTAAACAAACACTTTAGATAAAAGAATAATCGTTATTACCATTTGTGATTTTTACAATGTCAAAATATGTGATTGGCCTCTAGGGCATACCACTTATGCTAACAATCAAAGCATTCTAAACATGATTATATATATGCACATTATAAATTTGCACCATATTTATTCCCAAAACACACGATTACATTGCATTTTAGAAACTAAACATTCAAACATCAACAAAATGAAAATATTGTTCAAACTTACAAACCAAACAACCTACGTCAAATGTACCAAATTATAAACATTTAAAAATTAAAAAAATTAAATGCCAAATGTAAAAACACATCAATCTTGTGGTCGGGCATCATCTTGTGATGGTGGGAAGGGTAAAGGCATAAAACCTTAGTATGCGAAGTAGGCTCGAAGTTCATGATGCATCCATTGCACATTTTTTGTAAGTTGTTCAACATTAGCATCCAAGACTCTCATTTGCAACTCTAAATTGTTCATCCTCACCACCATGTCAACTACTTCCTCTTCTTCCTCTTACTCAGCTTATGGCTATTGTGGTTAAGGGCCTTATTCATTAGGAAGCCTTGTAGGTCGATATCCACTAATAGTGTGTTAAACATTTGCATGATCAAGTGTTAATCAATTCCTATTTTGACTTTAACAAACAGTTTTAGATCATTAATGCTCTTTATTTAAGTGTGATTATAAGCATAGGTACACAATTGCATTCCATAAAAGCTAAGTCAATTAATAGACCCTTTTAAACATGTTTACAGATAATAGAATCACATTTGAAGTCATCAAAGACCCTAAAGCATATTCCCTTATGCATGGGAAATGAACCAAGTACAAAGGAGTGTGTTTGGATGCAAAATGAACAAGTTTTCATTAGGCCAGTCTATGCTTAGGGTCCATCCTACCTTTAGTTATATGAACATGGTTAACTTGTACCAAACCCATATTCAATCCTGATAACATTCCCAAGGATTATTCGTAAATCAAGCAAAGGATAACTCTATTTCCCAATAAGACCCTTAAATAACCTGTACTTAAGAACTTTAATTATAAAGAATTAAAGGTTGTTTAATATAAACCTAAGATTAACTAAGTCAATTTTAAGTCTAAATTAAACTAGGTTTGAATGTACTAAGCCTTCACTTGATAAATTCACTGAAGTTCTTTTAAGAACAAAAGAGGACTTTAACTGCATAAGAATTCATATTTAATTGATAAAAACTTGTTAAAATTCATGCTACAATCTTGTGGCCTTTTATAGGCTTGTAAACATCCTAATCCTTAAAGAAAAATATTTTCTTACTTATTCCTAAAGACTACTATAAAGGAAAATTCTTAACTAAAGAGGATTCCTTCAAAAATATGACAACTAATGACAATTAATAATAACTAAACTTTGAAAGTCAAATTAATAACTCATGACAACTCGTAACAACTAAGAAAAATGACAACTCATGACAACTAAGCAAACAACTAAGCTTGCCATGTCACATGTCAAGTAGCATATTAACCATTAACTTTAACTTTTTGACTTTTTAACTTTGACTCTGACTTTTTTACTTTGACTTAGAATATCTTTGAATCTTCTTACATCTTCTAGAATCTTCTTAAATCTTCCTTATTGACTCTAAAGTAGAAAATAACTCAAAAAATTCGTCCAAACTTTTGAACTTGACTGTATTAATGTGTAGACTTCATAAATTAATACGAACTCAGCCTAAATTAATGTTATAAGCTAAGTTTTTCATGCTCCTTAATCTATCCAACTTTTAAGGATATAGAATATTAATTAATGTATAATTTGCACATAAACCCTTTTGAGGATCATATCATTCCCTCCCGTTTAAAGATGATTCATCCTCAAATCATACCCATCTTCTAAAGTTGATAAATTCATAAATCCTCTAGGGTTAAACATAAACTCCTTGATTGAAATCCTCTCCTTTGAAGTAATAATCCACATAATAACTTGATTGAACACTTAGAATATAGAACTTGTTTTCATGAACATGTAAGAATTGAATTCTTATTGCTTCTTTCTAAATTTGAAACATGAATATCTTAAGTTCTTTTTGCTACAAATGAAAACTCCATAGATTTCTTTGAAAGAACTAAAATATTGCAGTTCTTTCTCATACTTCATGCTAAAAATAAAATCATCAAAGGTATTGTTAACCTTGTAATGCATTTTAACGACATCATCAAATGGATCTTTATATGGCTTCAAGGTTTACAAAACAACTTTTAAAACACTAGAAAAAGAAAGATTAAATTTGTTAATATGATCATAATGAATAATCATCTCCTTATCCTTAATAATTCTCTCAATCTCTAGTTTCCTCTTTTGTGCATAAACTTCCAGATTTTCCTCTTCATGTTGCTTATACTCTTTATGATCATAATATGCACTCTTGATAACTTCTTGACTAGTTAATCCTTCTATAAGTTCATTAGATTACTCAAAACTTTGTGAACACTCATTATTAGCTTTAATGACATGAAAAGTTTCCTTAAAATCTCTTTTAAAAAGATCTATACTTTCTCATCAATTTCTTTACTATGTTGAACACACTTGCCATTATCTTCAACTTCTTATAACATTTCATTAAGGCTTTTAGCATTATTTTGCTCCACCGACTCCACAATTTCTTTATCAACTATATTCTCTTCAAAACCATTATTCACACTTCCTTCATTCATTAAAACATAAATGTTGTCATCCTTTTTAATAACCTAATAATCTAATTTAATGCATAATTGCTCTTCATATGTCTGACCTTACTTACTCAACCCATTTTTAACACTTAACTCAATCAACTTAGTTTTAACACCTAACTCCCTCTTTTCTTTTCTCTCATTTTCATAGGTTTCCCTTTCCAAAGTTTTCCCACATGAAGATTGAATCTCTTCATTTTGTTGATTGATGCTTAAGTTTTCAAAAATTAACTTTGTAGGTAAGGTTTCAAGTTAGCACTCTTTCCCTTTATTCTTCTTCCCAATTTGTCTCTCAACCACTTCAATTATTTCAACATTCCTCGAACCTGGTTTCATCCCTTGAAAGTGACTATACAAATCCCTATAATAATGATTTAGCACAAATCTTTTTTGCATTATAGTCTTCATCTCTTACCATGTAGAGATAAGTTCTACTCAACAATGCCTCCTTGAGATCAGTAGTTGATTCCACAAAACTAATGCATAGCCCATGAATATGATTGTTGCAAGCTTGAATTTATTCTCTTTAAAGTAGTTATAGTAATTAAAATCTACCTTCTTTTGCCATGCTAGATATGCTTCGGGATCACTTCTACCATGGAAATTAAGTATCTTCATCTTTAAGCTCCCAAGGTTATATCTTGCTTATTATGTCCTTAAATGCTCTCATTAATAAACTCATCATCATGCCATCTCCCTCTATAAAGTTTTCTAGGTTTGATTTAAGTTATGTTATTATTTTTGTAAGTTTCACTTCGCTCTACCCTCCTTATTTGCTATTAAAACTTTTGATGGCTATTTAACAATTGAGTTATCTTATCTTGCATTGCCTTGATAAAAAGCTTCCATTAAGGATCTATCTTAACCTCCTTTAGATCTACCATGTTATAATAAAGAAATAAAATAAAAAAAAAGGCTCATAAATAACACTCCCTCATGTGTTTACACTCAAAGAATGTCACTAAATGCTCGTATTTCACTCAATTAGGCTTTTACCCTCTTATGAGCTTACTACTCGCCTTTTACCTCTCAAATTCTTTTCTTATAGTTCTTATGGAAATTAAGTTACTAATTATCAAATTAAGCTCAATACCAAACAAACAAAGTAAAATTAAACTCAAATTTGACCATAAGAACAAAAAAAATGCAACAAACAAAGACAATATCACAAAATGAAAATAAGAAAATTTGGAATAAGTGTTTAAACTACCTAAAACACAACTTAAGAAGTAGAATATTCAAAATTGAATCAAGGCAAAGGTATCAAATTAGAATCAAAATAGAAAATTGGAATGGTTATAAGCCGAATTGGATTCATCTTTGATCAATTCAACTTTTTTTTCACAATTCAAAACTCTTTTTTTTTCTTTTTCCTTTTTTTCTTTTTCTTTTCCTTTCTTTTTTTGTTTTTTTGTTTTTTTTTTACGACAGATGCCAAAATGGCCAAATTAAGAAAAAAAAAACTCAAATTGATATGTATTTACAACAAATAAAGACATTTAGGATGCAAAATAACAAGAATAAAAAAATGAATTTGATTTTTTTTGTTTAAAGACTAGAAATAGATTGGAATAATAAGAAAATAATGAAATTGACTTAAGATTACAAAGAAAAATGAATTTGATACGATCACAAAGAAAATGAATTGATATCAAACAAGACACAAAAATAAATAAAATAAGAAATAATGATTTTTTTTGGAAAGATACATACTTGATTAATGAACCAAATCTAGGATACCAAATGATACGAACACACTTAACTTGTACCAAACTCATATTCAATCTTGATAGCCTTGCCAAGGATCGTTAATAAATCAAGCAAAAAGAAACTATAATCCCCAACATGACCTTTAAATAACCTGTACTTAAAAACCTTATTATAAAGAATTAAAGGTTGTTTAATGTAAACCTAATATCAATAAAGTCAATATTAAGTCTAAATTAACTAGGTTTGAATGCACCAAGCCTTCACTTGATAAATTCACTAAGTTCTTTTAAGAATAAAAGAAAAGGACTTTAACCTCATAAGAATTCATATTCGATTGATAAAACTTCATTAAAATTCATGCTATAATGCTATAGCTTTTATATAGAAATGTAAACATCCTAATCCTTGAAGGAATAGGTTTTCTTACTTATTCCTAAAGACTCCTATAAAGCAAAATCCTTAACTAAAGAGGATTCCTTCAAAATTATGAAAATTAATGACAACTAAGCATTAAAAAGTCAAATTTACAACTCATGACAACTAAGCAAACAACTAATGACAAGTAAGCTTTGAAGCATGCCATGTCACATGTCCTGTAGGATGTTGACTTATTGACTCATTGACTTTGACTTAGAATATCCTTGAATCTTCTCAAATCTTTTAGAGTCTTCTTAGATCTTCTTTATTGACTCTAAAATAGAAAGTAACCAAAAAATTCATCCTAGGTTTTATACTTGAGTTTATTGAATTGTAGACTTCATAAATTGATGCTGACTTAAGCAAATTAATGCTCTAAGCTAAGCTTTTCATGCTCTTTAATCTGTCCAACATTTTACGCATATAAAACATTAATTAATTCATAATTTGTACATGAAACCTATTTAGGATCATATTGTTCCCTCCCTCTTAAAGATGATTAATCCTTAAATCATACTTATCTTCTAAAGTTGATAATTTCATAAATTCTCCAAGGTCAAACACAAACTCCTTGATTGAAATACTCTCCTTTGAAGTAATAATCCAAATAAGAACTTGAACTTGATTTCACACTTAGAACATAGAACTTGTATTCATGAACATGTAAGAATTAAATACTCGTTGCTTCCTTCTAAATTTGAAACATGAATATCTTAACTTCTTCTTGCTACAAATAAAGACTCCATAAATTCCCTTAAAAGAAATAAAATATTGCATCTCTTTCTCATACTTCATGCAAAGAATGAAATCTTTAAAGGGATTATTGACCTTGTATTGCATTTCAATAACATCATCAAATGGATCTTTTTATGGCTTCAAGGTCTACAAAACAAATTTCAAATTACTAGAAAAAGAAAGATTAATTTTGGTAGTACAATCTTAATGAATAACCATATTTTTATCCTTCATAATGCTCTCAATCTCTACTATCCTCTTTTGTGTAAAAACTTTGAGATTTTCCTCTTCATGGTGCTTATCCTCTTCATGATTATAATATGCACTCTTGACAACACCTTGACTAGTTAACCCTTTTACAAGTTCATTAGATTGGTCAAAACTTTGTGAACACTCCTTATTAGCTTCAATGACATGAAAAGTTTCCTTAAAATCTCTTTCAAAGATCAATAATGTCTCATTAATTTCTTTGCTAGGTTGTACACACTTGCCATTATCTTTAACTTCGTACAATATTTCATCAAGTTTTTTTGGCATTATTTTGCTCTAACACCTCCATAATTTATTCATCAACTATATTCTCTTCAAAACCATTATTCACACTTTCTTCATTCATTAAAACATGAATGTTGTCATCCTCTTTAATAACCTAATCATTTACTTTAATGCATAATTGCTCTTTAAGTTTCTCACCTTAGTCACTTAAACTGTTTCTAACACTTAAATCACTTAACTCAATTTCAACACCCAATTCACTCCTTTTTTTTCTTTCATTTTTATAGGCTTCCCTTTCTAAAGTTTCTCCATATAAGGATTGAATCTCTTCATTTTGTTGATTGATGTATAAGTCTTCAAAATTTGTCTTTGAAGATAAAATTTCAAATTTGCACTCTCCCCCTCTATTATTTTCCTTAACCCCTCTCAACCACTTCAATGACTTCAAAATTCCTTGAACTTGGTTTATGCCCTTAAAAGTGATTATGCCAATCCTTATAATAATGATTTAGCACAAACCTCTTTTGTATGATAGTCTTCATCTCTTACCATATAAAGATAGGTTCTTCTCCATAATGCCTCCTTGAGACCACTAGTTGATTCCACCAAACTAATGCATAGCCTATGAATGTGATGGTTAAGCTTGACTTTCTTTTCCTCAAAGTAGTTATGGTAACTAAACACAAAATCTACCTTATTTTTCCATGTTAGATATGCTTTGAGATCACTTCTGCCATGGGAATTAGGTATCATTATCTTTACACTTCCAAGGTTATTATTTTACTTATTATGTCCTTGAATGCTCTCATAAATAAACTCATCATCATCATAATGCCATCTCCCTCTACAAAGTTGTATAGGTTTGATTTGAGTTACATTATTGGTGTTGTTAGCTTGGCTTTGCTCTAACCTCCCTATTTGCTTTGAAACTTTTGATGTTTGTTAAACAATTAAGTCATCTTATCCTACATTACCTTCATAAAAAACTTCCATCCAAGATCTATCTCAACCTCTTTTGGATCTGCCATATTATAAATAAAGAAATAAAAGAAAAAAAGCACAAGTAACACTCGCGTTTGGATATTATCTTTATATGTTTACACTCAAAGAATGTCACTCAACGCTCATGTTTCACTCAGTTAGGCTTTTATCCTCTTATGAGCTTAGCACTCGCGTTTTACCTCTTAAATTCCTTTCTTATAGTTCTTATGGAACTTAAGTTACTAATTATCAAATTAAGCTCAATACAAAACAACAAAGCAAAATTAAACTCAAATTTGATTATAAGAACCAAAGAAAATCCAACATACAAAGATAATAACCAAACAAAATGAAAATAAGAAAATTTGGAATAAGTGTTTAAACTCCCTAAAATGCAATTTAAGAAGTAGAATATTCATAATTGAATTAAGCAAAAGGTATTAAATTTAGAATCAAAATAGAAAATTGGAATGGTTATAGGCCGAATTGGATAAAACTTTGATTAATTCAACTTTTTTTCACAATTCAAAATTCCTTTTTTTTCTTTTTCTTTTCCTTTATTTTTTTTATGATAGATGCTAAAATGGCTAAATTAAGAACAAACTCAAATTGATATGTATTTGCGACAAACAAAGACTTTTAAGATGCAAAATAACAAGAATAAAAAAATGAATTTGATTTTTTTAGAAGACTAGAAATATGTTGGAATATGAAGAAAAGAATGAAATTGACTCAAGATTACAAACAAAAAATGAATTTGAACTTTACGATCACAAAGAAAATGAATTGATATTAAACAAGACACAAAAATGAATAAAATAAGAAATAATGATTTTTTTGGATTAAATGCAAACAATAAAGAAAAGCAAAGATACGTACTTGATTAATGAGCCAAAGCTCTGATACTAAATAATACAAACATCGTTAACTTGTACCAAACCCGTATTCAATCTTGATAACCTTATCGAGGATCATTCATAAATCAAGCAAAAAGAAACTCTAATCCCTAACAAGACCCTTAAATAATATGTACTTATGAACCTTAATTATAAAGAATTAAAGGTTGTTTAATATAAACCTAATATTAACAAAGTTAATTTTAAGTCTAAATTAAACTAGGTTTGAATGCACAAAGCCTTCATTTAATAAATTCACTAAGTTCTTTTAAAAATAAAAGAAAAGGACATTAACCTCATAAGAATTCAAATTTAATGGATAAAATTTCATTAAAATTCATGCTACAATACTATAGACTTTATATAGGCATGTAAGCATCCTAATTCTTAAAGGAATAGGTTTCTTACTTATTCCTAAAGACTCCTATAAAGGAAAATCCTTAACTGAATAAGATTCCTTCAAAAATATGACAACTAATGGCAATTAATGACAACTAAGCATTGAAAAGTCAAATTGACAACTCATGACAACTGAGCATTGAAAGTCAAATTAACAGCTTATGATAACTAAGTAAATAACTTATGACAACTAAGCTTTGAAACATGCCATGTCACATGTCATGTAGGATGTTGACTATTGACTTTAACTTATTGACTTATTGACTTTGACTTAGAATATCCTTAAATCTTCTTAAATCTTTTAGAATCTTCTTGTATCTTCCTTATTGACTCCAAAATAGAAAATAACCCAAAAATTCATTCAAACTTTTGTACTTGAGTTCATTGATGTGAAGACTTCACAAATTAATGTGGATTCTGCCCAAATTAATGCTCCAAGATAAGCTTTTCATGCTTTTTAATTTGTGCAATATTTTAAGCATATAAAACATTAATTAATGCACAACTTGCACATGAAACCTTTTGAGGATCATATCATTGTAGCTTTTATTGTAGTGATTGTAGATGTTACTATAGTGTTAATAGCTCTAGCTAGGGTTATGGTTGTCTTATCTAGCTCTTGTTATACTGACTGTAGCTCTCACTATAATGCTTGTAGCTCTTGCTGTAATATTTGTAGCTCTTGCTATGATGACTGTAGCTCTAGCTATAGTGTGTGTAGCTTTTACTGTAATAACTATAGTTATTAACGTAGCATCTGTCGCTCTTATTGTGGTGACTGTATGTCTTACTGTAGTGTTTGTAGCTCCTATTGTAGTATCAGTAGCTCTTACTGTAATGTTTGTAGCTCTTGCTATGATGTTTGTAGCTCTTGTTGTGATAACTGTAGCACTTGTTATAGTATCTATAGCTCTTGTTATAGTGAATGTAGCTCTTATTGTAGTGAATGTAGCTCTTACTATAGCAATTTGTAGCTCTCATTGTAATGACTGTAGCACTTATTGTAGATGTAGTACATGCTATGTTTATTATGTGTGTGCATATGTTCATGTGTGTGCATGTCTTGAAGTGTGTGCATGTGTCTCAAAATGCATTTACATGTGTGCATACGTGAATTTTTTTATACTGAAACATGCATAAAGGTTCTTAAAGTGTGTGTGAGGCCCTCGGTGTGCATGAGTAAGCATCCTAAAGCTTATGAAGGGGGAGAGAGTGTGTGGTCACAGGCCTATGTGCGCATGACCATGCAGTTGGTTGCATGATCATAAGCCCAATCATGTGAGCGAGCGCTCTACACATGTGGCCATGCTGTGGGGGAGTGTGCAATCAGTTCGCACATGTGTTCATGATTATAAGAGGCACGCTCTTGACCATGAGGGAGGTCTTTACGTCTTCTTTAACTCTTCTGTGGACTCTCTTCACGTTTTTAAAGCATTTTTTCTTCATTTGTCTCTTCTCTTTTACTTTTCATTTCTTATTGCTACTCTACTACATCTTTCTACACTTTATAAGCTATGGATTCTTCTTCTTGCTCTATCTTTAGTGACATCTCTAACAATATTAAGGATGTTTCTCTCAATCTCGATGATTTGGATGTAGAAGGAGATGGTATAGAGGCTGCACAAATTACTACAGGAGCTATAGAGACTGTTGTGGGGACCTATAGGACTACTGTAGGGACTGCCAAAACTGGTGGGGGTGCCTCTTCCTATCCATCAAGTTCTTAGACTCATCGTCGCTCATGCAGGCTTTCTCGAGGAGACACAATTCTTATTATTCAAAATCTAAAGACCTATGCTTAGCTACCCATCGTCATTACGTTGGTTCTTGTCTAACCATTCTTATTTTCATGATTCTATCATTTTTTCCATGTATTTTTTTATAGCTCTAGTTTGATGTAGCTCTAGCAATTAAGCAATTATTGTATCTATCTATCACATGTTGTATGTTAAGCCTTTGCCTATATAGCTCTAGTTATACTATTAATCCTTTGCTCCTATAGCTCTAGTTGTACTATTAAGCCCTTGCTTATATAGCTCTTGTTATATTATTAAGTACTTGCTGCATCTACCTAGCTCTTGTTGTGTGTCTAGCTCTTGCTATGTGTCTAGCTCTTACTATCTGTATAGCCCTTATTGTCTGTATAGCTCTTGTTGTCTATAGCTCTAGATGTATTGTTAAGCCCCTGCTTGTGTATATAGCATTTCATTTTCTTTGTCAACTTCTTGTCAATGCTCCTAAACTTTAGTGATGTCGCCTTGTTGATATTATTATTAGGTTTGTTTTTGGTGATTGCAGTCTCACAGGCTCGTAAGCATGGTCTTATACTGCCCGATAGCTTCAACAAGGTCAACCTATACTATTAAGGTCTCCCCTCATGCATAAAGCGCTTAGTAATTGGGAAGGGATTTGATGGTATCCTTTTCACCCCTACTTGCAGTTCTTAAGTATCAAGCTAGGTTGTGATGTATGCTCTCATTAAGTGATAGATGGACACTACCCAGACATTCCATCTACCCTTCGGAGAGATGACTATCACTCAATTAGATTTTGCTGCTATCACTGAATTGAGCTTTTTTAAGGAGTCGGTTCCTTTTAGTGACGAGGCTTGCCATTCTAAAAGGGCTAGGAATAGGTGCACTATGGAGCTACTTGGCATTTCTGTCATCATAAAGGAGGGTTCTTCTTCACTTAGCTGATACACTGAGTTTATCTCCAATGTTAGGTCGAAGTATACTAAGGAAGTCAGCTCGGAGCAGTGGGCTTAATGCTTCTTATTCTACTTGCTAAGTGCTATTATTATCTTGAATGCTTTGAGCACTAGTTTCTTACAATTGTTGCCCATGTTAAGGAATTTGGATGACTTGTCGAGGTATAGTTGGGGCATAACCTCCCTTTCTTATATGTATTCCGATATATATGTGACCTACAAGGGAGGTTCGAGGATACATAGTTGCCTGTTCATATTAGATATGAGTACAATCCTTTGTCTTTATTGACTATTTTGCTGATTTTGGATGTTCTAACTTCTTTTCCTTAACAAATTATGAGTTCATAGTGCTCCCTTGCCCTTTTATTGAGTACTTCTTGGAGAGTGGCTTTCCATGCTACCCTCTATTTAGGCGAGTGAGTTTATTGCTGGTGTGATGGATCATACATAAGGAGAGTCCTTATTACATCCCATGGCGATATGTTTTGGAGTTGAGAGCTTGTTGTAGAGGAGCTTATAACAACTGAGAGAGGGTATCCTTATGAGGATCTTTTGAAGGGTGTGAACTTTTCTTATATGGATACCTTGATCCTACAGTTGATTAATGCTATCGCTAGTGACTTTGTTCCACCACCTCCTCAAGCAGATCCTACACAACCTTCAGGTTTGAGAGCTAGGACTTCATAGACATCTCAAGGTTGTTCTGCTACTAGAGTATCATCTTCTAACCTAATATGCTTCTCAATTTCATTTTTCCTATTTTTATACAAACATGCAACAAACTTTTATTAATAAAAGAAAACTAAGAATGACATGGGTTTTGAGAATTTATCTGTAGTGGTGGGATTTCACAAAAGATATCAAGCTCTTGTATTGACAAGGAGGAGGACATTTTGAGGACTGAGGTGATGGCTCATGCTAGTGGTATGGCATATGATGGTTCAGTCCTTGGGGACCTTGTGAACATGATGCCCCTAATGTTATCTAGATTGACGATTAAAAGAGCTGGGACATACTTTCCCTTACCTAGGCCTGACATGGTTTGGTCAGATGTAGCACCTCTAGACACTACTCATGTTAGCTCTTTGCCTTTATTTAAGGCTTTTACCTTCTTTTTTATTTATTTATTATTTAACTTTTACATTACCCATTCCTGTCTTGTAGGTACCTATTGCCACAGTATAGTTATGGTTTACTATTACGATGAGTGCACAGTAATATTTTATGGAGTTCACTAATGTGCAGAGCATACGTCCTCCTTTATCGATCATTTATTGTACCTACCTTATGTGGATGCACGTGCTTTTATAAATGCATGAATGTGATTTGTGATGTTTATCTAATGTAGGGTCAACGCACTCTTGTTAGCCATGAATGGGAGAGGGAGCGAGCATCTTATCACGTAGATTAATCAAATATAGATGCAGCTAGCTACCTTCTAAATTGAGGTGGATGATAAGGCGCCTAGACCGGGTGATGGGAATGTTTGAGTAGGTCTAGCTCTTACATATGATGGCGACCATGGCCGATATATTTGTTTAGGAGGCTAGGTATAGGCCTTTGGTTATGGTTGCTCAATATTGTATCATGTTCCCAAGATCATAAACTTTGGGTATTATGTTTGGGCTTCTATCCCATGTGTTGTACTCTGTACCACCTTTTCATGTTGGAT
Organism: Mallotus nudiflorus; assembly: GCA_947683625.1. NCBI lineage: Eukaryota > Viridiplantae > Streptophyta > Magnoliopsida > Malpighiales > Euphorbiaceae > Mallotus > Mallotus nudiflorus. The sequence continues at coordinate 2,014,778 of CANTUR010000415.1, read as the reverse complement.
GGTTGTTACTCTTATACAGCTTGTTATATCTTTCATAACTGTCTTTATATATCTTAATGATGATTATAACACTTGACTATTATATGATGAATGCCTTGTATGTGCATGATGATTGTTCTGCTTCTAGTCTGTTAGCGAATGTACTTGGATTTTAATGTCAACTGTTTTGCTCATTCTTTAAATATAATCATTCTATCTATTTGATGTTTTCATAATTCATGGCTTTTAAGGCTCAATAGGCTTTGTCAAAATCCCATTCTAGAGGTATAGTACTTTCGCTGAAACTATAGGTTGTCATATATGTTAAGAATCAATTATGCTACTTAGGCATAAATACTTATGTGGTGAGCACAAACCTACGTAAAGCAAATTTTTTTAAAAAAAATTACTCAACATAACTCTTCATCACATAAAGAATTCCAATCCCAAGGATCCAATTTGCATTTAAACACATAGTTAAATATCAAAAACACATGAACAATAACTTAGGAATTCTAAGTTTGAGAATACTTACAAATTCGTTAGTTTGGTGTAGACCATAAGTATTCTAAAATCTTTGGTTCAACTTTTGAATCAATTGCTTAGCCTCCTAAGTGTAAGGCCTCTAGCTTGAAACATCAAAGTTTTACCAACCACCTTCTTGCCTTGATTAAGCTTAGTAGTAAGTACCCTCTCCAAGTGACCCTTGTAAACTTGCACTAACTTAATTCACTTGCAAGAATTTAGAGTTTATTTTGTGTATATGTTGCTTGTCCTTTTGGTATATTTTCTTACCAAAATCTCTACACACTTTTTTTTCAAAAGAACTTCTTGCATTAATTTCTTTAATGCAAATCTTTTATAACTTTTATAAGGACATGTGTAAAGAAAATAAGTAAAGATAGATATGCACTAACTGAACATCATTCACACCACATCATTATCATAACACCTTGTATGCCACCTTGCATGGTAGTGAACAAATTGTGCAAGTATCTCATTAGTGTCCAAAGAATGGTGTAGAGATTTAATCACATCTCATGCATTAAGTCCACATTCATTCTCTACACTAATCAATACAACTCAATCCTTATCTTATCAAAAATCAACAATTTACATATAATTATTAATTAAATTATTAATAATTTAATATCTCATATTAAATTTAATAATTTAAATAATAACATATTATTATTATTAATTTAATATTTTAATTAATATATCATATTAATTAAATATAAAATTAATAATTAATGACATATTTTATTATTAATTTAATATTTTAATTAATATCTCATATTAATTAAATATAAATTAATAATTAATAACATATATTATTATTAATTTAATTATTAATAATTTAATATCTCATATTAAATTTAATAATTTAATTAATAACATATATTAATATTAATTTACTATTTTAATTAATATCTCATATTAATTAAATATAAATTAATAATAAAACTTGTATTGGAATTAGATTTCATGATTTACTAGAATCATTGTTTAAAGCATAAATCCAATTCCATTAATCTCAATTAATTGATTAATTTCTTTAATCAATAATTGGATTAATATACATGGTCATTTGGCAAAACTCTTTTAGATGTGACTTACTAGGTTCATATCTAATTGGCAATGAGAATATAATTTCAACACTTGATATTATTTGAAACTCTTTCAAGTTTAAACATGAAAATCCTAATTATGCATATTTAGTTCTCATAAATTATGAGTGACCCCTAGCATCGATATCACAACTACCCAATGAGATATAAACACATATATTGATTCACTTGAACCTTATGGTCATAATTACCATGCACTAAAATCCCTTCATTAAAAGATCCCGATATATCCTAGAGTTAAGGTTTAATTAAACTCTAATAGCTTCATCTTATTACCTCATCTCAAGTTATTCGCTATAAAACATAACTAATACTATAAATAATTTCTAGCATTGAAAATCTTTCAGACTGTGTTATGTTTGTCCTGGCCAGAAACTTATTCATCAAGAATAAACTTAGATAGCATAGGATATATCCCGGTTCACTCTAGGCAATGAATCCCATCATGGTAAAACACGAATCCCTACATTCAACTGACTAGAGCCATCACACACCATATACCTATATGTAAATAACACAAGTATGTAAGCAGTAACAAACTCTAACCACTCAAATGTGGATGACCATGTTACCTTAAGTCAAAGGACTATATGTACCATTATGACATAGATTGTGATTATTAATTATAAGTGAGTATCCTTGTAATCACAAATCTCGTGTCACTATTCGATCCACCAATCACATGAGTATCCACATGTCTATTTTGATATCTCATAGCAAGTAGTATGAAACTCACTACCCCCACTATTAGCATCACATACTAATCAAGGAAAATAGACAAAGATGATAGTCTAATTAATATTACCCAAGTATTAATTATTTGACTATGAACAATTTATAGCATATGTACTAAATAAATTTGCAACTCACATTATCAACTCTTGATAATAAATTTATTTAACATATTACTAAAGGTTAAATATTTAAATAAACAAACCCTTTATTTAAATGAATATTTTATAGTCATAGGAATAAATTACAATGTTATTATTTATTACAAAAATGGCACTAGAGCACATTTACACTAACAATATGTGCACTATATTTTATTTTATAGTCAAACTTTTCCAGGAGGCTGATGTAGTAGATCCCATGCTTTGGGTTTATATTGTTCAAGCTTGAGACTCTCATCAGAATTGGTCTTGTATGGAGGAGAATAGTCAATCAAGTGAGGACCAAGTGCTCGGGGACTAGAGTCATAGTTGTCATAAATCAAGGTCAGAAATTCAGCTTCTAAGATCATCAGTTTTTTTTTTTTTCTTTAGCTTTTTGTTCCTCAAAACCAACTATTTCTTTGATAATATTTCTAACAATATATACTTACTCAAATTACCATATTCAGATAATGTTTTAAGTTTCAAATATCGTTTTGAATTTCATTTACCATTTTGAATTTCAAATATGAATAATATTCAGATAATATATTGTTTTAGTATCTGATACAGTTTTGAAATTTCACATACATATTACATTCAGGAATTTCTGAGTTTGAAATATTGTTTTTAATTTTCAGATACTTATAATATTCATATAATATACTATTTTTAAGTATTATTCTTATTATTTCTTAAGCTTGTTCTGTAACAAAAATTTTAATCAATAATTTTGTTAATTTTTAACACAATTGGACAATATAGATGTAACTTTTTTTTTAACAATATATAACTTTTTATTTTTTCAATAATAATACACTGATCTAAAATAAATAAATGCCCAAAAAACAACTAATAATATTCAGAAAGTATACTTTTTATTGGAGAAAAATATTTGAATAATAGTCAAATAATATACTAGTTGTAGTATCAAAAACGATTTTGAAGTTTTACATATATATAATATTTAGATTGTATATTGTATTTATGAGTTTGAAATTTTGTTTTTAATTTTCAGATATTGTTTTGACTTTTCAGATACTGTTTTTGGATTTCAGATACTTATAATATTCAAATAATATACTATTTTATTTGTATCATATACAAATAATATTCAAAAAATATACTAAGTTACATGGAAATGGAATTGTGAAAATGGATATAGCGAAACAGTATTTTCTAAAAATTAAGACATGAAAACGTGAAGAAATATGTAAATATTAAAAATATTATAATTTATACTATTAGTCGATATTATGTTTAAAAGTTTAATTATTAATATCAATTGATAATATAATCATAAATTAGTTTGTTTAGTTAAGAAAAATGTAGATTTTTATTTTTCTATAAATTATTCTCTTATTTTTTTACTTAAAAAAATATATTTGTAAAGTTCAGAACATGTTTCCTAATTCTTAAAATTTGTAAAAACAACCTCAAAAGGTTTCTGTAGAGTTTTTTTCAGAAATTTTCAATACAGAAACATGTGTCTGATATGTGGGAACGCGTAGTAGTTGAAGTTTTCATGCAACTCTAGTAAAATAATATAAAATTTATATAGTTATGTATGTATCTATAGTTATCTATTTGGGAAAGAAATGTACACATAAGTTGTTTTAGTTATTATAGTTAAAGGACTTGAGCCATTTCGTCTGATTGAGCTTTGTATGTTGCAGTTGCTCATGTAAAAACTCATGGTGACCAGTTCTTGTTGATTACTACTAGTGGAGGCTTGAATCAACAGAGAACAGGGGTGAGTCTATCAACTCACTTATCCAAGATAAGCTTGAGGGCTGTTGGTAACATTTTAGAATCATGGGTCAAATTATATTTCAAATGTCTCATGTGAAATCATTAATGATCACATTTAAAGCTCAAAATTTGTCTTGTAATTGCTATACTGATCAATAAATCCTTGCACCTTTTGTCCAGTCACTTATACCTTGATTAAAAACTTTATTACATCTAAAAGATTGAGATAAATGGAGTTATGTTTTTTTTCATTCTTTCTAATTGCAGTTATGTTATTTTTACTCGGCTTAGTCACTTGGGGAAATTATCAAATAGATAGAGTGCATGCAATACAATTCAGCAGTTCGAATTAGAATTATTGGAGAATAAACCGTGGTTCTAATTTGATAATGATACATAGTATAATTGAAAAGCAATAGTTGACCAAACAAAAAAAAATATTCTAAACAAACCTTGTCTTTTTCTTCTTAGAGATTGTTCCCTCCCTATCAAAAATTCCAACAGAAAAGAAAACACCAAAATCAAAATAAGAGCCCAATTAGAAATTTTATTAAAGTTTGGAGAATTTAACTTCACTCACCACCGAAATGGGGCAGCTTCTCTCCTTCTACCAGTTTCAAACCCTTGATCTGAGCACCATAACAAAGTTGCCAAGTCCATCAAGCTACAAGAGAAACTAGTTGAAATGGGGCGATTTGTTTCAGAAGGGTATGTCATCATAGTCTTGGCACCAAATGATGAAGCTATGGCTAAGCTAACCACAGACCAATTGAGTGAATTGGGTGCACCTGAGCAGATCATCTACTATCATATCATCCCTGAGTATTAAACAGAGGAGAGTATGTACAATGCAGTCAGAAGATTTGGAAAAATAGATTATGACACTCTTCGGCTACCGCATAAGGTGGTTACTCAAGAGGCTAATGGGTCGGTGAAATTTGGATCCGGTGATGGGTCTGCTTCTTTGTTTGATCCAGACACTTATACAAATGGAAGGATTTTGGTGCAGGGTATTGATGGAGTTTTGTTTCTAGAAGAAGAGAAGAGACTGTCACCAAACCTACCGGAGATGAAATCGCAGGAAGAAAAAGAAGAAGAAGACGATGATCATGGTGAATAAGGAAGAAGAAGGTGGGAGAAGGAGAAAAAGAGAGGAATTTGAAGTGAAAAGAAACGAAAAACAAAAAGACACGCACGAAAATGTTTCGTAAAAGGGACACACATATAAATTATTTAAAAAAAACAAAGACATTTGATGGTAATACTTTCTGTTTTTTTGCTATTTTTTTAAAAATTTTATAAACTAATTAGGTTTAGATTTAATTAATTAATTATAAAATGAATTTTAAGTTCATTATTGATTAGATTTGGAAATTTTACAAAAACAGCGGGCAACTTTTAAATAATTTTAATAAAAATACCTTAAAATTTCATTATTTATAAAACTATCCTATACTAATTATAAGAGTACTTTTCATATTTTTCAAAATTGCATTCATATTTTTCTTTTTTGTTCTTTTTTGTTTCTTCACATTTTTTTTATTTTTTTATCAGTTTATGGTGGTTGTCATTTCTTTTTTTTTTTTTTAATTTTTCTCTATCCCCTTCTTTTTTTTCTTTTTCTTTTTATTTTTCTCTTTTTATAAAAAAAATTATTTTTTCCTTAATTTTTTCTCTTTTTTTTATTGGTGACGCATTAGCTAATATATTTTTTGAGATTTTATTTCGTAAATTTCTCAAGTGGTTTTACAAGTATACACTAAATGTGATGGTCAAAATACAAATAATTTTAAGTGGTCTTATGTGTTTACAAAATACAAAATAATGTCTTATAACTTCAAATTGAAGAACCAATCCCGACACATAAATTCATGTAAAGAAGTAACTAATCAAATACTAAAAATTAAAAGAATTATCTTTAAATCACTATAAAAATTTCAAAAATACTATATATGTATTTATGTTTTTGTTAATTTAGAATACTTTATATTTATTTTATGTTTCTGATACAATGATTTTGTATATATTTTTGTTAATTTGGAATATTTTCCATGCATTTATAATAATAATATAGCTACTATGGGAATGGGGTTGATTTTACTTCTCTTAAAACAAATCATAATCTAATTTAATAATGTGTCAGTAAATGAAAAATGAAGATGGGTGTAACTCATATGGTAGAGTACCTACTTAGCATGTGAGAGGTATGAGAATTGATTACCCATATCTTCATTCTATTATTAGGTAACATGTATTTAATTTTGTTGCTTTTTAGTTTACTTTTAGTTTTTGAACTTGCTTTAAATGTGTAGGGAAAGGTGGAGGTACTTTTGGTGCTTCTAGTTCTGATTTAGGAGATGTTAATGGTTGTGAAAAGGATGTTGAAGATAAAGAAGGTGAATGTAAAGACACTAAAGGTGGAGGAGATGGTGAGAAGAAAGAAATTTATCATTTAGAGTTTGTTAAAACTGTTAGTGGTGGTGATGAGTTAAAAAATTTTGTTGGGATCTATTTTATTTTATTATTTTGTATCTTTTTAGTTTCTGATACTTTGTTTTATGTTTTTGTTTTAAGGGTGATAAGCAATTGTATGAAGATATTGGTTTTAATTCTAATATTAAAAATAGTTTAGTTAAAGATGGTGTTGATGGTGATGAAGTATTAAATGATTCTAATTTGATGTGTTTTTTTTTTTTTTTGTAATATTGATTCAGTATCTTTTTGGTCTTGTTTTGGTTTATAATTTTGCTTTTGAGGTATTTTTTTTTTTAGGGTGAAGAGACTATATTTGATGATATTGACCATCTTTTAAGTGTTATTATTTCTGTTATAAAAGCTACTTGTGGATTGAATAAAGATATATGTTTTTTTTTTAGTGTTTTGTTTATGGTTGTATTTTTTTGTTTGAATAGGCTATTAAAAAGGGTAATTCTATATCTATTTTCTAGCCAACCTTGTGTTATTAGTGAATAGAGTGTTAAGCATGCTATTGTGGCATTTTTTTTTTAGTTTTTTTATGTGATTTATTTCTTTTGTTTTTTGGTTTATGATATTATTTTACATATGCAAGATGATGAAGATGACTTTGTAACTCCAGTTCAAATGAAAAGGGAGCATATACCTACTTATTTCATGAAATAACTTTTTGTATATGAGTTTAGTTCTTTAGGAGTTTCTAAGGAGAAAAATGTGACTGTTTTGGAATATTTACATCCTTTTAGTGCTAATAATAATAATAACAACAACAACAACAACAACAACAACAACAACAACAACAACAATAATAATAATAATAATAATAATAATAATAATATATTTAATTAAGGATAATGAAAAATATAATGAGCTGAATAAGAGTGTAAGAGATTGTTCCATATACGAAAAATAAACTAAAAACATACAAAAATAAACTAAAAATATACAAAAATAAACCAAAATTTATTTAACCATATTATAACTATAACATATAAAAATTTAATATAAAACATATATATCAAAATTTAGTAATTAAGTAAAGTTTAACCATATTGTATTTTACTTTTCTTAAAACATATTATATTGAAGATATTATATCATAAACATAAAATTTATAGAAAATAAACTAAACGTAAACCAAAAGTAAACAAAAAATATTTTAAATTTCATGCTTTTGGAATTCATATTATAGTAATGACGAACAAAATCGCTAGCATAGCAGACATGAGACTACCTATAATAAAACAATTAATATTAATGATGATAAGTTATTCAATCAAAGACAAGGAAAAACGCAATGAGATTATTTCATATGTGGAAAATAAACAAAAAGTAAACAAAAAATAAATAAATAATATTCTAAATTTCATTCTTTTTCTGGATTTGTATTCCAATCACTATAATATTTTTAAAAATGAAATTGTCACTTCACTTCTTATTTTATCAAGTATATATATATATATATATATATATATATATATATATGAGAAATTTAAAATAAATGTAAAGTATTATTACGTTTCTCATACAATATTTTTGTATATATTTTGTTAATTTAGGATTTTTTTCATATAATAATAATAATAATAATAATAATAATAATAATAATATATTTAATCAAAGATAATGAAAAATATAATGAATTGAATAAAAGTGTAAGATATTGTTTCATATACGGAAAATAAACTAAAAGTATATTATATTATAAATTTATAATATACCAAAAATATAATATAATATATTTTGTTGTTTATATTTGTATTTTTTTCAAGAGATGAGTATGATTATAAATTTTATTGTTTAAACATACTTTATTTAATAATCCTAGGTAGACTTTATTTTAATCAATTATTGTATATGTGTCATGTAGTGGCCTCCACCTTTGTCACCAAAATCCCTTGACCATAAAAAAGGACTAGAAGATTAACCTAGAAAGCATACAAACTGGTGTTGATTTGATCATTTTCTTCTTAAGTTTTTGTGCCTCTAGTATGAAATAGAGATATATGTACAGATGCAAAACAATTAAAATTATCAACAACTTGAAATTGGAAATCTCTCGGTGTCATTACAAAAAAATGAAATGTTCAAATGCATTTAAGAATTGAAGGTCCACAAGGGCACGCTTTTATGCAAGTTGGAACAAAATAATTCTAAATGCATGATCACGCGCTAATTAGCGGTACCTTTAGAACAAAATAGCATATTTCAAGATGACAACAACCAACATATTTCAATATTGACTTAATGACAATACTGCAAGTGATGAAGTTTTTATCTTCAGATGACAACAACCATCATATTTCAAGAAAGGAAGCCAAAAACTATATAAAGAAATTAAACACAACTTGTGGGTTTTTGAAGTTTTCACGGCTCTGTGTTGGGGAAGACCATTTGGATGCCATTAAGTGGAAACATTAAAAGCCGCAGTATTCAGCATTAGGATCCCATTTCTCTGAAGTAAACCTCATAGTGGGAGGACTGTTCAGATAGTTCTCTAGAAAGGACATGTTGACATTAAAGAAGCCTCCTTCACTGCAACAAGAGAATTAACTATTAGCAATACAAAAACACAACTTCATTGCAACAACATAGCTTCAATCTTTTGTAATACACATATGGCACAACTAGTTTTCAAGCCATTAAGCTCCTAATACAATTAACCTTTAAAAACATATTGGATTATATTTCTTGAAGCTCAGATGTGCTCTATGCATTCTTATGTAAACAGTCATTCTATAAATTTTATTGCTACATCATCATAAAAAAAAAAACAAGAATAGTAATGAATTCAACATTACATTAGCTTCACTAATTCTAAGTGAATAATCAACAAGCAGCCAATATAACAAGGAGACTAAACTTTCACCATTATGCAGCTTCTCAAGTAGTGTTAAACCATATTCATAATCAAAACCAAAAAGTTATTACTGCTAAAATCAAAGTTAGCTAAACAAAAAAGCAAATATAAGAGCCATTGATAATCCTACTAGAAGATTAAAAGTTTTTAAAATAATCACCCTTTGAAACCATCATATATAAGCAAAATTAATCAACCATATTAAATTCATTCATATAATAAATTAAAGCAATATAAAAAGAGGAAACACATAAAAAAGGCTAGAAACAATCATCAAATTCAGAGAATCTAAAAAGAAACATAATATAAATAAAAGAATTACATTATAAGTGCTTACTACAAGGTATCAAGGAGATCCGATAATTGAAACGCTCCATTCAAAGACATTACTCACATCGATCAAACCAACGGAGATTCCATCAATCAAGTTTTTATAGAGATATGCAAAATCAATAACAACAAATAAAATGTTTCAATGGCTATAAATAAAAAACTTCCATAAACATCAACGAAGTTGCGTTTTTTAAGAAATCAATGAATTTTTTGTTAGGTTTTTAAAGAATGTTGGCTGCATTTTTGAAGATATGAAGAATGGGTTATTGAGCTAAGGTAGAATGGATTTTTAAAGAAGAGATGGAGAATGGGTTACTGAGTTTTGAAGGAGAATAATTTTTCTTTTGAAGACAAAGAGTAAGAAGATGAATAATGACGAGGACGGAGGAGTTACGTTTTTGCGTTAATAAAGAAGATGCAGTTATCATGACCCAAACCGGAAGTCATGACCGGCGCTAAGGAACAAAAATTTTTTCGAATTCGGAACCTGTATCAAATCTTAAAAAATAAAAACACATGCAATAAATAAATAAAAATATGCCAGAATTAAAATTTAAATTGATATAAAAATAAATATTTAAATGTCATATCATAATAAAAATATTCATATAATATCCAAATACAAAATCCCAAACCGAAACAACACATTTCTATCATAACAACACTACTACTGCAGTCTCTAGTGTACAATAAGAGTTCTAATAATAAATTTACATAGTCTAGCCGAGGCTGAAGAAAACTAGCGAAGAGATCTACTACTGAGGTCTGAAGAAGAATCTCCTGAAAAAATATTGAGGGGAATCAGACCTCACTAAGTGAATTATTATAATATATATACATGCAACCTAAAGTCATATATAGTCAAGTATCAATATAATATTATACATATACAAGCATTTCACACAGATGCTAAAATCCACTTTTATATATATTAACATTTATTTAAGTGAAGGATCAAATAGAATCCTAACATATTCACAACCTTAATCAAAATATCTCACTAACCAAATAGACTTACTTAATTCCAAAATAATTCTCTTATTCCATTTTTGGATAGTAGACTAGTCCCAAGACACTAAGTCAACCGAGCTCCTGTAGTCTCACTGTCAATGTGATTGGCCCTGAGACACTAGGCCAACTGAGCTCCCGCAATCACACTACTCATTCATATTAATTCTTAATAATCAACATTGTTAGTGATATGTACTAGATCGATCATGTATGACCATGTTTTGATTTTATCATTTTATTTAATAAAGAGGCATTTTTTCATTATCATTTTATATTATGATAATTACTTGAATAGTCAATTCTTACTAAAATCATCAAGTATGTGACTTGATAGTAAAACCCTTAGATTAAATATGAGTTCTATTTAAATTATCCCTACTCATAACAATGTATTATGGCTAGTATGATGTTGATTGATTATTATGTTTTACTAATCATGAATATGAAATATTAAGTCAACTCATAGGTACTTATTTGAGAAATAAAGTGCTAGATTGACCCATCATGAGAATACTATATAGATAATTGTCATAAGTAATTCTCATCACAATAATATTGGTTGAGTCCTTTGACCTTGAAATCACCATGGATTTTTATATAACTATTTTGTTTTTTGACACAATCTTACATTATCATTAATCGGATCATAAAATAGGTTGTTACTAGGTATAAAATGATTTATGTGAGGAATGTGAGTGATTGAGAAGGAATTTGTCCCTTATTTAATATGAATAAGATATCTATGGGCCCCTTGATAAAATAGACTGAGGAAAATGCATGATCATGCTAAAGTAAATTAATAAAGAGTTATCATTCTCAATCTACTTGGAATTAAGAAATTATATGATTGAATTCTATAAGGATGACATAATCTATGTCTTATATTCAATCAAGATATCATGTGACAAAGGGACTAAACTATTCACTGTATATTAGGTTATGTCAGATTATTGACTTCATATGACTTGGGTAGTCATAATGTCTTGCTATAGGCCACTTATGACTTGTAGGCCTAAATAGAGATTTAAGGCCTACTACCAATATCATGTGAACTTACAAGGTCATACACTTTGAACAAGCTCAAATCGAATATAGGTTTAACAAGCCCAAATAAGCTCTGTGGAAATAAATAAATAAAATATTATTTATTTATTTAAGGTAAAGGTTATCTGAAATAAATAGAATATTATTTCTGATTTAATTTTAAATAAAATCAGAATAAGAATAAGTGAGAAATTACCAAAAGGTTATTTAGCAAGTGAAACCTTAATTTAAATGTTTATAAATATATTGTATTCTATAGGGTTTTATATACTCTCATTATTTTGCCACCAAATTTGTTTTCTCTCTTTTAGAAAACAAAACACAAAGTTCTTTTTAATTCTTGATTTGTGAGAAATCAAGAAAAGGTGCTAGCACATAAATATTCATTTTCAAAATCAAGGGTTGTTCCTGCGGACACTTGTGAAGGACGGATTCTTTTGGAGACGTCTCAAATCCGAACTGCTAAATTAAAAGCTCGAGGTAGGGTGTCATTGTAGTGAACCTCCTCTCTTCCTTCCAGATTTCTTGCTTATTCTATGTTTGTGGTAAGAAAATGAAAACTCTAAGTTTAATCAATTAATCGAATTACTTGGATCCAAGTTCGGGTTTGTGATTCAAATTTTATTTTTTCACTACATATGGAATCATAAAACTCAATAAACAAAATCAAGTCTCATAGCAAATAATTTCATAAACTCAACCCTAAAATCTATTGCACTGGTATGTACACAGTGCTAGTGTAGCTTACTAGGTAGCACGTTTTATTGATATCCTTTAATAAAATCATATATTTATGGAAAAATAATAAAATGCACAATTAAAATATAATGGCATCCAATATGGAAGAATATACTAGAAATATACCGAACATATACTAAAAATATTCCAAATATATATGCCACATATATAACAAAATAAACCATAAATATACCAAAAATATACCAAATGCATATTAAGAATATATCAGATATATACGTCATATATATATGTATCGAAATATACCAAAAATATACTGAAAGTATACCAAACATATACTAAATCATTTAATAAAACAATCATATTTAAATACATATTAAAAACATGAATGCTCATAATCATGCATCCTATATGCAAATGCATATATAAAATAATAACTCACAAGTTTACGCTCCTCGAGACAAACTCGATGGGCCTGGTCTGATAGGCCTCGATCTCAGCGCAGCTAGAAAAATAAATAATAATAATATCAAAATAAATTCCTAACTTATACTTTTAAGAATTCTAAAGGATAACTCAATCTAAGAATCAAAATTGAGGATCAACCTGACATTTACGAGAATTTTACCGAAAATTCGAAAAAGTCTCCTCTAGAAAATAGCATCTCTCTACTGATAGTAGAGTCGATCTTGCAAGCAAACACACTTATATATTCACAATAGCACAACATATCGGGTTAGGACTCCAAACTACACAATTTCCCAACTGAGATTCACAATTCACAATAAAATCAATATTAAATAATAAAATAATAAAAATCACTAAATTCTATAAATATCAATAAAAAACCAAAATACAATTTATTTAAATAACAAAAACATTAAATATAATTATTTTCACATTAACTAAATAAAATCTCAAATAAATTATATAACATTAATAAAATCCAATTTTTCAAATATTCAACATAAAATAGTAAAATTCATAAATAATTATTCAAATAGTTTAAATATATAATAAAAATAGTTCAAATTTATTATTTGAATATATTTTCAAAAATTATTATTAATTAGTTAAAAATAGTAAATAATTTGTAAAAATTAGTTTAATACTATTTATTATTCCAAAATTATTTAAAACATATTGATTAACTATAATTTCAATTAAAACACAAAATTCACCAATTTATATTAATTTTTCCAAAAAAATAATTTTTCACATAAACCTTCAAAAATTTATAGTAAATAATCAGGATAAAATTTCAATATAATTCCTTCACAAACTATATTCTAAATAAATCAAATAATTTATTAAAAATAAAATAATTTTCCAGCGAGGGTCACCAGAACAATGACTCGCCGAAAATTCAAACCCAAAAAATTCAACAAATTCAATATATATATATATATATATATATATATATATATATATATATATATATATATATATATATGTTTGCATAGATCAAGCTACACTCTACAACATTTCTAAAGACATTTAACTTAAAACTCAAGAAATCAAGCTTAAAAAAAAACAAGAACTAAAATTGACATAAACTAAACTTAAAGGAAAACTCACAAACGATGAGGTTTAAGCTTGAACCAAGCTTGGAAATAGAGTCCTCGTAGCTCAAGGAGTCCAGAGAGTCCAAGAACGCAAGCAAAGGTGATCGAAATCAACGCCGACGATCATGGAAGCTTCACAGCTACTGCTTCAGTTTCTGCTACTCCAACGACATTCTAGCAGTCTACAGGTGGCAGAAAAGGGAGGAGAGGAAGAGGGAAAAGGGTGGTGATGGGTGGTGGTGGCTATGGTTGCTTCGGCGAGGTGGATGGCTACTACAAGCTTACGCAAGGAGGGAAGAAAAAAAAACAGGAAGCAGAAAGAAAAAGATGAAGAAAAGAAAGAAAAGTGGGGGAGAGGGAGTTGACCCGATTTTTAAGCTGAATTTCTCTCTCTCTCTCTCTCTCTCTCTCTATATATATATATATATATATATATATATATATATATATATATATATATATAAACTAATATCTCAACATATATGTATATATATACAACACAAAACACATGCACACAATAATAACCCTAATAATAATAATAATGATAATAACAACAAATAATACTAATAATAACAAATAATAATAATAATAATAATAACAATACTAAGACATGCATAAAATAATACTATTAATAATAACAACAATAACAAATAATAATAATGATAATAACTTTAATATTTTTAAATAATAAAACTTCCAAATAATTTTCTTTACATAAATAAAATATTTAACATAGAGTAAATAAATACTATTTACAAATAACTATATCATATAAATAAAATTTAAAATATTATTAACACTGCGTATCTCAAAATATATAT
The DNA here is from genome assembly GCA_947683625.1 of Mallotus nudiflorus. NCBI lineage: Eukaryota > Viridiplantae > Streptophyta > Magnoliopsida > Malpighiales > Euphorbiaceae > Mallotus > Mallotus nudiflorus. The sequence goes on along the minus strand of CANTUR010000415.1, from coordinate 1,999,739 downwards.
ATATATATATATATATTTATAATTTAAAATATAGGGTCATTATAGCAATTGCGTAAATAAATTTGCTCAATGTGACATGTGTAGACGACGAGTTTAGCGTGCATCCAAGATTTTAGCAAATGCGACACTGTTTGAGCTTAGGACTCATGAGAGAACACTAAGCATATCATAAAGACATAGCATGGAGGTGAGGAGTTGCCACCCAAGGTAATAACTAGGACAAATCGAAAGTGGTGGTAATTTGATTCTCTAAAAGAAAGTTAGCACCATAGCTAGGGATTCTGAATACGGAATACTAATTTCTTTTAGTGTCGTGTTCATTTATAATTAGTTTATAAATTACTATCTTATTCTCTATTTAAATGTAATTTCATTTAAACCCTAATTTGTAATTCACTATAAGGTAACTAGTCACATGAAAAAGCATATAAAAACTACATCCACTCAAGACGAAATGTCCCTAAATTAGTCTAATCTAGGTTGAGTTTTTTAATTAAAGTTAACTAATTTACTTTTTATTTTCAAGTGATATAGAAACTAAAGATGGGCCTACATTCTATTAAATTAGTGAGCCTATATCTACAATTTTAATTCTAAAGAAAGTGGATCTAAATCTACTAATTTTATAGAAATGAATTGAATTGAATTAGTGGGTCTAGTTCTAATTAATTTTACTTAAATGAAGTGATTTTAAATCTATTTATTTTAAAAGAAATGCTTTAACGGGTTGGGATAAGTCTAAATTAATTTTAATTAAGCTAAAAAGTGAACCTAGGTCTAATTCAACTTAAATGGGCCTAAATTCATTATAAGACCTACGTACACAAAATTAAAATTAATTAATTACATAACCCAATAAACCAAATAACTAAAAGCATAAAATAATAAAAATAACAAAATAAATAAAAGCCCTAAAATCTACGTGAGATTGGTACATGATTTAATTGATGGCATTTTATGGATCTTCATGGATTTTAATTGGTTCATCTGCTCTATTAGCTCATGTTACTCCCATCATAACCAAGAGAAACAAAAACACACACAAAAATATTAGAATCAATTCAAAAATAAAAGTAAAAGAAAAGAAGAAATAGATGAAGTGTGGATGTAGTATTGACTACTCCTCAGAGTTTGATTCACCATGTTTGAATAGGATCTGCAGACTTGATTTTTTTGTTTTCTCAGACTTACTACATTCTTTTTAAGAACTAATGAATGGTAAAAGAAAAATAGAAAAAAGATTTTTTTTTGTCTCTGCCTCTCAAGAACCCTCTCATTGATTTTGTTTTTGAAAAAAGTAGAACTTACTCCCTGTAAAAACCTTAAAAGTTTTTTAATAAACAGAAGAAAAGTCTCCTATAACTTGATAATTATAGGAGATAATTATTATTTAAAAATTAGTCCGCAAAACTTATAATAATTTAAGAATATCAAGGTACAAAATCATTTATCTTTTCTTTTATTATTTTTGAAATATTTTTTGACCAATCAAAACTCATAAAATATTTAAAAATTAAAGAAAATTGAAAAATAGGGACATGACGCTGACCTTATTAGTATAATTCCGATTGGAATTATAGATTTCTGATTGGAAATGTGGAATTCCAATATTTTTTATTGAAAATCTATAATTTCGGACGAAATTACAGTTTTCAATTGGAAATAATTTTTTGAACTTTTAATTACAAAATGATCCTTAAAAGGATCAAAATTTCACAATTAGGTCCTTAAAAAAAGATTACAATTAAGTCCTTAAAAAGTTACAATTAAGCCCTGAGATTTGAAATTCAAAATCTAGAGACCTATTTGTAATAAATATTCAACATTGGATAATCTATCGCATCCACACTTAACTATCCCTGAAATTTGGTGATTACGACATGCATGTAACTAATGAAAGTTAGAGGTATTTTTGTTGTTTTAATTATGTTTTGGGACATTTATGAAAAATCCCATTAGCTTTAGGTTAGATATAAATTTAAGCCCATTTAGTAATTTTAAACATAGGTCCACTTAATGTAAATAAAATTAGAAATCTTTATGCCTTAAAAAGTAACATCAATAACTAAAATATTTGAAATTTTTTTAAATTACCTACATGCCCTAAATGTCCAAAATATTTACTCGCAAGCCCCCTTGACATGTAAATGATGGAAAAAAACAAAACGAAAAAAATGCAAAAAAAGATATCTCACCTTCCATGGTTCCTCTATTTCTACACTCCAAATCAAGCTTCCCACCTTTGCCAGCACCCTTCCATCCTCATCGTCTGAATAGAAGCCCAGAGGATGAAAAACATTTTGATACTGGCAATGAGCCTTAAAGTGGCTGGAGGCGGTGCTAGCGAAGCTCCAAGCAATTTGATAAGAAAATGGAATCAAAAGAGAGATGAGAGAATGGCGGGAAGACGAGGAGGAGCTGGTGGCTAGCATGGCGATAGCGAGGCTGAGGGTGGTGGTCAACACCGGCAGTGATTATGGGTGGTGGTTGTGTGAGGAAGAGAAGAGGAAGGAAGGAGAAGAAGAAAAGGGAAAAGAAAGAGGAGTGGGGTGGCTGTACGTTTTTTACTTTTTTTTTTTTTATTATTTTATTTAATTAAACAAAAGTACCAAGTACAATTTAAAATATATTTTGATAAAAGAAAAAGTTACAAAAGTACCAATTATAATATTTTAAAATTAAAATATCTCTCCTTAATTATTCACACACACTTATATATATATATATATATATAGACACACACACACACACACACACACACAAACACACACACACTCTTTAACCATTAATTAAAAATTAAATTTACTAAAATTACACATGTATTACTAATCTTATAATAATTAACACTAATTAATTAAAATAATAATTAAACTTAATAATCTACCTTCCATATTAAAAACAGAAAAAATTCAGGTCTTTACAATATTGCCATAGAATGATATTGATGTTTTAGTCAAGGCAATTCCTAATTGTGCTAATAACATCAATAATATAAGTAAATACAAAAATAATAAAGATAGTAGAAGTAAACATGCATAAGTATATAAGAAAAGGAGAGAAATTACGTTTTTTTATGGCTAGATTGTATTGTTAATTAATATTATTAATTTAATATATTAATATTAAGTAAAAATTCGTATTAGGCTAATTGATCAAATAATATAGTTTCGTTGATTAAATCATGAATGTTCATTAGTTATCAACTATACGTTCATCACTTTTAATACTCTAGTTCATCATTCTATATAGGTTCATCAATAAAAAAATTATAAGTTCATTGAACACAACAATAGGTTCATTAACTATACACTTCAGGTTCATTAAATAAAAAATGGAACCAACCTAATTGTACTACCTATTTTTTAAAATACTTTTATGGCTTCCAATCTTCTCAAACTTCATACATAAACCTTTAAAACTACAATAAACCTTTAAAATTACAAGTCTTTTTCACCATAAAACACACTTCTCATTTCATCCACGCCTAAAAATCTACTATCAAAGTTACAATGCTTGTCTCTTTTTGTACCCTACTTATGATCACTTCTACAAATCCAAAACCCCTACTCCATCCATCAACTCTTCCTTGTCCTCCTCTACCCCACCTTACATTAAAGAAGAAGTTATCCTTCAAGCTAAAACCATATATATATATATATATATATATATATATATATATATATATATATATATATAGCACCAAAGATGAAGCTATCCTTCAAGCTAAAACTGTAAAAACCCAAATTTTAAATTATTAATGTTGTCACAACTCGAATCCAGTGGCATGTGACTAGCACTAGGGAATGGGAAAGTTTAAAGCTACCGAAACCCATAGTAAGCCTTAATAGAAAAATGCAAAATATTACACTTTAAAACCTTATAATAAAATAATTTAATCATGATGCACATTATCAAACTGATTTTTCTCAATTTAAATAAATCATGCCATCGTCATGAATAAATAAACATCATCAGTTATACAAAATAGTAACTCAATACATAATATTCAACTTCAAATATGCAGTTATAGAGTTCTCTACTGCGGTACACTAATACTAATACAAACACAACTATATATACCTACATAAGATAGTTGGTGAAGAAGCTATTTGGCATAGGGAAGTAGGCCTAACAGAAGACTCTCAAACTCCTGAGAAAAATAAGTTGAGGGGAGTCAGACCTCACTGAGTAAACTAATAAAAGAAATGAATGTGGTTTGAAAATCTTCTTTAAAATAGGTTTTTATGAAAATATAATATATTTATAATTTATTCAATTCGTTTAATATACATATAGAAATTCATTTTTTAAAAAGGAAAGAAATAAATATTTAAATGCTTTTAAAAAATTTAAGTATAAAAATTAGGTGGAACCCTAGTCTTCAATTTTTTACAGCCACTCGACTTACTTATATCCAAGACTACCAGATCCCAAGAGCAAAGCATCACTAGGATGCACAACCGCAGTCATATCACTTAATCCAATATCACTAGCTATGTCCGAGAGCAAAGCATCACTAAACCTTCGGCCCTAATTATTTAATAAATAAAATCCAAATTTTTACTGGCGGTGTCCGAGAGCAAAACATCACCAAACCTTTGGCCCCAGTATTTTAATCAATAATCAAATATTGTATTACTAGAGGTTTCCGAGAGCAAAGCATCACCAAACCATCGGCCCCAGTAATATAATTAATATAATCAAATATTTTACCAGTGTGCACACAATCCTAATGAAACCCATCAAGTGGCCCATTTTACCGTAGTTTTTTTAAATAAATGAAATTAAATATAACAATGAAAATTACAGTAATTAAAAATAAAATAATAAATTAAACCATGCAAAATTATTTAAAGAATACTGGCTAGAATCTTATAAAATTAAATTCATCAAAATTTAATATGTTTTAACTCGAAAAACATGACATACAATTCAAATATTAATTTACAATATGAAGGAGCTCCTCTGATACGTAGTGTCCGACCTCGAATGGTAGACGCGATCGGAGGGGCAGCTAAAAGACAGAAATTAAAAAGACTATCAGAAAATAGAAACCCTAACTTCTAGAATTTTTAAGGAAGACTCAACTTAGAATTCAAAAATTAGGATTGACCCGATGTCATGCTTTACGAGAAATCTACCGAAAATTCGATAGAGTCTCCTCTATAAAATGAACATTCTTCTACCAAAGTAGAGTCAATTCTATAAGCAAACACACTTTTAAACTTCACACAAGCTCAACACCCCGGGTTAGGACCTCGAACTACACAATTCCCAACCGAAGTTCACAACACGCGAATAAAATAAATATTAATTAATAATATTTTAAAATCCTTAAAAAAATCCACAAAAATAATTAAAATGCTACAATATAATTTATTTAAATAAAAAAACACTAAATATAAGTATTTTGCACAACAATTAATAAAAAAATCTCAAATAATTAATATAATTATATAAAAATCCAATTTTTACAAATATTCAATATAAAATAGTCATTTTCACATTTAATTGTTCAAATAACTTAATTTTATAATAAAAGTAATTTAAAATTCATTAAATCACCAAAAGGGTAAATAACATATTGATTGAATATAATTTTTGAAAATTAGTATTAATTAGCTAAAAATAGTAAATAATTTTAAAAAATTAATTTAATGCCGCATAAAATTCTAAAATCAATTAAAACATAGTAATTTCTCAAAAATTATATAAATACTGAAAATTATTTTATTAACACTAAAATTACTAACTTACATTATATATGTTAGCTGGCCTAAATTATTTTAGTTGATTTTGGTCATGGGTATATAAAAAATGATCTATGATGGTTAATTTAATTTTTATGGAATTTTGTATAATTAAATTTAGGTGTTTTAAGTTTTATGTATATTTTGTTAATTAATTATTTTGGTTGGAATTTGAATTAATTAGGGTTAGTAATGTAAGTTAGTAATTTTAGTGTTAATAAAATAATTTTCAGTATTTATATAATTTTTGAGAAATTACTATGTTTTAACCAAATATTAAAATAGAATTCTACATAATTAACTAAATAATATAAATTAACCAAAATAAAAAATCAACTCAAACTAACAAAATCAACTAACCAACAACCTAAATCAACTAAGAATCAACCTAACAAACTCAACTAACTAACCTAGAACTTACCTAATCACAAAGATCAAGATCAAAGGAGGGTTGCTGCCTAATCTAGAACTTACCTAATCTCTATGCTACTTTTTCTGTAGAGATAGCAAGGAAAAAAGGAAGAAATAGATGGTGGTGATGGCGTGAGGATGGTGGTGCTGTTGAGGAAGGAAAGCAACGTAAGAGAGAGGGCAAAGAAGTGAAATAGGACAACAAGAAAAGGAAAAGAAAATGGCATGGGGAAAGAAATGAAAGAAGGAAAAAAATGGTAGGATGGGTTGGTTAAACCGGGTTGGTGAGCTTTTTGACTTAAGAATTAACACACACACACACACACACACACACACACACACACACACACACATATATATATATATATATATATATAGATATACACACACACAACACCTAATAATAACAAATATAACCCTAGTTTAAAATAATGCTATATAAAAATAATAAAAATTAAATAAAATAATGGACATGCATGTAACTAATAATGAGATCAAATAATAATGTTAATAGTGATAATGACATTATTTAAAATTTTTTAATATCTTTGAATATAATAGTTCTCAAATAGGATTTTAAATTTAGTAATTAAATATAATAATTTAATGTAATAATAAGAAAATAATATAGCAATTACTGATAACATTAAAATCTCAATATTTATGTATAAAATAGTTTAAAAATATTCGGGTTATTACAGTCTTCCTCCCTTATAGAAATTTGTCCTCGAATTTTAAAGAAAAGTAAGGAAATACACAGTTTATTAATGAAAAAGATAGGGATAGGTGACTTGTATCTCTTTCTATCTCCCACATATAGTCTTCTATTATATGGTTCTCCATAGAACTTTCACCATCGGAATCTCCTGGGAGCAAAGCTGACGAACTTGGAGATCCACTATCACCCCTGAATACTCCTCGTAGGACAGATCCTCGTTGAGCTCCATTGCTTGAGGCTGAAGTATGTGAGAAGGATCAGGAACATATTTTCTCAGCATAGACACATGGAATACTGGGTGGATTTGAGATAACTCAGGTGGCAACACTAGTCTATAGGCCACTTCTCCTTATGACCGTATCTTGAAAGGTCCAATGTATCTGGGAGCCAACTTACCCTTCTTACCGAACCTTATAACTCCTTTCATTAGAGATACCTTTAGAAACACCATATCTATAACTAGAAAGGAAACATCTTTCCCTCTAAGATCAACACAACTCCTCTGCCTGTTGAAAGCTATCCTTAACCTCTACTAAATGATAGGGACTTTCTCAAAAGTAATTTGTACTAGCTCTGGACCTGATAGTTGTCTCTCACCCATTTCCCCAACATAAAGGTGATTTGTACTTCCTACCATACAACGCCTCATACGGAGCCATTTTAATACTTGCATGATAACTATTGTTATATACAAATTCAATTAGTGGCAAATGGTTATTCCATTGTCCTCTGAAATCCATCATACACATTCTGAGCATATCCTCTAAAGTCTGAATGGTCCTTTCTAACTGACTATCAGTTTGAGGATGGAATATTGTACTGAAGTCTAACCTTGTACCCAAAGCTTTATGCAACTATTGCCAAAAAAATTGATGTAAAAGTGGCTCTTCTGTCAAATATTATGCTCATAAGAACTCCATGAAGATAAACAATTATGCTGACACACAACTGTGCCAACTTTTCAGTGGAGTATGTCTTATTTACTAGCAGAAAGTGAGCTAACTTAATTAACCTATCAACTATCACCCAAATTGCATTAAATCCACCTATCATCCGAGGTAAACCAGTTAGAAAATCCATGGCAATCATATCCCACTTCCACTCTAGAATAGGCATGGGCTGTAACAATCTTGAGGGCCTCTGATGCTCTAGTTTCACCTACTGACATGTGAGACACCTAGATACAAATTCTGCAACATCCTTTTTCATTCCATTCCACCAGTGTGTATCCTTTAAATTATGATACATCTTGGTGGAACCTGGATGAATACTGTAAGTAGAAAAATGTGCCTCTTCCAAGATCTCTTTCCCCGGGTCATCAACATCTGACACACACAACTGAGTACCCAAGTGTAAAACACCCTCACTGTCAATCACAAACTCTCTGGATTAACCCTGTTGCACTTCAAACATGATTATCTGTAGTTGTGGGTTCCTCCTTTAAGCTGCCTTAACTCTATCCAAATACACTGATCGTACTCTGAATTAAGCTAAAAGGCATTTCTTAGTCACTTTCCGCTATAAACCTTGATTAATAAGGTCATGCAACTCTTGAATAATCGGCCTTCTCTTAATACTGATATGGGCAAGACTGCTTGCTAATTTTCTACTCAACGCATCTATTACTATGTTTGCCTTGCCTAGATGGTAAAGAATCGAATAATCGTAGTCCTTCAAAAGTTCCATCCATGTTCTTTACCTTAGGTTCAAATCCCTCTACTAGAAGATATACTTCAGGCTCTTATGGTCGGTGTATATTTCACAAGTGGGTGCAGGTAACGCCTCCAAATCTTCAATGCAAATACAATCGTTGCCATCTCCAGATCTTGAGTGGGATTATTCTACTCATACTTCTTCAACTACCTTAAAACATAAGCAACCACTCTGGCATTCTGCATTAGCACACATCCCAATCCTACATGGGAAGCATTATAATACATCGTGTATCTATTGTCACCAGAAGGCAAAGTCAGTACTGAATTTGAATTCCTCTTCACCTGGAATTTTTAAAATTACCTCTTTCACTCAACAGTCCATGAAAGTATTATACTGGGACAACCAATCCATTCCCCAAATCTCATCAAACTCAATCACATCTAAAAGGACCAAGTTTGCCAATAACTCTCTACCTTTAACCAATACAGGACAAGATGGAAAGAAGATGTCTGTCTCTAACTCATCACTAAGTGGAGTCAAAAAAGACAAAGGAAAACTCATCTTGGAAGGAAGAAAAGCCACTTTAGAAGAAAACAAAGGGGATACAAATGAATATGTAGCACCCGAATCAAATAAGATTCTAGCCTCAGAGCGACAGACTGAAATAATACATGCTACCACTACATTGGATGCATGCGCATCCTGAGGAGTCAGAGTAAAGACCCTAGCATGTCCACATTTTGGCTGTTGTGAGGTGAATGACTGAGTATGTCCTCTGCCTCGGCCTTACTAACTCACAAACTAAATCAGTCGTTGTTGAGGGTACATGGGTGTCTGACACTATTGAGGCACTTGCTGCAAGGCTATACAACATAAGGTGAAAATCCTTGAGCAAAGGACGATTGGAATCCATAGTTCAAACAAGCTCTAGCAAAGTGTCAAAAATGACCACACCTGAAACACGCTCTTGGTATTAAATGACAAGGACCCTGATGCACTCGCCCACATGTGGCACACGCACTAGTTCCAGACCTAGAATTGCCATGTCTGGAGCTCTATCCATTGCTACTGCTAACACTACCACCAAATCTAGTAGACGTACCACTCCTATGATCTTGAGCAAGATGGTGCCTTGTACTACCTATCTAAAACACTAGCTAAAACACTAGTTGATGCACCCTCTGAACATGTTTGACAATGCCACTATCATATGGGTTGGGTATGGTACCATGTCAGATATGCCTCCGCTCTAGCTATCTCATCACCTCCATAACACTCTCCAAACTACGACCCTCTAGTCGAATGCCAATATAAACTAGGCCTATCCCAGTCACATACATTTTAACCGCTCTAGCAACATACTGCCTCATATCCTCAGCATGTCTCATCAATCTGTAGAACTCCCAAGTATAGTCCTCAATTGATCGATCTCTCATGTTGATATTAAGCAACTACCATCTATAGTTCTCTCTCATAGATGAAGGACAAAAGAATCTTATAAATTGCTCCTTAAAACCCAACAAAGTCATCATGGTTATGAAGGGATGAATGGACTGCATAAAATAGTCCTGAGTTGCCCTGAGACGGATAACTCCATTATCATGATCCTCTGATAATCAGAATACCCATATCTGGTCCTAGACTCAATGGTGTTAATAAAATCCAATGTGTCTCCTAGACCATTAAAATGAACTCATCCCACTCTGGAGTACAATAATGCCGCATCTGCATCTGAAATCTCCTAATTCTGTCGCTGAAGGATCTGCTACACTATGGACATCGCTTGATTAAGATCTAACAAGCCCTAATTAATACATGTCATGCCAACTATAAAAGCTGCAGGATCCACTGCTAGAATCTCAGGCTCTACCTAAGGCTATTCCTACCACTGAGCCATTGCTACTCTGGCTCTGCCCCTACCTCTACCTCTACCTCTACCCCTACCCCTTGACCTACGGGTAGGAGGAAGAATCTCATCCAGATATAACTATTCACCATCATCATGCTCTATATCAATAGTAGGGGCATTCCGAGCACACCTCATTCTGAAAAACAAGAAAACCCCACATTTAAAACCAAACAAGAACACAGACATAGACGCAAAATCCTAAGGATAAGGAATCACTAAGTAATAATTAACAACCTAAGTACCGTAGTAACATGAGAAAAGACAGACATCGATAGTCAAAAGCATGAAAAATGAGCCAAAGCTTTTATACCAACTTTGTCACGACCCGAACCTAAGGGCATATGACTGACATTAGAGAATGGGAAAGCTTAAAGCTACTGAAACCCGTAGTAAGCCTTAAAAGAAAAATGCAAAATATTACACTTTAAAACCTTACAATAAAATAATTTAATCATGATGCACATTATCAAACTGATTTTTCTTAATTTAAACAAACCATGCCATCGTCATGAATAAATAAACATCATCAGTTATACAAAATAGTATCTCAGTACATAAATCTCAATACATAATATTCAATTTAAAATATGAAGTTATAGAGTTCTCTACTGCGGTACACCGATACTAATGCTAACACAACTTTATAGACCAACATAAGATAGCTGGTGAAGAAGCTACTCGGCATGGGGAAGTAGGCCTAATAGAAGAATCCCAAACTCCTAAAAAAATAAGTTGAGAGGAGTCAGACATCATTAAGTAAGCTAATAAAAGAAATGAATGCAATTTGAAAATCTTTTTTAAAATAGGTTTTTATGAAAATATAATATATTTATAACTTATTCGATTCATTTGATATACATATAAAAATTCAATTTTTTAAAAGGAAAGAAATAAATATTTAAATGCTTTTAAAACATTTCAATATAAAAATTAGGTAGAACCGTAGTCCTCAATTTTTAACAGCCACTCAACTCACTTATATCCAAGACTACCAGATCCCGAGAGCAAAGCATCACTAGGATGCACAACCGCAGTCACATCACTTAATCCAATATCATTGGCGGTGTCCGAGAGTAAAGCATCACCAGACCTTCAGCCCCAATGATTTAATAAATAAAATCCAAATTTTTAGTGGCGGTGTTCGAGAGCAAAACATTACTAGACCTTCGGCCCCAATATTTTAATCAATAATCAAATATAGTATTACTGGTAGTGTCTGAGAGCAAAGCATCACCAAGCCATTGGCTCCAATAATATAATTAATATAATCAAATATTTTATCAGTGCACACACGATCCTGAAGAAACCCATCAGGTGGCCTGCTTTTTTAAATAAATAAAATTAAATATAACAATGAAAATTACAGTAATTAAAAATAAAATAAATCAACTATAAATTAAACCATGCAAAATTACTTAAAGAATACCGACTAGAATCTCATAAAATTAAATTCATCAGAATTTAATATGTTTTAACTTGAAAAACTTAACATACAATTAAAATATTAACTTACAAGATGAAGGTACTCCTCTGATATGTCATGTCCGACCTCGACTGGTAGACGCAATCAGAGGGGTGGCTAAAAGACAGAAATTAAAATGACTCTTAGAAAATAAAAACCCTAACTTCTAGAATTTCTAAAGAAGACTCGACTCAGAATTCAAAAATTAGGATTGACCCGATGTCACATTTTACGAGAAATCTACCAAAAATTTGGCAGAGTCTGCTCTGTAAAACGAACATCCCTCTACTGAAGTAGAGTCAATCTTGCAAACAAACAAACTTCTAAACTTCACACAAGCTCAACACCTCAGGTTAGAACCCCGAACTATAGAATTTCCAACCAAGGTCCACAACACATGAATAAAATAAATAATAAATAATAATCTTTTAAAATCCTTAAAAAAAATCCACAAAAATAATTAAAAAGCCACAATATAATTTATTTAAATCACAAAACACTAAATATAAGTATTTTTCACAACAATTAATAAAAAAATCTCAAATAATTAATATAATTATATAAAAATCCAATTTTTACAAATATTCAATATAAAATAGTCATTTTCACATTTAATTATTCAAATAACTTAATTTTATAATAAAAGTAATTTAAAATCCATTAAATCACCAAAAAGGTAAATAACATATTATTTGAATATAATATTTGAAAATTAGTATTACTTAGCTAAAAATAGTAAATAATTTTAAAAAATTAATTTAATACCCTATAAAATTCTATAATCAATTAAAACATAGTAATTTCTCAAAAATTATATAAATACTAAAAATTATTTTATTAACACTAAAATTACTAACTTACATTACTAACCCTAATTAATTCAAATTCCAACCACAATAATTAATTAACAAAATATACATAAAACTTAAAACACCTAAATTTAATAATACAAAATTCCATAAAAATTAAATTAACCAACATAAATTATTTTTTATATACCCATGACCAAAATCAACTAAAATAATTTAGATCAACTGATATATATATATATATATATATATATATATATATATATATATATATATATATATATATATATATATATATATATATATATATATATATATATATATATATATATATATATCAACCCAAAAATTAACCAAATATTAAAATAGAATTCTGCATAATTAACTAAATAATAAAAATTAACCAAAATCAAAAATCAACTCAAAACTAACAAAATCAACTAACTAACACATAACAAACTCAACTAAACTAACCTAGAACTTACCTAATCACAGAGATCAAGATCAAGGGAGGGCTGCTGCCGCTTGAATCGGAGCTGTTGGTCTCCATGCTGTTGTTGCTGTAGAGATAGCAAGGAATAAAAAGAAACAGATATTGGTGATGGCGTAAGGGTGGTGGTGCTGCTAGGGAAGGAAAGTAGCATGAGAGAGACGACAGAGAAGTGAAATAGGACAACAAGAAAAGGAAAAGAAAATGGCGTGGGGAAAGAAATGAAAGAAGAAAAAAAATGGTGGGGATGGGTTAGTTGAACCAGGTTGGTGAGCTTTTTGACTTGAGTTTTAACATATATATATATATATACACACACACACACACACACACACAAAACACCTAATAATAACAAATATAACCGTAGTTTAAAATAATGCTATATAAAAATAATGAAAATTAAATAAAATAATGGACATGCATGTAACTAATAATGAGATCAAATAATAATATTAATAGTGACAATAACATTATTCAAAAATTTTAATATCTTTGAATATAATAGTTCTCAAATAGGATTTTAAATTTAGTAATTAAATATAACAATTTAATGTAATAATAACAACATAATATAGAAATTACTGACAATGTTGAAATCTCAATATTTATGTATAAAATAGTTTAAAAATATTCAGATTATTACAAATATTAAGTTTAATTATTATTTTGTTTAATTAGTGTTTGTTAATAATTTTTTTTATTAATTTTTAAGAGTATAAATTATGTATGTCTGATATATATGTAATATTTATGTGTGTTGTATAATTGAGAGAGGAGATATTTTTATTTTAAAATAATAAAAGTTGTACTTTTGTATAAAAAAATAAAAATAAAAAATAAGCAAAAAAGCTTTTTATTTTTTAGCCTTTCCTTTTCTCTCCTCCCCTTTCTTTTCTTTTCCCTTCCCTCCTCTTCTTCTTCCCTGCAACACCACCCACCACCACCATCGCCATGCCAGCGGCCACCATCCTTTCCCTCTCCCTTCTGCTGCCGATCGCCGCCTCCCTCTCTCCCTCTCGGTCTTTTCATTACTAGTAGGGAGAAGGGCATGTTCGCGCCGCCTTCAGCCACTCCAAGGCTAGCCTCAGTCCCAAAACACTCCTCATCCTCTAGGCGTCAAAAGCCCTCCATCAATTTTGAATTTCAACTATGGTAAGCCCCTCAATTTTGAGTAATTCGAACCTAGGTCATTTTTTTTCATTTTATCAAATTGAGCTTTAATTCTATTTTATTATATATAGTTACTTTGAGATGAAATAATCTAAAGGTTGTGATCTTACTTGCTGTAATTTTTATTTAATTTTTTGAATTTTAAAAAAAAATATTAGAAATTGGTCGATTGTTTAATTTTAATTGAAATTATTATTGATTATTCTATTTTAGAAAGATTTTTAAATAATAAAAGTATACAAATATTTTTTATAATTAATTTTCAATTATTAGTTAGTTAGTAGTAATTTTGGGAAATTAAAGGAATAATAAATTTATTTATTATTTTTAAGCTTAAATGAACATTTTATTATTTTTATAATATAATTGGGTGATTTTGATAATTATTTACAATTTATGTTAATTTAATTGTAAAATTAAATTTTATTCCATTAACGGATTTTATTAGTAAAATATTATTTATAAAATAGAATTTTATTATTTATTTGGAAAATAATTTCTTTAATTTTTTTATGATATATTTTGGTGATTTGAGAAAATTATATTATTTTTATACATGTTGTGAATTAGGGTTCTTGGTTGGGCATAAGTGTAGTGTGGGGCCCAATTCAAGTTGTTGAGTTGTAAGACTGCTAGAAGTACTTTTTTCATACAGGAGTAGCTCTACTTCGGTAGAGAGATGTCTATTTTACAGAGAAGATTTTGTCAAATTTTCAATAGATTTCTCGTAAAATGTAAAATCGGTATGTATTAATTCCAAGTATGTATAGCATTGTGTCTTAGATCGAGTCAAACTCATCATTTCATGAATTTATTAAATTTTGAGAATTTTATGAATTTATTTATATAGGCATATTTAAAATAAATATTATTTATTTTAAAGAACTCCGGGACCAAAGCTATAGCATTTTGGCAACAAAGGATGCGTCGCCTAGCACGCTCAACCTGTGAGTTGATTTTATAGAATGTGTGTTGTGAAAATTTTAATTATATTTTCATATGATTAAAATAATAATGAAATGATTATATGAATTATTTATGAATTTATTTATATTGTTACATGCATGATTATTTCTTTATTTATCATGAATAGTATTTGAAGAATGCCTTATGGAATTTATTTTATTCCGCTTTATTTATTTTATTTTATTTTATTTATTATGATTTAAATTTTTTGAAAATAATGGTAGAATGTGCTACCTGGTGGGTGTCACCAGGATTGCGTGCGCACCAGTAATGATTAATTTAACAGCCATTGATTGATTTATGAGCCCTGGTTGAGCTTTGCTCTCTGGGTAAGATTTGTGAAAATGAGAGCTCTAGTTGAGCTTTGCTCTTTGGGCAAATGTGTGGTTATTGCTGAACCCTGATTGAACTTGCTCTCTGTATTTAATAATATTTATTTATAAATATTTAATAATATTATTTATAAATAAATAATTATATATTTATATTAAAAATAAAATCATTTTTATTGAAAATTAATAATAATATTTATATTAAATATTATTATTATATTAAAAAATTATATTAAAAATCTATTGAAAAATCTATATTTATACAAAAATATTAATATTTTTGAATCAAAATAATTATCATATATTCAATAAATGGCATATTATTAAAAAAAAACTCTTCAATAATTTAATATTTAGCATGTAAAAATCCATATTAAAAAATCTATTTTAAAAAATTTTATAGATTCAAATATTAAAAGAAACAAGACAAGTGGCAATATTACCAACAATCATGTTTAAAGAAATCGAAAAAAATAATTATATTACCTTTAACAATGACGTATTCAAAGGTTGCTCTAACTTGAGTCATGTAAAAGTTGATTTTGCTTTCACAAAAAAATCAAACGAGCTTAAATCTATACTTTTAGGCTTCCTCCAAAAAGATCTCTAGCTAAGATCGATTTAAATAATTTCAAAGATCTAACCATCAATTCCATTCACCAGTATATCATGCAAAAATCAAAAGAAAAAACACAAAAAAATTATCAACATCTAACGAAAAAGCCACAAAAAGTAAATATGCAACTACAAAATCCTATGGATCTAACAAGAACTTAATAGATCTAGTTAATCTATCTAAAAGGAACTTTGCATGTTGATTTCCTAACTATTAATGTTAAGTAGTAACATTAACAATAATAAAAACAACAACAAAGCAATAAGTGTACTAGTTTTTATATAATAAACATCAAGTCAAAAAGATTGAAGGAAACATAACATAGAGTATAAGTATTGGAGAGTAAGAGACTAGAGAGACAAGAAAGAGAGCTATAAGAGCATACAAACATAGAAGGGGTTGAGAAAAGAGCAAGGAAGAGGCAAAGTTAGACTGAAATCAACAAAAGAACGATGGTAAGGTGAAATTTTAAATTTTAAAGTTAGAGCAGAGAGTTAGATTTTAATGTTAGAGAAGAGAGAAGTCTAGAAGGCTTGAGAGAGAAAGTGGGAGGTGACAAGAAAATGAGAAACAAGAAATGAATATAAGGTATATATAGGTTAGTTATTTTTAAGGTTAGGGTCTTCCAAAAATGACGTCGTTTTAGTGTATATTTGTAGAAGTTCACTTTTTCAATCAGTTCAATTAATTAATCTTCTCAACCAAACTGACAATTGAAAACTGTAATTTCTTTATTCTTCCAACTGAACCGACCATCAATAAAATTCAATAATAGAACTGAGCTTAAAGTTCAGCTTGAAAGGATTTGGTCAGGTCGACTCGGTCGGTATTTCTCTCCCTTAGAGCTAGTGCCATGAGGTGTTATTTAAAAAAAAGGAAAATGTCCAATTTGCACCCCAGGTTTGTACCTTAATCTCACTTTGGACCCTCTATTTTTTCTTTTGCCCAATTGGAACTTCTATTTTGGAAATTAGAGCATATTAGAACTTTACTAATTACAATAAAATCCTATAATGTTTTTTTAGTATAATTAAGTCCTATAAACTAATAAAAAACTAATTTTAACGGATACTAATTTGAGCATATAATTATTAAATTTTGAAAATTTTCAACCTACAAAATAATTTTTAAAAAATTTAAAATCAAGTGATATAATTTTTAAAAAAATGACCAAATTTATTCGTTCATATAAATAATGAATTGATAATTGACCTAAAATTTAATTTTAATAGTTGAATAAAAAAAATTATTTATCAATTATTGTGTAGGTTTAAAACTTATTATGTAAATTTAAAAATTTAAGTCAATGTATAAAATTTTAAATATTTTATTCAACCATTAAAATTAAGTTTTAGGTCAATTATCAATTTGATAATTACATTAACGATTAAATTTGTAATTTATTAAAATTTATATAAGCGAGATTAGGGCACAAACTTGAGGTTCAAATTGAAACTTTTCTTTAAAAAAAAAGTGCTAGGACAAGCGAATGGTCTTACTTTTAGCTTAAAAGAAGAATTTTTGGAATTAGAGAGTAGAGAGAGATAGAAAGAAGAGAAACCTGTCTCATGAAGTAGCAGGTGAATAAGAGAAAAAAATTAAATTAATAACAATAGTAATAATGAATAAATAATTAGATAAGCTCTTTCTTTTCCTTTCCTCTTATCTTCTTTCCATTTCTCTTTTTCCCTCCTCTCTCTTCTTTGTGTGTCACTTGCCTTCTGTCTATAATTTAATACTGAACCTATGTCTACAATTTTAATTCTACAGAAAGTGGGTCTAAATCTACTAATTTTATGAAATGAAATGAAATGAATTAGTGGGTCTAGTTCTAATTAATTTTAGTTAAATGAAGTGATCTTAAATCTATTTATTTTAAAAGAAATGCTTTAACTGGCTGGGTTAAGTCTAAATTAATTTTAATTAATCTAAAAAGTGAACCTAAGTCTAATTCAACCTAAATGGGTCTAAATTCATTATAAGACCTATATACACAAAATTAAAACTAATTAATTACATAATTGTAGGCGGTGGTTTTGGTCGCGCACCTAAGTGTTGGCGACCACCATACTGTGTGAGCTCGAGGCTCACTAGGAAATACATAATGGTCTTGGGGCTCAAAACAGAGATGGAGTCACCACTTGGATGAATGCCAGGACACACTGTACAACAACTGGAATCCACTGAGGTTCCAAAAAGCCGTCATCAAAGATTGGGTTCGAAAACTAGGTATGGACTTTTAGAATGCTCACCCAACCTTGCAGTTGGCCTCTGTGTGTGTTTTGTATTTTATTACCTTTGATTATTAAATTATTTCCTTATTAACATGCAAATCGCGATTGGTTTCCAATTTTATATTTTATTCCAAGTTTGCACATTAGTCCCATTTTATGCTTAAATCCTTGGCATTCAATCATAAATAAATAAATAAAAATAATAAAAATAATTTACTATCATTCATTCTAAATAAAAGGGGAGAGGGATTAAGGATTGCAACTTTTGGCATAAATAAATATAAAAATACTAAAAATAAACTAATTAATTATACAAATTAATACTTTAAAAATGATAAATAAAATAAAAATCTAGTGATTAAAAATCACCAAATAATTCCTGTAACATATACAAGCTAATTCCATACAGTAACAAAAATAATACTTACAAATCATCAACACATAATATTCAGAAAAATAAATGAAAATAAACTCATAAAATGATCCACTAAATAACATGGAAAAAAAGGAAAATAATATAGAAACAATATTGCTCAACATAGGAATCATATATAATCACAAGAAATATAATAAATTAAACAAGGAAATCATGTCAAACATGCAAAATACTAGTTAAAATCAATGCATAAAAAGGCAAAATTCTGTCAAAGGGGCGACGCCTCTCTCCTGACCAAGAGGCGATGCCTTCATTGCCTCATCATGAAGGGGTGACACCTCTATGAAGAGACGTCGCTTCTTTAACGGAGGCAGGAACACTCTACACTTCTGAAATCCTAAGAAACGCAATAATCAAGCAGGCGAATGAGAAATAGACACAAATATATAAGTACTAACAATCAATATTCAATATCTCATGCAACCATACTTCTCTATAACTTAAAATAAGTAACATGATTCAAGAAAACACACAAAGAGCAACCAATCAAGGCTTATAATAAAGGTAAAGAGTTTAAAACTTAGAAATGAGGGGACTCACTATCTTAGATGAGTTGATGCTCCTAACTAATCCCTCAGAGCTTGGTTGATGGAGGAGTGGCCTTGAATGCAAGGAGGTCCCCTCTTCTTCTCAAGAATCAAGTCCCTTAATCTCCAAAATCTCTTCCCTTCTTCTTCCTTTCTTTCTTTTCTTTTTTCTTTCTCTTTCTCTGTGTTTTTTCTTCTAGACATTTTTTTCTAACAATTAGCCAACCTCTTTAACTTTTTTCCCCCACATTCCCTTTTAAAGCCTCTTTTATTTTCTCCTTTTTCAAATTCCCAAAAATCCATTCTCACCCTCTCTCATTCCCCTTTTTTCATTCCCTAGGCTCTTTCTTGCCTTTTTTTCTTTCCTTTATGTCAAAAAATGACCAAATCCTCAATAGGTGGGCTTCTAACCACTGTCATTAATGAGATTTAATGCTGCAGAGAGTGGGTGTAAAGAGGTGACACCTCTTCGATGAGGCGAAGCCTTATCAATGTCAGGGGTGAAGAGGCGATGCCTCTTCGTTGAGGCGATCGCCTCTTCACCTAAGCCAGGTCAGGGTCCTTGGGTCAAAAGGCAATGGGCTTGGGCATTGGCTCTTATTTTGGGCTTGGATATGGTATTTATGGGCTTAGTTATGGTATTTGAGCTTGGCTTAATGTTTGGGCTTTCAGAGTCAATTTTAGAGAAGTCTCGGGTTCCTCTTACATTCAAAACTTGAACTTTCTCATCATTGGGCTTTCATTGCGGGCTGATCAAACTAATTGTGTCCATATTTTTCCCCCTTGGTTTGTTGAAAAATTGAATTTTCTTAAAATAATTTTTCAAAAAAGCAACATGCACATCAAATAATAAAAAGTAAGAACGATGTACCTGACCTGCGAGCTTCGTTAGGGCCATCAGCCTCAAGAATTCAAACCTAAGAGGTCAAACTTCATTTTTGAAATGTGACCATGATCCTTAAGTTTTCCTAGCTCGATGAGTCACTCATTAATAATTTTGGCATGAATCTCAAGCATGGCCTAATTTTCACTCAGTAGAGATAGAAGAGAAACGTAGCCATGAACCTCGGGTTAAGCTAACTCGATTAGCTACTCATTATAAATTTGGCATGATTCCTAAATTATCCTAGCTCAAGAAGTCACTCATTAGAAGAGATAAAATGTAACTGTGTTCCTTAGATTTTCCTAGCCTGATTAATTACTCATTATAGTTTAGTGTGAATCTTGAGCATGGCCCAACCTCTACTCAGTAAAAAGAGAGTAAACATAACTGTGTTCCTCGGGTTTTCCTGGCCCGATTAGTTAATCATTATAGTTTGGCATAAAACTTGGATTTTCCTAGCCCAAGAATTACTCAGTAGAAGAGAATGTACTTCGGAGATTCAAACCCGACCAGACACCTATTGAGACATAAACTTTGGGGATTCAAACCCGACTAGATGCTTATTCTTCTGTGTACTTTGGGAATTCAAACTCCACTAGATTATTATTCTTTTGCGCATTTCGGGGATTAAAACCCAACCAGACGCTTGTTCTTTCGTGCACTTTGGGAATTCAAACCCGACCAGACACTTGTTCTCCCTAGTGCTTTAATTAGAATGCATTTAAATCCAAAGATTAATCTTAGGGTACACACAAGCGGTGATATAGAAATTCTCATTTTTTTTAGTGAGCCATGCGTCATTATATGCTTTATTTCATCAAACGGGTCTCACCTTCTTTTCCTCATCTTCTCTTCTCAATCTTCCTCTTTTATCCTAATCATATAAATTCTCACTTTTCTTCTCTCAGGGTCACTTTCACCTTTTTGATTCTCTTTTTTCTCTTTACACTTTTCTCTTTTTTCTTTTTCTCTCTCTTTCTCCACATTCTCTAACATGGACGCCGCATGGACCCTAGATTTGTCCGTGTGGGACCCTATGACACCCATAGTGCACCCTTCCTAGAGTTTCGAGCTCAATATCATAGACGAGATCCCCCTATTTATAAACATGCGATCCCATATCTATGGCTTAGCTACCGAAGAGGTTAGTACCAAATTTCTTTAATTCCTGCTAGTTTGTTCTTGTAGCTATGCTTGGACTTATAGGGCCCTTAGGTTGGGTGGACACAGGCCATGGTTTGCTCTATCCCTCTATCCAGGAAGAGGGTTCTGCTTAGAGGCCCTGATTACAGAGTTCGGTTCCTTGGGGAGAGGATACACCAATGGCGGTCAGGTGCCCGAGTAAAGTGTCCCCCTTTTGCTCCTCCCTGGCATATCTTCTAGGTGCATGAGTTAAAGGGAGATGAGCTTGATCATGCCCTATAGAAAGAGGATGCTACAGACTATTGGGAGGAGGAAGTCTCTCTATGTGGACTTTACATGAGCCCATCTACTGCAGTGAGTGCCCCTTCTTAAGCTTGCACTTCAGGTAAGCATGAATTGTTTTATTTTATTTATTTTGCATTTACTTATAAATGTTGTTCTCTAACTTATTTTTCATCTTTTAGGCAACTACTAGGGCACCTGCTCCTCGCCCTAGGCCCTCCGCACAAGAGAGGCCTCATCAGTGCTAGCGCATCATTCCCAGTGGTGAGGGCTCTTTTTTTAGGGTGCCCTTCTTGATATACCCTTCTAGCTCTTGATCTTAAGTAGTGGCCGATAGAGTCACTGCCACTCTTAATCTACTAACTCGTTGCTGGATTCCTTTTAGTGAGCTCTCTCGTCAGTTTCTGACATTGGATATAACTCTGGAGCCATCATTCTTTCCGAAAGCTACTACCTATTTAAGTTTCTTTCTCTCGCAATTGTGTTCTTAAGTCTTATAACATATGATTAATTCTAACATTATCAATGGAACAGATACCTCAAGATTAGGGAGAGCACATGTACCAAGTGATCGAGGCCCATAGGGACTTCCTGATGCAAGTAACACAGCAGTGGAAGGTACACACATAATCTGCTTTATTTCTACATGTATGCATGCTTTCATGATTTTTTTACCTCTTATCGTGCTTTGATAAGATTGAGATGAGGCCAGCTAGGCTAGGATCACTACCCTAGAGTGCCAGCTCATCGCTCTTTAGGTTGAGGGCGATGAGGAGGAGGGGGGCAGTCGATGAGGAGTCTGAGGATAGCAGCGAGGATGATAGGACCGATCCTACTTATGCTTCTACAGATAAGCCAACTGATGAGGAGGCCGATGAGTCTAATAGTGATGAGTAGAGAGGACCGTTTATAGGGTTTTTATAGCATAGGGATGTCCTATCTAGAAACATTGGATGCTTTACAGCTGAATGGTTAAAGTGACCAACTCATAATTGGCGACACTGTCGTCCTCTTATTGTATGGATTGACTAATTAACTTTTTTATGCCTTCATATTTTGTATTGAGAATTTTTTATGGAATTTTGAATGAATAGAGGCCTTTTGTCTCTAAAATGCTTTGCTCTGACTTTATATATACAGCCTGGAGAATTCCCAGCAACATAAAGATCTATTCTGCCTATTGTAGAGGCATAGCCTCTTTGAAAGGGCGTCGCCTCTATGTGAAGAGGCGATAGATAATTCGCCTCTTCTTATAGAGGTGTTGCTTGATCTTAGAGGCGAATGCCTCTACACACCTGCCTTGTAGCTATAAAAAAAACCCCCAAATCTTCTTTAAAATCCCTAATAACACCTTTACACACCTATTCTGTAGCTATAAAAAACCCTTTTTTAAAATTCCTAATCTCTTCATCTCGGCACTTCCCCTTATTCTTCTTTCCCATACTATATTCTGACCCCCAATCATGACTAAGAGAAGCTTGAAACAGCTACAACCAATTCTAAAAAGTCTGGATGGCGAGTCATGGGCTAGAATAGAGCCATTTCACATATCCACCTTTCGATCTCTACATGCTAGGAAGATTAACTTCTCATTTCTCCATGTTCTTGCTCATTTTTGGGATCCTCAAAAACATGTTTTCCAGTTTAATATAGTGGAGATCTGCCCCTTGCCAGAAGAATTTAAAGCTATCTTGGGCTCTCAAATAGATTTTGCTTGATAGATCGCCATTCCTTCTATTATAACCTTAGATTTGCACACCATCCAATACCAAATGGCAAGGTTATTCAATATGTCCCCTCAATCCTCTCTTCACCACATTTTAAGCAATGAAATCCTAATGAGCCCTTTTATGGAAACTGTTGTGCCTGTAGATAGCAATGAGGTTCCCTAGCCTCAAATGATAGCACTTTGCCTGTATGCTCAGTTCTTGTTGGTCTCCCCTTCTGGTAACTGTGACTCAAAGATCCTACATGTTTTGGACCAAGTGGAGAGTGGACTAAACCCTTTCCCTCTCATTCTAACTAAGACTATTATTGAGCTTGATAACTTTTTTGAGACAAGGCAATTCTCTGGGAGTCCTCTTCTTCTGGAGGTGAGTCTCTTCTTCCTTTTATCATTTTATGCTTTCCATCATTCTTACCCATTCATCACCCCTGAAGGCTTAGTTGTAAGAGAAATTGAGGTTGCTTGAACCACCTAGAGACATTGTTCACTATAAGGCCAAATACTGTCGCACTAGGAGACTTCATCCTATCCCAGAGGATGCTCACAGTTGGCTATCTACATTCCCTAATACTCTGATTCAGTGGATGTGCCCATGGTGGAGATTGCAGTATGTGACCCTTCGATCTTATAACTACTGTGTTCCCTTGGCTAGCCTCCATTTCACCACCTTCTACAATCCCTCTCAGCTTTGCAGGCAATATGGACAAAAATAGCGGATTGTTGAACTAGTGCATGAGTTTGAATCAGGGCCTCTTTCTCAAAACTTTTTGGACAACCTAGTTGCTACTTGGCCTCAGAGGATCATTCAGAGGTTCATTGACTACGTTGGAGATCAGTCTACTAATGACCAGTACAAGGCATGGATTCAACTACAGCAGGAAGAAAAGGATAAATTTACAAGAAATAGAAGGATAATGGCATTGTAGGCATCGAGTGCCTAGGGGAGTACAAGAGAAGCAAACAATATTATATTAGTTTACGAAATTTAGTCTTTTCATGTACTTTATTGTCGGATAGGATTTCCTTTTGAGTTAAACAATGTGTAATAAACATTTAATGTAATGTTTTCAATAATAAAGGCAATCCATTCCATTTAATTTAAGCACAATGAGACTATACAATTTTTTCTTCTTACATATCTCTTGTCGCTAATTGGCTTGCCCTTGTAAGTTTTTCAACTAACTATTTTCTTTTCCTCTCTCTCTCCTTTTACATGTCCTTCACTTTTGCCTGGACCACCTTTTTAGGTTTTCAATCCAGCAGGACTTTTTACTTTTCTTTTTCTTTTTCTGTCTCTGACTTTTGCTTAGGCAGCCTCTTTTGAGGTTTTCTTCCTAACGAGACTTTTGCAAAAAGTATTTCTTGAGCTTATCCATATTGATGGGTTCTCTAAATTCATTCCCCTCTAAGTCGGATAGAATAGCAGCTCCTTTAGAAAATAGCTTCTTCACTTGGTAAGGACCTTCCTAATTCAGTTTGAACTTCCTACGGATTAGTCATGATTGGTTTAGTGAGCTTTGAGACTAGGGTCACCCTCTTTGATCTTGCCTAGCTTAATTTTCTTATTATAAGCCTGACCTATCCTTTTCCAGTACAACTGAGAGTGATATATGGCCTTCATTCTCTTTTCATCCAACAAAGTTACCTGTGCCAATTATACTCAGGGATTTTAGATTCTAGGAGAACCCTTAATGATTGGATTTTAACCTCAACTGGCAACACAACTTCACACCCATATACTAGCGAATATGGAGTGGCTCCTATTGATGTTCTAGCTGCAATGGTTCTGTATCCCTATAATGCAAACTGTAGGTAACTTGCCCAGTCTTTGTAATTTTCCAGTATCTTGGCCAAGATTCTCTTCACATTCTTATTTGTTGCTTTTACAACTCTGTTCACCTATGGTCTATAAAGGGATAATTTATGATGCTTAATCTTGTATTCTTCCAATAGAGTGGTTGCTTCTGCCCTAAACTAAAAACCATTATCAGTAATGATGTGATGAGGTAACCCATACTGGCAAATTATGTTCTTCTCTATGAACATGGCCATTTGTTTTGCTCCTACAGTGGTGTATGATTATGTTTCTACCCATTTAGAGAAATAGTCAATCGTCACTATAAAGTAATAATGATTGTTGGATGCTTTTAGTCTTACCTCTCCGATAATGTCAATTCCTTAGACTGCAAATGGCTAAGGAGAGGTCAATCTTTGAAGTTCCATAAAAGGCAAATGGCTAATGTACTGTAGCCTTCCTATAAACCCTCTGACTTCTTTCTCATTCTTTGGTGTGGGCATCTCTCTGATCGCTCTAACTTTATCTGGATCCACCTCTATGCCTTTTTTATTGACAATGTGTCCTAATAATTTCCCAGATGTCACCCTAAAAACACATTTCTTTGGATTCAGTCTGAGGTTGTACTTTTTAGCTGTTTCCAAGAACTTATCTAAGGCTTCAAAATGCCCTTCTTTGGTAAGAGATTTCACCATCATGTCATCTACATACACTTCTATCTCCTTGTGGATCAGGTCATGTAGTAATGTGGTAGCCATTCTTTGGTAAGGAGCTCCTGCATTTTTCAACCCGAATGGCATAACCATGTACTAGTAAACACCCCACTCAATGATGAAAAAAGTATTCAACCTATCAATCATTGCCATCATAATCTGATTGTATCTTGAGAAGCCATCCATAAAGGAGTACATGGTGCTGGAAGCTACATTGTTGACCAAGGTGTCAATGTGCGGTAGAGGAAAATCATCCTTAGGACAAGCCTTATTCAAGTCTCTATAGTCCACACACATCCTGACCTTACCATCTTTCTTGGGAACTAGGACTATGTTAGCCAGCCACTAGGTGTCATTTACCACTTCTAGGAACTTTGCTTTTAGCACTTTTCTACTTTTTTTTTGACTAAGAGAGCCCATTCTGGCCTTAATCTTATCTTTTTCTATTTTATCGGTGTGATGTGAGAATACGTGGGAATCATGTGTTCTGCAATCTCTCTATCGATCCCAGGCATATCCTCATAGCCCTAAGTAAATACTTTTTATCTTCTTTTAAGAGTTCTTTCATTTTTTCTCTCTCATCAAGAGTTAAGTCAAAAGCAATAAGTATATTTCTAGGGTTATCACTTGTGCCTAGATTAAATGATTCAGTTTACACTGAATTAATGTCAAACATATGCATGAAATGATCATCACACACAGTATAACCATTAGGAAACACATAGCACAAGTAAGCATAATTAGACTTCATCACATTAACTATAGAAAAAAAAGTCATCAGTCTCAAACAAATTAGACAGAGAAAATCAATGTCATCATAGAAAACATCCATAATCGAATTAAGGACAAAAGCTTTAAAGTTGAATTCCTCTTCCTGGTCAGCAGCATACTTCAACTCTACTGCAGGAATGTCCCCCTCTGATTCCAAAGTCAGTACCAGCTCTTCTACCATAGGCTCTTTAACATTAGATTCTCTGATCCCATCCACATATTCAACGAAGATTTCAAACCTAGGGACCAGCTTCTCAACAATCATCAGGGGCTCAGGAGCTCCTTGGTAGGGGTAATTGGCACCTTCCTTTGCAAATGTTTCCCAGAGCATCTTCTTCTTCAACTCAGCCCTAATTTTGCTCTTCCCAAACTTGCCCTTAGTTTCTTCCTTCTCATCAGACTCATCCTCCCTTGACCTAGCTCGTGCTTCAGAATCAGTACCTTGGGTTTGATGAATTCTGGTGGGCCCTATTGATTCTTTCCTAGTCCCATCCTAGGCATGAACTACATGCTCTTCATCATACTAACAACCTTCGAGTTTAGTTCATTCAAACTTAGGCTGTTCAAGATCTCAGTAGGAGCTAATTTCAATGCAGCAACTACAGCCTCTGTTTCAGCCATTATAGTAACCACCCTTCCCTCATGTGGAAATTTAATCTTTTGATGAATGGTAGACAATACTCCTCCCAAAGTATGAAACCATGGTCTCCTTAGAAGAATAGTAAAGGTGACTAGAATATCGATTACATAAAGGTTAACCTACACCTCAATAGGTCCAGTCTTGACTAAAGCCCGAAAAGTTCCCTCAACTAGCCTTTTCATATCATTGTAAGCCTTTATGACTACATCAAAGGGTTTCAAATGAGCTACTGTTAAGCCCAACTTTAGTAGGATCTTTAGAGGACATACATTGATGGCTAACCCATTATCGACCATGACACAGCATGTCAACTTGCCTTTCACTTTGGCCTTAATGAACAAGGCTTTGCTGTGATCCCTTCCTTCTAAGGGTAGGTCATCATCCATGAACACAATTACCCCCTGAGGACTTTTAGTTAGCGAATTCACCATTTGCTCTGGAGTGTGTGTCAAAGGTATCTTCTTGTGATCAAAAGCCAAAACCAGTGCTTCCCTATGGGCCCGGGAGTTCATAAGTAGCTCCTAAATACTGGCAAGAGTTTTCTCGTCACTTTTGGCCTTAATAATCTCCTTAGCTTTCTCATTTTTCTTTGATCCCTCCTTTGAACTACTTCCCTCTTTCTCTGCCTCAACCTTTTTCACTTCTTCTTTCCTCTCCTTCAATTTCTCAGTGGACTGTGCTACTCTCCTCTCATTATTCTTCTATAGATCAACTGCTTCTCCCTTTTTATCATTGAAACTCCAAATATCCAGTACATTTACACAAGACTCAATGGCCTGCTACCTCAGATTTAGGTTTTTTGGTTGTGGTTTTGGTAGGGTAGGTAAGATATCAACAAAGGAATTAATGACTTATTCCTCTGTTAGACCCGTGTTGATCATCAAGATACGGGGATTTAGTGGTGGTATATTTTGGTAGTTAGGTAAAGGGTTATTTTGGGTATTTGGTTTTCTAGTTTTTAGGTTGGTTATTTTGCCTGAATCGATCAAATCTTGAATCTCATGTTTCAAGCGAGTGCAGCTTTCTATATCATGCCCAATGTTCTGGTAGTACTTGTAGTATAGCTTTAGGTTGGCATTTGGGAAAGGAGGTCATTTAGGTAAAGGTTGTAGAAGGTTATTCTCAATTAGTTTTTCCAGGACTTTAGAGAGGGGTTTTCCCAAATTAGAAAACTTTCAGGACTACCTGACTGTGTTGATCTATATATTACTGCTGGGCCCAACTCCACTAACAGACTCAAACCCTTCTCTGTTCACAGATCTTCCATTGAAAAACTTATTTTCTTATGCAAGGTCTAATTCTTTCTGTACTCCAAACCTGTATAACTCCTCAAAGTTTCAAATCCCTAAATCCCTTAGTTTCCTAGAGAGGGGGAGTACACACCCTTCCATGGCTATTACCAATTGATCATATTCCACGGTCGTTGCTTTATCTGTGCTAATTTTGCTCTCCACCTGATCAAATAATCCGTGAAGGATTCAGTAAACTTCTACTTTACATTATACAAGTCTCTTAAGGAAGCCTCCATCTGAATGTTAAGACTATACTACTTGATGAATGCAACGCATAATTCTTCCCAATCAGCTTGAACATGGGATTCTAAAGCATAATACCATCTGATGGGTGTTCCTTCCAAAGATAGCGAGAATTGCTTCACAATCCGTGGTTTAATTAATTCAGTCATCTTTATCTGGTTCACATATTGCTTTAAATTGAGGTATGGGTCCTCTGTGCCAGTGAACTTCTTTATGTCAGGGAATTTGAACTTCCATGGTAAAGGATCATCATCCTTATCCAGGCTCAGCTTGGAATAGCTTATTGGGGCATCAATCCCTTTTTTTTCATCATCAACTGCATTTGAACCATAGACTTGATAAGGTCTTTAGCCCAATCTAGCTTCTCTACATTTCTCGAGGCATCTTCTTTCTATCGGATAATAGGTTTTGCTAATACTTTCTGTTGATCATCCTCTACCTCTTACCTTTCAAGAACCTCGGCATCCAAATCAAAAGGTTGAGGTTGAGGTGCTGGTGGTCCTCCACTAGGTGTACTTATCATTTCCTCCATAATTTCTCTCATTATCGTCCTAGTTTGTTTGGCCATTTTAACTTTTAACTATTCCTTAAAGGCTTTAGCATCAAATTTTGCCATCTCTCTATAGATTCTAACTAAGCGGCCAATGTCATATCATTTCCAACTAGTAGACTACTATGGATTTATATCTGCAACCATTGACGGTCAGAAACATGCATGGTGTGTATGCATGAAATGCAAGCCTACTAGTAAAAAGAAAGAAAATAAAAAAACACATATATGCATATATCAGAGGATAAAAACAAAAAGCTCTCTAACGGTATCTCCACCTTTGTTTCTCCTACACACGTGTTCAATGGTGAGTTCTTTATCCTAGGATATTTTTTTTGGTTTTGATTATCAACGAGGGATAATAAAATCGACAGATGTAAGATAACTCTCAAGACGATACAAACAAGTGGTAACTCCTCCAAATAATTCCCAAGTCCATTTTAAATAGGCTAAGAATGATATCGAAAGCCCACCTTGTTAAAATCCCTTTGGAATGGGTTAATAATAGGCATGAAAGGCTTATCTTGTCAAGGCTTATTTTATAATGGGCTTGACCTTATTTAAAGGATTACCATATGGCATAAAACACATGCATTCGAAAAAAAATCCTAATGGAAATTGTTAGGTCATTACATGAGTTGAGTCTTAGATAATAAGCTTCGGCTCCCATAACTATATACATCCATTACGTCTCTCCACTTAAGGGTCTGTACAACTCGGATAGGTACGTGCTATGAGTGACAATAATCAAATACCTCACCATCAAGTTTGAATGAAACATAGGCAGCAAAGCAAAGATTATTGTCGGTTCATTTGGGACTTAAAGTACATTGTGTGAAAATGTGTAGTGAATGTAAAATTTATGAACGAAATAAAGAAATAATCAAAGATGATAAATTACAAAACACTTAGAATTAGTTTCTCTATCCGTAGTGGAATTGCCACTGTAGGTGCGATTTTGGTCACACGCCTAAGTGTTGGCGACCACGGCACTGTGTGAGCTCGGGGCTTACTAGGAAATACATAGTGGGCTGGGGGCCCAAAAAAGAGATAGAGTCGCCACCCGGATGAAACCTAGGACATGTTGTACAATAATTGGATTCCACAAAGATTTCTAAAAGCCGTCATCAGAGATCGAGCTTGGAAACTGAGTATGGGCTTTTGAATTGCCCACCCAACCTTGTAGTTGGCCTCCGTGTGTGTTTTATATTTTATTACCTTTGATTATGAATTTATTTCCTTATTAACATACAAATCACAATTGGTTTCCAATTTTATATTTTATTCCAAGTTTGCACATTAGTCCCATTTTATGCTTAAATCCTCGGGATTCAATCACAAATAAATAAATAAAACAAATGAAAATAATTTACAACCATTCATTCCAAATAAAAGGGGAGAGGGATTAAGGATTACAAATTTTGGTGTAAATAAATATAAAAATACTAAAAATAAACCATACATAAACTAAAAATAAACTAATTAATTATACAAATTAATACTCTAAAAATGATAAATAAATAAAAACATCTAGTGATTAAAAATCACCAAACAATTCCTGTAACACATACAAGTTAATTCTATACAATAATAACAATAATACTTACAAATCATCAACACATAATATTAACAAAAATAAATGAAAATAAACTCATAAAATGATCCACTAAATAACACAAAAAAAAGGAAAATAACATAGAAACAATATTGCTCAATATAGGAATCATATATAATCATAAGCAATATAAAAAATTAAACAAGGAAATCATGTCAAACATGCAAAATACTAGTTGAAAATCAAGGCATAAAGAGGTATAATTCTGTCAAAGGGGTAATGCCTCTTTAAAGAGGTGATGCCTTCGTTGCCTCATCATGAAGGGGTGACACCTCTATGAAGAGACGTCGCCTCTTCAATAGAGGCAGGAACACTCGACATTTCTTAAATCCCAAGAAGCATGATAATCAAGCACATGAATGAGAAATAGACACAAATATACAAGTACCAAAAGTTAATATTCAATATCTCATGCAACCATGCTTCTTTATAACTTAAAATAAGTAATATGATTAAAAAAACATAAAAAGCAACCAATGAAGGCTTATAATGAAGGTAAAGAGTTTAAAACATAGAAATGAGGGGACTCACTGTCTTAGACGAGTTAATGCTCCTAATTGAGCCCTCAAAGCTTGGTTGATGGAGGAGTGGCCTTGAATGTAAGGAAGTCCCCTCTTCTTCTCAAGAATCAAGTCCCTTAATCTCTAAAGTCTCCTCCCTTCTTCTTCCTTTCTTTCTTTTCTTTTTTCTTTCTTTTTCTCTGTGTTTTTTTTTCAGGCGTTCTTTTTTAATAATTACCCAACCTTTTCAACTTTTTTCCCCCACATTCCCTTTTAAAGCCTCTCTTATTTTTTCCTTTTTTAAATTCCTGAAAACCCATTCTCACCCTCTCTCATTCCCCTTTTTTCATTCCTTAGGCTCTTTGCTGCCTTTTTCTTCTTTCCTTTATGTCCAAAAATGACCAAATCCTTAGCAGGTGGGCTTCTAACCACTGTCATTAGTGGCATTTAATGTTACAGAGAGTAGGTGTGAAGAGGCGTCACCTCTTTGATATCTAGGGTGAAGAGGTGATGCCTCTTCATTGAGGTGATCGCCTCTTCACTTGGGCCAGGTCAGGGCCCTTGGGTTAAAAGGCAATAGGCTTGGGCTTGGGCTCTTATTTTGGGCTTGTATGTGGTATTTATAGGCTTGGCTTAGTGTTTAGTCTTTCAAAGTTGATTTTAGAGAAGTCTCGGGCTCCTCTTGCATTCAAAACTCAAACTTTCTCATCATCGGGCTTTCATTGCGAGCCGATCAAACTGACAATGTCCATAATAATCCAATAACCAAATAAATAAAAGCACAAAATAATAAAAATAACAAAATAAATAAAAACCCTAAAATCTACGTGAGATTGATATAGGATTTAATCCATTGCATTTTTTAGATCTTCATGAATTTTAATTGGCTCATCTACTCTATTAGTTCATGTTACTCCCATCATAACCAAGAGAAACAAAAAAAAATATTAAAATCAATTAAAAAATAAAAAATAAAATAAAAAATAAAATAAAAGGAAAATAAAAGAATAAAGAAAAGTAGAAATAGATGAAGTGTGGATGCAATATTGATTGCTCCTCAGAGTTTGATTCACCATGTTTGAATAAGATCTATAGACTTTATTTTTTTGTTTTCTCAAGCTTATTGCATTCTTTTTATGAACTAATGAATGTAAAAGAAAAATAGGAAAAAGATTTTTTTATTTTTTATTTTTGTGTTTTTGGTCTGTGCCTCTTAAGAACTCTCTCTCTCTAATTTTGTTTTTGAAAAAAGTAGAATCTCCTCCCCGTAAAAACCCCTAAAGTTTTTTTATAAACAAAAGAAAAATCTCCAGTAACTTTATAATTATAGGAGATAATTATTATTTAAAATTTAATCCCCAAAACTTCCTAATAATTCAAGATTATCAAGATACAAAACCATTTATCTTTTTTTTTTGAAATATTATTTGACCAGTCAAAACTCAAAAAATCATTTAAAAATTAAAGAAAATTGAAAAATAGGGACAGATGCTGACCTGATTAGTATAATTCCAATCAGAAGTGTAGTTTTCTGATTAGAAATGTGATTCTATTATTTTCGATCGAAAATCTATAATTTCAATCGAAATTACATATTTTTTATTAGTAATAATTTTTTGAACTTTTAATTACAAAATGATCCTTAAAAGAATCAAAATTTTATAATTATGTCCTTAAAAAATATTATAATTAAGTCCTTAAAAAGTTGCAATTAAGCCTTGAGATTTGATATTCAAAATCTAGAGACCTATTTGTAATAAATGTTCATCATTGGATCCTCTATCGCATCCACACTCAACTATCCTAAAATTGGGTGCTTATAATATGCATGTAACTAATGAAAGTTTGAGGTATTTTTGTTGTTTTGATTATGTTTTGGTACATTTATGTAAAATCTTATTAACTTTATATTAAATATAAATTTATGCCCATTTAGTAATTTTAGACATAGGTCCATTTAATGTAAATAAAATTAAGGATCTTTACTAAAATGCTATAAAAAGTCACCTCAACAATTAAAATATCTGAACTTTTTCTAAATAACCTGTTTGCCCCAAATGCCCAAAATATTTACTCGCATGCACCCTTAACAAGTAAATGATGGACAAAAAATAGAATAAAAAAATGCAAAAAAAGATATCTCACCTTCCATAGTTCCTCTGTTTCTACACTTCAAATCAAGCTTCCCACCTTATGATACAACCAAGCTAAGCAGGCCTATTAAACTAAGTGATTCATTGCATTATAAGAGACCAATGACAAGATCAAGGATAAAGAAGTTCAAAAAAGCATTAAATTCATTTGTCTTTTGCATTATAAGTAAGTTGGTGGATTCAACTACAAGTACAAGCTTAGAGCTGGATGATAAAGAATTCAAGCTAATTAACTTAATTTCCTATTTTGAAATTAATTAGCTTGAATTGGATGAATTTTTAAGTTATTGTTTCTATTTTGGAGTTAATAAGGAAGATTCAAAAAGATTCTAGAAGATGTGAGAAGATTCAAGAATATTCTAAGTCAAAGTCAATAAGTCAATAAGTTAGAGCAACAAGTCAATAAGTCAAAGTCAAGGGTCAATGGTCAATATCCTAAATGACATGTGACATGGCATGCTTCAATGCTTAATTGTCATGAGTTGTCATTTTACTTAGTTGTAACGAGTTATCATTAGTTATCAATTTTGACTTTTCAAAGATGAGTTTTCATTAGTTGTCCTATTTTGAAGGAAACCTCCTTATTTAAGGATTTTTCTATATAGGTATCTTTGGGAATAACGAAGAAAACTTTTTCCTTCAAGGATTAGGTTATTTACATGCCTATATAAGGGCAAACCCTATGTAAAACAAATTTGGAGGAGTGATTAAAATATTAAAAAGTGACATTTTTCCTTAAATTTTGTTAATTTGAAATTTCACAATTATACTTGAATTATTTAACATTTACCTTTCATTACAATTGCTAGGTTAGACTTATAATTATATGATTGTTCATCTTTTAATAGCTAAGTACCTTACTTCAATTTAATAAGCAAGACATTTAGCTTTATCAACACAACCTATCTTTGATGATCCTTGGGCAAATATTCAAAGTTGGATGCATGTTCTATCTTTGTTATAAGTAGGGTTTGTATTAGTTTGGTATTAGAGCCAAACTTTAAGGTTTGGTTATTTATGATTTAATTGTCATTTATAATTTCTTCTTCTTCTTCTTAATTTCAAAAAAAATCAAAAAATTATGAAAAATCATTGTGTTTTAAGCAAAAGTTTTCAAAATCCATCAAAAGACCTTTAATTGATCTAGTTTATTTAATTTTCACATCTATTAAAAAAATTGTTACTTTGTTTTTAATTCATAATTGTGTTGTTAGTTATGTTTGTGGGTTTAGAACTCAGATTTAACTTCTTTTATTAATTTTCATTGTGTGTGATTTCTTGAAACTAGATTTGGCAAATCAAATTAAAGACTTGGCAAACTGAATAGACAAGATGGAGTCAAGTCATTATAGAGATGCTAGTGTAAGGTTTCGTGATTCCATAGGCAGCAAAAAAATTAAATTTTAATCATAAACCCGAACTCGGATCCAAGTAATTTGATTAATTGATTAAATCTAAGGTTTTCATTTTCTTACCACAAATATAGAAGGGGCAACATTTCTGAAAAGAAGAGAGGAGGTTCACTCTGGTGACACCCTAGCTCGAGCTTTTAATTTGGTAGTTCGGATTGAGATGTCTCTAAAAGAATCCATCCTCCACAAGTGTCCATATAAACAGCCCTTAATTTGAAAATGAATATTCGTGTGCTAATACCTTCTCTTGATTTCTCACAAATCAATGATCAAAATAACTCTGTGTTTTTGTCTTCTAAAATGAGAGAAAATGAATTTAGTGACAGAATAATGAGAGAGTTTAAAACCCTAGAGAATATAGCATACTTATAGACATTTAAATTAGGGTTTCACTTACCAAATGACCCTTTGGTAATTTCTCACTTATTCTTATTCTGATTTTATTTAAAATTAAATCAGAAATAATACTCTATTTATTTAAAATAACCTTTACCTTAAATAAATAAATATTTTATTCATTTATTTCCATAGAGCTTATTTAGGCTTGTTAAACCCATATTCGTTTCGGGCTTATTCAAAGTATGTGACCCTATAGATTCACATGACATTAGTAGTGGGCCTTAAATCTGTATTTAGGCCTACAAGTCATAAGTGGCCTTTAGCAAGACATTATGACTACCCAAGTCATGTGAAGTCAATAATCCGACATAACGTAATATACAGTGAATATTCTAGTCCCTTTCTCACATGATATCTTGATTGAATATAAGGCATAGATTATGTCATCCTTATAGAATTCAATTATATAATTTCTTAATTCTAAGTAAACTGAGAATGATAACTCTTTATCAATTTACTTTAGTAAGGCCATGCATTTTCCTCAGTCTATCTTATCAAGGGGCCCATAGATATCTTACTCATATTAAATGAGGGACAAATTCCTTCTCAATCACTCACATTCCTCACATAACTCATTTTATACCCAACAACAACCTATTTTATCATCCGGTTAAAGATAATGTAAGATTGTGTCAAAATTCAAAATAGTTATGTAGAAATCCATGGTGATTTCAAGGTCTGAGGAATAAGCCAATATTACTGTGATGAGAATTACTTATAATAATTATCTATGTAGTATTCTCATGATGGGTCAATCCAGCACTTTATTTCTTAAATAAGTACCTATGAGTTGACTTAATATCTCATATTCATGATTAGTAAAACATAATCATCAATCAATACCATACTAGCCATAATACATTATTATGACTAGGGACAATTTGAATAGAACTCATATTTAATCCAAGGGTTTTACTAACAAATTATATACTTGATGACCTTAGTAAGAATTGACTATTCAAGTAATTATCAAAATACAAAATGATAATGAAAAATGACTCTTTATTAAATAAAATGATAAAGTCAAAACATGGTCATACATGATTGACCTAGTGCATATCACTAACAGATAGTATAGCCAATAGTATAACTGTGAAAGACATAAACAAGAGGATGATGAACAAACATCCAATTCAAGCAAAAATAGGCATGCAAGAGTTAATAATAACTTGGGAAGCATCAAGATGAAAATTCCAAGCTTTTAAGGCAAGAGTGATGTCAAAACCTATTTGGAGTAGGAGAAAAAGGTGGAGTTGATCTTTAATTGCCATCAATACTCTAAAGAAAAGAAGGTGAAGCTAGCTGCCATAGAGTTTACTAATTATGCACTTATGTGGTAGGATCAATTAATGACTAGTAAAAAAATGGAACCATGATCGACCTATTAAGACATAGGAGGAGATGAACATAATCATGCGCAAGAGGTTTATTCCTACACACTATTATAAAGAATTGTATAATGAACGTCAAAACGTTGTACAAGGATCTAAAAGTGTAGAGGAGTACTATCAAGCAATAAAGATAGCTATGATTAGAGCAAATATTAATTAAGACCGTGGGGTAACAGTAGCGAGGTTTTTGCATGGGTTAAACAGAAATATAGTCGGCTTAATGGAATTACATCACTATGTTGACATGGATGATATATTGCACATGGCAATCAAGATTGAGAAGCAATTAAAGTTAAAGAGTTCCAAAGGCAATTCAACTTCTTCTATTTCTTCATTGAAGTCAAATTGGAAGAATGGATATAAGAGCTTCACTAAGGCAAAATTTGACAACAATAAAAGAGAAAATGAAAGGGGAATGCCAAGGCCAAAAATAAAAGTGAGACTCAAACTAAATGATCTCGTAATGTTCAATGTTTTAAATGTTTGGGTTATGGGCATATCTCTTCTAACTATCCAAATAAGCACACTATAACTATGAGGGATAGTAAAGTCTTTAGTAAAAGTGATGATGACGAGTGTGATTTGGAGATGCCTGAGCTTAAGGATGCAAGTGATGATGAGGCTGTACAAAGTCCATCATATGAAGAATTACTTATTACAAGGCAAATTATGAATGTGCAAACTAAGATGGAGATGAGGTACAACATGAGAACATATTTCACATTAGATGTAAGGTGCAAGATAACGTTATTATATGATCATTGATGGGGGTAGTTACACAAATGTAGCTAGTACCATATTAGTTGAGAAATTGCATTTATATACCATGAAGCATCCTAGGCCTTACACATTACAAGGGTTGAATGATTATGAAGACATAAAAGTAACTAAACAAGTAAATATAGCATTTTCCATAAGCAAATATGAAGATGAAGTATTATGTGATGTAGTGCCTATGCAAGCTTATCATATTCTTTTGGGGAATATGATAAGAGGGTGAATCATAATGGGTTTTCTAATAGATATTCTTTTATAATGAATGATGTACTAATTACCCTTAAACCTTTAACCCTTGAAGAAGTGTATGAGGACTAAAAAGTCCTAAAACAAAGATTTAAAGAGTTTAAAAAAGAAAAAGCAATAAAAAGAGAGAGTGAGTTTGCATAAAAAAGAAAAAGGAGAGTTGTAAGAAAAGCAATGAGAGGAGTGAGCAAAGAGTGGAAAAAGGAGAGCGTGAGGGGATGCGCAATGAGAAAAAGAAGAGTAATGCGCATACAAAAGGAGAGTTGAGTGTGAATGAGGTAAAACAAGAAAGGAAAGAAAGTTTTTATGCAAAGGAAAAATATGTGAGGAAAGCTTTACTTTTAAGGTAGCCTATGCTTATACTTATTTACAAGGAATCTTATTTGAGCTCTAACGATCTTAACCCTTCTTTGCCTAGTTCTTTTATAAGATTATTGCAGGAATTTCAAGATGTATTTCTTGATAATATTCCTAATGGTTTGCCGCCAATTAGAGGAATAGAGCATCAAATTGACTTTATACCCTCTTCTATAATCCTAAATAGACCCGCATATAGATACAATCCTAAGGAAACCAAGGAGTTGCAAAGGCAAGTTAAGAATCTCATGAATAAAGGTTACATTAGAGAAAGCATGAGTTCATGCATCGTTATGGTTTTACTTGTGCCTAAGAAGGATCAAAATTAGAGAATGTGTGTTAATTGTCATGCAATTAACAAAATAACGGTAAAATATCATCATTATATTCCTAAATTAGATGATATGCTTAATGAGTTACATAGAGCTATTATATTTTCCAAGATTGATTTAAAAATTAGTTTTCATCAAATTCGTATGAAAGAGGATGATGAGTGGAAAACTACATTTAAAATAAAATATTGTTTATATGAGTGGTTAGTCATGCCTTTTGGTTTAATTACTACACCTAGCACTTTTATGAGATTAATGAACTATGTTTTACGTACTTTTATTGGAAAATTTATGGTTGTTTATTTTGATGATATACTTATCTATAGTAAATCTTTGAAAGAACATATTAAACATGTGCATTTAGTTTTGGAAGTGTTACGTAAGGAATGTTTATATGCTAACCTCAAAAAGTGTAGTTTTTGCACACATAAGCTTGTTTTCTTAAACTTTATTATTAGTGCGAAAGGAATAAAGGTAGATAAAGAGAAGGTCAAGGCAATCAAAGATTGGCTTAAGCCTAGAGGAGTTGATGATGTGTGAAGTTTTCATGGTCTTGTAAGCTTTTATAGGCGATTTGTTAGGGATTTTAGTACCATTGCAGCACTATTGACTGAAGCCATAGCATTTAATATGCTCAAGGACAAGTTGACATTTGCTCTTTTAGTCACTCTTCCTAACTTTTCTAAAACATCTGAAATTGAATATCATACTTCAGGTTTGGGAATTGTGGTTGTTCTAATGCGAGATGGGCAGCCAATTGCTTATTTTAGTGAAAAGTTAAATGGTGCAAGCTTGAAGGATTATACATGAATTGTTTGTTCATGAAGCATATGAGGGTGGTTTAATGGGACATTTTGGTATAGCTAAGACTTTGGATGTTTTATATGATCACTTTTATTAGCCTAACATGAAAAAAAATGTTGTTAGAATTTGTGATAACTGCATTATGTGTAAACAAGCTAAGTCTAAGTTAAAACCATATGGTTTGTATATGCCTCTACCCATGCTTAGTTCATCATGGATTGATATTTCCATGGATTTTGTTCTTGGTTTACCTAGGACTAGGCATGGACATGATTCAATATATATTATTGTAGATAGGTTTTCTAAAATGGCTCACTTTATAGCATGTAGAAAAATTAATAATGCACAACATGTTACGGATTTATTCTTTAAAGAGATTGTTCATTTGCATGGCATGCCTAGAATAATTATGAGTGACAGAGATGCTAATTTTTTAAGCTACTTTTGGAAGATTTTAAGGGGTAAGTTAGGCACTAAACTTTTATTTTCTATAACATGTCGACCATAAATTGATAGGCAAACTGAGGTAGTCAATAGAACTTTATCTCAATTACTAAAAACCATGGTTAGGCATAACTTGAAATCATAGGAAGATTGCTTGCCAAATATTGAATTTTCTTATAATCGTAATCTGCATTCTTCTACCAATTTTTGTCCTTTTGAGATTGTTTATGATTTTATTCTATTGAGTCTTTTAGAATTGATTGCTTTTCCTTTGAGTGAACAAGTAAATCTAGATGGAAAGAAGAAGGCAGAATTTGTGAAGTCCTTACAAAAGTGCGAGCAAATCTTGAAAGAAAGAATGAGCAATATGCTAAACATACAAACAAAGGGCATGTAAAAGTTTTATTTGAACTAGGTGATTGGGTTTGGGTAGATTTGCGCAAATAAAAATTTCCCACTCAAAGGAAATCTAAGTTGATGCCACGTGGTAATGGACCCTTCCAAGTGTTAGAGTGCATTAATGATAATACTTACAAGATTGACTTGCTTGGTGAGTATGGTGTAAGTGCTACTTTTAATGATTCTAATTTATCTCCTTTTGAATTGGAAGTAGATGATGATTCGAGGATGAATAATCTTTTAATAGTTAAGTATCATGCTTTAATTTAATAAACAAAAGGTTTAGCTCCATCAATATAACCTATCCTTGATGATCCTTGGGCTAATATTCAAAGTTGGATGCATGTTCTACCTCTATTATAGGTAGGGTTCGTATCAAATTCACCAACACCCTTCCATCCTCATCGTTCAAAAAGGTTAAGATGAGTCTTCTTCTTCTTCTTCTTCTTCATTTCTTGTTCATTTTTTTTTCTTCATAGATCTATCTTTGAATCTGTTCATTTATTGCTTTTGAATCTATTAATTTCTTGTTTGTTTTTGTCTTCTTCTTTTTTCATTTCTTATTGAATGGTGTTGTTGGGTTTAGCTCCATAATCAACACAAGTTTATTAATTTTGAAGGTGAGATCAAGACTTAAAGTGACGTCGATTTAGTTTTAGTTAAGTTGGATCGCTATATGAAGGATAATGAGATTTTAATTAAAAGTCACATTCTTCAAGATGGGGCATTCCAGTTGTTTCTAATGGTGGTGCTGGTGGCCCTTCAAAGAGAGAAGTTGTTCGAGTTGAGTTAAGGAAGTTGATAACTCGATTACCAATTTGTACCTTTAAGTTAAAGAACTCGACTATGGACTCATTGCTCTTGTTGCTTTTGGAAGATGATAGCAATGTAATGATAGTTGTAGGTTAGGGTATTATTCTTATGCTGGTTTGATTACTCGATTCAAGCTCTTTGGAAATGAAGGAAAAGACAATTGCCTCCTCAGTCAATGCCTTTTCCTTAATCTTTTTGCTTTGTTCTATTACTTTCAATGGATAATTATGTTGTAAGTTAGAACATATACTTGTTTAATGTTGTAATTGCTTTTTGATGGTAGGTATGATTTTGCAAGGGGTGTTGAAATTAGAAATAAGGATATCAAACATCAATACTTGGAAGGGGCATTCACCACTTCAAACTAGATTGTCCATATTTATAAAGTGAAGCCACCTAATAATAGGTGATAAGATCCATCTCAGTCTGTACAATAAAAGAAATTTTGTTCTTAATTAAGATCTTTAGAGTTAGCCTAGAATTGATAATGCTTTTTCTTTGAGATTGTGCTTCAAACATTCAAGGCTCTTAAAATTTACAGATCCCATTTTTGGAAGTTTTTGTAATGCTCCTTCACATCATTAGATGAGAACTGTTTGCAATAGTATTTATGGTTGTATACATCTTAATTCCCTTAATGCTCAATGACCACGGTAACGAAGTAGCTTTTGACAGTT
Source organism: Mallotus nudiflorus (assembly GCA_947683625.1). Classification (NCBI taxonomy): domain Eukaryota; kingdom Viridiplantae; phylum Streptophyta; class Magnoliopsida; order Malpighiales; family Euphorbiaceae; genus Mallotus; species Mallotus nudiflorus. Next base: position 1,957,896 of record CANTUR010000415.1, on the reverse strand, counting down.
TATAAATGTAGACTGGGTTAGGTTATAAAGCTTGTCTTTGATACCTTTAATTGTGTGTTCTGAATTCACCTTTTTCAGTTGCTACTGTTTTACTTGTCCTTATTTGACTCAATAACCTTTATTGCCATGCTTGGTGAGAGTTTTTCATTTTTCTGTACTTGGTTGATAGAAAATAAGCAATTTTTTAAGTTCTAATTGTGTTTGGTTATTGAGAATATGGAGAAGAAATGTGCACGAGATTTTATGTTGATGTGATTTTTAATTTGTTTGAGTTAAATTAAATAAGAAATTAATCTGATTTGAGAAATTTCATATTCAATTAGCTTGATGATTGATCTGTTTTTACATTTATTACTTAGGAATTTTGACCATTTTGTCTATTATTTGAGTAGCACTTTCTTGTGAGATTGTAAAATCTTGTTTTTAGTCTTTTCCTTCAAAACCAAAAAAAAAATATAGATAAAATGAATCTGAAACAAAAAAAATAAACTAGAATGATATAAAAAAAAAAAAGGAATCAGAAATCAAAAATAAATTAAAAGAATATAAAAAAAATTGCAATCAAAAATAAACAAAAAATATATTTAAAGAAAATCAAAATAATAATTCTCTTTCAACTATGAAATATTTGGATATAAAATAAAAATTACATAAATACTATATATATATATATATAATAAAATTTTTGTCTACATACACTCATCCTATGTACCATTTCATTTCGTCTTGGCGAAATAAAATTATACATATATATATATATATATATATATATATATATATATATATATATATATATATATATATATATATATATATATATATATATAATTTTTGAAGTGGTACATAGGATGAGTGTATATTATATATGATGTAGATAAAAATTTTATTATATGTATTTTTGTATAATTGTTTTATTGTTGTGTGTTCAACAGTGACTATTTAAAGCTCGGATATATATAATCGGCTTGAAGCAAACATTTATTAATATTATTATATATAGAATGATCCTAGCAAATTTTCAACGCTTTTTGTAGCAAGATTGTGTGATTTTAAAGATACTTATATATTCTGGTTGCATAAAAATTAGTAAGTTATTATAAATTGCACATATAATGTGGCGAGATTCCATATATATTACCAAACTGAAGCTTCAAATGGATATTAATGCACATATATACATTGGAAAACCACCATTTTTGTGGTGACAGAATTGCACCGATAATTAGTTGGATGGTGAAAAGGCAGCAGGATGAGATTCAACTAGCATTGACCATATAGATCATGCACGTCTTCACATGGGCAAGATTTCACATCCTTGTACAAAATGTATATTCCCCTACCTGATACATTCGGTTATATTTATTACCATAGAATGATATTGATGTTGTAGTGAAGACAATCTCCTAATTGTGCTAATAACATCAATAATATAAGTAAATACTAAAAATAATAAAAATAACAAAAGTAAACATGCAGAAGTATCAATAATCATGGCTATGAGTGTATTGTTAATTAATATTATTAATCTAATATATTAATATTAAGTAAAAATTAATATTAGGCTAATTGATCAAATAATATGGTTTCATTGATTAAATTATAAAGGTTTATTAATTATCAACTATGTGCTCATTACTTTTAATATTGGAGTTCATTATTCTATATAGGTTCATCAATAAAAAAAACTATAAGTTCATTGACCACAACAACAGCTTCATTAACATACACTTCAGGTTTATCAAATAAAAAATGGAACCAAACTAGTTGTACTACCTATTTTTTAAAATACTTTCAGGGCTTCCAATCTTCTCAAACTTCACATGCAAACCTTTAAAACTACAAGTCTTTTGCACCATAAAACACACTTCTCATTTCATCCATGCCCAAAAATCTACCGTCAAAGTTATAATACTCCTCTCTTTTTGTACCTTACTTATGACCACTTCTACAAACCCAAAACCCCTGCTCCATCCATCAACTCTTCCCTGTCCTCCTCTACCCCACCTTGCACCAAAGAAGAAGCTATCCTTCAAGCTAAAACCATGCATTAAACCCCACACACACACACACACACACACACACACACACACACACACACACACATATATATATATATATATATATATATATATATATATATATATATATAAAATCATCGATGTTGTTGTCACTAAGATTAGATCCACTCAACTCCAAGGTCTATGGTTGTTGTTGTCACTAAGATTGGATCTATTCAAATCCATGGTTCTCACATGTTGTGCAGTTGTTGCATTCAAAGATTGCTATCCTTGTGATTTAATAAAATTAAATTGTTATTGTAGTCTTTGAGTGTTTATATATATATGTGTGTGTGTACACGAAGGGAGGGGGGACATGCAAAATTATGAAATAGTTTTCACTTATTATTATATAAAAATTGAATAATTTAGTCATTTACTAATAAAAATAAAATATAATTTTAATTTGATTGAAAATCTATTTTTTATTTTAATTAAGTTAACTTCTATTCTATCTTTAGTAAAAATTAAATTAACTAAATATAATTCTAATTTAATTAAAAGTATTTTTTTCTATTTTAATTAGGATAACTTCTATCTTATCTCTAATAAAAATTCTAATTGAAAGTATATTTTATATTTAAATTAGGTTAACTTCTATTTTATTTCTAATAAAAATTAATTTAATTGAAATATAATTGAAAGTATGTGTTCTATTTTATCTATAAAAAAATTAAATTAAAATAATTAAAATGTAATTCTAATTTAATTGAAAGTATATTTTATATTCTAATTAGGTTAACTTTTATTTTATGTCTAATAAAATGAAATTAATTAACATATAATTCTAATTTAATTGAAATTATGTTTCTTATTTTAGTTATGTTAATTTTTATTTTATCTCTAATAAAATTAAATTAATTAAACTTTTAGTAGTAATTTTGGTTAAAATATATTTTTTCTATTTTAATTAGATCTACTTATATTTTATCTAATATAAATTAAATTAGATAACATAATTTTATAAGTCTTATTATATTAAATTTAATAAGTAAATTATTAAAATTAAAATATTAAATTTTATGAAAATAGGAAAAGTAAATAATTTGTTTTAAAAGTACATATTTTTATAAATTAAAAATTAATAAATAAAAAATATAGCATATGATTTGTTTGAAAGTATATTTTCTATAATAAAAGTAGTAGAATTATCATTTTTAGATTTTTTTTTATAAAATTTAACAAAAAATGATGAAAATTAAATTAATTAATATTTATCAATTAATTATTAGTTGAACTTAAAAAATTACATTAAATTAATTTTTGGGTAAATAAAATTATTAATATTAAAAATATTGAAGAAATAAAGTATCATAACTCAAATAAAAATTTATTAAAATTGTAATCAATTATAAGTTTAATGGGTTCTAATATTTAAATTGTTATATAAAGAAAATATAACTTTTACTATTTTTTATTAAAAAAACTAATGATTTTTTATTATCTTATGATTAATTATAATCATAATATTTTTTTTCTATATGAAATTAGTTCTAGAGTTGAGAAAAATTATTTATAAAAAATCTTGAAGGAATATCATATAATTATTTAAATAAAAGGTTTATAAAAGTTGTAATAAATTATAAATATACTAAGTTAGTATTAAATTGCTAAATAAATAACATTGTTATTATTTTTAAAACCTTATTTAATGATAATAATAATAATAATAATAATAATAATAATAATAATAATAATAATAATAATAATAATAATAATAATAATAATAATAATATGTTTAATTATTTATTTACTATATATCACAAGTCTAATAATTTTTTTTTACGTGTGAAACACGTAATTATTTACTAATATATATAAACGTACAAAAGGGAGAGGGAAGGCAAAATAATGAAACAATATGCACTAATTATTATATAAAAATTGGATAAATTATTTACTAATAAAAGTAAAATTAAATTAATTAAAATGTAATTTTAATTTGATAAAAAATCTATTTCCTATTTTAATTAGGTCAACTTCTATTTTATCTCTAATAAAAATTAAATTAACTAAAATATAATTCTAATTTAATTAAAAGTATGTATCCTATTTTATTTAGGTTAATTTCTATTTTATCTCTAATCAAAATTTTAATTTAATTGAAAGTATATTTTCTATTATAATTAGATTAACTTATATTTTATCTCAAATAAAAATTAATTTAATTAAAACATAATTCTAATATAATTGAAAGTATGTAACCTATTTTAATTAGGTTAACTTTTATTTTATCTCTAACAAAATTAAATTAATTAAAATATAATTCTAATTTAATTAAAAGTATATTTCTTATTCTAATTAGGTTAACTTCTATTTTATCTCTAATAAAAATAAAGTGAATTAACATATAATTCTAAATTAATTGAAAGTATGTTTCCTATTTTAAATATGTTAATCTCTATTTATCTCAAATAAAATTAAATTAATTAAAATTTTAGTGATAATTTGGATAAAAATATATATTTTTCTATTTTGATTAGGTCTACTTATAATTTATCTAATATAAATCAAAATAGATAACATAATTTTATAAGTCTTATTATATTAAATTAAAGAGTAAATAATTAAAATCAAAATTAATACATTTTATGAAAATAGGAAAAGTATATAATTTTTTAAAAAGTAGATAATTTTATAAATTAAAAATTAATAAATGAAATATAGAGCATATTGTTTGTTTGAAAGTATATTTTCTATAAGAAAAATAGTATAATTATAATTTCCATATACTTTTATAAAATTTAACAAAAAAGTTAAAATTAAATTAATTAATATTTATAATTTTTTATTTTTTTGTATAAATAAAAGTATTAATATGTAAAATAATGAAGAAATAAAGTGTCATAACTCAAATAAAAAAATTTACTAAAATTGTAATAGATTATAAGTTTAATAGGGTTGTAATATTTAAATTGTTATATAAAGAAAATGTAACTTTTATTATTTTTAAAATTTTTATTAAAAATAACTAATGATTTTTATTATCTTATGATTAATTATAAATATAATTTTTTTTATATGAAATCAGTTTTAGAGTTGAGGAAAATTAATTATAAGAAATATTGAAGTAATATCATATAATTATTTAAATAAAATATTTATAAAAATTGTAATGAAATATAGTTTTTTTAAGTTAATATTAAATTGGTATATAAATAAATAACATTATTATAATTTTTAAAACCTTTATTTAATAATAATAATAATAATAATAATAATAATAATAATGCTTAATTGTTTATTTATTATATATCACGAGTCAAATAAAATTTGTATATATATATATATATATATATATATATAATCACTGTTGTTGTTGTCACTAAGATTAGATCTACTCAACTCCATAGTTGTTATTGTCAGTAAGATTATATCTATTTAACTTCATGGTTGATATTGTCACTAAGATTAGATCCACTCAAATCCATGGTTCTCACATGTTGTGCAGTTGTTGCATTCAAAGATTGTCATCCTTATGATTTAATAAAAGTAAATATTTATAAAAATTGTAATGAAATATAGTTGTTTTAAGTTAATATTAAATTGGTATATAAATAAATAATATTATTATTATTTTTAAAACTTTTATTTAATAATAATAATAATAATAATAATAATAATAATAATAATAATAATAATAATAATGCTTAATTGTTTATTTATTATATATCACGAGTCAAATAAAATTTTTGTTCACATGTTTCACACGTAGTTGTTTACTAGCATGCATGTATGTATATATATATATATATATATATATATATATATATATATATATATATATATATATATTGTTGTCATTAAGATTAGATCTACTCAACTCTATAGTTGTGATTGTCAATAAGATTATATCTATTTAACTTCATGGTTGATATTATCACTAAGATTAGATCCACTCAAATCCATGGTTCTCACATGTTATGTAGTTGTTGCATTCAAAGATTGTCATCCTTGTGATTTAATAAAAGTAAATTGTTATTGTAGTCTTGTGGGCAAAACAGTGTTTACTACTTAAGCTGGAAGAAGAAAAAGAAGACGAAAGATATATGATTGTTTTATCATTTAGCCAACACAAAATAAACACATTTTTTTCACACATATGATGGACCTTTGGTCCATATCACAATATGGATTGTGTTCCATAGTATAACAATTGTAACTTGTAGACTTAAACCCATTTTTAAAATTAAAATAAGTAGACATTGGCTCATTAATATAAAATTGATAGGAATTAGGCCCATTAGCTTTTAGGCTCATTTATAAGTTAAAACATGTAGATTTGACTCATCTAATTAAAATCAATGTAAAGTAAACTAACTTTAGTGATTTATGTGCTTTCTTATGGATGCATTTTACATGCTTGTCATGAATGATCAATGTGCTTTTTATATCCTTAAGTGAGTTTAACATGAAAATTGCATGTAAATAAGGAATAAAATAGTAATTAATAAGCTAAATCTAAAAGAACATAAGATTAAAAGAAGTTGTATTCCTTATCTAGAATTCTCTCAATGCTATGCTAACTCCCTTTTAGGGAATTAAGTTACCACCACTCAAAGTTGTCCTAATTATGTCACAACCCAAACCTAAGGATCATGATTGGTGCTAGGGAATGAGAATTCTCATAATTTCGAAACCAATAGCAAGCCTTAAACATAAAATCCACAACAAGTATACCATAAACATGCCTCATAATTAAAATTTTTTAAAACATAAAGAAATCTCCATATCATATCATAATAAAATATGTTCATAAAAATATTCAAATACACAGCTATTAGCAACATCAACATAACTTACTACCACAAGTAAATACTACTATTGTAGCGTCTAATAAATACAATAAGTGATAGTTCAAAATTTACATAAGTTAGCCAGTGAGGAAAGGGTCCGGCAAAGAGAACTATTATGAGAGGTCTAATGAAAAGGATCCTGAGAAATAATTGAGGGGGTCAGACCTTACTAAGTGAATCGTTATTATATATATGTATGCAATCTAATAACATAGACATTCAAGCATCAGTATAATAATATTTATTTATTTTTATTTATTTATTTTATACATGCATTTTATATAGATGCTTAAAATCACATTTTACGATAAACAAATAAATGCAAAAAGATTTTGGGTGGAGAATCGGAGCAAAATCTTAAAAATTTCCGCAACCTCATAAGCCAACAGACTCACTTAAATCCAAAAATATTTCCCTTCTCAAATTTGATAGTGGACTAGGCTGAGACATTCAGTCAACCAAGCTCCCGCAGACACACCACTCTCTATTAACAATCTTAATAATTAAATCTTTATCATAACTCAAATTAATCAATATATCATAACCTAACATCTAGCGTACTTATAATAACCCTTGTTTTTAAATTATTTTATTTTAAAATAAGATATGCAGTGTTAATAAATTTTGAAGATTTTATTGATTTATTTTCATAATTTGTGATTAATTACTATTATTTTATATTTAATTAAATTTTCTATGTAAAAATATTATTTTTGGTCATTTAAATTGCATGGTTATTTTAACATTATTATTTTTATTATTGTTTTATTAAATTTCACTATTTATTTTGTTAATAAATTATTTTATTAATTGGATTGTTATTTTATGTATTATATATATATATATATATATATATATATATATATATATAACTTGGGTTTGTGTATTTGTGCATGTGTGTAATTTGCATGTGTGTGTGTGTTTATTATTATTATTATTATTATTATTATTATTATTATTATTATTATTATTATTATTATTATTATATATATATATATATATATATATATATATATATATATATATATATACACACACACACACATGCATACAAAATAAACACATACATACACACCCATATATTAAAACAAACAAACACATATATATAAACAACTTACACAAAAACATAAACATATGCATACATTCATGAAACAACATTTTTTTTCTTCTCTTTACTACACTTCTTCATCTTCACTGTGCATCACCATTCACCTCACCGAAGCACCACCAACCACCACCACTTGTCATCATCAACCCCTCTCTTCTTCTTCTCCTTCCTCTTTGTCACCTATCTGAGCATCAAAAGTCGTTAGAAACCACCAGAGATAGAGACTACACCGAAAGGCTCCATGAACGTCGATACCATTTTCGGTTACCATAGCTCACACTCTTGAGTTTGCTGGAATCCTTGAGCTGTGTAGAAACCATTTCCAAGCTTGGTTCAAGCTCAAATTCGTCCATTTGTAAGTTTTGTTTAGATTTTAGTTTATGTCCATTTTCGTTTTTTATTTTTTATAAGCTTGATCTTGATGATTTAGACAATCTTCCTTCACAAAAGTGATTCCTAGAAGCTTTATCTACCTCTACATTTTTTTTTGAATTTTTGGAATTTATTTTAATTTTTGTGAATTTTTGAATATTTTATTATTATTTAATTAATTTTTGTAAATTAATTTATTTAATTATAAAATTTGTTGATTTAGTGTTTTTATGGGTTATTATTTATTTTAGTGTTGAGAAATTAATTTTTGGGAATTTTATATAATTTTTATGAATATTTTTAGTTATGTAAATATTGGATAATTGAGTTAAGTGTGTATTTTGGTTGAAATTTGAGTTTACTTGTATGTTTTAGTTGATATTAGAATATTATTTGATGATAAAATATTTTTTATGAATTTATATAATTTTTATGGAATTTTATATACTTTATGTGTATTTTGAATTATTAGGTTAAATAAGTATTTTTGTTGAAATTATTGGTTAAATATGTGTTTTAGTTGATATTAGTATATTATATATTGATTGAATAATTTTAATGATTTTATATAATTTTTGAGGAAATTATTCAGTATATTGGATATTTTTTATTATAGAGTTAAATATGTAATTTTGTTAAGATTATAGTTAAACATTATGTTTTAGTTGGTTTTATAATTATTTAAGGTATTAAAATGATTTTTTACATATTATTTACTATTTTTAACTAATTAATACTAATTTTAAAAAATTATTTTCAAATATATATTATTTATTATTTGGGTGATAAAAAAATGGGTTTTAAACTAATTTTATTATATAATTAAACTATTTAAGCAATTAAATGTGAATTTTATTATGTTATGTTGAATAATTGTAAAAATTAAATTTTTATTAATATTATATAATATTTGAGGTTTTATTAGTTAATTGTGATAATTTTAGAATATTATGTAAATAATAAGTGTATTTATTATTTTAGGCTAATTGTGTATTTTATTATTTTTGTGATGTTAAATTGTGATTTTAAATATTATTTGCCATTTATGTTAATTCAATTGTAAAATAGGGATTTTATTCCATTTATGAATTTTATTATCAAATATTATTTAAATTAGACTTTTATGTTTTAGTTGGAAAATAAAGGTTTTTAAATATTTTTATGGGTTTTTGATGATTTTATTATTTTACTGTTTAATATTGTTGGGTTGTGAATTGTAAACTTCGGTTGAGGATTTGTGGAGTTTGGGGTCCTAACCCGAGGTGTTGTGTTTTGCGATTTTAGAAGTGTATTTTTTGTGCAGGATCGGCCATACTTTTGTAGGGAGATGTTCGTTTTACAAAGGAGACTCTGCCGAAATTTTGGTAAATTTCTCATAAAATGTGACAACCGGTCTGAGTTTAGTTTTGAAATTTTTGATTGAGTCTTTCTATAGTAATCCTAGAAGCGTAGAATTAGAAGTTTATTCTGATGATTGTAATTATTATATTTTTCTAGCTACATCGAGACCGAGGCCTAACGGACCAGGCTCGCCGAGTCTGTCTCGTGGAGAGCGAATCAGCGAGTTATTATACTGTATATATATGTATTGCATATAGGATGAATGACTTAAGATTTTTTTATTTTCATTATATGTTTTTAAAAGTAATTTAATTTATAATATGATTTGGTATATTTTTGATATATTTTTAGTATATCTTGATATATATGTTTACATATTTTCAATATACATTTACTATATCTTGGTATTTTTAGGGTCTATTTTTTATATATGCATGTTAGATAATTAGGTTTATTTTTTATATATTTTTGGATATATGTCAAACTTAATGCATGTTTTAGTATATATACATGTTTTAAATGTATATTTATTCATAATTGTTTTATTAAATGATTTGTGTACTTAGGGTATATTTTTAGTATATTTTAGGTATATTTCTAAGTAAATGCATGTTATATTATTGATTTATACTTAAATTGTTTTTAAGTATATCATTGGTTTATCTTTGGTATATTTCATGTTTTATTTGACATATATATACCTGAAATGTACTTGGTTTATTTTAGTATATTTCTGGTATATATATAGTTTATTTTACTATTATGAATGTCATTCTACATTATTTATGTTTCAAATGTATGAATTATTTTAAATGAAAGATATCAATAGAACGTGCTACCTAGTGGGCAGCACTAGGACCGTGTACGTACTGATGCGATAGATTTAGGTTTGAGTGGGGGATTACTTGTGGTAACTATGATATAATTGAGATGATTTGATTGAGATGTAATGTGATTGATGGTGTGATTACTGGAGCTCGATTGACCAAGTGTCTCGAGGCCAGTCTACTGTCCAAAATGGAATAAGTGATCTATTTGGAATTAAGTGAGCCTGTATGACTAGAGTGATGATATGGTTGATTGAGGTTGCGATTAATAGGGTTCTATTTGATCCTTCATGTATTAAAATAAATATTTTCTGCATTTATTATATTTATAAAAGTAGAATTTGACATTTGTGTGTAATGCGTGTATGTGTGTGTGTGTGTGTGTGTGTGTGTGTGTGTGTGTGTATATATATATATATAGGTGCCTGATTATTATGGTTTAGATTGCATGTATATGTAGTATAATAATTCACTCAGTGAGGTTGACCCCCCTCAATTATTTTTTTTCAGGAGATCTTATATCGTCAAACCTTAGTAATAGAGCTCTTCGCCGATGTTCTTCCATCCCGGCTATTTTATGTAAATGTATATTTTGAACCCTGATTTGTATTCTAAAAATTGCAGTAGTAGTGTTATTGTATCAGAAGACTATTATTTGGTTTTGATACTTTGTACTCAGAGAGTTGTATTTGAGTATTGTATGAACATCAATTTATTTATAAAAGGATATTGAGTATTTATTTTTATATATTGACTTAAAAATTTTAATTCAGACGTACTTTTTATTTATTTATTGCATGTTTTATTTTTCTAAGGCCTGCTACGGGTTTCGGAATCGAAAGAATTCTCGTTCCCTAGTGCCGGTCACGACCCTACAGTACTGTTACGCAACAGTTCTAATGTGGCCCATTAGATGACACATTCTACGGCTATCATCCAATACATCATTTCATAATAAAATAATAAAATTCATATTAAAATATGATAGCATCCATTAATAACAATTAATATTGATATTTATATATGAAAACATCTATACTTGCAATAACAATAATAAATAACATTTAATATAATATAGCATAATAAAATTCATATTTATTCAAAATATGGATGCCAATAATATTTTATACATGCAACTCATATGTATAATAATAACTCACAAGTGGAATGCGCTTCTCTATGATGACTCGACTGACCCTATTCTGTAGGTCTTGGTCTCAATGCAGCTATAGAAAAATAATAATAAATTAATTAGGATAAAAATCCTAATCTTAGATGTTCTAAATTTTTAGAGAAAACTCAACTCTAAAAGCACTCAAAACTTAACATATACCCGATGTCACATTTTACGAGAAATCTACAAAAAATTCGGTATATGCTCCTTAGTAAAATAGACCTCCCTCTATTAAAAGTAGAGTTAATCCTATACAAAAACACACTTCAAAATATTTCAAGGCTCAACATCTCGGGTTTGGCCTCCGAACTAGATTTCATGCCCAAATGAGAACCAACATCATAAAATATATAAAAATAATATAATTTTCTCAAATTACCAAAATATATCATAAAAATGTTAAAGAAATTATTTTCCAAATAAATAACAAAATTCTAGTTTATAAATAATATTTTGTTAATAAAATCCGTTAATGGAATAAAATTCCATTTTACAATTAAATTAGCATAAATTGTAAATAATTATTAAAATCACTCAATTATATAATAAAAATAATAAAATGCTCATTTAAGTTTGGAAATTAATAAATAAACGTATTTTTTCATATATTTTCCCAAAATTACTACTATTAACTAAAAATTGAAAAATAATTATAAAAATTATTTTTCATACTTTTATTGATAAAAAATAGTCTAAAACATAACAATTAACAACAATTTTAATTAAAATTAAATAATTTGTTAATTTCTAACAATTTCTCAAAAATACATATTTATACATAACCTTTGAAAATTTATATTTCAAATTCTACAAAAAATCTCACAAAACTTTCTTCATAAAATTTACTCTATATAATTAATAGAATTTATTAAAAATAAAATATTTTCCTGAGCTAGGAACAGTAACTGAGCTCGAAAAATTCAAAAAAATCATGAAAATAAATAAAAATCACCATTAGCTAGATCATAACCTCAATTGCATTTAATCTCAAAGCAACTATATCTAATTAATTCAAATTCAAACTCAATTTAACAAAATTAACTAAAAATAACCCAAAATTAATTGTTCAAAATCGAAGTTGTTATAAGCTCAGAATGACAAAATTAATTGAGGGGAAAAAATGCCGAGGAGGAGGACGTTCAAATGAGACTGGTGGAGTCGTCTGAGGTGGCTAGAAACATCGTAGGCAATCTCCAAGGCAAACTAGCATCAAACAGGAAAGAAGAGGAAGGAGAGGAGGAGGTGTTATCGGTGGCTGGAGGTGCTAGGTGGCTTGGTGACATCGGCATGTGGCAGTTTGATGAGATGGTGGTGGCTATTGCAGGTGGTGAGGCTGTCGGGTGGGACGGAGAAGGAAGGCGAAGAGGAAGGAAAAGAAAAAGAATGGGAGGGGGAAGGAAAAAGAAAAAAATTATTTTTAACTAGTTTTTTTTAAATAATTGTACAAAGTACAAAAGGTACATATAAAATATTCTAATAATTTAAAAATACAAAATATTAAATCTCACCCAAATACTTATACCCACACATACATAAATAATTATAAAAATGTATAAAAATATTTCATTCAATACTAATTAGATAAAATAATAATTAAAACTCAATAATTCCCCTTTAAAATTAATAAATAAAAATATGGGTCATAACAATCTTTCCCTCTTACAATAATTCGTCCTTGAATTTTAATAACTAAAAAAAATACAAGGTTTCACTAGTGAAAAAGATAGGGATATGTCACCCGCATCTCTGCCTCAGTCTCCCACAAGTGCTCTTCTACATTGTTCCTCCTCCACAAGACTTTAACTATCAAAATCTACTTAGAACGCAATTGTCAAGCTTGATAGTCAACAATGGCCACTGGTTCTTCGTCGTATGTCAAATCTTCATTCACTTCCATACTCTGGAGTTGTAAAACGTGCAATGGATCCAAAATATACTTCATGAGCATCAAGACATGAAACACTATATGCACCTGAGACAAATTCAAAGGCAAAGCTAATCGATATGTAACCATGCTAACTCTCTCTAAAATCTTAAAAGGTCCTATGTATCTCAGTGCACACTTTTCCTTCTTACCAAATCTCATAACACCCTTCATTGGTGATAACTTTAAAAATACATAGTCTCCAATTTAAAATTCCATATCCTTGCACTTCGGGTATGCATAACTCTTATGTCTACTAGCTACTGTTTCCAATCTCCTTCTAATCAAAATGACCTTCTTGGACATGTCTTGGATAATTTTCGGTCTTGTTAGCTCTCATTCTCTAACTTCATTCCAATATAGAGGAGATATACACTTCCTTCCATACAAAGCTTTATATAGTGCCATCTCAATACTGCTATGGTAACTATTATTATAAGCAAACTCTACCAATGGCAGATGATCATCCCAACTACCCTAAAGATCCATTACACACATTCTCAACATATCATTAAGTGTTTGGATCATTCTATCAGACTAACTATCTGTCTGAGGATGAAAAGCAGTACTGAAATCAAGCCTGGTACCCATCGCTTCTTGTAACTTCTATGAAATTGAGAGGTAAACATCGAACCTTTATCAGAAATAATGGAAACAGGCATCCTATGAAAGGCACACAATATTCTTAATGTACAGCCTAGCCAACTTGACCACTGAGAAAGTAGCTTTAACTGATAGAAAGTGAGCTGACTTAGTTAACCTGTCCACTATGACCTAAATGTAGTCATATCCATCCTTTGAATAAGGTAACCCTATCATAACATCCATAGTGACTCTCTCCCATTTCTACTTAGGAATTGATTGAACCTTCCCAAAAGGCTTGTGATGCTCTACTTTCACTTGTTGATAGGTCAAGCACGTTGAAACAAATTTAGCTACATCCTTTTTCATTATATCTCACTAATAAAGATCCTTCATGTTATAGTACATCTTAGTAGAACCAGGATGTACACTATATGCTATAAAATGAGCTTCTTCTAATATCTCTTTTTTCAAATTATCCATATTAGGAACGCATAATCTACTACTGATCCATAGCACACCTTCATCATCGAGATTAAAATCAGTGAACTTCCCTTTATGAACTTTCTCTATAAGCTCAACTAAATTAGGATCTCAGCTCTGAGCTGCTTTGATCCTATCCCTCAATATTGATCTAACTCTGAAATGAGCTAACAATCCTCTAGTCCTAATTATTTTCATTATCAACCCTTGATCCACTAGCTTGTGTATCTCTCCTCTCCATAATGATATGAGCAAGACTACTTAAAGACTTCCTACTCAAGGCATCTGCTACCACATTAGCCTTGCCTATATAGTATAAGATATCATAGTCATAATCCTTTAAAAATTCTAGCTATCTTCTCTATCTGAGATTAAAATCTCTTTACTAAAAGATATACTTCAAACTCTTATGGTTAGTGTAGATTTCACATGTTACCCCCAATAGATAATGCCTCTAAATCTTAAGAGCAAAGATTATAGTGGGCATCTCTAGGTCATGAGTAGGATGCTTCTGCTCGTGCTTCTTTAATTTTCTGGAAGCATAAGCCACTACCCTTCCATTCTGCATCAACACACAACCTAGGCCAACCTAGAAGTATCACAGTACACAGTGAACTTGTCTACTCCATTGGGCAAAGTTAACACTGGAGTTGTAGTTAACTTCTCCTTTAACAGTTATAAGTTATTCTCACATGCGTCTAACCATATAAACTTCACATTCTTCTAAGTTAGACAGGTCATACGTGCTATAATCCTTGAAAATTTTTTAGATAAACTTCCTATAATACCCTACCAATCCCAAGAAACTCTAAATCTCAATGATTGTTATTGATCTAGGCCACTTATAAACTACTTCAATCTTCTATGGATCAACTTGTATGTCATCCTTAGACACTACATGCCCAAGGAATGCTACACTTTCCAGTAAAAAATGACACTTGAAGAACTTAGCATAAAGCTATTGTTCTTTTAATATCTGTAGCACTGTTCTCAAGTGATATACATTCTCTTCCATACTCTTCAAATACACCAGTATATTATCAATGAAAACAATTATGAACTGATCCAAGAATGGTCTGAACACCCTATTCATTAGATCCATAAAGACTGCTAGTGCATTGGTTAATCAAAAGGACATCACTATAAACTCATAGTGGCTCTATCTAGTATGAAATGTTATTTTAGGAACATTGGCTTCATTGATCCATAACTAATGATAGCTCGACCTCAAGTCAATCTTAAAAAAGAACTATGCACCCTGAAGCTGATTGAATAAATCATCTATCCTTAAAAGAGGATACTTGTTCTTAATAGTCACATTATTCAATTCTCTATAATTAAAGCATAGTTTTAGAGTACCATTCTTCTTCTTCACAAATAGGATTGGTGCACTCCAAAGAGAAGTATTGGGTTTTATAAAACCCGTGTCCAATAACTCTTGTAACTACTCTTTTAACTGTGTAGGAGCCATCCTATAAGGTGACACAGAGATAGGAGTTGTGCCTAGAACTACATTAATGTAGAAATCAATCTCCCTATGAGGTGGTAAACTTAGTAATTCATCAGAGAAGACATCTAGAAACTCACATACTATATGAACATCTGAGATGGATGTTGGTTCTAATGTAGTATCCCTGACCAATGCCAAGTATCTTTGACACCCTTTTCTCAGCATCTTCCTTGCTATAATAGCAGAAATACGATTCTAAGGTGCATAACTCTTATCACCCATAAACTTGAATTCCTCTTCACCTAGAATTTTAAAAATCACCTCCTTGCTATAACAATCCACAACAGCATGATGCTGAGACAACCAGTCCATACCCATGATTACATCGAAGTCTTTTACATCCAATAACACTAAGTCTACAGGTAGCTCTCACCCTTTTACTAACACAAGACACCTACAAAGAATCACATCAGTGTCTAACGAATCCCTTAGAGGCATGGCAACTGATAGAGGAATTACCATCCTTGCAGCTTGCTAACCTAATTTCAAAGTAAAAATAGGGGACACAAAAGAATGGGTAGCAACCAGATCAATCAAAACCCTAGCATCAATAAAATATATTGGGAGTGTACTTGCTACCACTGCATTGGATGCCTGAGCATCTGGCTGCGTGAGAGTGATGACTTTAGCTTGGCCTTTGCCTCCTTGCTTGTTGGTAGAAGACCATCCAAATCCTTTAGCGCTGCCCTTACCCATTCTACCTGACCCCTGTTGGGCTACAAACTAAGAAGTGCTCGGGTATTAAAATGGCAATTGTTAAAACTAAGTTAGAGCTACACTATCTAAAGATGATTAGGGAAACTGTTGCTGAAAACCAAAATAAAGACATGATTTGGCAAAATGTCCCATCTGTCCACATAAAAAAATGCCCATGGAGCTATATAACACTATCCTTAATGGACTCTCCCATATGTCTGGCAGACACTAGTTGTAGATCTTGTACTACTGTATCTAAAACTCTACTCGCTACTACTACTGGTAGCACCTGAACTGAATCTAATAAGTTTGCAGTCCCTACTATAACCATGTCTGTTGCTCTTGTGGACTCTCTACTGAGGTCTCTAGCCCTGCTACATAGATGCTCTGGGCTGACTACTGAAGCCAATTTGAAATATTGAATATGAAGTATCTTGATATCCTTATACTTTGGTACCTCCCATATGGTAGAAATCAGGCATAACTCCTTGCCTGATGAGCCTAAACTCAATCTCTTTAGCTAGCTCAGTCACTAGCTCGAGAGTCAAGCCAGGAGTAAGCATCTTAGCAAATGTATAACCCAATCCAGTAATATATGTGGCAATGATAAAATACTATTCCTTCATTATATCTTCAATATATTTGGACAACTAAAGAAACTCTCTCGTGTACTTCTTTACTGACTTGTTGCCTCTGGAAATATTCATCAATCAGAGTCTGTAACTCATCTGCCTCAACTCTAGGCATAATTGTCTCATGAACCACTCTCTACACTGAGCCTATATTGACGTGTAGTTATGTGAGGTTGAATCACTTGAATAAACCAGTCCAATGCTAGCCCCTTAATTGATAGCTCAACAATCAAAATCCTTTAATACTCAGTGTAAGCAGTCAGAGTCCTCAACTCAATCATGTGAAGAAAATCAAATGAGTCTGAAGTCCTATCAAAGGAAATTCTGCCGACTTTGGCATAGAACAAAGCTGCCTCTAGGTCTAACATACCTTGAACTCCTTGTTGATATAGAGGTTGTATAGGTGGCAAAGCCTGGGGTATAGCTATTGTACCTTGCTAAACTCCTAGTGCAAAAACAACTTCCTTAAAATCCTAGCCTGCATGTTCTTCATCCTATAGCTTTCACTGTCTATAGTGTCCTATCACTTCTTTAGGTCTACCTTTACCCCTACACCTAATTAGCAGCTCAGGGGGTAGAATCTTATCCTAGTAGGACTCCTCATCCTCGGCCTCATCGACCGATGGAGTGAGTCACTCTCTCCTCCTCATACTGAAAAGAATATAAACAACGCAATTCAGTTAAAAATAGACATCCTAATGGTTACACGAAATTCTAAAGCAAGGAAGACTTTCAAAGACATAATCGAACCTAATTGCAATAGTAGTTTCAAAAAAACTCAAACTTTAGCAACCTAGATCCAACCATACTAAACTTAGGCTCTAATACCAACTTTGTCACAACCTAAACCTGGGGATCATGACCGGTGCTAGGGAATGAGAGTTCTCATGAATCCAGAACCCATAGCAAGCCTCAAACACAAAATCCACAACAAATATAACCATAAACATGCCTCAAAATTAAAAATTTTTAAAACATAAAGAAATCTCCATATCATATCATAATAAAATATGTTCATACA
Source organism: Mallotus nudiflorus (assembly GCA_947683625.1). Taxonomy (NCBI): domain Eukaryota; kingdom Viridiplantae; phylum Streptophyta; class Magnoliopsida; order Malpighiales; family Euphorbiaceae; genus Mallotus; species Mallotus nudiflorus. Next base: position 1,939,373 of record CANTUR010000415.1, on the reverse strand, counting down.
AATATTCATATACACAGCTACTAGCAACCTCAACATAACTTACTACCACAAGTAAATACTACTACTGTAGCGTCTAATAAATACAAGGAGTGATAGTTCAAAATTTACATAAGTCAGCCAGTGAGGAAAGGGTTCGACAAAGAAGACTATACTATAAAAGGTATAATGAAAAGGATTTTGAAAAATAATTGAGAGGGGTCATACTTTTATTAATAAAAAATAGTCTAAAACAAAATAATTAATAATAATTTTAATTAAAATTAAATAATTTATTAATTTCCAATAATTTCTCAAAAATACATATTTATACATAACCTTTAAAAATTCATATTTCAAATTCTACAAAGAATCTCATAAAACTTTCTTCATAAAGTTTACTCTACATAATTAATAGAATTTATTAAAAATAAAATATTTTTCCGAGCTTGCAACAGTAGCATGAACAGTAACTGAGCCCGAAAAATTCAAAAAAATTAATATTAGCTAGATCACAACCTCAATTGCATTTTATCTCAGAACAATTATATCTAATTAATTCAAATTCAAACTCAATTTAACAAAAATAGCTAAAAATAACCCAAAATCAATTACTCAAATTCAAAGTTGTTACAAGTTCGAATCGACTCATTGATTGAGGGGAAAAAATACCCAGGAGGAGGACATTCAAAAGAGACTAATGGCGTCATCTGAGGTGGCTGAAAATGTCATCGGCAATCTCCAAAGCAAACCAGCACCGAAGAGGAAAGAAGAGGAAGGAGAGGAGGAGGTGTCGCTGGTAGCTAGAGGTGCTGGCGGTGTTAAGTGGCTCGACAATGTCAACAAGTGGCGATCCGATGCGGTGGAGGTGGCAGTGGTAGGTGGTGAGGCTGTCGGGTGGGAGGGAGAAGGAAGGAGAAGAGGAAGGAAAAGAAAAAGAAAGGGAAGGGGAAGGAAAAAGAAAAGAAAATAATTTTTAACTAATTTTTTTAAAATAATTGTACAAAGTACAAATGGTACATATAAAATATTTTACTAATTTAAAACTACAAAATATTAAATCTCACCCAAATACTTATACCCACACATACATAAATAATTATCAAAATGTATTAAATCCATTTAACACTAATTAAATAAATAATAATTAAAACTTAATAATTCCCCTTTTAAATTAATAAATAAAAATACAGGTCATAACAAGTTATTATCTTGAGTGGCAACTCCTCCTCTCCATGTTCTATTTTTGTGATAGTGGTTGTGTGTTTCCTAAAGTCCTAAATTTAAATAGTGTTATAGTTGCAAAAAATTTGGGCACATGCTAAACTCGACATCTACAGTCATATTATTTATATTAAAATAAATATTTATATTTAATAATATTTATTTTATAAATATTTAATAATATTATTTATAAATAAATAATTATATTTATTCTATATTTATATTAAAAATAAAATCATTTTTATTGAAAATTAATAACAATATTTATATTAAATATTATTATTATTTTTAAAAATTATATTAAAAAATCTATATTTATATTAAAAATATTAATATTTTTTAATCAAAATAATTATCATAGATTCAATAAAAGCCATATTAAAAAAACTCTTCAATAATTTAGTATTTAGCATGTAAAAATCTATTTTAAAAAATTTTACAGATTCAAATATCAAAAGAAACAAGATCAAGTGACAATATTACTAACAATCATGTTTAAAGAAATAAAAAAAATAAATATATTACCTTTAGCAGTGATGTATTCAGAGGTTGCTCTGACTCGAGTAAAGTAAAAGTTGATTTTGTTTTCATAAAAAAATCAACCAAGGTTAAATCTATACTTTTAGGCTTCCACCAAAAAAATCTCTAGATGAGATCAATTCAAAAAACTTTGGAGATCTAACCATCGATTCCATTCACCAATATATCATGTAAAAATCAAACGAAAAAACACTAAAACTTATCAACATCTAACGAAAAAGTCACAAAAATTAAATATGCAACTACAAAATCCTATAGATTTAACAAGAACTTTAACGGATCTAGTTAATTTGCCTAAAAAGAACTTTGCATGTTGATTTCCTTAATGTTAATATTAAGTATTGAACATTAACAATAATAAAAACAACAACAAAGCAATAAGTGTACTAGTTTTTATATAATAAACACCGAGTCAGAAATATCGAAGGAAATATAATATGGAGTATAAGTCTTTGAGAGTAAGAGACTAAAGAGAAGAGAAAGCGAGTTATAAAAGAATACAAACATCAAAAGGGTTGAGAAGAGAGTAAAGGAAGAGGCAAAGTTATACTGAAATCAATAGAAGAACGACCATGTGATGAAACTTTAGGTTTTAAGGTTAGAGAAGAGAGTTAGATTTTAGGGTTAGAGAAGAGAGAAGTCTGGAAGGCTTAAGAGAGAAAGAGGGAGGCGGCTAGAAAATAAGAAGCAGGAAATGAATATAAGGTATATATAAGTTATGTATTTTTAGGGTTAAGGTCTTTTAAAAATGACGTCATTTTAGTGTATATTAATAGAATTTCAATTTTTCGATCAGTTTGGTTAATTAATCTTCTCAACTAAACTAAAAACCTGATACGAACGTGGTTAACTTATATCAAACCTGTATTTAATCTTGATAATCTTGCCAAGGATTGTTCATAAATCAAGCAAAAGAAAACTCTAATTCCTAACAAGACCCTTAAATAACCTGTACTTAAGAACTTTAATTATAAAGAATTAAAGGTTGTTTAATATAAACCTAAGATTAATAAAGTTAATTTTAAGTCTAAGTTAAACTAGGTTTGAATGTACTAAGCCTTTACTTGATAAATTCACTAAAGTTTCTTTTAAGAACAAAAGAAAAGGACTTCAACCTCTCAAGAATTCAAAATTAATTGATAAAACTTCTTCTAAATTCATTCTACAATGCTATGACCTTTATATAGGTATGTAAACATCATAATCCTTAAAGGAATAGGTTTTTTTTACTTATTCCTAAAGACTCTTATAAAGGAAAATCCTTCACTAAATAGGAAAAATTGACAACTCATGATAACTAAGCAAAATTTTACCAAGTCTTTAAATGAGTAGCAACCACTCTCCATCACATCTAAGGTTTTATTTGTAGAGAATATTCTTAAAAGATTCTTGATTCTTGAGATTCCTTTAGCATCTTCTAGAACCTTCCAAAATCTTCAAAATTGCACCTTATGTATTTTTAATGCAAATCACTCCACTTGAAGAGTTTGACATGAATTCTTCATTTTGAAGGTTAAAATATGATAATAAGGTGCATAAAGGATAATTTTCCCTTGTGTCAAACTTTCTTTAAATTTACTCAATTGAGCTCCATTTGTACTTATACTTTGATTTTCTATCCCAAACTTGATCTTTTGCTTTAAGAATAATCCTAAACCATCCTTAAACTTCTTCATGCATGTTCTAATCATTGGACCATTATACTTGAGCAGATCATCATGTTGGTTAATATGTTTGGTGCTTGCTTGGTTCACATCACAATCGAAAACTGTAATTTCTTTATTCTTCCAACTGAACCGACCATTAATAAAATAATAGAACTGAGCTTAAAGTTTGGCTTAAAAGGATTTTATCAAGTTGGCTCGATCAATATTTCTCTCCCTTAAAGCTAGTACCGTGAGGTGTTATGTAAAAAAAGGGAAAAGGTCCAATTTACACCCCAGGTTTGTACCCTAATCTCACTTTGGACCCTCAATTTTTTCTTTTGCCCAATCAGAACTTCTATTTTGGAAATTGGAGCATGTTAAAACTTTTCTGATTACAATAAAATCCTATAACATTTTTTAGCATAATTAAGTCCTATAAACTAATAAAAAACTAATTTTAACGGATACTAACAAATTAAATTGATAATATATATATATATATATATATATATATATATATATATATATATATATATATATATATATATTAGGAGATTACACATACTACCGATGAGTGGAGTTTTTCTCCGCTGCTTATGGCAAGGTTATTACTTATGCTGACACTTCCTACCTGTTAAAAAAAGAAACGTTTCTTTCAAGTATTCTTTGCAACTCATGTCTAATAAATACTTGCTGAATAGATATGCTCCATTAATAGGATCCCATTGAAACCCAAGACAGCAGAAGCATCTTTTTTGTTCAACATTGGCAGGTTTTTACAAATAAATAGAGTTTGGCAAATCCTGATAATCTACTTTTATTTTGCATACAGGTTCCACTGACAACATCCACTCTAACTCCACTCTAGGTTTTGGCCACTTACTCAATGAAAAATCTATATCCAAGTTTACAAAACTTAGGTATGTTGAACATATCTTGCGATGAAGTCTAATTCCATATTGATAGAACCATTAGTCTTAAACCAACAACATATTTGTTCACCAGGTGTGGCTCCAAAGGCAAATTTGGCCAATGCATTTTCTCTGATGTAGTTATGGCATATGATTGTTGATGACCAATTCATTGATATAAAAAGTTAGGAAGTTAACTCAGAATAGTTCATAAGAATCACAATATTACTACTTGTAATATTGAAAGGAAGATCACTGTTTAGTTAAAGGCCTTGACTCGGATTGGAATTAATCCCTCATTAGCTTAGATGCATCTGCTTGTATTAATGGGATCCCATTAATTTTTTCTTCTTCAAATTACCGTTAACATTATCATTTACACAACCATCCATATCATTCAAATTAAACCCTTTATTCAAAGTGAAGTTAAACCTAACATTCAAATCAAGTGGCACCTCCTTAGAACCCCCCCCCCCCCCTTACACCAGCATCATTCATATCAACAACATTAACATGCTCTCCATGTATGAATATTGAATTAATCCCTTATCATTCAAACTAAAACCCCTTTAAATGCTAAGAAACAAACTCACAGTCATAGAAAAAATTAAAAAGAACGTAAATTTGACAAAATTAATGCTCTAAAACCTTAAAATTAGGAGAAAGAAACATAACATCCTAAAATAGAGTAAAAGAAAGGAAAAGTGAAAAGACAATAAAAGATGTTAAAGCGGGTTAGAATTGTATACCCTAGTCTCTAGGACTTAGATAAAGCAAGTAGGGTGTCGAACATTGGGATTTGTAAATTTTATATTAACTGAATAGATACTAAAATGGATAGGCAATATATTAATAGTGAAAATTGTTAGATTACTCTAATTATACTAATTTAACTACTAACTATACTAATAACTCTAATTATTCTAAATAACAAATTAAATATGGTTTATTAGAAACACAATTATGAATTAGTCAAAGAATTATAATAAATAATTAACACATGCAATGAATGGAGAATATGCCCTAAAATCCTTAAGAGCAACTGTCGTTGTCAAATAAGGGTATTTCTATCTAGAGTCTATAAGTACCATCGTATCATTATAGAGATAAAAAAACCATAAAGTTCCTTACCAATTCTTTGACCCCTAAAAGTGGATTTCTTGTCTTCAAGTACTTTCCTAACCTTTAAGTGAATTCAATTTCATTTCCACCAAATTGTCCCAATTGTCATTGTGAACAATTTGACTAGCACATCATGTATGGTGATCAAGCATATATAACTCAATTAAACACTTAATTAAAAGTAATTCATTCATGCGCTATAAAAAGATATAATTCATTGATTCATTCTTCCTTGTAATTCAAACAAACAAAGGCTTAGCCAAGATACATGATCAAGCAACAATAAACGAAAACTAAATATAAATAGAAAAAGGAAAAGAATAGAGAAGATAAAACCCTTTTACTAAGTCTTGATACTTGATGTAGAATCTTTTCTTCTTCTTGGCTTTGTCTTTTATAATAACTTTAATACAAACTAAATAATTTTGTAATGTCTATTTGTCTAAAAGAAAGAAACCTATCTATTATTTCTCTTATGTCTATTCTGTCTTTAGTAATCTATTTATAGGCCTCACAAGTGATTAGAAAGGACTAGAATCTTTAGAGTTAAAAAGGCACCACTTCATGAAAGGTCACCTTTTTTTACAGAAGCTGTAACTTCAAGGGCAAATTTCGTCCATTCAAATGACTTTAACTCTCAAATGTTCCTTCATGAAATTTCTAGATCTTTGAGTTATCTTTCCAGAGTAACTTGAATCATCAAATTTGGATGTCTGTAGAAGAAGTTATGACCAAAATACAAAAACTGCTCAAATTAGAATGTTCTAAATCATTAGTCTCTGTGCCGAGTCGTGACATGGTACTGAGTTGTCATAGCAGCTCTCTATTACGAGTCATGCCAATGGTGATGACTCGTGACAGTCTTTAAGTGTTCAAACTTAAGTCCTTTTTGTTCCCTAACTTGTTCTAATAAACTCCAACTCTTTTCCAAGCATGAATTGAGCTTAAAACATGTATATAACCTATATAATAAAACATAAAGATAAAAGAAGTGAAAATAATAACTTTATAGCCAAATAAACACACTAATTATAGGAAAACTAAATGAAATTAATACTAAACTACCCTAAAATACTAAACATATTTGCATTATATCAGATGTACAGATGGAATGATATGGCGAGGGATAAGAGAAGCGGTGGAAGTGGAAGTCACCAACAAGAGGAGTAGAGGCAGTAGCGCCAGTGGATAGAGGGAGAATTAAGCAGTTGGTGAGAGCATTTTATAAGGTGAAAAAGAGTGTGGAAGTGTGAACAAATGTGGACGAAGTGAAAGAGTTTTAATGCTTTTGCATTTTTTTTATACAAAATGTGTGGGTCCTACATTTGGAGATACGAACAAAATTAATGGGATCCATAAGCCACATAAGCATATTTTAACGGTCAATTCTCAAAGTTGTAACAACGTTAAATGGAGGGGTTTTTCTGTGTCATTTTAGAAACAATATGAGTATATTTGAACTTTCAGAAATGTTATAGGATTAAGTGAGATTATGACAAAATCATAAGGGAGTTTTTACACCTTTTCCCAATTTTAAAATTTAAACTAATGTATAAAATTTAAAATTTTTTATTGAACCATTAAAATTAAATTTTAGGTTAATTATCAATTTAATAATTACATTAAAAATTAAATTTGATATTTTTTTAAAATTTATATCACTTAATTTTAAATTCAAATTGGGGCACAAATCTGAGGAGCAAATTGGACGTTTTCTCAGTTAAAAAAAAAAAGAAAGTGCTAGGACGAGCGAGTGGCTTTACTTTCGTGTTAAAAAATAAAGTTATGGAATTAGAGAGCAGTGAGAGAAAGAAGAGAAACCTGTCTCGTGAAGCAGCAGGTGAACAAGAGAAAAAAATTAAAATAATAGCAATAGTAATAATAAATAAATAAATAATTAGATAAGCTCTTTCTTTTCCTTTCCTCTTCTCTTCTTTCCATTCTTCTTTTTCCCTTCTCTCTCTCCTCTGTGTGTCACTTGCCTTCTGTCTGTGTCTCACATTCATTCTTTGCTTCATCCTTTTATATATCACGAGATCTGTCTATCTCATTTTCTTCTTTTTTTCTCCTTCTTCTCTCATGTCTTCCTCCTCTCCAGACACATTTCTGGGCTTCTGTTTCTCTTGCTGCTGCCTGGTATTTTATTTTCCTATTGCCATTTATACACATTGCTAGCAACAGTAGCACAAACATAAGTTCCAAGAAAAAGCAAGAGACCCCCTTTTATTGATTTTTATTTTTGTTCTCTTGGCTATAACTAAGCAAAATGTCACATTCTGGGAAGCCCATTGAAGGAGACCTGGGTTTAGACTCGCTATCCGATCAACTCCGTGACTCATTATGTTCTCTCGAAGCTAACAAACCAGATTTCCGCGAACTCGATCTGGGTTCGCCCGTTTCTCCACTCCGAACACGTGGCTTCACCACCACCACAACAACAACAACCACCACCACTAGTTCAAGTTCTAGCTCATCCGGATCCGTATCCGGGGCCCGAAGCTGCCCTAACCCAGTTCCCAAATCTAACCATTCTGGTGAGCTTTCTTACTCTAGTGATACTAGCCCTACAACTACTTACATCAGAAACTCCAAACCCACTCCAAGATCCGACTCCTTAATATACTCCGGCAGCGGAAGTCAGAGCTCAGTGAACTCTCCTGCAACCCTTAATGTACTACCTACTGGGAATATCTGTCCATCAGGAAAGATCTTAAAACCAGGAATGGCGATTAGTAATCGGAGTTCAAAAAGTGATGTTTTGGGATCAGGAACGGGAAATTACGGGCATGGGAGCATAATGCGGGGCGGTGGAACCGTGAAATGCAGTAATGCTGATGTGGGGAACTCGGCGTGGAGCAGTAATAATTGTTATAATACTAGTACTTGTAGCAGTAATGTCCGTGGAAATGTTGGTGGAAGCAGAACGGGGTGGGTTGTGGATCCGGAAGAGGTGAAAAGGGCAGGAAATGAAATGTACAAGAAAGGAAATTTTGGAGAGGCATTGGTGTTATATGATAAAGCTATTGGTTTGGTACCAGGGAATGCAGCTTACAGGAGTAACCGTGCTGCGGCATTGATGGGTTTAGGAAGAGTAGCTGAGGCCGTGAAGGAGTGTGAAGAGGCAGTGAGATTGGATCCCAATTATTGGAGAGCACATCAGAGATTGGGGTCTTTGTTTATTAGGTGAGTGGTGAATGATGAAGAATCTGGGAAAAGTTTGTGTTTTAAGGATTAAGACTTAGGATTTTATATCTCTTGTGATTTCTTTATGTTTTGTGTTTTGATATGTATTCATGGGATTGCTCATCTTTGTTGTTTGTTGGATGTGCCAATCAAATTCCAAGTCGTTTTCTCCTTTGCTGCGGATATATATATATATATATTGGTACAATTTGCTTTCATGTTCAAATAATTTTGGAAATCTTTGGTGACATTGGATCTACATTTATTTGGTTGCAAGATGTGTGAATGAAGTTATTGACGAGATGGATTGCTTCATGCATGTAGAAGTCCATCATCATGGATTTTGGTGAAGGTTTTTTGTATTATTTTTGGTCTTTTTTTTTTTTTTCTTTTTTGGGTTTATGATTGATGTTATAAAATATGCTTGATAGTTTGGCAACTTGATTGCAGATACATTTGTGTTTTGCTGATTTTATAGTCTTTACCGGACAAGATGTTCTGCTTTGGAATGCATTATTTGCTTCATGTGTCAGACATTTGCATATTCGTTTGCTATGGTTGTTGAGTGTTGATGTGCTGTTTTGTATTCTTTGCCACTTCTGAAAATTAGTTTGAAGTCTTTATTGCTATGCTCATCATCTTATTGTTACTTCTTTATTTTTTTTGGTGTTGATTTGTATTAATTCATAAACCTCCTATGTTTGCCATGTCTGTTGGTGTCTACTAGAACAAATGTACAAGGCATTCAAAACTTTGATTGCTGTATACATTGCTATTTGTGTCTTTCATGGTATTGTATACCTTTTGAGTCAATTTAGAACCAGCGACCCTTCACATGGACATATGTAGTGCCTTGTGAGTTTACTGGTTCTATTTTCATCTTTTTTAACAACTTTTCCTTTGTCTTTTCAGTCCTTTGCTGGTATATTTGCATAGGTATTTTGATGCCAGCTTTTTCTGGTGCATGTACTTTTTTGGTGAATTTTCCATTTATTTCTCCTGCATCATGTCCTCAAATGTTTGGTGTATATGGTGTTTGAGCTGTACTCTGACTAAATTGACCTTATTTCAGGTTAGGTCTGGTTGAGAATGCCAGGAGGCACTTATGTGTTCCAGGCCATCATCCAGATCATTTTGAATTGCAGAAGTTACAATTAGTAGAGAAGCATCTAAGCAAATGTTCAGATGCCCGAAAGGTTAATGATTGGAAAAATGCATTAAGGGAAGCTGATGCTGCTATTGATGCTGGAGCTGACTATTCTCCTCAGGTAAAACCAGTGATTTATTCTATTTCATATATTTAAATGTGGAAAAACTAATGTAGAGAATCAAATAAATTAGCTAATGACTGAACTGGTTCAATTTGAGTTTTCAGCTCCTTATGTGTAGAGCAGAAGCCCTTTTAAAGCTTCATCAACTTGAAGATGCTGAATTGTGCTTATCAAACATCCCAAAATTGGAATCACATACCAATTCATGCTCACAGAGTAGGTTTTTTGGGATGCTTTCCGAAGCCTATACTTTCTTAGTTCGAGCACAGATTGAGATGGCCTTGGGAAGGTGAGTTCAGAAATCCAAAGCACTAATGGATCTAAGATGCCTAGGGAGTTTTTGGGAGATTGAGAATCGATGATGGATGTCTTGCAGGTTTGACAATGCACTTGCAGCTGCTGAGAAAGCTGGACAGATTGATCTGCGAAATGTCGAAGTAGCCGTACTGCTTAATAATGTGAGATTGGTGGCAAGAGCTCGTACCCGTGGCAATGATTTATTTAAATCTGAAAGATTCACTGAAGCTTGCTCTGCATATGGAGAAGGCCTCAGGCTTGATCCTTCCAATTCTGTTCTCTACTGCAACAGAGCTGCTTGTTGGTTTAAGCTTGGAGCTTGGGATAGGTCTATTGATGACTGTAACCAAGCGTTGCGTATCCAACCTAATTACATAAAAGCCATTCTAAGAAGAGCGGCCTCAAATAGTAAGGTAGAATTCTGGAACATTATTAACAGAATTATATCGTATATATTATTTTATCTGTAACAATGCCTTCTAAAAATGACAGCTGGAAAGGTGGGCTGCTGCAGTCAGGGATTATGAAGTTCTTAGGAGGGAACTTCCCGATGACAATGAAGTTGCCGAATCTTTATTTCATGCTCAAGTTGCATTGAAGAAATCCCGTGGAGAAGAAGTATATAATATGAAATTTGGTGGTGAAGTAGAGGAGATACTGGGGCTTGAGCAGTTCAGAGCTGCAATATCTTTGCCAGGTAGGTAAGCCTGCTAGAGTTTAGTTTACTCATTTTCTTTTGACCTCTTCGATCCTGCAGTTATGAAAATGGAAATCTTATTATTCCAGGCATCTCAATAGTTCATTTCACATCATCTTCTAATCTGCACTGCAAACAAATATCTCCATTTGTGGATACACTTTGTGGTCGCTACCCTTCCATAAATTTTCTCAAGGTAAAAGATCAACTCATTAGTCCCAGCTGCACTTGGCATTACTTTTCCTCATACATGGTCATAACGTGAGCTTAGGAATTTGAGAAATGGGGTATTTTTATTGTTTGTCAAAGGTGGATATAGAAGACAACCCAACAGTTGCAAATGCTGAGAATGTGAGGACTGTACCAACATTCAAGATATACAAGAATGGCAGCCGAGTGAAGGAGATTGTCTGCCCAAGTCGTGATGTGTTGGAACACTCGGTGAGGCATTACAGCTTTTAAAAATCATGGCTCCACTTGTACCACTATCGTTCTTGTTTGTACATTTTCTTTTTGCAAAGTGAACACTCTTGTTTGATCGGACCTCTTCACTGCCCTTCAGTCATTCCTCCCGCCATGTAAGAGATGACCAGATATTTGTCACATAAACTTAGAGCTAGACAATAATCCATTAGCAGCCATTGCCAGAGGAACCTAGAGATAGCTTGGCCCTCCTTTAGCCATTTTTAATTTATTCATTCATTCCCCATTACACTCCGGTTCATGTTCTTCCTTCTATCTCTTTTTTCCCCCTTTTTTTTTTAAAAAAATATTTTAATGCTTTTTGGCACTTTCTTATTCATTTCTTGTAGTAGGCCAGCCTGTTCTTGCATCCCCCCACTTTCATTCCAAAGAAAAAAAAAAAAAAGTGAACAAAAAAATTGAGGTGTACAATTGATTAAGTTGGCTCCCTCCCTGGTTGTATTAGAGACAGTGGCAGGCTGGTAGAAGAGGATACTGTACATGTATTTTATATGTGATATATACAGAAAGAAAGAATTGGAAGCCTTGAAAGGGAGATTGGATGCCTGGTGGGCAATTCTGGGTTAGTGAAACAAGGATAAAACATATGTTGTTATCAATATTGATGTTCCATTTCCTCAACCATTTAATTTCATTAATAAAAATATTCCCATTTTTTTAGTTTAATTTTGTTTCATTTCTTTTGAAATGCAACTATTACTATTATTAATTGTAGGTAAAGTTAGTGTTGTTATGTTTGTTATTATGAAAACCCCAATAAGCGCATGTTAGCAGAGGAGGAGGGATTATTAATCTGCATCTGTAGATAAAGGGTGCCATTTAATAGAAGGATGGAAGGAACTGACTTGGTCTTGGAATGGGGTAGAAAAGTACGTATGGGTTTTTAAATGAGGGGTTGGTCTTTTTATTATTAAAGGAGTGGAGTGGCGTCGACTGGGTAGAAGTACTGTAGTAGTAGTTGATAATTTAATGATTGCTGTCTCAAATAGTACACCGTCCTTTTATAACAGGATTGGCAATGGCATCCTATTTTCTTTTTTTTTTTTTTTGGCTCTTTTCACACAAGTTTTTACTGCTACTTGGTCTATTAATCAAATGGATTTTATTTAGATGACGACGATGGTGATGTGTTCACAACTTTACTGGATCATTTTTATTATTATTTAATAATTTAGTGTAGTGGATTTGATTTAATTGGAAGTGAAGTGGTTTCTTGAGAGTGGGGGCATGTTGACATTTGGAGGAGAGGGGGGAAGGGGTTGGTTCCGAGTCACATGTGGGCATTTAAGTTTATTTGGCAATTGCCACCACTATATGCATATTTCTATGTTCCCCACCACCTAAATCCATAAAGTCCAAAAAAGTTCAGAGGGATCAGTCGGTGCTAATATGCGCCGGTTGTCTTGGTGGTGACCGGAACCCTCCCTCTGTTGTGGACCCTCCTGCTCTGCCCGCATGTTGAAACTGATTGATTTTTTTTTTTCTTAAATAAAAAATCATTTATCTATTTGTTTTTATTTGGGTAATGCTGTAATATTGCCGCAATGAAAATGCGTGATTCACTTTTGCGTTCATGGATAATATAGCAAATCCAACTAAACCATTGATGGCCCTGTTTGGAGTCGTTGATGTGGTAAAAGTAAATTAATGTTTTATTTAAGTAATAAAAGATAGTAACTATTTTATTATGGAGGGTTGAAATTTAATTCTCTGTTTTTTCCATATTTTTATCCCGTTGAAAGTTAAATATTTTATCCAGATGTTTTTAAAAAATATTAATGAAGTAGAGGACAAAACCACCAAAGATAGATGAAAAAAAATAATAAAAAAAAGAGAATGGGATTGGTAAGTGGGTACGAGCAGTGGACCATTAGCAAATAGCAGGTCATAGCATGGAAGTGCAGTTTCTGGATAATTTTTGGTTTATGATCAGTATATAAATTTTAATATAATCAATTGAGAAAATATATAATGATGTATAAATATCAATTGTAACATGGGTTCATTTAATGATTTCTTTTTGAAAAATTAACCTAAAAATATATAAAGAAAATGATTACATACAACTCATTACGAAATCATGATTATTTAAAATTTTTTGATGAAAAATGATACACAAAAATCTTAAAGCATTTAATTAAAAATATAAATTATTAGAAGGTTCAGCTAAGAATTAAAGTGAGGGCCTAACAGAAAAATTTTAAAAATTGTAGACTAAGTTAGACATTTAAATTTATAATATTTTCTTTTCACAAATAAAATTAAAAATATAAATGTAAAGAAGGAATGGTTAAAATGTCCAAATGGTCATCTAAAGTCTTAACTCTAGTAGAATAATAATATGGATCACGATCTCTTTTTTCTTATTACGGAAAAATAGAGGGAACTGAAAGAGTTTAGGGATGACTTTTTGCACTTATAACTCTTTACCCAATCAGGAGAAAAAGGGAGTCGCCACTCTGTACCACCCAAGAAATTGTCCAGTGAAGTTGTAGGCGATGAGGTGTTTGGCGACCATGACACTGTGTAAGTTCAATGTCCATTAGGAAATACAAAATGGGTTTGGGGCCCAAAATGGAGATGAAGTCGCCATCCGGATGCCATTTAATGCTGCAGAGAGTGGGTGCGAAAAGACGCCGCCTCACCAATGTCCAGGGCCAGGTTTGGGCCTAGCGGCCTAAAAGGCAATGAGCCTGGGCTTGAGTTTAGTGTTTTGGGCTTGGATATGGTATTGTGGGCTTAGAGGCTTGGTGTTTGGGCTTTTGAGTCTATTTTAGTTTCGGGCTTCTATTGTATCCCAAACTCATACTTTCTCATCATCGGGCTTTTATTGCGTGCCGATCAAGCTGAAGGTGTCCATAGAAGGACTAGACAAATGTGGATCGCTTGCTTGGAATCAAATCCGCCTGCGTGATAAAGAATTAGTTTCGGATGTCAATGTCAACAAAAGTAGACTTTTTTAAGGCATCTTCATACTACCCAGATGCTGACTAAGGCCAACCTTACTAGTTAACACAATACTTCCACCAAATATATATTATTTTGGATCAACCACTAATTTTTTTAAATTATTTTTATTGAGTAAATACAATTATTATGGAAATCAAATAATATAATAAATTATAAATAAAAATAAAAATAAAAATAAAATATTTAAAATATAAAAAATTTTCAAGTTTTAGGACTAAAATGTGTAAAAAAAAAGTATTTTAATGGTTGACTAATGGAAAGGCTTTTTAAAACTTATATAATTTGATTGTAAAGAAAATTTATTGTAGGACTTAATTGAAAAAATGAGAGTTGACCTTAAAACTCTTGTAAAACTCAATCTTGTTGAATAAAAAAAAGTGTGAGTGTTAAAAATCCTAAATTGGGGATAAGTTAGGTGGAGATGTAAATTCATTTGTGAACTTCTTAAACATTGGTGTTCTTGTGATCTTCTTATACTTTCCTTCACAATGTCTCATCTAAAGTTTTTAATATGGCCTTAATTTTCAATTTGCCTTATTCAACCCCCCTCTAGGGCCTCTTTCATTTAGTATTAGAGCTTGACTTCTAGGTACTTAATTGCAAGAAGAAAAGATCATAGGGAGTGAATCTTTGATCTTTTCTTCTCTTAGACCCTTCTTTGATGGTAGTAATTGCCCACATTAGAAGTTTGAGATGGAATTGTATTTGGATAGTGATCCTATTCAACTTTGGGATGTTGTTCTAAAGGGTTACAATTACTATTGATGGTGTTGAGACTATCCTTGTAATAAGTAAATGGTCAAATTATAAAAAAGAAGAGAAATATAAGAACAAGAAGGCCATGACAATCTTGCTAGCTTCTATGTTAAAAGAAGGAGGAAAAACTCACTCTTCTTGTGATGATTGTGATGATGATGATGATGAGAGCTCTATTATGAGCAAGCTCATGCTTAAGTGTAAAAGCTTACGCTCTAAGAAAATACTTTAAAAGCATGAGCTACCTAACTTGTCCAACGAATTTGAAAACTTGAAAAATGATTTTTTTAAACTTATTGAATTAAATGAAAAACTTGCAAATGATTTGAAAACTTCTAGCTCCGTGGAAGACCAACTCAAGAAAGTTAATGATGAGAATCTAAAGCTTTCTGAAAAAGTGTTAGAGTTAAAAAATTCCATTTCTAAATTCAAGAAGGGAAAAAAGACTTTAGATAGTCTTATTGATTCCCCAAAACTCTATAGGAATACCCATGGAATTGGATATACAAATGTAATGTCTTCCTCATCATCATTGCATATCAAGTTTATTAAAGCTTCATGTGAATCTTCTCATTCTACTTTTAAACCTCTTGAGAGTCAACCCATCAAGGCTAAATTGCCTCATGCACCTAGTGTCAAGGTCAAGGCTAAGTGATAGAAGAACCCATGAATCACACTTCTGAACCCTTTAGTTATATGGACCCACGAGCAATGAACATGTGAACCCCTAAATCAATTTGAGAATCACCTCAAGGATTGCTAGATAACAAGTCGAATGATCAAAATTAGAATTATAAGGAAACTAAGTCCTTAAAACCCCAATCGGTAAAAGATGCCATAATGTTTGATCAATCCCTTGATATGTCGGGTTTGCATTCATCCAAGAACATAAATAATGCTAAGCTTTTAGAGAAAAACTCTTAAATTCATATAAAAGTGACTAAGATGTGTTTTAAATTCATTCATCCACTAGAGGACCTGCTTTAGGAACCCGTTCAACATGAACCCAAATCCACGCTCTTAAGGAAAGTTCAAATCAAGTTCCAATTCAGACATAAGAAACCTTCACCTTATGTTTAATTAGTCCAAATAACCAAAGCTATATCAAAACGTTGACCTTTTGAATAGTAACAAACAAGCAACAAAGGCTATTAAGAAGACGCCATAATCTACTATCTGAAGGATAGATTGATAAGTCATAATGATTGTCATATGGTAAACCACCAAGTAACCAAAGAGAATCCTCTCTAAATTTTATTAATCATCCATGGTTGCATAACCTTTAGGTTACATAAAATAAGGCCTTTATATAGGCTTAAAGAAACCCTAAATAAGAGTTAATTAATATCCTAACTAAACAAGAAAACAAAATCCTTCTTAAATAAGAAAATATAATTTTACTTAAATAAGAAAATATAATCCTAGTTAAATTTGGATTTACTTATGTAGCACGTTGTAGCACATTTTTCAACATGATGATGGTTGAATTGACTCAAGCCCAAAACATAAAAATTGTAGCTCTTGTTGTTATCTTTTAGCAGCATCTTTAATTGCTTCATTTGGATCTATATTGAGTGAGATACTACCCATTTACTGATGTATATTCAGTCTGTCTAATTTTGTTCACTATCTGATAATCTTTCATAATTTTAGCTCAGGTATAAGACCGAATTAACCTAAATATCTTCATCAAAGTTGTAGATCTCTTTCTTAGCTTTTAACAGCCTCTTGAATCATCTTAATCTAAGTTTTCTTGATTGAGTTATGGTCAAAATACTAAAGTATGCTACATAAAATATAAATTTATGTGAATTGCTCTTTTCTTGAATGAAAGTTTCCTTATTAGCACCAACAAATCTTGAAATATTTTGAAATCTTCCTCTTTGGAACTAGGATCACATCAAGGTTGGTTCTATAGGCTGGTCTATTTAGAATGCTAGTTCTAGGAATGAAGTCTATTTGGTGTTCAATACCTCTTTTGGGTGGCAAACCATCTGGAATTTCATCCGAAAAAAAATCTTCATAAACCTGTAATAAATCAACAACAAGACTAGGCAAACCATTGGTTATTTTGTTAGAAATGATAAAAACATCCTTGTACAAGTAAAGGGTGGCTCAAAGACTTGACTCCCCTCACATCTCTCATGGTAGCAAAAACACTAATTTGCTTTTCTTTAGAACCTTCCTTGTTTTCTCTTCCCTTGAATTTCCTATTTTGGTCAAGTTTAAAAGGTTGTTGTTTAAGCTCACTCATCTTATCTTTTTCTTTTCTCTCAAGGGTTTCCCTCCCCAAAGAAAGTTCTTCATATTATTGCTTTATGCATTGTTAGTCTTCAAAAATCTCCTTTGATGTCAACGGTCTAAGATTATATCTTTTTCCATCCATAATTAACGAATATCTATTTTTGAAACCATCATGATTTGCTCTCCTATCATGTTGCTAAGGGCTTCCCAACAATATATAGGCCACATAAATTTGTACAACATCACACAATACCTCATCCTTATATCTACCAATTGAAAAATAAATCTAAACTTGTTTGCTTACCTTTACCAAACCCCTATCATTAAGCCATTGCAATTTGTATGGTTTGGATGCTTGATAAGAGGCAACCTTAATTTCTCCGCTAGTAAGGTGCTTACAACATTAGTACAACTCCCTCCATCAATAATCATATTACACAATTTGTTAGAAACCAAACAATGAGTATGAAATAAATTTTCCCTTTGTTCCCCATGGTCTTCTATTTTGTTGTGCACACTTAATGTTCTTTGTACAACTAGATTATCACCCTTGGCATACTCAACATCACTACAATCTTCTAAAGGTGGTATAAATAATCACTCTCTTTCTCACTTTCGAATTCAAAATTAGCATCCTTTAAAATTATAGTTTTTCTATTTGGACATTCCCTAGCAACATTCCCATGCCCCAAACATTTAAAACATTAAATCTCCCTAGTTTGGGTTAGTTTTACCTCACTCTTTGCCTTATTACCTAAGTCACTTTTATTTGAATTTTCATCCCCTTTTGACTTAGTAATATTTTTCTCATCCTTTTTACCCTAAGAAGACTTCTAAGAAGAAAAAAGTGGAACCTAAAGTTGGTTTGGAATCATACCTTTTTCCTTTGAGTTGTTTATCTACCTTCATGGCCAAGTTCACCAAGTCTTCTATCTCCACATAATGATGCAAATCCACATGATTAGCTATATTTTTGTTTAGGCCATTCAAGAACCTTGCATGGTGGCTTCTCGATCTTCCTCTACATTAGCTTTGACCATGAGTATTGACATCTCTTTGTGGTACTCCTCCACACTCATGTTTCCTTGGGTTAAGGTTTGAAGTCTTTGATGAAACTCCCTATAGTAGTGGCTAGGAATGAATCTTCTCCTCATGATTTGCTTCATCTCCCTCTAAGACTCTATGGGTGTTTCTCCATATATTCTTTTAGACTCTATGGGTGTTTCTCCATATATTCTTTTTTCCTTGCAAAATTGATCCCACCAAACAATAGCATAGTCATAAAATTCAACAGTTGCAAGTTTTACCTTTTCCTCCTTCGAATAGTTGTGACACTAAAAAATGAGATCAACCTTCCTCTCCCATTCAAGGTAGACATCGGGATAATTTCTTCTTTGGAATGAAGGACTTTTCATTTTTATGCTTCTAAGGTTGCAATCTACATCTTCCACATGGCTTCTCCTAGCTTGCCTCTTAGGATGTCCAACTAAAGTGATTTGATCATCCTATAAGTCATCTCTGTCGTCATACTCCTCTTGTTCAATTGGTGGTTGTCTCCTTTGTCTAGGCATTCTTATAATTGGTTTAGAATGCCATCATGCCTTTTTAGCCTTTCATTAACTCCTTCTATCACCTTAAACATGCTTTCAAATTGTTGTTGCATGGCTTATAACATTTGGTCATTTGATGATGATATGCTTGTATCCTTAGACATGATTAAGACAAAAAATATTATGATAGATAATAGAAATAAAACCTCACAATACTCCTTCACGTGTTTGCACTCAAATTTTGGCTTTTATCCACTCTAACAATCTCACACTCTTGCCTTTTACCACTCTTAATTTGCTTTGTTGATTCTTAAATGAGCTAAGATTCTTAAATCAAGAAAATTCAATGTAGCAATCAATGGAGTGAAATTTTTTTTAGGTTGGCCATAAGAAAATAAAAAGGTAGGCTAAAGAACCAAATAAGGACAAACAACAGCTAGACACTCTTTTTTTATGCACAATTTTTTTGTAATAATATTCAGTTCAAATAAACAAAAAGAAGAAGAAAGAACACTTGAAAAATAACACAAGAAGATAGATCATAAGAAGATGAAAATAAATAAGATATCAATAATTAAATCATAAAGAAAAGGGATAAGCAAACCTCAATCTTGAGCCAAAGCTTTGATACCAAAAATGATGGAAATCAATAGATTCATACCCGAAGCTCCCCAATAGTTTTAATACTATATAAACTTGATGATTATAATTTATCACCTTCCACAATTATGTTATAGGATCATTCAAGAATGAGATAAGTAAAAATATTTTAGATCTTACCAAGTTAGAATAAGATCATTAACCCTTCATTCAAGCTCCCTAAAGTTAAAGAGCTATGATAAACTTGAAATGGAAAGAATTAACACCCTTAGACAATTGATAAAAACTTTAATAGACTTTGAAATCTTCAACATAAACAAACAAAAAAAAGTTTGAAAGATGAAGAATAAGATAAAGATTTTAAGATTTTGACACCATAAACCTCACTAGGCTTGATAAGTGACAAAGTTCATACAAGAACTTTAAAGCAAATTTCTCACCAAAAGAAACTCAATATTTTATAACTCAAATTCAACATGTCTTACAATGAAATGAGGTCCTGTTTATATAGATACAAGACCAAGCTCATACTATTACACTAAATATGAAAACATAAGATAATCTTACCCTACTAACTTGTAATTATAGCCATTACTTATGTAGATTCCCACTAACACACTTTAAATCCCATTACCTTTTAATTATGTAAATTCCCACTAACACACGTTAGACCCCACTCATTATTAATTATGTAAATATTCACTAACACACTTTATGCCCCACACTTTAAATCCCACTGACTATTAGCCCTCCAAATTCATTTATTTTGATGTGGTAAACAAGATTATTTGGGTCTCCTTATTGATTTTGATTGTACTTGGAAGTTCTTTGGCTTTCCAAATACCTTAAATGAAGATTAATAAGGCTTCTTGTAATTTCTTGGTTTTTGACATTGTCATCGGGCCTTGTTGGACTTGCAATGGATCTTGTGGATCACTGGACCTTGGTTTTGAGCTTGAGATCACATCGATATGTCTCTTGCAATCAAGATGGGTGTACAATACATGTCAATTTATGATTCTTTGAATTTGAGTTTCTTTTTTATTTCTTGATCCTTGCTTCTTTTGGTTTTTGGATTTTTTTTTTTTTTGAATTTAGAAATTGTGGAGAATTGCATGCTTGATGTGTTCTTACCTTTAATGAATTCATTTAGTGTTTTGTGTGATTTTTGGTAATTTGGTGCATTTTGAGTTGGATTTAGGGCAGTTAACATGAATAAGTTACACAATTTTGTTTGCCATGCAAGCATGTTGTCCCCATGTTTCTCATCAGTGATTCAAATTATAAAAGTATGTAAATTAGTGTTTTAATTGCCAATATTGAAGAGATGCAATTAAATTATAAAAAGTGCTAAAGGTTAGGATTTTTTTTATGTAAGTAACCCTTCATTTTATTATTTTTGTGAACATAGGTTAGCATATCAACAGTAGGAAAAGCTAATGCATGGGCTCTATAGTGCAAAGAACTTTATTTCCATGGTTAACAAGAAGGCACTATTAAGAAATGTACAGACTCCAAGTATATATAAAAATGCAAGAATAACAAAAATGCATGAATATTTGCATGAATGCAAACTAATGATTTATCCCCATCATGTCTCATTCGCAAGACTTATTTGCCAAGAATTAAAGATTGAAGAATCATGAGGATGAGTGCAAGCGTGAGATTCAAAGGTTGCAATAAAAATTTGGGAGAAGTCAGAGCACTCGTTAGCACACTTTTTTTTTTCCACTAATGTAAGACTGTATTTGTTGTATTATGATAACTATATCAGCTTAAATGCTTGTACCATAGGATCAGTGTATTGTATCCTTTATGAACATGTTATTATGCTAGACAACTTAACTTCTATTATCCATAAAAATATATAATGAATAATGTAAAATATATAATTATCATCAGAATAGTATGTTTAAGTCCACTAATTATACAATCTCATAAGAATGAGTTTTTCTCAAAAGTTTAATAATAAAACCATAAACATAATAAAAATTTGAGGATTTGAATTAAGGATAATAAAATGCAGTAATTTATAAAGGCTACAAAAGTAGAAGAAATTTTGGAAAGTGTGCAACTTGGTTGCTTGAATTATGGTTTTTTTTTTTATTTATATTTGGGATGGGTGTGGATGAATATAGGATATATAATAAAAGGGGCTAAACATGTCACATAAAAAAGAATATGAACAACAAAGGTATAGTCAATCAATAGAGATAAAAGGAAGAGAAAGGAAATTATGTGTTGATACTCAAATTTCATTAGTCCTCTTAATGATCCAATGATGAAGGACTATGCCAACAAGACAGAGGATGACTTCTCTGGAAGTCATCCTAAGCGCACTTATACAAGATGTGAGACCCTAAAAAATTCCTAAAACACCAAAAATACTCACTTAAACCCTAAAAACCATATAAGATAGATTTGAGGACAAGAAGTATTATGAAACTAAAGTAAAGTGTGCCTAATCAACATATCCCATGAGTAGGGGATTATCCCACGCACGTGGTTCATCAACCTATACTCGTGGGTTATGCTGAATGATCCGCACATGTGGAAAATGACCCATGCTCATGGGTTAAACATCCCACGCATGTGGGATGAGTCTAGAACCTATAAAACTCAAATTTACTCATATTGGGGACTTGAATACACACACTTGGGGACACTATTTTGGATGAATTTGAACACTATTTTTAGATTATCTCTAGCATAAAACCCTTGTTATAAGGGGAATGATGCATGGAAACCAATCAACAAAACACTAAAAAGCTCATTTTTATTTAGTTTTAGGATTTTTAACACTCTCTATAGCCAAACCAAGCCACATCTTTGCCAAAGCGCGCTACAAGGGTAAATCCCTTTAAGGATCCTTAAAGTTTTTTTTTTTTTTTTAATAAAAATTGCATTTTTTATTTACTTATCATTCTCCTCTTCTTTTAATTCTATCTTTATTTTCATCATTTTACATCATTTTGCATTTATTTTATTTTTTTGAGATGAAATTATGATTTTGGTGATGTTTGGAAATAGTATATCATATGTGGATTGTAAAGGAAGTTAAGGTGAAATCCGAGAGTGTTTGTTGCATATTTGTATTAATTGTGACTTGTTTTGCATTTTTTTTATAATATTTGCATAATTGTTTTTACTATTATTTTTTTTTAGTAAAGTGAGCATTTTGGTGCTAAAGTATGTATTTTTATCATAAAAATCATGTTTTGATAATAAAGTTGACATTTTTATTAATTTTATTCTTCTTATTTTGAATTTTTGCATTTTTATCATAAAATTCATATTTTTATTTTGAATTTTTGTATTTTTTATCATAAAGTTCATGTCTGTATAGTGAAAATTGTATTTTTACCATTACTATTGTTTTTGTTCTTTTATTTTTAATTTTTACATTTTCATCATAAATTTCATGTTTTTATGGTGAAATTGTATTTTTACAATTTTTGTTCTTTTTATTGTGACTTTCTTGCATTTTTATCATAAAGTTCATATTTTTATGGTAAAAAATTTCATTTTTATTGTTTATTTTTTTTATTTTAATTTTCTTGCAATTGTTTATCATAAAATTCATATTTTTATGGTAAAAATTGCATCTTTATTATTTTTGTACTTTTTATAATTTTATCGTAAAATTAATATTTTTATGGTAAAAATCACATTTTTATTATTTTTGCTATTTTTATTGTCTTCATTACAAATTTTCATATTTTTCATCATAAAGTTTGAACTTTTATGGTGGAAAATGCAATTTTATTGATTTTCCTCTTTTTAATTATAAATTTGCATTTTTCATCTTAAAGATTGTATTTTCATGATAGAAATTATATTTTGCACCAAGATACTTAAATTATAAATCTTGCATCATTTATCATCATTTTCATCTTTGTGTGTTCATTTACTTTAATGCTTTTTGTCATTTTAGTTATTTCCCTTTCCATTGTAATTTTTATTTATTTATTTCATGTAGAAGAAATATATAAAATTATTAAAAGTGCGATGTGTGGTTGCATGTGCATGTGAACTAATTTGCAGGTTTACTAGAATAGGAATTTTCTTTTACCTTATTTTCCATTTTTGATGCATTTAATAGAATATGAAATTTTCAAAGTGATGCAATCCTTAATCCTAATTCCCTTTTATTTATTTTATTTGTTCACTTTGATGTATTTATTAGAATAGGATATTTCAAGGGTTGTGATTCTTAATCTCTTTCCCCGTATCCATTTTTATTTGTTTGTTTATCTTTATTTATTATTTTTGCATGCTTGCTTGTTGCTTGCTATTTATTTACTTGTTTATGTGAAATAGATGTTAATTGTTTGGCTTGCCATGATTGGGTATATTTGTTTATTCATTTGCTTTATCTATTATTATTACAATGTATGCGTGCCAAATTCAACCATCCTGCATTCTAACTCTCAATTCAATGAAATTTTAAATTGACTAATAATCAAGTGTGGTAAATGCATCATTAAAATTGAAATAAGGGTGATGAGGTGAGTAATTAAGTAATGTATATTAAGAAACATGATAAGTAAATGCTACCCCTGAGCTTAGAATCTCTAGTAAGGAAAGTGGGTTCCCACCAGCTTTCCCATTTCTAGGCCATAGTTGGGTGGTGACTCCAATTTATATAGCCTTTTTAGGCAGACCCTCTTATATTAATAACAATCAGTAATATTATTGTCAGCAGGCATATGTGTCCCAACACGAGCCACTAATCATATCCTGTTCGTCCCATATGGTTAACACAGATACTCCTACATTATGTTTATTATTTGAAATCAAACATCATGATTTCTCTTACATATTTACAATGTTCAAATTGACAACAAATATGCATACACTTGGGCATAATCAACTTAAAGACCATTCATACTTAACCATAAAAAGGATAAATGACAAAGTATTATAAAAAAATCAACCAAATTAGCAAAAGGTATTTTTAATGATGCTAACCAACTCTTTCGACCTTTATTTTTTTGGGCTAAGCCGCCCTTTTGGGTTATTAACTTAGTGGGATATTTTATTTCCCTAACTTTTTCCTAAGCATTGTTTTTTGGGTTTTTGACTTAGCGGGACTTTTATTAGTCTTTTTTTTATCATTTCTATAATTTTTCCCTAAGTTACCCTTTTTGGGTTTGCGACTTATCAAGAACTCTTTATTTTTTCTTAAATTGCGCTTTTGGGTTTTTAACTTAGTAGGGGTTATTTTATTTATTTTATTTTAGCACTTTGCTTGGATTCTAAACATAGTAATTTTTCAATTTGTCCAAATTCACAGGCTTGAGAAATTTATTCCCATCCATATCCGATAATTTGACAACTCATTTCAAAAAACTATTTTTAACTAAGTATGGGCCATCCCAATTTGGCTTAAACTTTCCTCTTGGGTCAAATGATACTAGTCTAGCTTATTTCAACACTAGAACTCCTTCTTCAATCTTATTAGGCTTAATTTTCTTATTAAAGACATCGGCAATCCTCCTTTGATAAAGTTTCATGTTGAATGCTACCTTGAGTCATTTCTCATCCATCAATGCTAATTCTTCATATCTACCTCTCGCCCATTCCAATTAAGGGACATTAGCTTCTAAAATTACCCTTAAGGATTCCAATTCCACCTCAATAGGCAAAACTACTTCCATTCCATATACTAATGGATTAGGTGTTGCACCTATAGTAGTCCTAGCTATAGTTTTATACCCCCACCAAGGATAAGGAAATTGATCAGACTAATCTCTATATGTCTTCACCATTTTACTGAGAATTTATTTCACATTTTTGTTAGCTACCTAACTGTACCATTTGCTTGATGACGGTACATGGAGGACTTGTGATGTTCAATTTTGTACCTTTGCAATATATCCCTCACTTTTGCTTGGAATTAAACCCCATTATTAGTTACAATATGATGAGGAACACTATATTTGCAAATTAAATTTTGCTCAATGAATTTGGCCATTTTTTTTTCTTAAAGGAATAAACTTCTAACTATTTTGAAAAATAGTCAGTCGCTACAACTATGAATTCATGACCATTTAAAGTTGGCAGTGAAATTTTTCCCATCACATTTATACCCTATACCGAAAAAGGACAAGGTGAAGTGAGAGTTTGAAGCATTGATGGTGGAATGTGAAATAGATTACCATGTAATTGACTGACACTTGTGAGATAGGTTCCATTATCAATTAATAATATCCATGTCTCATAATCTTTCTTGCTAATTCCTTCCTACTCATATACGGACCACATATCCCTTCATGCACATCTTGCATAATTTATTTTGCTTCTAATTATGTAACACATATTAGATTTAGAGCTCTTTCTTATTTGTACAACACACCATTAAAAATGAAAAACCTCCTTACTAATGACCTCAACAATAGTCTATCTCTCTTATTAGCACCTTTTGGAAACTCTCCACACTTCATTAGTTTAAGGATGTCATAATACCAAGGTTTCTTTTTTTCCTCAATAGTCAAAATTTGTGTTATTTCAAAACATGGCACTTTTATACTCATTAACACAACTGGTTTGACTGAAAATCGATTCAAATTATCCCAAATGAAGGCTAAGGTATTTAATGCATTTGCAATTTGGTGTTTTTCCTAGGTAAGTGAACAAACTTTAACTCTTCAAAATAATTCTCAAGCTCTTCTATATAGTCCAATAGGCTTAAACTTTTCCCCTACAACTTTCTTGTCTTTGTTAATATGTGAAATTACCAATTACCTATATGAGTTCTTCTTTTAACATCCCAAGCTTGCTTAATACTTTTAAAGGACACACATTGATAGTTGACTCATCATCAACGATAACATATGGTAGCATAAACCCTTTTACTTTAGTTTGAATGTATAAAGGTCAATTGTGTTTCCTTTCATGGATTATCAAATATTTCTCAAAAAAAGAAACCCCAAAATCTTCTTTGAATCCTATTAGCATAGCCAATTACTGTGGAGTAGAATCATTTGACACCAACAAACTTCCTAAAGCTTTATATATTACATCTTCATATTCCTTTAACATAACTAATAACTCCCACACACTTTCATTTGCTTTAGTTTTTTTATTACCTTAGAACAACATCTTCATGCTCCTTATTAATGACCTTAACAACAGTTTATCTCTCTTATCAATACCTTTTGGAAATTCTCCATGATTCATTAGTTTAAGGGTGTCATAATACCAAGGTTTCTTCCTTTTTGCAATAGTCATAATTTGTGTTATTTTAAAACATGGCACTTTTATCCTCATTAACACCATTAGTTTGACTAATAACCCATTTAGATTATCCCAAATGAAGGCTAAGGTAGTTAAATGAATTTACAACTTGGTGTTTTTTCCTAGGTAAGTAAACAAATTTTAACTCACCAAAATAATTCTCGAGAGCTTTTGTATAGTCAAAATAAGGCTTAAACTTTTCCTTTATGACTTTCTTATCTTTATTAATATATGAAATTACCAATTACCTTTATGAGTTCTTCTTTTGACATATCAAGCTTGTTCAATACTTTTAGAGGACACACATTGATGGTTGACTCGTCACCAACCATAATAAATGGTAGCACAAACCCTTTTACCTCTGTCTAAATGTATGAAGGTTGATTATGTTTCCTTTCATGGATGAAATCCTAACATCTTCTTTGAATCCTATTAGCATAGCTAATTATTATGTAATAGAATCATTTGACACTAACAAACTTCCTAAAGCTTTATATATTACATTTTTATGTTTTTTATGCAATTAATAAGTCCCACACACTTTTGCTTTATTTTTTTTGTTGCTTTAGAACAACATCTTTATCTTTGATCTGAATGACTTTATACTTCCCTTTATCCTGTATAGATGATCCGAACTAGAAGATTAGGATAAAACTTCCTGCTTCTCATAACATGCTCCATATAAACCTTATCATTACTCAAAAGCTCCATAAGTCAACAAAATTCAAATGCAGATCATTACTAGAGCCTTCTCCTTTTAATGTTTTGAAAAAATTTTAAGATATATCACTTAAAGTTTTTTGTACCGAGAAGATATGATCACCTAAGTAATTAGCATAAGAGTTCATTTCTTTAGTGTTATCAAATTCATCACCCTAACCATTTGGAATGATTGAGTCAAATGGAATGTCTCTAAATGATGGTTTAGTATAGTTCACTATATAATCAAATTTTCCTGGTGGCTCACTTAAAGTATCCCACATATTTTGATAACTTGGTTGTTCTAGAAAAGCCCTATCTAGTGGAACTACTTCTTTAAAAGGAACTTAGATTACATGTAGAACATATGAAGTTGTGTACTTAAATTATGGACTTAGTGGTTTTAGGTTTTGGTAATCATCTTCCTCTTTATTTCTATTTCGATTATTAATCCTAACAAATTATTTTATCATATCCTCTTCATTGACTACCTCTTCCTCAATCATCATTATTAGTGATTTGCCCTAGGCCAATAATGTAATGGCCATATTTTAACATCGTCATGTTTCATTTATTAATAAAGAGGCATTTTAATTATAACTGGCTAACTCTAATTATTTCCTTGAATAGTTCATTCTATATGAGGTCATCAAGTATATGACTTGATAGTAAAACTCTTAAATGAAACTTGAATTCTATTCTAAATTATCCTTGGTTGGTAATTATCATTGGAATAATAATGAATAAAGACTAGTATGAAGTTGATTGATGATTATGTTAAGTTGATAATGTACATGAGATATTAAGTCAACTCATAGGTACATATTTGATGAATGATGTACTAAATTGACCTCCTATGAGAATACTACATGGGTAATTATCCTACGTGATTCTCATCATAGTAGTATTATTTCAATCCTTTGCTTGGAAATCACCTTGGTTTCCTATGTAATAAGTTTTGTATTTTGACAAATTCTTACATCATCTTTAATTAGATAGTAAAATAGGTTATGATTGGATATATAATGAGTTATGTAAGGAATATGAACGGTTAGGATGGAATTTGTCCCTCATTTACAATGAGAAATATTTATGGGCCCCTCAATGAGTTAGATAAGTTAATAAAGAGTTATTAATATTAGTTTACTTACGATCAAGAAATAATATGATTGAACAATACAAGGATGACATGAACCATGTCTTATGTTCAATCAAGATATTATGGGAAAAAAGGACTATAATACATGTTGTGGATTAGGTTATGTCATATTATCGACCTTCACACAAATTGGGTAGTCATAATGTCTTGTTATAGGCTAGTTATGACTTGTAGGCCAAAATGGGGATTTTAGGTCTATTACTAAGGTTGCGTAAACCTATAAGGTTGCACATTTAGAATAAGCCCAAAGTGGACTTGGGTTAATCCATTAAATGAAATTCTCTCTAGATAAATAAATAAATATGTGTGTATATAAATAAATATATATGTGTGTGTGTGTGTATATATATATATATATATATATATATTTATTTACTTCCTTGTGCGATCATTTCCCAATATTAGTGCATTTATCGGGTAGGGGCACACACAAGTTGATGATGACCATCTATCAATGTTTTTCTTATGTTACTATTGTTTGTTAGAGGGTCTGCCTAAAGAGGCTTTGTAGATTGGAGTCGCCACCCGACTTGAATAAGAAAGAAGTGGAAAAAAACCACTTTTATAACTAGAGAATCCAGGTTCGGAGGGTAGGAGTTACTTATCCTGTTTCTTATCATACATGTTGCTTATTTATTCACTACTTTACCCTAGTTTCGGATTTATGATGCATTTACCACACCTTTATCATTAGTTAGTTTAAATTGAGAATAAAGAATTGGAGAGTTAAATTGGAGAGCATTCATCATAAAATAAACAAATATACAAGCATCCACCCATCAAGTAAGTAATCATACAGGTAAGTAAGCACCTAGCATATAGCACATAAGCATGCAAGAAATAATCAAAATAAATAAGTAAATAAGAAAAATAAAAATAAGGGAATTGGGATTAAGGATTACACCATGAAAAGCCTATTCTAATAAGTACATCCAAATGAAAATAAAAAGGGGGAATTGGGATTAAGGATTCATTACCTTGGAAAAAGTCTGTTCTATTACTTACATTGAAATGGGAAAAGGAAATAAAGAAACCTATTCTAATAAACCTACAAAACAAAGGTTAGCTTTCATATACATGCAAACACACATCACATTTAGGCTAATTCTATATATTTCATTAATCCATAATTTAAATTATAAATAAAGATAATTAAACACATAGGCAAAAAAAGATGCTAATGAAAATGCATAATGTAAAGGGTATTTTGGTGTGAGGTCATCATTTTTATTATATAAAAAGGGATTTTTATGATGAGATAAATATTAGGAAATTAAAATGAGGAATAAGAATAAAAATAATGAAAATGATAAAAATATTATTATTACCATAAAAATATCAACTTTATGATAAGAATAATAAATTTACTAAAGGAAACAATAAAAATGACAGATAATAAATATGCAATAAGAATAATAACAATGCAAATGGAATAATAAAAGTGATGATAAAAATATTATTTTCACCATAAAGATGAGAACTTTATGATAAGAATGTAAGTTTATAAAAAGGGATAATGAAAATAATAAAAATACAATTAATGTGACAAAAATAATAAAATGCATAATTGAACATAATTAAAGTGATAAAGATGTCATTCCCATCATAAAAATATTAACTTTATGATAAAAATGACAAATTTATCAACAAAAGGCCATAAAATAGAAAAAATGGTAAAAGTGCAATAAATATGATAAAAATAAATAAAAGAGAAGAAAATGAAATAAAAATGAATAAAAATACATAATAAACTAATAAAAATGATAAATATGTCATTTTTATGATAAAAACATTACCTTTATGATAAAAATGGTGAATTTACCAAAAAAGAACATAAAGACAATAAAAAAACAAAAATACAATAAAAATGGCAAATATAAATAAAAATATAGAAAAAAAATAAAAATAAAAATGATGTGATAAAATTGATAAAAATATTATTTTCACTATCAGGATGTAGATTTTATGATAAAAGTAATAAGTTCATAAAAAATGGCAATAAAAATAACATAATTGGTAAAAATGCAAATAACATAATAAATTGATAAAAATATTATTTTCACCATAAAAGTGTGGATTTTAGGATAAAAATTATAAATTTATGAAGAATGAAAATAAAGAGAGTGAAAACATTAATAAAAAAGCAAAAATAACAATAAAAATGTTAACTTTACACTAGAATATCCATTTTTATGTATGAAGAAAAATGATGCGAAAAATGATAGAAATGCAAAAATGAATGCAAACACTCTCAGATTTCACTTGAACTACCCACTTTGTCTAGATGTCTTATTCTTAAAGTTCAAATCACTACAAAAATCACAACTTCATCACAAGGTAATAAATAATAAAAATAAAATGTGAAAAAAATAAAAATATGCAAGAAATGAGTAGAAGAAGAAGAAAATGATATGATATGCAAATTTTAATTAAAAATAATTGGGAGATCGTCAAAGGGACCGAGTGATTACCCTTGTAGAGTGCTTTGACTTAAAAGGAGTTAGGTGTGAATTTATAGGTCTAAAACCTAAGAAGAGCATTTTTTTTGGTTAAAGTTTTAGGTGTAAATGAGTCACCAAGTGCTCTAAGAGAGGGAGAGAGTCTTGAGTCCTTAATTCGGTAGAGTGTCAGTATCTTTTTCTTTTTGTTCTCTCTAAAAATGGGGTGTGAAGGGCATATTTATAGGCAAAAATTCATATTTGGGGTGTGGAAGCGTGCGACAAGGGCATGTATGCAAGCGTAATGTGCTCCTTTTTACGGATGTGAGTATTTTAAGTTTTATGAGGTTCAGGTATGTGTTTCAGGGGTTTTTTTTGTAGGTATATTTTTTAAATTTCTTTTGGGTTTCTTTTTGATCTAAGCACGCTCAAGAAAACTTTTAAAGAAATTCTCCCCTTGTCTAAGTGATAAGAATCCTTTATCATCAGATTTTTGGGGACCATCAAAATTTAGGTATTAACAGTTGCCCTTTACTTCACATGCATTTGATCATGTTAACGCTTGTTAATGTATGGGAAGCAAGTTTCAAAAACAAAATGAGATGTAAAAAACTTTTTCATGAGGGTACTATGTGACCTTTACCAAGCCATAAGCAAGGGTGCACTATATAGCTCTAACAGGCCTCAAGTACTAGGTTTTAAAGAAACTAAGGTAGATAAAAAACAAATTTGGGGGTGCTGTGTAACTTTTACCAAGCTATAAAGCGGGGGTACTATGACCTTTTCCAAGCCACAAGTGGGGGTGTTGTCATTTTTTCCAAGCCATAAGTAATGGGAATGCTGAAAAACTTTTCATGAGGAGATACACTGTATAGCCTTAGGTGGGCCTCAAGTGTCCATTTTTAAAGAAACCAAGGTTCATGTAAAATCTTTTGTGGGTGCTATGTAACCTTGGCCAAGTTACAAAGCATGACACATTATTTGGCCTTGTCCAGGCCTTAAGTGCAAGTGTTGTGTGATTTTTTTTCAAAGTCATGATGTGTGTAAAACCAAAATGCTATAAGGAATTTTTGATTTTAAAATTATGATGCATGAGAGTATTGTTCGTGCTTTTGGTGGTTTACCTTTACTAGTAAGTGGTACGCACCAGGAACTTCGAGTCAATCTGACCATGGTTGTCTCACCTTAAAGTGGTTTTGCCACTTACCCGAAGTTTAATTAATAGCTTTTTATCGAAGACATTTTTAGTTACTAAGTGAAGAGCAAGCTTTCGACATGATCAAAAGGAAATTCACTAAGTGAGGTCACTGAGAATCGCAACATATAAGGCAACCCTCAATATCATGTTTTTTCTTTGGAGGTAAATGCTTTGATCACACTTCTTTCTCTTTTCAGGCATTCCCACCTTTTTTTCACTCAATGCAAATGCCGTAAAAGAGTTTCTTGAATATTCTTACTCAAGATTTAAGCATTGGAGTAGATTGAGTATGATCTTTATTATTTATTATTTCTTTTCTCTTTTTCCTTTTTTCTTTTTTTCTCTCCTTTTTTTTGCCAAGCATTTTCTCTTCTCAAGCATTCCCCACCTTTTGAAATTTAGCGTGAATGCCATTGAAGAGTTCTTTGAATACTCTTACTCCTTTAGGGAGCATTGGAGTAGATTTATTTATTTCTTTCCCTCACTTTTTTATCTTTTTTTTTTTTGCATTTAAACCTCTTCTAAGGTCTAACATGGTAATTATAGGCTACTCGAACGTCTCAGCTCCCAGTGGATTTTTGCTTTTTTATTCTTTGTGATCTTATTCCGCTATAAAACAAAAAAAAAAGATGTTTTAGTCAGCATTGATTTTGTTTCTAGATGATGATTCCCAATTAGAATACATTCTAAATGCCCTTTTTGATGTGGTGCTTTTTGCTCTTGCTATGTTTCCCTCTTCTTTGACTCATCTGTGGACTCTCTTTGCATTTTTTAGGCATTCTTTCTTTACTTGACTTCTCTCTTCTACTTTCCTTATTTAGTTGTTGTTCTATTGTGTCTTCTGAGTTATGGATTTCCCTTTTGACTCCGTCTTTAGTGATATTCCTAAAAACTTTGTTAGAGGTTCTTTTAATCTTGATGGTTTGGATGTAGGGGATGAGGTTGTAGAGACTATAAGTACTACTGTAGGGACTAGTACTGGAGCTTCTTTTCATCCATTTAGTTCTTAGAGCCATTATGGTCTAAGTGGATTATCATAACAAATTATGATGCTTGTCGTCCATAGTCTAGAGAATCATGCTTGGACTATCCATCCTCATCAGGTTAGTTCCCACATGAATTGTTTTCTACTTGGTTATATGCTTAGCTCTTATTGTTTGCATAGCTTTTGCTGTCTATCAACTTTGTTATTGATATTTTTAATTCTAGCGATATTGCTCATCAGTATTGTTATTTATTTTACTCTTGCAAAAATAAAAAGAAATTTGTGAGATTTTGATGATTGACATATATGTAAAGTCATTTTCTCACTAATTGTGGCCTCATAGGTCCATCACAGTGATGCCTAGTAGTTTCAAAAATGTCAGGCTATTTTATTAAGGTCTTTTGACATGCGTAAAGCATATAGGAACTAGGAAAGGTTTTGATGGCATCATTGTTGCCCTCACTTGTGGTTCTTACACATCGAGCTAGACTACAATGTATGCCCTCATTAAACGATGGATGGATACTACTCATATGTTCCATTTTCCCTTTGGAGAGATGACCATTTCCCCACTAAATTTTACTGCTATCACCAGTTTGAGTTTTTCTAGGGCATTGATCCCTTTTAATGATAAGGCATGTCATTTTGTGGAGGAGAGGGATAGTTGTACCATGGAGTTGCTTAGTGTCACCATTATTATGAAGGAGGGTTCTTCTTCACTCTATCGTTGCACTAAGTTAGTCTCAAGTGTTAGGTCAGAGTATGTTACTGGTCATGTTAGCTTTTTGTTTTACTTGTTTAGTGCCATTGTCTACCTGAATGCTTTAGGCGGCAGCTCTTTATGATTATTACCTACCTTGAAGAATCTAGATGATTTAACAAAGTATAGCTGGGGTGCAGTTGCCCTTTCTCACATGTATTTAGGTTTAGATAGAGCCTGTAGAGGTGGCACGAGGATGTGCAATTGCCTATTTGTGCTAGATGTGAGTATGACTTTTTTCGTTGACTCTTTATTGATTTTAGATGTTCTGACTTTTTCTTCTTTGATAGATTTGGGCTTATGAGTTTAGGAATCTCCCTTATCTTGTACTGGTTAAGGATTATCTGGGGGCTTTGACCTTTGACTAGGTATAGTGGTTTCTCTTTATCTCAAGTCATCTTACTTCTTGGTGATATTTTATTTATTTTACTTCTTAAGCAGATTCGTGCTTACTGGTGGTTGGCAAGGGAGGGCTGGTCATTAAAGATGATGATGGCTTGGAGTTTGACACAATGACAAGTGTTATTAGCCCACCTTATTGATAAGGTGTGGTATATCACTGGTGGGATGGACCATACATGATGAGGGCCTTTATTGCACCTTTTGGTGACATGTTTTGAGGTCAAGAGCTTGTTGGGGATGAGCTTGCCTCAACAGAGAGAGGCTATCCTAGGAAGCATTTCCTAGAGGATGAGGATTTTCCTTATGCAGATGTTTTGATCCCATAGTTGATTGATGCTGTTACTAGTGATTTCATTCCACCACCTAAACCTTCTTAAGCAAATCCTTTGTAGCCTTTATGTTTGAGAGCTGGGGCTTCCTAGAGGCCTTAAGGTCATTCTTCTTCTAGAGTATCATCTTCTGACCCGATATACTTCTCATCTTTATTTTCCCTATTTTTTTGTACAGACATGTAACAAACTTTTATTAGTAAAATCAAACTAAGAATGACATGAGTTTTGAGAATTTATCCTTAGTGGCAAAGGTCTCATCAAAAGAGATCAAGCTCTCACTTTGATGAGGTGGGGGACACTTTGAGAATTGAGGTGATAGCCCCTACTAGTGGTGTAGTTTCAGGTAGTTCAGTCCATGGTGGCTTTAATATGAACATGGTTAACTTGTAATAAACCCGTATTCAATCTTAATAACCTTGCCAAGGATTGTTCATAAATTAAGCAAAAATAAACTTTAATTCCTAACAAGACCCTTAAATAACTTGTACATAAAAACCTTAATTATAAAGAATTAAAAGTTGTTCAATATTAACCTAAATTTAACAAAGTCAATTTTAAGTCTAAATTAAACTAGGTTTGAATGTACCAAGCCTTCACTTGATAAATTCACTAAAATTCTTTTAAGAATAAAAGAAAAAAGACTTTAATTTATCAAGAATTCAGACTTAATTGATAAAACTTCTCTAAATTCATACTACATTGATATGGCCTTTATATAGGCATGTAAACATCCTAATCCTTGAAGGAATAGGTTTTCTTACTTATTCCTAAAGACTTCTATGAAGGAAAATCCTTAATTAAATAAGATCCCTTAAAAATATGACAACTAATGACAACTAAGTTTTTAAAAGTCAAATTGACAACTCATGACAACTAAGCATTGAAAATTAAAATTGACAACTCATGACAACTAAGAAAAATTTAACTAATTCTTTAAATGAGTATCAGCCACTCTCCATCATGTCTATGGTTTTATTTGTAGAGAATATTCTTTAAAGATTCTTAATTTTTGTAGATTCCCTTAGTATCTTCTAGAACCTTTCAAAATCTTCAAAATTGCACTTTATGTGTTTTGAATGCAAATCTGACATGAATTCTTCATTTTAAGGGTCAAAATATGATAAGAAGGTGTAAACAAGATGATTTTGCCCTTGTGTCAAACTTTCTCCAAATTCACTCAATTGAGCTCCATTTGCACTTATGCTTTGATTATGTATCCCAACCTTGATCTTTTGATTCAAGAAAAATCCTAAACCATCCTTAAACTTCTTTATGCATGTCTAATTATTGGACCATTATACTTGAGTGGATCATCATGTTGGTAACATGTTTGGTGCTTGCTTGGTTCACATCGTTCCCTCCTTCCTCGCGAAGATTCATCCTTGAATCTGACCCATCATATAAAGTTGGTACATTTGGATTTCCTCTATGATCAAATACAAATACTTTTGTAGAGTACTCCTCCTTTATAGCAATAATGCACATAAGCAGCTTGAGAATTCCTTGAACTTGAGGACTTACTCGAAATGCAACACTAGTATTCACAAACTTGTAAATGTTGAATCCTTGTTGTTTCCTTCTAAAATTAAATAATGAATATCTTAAGTTCTTTTTACTACAAACACAAACTGCATGGATTCCCTTAAAAGAAGTAAAATATTACAACTCTTTCGCAAACTTCATGCTAGGAATGAAATCTTCAACGGTATTATTGACCTTGTAATGAATTGCAATAACATCATCAAATGGATCTTCATATGGCATCAAGGTGTGAGAAATAAATTTTAAGTCACTAGGAAAAGAGACATTAAAATTATTAGTGCAATTGTGATGAATGATCATCTCTTTATCCTTCATGATATGAAAATTTTCCTTAAAATCTCTTTTAAAGATATGCACTTTCTCATCAATTTCTCTACTAGGTTGTACAAAATTGCCATTATCTTTAACTTCTGGCAATATTTCATCAAGGCTTTTGGCATTATTTTGCTCCAACACCTCCATAATTTCTTTATCAACTATTTTCTTTTCAAAACCATTGTTCATACTTTCTTCATTCACCAAAACATGAATGTTGTTGTCCTCTTTAATAACCTAATCATCTAGTTCAATGCATAATTGCTCTTCAAATTTCTCACCTTGCTCACTTAAACCATTTTCAATACTTAACTCACTCAACTCAGTTTTAACACCTCACTCCCTCTTTTCTTTTCTCTTGTCTTCATTGGGTTCCTTTTATAAAGTTTTGCCATATGAAGATTAAATCTCTTAATTTTGTTGATTGATGCACAAGTCTTCAAAATTTTTCTTTGGTGATAAGGTTTCAAGTTGGCACTCTTTCCTTTTATTCTTCTCCTCAACTTGTCTCCTAACTACTTTAATTACTTCAACATTCCTCGAACCTTGTTTCATCTCTTGAAAATGATTATGAAAATCCTTATAATAATGATTTAGCACAAAACTCTTTGCCATGATAGTCTTCATCTCTTGCCATGTAGAGATAGGTTCTTCTCCATAATGCCTCCTTGAGACCACTAGTTGATTCCACCAAGCTAATGCATAGCCCATGAATGCGTTGGTTGCAAGCTTGAATTTCTTTTCCTCATAGTAGTTGTGGCAATTAAACACAAAATCTACCTTCTTTTCCCATGTTAGATATACTTTGAGATCACTTCTGCCATGGAAATTAGGTATCTTCATCTTTACGCTCCCAAGGTTATTAGCTTGCCTATTATGCCCTTGAATGCTCTTATTAACAAACTCATCATCATCCTCATACCATCTCCCTTGATGAACTTGTCTAGGTGTGATTTAAGTTGTATTGTTAGTGTTATTAGTGGTGGTTGTAGCTTGGCTTTGCTCTAACCTCCCTATTTGCTCTCAAACCTTTTGATGGTTATTTAATGATTGACTCATTTATTCTTGCATCACCTTTGTAAAGAGCTTCCATTCGGAATCTATCTCAACCTCCTTTATATATGCCATGTTATAAACAAAAAAGCAAAAAAAAAAGCACAAGTAATACTCCCTCATGTGTTTACACTCAAAAAAATGTCACTCAACGCTCGTGTTTCACTCAATTAGGCCTTTACCCTCTTATGAGCTCACCACTCGCCTTTTACCTCTCAAATTCCTTTCTTATCATTCTTATGGAACTTAAGTTACTAATTATCAAATTAATCTCAATACAAAACAAACAAAGCAAAATTAAACTCAAATTTGACTACAAGAGCCTAAGAAAATACAATAAACAATGACAATATCCAAACAAAATAAAAACAAGAAATTTTGGAATAAGTGTTTAAACTACCCCAAACCCAACTTAAGAAGAAGAGTAGAATATTTAGAACTGAAATAAGGCAAAGGCATTGAATTTTGAATCACAATAGTGAATTGGAATGGTTTTAGGCCAAATTGAATTCAAATTTGATCAATTCAACTTTTTTTCACAATTCAAAACTTTTTTCTTCCCTTTTTTGTTTTTTATACAACGAATACAAAATGACCAAATTTAGAACAAACTCAAATGATATGTATTTGTGACAAACAAGACTCTTAAAATGCAAAGTAACAAGAATAAAAATGATTTTTTATTTTTTTGGTTTAAAGACTAAAAATAGGTTGGAATATGAAGAAAAGAATGAAATTGACTCAAGATAATAAAGAAAAAATGAATTTGAACTCTACAATCACAAAGAAAATGAATAGATATCAAACAAGACACAAAAATGAAGAAAAAAATAACGATTTTTTTTGGGATTAAATGCAAACAACAAAGAAAAGTAAAGATACGTACTTGATTAATGAGCCAAAGCTCTAATACCAAATAATACAAACATGGTTAACTTGTACCAAACCCATATTCAATCTTGATAACCTTGCCAAGGATTGTTCATAAATTAAGTAAAAAGAAACTTTAATTCCTAGCAAGACCCTTAAATAACCTGTACTTAAGAACTTTAATTATAAAGAATTAAAGGTTGTTCAATATAAACCTAAGATTAACAAAGTCAATTTTAAGTCTAAATTAAACTAGGTTTGAATGTACCAAGCCTTCAGTTAATAAATTCACTAAAGTTCTTTTAAGAATAAAAGAAAAGGACTTTAACCTTCTAAGAATTCAGAATTAATTAATAAAACTTCTCTAAATTCGTACTACATAGATATGACCTTTATATAGGCATGTAAACATCCTAATCCTTAAAGGAATAGGTTTTCTTACTTATTCCCAAAGATTTTTTATATAGGAAAATCCTTAACTAAATAGGATCCTTTAAAAAATATGACAACTAATGACAACTAATATTTTAAAAGTCTTGACAACTCATGAAAACTAAGCATTGAAAAGTCAAATGGACAACTCATGACAACTAAAAAAAATTAAACCAAGTCTTTAAATGAGTAGCAACCACTCTCTATCACATCTAGGGTTTTATTTGTAAAGAATATTCTTGAAAGATTCTTGATTCTTGTAGATTCCCTTAGAACCTTCCAAAATCTTCAAAATTGCACTTTATGTGTTTTGAATGCAAATCTGACATAAATTCTTCATTTTGAGGGTTAAAATATGATAAGAAGGTGCAAAAAGGATGATTTTTCCCTTGTGTCAAATTCACTCAATTGTGCACCATTTGCACTTATGCTTTGATTCTCTATCCTAAACTTGAACTTTTTCTTAAAGAACAATCCTAAACCATCCTTAAACTTCTTTATGCATTTTGTAATTATTGGACCATTATACTTGAGTGGATCATCATGTTGGTAAAATGTTGGTGCTTGCTTGGTTCATATTAGGCTTAGGCTTGGTGAACACAGTGGCTCTAAGGTTATCTGGGGTGACATTTTTTGGAGTTAAGGCATATTTTCCTTTGACAAGGCCTGGCTATCCTTTGTCAGATGTCATCCCTTTAGATACTACTCATGTTGGTTTTCTACCTTCATTTCGGGCTTCTTTCTTTTTGACTTACCTTTTCTTAGACTTTTGTGATGTTTACTGTTGTCTTGCAGGTACTTGTCTCTATAGTTTAGTTTTGGTATAATGTTATAGAGAGTTCACAAGAGCATTTTTTGGAGTTCATTAGTGAACAGAGAGTATGTCCTTCCTTATTACCCATTTATTGTTCCTGTTTTATGCAAATGTGCTAGCTTTAATGTATGCATGAATGTATGATGCATAATGCTTATTTAATGCAAGCTCAATACATTCTTCCTAGTCATAAGTAGGAGAGGGAACAAGCATCTTATAGCGAGCATATTGGTCAGGTAGAGCTAGAGCTAGTGGGACTTTATTTGGAAGTAGATGAGTAGGTGCTTGGGCCAGATGGTAAGGATGCCTAAGTGGATTAAACTCTCGCTTACGATAGGGGCTACAACCGATGTGGTTGATTAGAAGATTGGGTATAGGCCTTAGGCTTTAGTTACTTCTTGTTGTATCATCTTCTTGAATTCATCGACTTTGGGTGTTGTGTCTGGGAATCTATCCCATATGTTATAGCACTTGCTTATGTTGTATGACTATTGTCTTTATAAGGCTCATTGTACTCTTGATGGCTGACTTCTATATTCTGACAATGATTAATAATTGATGGTGATGACAAGTCCTTCCCTTTGAGATTTAATGCTATTTGTACTAATGATGCTTTAGATGTCTTGATCTACACTACTTTCACTGATTATGCATTCTAATAATATCAATAGTTATTTGACCCATTTTGATTCCTTTTGATTTTCTTCGATCTTTATCAATGAATGTGAATTTTGCCTTTATTCATGTTTGGTATTGATTCAGACATTTCCCCTTTTACACATGCGATCTTTGATAATTTCTTCCTATTTGCACTGAATGATATTTACCAAAGGCATAAATACAATTTAGATATTTCCAAATGAAGGTACCTCTATTCTTAGTTAGACTTTTTTAAGTTTTTTTAGGGGTAAAATCTTTTGAAATGTACAATATGTGAGATTTTCATCTGTGCCCATGTTAAATGGTTCAGTATTAATGAAATGAATGTCAAATATGCTCATGTAAGGTTTAATGAAATGCTCATCATTATCAAGATATGCATCATATAAATAAGCAAAATTAATTTTCATTGCACCATACTTAGAGTTTGGTACATTCAAGGATTCAAATAGATAAAGAAAAAAAGATAGGTAATACTAGCAAAAAAAAAGTAAAATATCAAGCATTTAAGTTTATTCCTCTGAAGAAAGTAAATGATCCAATCTACTAGCCATCACTACTTGTATTCATTATTCATGGTATTGTCTAATTCACTGCTATTGAAGTGGTGGATAATCCTCTTATGCCCTATCTCTTGGAAATGATCAATGAACTTTTAGAGGAGCTTACCACCTGTACAACCTGCAGGGTCTGGTGGTATAAGTTATTTTACCCCAAACTGTCTAGTTACCAATACTAGGTAGTAATGAGTACATGACTTGAATCTAGAGATTGGCACACAGTTCACATAAGTCACCACAGTCACATGTTCCAAATTCCACCAAGGGAATATCTAAGTTATCTGACTCTCAAGAATAACATACATCCAATCAAACCATTCTTCAGACGTGACTTGTATAACATGACTAATAACCCATTAAAGATGCCTCTCTTGATGGTGCCTAGGTTGATACTTAAGCCGATTCATCAAAGGTTTTCCTAGGTTGCTGAGCTTGTCTTAGAGCCAAATTTGGAGTAGTAATGGGCTATTAGTGAAGTGCGAACATCTTCCAGTCATCATCTCATTTAAACTATAAATGGTCTTTACTAGGATTAGGGGGAAGGGAATCATTCCATATTCAATGCCTTATATCACTTGCAATATTCTATAATCTCCTAACTCATCATGGGAAATGGTGAAGTACTATAAGAAAAGGTAACAAGAGAGGATACATGCCCAAGGTAGGTTGCTTGGTCTTTTCTTACTACAAGTGCCCAAAAGCTGAAGATGAATCAACCACTTATTTAGTGTAACCAACTAATCTAGCGTATTCAGGCTTAGATCAAAGAGTACTGATCTCATTCCTAGGTATTATTAGTATAGGTGGTATGCCCTAGAGGCCAATCACATATTTTGACATTGTA
Organism: Mallotus nudiflorus; assembly: GCA_947683625.1. Lineage (NCBI taxonomy): Eukaryota > Viridiplantae > Streptophyta > Magnoliopsida > Malpighiales > Euphorbiaceae > Mallotus > Mallotus nudiflorus. Next base: position 1,897,601 of record CANTUR010000415.1, on the reverse strand, counting down.
AATTATCCCAAATGGCAATAAAATATTCATGTAAATAAAGTGTTTGTTTATTTGAGTATTTATCCATTAACATCATGTTAAATAAATTTATTATCAAAGAGTTAATAATATGAGCTACAAATTTATTTAGTACATATCCTATAAAAGTGATCATAGTTGATAAATTAATATTTGGGTAATGTTAATTAGACTATCACCTCTATCTATTTTCCTTGATTAGTATGTGGTACTAATAGTAGGAGGTAGTGAGTCTCATGCTACTTGATATGAGATATCAAAATAGATATGTAGATACTCATGTGATGGGTGGATTGAATAGTGATGTTACATTTATGATCGCTGACTCTAGGCTATATTAGGATCTTCTAATGAAAGGATTTTAGTGCATGATAATTATGACCAAAGGGTTTGTGTGAATCAATACATGCATTCATTTTTAATTGGGTAGTTGTGATATTGATGTTAAACTTATGAGAACTAAATGTATAATTGGGATTTTCACATTTATATTTGAAAGGAGTTTTAAATACTATCAAGTGTTCATATTATCTTCTCATTGCCAATTAGACATGAACCTAGTAAGTCACACCTAAAAGAGTTTCACCAAATTATCAATAATATTAATCTAATTATTGACTAAAGTGTTTAATCTATTAATTAAGAATCTATAATCTCCTAACTCATAATGGGACATGGTGAAGTACTATAAGAAGAGGTAACAAGAGAGGATACGTGCCCAAGGTAGGCTGCTTGGTCTTTTCTTACTATAAGCGCCTAAAAGCTAAAGATGAATCAACTGCTTGTTTAGTGTAACCAACTCATCTAGCTTATTCGAGCTTAGATCAAAGAGTGTTGATCTCATTCCTGGGTATCGTTAGTATAGGTGGCATGCCCTAGAGGCTAATCACATATTTTGGCATTGTAAATTATCCCAAATGGCAATAAAATATTCATGTAAATAACGTGTTTGTTTATTTGAGTATTTATCCACTAACATTATGTTAAATAAATTTATTATCAAAGAGTTGATAATATGAGCTACAAATTTATTTAGTACATATCCTATAGAAGTGTTTTTAGTTGATAAATTAATCTTTGGGTAATGTTAATTAAACTATCACCTTTGTCTATTTTCCTTGATTAGTATGTGGTACTAATAGTAGGAGGTAGTGAGTCTCATGCTACTTGATATGAGATATCAAAATAGACATGTGGATACTTATGTGATGGGTGGATTGAATAGTGATATTACATTTATGATTGCAAGGATATTAACTTATAGTCAACGATCACAATCTAGGTCATAATGGTGCATATAGTCCTTTGACTTGAGGTAACACGATCATCCACATTTAAGTGGTTAGGGTTTGTTACCACTTACGTACTTGTGTTATTCACATATGGGTCTATGGTATGTGATGGCTTTAGTCAATTAAATGTAGGGATGAGTGTTTGATCTAGATGAGATTCATTGCCTAGAGTGAACCAGGATAATATCCTATGCTATCTAAGTTTGTTCTTGATGAATAAGTTCATCGTTAGGACAAACATAACACAGTCTAAAAGAGTTTCAGTGCTAGAAAGTGTTTCTAGTATTCATGATCTTTTATCAAGAATAGAACTTAAGATGAGGTCATATGATGTAGCTATTATAGTTTGACTAAACCTTGACTCTAGGCTATATCGGGATCTTTTAATGAAAGGATTTTAATGCACGATAATTAGGACCAAATGGTTTATGTGAATCAATACATACATTCATTTCTAATTGGGTAGTTATGATATCAATGTTAGATGTTACTCATAACTTATGAGAACTAAATGTGTATAATTAGGATTTTCACATTTATATTTGAAAGGAGTTTTAAATACTATCAAGTGTTCATATTATCTTCTCATTGCCAATTAGACATGAACCTCGTAAGTCACACTTAATAGAGTTTCACCAAATCATCATTAATATTAATCTAATTATTGATTAAAGTGTTTAATTTATTAATTAAGATTAATTGAATTGGATTTATGCTTTAAGCAATGATTCTAGCATATCATGAAATCTAATTCTAGTAAAGGTTTAAATATTAATTTATACTTAATTAATATGAGAAATTAATTAATGTATTAAATTAATAATATATGTTGCTTCTATTTGGACTTAGATTAATGGCCCAAGTTGTTTAGGCTTAGGCCCAAAAGGGTTTTGGACCAAAGATTAACACCAGATGTTGAGAAGGCCCATGAAACTTATCTAGGCCCATGTGTCTAATGGATTAGGCTTAGGCCAAGTGTTAGTCCAATTACTAAGCCCAAGTCCATACAAATTGATATGGTCAATTTTGTCATGTTAGGCACATTATCTTTTATGTGTAAAATTTTGACTATGTTATGATAAAGTGTACATCATATTAGTATGTGTATAGAATGTATGTAGACATAATACATGGGATGTATTAATTCTCTACACACTTTACAATTTAAATACTTATCATGACAAGTTGTATACTTATCATGTGATAGGGTTTGCTTTTTCAATATATATATATATATATATATATAACCTTAAAATTGTTCTAAGATTAGAGAAAGTTAGAAAAGTGTAGAGACACACAAAAGAAATAAACAACATCTACACATAAACCCTTAGTGTTCTTGTAAAGAGATTAAATTAGTGCAAGTTTTTTGAGGGTCATTAGAGAGGCTACTTACAACTAATCCAATCTAAGCAAGAAGGTGATTTGGTGGAGCTTTGGTGTTTCATGCTAGAGGCCTAACATTTAGGAGGCTAGAACATTTAATTCAAGAGTTAACCTAAAGCATCCAAAGCTTGTAGATTAATTATTGTGGTCTACATCAAACTTAGGAGTTGGTTAGTTATCATAAACTTAGAATTCCTAGGATGTTTTTTTACATGTTGATGTGTAGTTTAGGTATGTGTAAAATGCAAATTGGATCTATAGGAATGGAATTCTTCATGTGATTAAGGGTTATACAAGTAAAAGTTTTGAAATTTTACCCTATCTAATGCATGTGCTCACTAAACTTGGTTGTTGTATAATTGATTCCTTCAAGTATATCACAGTCTAGTTAGTAAAAATTGTTGTCTTTGTCTTAGTGGGGGTTCGTCTTGCTATAGCACTAAACTTTTAATAAAGTGGGCATAGTTCAAGACCACCAAAGCATAAAATATGCTCAAATTAGTCCCAAAATGCCATTGCCGCTTTCAAAAACTTGAAGTTAATATGAACATGTTGGTATGTCTTAAGGTATAACATCCCATAGGGCTCTAAACTTTTCCAGTAATCTTTGTCAAGAGTGCGAAGTAGGTCTCTAGTGATGCCTAATTGAACCTGAGGTGTCCTAACTAAAGTAGCATGATTAAGAAACCTTTGAATCTTTTACCTCAACATCCCCATATTTCATTAAAAAGGTCCCTTGTCAAGGTCATCATCACTAGTTTTCAAGAAGTGTTCAATGTTAGGATCTAAATAAGGTTATGCTTCTACATAAGTATACAGGTTAGGATGATTAAAAGAATAATGCATGTGTAGATAATGTGATGAATCTTGTAAAAGAGAAGGGTAGTGTGTATGCATGGTGTGATAGTTATGACTTTGCCATTGTAATGGTGCAAAAATGGCTATAAGAAGATCGTGAGTTAGCATAAGATGGAATGCCCTATGCGTATGTATATATGTATGAGGAAAGAAAAAAAAAAGAATAAATAGGGTTAGCATAAAACTTGCAAAATGAACAAACCAAACATAAGTAATCTCTCATTCTAACCTTATCACTCCATGTAGTAGAGAATTATGTCCTAAGTGGGTTTTTGAATCATAGCCATCGGGGGACTATGGTTCTGCTCTCGGACTAGGTTGTTTTTTATTCATGATGATTAGAGTCAAGAGGTAAACTAGGGAGTAATACCCAAATGTACTTAAGGTAACCACACAATGTCAATGAGATGCCCAATTGTTGAGTCATAAATGGTGTCTATAGCTTGTGCGTGCCCGCTAGTGTACAGACTATAGCCAACAGAAGGGATCCAAATTTATGTCCTTTTCATTAACATTTGGTGTGTTTACCAAGAGACATAAAGGTTTCATTTGATAGTTTACAATTTGATTCTTTCAGCATGAGTGTCCATAATCTAGTTAAATTCTTAATTTATCCACTTGATATAATGAGGAAAAATGGTCGACTTCTATAGGTTCCATCATAAAAAAATGTCACTATTTATTGGTCCTTACGAACTATCCAAGTTGAGGTGTATGATTCTTGTCATTCCTTATGCATTGGGCTTACAAAAGGTAATGAAGGTCACACGAGCCTAACCATGGATATTCTATGAGAGCTAACATAATGATAACAAATGGTGGTAGGCACTAGAGGTGTCATATCATTTATAAATATCAGGTCAAACAGACAACATCAAGACAAGGATAACATGTAAGAGCTAGGTGGGATCCTATGGGAGATTTCTATTGGTTTATCTATATGGGCTATGTCAAGCTTACATTTAAGGGCTCCTTTAGTGAGAATGCCCCCATATGACTAGAGTTACAGACTTCGGTTAGTGAGTCTAGCATTCTTTTATCTACTTAAGAAAAATGTACTCTATTTTTGACTTGAGAGTTAGGCCACATCACTTTAAGCCCTTCTTGATCGAGTAAAGTCTAAAGGTGATAATACTAATATCATCACCCCATGACTCGAGTAGAATCATGGTGAAAATGTCATTTAGTATTATCGATCATTTAGGGACCAAGGGTGCATGTGGTGAGTGTAATGAAATGCAGTTACACTGTTGTGAAAGTGAATGATGACCATCTATCAATTTTTTTATTTGTGCCTGAATAGGCTTTGTGGATTGGAGTCGCCACCCGACTTGAATCAGGAAGAAGTGGAAAAAATACACTTCTATAATAAGAGAATTCGGGTTCAAGGGGTAGGAGTTACTTTTCCTATTTCTTATCATACATGTTGCTTTCACTACTTCACCTTAGTTTTGGTTTTATGATGCATTTACCACACCTTGATCATTAGTTAATTTAAATTGAGAATAAGTGCGATAGTTGAATTGGCGAGCATTATTCACAAAATAAAAAAATATACAAGCATCCACCAATCAAGCAAGTAATTATGTAGGCAAGTAAGCACCTAGCACGTAGCACACAAACATGCAAGAAATAATCAAAATAAATAAGCAAATAAACAAAATAAAATGGGGGAATTAGGATTAAGGATTACACCACGAAAAGCCTATTCTAATAAATACATCCAAATGGAAGTAAAAAGGGGGAATTGGGATTAAGGATTCATTGCCTTGGAAAAAGTCTGTTATATGAATTACATTGAAATGGGAAGTGGAAATAAACAAACCTATTATAATAAACCTACAAAACAAAGGTTATCCTTCATATACATGCAAACACACATCACATTTAGGGTAATTCTATATCTTTCATTAATCCATAATTTAAATAATAAATAAAGATAATTAAACACATAAGCAAAAAAAGATGCTAATGAAAATGCATAATGCAAAGGGTATTTTGGTGTGAGGTCATCATTTTTATTATATAAAAAGGGATTTTTATGATGAGATAAATATTAGGAAATTAAAATGAGGAATAGGAATAAAAATAATAAAAATGATAAAAATATTATTCTCACTATAAAATATCAACTTTATGATAAGAATAATAAATTTACCAAAGGAAACAATAAAAATGACAAAGATAATAAATATGCAATAAAAATACTAACAATGCAAATGGAATAACAAAAGTGGTGATAAAAATATTATTTTCATCATAAAGATGAGAACTTTATGATAAGAATAATAAGTTTATCAAAAGGGATAATGAAAATAATAAAAATAAAATTAATTTGACAAAAATAATAAAACACAGAATTGAACATAATTAAAGTGATAAAGATGTCATTGTCACCATAAAAATATTAACTTTATGATAAAAATGATAAATTTATCAACAAAGGGCCATAAAATAGAAAAAATGGTAAAAGCACAATAAATATGATAAAAATAAATAAAAGTGCATAAAATGAAATAAAAATGAATTAAAATACATAATAAAGTAATAAAAATAAAAATAGTCAATTTACCAAAAAAGAACATAAAGACTAAAAAAACAAAAATACAATAAAAATGGCAAATATAAATAAAAAATACAGAATTAAAATAAAAATGTAAAAAAAGTTATAAAATTGATAAAAATATTATTTTCACCATAAAGATGTAGATTTTATGATAAAAATAATAAGTTTATAAAAAATGGTAGTAAAAATAACATAATTGGTAAACATGCAAATAACATAATAAAATGATAAAAAAAATATTATTTTAACCATAAAAATGTGGATTTTATGATAAAAAATAATAGATTTATCAAAAAAGAAAATAAAGAGAGTGACAAAATTAATAAAAATGCAAAAATAAAAATAAAAATGTTAACTTTACACCAGGATGTCTATTCTTATGTACGAAGAAAAATGATGCAAAAAATGATGGAAAGTGAAAAAATGAATGCAAACACTCCCAGATTTCACCCGAACTACCCAATCCGTCTACATGTCTTATTCTTAACGTTCAAATCACCACAAAAATCACAACTTCATCACAAGGTAATAATTGATAAAAATATGCTAAAAATGAGTAGAAGAAGAAGAAGAAAATGATATGATATCCAAATTTTAATTAAAAATAATTAGGAGATCCTTAGAGGGACTATGTGATTTCCCTTGTAGCATGCTTTGACTTATAAGGAGTTGGGTTTGGATTTATGGGTTTAAATCCTAAGAAGAGCAATTTTTTTTCTTAAAGTTTTTGGGTGTAAATAGGTCTCCAAGTGCTTTAGGAGAGGGAGAGATTAATAAGTCTTCAATTTGATAGAGTATCAATGTCTTTTTTTTTTGTTCTTTTTTAAATGAGGTATGAAGGGCCTATTTATAGGAAAAAAAATCAGATTTTGGGTGCACAAGCACGCAGTAAGGGCATGTATGCAAACGTGTACCTAAGGAACACAAAACACACTCCTTCCTATCGACGTAGCTATTTTAGGTTTTATGAGATTTGGATATGTGTTTCTGGGATTTTTTGTGGGTATATTTTTTTTTTATTTCTTTTGAGTTTCTTTTCAATCTAAGCAAGCTCGAGAAAAATTTTGAAGAAATTCTCCCCCTGTCTAAGTGACAGGAATCCTTCATCATTGGATTTTTTATTAAAATTTAAGTCTCAACACATTATTTATATAAGGTAAGTGTTATCTTAAATATAATATGAAGGAATTCTATTTTGGTTTATTTTTATTTCTTTCTTTATTTAAGGTAAGTATTATTTTAAATAAATTAGAAGTAATTCTATTCTTGGAATTTGAATCAAAATAGAAATACAAGGTTAAATATACCAAAATCATTTTTGGTAAGAGAAACCCTGGAAGGATTGTCTATATATACATCTCTATAATTCCACAAGTACTAAGAGGGGGTGAATTAGTTTTTTAAGAAATATGGGTAATTTTGAATTTACACCCAAGAGCAAATAAAAAATAGAGTAAGAGCTTATTAAGATGAAAAGGAAGAGTGATGAAAACTCAAAGGATTTATAGAGGTTCGGCCCTCAAAGCCTACTCCTCTCCTTAACCACTTATTAAGAGTTTTAATCCACTATCAATCTACTTCAAAGTGTAGATTAAACCTTTACAAGATTAAACCAATCTACCCAAGCATTTTCTAAAGGCTTACACTCTTACCCAAATGCTAGAAATAATCCTCTTAGCTTACAAGTCTTTAAAACCCTAAACCAACTCACTCAACCCCACTATTAAGATATTGAATGAAGGAATTAAACACTCACCAACCCACACTCAAGAACACTATTGAGATAAATAGAAATTAAAAGAATTTAAGATGAAGATTTGGGTGGATGAAGAATTAAATTCAAGATTGAATGCTAAAAAATAGCTTTAAGTTTGTTTGCTCAACTTCATTAACTTATTCTAGCTTTGTTCTTAGTGCTATTTAAACCCTCTAAGATAAAAAGAGTTATTGGATGTGCATTTAATGCAAATAGAGCCATTTAAAACTCAAAAGAAAAAGTACATTGCATGCTTGTTATGACTAATGAAAAATCATCATTGGTCATGACAATCGAGTGCCAAGATGAAATTTGAATTCATGGATTTTCATGATCAGTAAACTGGTGATGATGCTGGTCATGAAAATTTTTGCCACTTTTGAAATTGGTTGTCATCACTCATGATGTGTATGCCATGACTTTACTTACTCATGATGCTGGTGGTGACGCTAGCGATGACTACTCTCGGGAACTTTGGAAATTTTGCAATTCGAAACTTCATGATTTTGCTCCAAATTTTTTTTGATAATTGGGATTTGCTTGTGATAATTAGAATTAAAGATTCCCATCATATTTGACCAATTTTGACTTTAGATTTTTGATGAAAAATTCTATCTTTGATTTCATCCCTATCATTACTCATGATGAGTTCATCACCCCTTATGACAGAGCTACTGGCTTGGAAAATTAACATCTTAACATTTCATTGCTTATGTTTGAACATGAATTTTGCAATTTTAATCCACCTAAATATATGCACTTCAAGACACAAATTAAATATAATTGTACTTAATTACTTATGACTATAAAAAATGATTATTTTACCCCTCAAGGTTCAATAATCTCATTATCTAGGGTTTTTGTCAAGCAATATTATTCTTCACCTTCTTCTACTTCTTTGAAGAAAAATAAAAAACATATATATAGAGAAAAATAAATAAGAAGAGAATTAGAGAAAAAGGTGCTAGCACATTAACATTGCTTTTGGACATGCTATTCGTATGGTTACTAATAGAGGAAGTGGCTTTATAGGTAGCATCTTAATCTAATAAGAGGACATGAAAAGCTTGAGGTAGGGTGCCATCATTGTGACCCCCTCTCATCTTTCCAACCTTCTTACCTTGAAATTGACTTGGTGAGCTTTTAGAATCCTTTTTAATTGATTGAAGCAAATTACATGGATGCTGTGAGGTTTTTATGATTAAAAATTTTAATTTTTGTTGCATGTTTACATCAAGGAAACCTTAATAGTATTATCAGAGCCACTTGTAAATAGATTAAATTGATTTTATTATATATGTTTTTTATACATGATATATATATATATATATATATATATATATATATATATCCATGGTTTTTTAATATGATTACTTAGAAATTTAGTGAAAAACCATGTTGTTTTTGTAAAAGCAAAATTAAGGATTTAAGGGCTTATGGTTGTGTGGCAAAAAGCACATAGTCGTGCCTACTTTAATGATTGTGGGGTAGTGTCACACATGGTTGTGTTCACCTTAGCACATAGTTGTTCCTGTGATCACTTTCTGAAGAATGTAGAGGCACATGATTGTGCAAATCTTCGCACACAACTGTGCCTAAGGGTATGTCTGTAGAGTGCAGATGCATAAAGCTATGTTTAGCACACAACCGTGTCTCTTAAGGCTAATGATGTTTTTATTCAAGTGTTGAACAAAATTAACATATTTTGAACATATTAATAAATTATAATATGATTACAATGGTTTAGGGTTTTGGCAATAACTCATTCAATGAGTTAACCTTGAATGGATTCACCACATAAATCATTTTCATTGTAATGATAATTAATTTTTATGAAAATTAAATTATTATGCTTTTATGTGTTTAACGTAAATGCATAATGTATAACATGCCCTTTAAGACCAATGTGATTGGATTATATGTTATTCAATTTTATAGGTTGTAATTTTATTAACTACAGCTTGTGAGTCATTTTTCATTTCTTGTAATTTTATTTTATTAGTAGTTATATAATAGTATATATTACAACATGTAATGTAATGTAATGTAATTTAAATCAAAACCTAACTTGGGGATTTTAAAATGGAGTCCAAGGATGGAGATCCAAGGTAGTGACTTAAGGTGGAGATCCAAGGTGAAAGACTTAAGATTAAGCATGTCTTGTTAATTAGGATTGACCTTTGATCTTCATATTGTCTTATGAAGATTAATATATTTTTGGGCCATGCATGTCATTGTTATTTGATTTTGTTATGTATGTGATATTTGTAGAGTGGATATGCACATAGTTGTGTCTATTTTGACACTCATTTTTGTTTAAGTGTTGAATAAAATTATCATATTTTGAACATAATAATAAATTGTAATATGATTACAATGCTTTAGGGTTTGGCCAATAACTCATTCAATAAGTTAAGGCTAATGTAGGGGTGTTGCTCCTTAACCCTGAATGAATTCACCATATAAATCATTTTCATTTTAATGATAATTAATTTTAATGAAAATTAAATTATTATGTTTTTATGTGTGTAGACACCCAATTTCGGGATGATGTGTTATGGATGCGACAAAGGACTCCAATGATGAAAATATCATGAATAGGTCTTCGATACTTAAGCTTTTAAAATTCTAAGGGTTTAAATGCATCTTTTAAGGGAAGGATTTAGTGTTTTTAAGGACTGTATTGTAATATTTTTTAGGACCTAATTGCAAAACTTAAATTCTTCTAGGGGTCTTTTTATAATTAAATGTTAAAAAAAACCTGTCGAAATTATTCCTTTTGATTTATCAATTAATTCAAGATCCTTGGAGAGTTTTTGAAGAAGAAGATTCGAAGACTTATCAAGAACAGTAAATCATAAATCTGATGAGTACCCTAAATCACTCATAATCATCATCATCATCATCTTCTTATTCTTTTATTATTATTATTTTTTTGATATTATTAATTATTTTTATTCTTTCAAGTTATTATCATAATTTATTCATTAATTATAATTTTATTATTTTTTTTATGGTGATTATGGAGGAAAACGCGTGGTGATCATGTGGGAGGGATGAATTCATGAGAAGTCGATGAAAAACCATGGATAAAGCTTCGCAGAGACTTAGTTTCTAGAGTTTTTTTAATTTTATTTTTTATTACTTTTATTTTTTATTTTATTAAATATTTTATGAATTAATGTAATAGCCCTGATAGTGGGAGTAATGAAATTATGTGTATGGTTGCATGTTTATTTTGATTAAATTGGTTAGTAAAATTAGGTTTTTAATTAGGTAATTACTTAAAATCAATGGAGGAAGTAGATTAATTTAGGTTGCTTAATAATAAAATAGGATTTTAGTAAGGATTAATTTAATTAGTTGTTTGATCTTTTGTTTAATCATTTTTTGTGTTTTTATTTGTTTTTGGGTTTATTTAATATTTTTATGTGTTTTGGGCCTTAAGCCCATTTTACGCTTTGATTTATTTATTTAAGTTTAGGTAATTCTTTTAGCCCATCTCACTTAATAATTAATTAGGTTTAATTAATAAAAATATATTTTTAGGTCCATAATTAATTAGATTTTAGGTTAGAAATATCCTTAGGTCCATTTATTTAATTAGACATAGGCCTACGTAACTCAATTTAATTAATTTAGACTTAGCCCACTTAATTTAAGCTTTTTTTTCTTTTCATAATTTGTAGATTTAATATCACTATTTAATTAAAACATGTAGAATTAGGCTCACTAATTTAAATATTCCATAATTTGTAGATTTAAGCTCATATTTAGAATTAAAATTGGCAGACTTAGGTTCATTTAATTAAAATCAAAAGGAATTAGGTCTTTAAGTACACATATAAATTAAAACATGTATATTTAACTCATTTATTTAAAATCCATGTAGATTAGACTAACTTAGGGATTATGTGATTTATTGAATGCATTATTTACTTATATATTTCATGACTAGTTTGCATTGGAGTTGATTGTTTTTAGGGTCTATATGAAATTGCATGTAAATAGAGAATAAGATAATAATTCATAAAGTAATTTTAAATGAACATAAGATGGAAAGAAGTTGGTATTCTATATCCAGAATCTCCTGGTTGTGGTGCTAACTTTCTTTTAAGGAATCGAGTACCACCTGTCCTAGTTATTACCTTGGGTGGCGACTCCTCATCTCCACGCCATATCTTTGTGACAATGGTTAGTGTGTTCTCTAGAGCCCTGAGCTCAAATAGTGTCGTGGTTGCTAAAATCTTAGACGCGCGCTAAACCCTGCCGTTTATAGTGGCGACTCTACTGGGGATAAGAGATACTGATTGTACTTTTGTTCTTTAGAATTATTTTATTAATTATTATTTTATTCTTGCATTCATTTTTCATGTGATGTGATCCTAGCTCCAAAGAGGAAGATTTCAAGATTTGTTCATGCTAATAAGGCAATGTTCATTCAAAAAAGAGCAATTCGCATAAATTCGTATTTTGTGTAGCATACTTTAGTATTTTAGCCATAAATCACTCTAAAAAACTCTGATTGAGATGATTCAAGAGGATTTTGAAAGATAAGAAAGATATCTACAACTTTAGTGAAGATATATAGAGTTAATTCGGCTTTATACCTGAGCTAAAATTATGAAATATTATCAGATCGTGAACAAAATTGGGCAGACTGAATATACATCAGTAAATGGGATGTATCTCACTCAATGTAGATCCAAATAAAGTGATTCAAGATCATGCTGAAAGATAACAACAATTTCTAAAACTTTTATGTTTTGGGATTAAGTTAATTTGGCCATCATCATATTTAAAAGTGTGCTACAATGTGCTGCATAAGTAAATCCGAATTTAACTAGGATTATATTTTCTTATTTAAGTAGAATTATATTTTCTTATTTAAGAAGGATTTTGTTTTCTTGTTTAGTTAGGATATTAATTAGGTTTTATTTAGGTTTTCTTTAAGCCTATATAAAGGCTTTATTTTATGTAACCGAGAGGGTATGCAATCATGGATGATTAATAAAATTTAGAGAGGATTCTCTTTGGTTACTTGGTGGTTAACCATGTGACAACCTTTATGACTTATCAATCTATCTTTCAGACAGTAGATTGTGGTGTTTTTTTAATAACCTTTGTTGCTTTTTTGTTATTATTCAAAAGGTTAAAATTTTGATATAGCTTTGGTTGTTTGGACTAACTAAACATGAGGTGAAGGTTCTTTATGTCTGAATTGGAACTTGATTTGAACTTTCAATGAGAGTGTGGGTTTGGGTTCATGTTGAATGGGTTCCTAGAGTAGGTCATCTAGTGGGTTCGTATTAGCATGTTCCTATAAACCGATGGAGTTGGTTTATGATTCCATGATTCCACTAGCTTCGTGGGGTTGTAGATTGGCTAACCATCACTCTTAGCCTTAACTTGGTTCAAGATAGATTGTTAGGCTCATCTGATCAGAGCCTGTAGCCCAAGTCCTTAAGGGGGGTAGTCTTCTCTTGAGTTTATAAAGGATTTTGGGCCCCTTTGACCTTGGCCTGTAACTCAAGTCCTAAAGGAGGGCATCTTGCTAAGGGAACCTTGACCTTCTTACCAGACCCTAACCACATATAATGGCTTAGTTATTTCCCCTAGGATCTACCTAAATCACTTATGAATATTGCCATAAGGTATTTCTATCTATAAAGGCCTAAGCCCATACTTTAGAAGCCTGGTAGGGTAATAAAGATTAGGCTAATCATTTATACCTTGAAATACTGTTTCTATGCTTTTACTACTTTGAGAGACTTGGCATGTGCATCGGTTCTTGATATCCCCTGTTGATATTAAGGCTAAGACTAGAAGTTAGGCAAAGAGACTCGCTATTGAATACATGTGCAAGAGGAATAAGGTTGGAAGGATGTATGTACACCTAACTTGGTTTGTTACTTGCTACTTATTGTATAGCACGTGCATCATCCATACATGCATCTCATGCATCATACTAATAATTTGTCTTATAGCCATCATAGATTCGTCTGAGTCTTCTTGTGTTTGGAGTTAAAATGGTGGCAGATTGGTAAGAACTGATTCAAGCCCTCAATCCATCGCGAAAGAGATCCTTAGCAAATTGGAAAAGAGCCCTATTAATCCACTCTACTTAGAAGCTAGACAACCTAAACAAACTAAAAGAATGGAACAATAAGAGGGAGGAAACTAGACCCTAGAAGATGTCAAAGGAGCACTAATGGATGATATGAGAGCAATGATGCAAGACGAGTTAAGACAAGCTCTAGCGGGATTGATGCCACCACCTGCTACTGTTGCACTACCCATTGTGGCCAATCTACCTGCCACTACTGCACCACTTGTTGTGGCCAACCCACCTGCTATGGGTGCACTACTTGTTAATAATGATAATGTTAGGGAAATGAAGCTAGATGATGCTGAGAGTTATATGATTGAAAAAGCAAAAAGGAATCACTTGAGCAAGTTTAAGAGCTGGAATCTAGAAAAATGAAGGCATTAACTCAGAAGATGTCTAAGATGGAGGTGGTGATAAAGGGAAAAGGCCTAGGATACCCATTTGACTTTGATGATGTGATGCAATTTAAGGAGGAAAAATTGCTTAATAAATTCAAGATGCCATAATTGTAGAAGTTCGATGGTATTGGAGACCCGAGGATTCACCTTAGTCAATACACAACTACTATGAGTACCACTAAGGCTCCCTTGCCTGTGGTTACCAAGTTGTTTCTACTGTCCTTGGAGGGTATGACCATTAATTGGTATCATAGGTTAGAGAAGTCTATCTGAGCATATTAGAGGGAGTTCTGCACTACTTTTCTAAAGCAGTATGACTATAATACTAGGCTTGATGTGTCCATAAGAGATTTAGAACTAACCAAGTAGAAGCCTAATGAATCATTTTTAGATTTTCTGACTAGGTTCATGAATAAGGTGGGAATGATGAAGAATAAATTGGCAGAGAAGGATCAAGTTAGAATGATAGTTCAAAATGTGTCACCTAACCTAGTATAGAGGTTGTAAATGATGAACCCCAAGACACTCGTAGACCTTTATGATGATGGATTACAGGTTGAAGAGATCAAAAATGAGAAAAAGAAGGCTACTGGGAACACCAGAGTAAGAAGCTACCCAACTGGGGGTATACAGTAAGGAAGCACTAGCCCGGTTGTAGGAGTCCATACTTTTCAAAAACCAAGGAAGTTCTCAAATTTTAAACAACCTTTGTCAAAAGTCCTAGAGTGCCTAATGGAAAAGGGCTTACTTTGACCTTTACATACTCTAAACCCACCAAATCCAAATTTCCCAGGCTATAACCTGAATAAACATTACAAATTCCACCAAAACCTCCAACACCCCACAGATAACTACATTTGCCTCAAACATGAAATCCAAAACCTCATAGACTTTGGAAAAATCACAGATCTTGAAAACCCAAGCACCAGAAGCAATCCTTTCCTAAACTGCCGAAACATGCCATCTCCAACAACTATGATGATCAACTTAAGAGTAAGCGACAAAGAAGTGCTAAACTCCTTTGAGGAACTAGACCTTAAAACTAATGAGAAATCTCCTAATGCCCCTAAATATGTGGAGCAAGTTGAAGATTTGTTGGGTCAGCCCTCAAGCAAGTTCGACTATAAGGTGTTTTACCCTAAACCACCTTCTTTTGACATACCCTTCGAGTCAATTATACCTACAAGATGGGGTGAGCAGTTTGGTGATGAGAAGATGCAAGACAAAAAACACATAAAGTGGAAGTATGGAAGGATGGAAAGAAAGTAAAACCACTGAATGACAGTTTCATCAAAGAAGGATATGGAAAGTATTACCTCATTGCAAAGGAACCTATCAATATGCCCAGTGTGAATGGGAGTAGGATCTACAAGGAATGGATTGTTGAGAACTTGGTGTAAGACAACAAGGATGAGGAAATGCAAGAATAGTTATTATGTTAGTCACTTGAAGGATAACCACCATAAGACTTAGCATCCTTATCATCTAGAATAGGAAATAAATTTTCTTATTATCTTATTTGAAAAAATTTTTAGTTTCTTTAGAGCTTGTGATTGATGATATAAATTATGATAATGCTCACTTATGTAATATGCATCCTGATGGTAATATGCATTGTGATATTGATCACATCTGCATGTTAGATTCATTCAGTATAGGCACAATCGTAAACTTAAAGAATAGTCTTATATCATATAACATAACTTCTAAAGAGAGAAAAATCTAATGAAAAATAAGAAGAATGATAAAAAGGAGAAGAAAAACAAAGAGATAGAAAAAGAAAAAGAACAGTAAGGTGAAAAATTAGAGAGAAATATTCAAGATTACTTGATTATAGAAGTTATGTCATGTGACATAATGAATGTTCTCATTTTTGCCCTAATGAATGAGTAAAATTGAATTGGAGATTTTTGTTCAAATATTGCATATTCATCTTTATCATATTGTATAAGTAGTTGAATGGAAAGAAAATACATGATGAAAGCTAAAATCAGAGCTATGAGATCACTATTTTAGTTATGTTTTCTTTTTGCCACCCTTTTATAATTTTCCTTGTAAGCCTAGCATTCCCTTGTACCTTGAGAATTCAAGTGGCTTAGTAACTTACTTTGTAACCTATACATTGTAACTGTCATCAATCATCACATCAACATCAAGCCTTATATTTTGCTCAAAAGTTCATCAAAGTATTCATGAGACACTTAACTGGGTTGGTAAGTTAAAGAATAAACAACAATAGTCGATAAACTAAGTTCCTTGCACATATAAAAAAAAGACTACTAGAAAAGTATTGATGAATTCAAAATGAAATCGGGGGCAAAATGTAACTCTGGGGGCAAGTTGGAATAGAACAGTCAATTCAAATTCAAAAAGCAAAGATAGAACACTGAGGTATAAGAGTCAACAAAAGAATATTGGGGGAAAAAAGAAGTAAACTACAACCAACAACCAATAGCTCATCAATACAACCTAACCTGGTCCTTTATCTGACAAACTATATCAGAAGGCCTAACATCAAAAGTACCAATCTCAAAGTATCTAATGTTGAAAGCTACCAGCTGCTGATGAAGTGCTTCACTCTCATAATCCAAGATCAACAATATAGCTCTACTCCAAACACAAGACCTATTAGGATTATGCATATCATATATAACATGCATACACTTGCATACATATTTTGTGAAACACTTGTTTTGTATAGTTAAAGCCTTTAAGCCTAGACAAGATCATGCAAATACTCTGCTACTAATGTTTAAAATTAGTGTTGGAAGAACAGGAAAGTAGTCAGAGTATCTGCATGTGAAACATCTGAAAGAATGAAAATAAGAGGAGTGACACTACTAAAAAGCATTATCCTAGAAACTTCAAGAGGCTAGATAAGATGCTTAAGCTCCTTAGATTCAATATGCTGGTGATACATGCGCTTGGCCCTAAAAAGGGAAGAATGCACTCAAAACTTGAGATGAATGCACTTTGAAAACTTCTTTGATTATGAAATAAAAACCTCTAACTCCTAAATCTTTTCGTTTATAGGAAATTTTGGGAAGAGAAATGAAGCCCTCTAACATAGCATTAATGGGATAAAGCCATAATTTCGATGGTGGAGCATCACGATCCTGTGATTGGAGACATTATCACCACAATGAAAGGGAAGGATGCAAAAGAATAGCATTGCATTCTGATAATTTTTTTACTAGCAAATAGGCCATACTAATTTATGGTATTTTGTGCAGGGAAAATAAAAAAGAATAAAGAAGGGAAAAGGAACTGATACATTAATAAGAATGGTCAAGATAGCAAATGCCAATTGCTTGTTAGAACCTCACCCTGTACAAATACCAAAGGGAAGTAGTACAACTCTATCTCCTTTGATTCTGTAATAAAATAAATCCTCAATAAGAAAATTCACAAATTGAAAGGAAATTCATCCACTTCACGAGATCATGTGCGAAAATTTATCTCATGAACTTTGATTTTAGTAGCTTTCTTTTATTAGCCTCGCAGAATTCAGATGTCTTATTGACAATTCTATGTTGAGAATTTTTAAACTCTAATCAATTTAATGCTTTGTTTGCACCCAAATGAGGGGAAGAACATGCAACGGCAAAATCTGTGGACTTGTGGTATAAATTGATTGAATTTTAGGGTATCATTTCAGTTTTATGAATGATGAATGTGCATGTAATCTACTCCAATGCTTAGAAATGAGTATGAGTACAAAATCCCTTGACGGTATCCATGCTGAGTAATGCGATAAAGGCAAGGGAATACCAAGAGGAGAATTAAAATAAGAGCAAGCATAATGTACTCCAATGCTCATAAATGAGTAAAAGTATCAACGTGAACCTTTGGCGGTATCCATACTAAGTAATACAAGAAAGGTACGGAATACTAAAAAAGGACCATACCAAAATTACTCTATTTACTCTAATGCTTTGTAAAAGTATGAGTATCCAAAGGACCTTTCCAACGGTATCCACACTGAGTAATATCAAAAAGGTAGGCACTACTCGGATAAGGAGGAAAAGTACACAAATAATTCAAAGACTATTTTGATACTTAGAATCTAATCCATTTATGCTCAAATACCATAAGTTTTGTCTAATAGATCCTTTTTGAATTTAGGTGTGGAAGTAAGCTCTTCAATTGGTAAAAAATATGCTCTCAGCATAAAATGGTTAACAATGCCTTTGCCCTTTGCGAATGGTAAATAAATGATAGTTATGAGGATCAAAATTAAGGAGATTGGTTAAGTACATGTTATCTCGTGCAAAGTGATGAATTTTCTTATAAATTTTCAAAATGATAATGTACTTTTGTACATTCATCTTGTTAAAACTAACTTCAACAATTCTATAGGAATTTCAAATCTAGAAGGGGGTATACTCAACTTGCAAAGTCAATCAACACAGCAAAATTCAAAGTCAGTCAGCAAAAGTGCTAATTAGTCAGCATAAAGAATTCAAAGCATTCAACTTAAACAACTAATGATAAAAATCAGTGAGCAGTTATGGATTGTAGCATCATCAAAGGTGAGCATTGAAAGGATTGCAATCAATTTGCAAGCAATTACGAACTGCAGCATCATTAGTGAGCAACGAAAGGGTTATAGCTAATCGCGAGCAGTTTTGGACTGTAGCATCATCAGTGAGCAATGAAAGGGTTATAGCTAATCATGAGCAGTTTTGGACTGTAGCATCATCAGTGAACAATGAAAGGGTTGTAGCTAATCGTGAGCATTTTTGGATTGCAACATCATCAATGAGCAATAAAAGGGTTGCAGCTAATCGTGAGCAGTTTTGGACTGCAGCATCATCAGTGAGCAATGAAAGGGTTGCAGCTAATCGCGAGCAGTAACAAAAGGGTTGTAGCTAATCACGAGCATTTTTGGACTGCAGCATCTTCAGTGAGCAATGAAAGGGTTGCAGCTAATCACGAGCAGTTTTGGACTATAGCATTGAAAGTGAGCAATGGAAGGGTTGCAGCTAATCGTGAGCAATTATGGATTATCGCATAATTGCATAATCAATCATCATTGTATGATCGAGTGCAATGTATCTTCAATCGATTATACGATCAAGTATAATCGGCATCATACGATCGAGTGTGATGTTTCTTTCAAATCAGATTATATGATTGAGTGTAGTCAACATTGTATGACTGAGTGCAATGTATTTTCAGCATTATACGACCGAGTATGATGCTTCTTTTTAACTATACTATATGACCAAGTATAGTCGGCATTGTACAACCGAGTGCAATGTATTTTCAATCTATTATATGATAGAGTATAATCAGCATCATATGTCCAAGTGTGATGTTGCTTTTTAAATTAGACTATACGATCGAGTGTAGTTGGCATTATACGATCGAGTATAATCAGCACCATACGTTCGAGTGTGATGTTTCTCTTTAATTTAAACTATATGTCCAAGTATAGTCAACATTGTATGACCGAGTACAATGTGTTTCTAATCGATTATACGATTGAGTATAATCGGCATCATACGATCGAGTATGATGCTTTCTTTTCTAATCGACTATATGCTTGAGTATAATCGACATCATACGACTAAGTATGATGTAATTTTTTAATTCAATTCTATACGTCCAAGTGTAGTCAACATTGTATGATCGAGTACAACGTGTTTCTTTCACCCAAGGTTATACAACTGAGTATAATTAAAATCATACAACCGAGTATGATATCTCATTTGAAATGCTATACGTCAGAGTATAACAAATTCACAGCAGAAGCTTCAAGGAGTGCAGATAAGTATCCTAACTTTCAATTTAGAAATTGGGTGCTATTTTACTTTGTCGCAATTTGTCAAGCAAACATCGACAAAGGGCGGCAATTGTAGACACCCAATTTTGGGATGATGTGTTATGGATGCGACATAGGACTCCAATGATGAAAATATCATGAATAGGTCTTCCATACTTAACCTTTTAAATTCTAAGGGTTTAAATGCATCTTTTAAAGGAAGGATTTAGTGTTTTCCAGGACTAAATTGCAATGTTTTTTAGGACCTAATTGCAAAAATTAAATTCTTCCAGGGGTCTTTTTGTAATTAAATATTAAAAAAACCTGTTAGAATTCAATAATTTAGATCGAAGTTATATAATTTCGATCTAAATTACACCAATTCCAATAAGAATTACACAATCCCGATCGGAATTGAATTCTTACGTCTTTATTTATGTTTTTTTTAACCCAATCCTAATCGGTCTAAAATTCCTAATTGGCTTTTAACTCAATCCTAATTGGTCTAAAATTACTAATTATTTTACGTACTAATCTTATATTTTTATGAATTAGAATTACGTTAGGATTGAGCTAGGTTTTTAGTTCTTTTTCCACTATATAAAGAGGATGGGAGCCAGAAAGGAGGGGGAGGAAAAGAAGAAAAAAAGGGGAGGCAAAAATGCATTTTGAAGCTTTTGGTTTTTTGTGCGTTTAAGAAAATAATTTTCATTTATTGTCGACTCTTAAAAGCTTTCTTAATTCGTTTCTTTTGGTGAGGATTTTTCTACAAATATTCCTTTTGATTTATCAATTAATTCAAGATCCTTGGAGAATTTTTGAAGAAGAAGATTTGAAGACTTATCAAGAACGGTGAATCATAAATTTGAGGAGTACCCTAAATCACTCATAATCATCATCATCTTCTTCTTATTCTTCTTTTATTATTATTATTTTGATATTATTAATTATTTTTATTCTTTCAAATTATTATCATAATTTATTCATTAATTATAATTTTATTTTATTTTTATGGTGATTATAGAGGAAAACGCATGGTGATCATGTGGGAGGGATGAATTCATGAGAAGTCCATGGGAAATCATGGATAACGCTTCGTAGAGACTTAGTTTATGAGGTTTATTTTATTGTATTTTATTTATTTCTTTTATTTTATTAACTATTTTATTAATTAATGTAATAGCCCCGATAGTGGGAGTAATGAAATTATGCGTGTGGTTGCATGTTTATTTTGATTAAATTGGTTAGTAAAATTAGGTTTTTAATTAGGTAATTACTTAAAATCAATGGAGGAAGTAGATTAATTTAGGTTGCTTAAAAATAAGATAGGATTTTAGTAAGGATTAATTTAATTAGTTGTTTGATATTTTGTTTAATCATTTTTTCTGTTTTTATTTGTTTTTGGGTTTATTTAATATTTTTATGTGTTTTGGACCTTAAGCCCATTTTAGACTTTGATTTATTTATTTAAGTTTAGGTAATTCTTTTAGGCCATCTCACTTAATAATTAATTAGGTTTAATTAATTAAAATATATTTCTAGGTCCATAATTAATTAGATTTTAGGTTAGAAATATCCTTAGGTTCATTTATTTAATTAGACATAGGCCCATGTAACTCAATTTAATTAATTTAGACTTAGCCCACTTAATCTCCTGGTTGTGGTGCTAGCTTTCCTTTAGGGAATCGAGTACCACCTTTTCGATTTGTCTCAGTTATTACCTTGGGTGGCGACTCCTCATCTCAATGCCATGTCTTTATGGCAGTGTTAGTGTGTTCTCTAAAGCCCTGAGATCAAATAGTGTCGTGGTTTCTAAAATCTTGGACACATGCTAAACTCCACCGTCTACAATGTATTTGGTACAAATGCATGGTGCATGACATGACCCTTAAGACTAATGTGATTGGATTATATGTTATTCAATTTTATAAGTTGTAATTCTATTAAATTTAGCTTATGAGTCATTTTTCATTTGTTGTAATTTTATTCAATTGGTAGTTATAATATAACATAGATTACAACATGTAATGTAATGTAAATTAAGATCCAATATGGAGAATTTAAAATGGAGGCCAAGGATAGAGATCCAAGGTGGTGACTTAAGGTGGAGATCCAAAATGAAAGACTCTAGATGAAGCATATCTTGTTACCTAGGATTGAACTTTGATCTTCATATTGGCTTATGAAGATCAATATATTTTTATTTCGTTATGTTATGTATATGATGTCTACATAGTGTAGATGCACATGGTTGTGTCTATTTTGACACACAACCATGCCTCTTAAGGCTACTGATGTTTTTGTTTAAGTGTTGAACAAAATTAATATATTTTGAACATATTAATAAATTTTAATATAATTACAATGGTTTAGGGTTCAAAGAGTTAAGGCTAATGTAGGGGCGTTGCCCCTTAACGCTGAATGGATTCGCCATATAAATTGTTTTCATTATAATGATAATTAATTTTAATGAAAATTAAATTATTATACTTTTTATGTATTTAGTGTAAATGCATGGTGCATGACATGGCCCTTAAGACCAATGTGATTAGATTATATGTTATTCAATTTTATGGGTTGTAATTTTATTAAATTTGGCTTGCAAGTCATTTTTCATTTGTTGTAATTTTATTTTATTAGTAGTTATAGTATATTATAGATTACAACATGTAATGTACTTTAAATTAAGACCCAACATAGAGATTTTAAAATGAAGGCCAAGGATGGAGATCTAAGGTGGAGATTTAAGGTGAAAGACTTAAAATGAAGAATGTCTTGTTACCTACGATTGACCTTTGATCTTCATATTGAGTTATAAAGATCAATATATTTTTGGACCATGCCATGTCATGGTTATTTCATTATGTTATGCATGCGATGTATGTGTAAAATATAATAATAAACAAGTTAGATGAAATAAAGAGGAACCTATTAGTATAAGTGGTGTGCCCTAGAGGCCAATCACATATTTTGACATTGTAAATAATCCCAAATGGTAATAAATAATATTCATTTAAATTAATTGTTTGTTTATTTGCGTATCTATCCATTAGCATCATGTTAAATAAATTTATTATCAAGAGTTAATAATATGAGCTACAAATTTATTTAGCACATATGCTATAAAATGTTCATAGTCAATAAATTAATATTTGGGTAATATTAATTTGACTATCACCTTTGTCTATTTTCCTTGATTAGTATGCGATACTAATAGTAAAAGGTAGCGAGTCTCATGCTACTTGATATAAGATATTAGAAAAGACATGTTAATACTCATGTGATGGGTCGATTAAATGTGATGTTAGATTTGTGATCATGAGGATATTCACTTATAGTCAATTATTACAATGTAGGTCATATTGGTGTATATAGTCCTTTGACTTGAGGTGACACGGTCACCCACATTTAAATGGTTAGGGTTTGTTACCACTTACATACTTGCATTAATCACACATGGGTATATAGCATGTGGTGGCTTCAGTTGGTTAAATATAGGGATAAGTGTTCAACCAAAATGGGATTCATTGCTTGGAGTGAACTGGGATAAGATCCTATGCTATCTAAGTTTGTTATTGATGAATAAGTTCCTGATAAGGACAAACATAACACAATCTAAAAAGAGTTTCAGTGCTAGAAAATGTTTCTAGTATTCATTATATTTTATCAAGAATATAACTTGAGATGAGGTCATATAATGTAGCTATTAGAGTTTGACTAAACCTTGACTCTAGGCTGTATCAGGATCTTTTAATAAAGGGGATTTAATGCACGGTAATTATGACCAAAGGTTTGTATGAATCAATACATGCATTCATTTCTAATTGGGTAGTTATGATATCGATGCTAGGGGTCACTCATAACATGTGGGAACTAAATGTGTATAATTAGGATTTTAACATTTAGATTTGAAAGGAGTTTCAAATAATATCAAGTGTTGATATTATCTTCTCATTGCCAATTAGATATGAACTTAGTAAGTCACACCTAAAAGAGTTTCACCAAATCATCATCAATATTAATCTAATTATTGATTAAAGTGTTTAATAAATTAATTAAGGTTAATAGAATTGGATTTATGCTTTTAAGCAATTATTATAGCATATCATGAAATCTAATTCAAGTAAGGGTTTAATTATTAATTTATACTTAATTAATATGAGATATTAATTAAGGTATACAATTAATAATATATGTTGTTTCTATTTGGACTTGGATTAATGGCCCAAGTTGTTTAGGCCTAGGACCAAAAGGGTTTTGGATGAAAGATTAATCCTAAATGTTAAGAAGGCCCATGAACGTTATCTAGGTCCATTTGTCTAATGGATTGAGCTTGGGCCAAGTGTTGGCCCAATTACTAAGCCCAACTCCAAGTCAAAAGATATCGTTGAATTTATCATGTTAGGCACACATTATCTTTTATATATGATAAGGTGTAAATCACATTGGTATGTGTAGAGAATGTATGTAGACATAATACATGGGATGTATTAATTCTCTACACACTTTACAACTTGCATACTTATCATGACAAGTTATATACTTATCATGTGATAGGGTTTGCTTTTTTAATAGATATATACATAACCTAAGATATGCTTCTATGGTGAGAGAGTGTAGAGACATACACTATAAGGAAACAACATACACAAAACAAACCTTAAGTATTCTTGCAAGGATATTAAATTAGTGCAAGTTTTGTGAGGGTTATTAGAGAGGCTACTTACAACTAATCCAATCTAAGCAAGAAGGTGATTTGGTAGAGCTTTAGTATTTCAAGCTAGAGGCCTAACATTTTGGAGGCTAGAGCATTTGATTCAAGAGTTGAACCTAAAGCATCCAAAGCTCGTAAACTAATTATTGTGGTTTACATCAAACTTAGGAGTTAGTAAGTTTTCTTAAACTTAGAATTCCTAAGATGTTGTTTTACATGTTGATGTGTAGTTGAGCTGTATGTAAATTCAAATTAGGTCTATAGGAATGGAATTCTTCATGTGATGAAGGGTTATGCAAGTAAAATTTTTGAAATTTTACCCTATTTGAAGGCATGTGCTCAACACACTTGGTTGTTGCATAATTGATTCCTTTAAGTGGTATAAGAGCTTCTTTTTTGCAATTTACACATGCTAAATTGATTGAAAATTGCAATTTTTATGATTATGCTTGATGTTTATTGCAAGTTTTATGGTTTAAGATGTCCAAAAAATGGCTTAGGTGGGGTTCAAGGGTGCTCATGATTGTGAGGAGCTATCCTGTGATCATGAGCAGTTTGAAAATGCCTTTTTTGTTCTTTTTGACCAAGCCGCTTATGAGCATTCCTCACAATCACAAAGATCTCATGAGGGGTACTCCATAAACTTAAAAATATCATTCTTTGATGTTTTTTTTCTTTACAAATCAATCCTAACATGCAAGAGTTACATTGTCAGTTATTTTTGCTTGTCATACATGTATGGAATGATCATGGACTTAGATTGCATCCTAAAGTTTGTAATAATAATTAATTTTGTTATTTGGTATGTAATTAAATGTTAATTACATAGTATTAGGATGTAACATTCACCTTGGTATGCATTGATTAATTGTAAATCACAAAGGTTATGACATGAAGCTTGAAGTGTTCGAGTAGGAGAGCCATGGAGATAGTGATAAGGTGTTTCATGCCTTGAAGATTTTTCTTACACTAATCCTTTTTGTAAATTATTTTAGGAGTTAGAATAAGTTTAGGAAAGGTCCATGATCACTCTTTATTTGTGCATCCAATTTTGCATGTTATATATATATATATATATATATATATATATATATATATATATATATATATATATATGTATATATATATATATATATATGTGATATGTATATTGAAAACATGCTATATGTATATGTGATATATTTATATAATTGGATGCCATGCAATATATGTATTTGATATATATATAAAATGGCCAATGTGCAAAGTGAGACCTCAATAATAAAAGACCTAAAAATTTTCAAAAATAAACTTTAGGTCTAAGCTCTTTATGGAGCAATAACTTGCATGGTTTTGGGATTGTGTGCATTGACTATGGATACATAGGGTTGTGCATAGGCTCAAGAGATTCATGTAATGTTATTGTTAAGCATGAGATGTTATGGGGTGTATGGATACATTATAGGCCAAGAATGGCAAATGGGGGCACCTAAGGTTTGTAGTGTTGAAATCCATACACTTCACTGATCCAATGGTGTGGACATAACTAATGCAAAAGGCCAAGAATGAAAATGTGTACCTAAGGCCCATAACATTAGGAGCCGGATTGATGGAACTTCACATAAGATGTGATGGCAATAATTACCACTTAATGAGGACTAATATTCCATGAACGGTAATGTGTACTTGAGGGATATTAATGACTCTTTAAGAACTCCATCACCCACTAGAAATCCATCCAACAAGGGATTTTCATTTCCTTCTTTAAAAGTATAGAATTCGCCAAGTTAATGGGAGGCCATTATGATTAAAGACCAAATCTAATGGTAAAATAACAATGTCATATAACTAATTAATCTTGTTACCTTTGCAGAAACTTAATAATATGAAATCAACAAACCCACTTTTAATCATACTTGAACAATATAGGCTCACGGGCCCTAATTTCATTAATTGGCTAAGGAATCTAAAAGTTATTTTAGCTTCCAAAAAGATTCTTTATGTATTAGAACAAAATCCACCCATAACACTTCTTGAAAATGCTTCACCAAAAGAGCGTGATTGTAGATGGTGGGGTTTAGTGTGCGCCCAATATCTTAGCAACTACGACACTGTTTGAGCTCAAGGCTCTAGAGAACACACTAACCACTGTCACAAAGACATGGTATGGAGATGAGGATTCGCCACCGAGGGTAATAATTGAGAAAAATAAAAATGGTGGTACTCGATTCTCTAAAAGAAAGCTAGCACCATAACCAAGATTCTGGATACAGAATACCAACTTCTTTCATTCTTGTGTTAGTTTAGAATTACTTTATAAATTACTATCTTACTCTTTATTTACATGCAATTGCATATAAACCCTTAGTAAAACAATAAACTCTAGGCCAACTAGTAATGAAATATACAAGTAAACAATGCATCATCACAATCCCTAGGTTAGTATAATCTACATTGATTTTAATTAAATGGGCTAAATCTACATGTTTTAATTTATAGATGAGCCTAAAGACTAATGGGGCCTAATTCCTATTTAATTTTAATTAAATAATCCTAAGTCTATTTATTTTAATTTTAAAAATGGGCCTAAATCTATAAATTATAAAGTATTTAATTTAGTGGGTGTAATTCTACATGTTTTATTTCTAAGGTGATATTAAATTTACAAATTATGAAAAAGGCTTAAATTAAATGGGCTAAGTCTAATTAATTAAATTAAATTAGGTGAGCCTATATCTTATTTAATAAATGGGCCTAAGTTATCTCTACCCTAAAAATCTAATTAATTATGGATCTAAAGATATATTTTAATTAAAACCTTGACCTAATCAATTTAAATGAAATAGGCTAATTAAAGGGTGAGCTAAAAAGAATTATTTAGACCTAAAATTAAATGAATGATTTAAAGCCTAACATGGGCTTAAGGCCCAAAACACACAAAAATAAATAAATAAGCAAAAAAAAAAACATAAAAAAATCAAAACAATCAAATAAGAGATCAAACAATCAATTGATTTATTCCTTCTAAAAAACCCTAATTTCCTCCATAATCACCATAAAAAGAAACAAAAATTATGATTAGTGAATAAATTATAAAGAAATTTGAATAAAATTGAAACTCAATAAAATCAAAAACAAAAATTGAATAAAAGAAGAATATAGAGAAGATGATGCTTATGGATGTTTTTAATGGAGTGGTCCTTAGATTTTCTAAAATCACCATTCTTAATAGGTCTTTAAATATTAATATTTTACTCCTCCAAAAGCCAAAAATCCTCCCCAAAAATAAAAATGCCCCTAAAAGAAAAAATGCCCCTCTAAGAAAATCCCTTCTCAAACGTCCCCCTTCCCTTAGGAGCCAAAACAACACAAAAACCCTAGTTCACGTGTCTGTAGAGTTTCATTCCTAAAAGGACTTTATTTTCTTAAGAAAAATAAATAAATACCAAACAATTTTAAGAAAAATCCTTTGACCAATTAGGATTCAAAAAAAGCATTTTTTATTTTTTGGAAGATCCAAAAATCATACGGAACGGGTCTAATTCCGACCGGAATTGCGTAATTTTGATCAGAATTGCATAATTTTGATCTCTTTTTTTAATTACAAAAATACCTTTAAAAGAATTTAAACTTTTCAATTATGTCCTTAAAAAGCATTGCAATTTAGTCGTTAAAAGCATTAAATTCTTTCTTTGAAAAATAAAATTAGACTTTTAAAGTTTCAAAACTCAAGCATTGAAGACCTATTTAACATTTTCATCATTGGAGTCCTTTGTCATATCCATATTTTATTATCCCAAAATTGGGTGTTTACAGTGACAATCTAGAAAAATGGAAAGAATATGATTTATAAGCATGTTGCATAATGTGGGCTTCTATGAATACCAAAATCCATTGGCAAAATGAGAAGTACACAAGTGTAAAAGAGATCCTACTTCACCTTCAACAGTTATTTGGTGAACATAGTAGGATTGCTAGATATAAGATATCAAAGCAACTATTTTGTACTGAAATGAAGGAGGATGAGGATGTAAGAGCCCATGTAAACTCTGTGATTAGAGCAATGGAGGAATTAGAAAGTCTAGATTTCTTTATGGACTTCCACCTCTAATTGGATTTGATCCTTCAATCTCTTCCTAAATCTTTTGGGCAAACCATTGCAAATTTTCATATGAACAAAATATAGTGTACTCTTGCAGAGCTTATGGACATGCTTGTGATGGCCCGAAAAGCTATCCAAGAGAACAAAGACAAGGAAGTTTCACTTATTACTTCTTCTAGTGGGACTAGAAAGAAAGGAAATAAGAAAAAGAAAGGCAAGGCAAGTGTTACCGAGCCTACGAGTGGCATAGCCAAAAATAAGGATAAGGCGATGGTGAGGGAAAACCAAGGGAAAGGAAAGTGTTTCTATTGCTAAGGTGAAGGACATTGGAAGAGGAATTGTCCTAAGTTCCTAACAAAAGGAAAAGGCAAGCAAGGAGAAGGTGAGACTTTCTTTAATTTATTTGCTTATAAATGTTCTAAGAGCTCATCTAATGCATGGGTATTGGATACTTGTGCTAGTTCTCACATTTGTTCATCCTTGCAGGATCTAGCAAATGAGTGAAGGTTGAGGCCTAATGAAGTTACCTTAAAGCTTGGAAATGGAGCAAGTGTTGTGGCCAAAGCTATAGGATCCACTTCTATTTATATATGTGATCATATTTTGTTATTGGATAATGTATTGTATGCACCTAATGACTATAAGAACACTGCCTCAATTTTTAGTTTGACTAGAAAGGGTTATAAATTTCATTTTAAAAGAGATGTTTGTAACATTTATTTTGGAAGTGAAATGGTAGGCATGGATTATTTAATACAAGGTTTACATTATGTCTAATAATAATGAGCCTCAAACTAATGTGAGTAATGCAAAAGCAATGTTAATTTAAAATTCCTTTAACTCCAAATATCTTTGGCACTTGAGATTATGTCACATTGTGGAAGGTAGGATCAATAAGTTATAAAGGATAGGAATCTTAAGCAATCTTGAATCCACATCCAATTTAACTTGTGAGGCTTGTCTTTAAGGCAAGATGACTAAATCACCATTTACTGGACAAATGGCAAAAGCCAAAGATTAGTTGGAGATCATACATAGTGATGTACGTGGAACATTTGGCGTAATGGCTAGAGGTCATTTCTACTATTATATAACCTTTATAGATGATCTATCAAAGTGTGGGCACTTGTTTCTTAAGAAACTCAAAAGTGAATCCTTTGAAAAGTTCAAGGAATTCAATGCCCAAGTAGAGAACCAAACTGGTAAAAGTATTATGACTCTTAAAATCAAATTGAGGAGGAGAATACTTAAACACTAAATTCATTGAGTTCCTTAAGGAACATGGCATTGCATCATAACTCACACCACTTGGAACACCTCAATTAAATGGTGTAACCAAGGTATAAAACTGTACTTTATTAGATATAGTATGTTTTATGATTAGCTACACTGATATTCCCATTTCACTTTAGGGTTATGCACTCCAAAATGCCTCTTACATCCTTAATTATGTTCCATCCAAATTCATTTCTACTACACCATATTAGATATGGCATAGTAGAAAACCAAGTTTTAAACACGTTAAGATTTGGGGATGTTCGACTTTTATCAAAAGGCTAAAATCAGACAAGTTGGATGTAAAATTGATTAAAGGAAGGTTTATTGGATATCCTAAAGATAGTTTAGGATATTGATTTTATCTTCTTACTGAACAAGTTGTCATTATAAGCAAAGATAATATTTTCCTTGAGAATGAGTTTCTTAAAGAAGGTGGAAAAGGTGGAAAAGGTTTATTGGATGAAGAGTCATCTAATAAAGCCTAAAAAATTGATCAAATGGGCATTAATCAATTTGAGGAGCCTATTCCAGTTGAGAATGTTGTCACACCAACTCCTAGAAGGTCTAGTAGGGTATCTCATCCTCCTAAGATATACGGTTTTCTTTATAATGTGTAAGAGTTGCATGTTCATGAAGAAAGCATTCATGTTGATGATCCTACTACATATAAATAATCTTTATATGATAAAGATTCTTCAAGATGGCTTGAAGCTTTGAGAACTCAAATGGATTCCATGTATGTAAACTAAGTCTGGACATTTATTGATCCTCGTGAGGGTATTATACCCATTGGGTGAAAATGGATCTTCAAGAGAAAGATTGGTGTAAATGGAAAAGTAGAGACCTATAAGGCTAGGCTTATAGTGAAAGGTTTCACTAAAGGCAAAGGGTCAACTATAAGGAGACTTTCTCATCGGTAGCCATGATTAAGTCCATTCAAATTATTTTAGCTATAACCACACACTATGATTATAAGGTTTGGAAAATGGATGTTAAAAATACTTTCTTTAATGGTTATGTTGAGGAAGACATTTTCATAGAGCAACCTAAGGGTTTTAAATCCAAAGATAGATCAAAAGTGTGCAAACTTAATATATCCATCTATGGTCTAAAACAAGCTTCAAGGAGTTAGAATCATCATTTTGATGAGATTGTTCATTGTTATGGTTTCATTAAGAATGAAGAAGAGCCATGTGTTTACAAGAAGGTTAGTGGGAGCCAACTCACTTTCCTAGTCTTATATGTTGATCACATTTTATTAGTTGGAAATGATGTAGGTATGATGACTTATATGAAAGTATGGCTATCTAAAACCTTCTCGATAAAAGACTTAGGGGAGGCAACTATATTCTTGGGATTTGAGTCTATAGAGATAGATTAAAGAGAATGATAGGTTTATCCTAAAGTCTTTATTTGGAAAAGGTGTTGAAGGGGTTTAACATACTTAATTCCAAGAGAGGATTGTTACCATTTAGGCATGGTATCCATTTATCCAAGGGTATGTCACCTTGAACACCCAAAGAAATTGAGAAAATGGCCAAAGTTTCTTATGCTTTGGCTATAGGAAGCTTGATGTACACTATGTTCTGTACTAGGCTTGATATTGCCTATACTGTTAGTGTGACTAGCAAGTTTCAATTCAATTTAGGTTTAGAGCACTGTATAACTGTTAAGGCAATCTTTAAGTACTTAAAAAGGACTAAAGATTTGATATTAACTTATGGTGGAGGTGATTTACAAATATATGGTTTCACAGATTCTAATTTTCAATCCGATATGGATGAGAAAAAGCTATCTCTAAGTTTATTTTCATTTGTAATAGAGGAGTAGTGAATTGGAAGATTTCTAAGCAATGTATCACTATTGATTCCACTCCAGAGGCTGGGTATATATCCACATCAGATGCTACTAAAGAAGGTGTTTAGATTAAGAAGTTCATTACAGAAATAGGAGTTATTCCCTCCATTAAGTTCCTGAGTCCTCTCTATTGCGACAATAATGGAGCCATTACTTTGGAAAAGGAACTGAGGTCTCACTAGAGATCCAAACACATAGAAAGGTACTTTCATATTATTAGAGAACTTTTTGGAAAGGGTGATGTGCTTGTGTAAAAGGTAACTTCAGCTGATAATGTGGCTGATCCACTTACTAAAGCACTAATGCAACTATAGCTGGATCGACATCTTGAGAAGATGGGTTCAAAATACTATAGTGATTCACTTTAGTGCAAGTGGGAGATTGTTAATATAAGTGGTATGCCCTAGAGGCCAATCACATATTTTGACATTATAAATAATCCCAAATGGTAATAAATAATATTCATTTAAATAAAGTGTTTGTTTATTTGAGTTTTTATCCATTAGCATCATGTTAAACAAGTTTATTATTAAGAGTTAATAATATGAGCTACATATTTATTTCGTACATATGCTATAAATTGTTCATAGTCAATAAATGAATATTTAGGTAATATTAATTTGATTTTCACCTCTATCTATTTTCTTTGATTAGTATGTGATACTAATAGTGGGATGTAGTGAGTCTTATACTACTTGATATGAGATATTAGAATAAACATGTGGATACTCATGTGATGGGTGGATTGAATGCGATGTTGGATTTATAATTACAAGGATATTCACTTATAGTCAATGATCACAATCTAGGTCATAATGGTACATATAGTCCTTTGACCAGAGGTGACATGGTCATCCATATTTAAATAGTTAGGGTTTGTTACCACTTTACATACTTGTGTTAATCACATATGGGTATATGATGTATGGTGGCTCTAGTCGATTAAATATAGGGATGAGTGTTCAACTAAGATGGGATTCATTGCCTAGAGTGAACTGAGATAAAATCTTATACTATCTAAGTTTGTTGTTTATGAATAAGTTCCTAGCTAGGACAAACATAACATAGTCTAAAAGATTTTTTATGCTAGAAAGTGTTTATGAAACATAAGTGTTTTTGCAAGGATATTAAATTAGTGTAAGTTTTGTGAGGGTCATTAAAGAGGCTATTTACAATTAATCTAATATAAGCAGGAAGGTGATTTGGTGGAGCTTTGGTGTTTCAAGCTAGACGTTTAACATTTAGGAGGCTAGAACATTTGATTCAAGAGTTGAACCTAAAGTATCCAAAGCTTGTAGATTAACTATTGTGATCTACATGAAACTTAAGAGTTAGTAAGTTTTCTTAAACTTAGAATTATAGGATGTTATTTTACATGTTGATGTGTAGTTTAGCTATGTGTAAAATGCAAATTGGATCTATGGGAATTGAATTCTTTATGTGATGAAGTGTTATGCAAGTATTTTTAAAATTTTACCCTATCTATGGTATGTGCTCTCCACACTTGGTTATTGCATAACTGATTCCTTTTGAATCCTCATCCAATATTAAGTTATTATAATGCCCTTATGAGTTTAAACACTTGTTATTCCTTGGATTACTATATATAGGTCTATCAAAGCAGGTTGTATTAAGTCATCTATGGACGAAAAGTTGTATAAGGGTGATATCCATGTTAGCATAGATTTGCCTTAGTGCCATTTCTTGTAATATAAATGACATTGTACTTTTATCCCTATGGTAATATAATATTAATTTAGATAAATTGTTTGTTTATTTGAGTATTTACCCTTTAGCATAGTGTTAAAAGATTAAGTGTTGATAATAATGGTAAAAGACTAAGTGTTGATAATACGAGTGAAAATTTCATTTAGTACATATGCTATAAAATGTTTATAGTCATTGGATTAATAAATGGGTCGTATTAATCCATAGACAATCACCTCTATCTATTTTCCTTGATCAGTATATGATATTGATAGTGGGAGGTAGTGAGTCTCATGCTACTTGATATGAGATTTTAAAATAGACATGTGGATACTTATATGATGGGTGGATCGAATAGTAACATAAGATAAGTGATTGCCTAGAAATTCACTTTAGTCAACGATCATTGTCTTAGACAATTAGGTTTATTATTAATATGGGCTTTATTTAAGTGTTAAATAAAGCCCATAAGTCTAATTAGTGGATGTTGTAGAGATGAGCTCATTTAAGAGTTAAATAAGCCTAAAGACCACTTACTAATGGAGGTACCATATAAGCATGACCATGTGATGATCATGCTTGCATGGTGGCCACATAAGCATAGCTTTACATGCAATGTGATTGCATGTTGACAACTTAGAGATGTGTCATAAGCATGCACCTTAAGTTAGTGGTCAATCTTTATATGCATTAATTAGCTTATTTTATACTCAAAGTGAAAAAATAAGCACATGTATGAGATTACTTATCCTACACTTAAGCTTGAGTTAGTGGAGAATCTCTACACATGAAAATTAGTCTCTTATAGACATACACTATATTAGTGGATATTATTTACATTTAACAAAAGATTTACCACCTATATTGAAGAGAAAATACTAAGAGCGAAAATAATAGTTGAGTCTTTTTCTTCATCTTTCTTCTAAGTGATTGTGAGTGTGTGAGTAAGATATACAAGAGTTGTTTTTCTTCATAAGTCCATTTTCATCATCCTTTGTACAAGAGTTATGAAAGTGAAGGCTACATCTAAAGGAGGCAAGAAGTACTATATCAGTTAAGCAAGGAGAGGAACTCTAGCAAGCTTTTGGGTCACTATCAAGGAGGAAGCTTGGAGTCATTCGAGTGCAACTTGTGTGTTTTAAGCTAGAGGCTTCACACTTGGGGAGCTAGGAGCTTGTAGATTTGCATCAACAATTTCCTAAAGCTTATTGAGTGTCTTATTGACATATGGAGTTTGTAAGTGTTACTAAACTTTAGATATAGGTCTCATGCCATGCTTTGTGTTTGGTTATTTTTTGAATCTTTGATTTATGTGTGTAACCCTTGCATCAATGCAAGAATTCCAAAACTAGCAAGATTACAACACATTAGATTTACATAAATAATTACTTGCATGCTTAATAGACAACATGCTTCCACTAGTTTCGTGCTCACACTATGCTTTCGCTCTTATTCCGGTGTGTGTAATCGATTCCTTCAATTGGTATCAAGAGCCAAAATCATATACTTTACATGATAAATGTTATAATAATTACAAAAGTTGTGATTATGCCTATTATTACTTGTAAGAGTTGTGACTAAAGATGTTAAAATGCAAAAATACTATTCATAATACTGTTTGAAAACAATGTTCATAGTACTATTTAAAAATATTGTTTTGGAACTGTTCACAGTTTTGCATGGACAACACATTTTGTTCCTTGTTTATTTGACTTTACAAATACATGATAATATGCAATAGTTATATTTTATTAAATATTTGCTTGTCATACATGCAAGGAACAATTATGGACTTAATTTACATCCTATGGTTTGTAATAATAATTAATTTTACTATTATTATTTTTAGTATGTAATTAAATATTAATTACATAGATTTAAGATGTAAAGTTTTGCTTTTGAATGCTAAGGATTGAATGTAAATTACAAGAGTTGTAATTTGGACTTGAAGTGTTCAAGATAGTGGCCTATTCAACCTTTGGTGGCATGGATCAATGCCCATGGAGATAGTGACAAAGGAGTTCATGACTTAAAGGCTTTTCTTGGGCTAGGCCTATTTGTAATATATTTTAAGAGTTAGAATAGGCTTAAGAAAGGCCCATGATCACTACTTGTTTATGCATCCATTTTGCTTGTTCTATGTATATATGTGTTATATATGTTGTAACATGCTATATGCATATATGATATGTATATATGCATGATGCCATGCCATGTATGTGTGAGATATATACAATTATAATATGCCATGTATGGACACATAAGGATGTATGTTGGGCCCAATAGATTCATGTAGTATTATTGTTAAGTATGAGATGTTATGGGTGTATGGATACACTATGGGCCAAGAATGGCAAATAAGAGTACTTAAGGTTTGTAGTGTTCAAATGCAAACATTTTACTGATCTAATGGTGTGGACCTAACTAATGCAAAAGGCTAAGAATGGTAATGCATACCTAAGGTTATAACATTAAAAGTTGGATTGATGGAACCTCATATAAGATGTGATGGATAAGAGTTGTCCACTTAATGAGAACTATTATTCCAAGAATGGCAATGTTTACCTAAGGAATATTAGTGGCCCATTAAGAACTTCATCACCCACTAGAAATCCATCTAGTAAGGGATTTCAATTTCCTACTTTGGAAGTATAGGATTCACAAAGTTAATGGGAGGCCATTGTGATTGAAGACCAAATCAAATGGTAAATAACAATGTTATATAAGTAATTAATCTTGTTACCTTCCATAGAAACTTGATAATATGAGATCATTAGACGCACTCACAATTATACTCGACCAACATAGGTTCACGAGCCCTGATTTCACAGATTGGCTAAGGAATCTAAAAGTTGTTTTATCTTCCAAAAAAATTCTTTATGTATTAGAACAAAGACCACTAGGACCACTTCCTGAAAATGCTTCCCAAGAGGAGCAAATCACTCTTGATAAATGGAAGGATGATGATAATCAAGCAAGTTGCATCATGTGGGCTTCCATAAGCACTAAATCCATTAGCAACATGAGAAGTACAGTAGTGCAAAGTAAATCCTACTACACCTATAAGAATTTTTTAGTGAGCAAAGTAGGACCGTTATATATGAGATATCTAAACAGCTTTTTCATGCTAAGATGAGGGAGGGAAAGGAAGTGGGAGCCTATGTGAAATCTATGATTAGATCAATTGAGAAACTAAAGAGTTTAGACTTCACAATGGAACCTCCAAGTGGACTTCATCCTTCAATCCCTTCCTGAATATTTTGGGCAAACCATTACTAACTTCTATATGAATAAGATAGAATGCACTCTTATAGAGCTTTTGAATATGCTCATGACAGTCCAAAAGGCATTCCAAGGGAGCAAAGGGAAAGAGGTTGCACTTATTGCCACTTCTAGTAGGACTAAGAATAAAGGCAATAAGAAGAAGAAAGGTAACACAAGTGTTATCAAGCCCACAGGTGGCATAGCCAAGAATAAGGGAAGGCCATTATGATGGAAGAGCAAGGTAAGGGCAAGTGTTTCCATTGCCAAGGTGAAGGACATTGGAAGAGGAATTTTCCTCAGTTCCTTGAGTATCTCAAGATAAAGGGAAAGGGAAAACAAGGAGAATGAGCTTTTCTTATAAATGTTCAAACAGCTCATCTAATGCATGGGTATTGGCTATCGGTGCAAGTTCTCACATTTTTTTTATCCTTGAAGGATCTAGTAAGTGAGAGGAGGTTGAGGCCTAAAAAGGTGACCTTAAGACCTAGGAATGGAGCAAATGTTACAGCCAAAGCTATAGGATCCTCTTCAATTGATTTATATAATCATGTTTTGTTATTGGATGATGTGTTGTATGTACTTAATGCTTATAAATCATTGTCTTTATTTCTAGTTTAACTATAAATGCTTATGAATTCCTTTTTAGTAGGGATGCATGTAAGATTCATTTTGGAAATGAATTAGTTGGCATGGGTTATTTAAGTTTATATTATGTTGATAATATGTCCAATAACAATGAGCCTTAAATTAATGTGAGTGATGCAAATGCAATGTTAATTGAAAATGCCTCTAACTTTTAACATCTATGACACTTGAGATTATGTCATATTGTGAAGGATTGGATCACAAAGTTAGAAAAGATAGGAATCTTAAGCAATCTTGAATCTGCATCCAATCTGACTTCTGAGGCTTGTCTTCAAGGCAAGATGGCTAGATCATCATTTGTTGGACAAATGACAAGAGCCAATGATGTATTAAAGATCATACATATTAATGTATATGGACCATTTAGTGAAATGGTTAGAGGTGGTTTCTACTACTTTATAACCTTTATAGATGATCTTTCAAGGTATGGGCATTTGTTTATTATGAAGAACAAAAGTGAATCCTTTAAAAAGTTCAAGGTGTTCAAAGCCCATATAGAAATCTAAATTGGGAAAGATATTAAGACTTTAAGATTAGACTGAGGAGGTCAATACTTGAGTATCGAGTTCATTAAGTTCCTTAAGAAACATGACATTACATCAAAACTCATAACCCTTGGAACACCTCATTTAAATGGCGTGTTTGAGAGGCAAAATCATACTTTATTGGATATGGTACGTTCTATGATGAGCTACAATGATCTCCCTATATCACTTTAGGGTTTTGCACTCCAAATAGCCTCCTACATCCTTAATTAAGTTCCATCCAAGTCCATTTCTACCACACTATATGAAATATGAAATGGTAGGGCACTAAGTCTTAAGCATGTTAAGATTTGGGGGTGCCTAGCTTTTATTAAAAAGATGAAATCAGACTAGTTGGAAGTGAAATCGATTAAAGGAAGGTTTGTTGGATATCCTAAAGATAGTTTGTTGTATTTTTTTTTATCTTCCTATTGAACAAGTTGTTGTTAGCAGAGATGTTATTTTCCTTAAGAAACTCTTTCTTAAGGAAGGAAGATAATGTTAGATGAGGAGTCATCTAAGGAAGCCCAATAAATTGATTAGATGGACATTGATAAACCCAAAGAGCCTATTCCAATTGAGAATGTCATCACATCGACTACTAGAAGGTCTAGTAGGGTATCTCATCCTCTGAAGAGATATAGTTTTCTTCATGATGTGCAAGAGTTGCATGGAATCTATGATGATGATCCTACTACATATGAAGAAGCTTTATATGATAACTCACTATTTTATTGTGCTCCTCGACCTTGGCTTGGCTGGCCCGATCTGATAGGCCTAGCACGTGGAGAAACTAAGGAAAATAATCAAAATAACAATATATTAGAATCAAAATCTTAATTTATACTTTTAGAATTTCTAAAGAATGACTCAATCTAGGACATGACTCAATAACAATTTCAAAACTTAGGACCGACCTGATGTCACATTTTATGAGAATTCTACCAAAAATTAGACAAAGTCTCCTCTATAAAATGGATGTCTCTCTACTAAAAGTGGAATTGATCCTGTAAGCAAACACACTTCAAATACACAAAATGCGCAACTTCTCGGGTTGAACCCTCGAACTATAATAAATTGCCTAACTGAGAACTAATATACGCAAAAATTAATAATATAATAATAAATATTAAAAATCATTAAAATTCATAAAAATAAATAAAATACCACAATTCAACTAATTTAAATAATAATACATTAAAGATATTTATTTTCAAAATAAATAATAAAATCTCAAATATAATTAAATAATATTAATAAAAATCCATCTTTCAAATATTCAAAATCAAATAGCATAAATTACAAATAATTATTTAAATTGCTCAAATATATAATAAAAATAGCTAAAATTTCATTTAATCATAAAAATAATACATAAAACTATTATTCGAATATATTTTTAGAAATTATTATTAATTAGCTAAAAATAGTAAATAATTCATAAAAATTATTTTAATACTATTTATTACTCAAAAATTATCCAAAACATATTAATTAATAATAATTTTAATTAAAATACAAAATTTACTAATTTATACTAGTTTTTCCAAAAATCCAATTTTTACATAAACATTCAAAAATTTATAATAAATAATCGGAACATAATTTCGATAAACTTTCTTAACGAAACATGCTTAAAATAACTAGTAGAATTTATAATGTGAACCCTAATAGGGATTAAAAGTGCAAGCATAGAGCTGAATGATGAAGAATTAAAGCTAATTAGCTTAATTGGACTTCCTGAAATTAATTAGCTTGAATTGGATGACTTTTGGAGTTTTTACTATTTTGGAGTCAATAAGGAAGATTCAAGAAGATTCTAGAAGATGTGAGAAGATTCAAGGATATTCTAAGTCCAGGTCAATAAGTCAAAAAGTCAAAGTCAAAGTCAAAGTCAAGGGTCAATGGTCAACATCCTATATGACATGTGACATAGCATGCTTTAAAGCACAGTTGCCATGAGTTGTCATTTTGCTTAGTTGTAATGCATTGTCATTAGTTGTCAATTTTAACTTTTCAAAGATGAGTTGTCATAAATTGTTAATTTTGACTTTTTAATGATGAGTTGTCATTAGTTATCATATTTTTGAAGGAAACTTCCTTAATTAAGGATTTTCCTATATAGGTATCTTTGGGAATAAGGAAGAAAACCTTTTCCTTCAAGGATTAGGTTATTTACATGTCTATATGAGGGCTTATACAATGAAAAATGAATTAGAAAATTAAAATATTAAAAGTGAGGTTTTTCCTTGAACTTTGTTCTTTTGAAACTATGCAAGTTTACTTGAATTGTTTCACTTCTACAGTTCATTACAATTGCAAGGTTAAATTAGACTTAGAATTATGTGATGTTCATCTTTTAATAGCTAATTATCTTGCTTTAATTTAATAAGCAAGGGGTTTAGCACCATTAACACAATCTATCCTTGATGATCCTTGGGCTAGATTTTAAAGTTGGATGAGCGTTCTATCTCTGTTATAGGTAGAATTAGTATCAGTTTGCTATTAGAGCCAAATTTCAAGGTTTGGTTAACTATTGATGGGAATTATAGGTTTCATCAATTAACTCTCCATTAGCAAGAATACTATGATAAGCTGAATTATAA
This sequence comes from Mallotus nudiflorus, assembly GCA_947683625.1. Classification (NCBI taxonomy): domain Eukaryota; kingdom Viridiplantae; phylum Streptophyta; class Magnoliopsida; order Malpighiales; family Euphorbiaceae; genus Mallotus; species Mallotus nudiflorus. Next base: position 1,856,775 of record CANTUR010000415.1, on the reverse strand, counting down.
GAAAACTAGAAATTACTAATTTAATCCATAAATTTGGATTGTTCAAAGATTGAAGTAAGAAGATAGATGCTACTTAACCCCTTTACCAACAAGGATAAAGATACTAAGATAGAATTTGAATTTCCTCTTATGCCACAAATAAGAAAGTTTGATAAATAACAAGAAAACAAAGATTTAGATTTTGGCACCACAAGCTAGAATAAAGCTTGATAAGTCACAAATTTCATGCAAGAAATTAAAGAAAAAATTCCTCACAATAAAACTTAAATAAAGTTATAATTCATATATCAAATTCAATCATGCTCCAAAAAAAGAAAAGGACTTGTTTATATAGAGTACAAGTCCATGCACACACTACTAAAATAGACTCACACACATAGGATTACTTTTACTCTTAAATGGCCTTAATAACCACTACCCACATTAATAGCCATTACTTGGTATTAATTACCCCATTAACTTGTATATGTTGGCTCTTAATAACCATTACCCACATTAATAGCCATTACTTGGTGTTAATTACCCCATTAACTTGTAATTGGTGGCTACATGTAATCCTAATTGTTATTAACACAAAAACAAGTTAAATATTATTCCTTGGGCCTCCATGGATGCCTTATTGGGTTGAAATTCTTGGGCTTTCCAAATGTCCCTAATTAAACCCAATATGGCTTCTTGAAGCTTCTTGGATTTGGACCTTGTGATTGGGCCTTCTTGTACTATTAATGGATCTTGGATCTCTTTAGGCTTTGAACTTGGATTCACATCAACTATCCTTTTAATTTTTGTGGATAATTTCTTCTTCTTCTTAATTCTTCATAAATTTTTAAAAAATAAATTTTTTTGAGTGAAACACAAGAGCATTCATATCCTTGAGTGTAAACACATAAGGAAGTGCTTTATGAGGATTTTTTTATATATCTTTTGAAATGTGATTTTTAGTATGGATATGCCTTATTTTCTTGGTGGGGATGATCCTTATATTTACTTGAAATGGGTGCAATAAATTAACGTGATATTTGATTCTCTTAAGATAAGTGATTTTAAAAGGAGCAAACGTGCTTCTAATAAATTTTTGGGTCATGTAGCTTTATGGTGGGAAGATTTGATGGTAAATAAGGTTAGAAATTAGGAGTTAATGAAAAGGTTAATGACTAGATATTTCATTCCTTATGATTTTATGGATAAATTCTATCTTAAATTGCAAAGACTTAAACAAGGGGATGTATTAACTATTGATGATTATGCTAAAAAGTTTAAATTTTTTGTAATTGCAAGTGATTTTGGAGAATCTGAAGGGTAGAAAATTGCAAGATTTATAAGCAGCCTTAAGATTAAAGTTTGACAAGATCTTATATTTGTGGTACAATTATAACTTTCTTTGTCTTTGAATGATGTAATTACACTTGCTTTAGATAGAGAGAGTTGGAGTAGTAAGGTTGATAATCAAAGTGGTTATAGACGGCGGGGTTTAGCGCGCATCTAAGATTTTAGCAACCACGACACTGTTTAGGCTCAGGGCCTTAGAGAACACACTAACCACTGTCATAAAGACATGGTATGGAGATGAGGAGCCACATAGGGTAATAACTAGGATAAATCGAAAAGGTGGTACTCAATTCTCTAAAAGAAAGCTAGCACCACAACCAGGAGATTCTGGATATAGAATACTAACTTCTCTTAGTCTTGTGTTCATTTAGAATAATTTTATAAATGATTATTTCATCCTTTAATTACATGCAATTTTATTAAACCCTAATTAATATCCATCTAACCCAAAAGGCAACAAGTTAATAAAATTACAAGTAAAAATGCATAAATAGGCAATGTCCCTATGTTTAAACTATGTTAATTTTATTTTATAAGTTAGCTAAGTCTACATATTATTTACAAATGAGAAATGGACTATAGGTGGGCCTATATTTTTATTAATTAATGAGCCTAGATCTGTTTATTTTAATTTTTCTAAGGAATGGGCTTAAGTCTCTTCAAATTTAAAGGAAAATCAAATTAATGAGCCTAAGTCTAACTTGGTTTTATTTTAAGTTAAGTGTGCGCCTAGGTCTATTTATTTTAAAAAAATGAAATTACGTGGGCTGAGCTAAGTCTAGACAAGTTTTAATTAACTAAGTGGGCCTAAAATCTAATTAACCTAATGGGCCTAAATTGATTTTAATTATTTAAAGTCCTAAACCATTTTTTAAACGTATTTATTAAGTGGGTTAGACCTAGATGTGGGCTTGGGGCCCAAAAACATAAAAACATAAAAAAACAAGCACAAAATAAAAAAAACATAAAAAATAGATCAAACAAATATTACAATTATTTTCTTAAAAAACCCTAAATTAATTACATGCAAACCCTAATTTAAACTACTGCCACCATTGATTTTAATTGACTTTTTTACCTAATTGAACCTAATTACTAATTAATTTTAAAATACAAAAAATGAAAATTTTCACTATTCCCACTACTAGGGCTATTACAAACTACGTACAAAATTAAAATTAAATGATTATACATCTAGAAATTAAAATAACTACACAAAACACCAAAAATGGAAAAATAAAAAAATCCTAAGAACTATTGAAAAAAATAATATAGGTTCATCCATGGCATTCCATGGATCTTCTGTTCAATTCTTGGATTTTAGACTATTTCCTTCCCAATCCACAATCGAGCATCAAACAAAAACATATAAAAAATTAGATTAGTAATGAAGTAAGAAAACAATGATGAAATCAAAAAATAAAAAAGGTTTACAAGAAGAGAAGAGAAGAAAGAAAAAATGTTGTGCATATGCTTTGGCCCCTTAGACTAGGATTTTCACCATTAAAACTATTACTGATTCTGGACTCAAGCTTAAAAAATAGTGCTGGACCGTTATGGTTGAAATAATTGTATAGAAAAGAGCTTTGAAAAAGTTCAAGTTTTCTGATGCCTCAGCATTCTAAGTGATGTCTCAGCTTTTTAGGGTTTCTGCACAGTCAAGTGTTTATGCATCAAAGAAGAAAAAACCCCCTAAAAAAATCCTCCTATGCATGCATGTAGACTCTACTTTTAAATGCAAAGTCTGTGCATATTGAACTTCCTCCAAAGGAGGAACAGACCTATCTGATCAGATAGCGTCTTGATAAGATTTGATTTTTGAAATTTATTTACATGCTTTTGGATGTGTCAAAATTTTCATCAGATAATAATAATAATTAAATTAAATTTTCAACCAATCAAAACACTGAAAAATCGATAAAAATACGCAAAAAAAAAATTGAAAAAACTAGATTTTAACATGTCAGCATTGTGCAATGCCGATCGGTATTGTATAATGCCGATCAGTATTGTGTAATGCTGCTGGTCGACATTACACCAATTCCGATCCTAAAAATGACTTATTTAATTACCAAAAAACCCTTGAAAAAATGACTTATTTGCAATCAAACCCTAAAAAAAAACATTGCAAAAGTCCAGAAAATCAACAACCAAGTTCAATTTTTGAATGAATTTGATCATAGGGGCTTACGTCGCAATTGTTCACAATTGCATCCCGAAATTGGGTGCTTACAATGGTGCTAATGTTGAAGTGGTGTTAAGTGATCATGAGAAGAAGCATGAGGATCAATTTTATGATCAAACTAATAAAGTGGAGGAGAGCATTAGTCATAAAGAGAAGTGTGAAAAAGAAGATGTTGTGCATAAGGAGATCAAAATAGAGTGTGAATCCAAGAATAGTGAAATTATTGAAGTCATTGAAGCTAATAAGGAGTGTTTGTAAAATTTTGAGCAATCTAGTGAAGTTGTATGAGGATTAACTACTCAAGAGGTTGCTAAGAGTGCATATTATGAACATAAAGCGTACATGCATCATGAAGAGGACTATCGAGAAGTTTGTACATAAAAGAAGAAGGAGGATAAAAAGCTGGTTATTCATTATGATTATACTAACAATTTTAATATTTCTTTTTCTAGTGCTTTGAAAGTTATTTTATAGACTTCTATACCATATGAAGATCCATTTGATGATGTAACTGAAGTATCTTATGCCTACAAGAGAATCTATGGAGTCTTTGCTCATAGCAAGAAGAACTTAAGATACTCATGTTTTAAGTTTAGAACGAAGCCACCAGAATTCAATCCTTATATGTCCATGAATAGAAGTTTTATGTTTTAAATGTTCTATCAAGTTCAAGTTATGCTGAAGCTACTTATGTGGATCATTATTTCAAAGGAGAAGCATCCAATAAAGGTGTTTGTGTTTGACCTTAGAGGATTCTTGAATTTATCAACTTTAGAAGATGGCTATGATTCGAGGGTGAATCATCTTCAAAAGGGAGGGAATAATATGAACCCAAATAAGGATTAAAAGTGCAAGTGTGGAGCCAAATGATGAAGAATTCAAGCTAATTAGCTTAATTTCCTATTTTGAAATTAATTAGCTTGAATTGGATGACTTTTGGAGTTTTTTCTATTTTGGAGTCAATAAGGAAGATTTAAGAAGATTCTAGAAGACGTGAGAAGATTCAAGGATATTCCAAGTCCAAGTCAATAAGTCAACAAGTGAAAGTCAAAATCAGGGGTCAATGGTCAACATCCTACATGACATGTGACATGGCATGCTTCAATGCTTAGTTGCCATGTGTTGTCATTTTTCTTAGTTGTAATTGGTTGTCATTAGTTGTCAATTTTTACTTTTTAAAGATCAGTTGTCATAAGTTTTCAATTTTGACTTTTCAATGATGAGTTGTCATTAGTTATCCTATTTTTAAAGGAAACTTCCTTAATTAAGGATTTTCATATATATGTATCTTTAGGAATAAGGAAGAAAACCTTTTCCTTCAAGGATTAGGTTATTTACATGCCTACATAAGGGATTATACAATGAAAAACGAATTAGAAGTATTGAAATATTAAAAGTAAGGTTTTTCCTTGAACTTTGTTCTTTTGAAACTTTGCAAGTTTACTTGAATTATTTCACTTTTACCTATCATTACAATTGCTAGGTTAAATTAGACCTAGAATTGTGTGATTGTTCATCTTTTAATAGCTAAGTATCACGCTTTAGTTTAATAAGCAAGGGGTTTAGCTCTATCAATACAACTTATCCTTGATGATCCTTGGGCTAAATTTCAAAGTTGGATGTGCATTCTATCTCTGTTATAGGTAGGGTTCATATCAATTTATTAAAAATAAAACACATTGTTTGAGTTAGGACAATCCTCATGAACAGTAATTGAGCCTGGAATAGTGTCAAAATTCAACTATCTCCAAAATCGAATCTAAACGTATTTTTGGAAAGCTTACAACTTCAATTTAACTAATAATAAGTTAATTTAATAAAAATCAAACCAATTAAACATAAAATCAATAATTGAAATTATGAATCCTAGAATGAAACCTACAAAATTGAAGTTGAATTCAAGGTTAATTAGATGAATGACCTTCGGGGAAATAAAGCCCAAGGAATAAGTTTCAAACGATACCAGTATTGGCCCCTGACATTGCCGGTGTGACCTAGAGGCTGATGGTGTCATGAGAAACTAAGAGGAAGAGGGAAGGAAATGGCAGCAGGAGGAAGAGGAAAGGAAGAAAAGATGGTGGTGATGGCGAGTAGAGGAGAGCGATGGTACTTTGACTTGGGCATGCCTCCTTGCATGTTATCTCTTCATGCATTACTTCACCATCTTAAATGACAGGCTAGGAGATTATAGGATACTCTAGGACATCAGGGGAATAGAATGCAGAATGAATCCCTTCCCATTAATTCTAGTAGAAACCATTCAAAGCCTAGATGACCTAAAAAAAGGGAAGAGTCTAAACTTCACTAATAGTCCCCTGTTGCTTCAAATATGGCTATAAGAAAAGTTGAGTATGCTTAACAAACCTGTAGGAAACTAGATGAGATATCAACCTAGGAATCACCTAGAAAGACATATCAATGATGTTTATGGGCACTCAGCCTACATCACAATCCCGTAGTAGGTTGAATGCATAAAGGATACACTTGAATATCAAGATAGATGTGTCCATGGTGGAAGCTAGTGTTAGTGATATGCACTAGGTCAATCATGTATGACCATGTTTTGAGTTTATCATTTTATTTAATAAAGATGCATTTTTCATTATCATTTTGTGTTATGATAATTACTTGAATAGTCAATTCTTACTAAGGTCATCAAGTATTTGACTTCATAGTAAAACCCTTTGATTAAATATGAGTTCTATTCAAATTATCCCTAGTCATAACAATAAATTATGGCTAGTATGATGTTGATTGATGATTATGTTTTACTAATCATGAATATGAGATATTAAGTCAACTCATAGGTGCTTATTTAGGAAATAATGTATTGGATTGACCCATCATGAGAATACTATATAGATAATTGTCATAACTCATAATAATAATATTGATTTAGTCCATTAACCTTGAAATCATCATGGATTTCTACATAACTATTATATATTTTGACACAATCTAACATTGTCTTTAATAAGATGATTAAATAGATTGTTATTAGATAAGAAATGAGTTATGTGAGGAATGTGAGTGATTGAGAAGGAATTTGTCCCTCATTTAATCTGAGTAAGATATCTATGGGCCCCTTGATAAGATAGACTGAGGAAAATGCATGGCCATGCTAAAGTGAATTGATAAAGAGTTATCATTCTCAGTCTACTTATAGTCAAGAAATAATATGATTGAATTATATAAGGAAGACATAAACTATGCCTTATATTCAATCAAGATATCATGTGATAAAGGGATTACAATATTTATTATGAATTAAGTTATGTTGGATTATTGACTTCACATGACTTGGTTAGTCATAATGTCTTGCTAGAGGCCACTTATGACTTGTAGGCCTAAATAGAGATTTAAGGCCCACTGCCAATGTCATGTGAACATATAAGGTCACACACTTAGAATAGGCCCAAAAACGGATATGGGTTTGAGAAGCCCAAATATGCTATGTGGAAATAAATAAATAGTTTATTTATTTAAGGTAAAGGTTATCTTAAATAAATGGCATATTATATCTGATTTAATTTTAAATAAAATTAGAATAATAATAATTGAGAAATTACCAAAAATTTGTTTTGGTAAGTGAAACCCTCATTAAAGGTCTATAAATATGTTATATTCTCTAGGGTTTCACTAACTCAATTATTAGCCACCAAAATTCATTTTTCTCCTCTTAGAAAAATAAAACAAAGAGTGTTTTTGTTCTTGATTTGTGAGAAATCAAGAGAAGTGCTAGCACACAAAGTTTTCATTTTAATCAAGGGCTATTTGTGTGGACGCTTGTGGAGGATGGATTCTTTTAGAGATGTCTTGATCTGAACTACCAAAATCAAAAGCTCGAGGTAAGGTGACATCGGACTAAACCTCCTTTCTACCTTCCAACAGTCATGCCTCTTCTGCATTTGTGGTAAGATTTGAAAACCTTAGTTTTAAATTAATTAATCGAATTACTTGGATTTGAGTTAGGGTTTATGGTTAAAAGTTTTAATTTTTGCTGCGTTTTTGAATCATGAAACCCAACAGCTAGAACATGTAACTCTCTACACATATGTCAATTGTATACCAATCTCAAGATTCAAATCATGCACCCATTACTGTCCAACACTAATGAAGAGACAGTTTGGTGAGAAATAATGCGTACCTTTTGAGCTTATAGATTTCTTTAGCAGTAGGATGCAACAAAGGTTTGTGGATCACTTTAGAGCAACATGAGGAAAAGAATCATCCACCAATTTGCTGCTAGTATTGGAGACGGTGTTACTAATGAAGCATACAAGCAATGGTGCCAGTATCGAAGAAAGACGGAAGGGTTAGAATCTATGTCGACTACAGAGATTTGAACAAGGCCTGCCCAAAGGATGATTTCCTACTACCTCACATAGACATACTGGTTGACAATGCTGCCATATGTGCAATGTACTCCTTCAAGGATGGATTCTTTGGATACAATTAGATCCTAATGGTCATTATCGACAAAGTAAATATAGCTTTCATAACACAATGGGGGTACTTACTAATATAGAGTAATGCCTTTTGGACTAAAAAATGCAGGGGCAACCTACCAAAGAATGGCAACTATAATGTTCCATGACACGACACAGAAAGAAGTGGAGGTATACGTCGATGACATGATGGTCAAGTCAAGAACTATGGAAGAATACCCCTTTGATCTTGAAAAGTTCCTTAAAAGGGTAAAAAAGTACAATCTCAAGCTAAATATGAAGAAATGCATATTCAGGGTCACTTTAGGAAAGATGCTGGGGTATGTTGTCAGTCAGAACAAGATTGAAATGGATCCAAACAAAGCAAAAGTAGTTAGAGAGATGCTAGTGCAATCAGAGAGGGGTTCTAAGGAAACTATAGTTAATTAATAGATTCATCGCTAAGTTAACAGTAGTGTGTGAACTGATATTCAAGATACTCAAAAGAGATCAGCCAGTTGAATAGAATGAATAGTGTCAGCTAGCATTTAGCAAGATCAGAAGCTACCTAGCCAACACATCAGTTCTAAGACTACCTAAACTAGGGATACCTCTATCCTGGTATCTGGCCATCAAAAGGAATGTAATCAGTGCAATGTTATAATAGGAGGGAGAAATGAAAGCAGAACATGCAGTCTACTACTTGAGCAAGAAAATGCTGCCATATGAGGAGAAGTATAGCTAAGTCGAATAGATATGCCTGGCAATGGTATGGGCAATGAAGAAACTCAAACACTACTTTAAATCCTACAGAATTTAGGCTGTGTCTAAAATGGACCTAATGAAGTACCTCTACGAAGCTCCCTCTCTAGTGGAGAAACTTGCCAAGTGGTAGTAAAAGGGAGAGCAGTAGTTGAATTTCTAGCGTTCAAACCCATTCCAAACTCAAAAGAAATCCAACTAAACTTCCTAGATGACCTCAACTCAGCCATCAAAATCCAAGGATGGTGCATGTACTTTGATAGAGTAGTCAATCAGTTTAGTGTAGGAGTCAGTGTCACACTACAATCTCTAGAAGGTGAAGTAGTACCAATTGCTAAAAAGCTCAAATTACAAGTCGCAAACAATGAAGCAGAATACAAGGGATATGTACTTAGAATAGAAGCACTGATAACCCTGGATGTCATAGAAGTCGACATCTTCGGAGATTCCATGCTAGTAACCAATCATACCATGGAAGAGTAGGAATTGAAAGAGCAACATTTAAAGCCTTATCTGGACCACTTGAGGCTACTCACTATGTCCTTTCAAAAATGTAGATTCATTCATCTCCCTAGGAATCACAATCATATGGCAGATGCACTTGCTTCCTTAGCATCAGTATAGGAAAGACCATCCAAAATGTTCATGAAGCCTTTAATTCTACTTAGATCAGGATAACCTTGTCATAAAAATTATAGAATAGCAAAGATAGAAATAACTGAAAAACCCTAGTTTTATAACATCTAGAGATATATAAAGGAATGAGCCTATCCTGATCAAGCAGATGAAAGAGACAACGTAGTCATTTGACCACTAGCATCAAAATTCACATTGCATTAAGATGTGTAATATAGGAGAACCTCAAATGGTTTATAACTCTGATTTCTAGATAAAATTGAGGCTGTAAGAGTAGTATAAGAAATACACGAGGGTGTTTGTGGTCCACATATGAATGGAGCAATCCTGGCTAAAAAGCTAATCAGACAAGGGTTCTTTTGGATGACAATGATGGAAGACTGCATCAAATTTGTTAAGAAATTCCATAAGTGTCAGATCCACGGGAATGTCAACCACCTTCCCCTAATAGAACTACACTACATCTCCTCTCCATAACCCTTTATAGCATGGGGACCATACATAATTGGGGTAATCCACTCGATAACCTCAAACGGACACAGGTTCATCTTAGTGGCAATAGACTACTTTACAAAATGGGTTAAAGCAAAATCATTCATAAAGATAGGAGCCAAGCAAGTGGATAAGTTCATCAAAAGAAACGTATTCTGTTGATACAAAATCCCTAATCACATCATCTGTGACAATGGTATCCAATTCCAAAGGGAAGTTAGAGAGCTACTAAGGAATTATAAGGTGGAACATCATAAATCTTCTCCTGATCGACTACAAGCAAATGGGGTCGTTGAAGCTGTAAACAAGAGCATTAAAAAGATCTTGTCAAAGATGACTCAGACTTACCAAGATTGGGTAGACAGATTGCCACATGCATTATGGGGGTATTGAACAATAGTCAGAACTTCAATAGGAGCAATTCCTTTCTCACTAGTGTATGGATCAGAAGCAGTTCTTCCAGTCAAAATAGAGAGCAACTCTCCTTAGGTAGCAATTAAATACAAATTGCCAGAAGTACAATGGGCTTAACAGAGGCATGATAATCTCACTCTCTTAGACAGCCAAAGGCTCAAGGTTCTACACCACACATAGTTGTATTAGGCTCAGCTAACTAAGACCTTCAATAAAAGAGTAAAACATAAGAGTGTGAAAATAGAAGATTGGGTGCTAAAGCAAGCAAGACAGAACATTCCAGACCCTATAGGGAAATTTAGAGTGAACTGGGAAGGCCTATACCTAGTCAAACATGTCTTATCAAAAGGAGCAGTCAAGCTGATGGATTTTGAAGGCAATGAATTCTTCGAACCTGCCAATATGGATAGCCTGAAGAAGTATTATGCCTAAGGGAAAAAAATCATCCTGCTGAGTTGAAAACCTAAAAATGGTAGCTTAGGAAAAATTTAGGGACTTCCCGCTGAGTTAAAAACCTTAAAATGGCAACTTAACCAAAAATTAGGGAAAAAGAGAAAATACTTAACTAGAAAATCTAAGAAGGCTAGTTAAGGGCAAGGGTAACCTCAAGTTTAAAATTTGTATGAATGCACTTAAATGATTATAGTGAAATGAGAATGGTTGCCAATTTATAAAAACTATCTTTGAAAAGTGCAATACATTTTATCATCTTAAATTGCATGAAGCATGCTTTGTATTTTCCTTCATTACATGACCATGGTTCTTACCATCCTCTTTGAGCTCTCTCTTTAAGATTAGCCACTATCGTTGAAGCCAAAAAAAAGGCCCAGCTAGTTGTGAAAAGCTTCAAAGGGAGACACCCTAGGCAAAAAAGGGAAGAAAAAGAAAACCTAGCTAAGTGTGAAAAGCTTCAAAAAGGAGACACCTTAGTCAATAAAGGGAAAAGAACCAAACAATAGTAATGGCAAACATCATCATCAATGATACACAACAAGAAGCATATACAGTCATCATCGTACAAGCATCATATAACATACATGACAAATGCTAAATACAACACCCAGAGTCCATAACCTCGAGAAAATAATACAATAAAGCAAATAATAGGCCAAAAGTCCTACACTTAGCTCCTAATACAACTACATCAGCCGTGGCTGCCATAAGAAGTAAGCACTAATCCTGCTTAAGCATTGTCCTTGTTTGATCCTAACTTATCATCATTCATCACAAAGGATGCTAGCTAGCTGCGACTCCACCTCACTAATGCAGTCATGATAAGTAGCATGCTCTCGCTCCCATGCATGACTAGCAAGATGGTGCTCAACCTACATTACACATTGCATATTATACACTCATGCATAAAACATGTGCATAAAATAAGCAGGTAAAATAAAGAAGGCATACCCTTTAAGTGGTAGCAAACTCCAAAAAACACTACTATGCACTCCTTACAATAGTATACCGGTATTGACTAAAGGAGATAGGAATCTATAAAAGTAAGCAAATAAATCAACCACCACTCACCAAATAAATGAAATATAAGTAAGAATAAGTGGAGAACACAAACATAGGTAGCATCAGTAGGAGCAACACCCGACTGAGGAAAGCCAGGTGTAGGAAAATTGAAACTCACTACTTTACCAAGAATATACGTCCTAAGTAAAGACAAAGATCGTTGAACCATCAAGTCCTTAAGAGTAGTACTACCAAAAGCCATAACATTGGTATAGACAGTCACCTCAGTATGGAATGTGCCCTCATCCTCCTTAAAATGAGATCCAGATCTTCTTTGACGTCGCTATAGATAAGTTCTTACAACTCACGTCAATTACAGCTTATTACTAATAAAGTTTGCTATATGCTTGCACAAAAACAGGAATAAAGGCTTACCAGATCAAAAGAAGTGACTCTCAATGACCCACATGATGGCGTAATACTCAAACCCGAAGGATGAGATGCATCTGCCTAAGAAGGTGGAGGTGAAGGAAAGGTCCCACTAGCTACAATGTTAATCAACTGAGGGATCAATACATCATCATAAGGCAAACCCACACTCTTTAAAAGGCTCTCAAAGCGGAATCCCATCATAATAATATTAAGATCATCAGCACAAAGCCATGGCCCTAGAACACGTCACTAGGAGTACGGATAGGAACTCTCCTCATAAATGGGCCATCCTATCAATGATGGACTCGCTCACCCAAATACCACACTCTACCAATGAGGCCAAAGAGCAACACCTGTCTCTTTGTTAGCTGCCATACAACCACCATCTCTGTTGTCCAATGAGACCTGGCCACTAACCAGTGAAGAAAAATGAACAAAATATCCTTAAGAGAGAAACAACCAACACAACAAGAATCCAACATACATGATCAAGGGACAACTTCCCCATATGGTCTCGAGCTACCATGCAATCCTCAATAAAATTAGTAGTCTTCCTAATCCAGTGAGAATAACGAGGGAAGCCATCCTCTAGGAAATGCTCGACGGACGAACGAGGGAGAACCCTGAACTCATATGCCTAGATCTTTTAAAATCAGAGGGTAAAAATTAACAAACTAAAAGTAAAAGAACAGACAATAGAACTCTTACTCACGTCTACCATGAACAAGCATCCATATATCCTCAAGCCACCTCGACATGTTGCGTTAAGGCCTAAGTGCATATGAGCAAAGGCAACAATGCTTTGTTGAAAAGCTCAAGCCCATGATAGCACTAAAATCCAAAGGTGTAATAGTCATCTCCCCAATAGGCAAATGGAAAGTATATGTCATGTCCATCCACCGTTATATCAATGCATACATAGCAATCTGACTCTATAAACATGAATCATAAGATAATGCAGCAATGACTCCATTAAAGCCCTTCCCAGTAATCATTTACTTCACACATATTACGAGACCCTGATAATACATGCTGACTCTGTTGAAACTACTAGGCAATACAGTAACATACCTACGAGGCTACAAACAACATGTACACTATCAAATATTTGAACATCTACTAAATAGTAACATATCTCTTGCTATCATTTAACAGGATCAAAACAATAAAAAAATCCAAAAAGAAAAACATTACGGCAAGCACTAGTAGACAATCACGAAAAGAAAATAAAGCAAGAGCTATTGGCCATCAATATTTACAATAAAGCTATGATATGACAGACAGTTACAGTAAGAGATATATAGCTACAACTACAACAACCTTATACATTAAAATAAATAGTAAAATAGCCAATGAACAAGCTTCAGAAGATAAGGGCAAAGAAGGATGTACCTCGTGATGATGATGCACCCAAGCATGAGTCTCCAAGCTATAAACAACAGGGATAGTATCTCCCCGAGAAAGCCTGGATGGTCAAGAACTCTGAGCACTAGACGTGCTAGTCCTTGTAGTGGACGTCCTAGCTCTAGTGGCCTTTGTAAATTCACCCTCAACATCAACATTAATATCAACAAAAATATCCTCCAAACCCTTAAGAATGTTGGGGAACTCCATTTTATGCAGAAGAAAATGGAACTACAAAAGCCAAAATAGAGCAGATAGCACCCAAAACACAAAAAGGGTTAAGAAAAGTTAGAAAACACTTAAAGAAGTTTGGACAAAGCCTCCCTAGACTTCCAATATAGCCGTTTAAATAGGCTTGGTGGGGAGGAAGCGTGCACTCTTTTGTGGTTTTATACGCACTTTGAGACTTTGCACACTCATTTCTACGATCCTAAAATTCCATTTGATCATAAGACATGCACCAAACTCACACAAAAGTATACTGATGTGTACTCCATTTGTCTAAAGACATTGTGCGTGCACTGCTTTCTTTAGAAAACTTAGCATCTTACAAAAGAAGAAGAGCAAGGAAAATTCAATGTAAGGATTCTCTCGCTAAATTGTCAAAATAATGACATCATCACCTTATCACTACTATATCATCACTGCATCACTGATGCATCATTGCTACATCATCACTACTATCTCACTCACATCACTTAAAAGCATTCACATTACTTAGAAGCACTCACTCATTGCTTAAAAGCACTCTTACATTGCTTAGAAGCATTCACATTGCTTAGGAGCACTCTCACATTATTTAGAAACATTCACATTACTTAGGAGAACTCACTCATTGCTTAGAAGCACTCTCATATTACTTAGGAGCACTCACTCATTGCTTAGAAGCACCCTCACATTGCTTATAAGCACTCTAACATCACTTAGAAGCACTCTTACATTGCTCAGAAGCATTCATATTGCTTAAGAGCACTTACTCATTTCTTAGAAGCATTTATATTGCTTAGAAGCACTCTCACATCATTTAGGAGCACTCTCACATTGCTTAAAATCACTCACTCACTGTGTAGAAGCATTCACTTTCACTACTTAGAAGCATCTTCTCATTGCTTAAAAGCACTTTCACCACTTAGAAGCATCCATATGGCTTAGGAGCATTCTCATTTTGCTTAATCGCATGTTCATTTGTGTGACACCTAAGAAGGTTATAGTCATATTTTCATTAATTAGTAGCATCCTAAGAAGGTTATAATCACATGTTCATTTGTGTGACACCTAAGAAGGTTATAATCGCCTGTTCATTTGCATGACACCTAAGAATGTTATAATTGCATGTTCATTCGTGTGACACCTAAGAAGGTTATAGTCTCATGTTCATTCGTGTGACACCTAAGAAGGTTATAATCATATGTTCATTTATGTGACACCTAAGAAGGTTATAGTCGCATCTTCATTTGCGTGACACCTAAAAGGTTTATAGTTGCATCTCCTTTTGCTTAGTAGCATCTTCATTTATGTGACACCTAAGAAGGTTATAGTCACATAAACCCCAATGCATTTTGCATGAATTACAAGCTTGCATATGTCCCAAATAGCACCTTGCATGACAACCAAGTCATAGAACAACAACAATAAAACATAACGTAACAAAAGCAGTCAAATCTTGACAAGATGTCTAAAGGCATCCCACATATAAGTACCTCTCTCCTTACTAAAACATTTTTTGCATCTTTGCATTTGCTTCACATGTATTAACACTAGCGCTAGGTGGTTATGCAACACATGTGAAGTAGGGGGCAATTGTCATACCTAAAATTTGACTATCTCGTAAAAGGTCTAATGATGAAATGAATCCCTGAGATGACTAGAGTTTGCTTGTTCATAACATATATGAAGTGTGAAATCTTAAAAACCTAACCGACCACACTAGTGTGCAAAATTGATCACCGAGCCATTAAGTTGCGCTCCAACCTTATGAAATACAAATTATTGGAACAATGAGAGGTTTATTTTGAGAAAACTCCCCTTAATATACTAAGCCCATTGGGTTAGTGCGCATTTTGTTAGATTGGAACCCATCTTTATAAAAAAATGGAAATTGACTTTGATAAAATGGACTTTAGAAACACATATAAAAGGCCCCAAAACTTCCAAAAGTGGTCTCAAAATTGTCCAACATAACCTGAGGATCAGTGCGTATTGCTTAAAGGTGTGCATAAATGCCCTTAGGTGTCATGTGCTAAAATCAAGGCTGAATTTGGCAAAATGGACTCTAAAAATGGGTCTAGAAGGCTAAAAAACTTTGGGAATCAACCTTGGAACAATGTGTGTAAAACCCAAGAAGTGTGCATGGAAGGCTGAAGTGCACACTGTGTGCAACCACGTGCACTTGGCGTAGCCACACGCAAAATTCTTGATATGCATGTGCAACCATGCCCCCACCACCCTATTCTACCCAATTTTCCTTATAAATGGACCCCTTCATACCTTATTTTGGAGGGGGGGGGGGGGAGCAAGTGGAAGCATACACACTCAAAATTTGGTTTGATCGAAGGCATTTTAAACCCCTTTCCAGATAGTTTTTGCTCTCTCGTAGCCTTTCTCTTAGGTTGTTAGATCCATTTTCCACTAAACCAAGCCTCATCTTTGTCAAAGAATGCTTCAAAGGTAATGCAACCAAGCTAAGCAAGCCCATTAAACCAAGTGATCCATTGCATTATGAGGGATCAATGACAAGAGCAAGGAAAAAGAAGTTCAAACAAGCATTGAATTTGTTTTTCTTTCACATCACAAGCAAGTTGGTGGATTCGACTACAAGTACAAGCTTGGAGCCACATGATGAAGAATTCAAGCTAATTAGCTTAATTTCCTATTTTGAAATTAATTAGCTTGAATTGGACAAATTTTGAAGTTATTTTTCTATTTTGGAGTCAATAAGAAAGATTCAAGAAGATGTGAGAATATTCAAGAATATTCCAAGTCCAAGTTAAAAAGTCAATAACTCAAAGTCAAGGGTCAATGGTTAACATCCTATATGGCATGTGACATGGCATGCTTCAATGCTTAGTTATCATGAGTTGTCATTTTTCTTAGTTGTAATGAGTTATCATTAGTTGTCCATTTTGACTTTTTAAAGATGAGTTGTCTTATTTTTAAAGGAATTCTCCCTAATTAAGGATTTTCCTTTATAGGAGTCTTTAGGAATAAGTAAGAGACCCTTTCCTTCAAGGATTAGGATGTTTACATGCCTATATAAGGACAAAACCTATGTAAATTGAACTGAGGATTCAAATATCAAAAAGTAGGTTTTTTTTAAACTTTGTTCTTTTAAAACTTTTCAAGTTTACTTGAATTGTTTCACATATACCTTTCATTACAATTATTAGGTTAGATTAGACTTAGAATTTTGTGGTTGTTCATCTTTTAATAGCTAAGTATCTTGATTCAATTTAATAAGCAAAGGGTTTAGCTCCATCAACACAACTTATCCTTGGGCTAGATTTCAAAGTTTGATGTGCATTATATCTCTATTATATGTAGGGTTCATATCAGTTTGGTATTAAAGCCAAATTTCAAGGTTTGGTTATTTATTATTTAATTTTTGTTCACAATTTCTTCTTCTTCTTCTCAATTCTTCTTAATTTAAGAAAAAAAAAATTTCAATCATTGTGTTTTAAGCAGAAGGGTTCAAAATCTATCAAAAGAACCTAAATTGATTTAATTTTTTTTAATTTCTGCATCTATTAAAGAATAATTTATTACTTTGTTTTTAATTCAAAATTGTGTTAATGGTTGTGTTTGTGGGTTTAGAACTCAGATTTTACTTCTTTATTACTTTTCATTGTGTGCGATTTCTTGGATTCTAAAAATTGGGTTTTGTTCTTAATTTTGAGCAAAGTTTTGTTCACTTGCTTTTTTTTCTTATTTATTTGATTCATGAATAGTCACTTTGAATTTTAAGTTTAATTTAATTTTTGTGATTTTGGTGTTGAGTTGATTGAAAAATTCTTGGATAATTTGGATTAGTTTTATTAGAACCAATATTTAGGGAATTTGAGTGGTAAAAGGCGAGTGGTGAGCTCATAAGAGGGTAAGAGCCTTATTGAGTGAAACACGAGTGTGAGTACCATTTAAATTGAGTGAAACATGTAAGGGAGTGGTTTTTGAGATTGTTTTTGCTACTAATAATTTCTTATAGGAAAAATTAAAGCAATGGCTTAAGAAGTTAAAGAAGGAATATCTTATCAAAAGATGTACATGAAATCCATGAACCAATTATTAGAGAAGTTGAGACTAGATTTGGCAAATTAAATTGGAGACTTGGCAAACCGAATAGACAAAATGGAGTCAAGTCATCATGGAGAATTGCTTGTTACAAGGTGAATCATGAATGTGCAAACCAAGATGGAGGATGAGGTATAATGTGAGAACATCTTTCACACTAGATGCAAGGTGCAAGATAAGGTATGTTGTATGATCATTAATAGGGGTAGTTTCACAAACATAGCTAGTACCATGTTAGTTGAGAAATTGCATTTATATACCACAAAGCATCCTAGGCCTTACACATTACAATGGTTGAATGATTATGGAGAGATAAAAGTAACTAAACAAGTAAAGATAGCATTTTCCATAGGCAAATATGAAGATGAAGTATTGTATGATGTAGTGCCTATGCAAGCTTGTCATATTCTTTTAGGGTGTCCTTGGTAATATGATATGAGGGCTAATTATAATGGTTTTTCTACTAGATATTCTTTTGTAATGAATGATGTACCCATTACCCTTAAACCTTTAACCCTTAAAGAAGTGTATGAGGACTAAAAAGCCTTAAAGCAAAGATTTGAAGAGTTTGAAAAAGAAAAATCAATAAAGAGAGAGAGAGAGAGATAGTTTACACAAAAAAGAAAAGGCCAAAAAGCAAAAGGAGAGCTATAAGAAAGGCAAAGAGATGAGTGAGCAAAGAGTGGAAAAAGGAGAGCTTGAGGGGATGTGCAATGAGAAAAAGAAGAGTGATGCACATGCAAAAAGAGAGTTAAGTGTGAATGAGGTAAAATAAGAGAGAAAAGCAAGTTTTTATGCAAAAGAAAAAGATGTGAGGAAAGTTTTACTTTTAAGGCAACCTATGCTTATACTTGTTTACAAGGAATCTTATTTAAGCTCTAATGATCTTAACCCTTCTTTGCCTAATTCTTTTGTGAGATTATTGTAGGAAATTTTAAAATGTATTTCCCGATGATATTCCTAGTGGTTTGTCACCAATAAGAGGAATAGAGCATTAAATTGACTTTGTACCCAGTTCTATAATTCCAAATAGACTTGCGTATGATGCAATCCTAAGAAAACCAAGGAATTGCAAAGACAAGTTAAGGATCTTATGAATAAAGGTTACATTAGAGAAAGCATGAGCCTATGCACTGTTCCAATTTTACTTGTGCCTAAAAAGGATGGAACTTGGAGAATGTGTGTTGATTGTCGCGGAATTAATAAAATAATGATAAAGTATTGTCATCCTATTCCTAGGTTAGATGCTATGCTTAATGAGTTGCATGGGGCTATTATATTTTCCAAGATTGATTTGAAAAGTAGTTATCATCAAATTCATATGAAAGAGGGTTATGAGTGGAAAACTACATTTAAAACAAAATATGGTTTGTATAAGAGGTTAGTCATGCATTTTTGTTTAACTAATGCAGCTAGCACTTTTATGAGATTAATGAACCATGTTTTGTGTGCTTTCATTGGAAAATTTATGGTTTTTTATGTTGATGATATACTTATATATAGTAAGTCTTTGGAAGAGCTTATTGAGCATGTGCATTTGGTTTTGGAAGTGCTACGTAAGGAATGTTTGTATGCTAACCTCAAAAAGTGTAGTTTTTGCACACATAAGCTTGTTTTTTTTAGGATTTTTTGTTAGTGTGAAAGGAATAAAGGTAGATGAAGAGAAGGTCAAGGCAATTAAAGATTGGCCTACGCTTAGAGGAGTTAGTGATGTGCGAATTTTTGATGGTCTTACAAGCTTTTATAGGCAATTTATTAGGGATTTTAGTACTATTGTAGCACCAATGATCGAAGTCATTAAGAAAAATGTTGGCTTTGAGTGGGGAGAAGCACAAGAAGAAGCATTTAACATGCTTAAGGATAAGTTGACATCTGCTCCTTTACTTACTCTACCTAACTTTTCTAAAACATTTGAAATTGAATGTGATGCTTCAAGTTTGGGAATTAGTGTTATTCTAATGCAAGATGGATAACCAATTGCTTATTTTAGTGAAAAGTTAAATGGTGCAAGCTTGAAGTACCCCACTTATGAGAAGGAGATGTACGCCTTAGTTTGTACTTTAGAGACATGGCAACATTATTCATTGCCTGAAGAGTTCGTGATACATACTAATCATGAATCCTTAAAGCACTTGAAGGGGCAAAACAAGCTTAACAAATGACATGCTAGGTGGAGTGAATTCATTGAGTCATTTCCTTATGTCATTAAATACAAGCAAGGTAAAGAGAATGTTGTAGATGATGCACTTTCAAGAAGGCATACTTTACTTGCTCCTTTAGATGCCAAATTGCTAGGATTTGAATACATAAAAGAGTTTTATAAGAATGACAATGATTTTGGTAGTGTTTATCATGCATGTGAAAATGTTGCTTTAGAAAAGTTCTATAGGCATGATTGTTACTTGTTTAAAGAGAAATGACTATGTGTTCCTAGCTATTCTATGCGTGAATTGCTTATTCGTAAAGCACATGAGGGTGGTTTAATGGGACATTTTGGTATAGCCAAGACTTTGGATGTTTTACATGATCACTTTTATTAGCCTAACATGAAAAGAGATATTGTTAGAATTTGTGATAAGTGCATTATGTGTAAACAAGCTAAGTTTAAGTTAAAACCACATGGTTTGTATATTCCTCTACCCATTCCTAGTTCACCTTAGATTGATATTTCCATGGATTTTGTGCTTGGTTTACCTAGGGCTAGGTGTGGACATGATTTAATATATGTTGTTATAGATACATTTTCTAAAATAGCTCACTTTATACCATGTAGAAAAGCTAATGATGCATAACATGTTGCGGATTTGTTCTCTAAAGAGATTGTTCATTTGCTTGGCATGCCTAGAACAATTGTATGTGATAGAGATGCTAAGTTTTTAAGCTAATTTTAGAAGACTTTATGGGGTAAATTAGGCACTAAGCTTTTATTTTCTATAATCCACAAACTAATGGGCAAACTGAGGTAGTTAATAGAACTTTATCTCAATTACTAAGAACTATGGTTAGGCATAATTTGAAGTCATAGGAAGATTACTTGCCACATATTAATTTTTCTTATTATTTTAGTTTGCATTCTTCTACCAATTTCTATCCTTTTGAGATTGTTTATGGTTTTATTCCATTGAGTCTTTTAGATTTGATTACTTTACCTTTGAGTGAACAAGTAAATCTAGATGGAAAGAAGAAGGCAAAATTTGTGAAGTCCTTACATGAAAATGTGCAAGCAAATCTTGAAAGAAGGAGTGAGCAATATGCTAAACATGTAAACAAGGGATGTGTAAAAGTTTTATTTGAACCAAGTGATTAGGTTTGGGTACATTTGCGCAAAGAAAGATTTCCCACTCAAAGGAAATCTAAGTTGATGCCATGTTGTGATAGACCCTTCCAAGTGTTAGAGCGCATCAATGATAATGCTTACACGATTGAATTGCCTAGTGAGTATGGTGTAAGTGCTACTTTTAATGTTGTTGATTTATCTCCTTTTGATTTTAATATAGGTGCTTATTCGAGGATGAATCATCTTGAGGAAGGGGGGAATGATGCAACGAAGCTAAGCAAGCCCATCAAACCAAGTGATCCATTACATTATGAGGGACCAATGACAAGATCAAGGACAAAAAAGTTCAAACAAGCATTGAATTCATTTTTCTTTCACAATACAGGCAAGTTGGTGGATTCGACTACAAGTACAAGCTTGGAGCTGCATAATGAAGAATTCAAGCTAATTAGCTTAATTTCCTATTTTAAAATTAATTAGCTTGAATTTGATGAATTTTAAAGTTATTTTTTCTATTTTAGAATCAATAAGGAAGATTCAATAATATTCCAAGTCAAAGTCAATAAGTCAAAGTCAAAGAGTCAATAAGTCAAAGTCAAAGGTCAACATCCTACATGGCATCTGACAAGGCATGCTTCAATGCTTAGTTGTCATGAGTTGTCATTTTGCTTAATTGTAATGAGTTTTCATTAGTTATCTATTTTGACTTTTTAAAGATGAGTTGTCATGAGTTGTCTTATTTTTAAAGGAATTCTCCCTAATTAAGGATTTTCCTTTATAGGAGTTTTTAGGAGTAAGTAAGAAACCCTTTCCTTCAAGGATTAGGATGTTTACATGCCTATATAAGGGCAAACCCAATGTAAAATGAATTGAGGATTCAAATATTAAAAAGTGAGGTTTTTCTTTAAACTTTGTTCTTTTAAAACTTTGCAAGTTTACTTAAATTGTTTCACTTCTACCTTTCATTACAATTAATAGGTTATATTAGATTTAGAATTTTGTTGTTGTTCATCTTTTAATAGCTAAGTATCTTGCTTCAATTTAATAAGCAAGGGGTTTAGCTCTAATAACACAACCTATCATTAATGATCCTTGGGCTAGATTTCAAAGTTGGATGCGCATTCTATCTCTATTATAGGTAGGGTTCGTATCAAAAGGTAAACAATCTAGCATCATTCTATTGTCATTTTGAACCTCTCAATGAGGTAAGCTCGATAATCTCTTGAAGCTAAAGCTTTAAAACCCACACAAGCTCAGTTGAGTTTGAGGACCACATAATTATTTTAACAAGTTTATTTTATCACATTGCATTTTATTTTACTATCCCCAACATTTAAGAATATTGTTGTGCTTGTGTGATGAGAATGGTAATTTTGCATGCTATGTGAATAATATATGCTTTATTATGCTCGTTTTATATCATCATTTTTCATCCTCTATTTTTGAAATCATGAAATCACGTCATAGATACCAATAATATGAAAAGTTCATATCCTAGAATAGAATCAAATGCACATGTTCACTATTGGGGTTTCGTGATACAAACGCAGTAGAAAATTAAAATTTTATCACATTCCCAAACCTAGATCCATGTAATTCGACTACTTGATTAAATCTAGAGTTTCAAGAATCTCATAAAAATGTAGAAGAGGCAAGATTTTCTTGAAGGATGAGAGGAGGTTCACACCGGTGACACCTTACCTCTAGCTTTTTACTTTGGTTGTTTGGATCAAGATGTCTCCAAAAGGATGCATCCTCTATAGGTATCCACATAAACAGCCCTTCACAAAACGAATTGGAGTGTGTGCTAGAAACCTTCTTGATTGTCTCATAAATCAAGAACAAAAGAAAGACTCTATGTTTGTTTTCTAGGAAGAGAGAAAACCATTTTGGAGGCAGGGAAAAACAAAAACTATTAAACCCTAGAGAATATAACATATTTATAGACTCCAAATTAGGGTTTTACTTACCAAAGTTTTTGGTAATTTCCATTTATTACATTCTGATTTTGTTTTAAAAACAAATAAAAAATAATATCTTATTTATTTATTTATTTAAAATAACATTTATCTTAAATAAATAAACAAATAAATAAATAAATAAATAAATAAATTTAATTATTTATTTTCATAGAGTTTATTTTGGGCTTATTAAACCCATAATCGTTTTGGGCTTGTTCTAAGTGTGTGACCCTGTAGGTTCACATAACATTGGCAGTGGGCCTAAATCTCTATTTAGGCCTACAAGTCATAAGTGGCCTCTAGCAAGACATTATGACTACCCAAGTCATGTGAAGTCAATAATCCAACATAACCTAATTACAGTGAATTTTATCATCCCTTTATCACATGATATTTTAATTGAACATAAGGCATAGAATGTCATCCTTATATAGTTCAATATTTTGACTTGATTCCAAGTAGACTGAAAATGATAACTCTTTAATAATTCATTTCAGCATGGCCATGCATTTTCCTTCAGTCTATCTCATTAAAAGGCCTATAGATATATTTCTTATATTAATGAGGGATAAATTCCTTCTAAATCACTCATATTCCTCATATAACTAATTTCATATCCAACAACATCCTATTTAATCGTCCGGTTAAAGACAATGTTAGAATGTGTCAAAACATAAAATAGCTATGTAGAAATCCATGATGATTTCAAGGTCAAAGGACCGAAATAAAATTACTGTGATGAGAAATACTTATGAGAATATTCTATGCAGTATTCTCATAGTGGGTCAATCCAGTACATGATATCTCATCATGTACCTATGAGTTGACTTAATATCTCATATTCATGATTAGTAAACATAACCATTAGTCAACATCATACCAGCCTTAATACTTTAATATTTATATAATTAATAAATGGCTAGGGATAATTAGAATAGAACTCTTATTTTAATCTAAGGGTTTTACTATCAAGTCACATACTTGATGGCCTTAGTAAGAATTAACCATTCATATAATTATCATAAAATCAAATGATAATGAAATACTTCTTTATTAATAAAATAAGAAAGTCAATACATAATCAAATGATTGACCTAGTGCATATCACTAACAAAGTTCATATCCTGGAATAGAATCATCATGTCCTTGGTCCAGTGATGACCAAACGTATCCTTTATATTATTATCATACATCATTATAGCATAAATAATCATTGCAAGCATGCATGATCATCCTATTATTCATGAAACTCGAGAAGATATATGAATGGTCATGTTAATCTCTTAGATCAATCATATCCAAATTAGATTTACCTTTTTTCGCAATCTATTCCTTTCCATATGTATTTTATCAGGAAAATGATGTAATAATTAAATTTTTTGCTTTATTATCTTCCACTATTTAATGTACTATGTGAATGCTATACAAACTGTCATTACTGAAAAGGGTGTGGTGCTAACTATACATCGAATATCGTATAATGAGAAATAGTAAAAAATTAGATGTGATCCCTCAAACTTGGAAATCTCTGCTAAGGACAATACTGAATGAGTGACCCGATGTTGTCCCTTTCTTTACCAGATTTTCTAAAAATCGGGGTAGCGACTCCATAAAATCAAAAGTGTCTCGTCCCCTTGAGACCAATCATTTGTCCCTATTCGGTAAAGTTGCCATGTCCCTCAGAAATGGAAATTCATGTACAATGTTTCACAAAAACATACCATTATTCAATAAAAAGCCTTAAAAGGGAGATTGTTGCTCATAGGTCAACTTCTCCTTCAATGATTGAAAACTATTCTTATAAGCATCTGACCACACAAACTACACATTCTTCTAAGTTAGACGAGTCATAAGTGCTGCAATTCTCAAAAAATCTTGCACAAATCTCTTATAATACCCAGCCAAACCTAAGAAACTTTGAATCTCAGTGACTAATGTCAGTTTGGGACATTCAGACATTACTTTAATATTTTGTGGATCAACCTAAATACCATCTTTAGACACCTTGTATCTAAGAAATACAACACTCTCCATCCAAAAATCACATTTCAAGAATTTAGCATAAAGCTTTTGTTCCCTCAGTGACTATAGTGCTATCCTCAAGTGATATACATGCTCCACTATACTCTTTGAATACACTAGTATATCATAAATGAAGACTACTTCAAACGGATCTATAAATGGTGTGAACACCTTGTTCATCAAATCCATGAAAGCAGCTAGTGCATTAGTTAACCCGAAGGACATCACCAAAAATTCATAGTGACCATATCTAGTGCGGAATACTATTTTAGGAACATCGGCTTCATTGATCCGCAACTAATGATAGCCCAACCTTAAGTCAATCTTGAAAAATAATTGTGCACCTTAAAGCTAATCAAACAAATCATCTATCCTCAGAAGAGTATACTTGTTCTTTACTGTCACCTTATTCAACTCTCTGTAATCAATGGATAATCTTAGTGTACCATCCTTCTTCTTCACAAAGAGGACTGGTGCACCCTAAGGAGAAACACTAGGTCTATTAAAACCCTTATCCAGTGAATCTTGCAACTGCTCCTTCAATTCCTTCAACTATGTAAGAGCTATTCTATAGGGCAACATCGAAATAGGAGCTATGCCTAGGACCACATCTATACAAAATTCAATCTCTCTATAAGGTGGTAAACTTGGCAACTCATCAGGAAAAACATCAGGAAACTCATAAGCTATTGGAACATCTATGATAGACATCTTCTCCATTAAAGTATCCCTAATTAGTGCCAAGTATCCCTAATGTAGAACTCTTGTCACCCATAAACTTAAATTCTTCTTCATCCAGCATTCTGAAAATCACCTCTTTACTTTGACCATCAACAACTGCATAGTGCTGAGATAACCAATCCATACCAAGAATCACATCAAACTCCATCACATCCAATAACACCAATTCCGCTAACAATTCTCTACCTCTCACTAACACTAGACATCAAGAAAGAATCACGTTGGTGTCCAATGAATCATTTAGAGGAGTCATGATAGATAAAGTAAATGCCATCCTTAAAGCTTGCCAACATAACTTTGAAGCAAAAATGGGGGACATGAAAGAATGTGTGGCACCCTGATCAATCAAGACTCTAGTATCCAAGTAACAAACTAGAAGTATACCTACAACAATGGTGTTCGATGCTTGAGCATCCTACTAGGTAAGGGTGAAAACTCTAGCTTGTCTTTAGCCTCCTTGCTAGCTAGTAGAAGCCTGACCAAAGCCTCTCACACTACCTCTGCCACCTCTGCCATGCCCCTGCTGGGCTATAAACCATGATGTACTTGGATACTGAGCTAGAGGTAACTGATAGGGAGCTGGAGCTACACTAGCAATTGACTATTATATAAACTATTACTAATAGCTAGAATAAGGACACACTCTGGCAAAGTGCCCTATATGTATGTATCTGAAGCAAGTTAAATAAGCCATATAATAGTGTCCCTGATGGACTCTCCTATATATCTTGCAAGCACTGGCTGCTGATCCTATGCTACCATATCCAAAACTTTATCCATTGCTACTACTAGTAGCACCAAAACTAAATTTGAAAGGCCTATAAACTCTACCATGGCCATGTCTCTACCTCGGTGATATCTATACTGCTATCTCTGATCCTACCAAATAGAGCCTCTCTGCTAACTATTGGAGCCTATCTGAAATGTCTGGAATGGTGTGCTTTGAGATCCTTTAAACTAAACACCTCCTATATGATAATAGTCAGGCATGACTCCTTGCCTGATCAATCTAAGCTCTATCTCCTTAGCCAACTCCATCACAAACTTTAGAGTAAGGCCTGAAGTGGGCATCCCAATGAATACAAAACCAATCTAGTGATGGTTGTAGTGACTATAAAATACTGGTCTCTCAGTAAATCCTCTGCATAATGGCCCAGTCTGAGAAACTCTTTAGTGTAGTCCTCCACTGACCTATCACCTTTGCTGATGTTAGTTAGTCGAAGTCTGAAGTTCATTTGTATAGGCTTTGGGCAGAAACACCTCATGAATCTCTCTCTAAATTGAGCCTAGGTGAAAGTCATCATGTGTGGCTAGATAACCTGAACAAACCATTCCAAGGCTTGTCCCTTAACAGACAACTCAATGATCATGATCCTCTAGTACTCGATATGAGTAGTCTGAGTCCTAGTCTCAATAGCATGTAGAAAATCTAGAGGATCTATAGTCCGGTTGAATGATATCCTACCAACTATGGCGTAAAACAAAGTTGCCTCAAGGTTAGACATACCCTGCTGATACATATGCTACATATGTGGTATGATTGAGGGTATAAAAACTTCCTCATATTCTTACTCTATAGGTTCCTCATCCTATAGTTATCTTTGCCTATGGTGACCTACCACTCCTTGAGGTCTACCTCTACCACTACCTGTACACCTAACTGGTGGCTCAATAGGTAAAACCTCATCCTAAAAAAACTCATCATCCTTGGCCTCAATGATTGGTGGAGTGACACGTGCTCACCTCCTCATTCTAAAAAGACAAAAACCAATAAAATTTAGAAAAAATAGACAATAAATAAATGACAAACAGACATCCTAACGATTATGCAGAAAACTACAATAAAGAAAACTTATCAAAGACATAGTTGAACCTAATTTACTGCAGTAATTTCAAAGAAAACACAACTCTAATAACCTAGGTCCACAACACAAAAACCTAGACTTTAATACCAACTTTGTTATGACCCAAATCGGGGAGTCATAATTGGCGCTAGGAAATGGGAATTCTTTCGAATTCAGAACCCGTAGCAAGCCTTAAAAATAAAAATGCATACAAAGATAATGCAAAAATACATCAAAATTAAAATTTTAATTAATATAAAAGAAATCCATATCATAACATAATAAAATATATTCATACAAATCTTTAAATACATAAACACTATCTAATATAATAATAGGTACAACAATAAGAAGTACTATTTCTGCATCATTTACTAAAATACAAGAGAAATGACAATTCAATTTTTACATAAATTAGCCGGAGAGGAAAGAGTTCGATGAAGAGTTCTACAAGGGAGGTATGAAGTAGAAAATCCTGAAAAAAAATATTAAGGGGAGTCAGACCTCACTAAGTGAATTATTATAATATATATACATGCAACCTAAAAACATATACACTCAAGCATCGATAATATATATATATATATATATATATATATATATATATATATATATATATATATATATATATACACACACATACACACACACATGCATTTCATACAGATGTTAAAAATCCACTTTTATAATAATAATAAATCCAGAATAATTTTTAGTGGAGGATCAAAGTAAAATCCCTAAATTTTTGCAACCTCAACACTGAAGATCATAAGCTTTCAAGCTTTCTATAACTCCAAAAATATTATTTTGTCCAACTTTTGGTGGTGAACTGGCCCCGAGTACATAAAGGGTCAACGGAGGATTCGCAATTCCATTACTAATACTAATTGGCCCTGAGTACCCTACAAGTCAACTAAGGATTCACAATCACACACCTTTATCCACAATTGACCAAAAATCATAATTCTCATATCATCGCTCAAAGCCTAATTCTAGCGTACTTTTGCACAACAACCCTAGCATGACCCGCTAGGTGGTACGTTCTACAACTATCCTCCAAAATAATGTTTTGTAATAATATAATGAAAATTCAATATAAAATATAACAACATACATTATTCAAAATAAATATGCTTAATTATATATATGGAAAAATATATATAAAAATTAATAATAATAAGTACCATTCAATGAAATAAGCATAATTAAATTCATATTTATTAAAAACATATGGATTCACAATCACACACCTTTATCCACAATTGACCAAAAATCATAATTCTCATATCATCGCTCAAAGCCTAATTCTAGCGTACTTTTGCACAACAACCCTAGCATGACTCGCTCGGTGGTACGTTCTACAACTATCCTCCAAAATAATGTTTTGTAATAATATAATGAAAATTCAATATAAAATATAACAACATACATTATTCAAAATAAATATGCTTAATTATATATATGGAAAAATATATATAAAAATTAATAATAATAAGTACCATTCAATGAAATAAGCATAATTAAATTCATATTTATTAAAAACATATGGATGCTCATAATATTTAATCTAGATGCAATGTATATATATAATAATAACTCACTGTTCTATCACGCTCCTCAACACTAGCTTGGCTAGCATGGTCTGATAGACCTAACACGAGAAGCAACTAAGGAAAATAATCAAAATAATAATTTATTAGAATCAAAATCCTAATTTATACTTTTAGAATTTCTAGAGAATGACTCAATATAGGACACAACTTCATAATAATTTCAAAACTCAAGATCGACCCGATGTCACATTTTATGAGAATTCTACTAAAAATTCAACAGTCTCCTATGTAAAACAGACATCTCTCTACTAAAAATAGAGTCGATCCTGCAAGAAAACACACTTCAAATGCATAAAATGCTTGAGTTGGGCCCCCGAACTATAATAAATTGCCCAACCGAGAACCAATATACACCAAAATTAATAATATAACAATAAATATTAAAAATCAATAAAATTCATAGAAATAAATAAAATACCACAATTGAACTTATTTAAATAATAATACATTCAAGATATTTAATTTCAAAATAAATAATAAAATCTCAAATATAATTAAATAATATTAATAAAAATCCATCTTTCAAATATTCAAAATCAAATAGCATAAATTTCAAATAATTATTTAAATTGCTCAAATATATAATAAAAATAGCTAAAATTTCATTTAATCATAAAAATAATAGATAATTAATTCATAAAAATTATTATAATTAGCTAAAAATAGTAACTAATTCATAAAAATTATTTTAATACTATTTATTACTAAAAAATTATCCAAAACATATTAATTAACAAAAATTTCAATTAAAATACAAAATTTTCTAATTTATACTAACTTTTCCAAAAATCCAATTTTTATATAAACATTCAAAAATTTATTATAAATAATCGGAACATAATTTCAATAAACTTTCTTAATGAAACATGCCAAAATTAACTAGTAGAATTTATTAAAAATAAAATGCATTTTTCGAGCCTGGAATAGTGCTCAAAATTCAACTATCTCCAAAATCGAATTTAAAAACATTTTTGGAAAGCTTACCACTTCAATTTAACTAATCTAAAGTCAATTTAACAAAAATCAAACCAATTGATTAGAAAATCAGTAATTAAAATTATGAACCCCATAATGGAATCTACAAAATTGAAGTTGAATTCAAGGTTAATTAGATGAATTACCTTCATGGAAATGAAGCCTAAAGAACAAGCTGTCAAACAAGACCAGTATTGGCCCTTGACATCATCAGAAACATCATCAGCGTGACCTAGAGGCTGACGGCATCATGAGAAATTAAGAGGAAGAGGGAAGGAAATGGTGGCGAGAGGAAGAGCAAGGGAAGAGAATATGGTAGCGATGACGAGTAAAGGAAAACAACAGCGTGGGTGATTGTTGGTGGTATGCTACGTGATTCTGCATTTCACACAAAGAAGGAAAGGGGGAGGGAAGGAAAAGAAAGAAGGGAGGGAAAATTTTAGTTTATAATAATAATAATAATAATAATAATAATAATAATAATAATAATAATAATAATAATAATAATAATAATAATAATAATTAAAAATTAGAAAAGGACAAAATAATATTTTAAATTTAAATATTTACTTTTCTAATTAAATTCACCACATAACATTAAAAAATATCAAATACTCTAAATTAACATTGTTCACAAATAATAATAATATTATTATTAAATGATACATAATAATAAATTTAAGTTTTAAATTTTAATTTAATATTAATACCATAATATAATAAAATAAATAATAACACTTGTATTTAATTCCACAAAATAACTATAATATAGTAAATTAATAAAATATTTTTTAACATTGAAAATCCCAAAAAGTAATTTAATAATTTATAAAATTTGGTTTATAACACTTTCTTAGTCTTGTATGTTGATTATATTCTTCTAATTAGTAATGATGTTGGTATGATGACCTTTGTGAAAGTATGGCTGTCTTAAACCTTATTGATAAAAGACTTAGGGGAGGCTACCTATATTCTCGGGATTCAAGTTTAGAGAGATAGAGCAAAGAGAATGATAGGTTTATCCCAAAGTCTTTACTTGGAAAAAGTGTTGAAGAGGTTCAACATGCTTGATTCCAAGAGGGGATTGTTACCTTTTAGGCTTAGTATCCACCTATCCAAAGAGATGTTGCCTAAGACACCCAAGGACATGGCGAAAATGGCCAATGTTCCTTTTCCTTCGGCTATAGGAAGCCTAATGTATGCTATGTTATGTACTAGGGTGGATATTGCCTATGTTGTTAGTATAACTAACAGGTTTTAATCTAACCCAAGCATGGAGCATTGGGTGGCAATTAAGGCTATCCTTAAGAACTTGAGAAGGATTAAGGATTTTTTCTTGACTTATAGAGGAGGTGACTTACAGCTTACATATTTCATAGATTTTAACTCTTAGTTAGATGTGGATGATAGACAATCTATCTTCAGGTTTGTCTTTACCCGTAATTGAGGTGTAGTGAGCTGGAAGAGTTCCAAGCAAAGTATCACTATTGATTCCACTATAGAGCCACATCAGATGCTACTAAGGAAGCTATTTTGATTCAAAAGTTTATGATCGAATTAGGAGTTATTCCTTCCATTGAGTCGATAGTTTCTCTCTTATATGACAATAATGGAGCCATCATTTTGGAAAGGGAATTGAGGTCTCACTAGAAATCCAAATACATTGAAAGGCATTATCATATTATTAAGGAACTTGTTAGAAAGGGTGATGTGCTCATGTAAAAGGTAGCTTCAGCTGATAATGTGGCTAATCCACGAACAAAGGCACTCACTAAACTAGAGTTAGACGATCACCCTGAGAAGATAGGCCTTACATGTTGTAGTGAATGGCACTAGTGCAAGTGGGAGATTATTTGTATATATGTGCCCTAGTGCCATTTCTTGTAATATAAATGACATTGTACTTTTATCCACATGGAAATGTAATATTCATTTAGATAAAATGTTTGTTTATTTGAGTGTTTACCCTTCAACATAATGTTAAATGAGTTTATTATTAAGTATTGATAATATGAGTGACAAATTCATTTAGTACATTTGCTATAAAATGTTTATAGTCATTAGATTAATAAATGGGTCGTATTAATTCGTACACTATCACCCATATCTATTTTCCTTGATTGGTATATGATATTGATAGTGGGAGGTAATGAGTCTCATACTACTTAATATGCGATATCAAAATAGACATATGGATACTCATGTGATGGGTGGATTGAATAGTGACGTAAGATAATTGATTGCATGGAAATTCACTTTAGTCAACAATCACTATTTTGGGCATAATGGCACATATGGTCCTTTAACATGAGGCTACATGGTCATCCACATATGATTGATTAGAGTTTATTACTACTTACATACATGTACTAGCCACGTATGGGTATGTAATGTATGGTGGCTCTAGTTGGTTCTATGTAGGAATGAGTGATCGATCAAGATGGAATTCATTACTTAGAGTGAACCGAGATAAGATCCTAAGCTATCTAAGTTATTCTTGATGAATAAGTACCTGGCCAGATCAAACTTGACTTACTTAAAAAGTGTTTCAGTGCTAGATAGTGTTTCTAATAGAGGTATGTTTTATCAAGAATTGAATTGAAGATGAGGTCATAAGATTGAGATAATTAGAGTTTAACTGAATATGACTTTAGCTGATGTTAGGATCTTGAAATGATGGGACATTGAGTGCACAATAATTATTTTCTATGTTTCTTGTGAATTTATGGATATCATTCATTTCCAATTGGATAGTTGTAACATATATGTTGGGGGTCACTCACGACTTATGGAAACTAAATGTGACTAATTAGGATTTTCACATTTAGCTTGGAAAGAGTTTTCAATAATATTAAGAGTTAATATTATTTACTTCCATTTCCATTTGAACTTGAACCTAGTAAGTCACACACATAAGAGTAGCATCGATAATGATAATTATTAATTTTATTATTAATTAAAGTGTTTAATTAATTAATTAAATTAATTGAATTAGATTTTTTCTTTTGCGAGGATCTAGCATATCCTGAAATCTAATTCAAAGGTTAGGAGTAATGAATATTAATTTGGACTTAATTTAATATGTAAGATTAAGTTTAAGGACCAAATTGATATTTGCCACCAATATTAGTTTGCATATGGACCATAAGATGGGCCATGTATATATAGCTTAATGGATGATGCATGAGCTTGGAGAATTAGGTTTATTATTAATATAGGGTTTCTTTAAGTGTTCAATAAAGCCCATAAGACTAATTAGTGGATGTTATAGAGATAGGCTCATTTAAGAGTTAAATAAGCCTAAAGACCACTTACTAAAGGAGGTGCCACGTAAGCATGACCATGTGATGATCATGCTTGCATGGTGGCCACCTAAGCATAGCTTTACATGCAATGTGATTGCATGGTTGACAATATGGAGATGTGTCATAAGCATGCACCTTGAGTTAGTGGTTAATCTATATATGCAAGAGTTAGCTTATTTTATACTCAAAGTGAAAAAGTAAGCACATGCATAAGATTGCTTATCTTACACTCAAGCTTGAGTTAATGGAGAATCTCTACACATGGAAATTAGTCTCTTACATACATACACCAAGTTAGTGGATATTGTCTACACTTATTAAAAGACTAACCACTTATATTAGAGAGAAAATGCTAAAAGAGAAAATAATAGTTGAGTCTTCTTCTTAATCTTTCTTTTAAGTGATTATGAGTGTATGAGTAAGAGATACAAGAGTTGTTTTTCTTTATAAGTCCATTGTCATCATCCTTTGTACAAGAGTTTCGTAAGTCCATTGTTTGAAAAATATTGTTCATGGTACTATTTAAAGCACTGTTCACGACACTGTTTGAAAACACTATTTTTGGTACTGTTCAAAATACTGTTTATGACACTACTTAAAATTAATGTTTCGATACTACTCACAGTTTTGCATGGACAACAAATTTTTGTCCTCATTTGTTTGACTTTGCAAATACATGATAATATGCAATAGTTGTATTTTATTAAATATTTACTTGTCATACATGCAAGGAACGATCATGGACTTAATTTACATCCTATGGTTTGTAATAAAAATTAATTTTATTATTATTATTATTTTAGTATATAATTAAATATTAACTACATAGATTTAGGATGTAAATTTTTGCCTTGGTATGCCAAGGATTGAATGTAAATGAAAGGAGTCATAATTTGAACCTAAAGTATTGAAGATGGTCGTCCATTCAACCTTTGGTGGCATGGATCAACATTCATGGAGATGGTGACAAAAGAGTTCATGACTTGAAGGATTTTCTTGGTCTAGGCTATAGACAGCGGGGTTTAGCGCTCGTCCAAGATTTTAGCAACCGCGACACTATTTAGGCTCAGGGCCTTAAAAGAAACACTAACCACTATCACAAAGACATGGCTTGGAGATGAGGAGTCGCCACCCAGGGTAATAACTAGGACAAATTGAAAAGGTGGTACTCGATTCTCTAAAAGAAAGCTAGCACCATAACCAAGAGATTCTAGAGACGGAATACTAACTTCTCTTAGTCTCGTGTTCATTTAGAATAATTTTATAAATGATTATTTCATCCTCTAATTACGTGTAATTTTATTAAACCCTAATTAACATCCATCTAACCCAAAAGGCAACAAGTCAATAAAATTACAAGTAAAAATGCATAAAAAAGGCAATGTCCCTATGTCTAAACTATGTTAATTTTATTTTATAAGTTAGCTAAATCTACATATTTTATTTACAAGTGAAATGGACTAAAGGTGGGCCTACATTTTTATTAATTACTGAGTCTAGATCTATTTATTTTAGTCTATCTAAGATATGGGCTTAAGTCTATTAAATTTTAAAGGAAAATTAAATCAGTGGGCCTAAGCCTAACTTGTTTTTATTTTAAGTGAAATGTGGGCCTAGGTCTATTTATTAAAAGAAATGAATTTAAATGGGTTGAGCTAAGTCTAAACAAGTTTTTAATTAACTAAGTGGGCCTAAAATCTAATTAACCTAATGGGCCTAAGTTGATTTTAATTATTTAAAGTCCTAAATTATTTTTAAGCCTATTTCTTAAATGGGTTAGACCTAAACATGGGCTTGGGGCCCAAAAACATAAAAAAGCAAAAAATAAAAAATAAAAAACATAAAAACATAATAAAATCAACTCAAAACACATTCATATATGATTTCTAAAAAAACCTAATTTAATTACATATAAACCTTAATTAACTAAAACCACCATTAATTTTAATTAATTTTTACCGAATTGAACCTAATTACTAATTGATTTTAAATGCAGAAAATTAAATCTTTTACTATTCTCACTATCAGGGCTATTACAAATTACGTACAAAAATTAAAATTAAACAATTATACACCCATGAATAACGACACATAACACATAAAGGTAAAATGAAAATTAAAACCCTAATATCTATTAGAAAATAGTACAGATTATTCCATAACATTCCATGGATCTTCTGTTCATTTGAACATAAGCAGTATCCTCCTCAATCCACAATCGAGCATCAAAACCAAAAGAACAAAAAATTAGATTAGTAATGAAATTGAACAAGAAAACAATAATGAAATAAAATAAAAAATCATAAAAAGAGAAGAGAAGAAAAAAAGGAATGCTGTGTATATGCTTTGAGATAGCCCCTCAGACTAGGATTTTCAATGTTGTTTTTGACTTCTTGTTTGATTTTGGACTAGAAAGAGTGTTCTCAGTAGCTTTTCGATTTTTAGGGTTTTTTATTTTTTGCACAGTTAGGCTTTTTATTGTGAATCTTTGAATTTTTTCCAAAAAAAAGCCCCCCCAGTACACATGTAGACTTTGCTTTTAAATGCAGAGTCTGTGCATACTGGCCTCCTCCAAAGGAGGAATAGACTCATCTCTTATCAAAATAAACTGATAAGGATTTGATTTTAGAAAGTTGAGTGTTTTAAATGCGTCAAAATCTTTTCTAGATAAAATTTTTTACAAAAATTCAATTTTTAACCAATCAAAACACTGAAAAATTGATAAAAATAAGCAAAAAATTGAAAAAGTGGGATTTTATGAGTTGAAATTGTGGAATGTCGATCAAAAAATTACATTTTTTGATTGGAATTGTGGATTTCCGATTGAAAATCCATAATTTCGATCGGCATTCTGGATTTCCAATTGGAAATCCATAATTTCAATTTTCAAATTTGTTTACCAAAAGATCCCTAAAAAATTGACTTATTTATAATCAAATCTTAAAAAAATGTTGCAATTTAGTCCCTAAAGTCCAAAAAATCGACAACCAAGTTCAATTTTTGAATGAATTTCATCATAGGGGCTTACGTCACAATTGTGCACAATTGTATCCCGAAATTGGGTGCTTACAATTGCCTCCCTTTGTCGTTGTTTAATTAACAAATTGTGGCAAAGCAGTAGAAGCACACAATTTTGAAAGAAAGAAATTAGGACACTTGATTGCATCCTAAGTGATAGACAGATGCTCAAATTACTGAGCAAAGTATGATGTTTGGCAAGTCTCACTATATTTCTTGCTGAATGTCTAGTGGACTTTGTGCAAATGAGTTTTCGCTATGTTCCCTATGGGACGTTTAGCAATGATAAATTTTATTATATTCCCTATGGGACGTCTAACGATGCACACTATATTCCTTATGGGACGTCTAGTGATGATAAATTGAAAACTTGCTATAGTTCTTGTGGAACGTCTAGCAATGATGAATTTCGTTATATTCCTTATAAGACGTCTAACGATGCACATTATACTCACTGTGGGCCATCTAGTGTAGTTGAATTGAAAATTTGCTATAGTTCATATGGAATGTCTAGCACTGATGAATTTTATTATATTCCCTGTGGGATGTCTAACGATGCACACTATATTCCCTATGGGGCGTCTAGTGTAGTTGAATTGAAAATTTGCTATAGTTCCTGTGGAACATCTAGCACTGATGAGTTTTTTTATATTCCCTGTGTGACATCTCAGTAGCTTTTTCAATTTTTAGGGTTTTTTTCTTTTCTGTGTAGTCAGGTTTTTTATGCTATTATTTCTGTGAATCTTCGAATTTTTTCCAAAAAAAACCCCCCAGCACGCATGCAGACTCTACTTTTAAATGCAGAGTCTGCACGTACTAGCCTCCTCCAAAGGAGGAATAGACTCATCTCTTATAAAAACAAATTTATAAGGATTTGATTTTTGAAAGTTGAGTGTTTTGAATGTGTTAAAATTTTTTCCAGATAAAAAATATTTATAAAAATTCAATTTTTAACTAATCAAAACATTGAAAATTGATAAAAAAAATACATAAGAAATTGAAAAAATGGGATTTTACGAGTCGAAATTGTGCAATGCCGATCGAAAAATTGGATTTTCGATTGAAAATCCATAATTTCGATCGGCATTATTGATTTCCGATTTGCAATCCATAATTCCAATCGGCATTATAGATTTTCAATCGGAAATCCATAATTTCAATTTTCAAATTTTTATTACCAAAAGATCCCTAAAAAATTGACTTATTTACAATCAAATCTTAAAAAAATGTTGCAATTTAGTCCCTAAAGTCCAGAAAATCGACAACCAAATTTAATTTTTGAATGAATTTCATCATAGGGGCTTACGTCGCAATTGTACACAATTACATCCCAAAATTGGGTGGTTACAGTTGCCCCCTTTATCACTATTTGCTTGACAAATTGTAGTAAAGCAGTAGAAGCACATAATTTTGAAAGAAAGAAAGTAGGACACTTATCCTAAGTGATAGATTAATGCTTAAATTGCTGAGCAAAGTATGATGTTTGGCAAGTCTCACTATATTTCTTATTGAATGTCTAGTGGACTTTGTGCAAATGAGTTTTCGCTATGTTCCCTATGGGATGTTTAGCGATGATAAATTTCATTATATTCCTTATGGGATGTCTAACGATGCACACTATATTCCCTATGGGACATCTAGTGATGATAAATTGAAAACTTGCTATAATTCCTATGGAATGTCTAACAATGATGAATTTCATTATATTCCCTGTGGGACGTCTAATGATGCACAC
The DNA here is from genome assembly GCA_947683625.1 of Mallotus nudiflorus. Classification (NCBI taxonomy): domain Eukaryota; kingdom Viridiplantae; phylum Streptophyta; class Magnoliopsida; order Malpighiales; family Euphorbiaceae; genus Mallotus; species Mallotus nudiflorus. The sequence continues at coordinate 1,818,464 of CANTUR010000415.1, read as the reverse complement.
TATATTCCCTGTGGGACGTCTAGTGTAGTTGAATTGAGAATTTGCTATAGTTCCTATGGAATGTCTAGCACTGATGAATTTCGTTATATTCCCTATGTGACGTCTAACGATGCACACTATATTCCCTATGGGATGTTTCATGTATTTAAATTAAAAATTTTCTATAGTTCTTATGGAACATTTAGCAATGATGAATTTCGTTATATTCCCTATAGGACGTCTAACAATGCACACTATATTCCCTATGGGACGTCTCAATAGCTTTTTGATTTTTAGGGTTTTTTTTACTTTTTTTGCACAGTCACATTTTTTACGTTGTTATTTCTGTGAATCTTTGAATTTTTTCCAAAAAACAGCTCCCCCAACATGCATGCAAACTTTGCTTTTAAATGCAGAGTCTGTGCGTACTGGCCTCCTCCAAAGGAGGAACAGACCCATCTCTTATCAAAACACACTGATAAGGATTTGATTTTTGAAAGTTACGTGTTTTGAATGCGTCAAAATATTTTCCAGATAAAAAATAATTATTAAAATTCAATTTTTAACCAATCAAAACACTGAAAAATTGATAAAAAATATGCAAAAAATTGAAAAAAAAGGGATTTTACAAGTCAAAATTGTGCAATGCCAATCGAAAAATTGGATTTCTGATTGGAAATCTATATTTCCGATTGAAATTGTGGATTTCTGATCGAAAATCCATAATTCCAATTGGCATTAAGGATTTCCAATCAGAAATCCATAATTTTGATTTTTAATTTTTTTTTACTAAAAGATCCCTGAAAAATTGACTTATTTACAATCAAATCTTAAAAAAATGTTGTAATTTAGTCCTTGAAGTCTAGAAAATTGACAACCAAGTTCAATTTTTGAATGAACTTCATCATAGGGGCTTATGTCGCAATTGTGCACAATTGCATCCCAAAATTGGGTGGTTACAGTTGCCCTCCTTTATCACTATTTGCTTGACAAATTGCGGCAAAGTAGTATAAGCACACAATTTTGAAAGAAAGAAATTAGGACACTTGATTGTATCCTAAGTGATAGATTGATGCTCAAATTATTGAGCAAAGTATGATGTTTGGCAAGTGTCACTATATTTCTTATTGAATGTCTAGTGGACTTTGTGCAAATGAGTTTTCACTATGTTCCCTATGGGACGTTTAGCGATTATAAATTTCGTTATATTCCCTGTGGGATGTGTAACGATGCACACTATATTTCCTGTGGGACGTCTAGTGATGATAAATTGAAAACTTGCTATAGTTCTTGTGGAACGTCTAGAAATGATGAATTTCATTATATTCCCTCTGGGACGTCTAATGATGCACACTATATTTCCTAAGGGACGTCTAGTGTAGTTGAATTAAAAATTTGGTATAGTTCCTATGGAATGTCTAGCACTAATGAATTTTGTTATATTCCCTATGTGATGTCTAACGATGAACATTATATTCCCTATGGGACGTCTAGAGTAGTTGAATTGAAAATTTACTATAGTTTCTGTGGAACGTCTAGCGCTGATGAATTTCATTATATTCCCTATGGGGTGTCTAATGATGCACACTATATTCCCTGTGGGACATTTAGTGTGGTTGAATTGAAAATTTATTATAGTTCCTATGGAGCGTCTAGCACTGATGAATTTCATTATATTCCCTGTGGGACGTCTAACGATGCACACTATATTCCCTGTGGGATGCCTAGTGTAGTTGAATTGAAAATTTGCTATAGTTCCTATGAAATGTCTAGCACTAATGAATTTCATTATATTCCTTATGGGACGTCTAATGATGCATGCTATATTCCCTATGGAACATCGAGTATAGTTGAATTTAAAATTTGCTATAGTTCTTGTGGAACATCTAGCACTAATGAATTTTGTTATATTCCCTATGGGATGTGTAATGATGCATACTATATTCCCTGTGGGATGTCTAGTGTAGTTGAATTGAAAATTTGCTATAGTTCCTATCGAACATCTAGCACTAATGACTTTTGTTATATTCCCTATGGGACATCTAACGGTGCACACTATATTCCTTATGGGACGTCTAGTGTAGTTGAATTGAAATTTTATTATATTTCCTGTGGAATGTCTAGCACTAATGAATTTCATTATTTTCCCTGTGGGATGTGTAACGATGCACATTATATTCCATGTGGGATGTCTAGTGATGATGAATTGAAAACTTGCTATCGTTCCCATAGAACGTCTACCATTGATGATTTTCAAAGTTTATGTTATAACTGCTATGCAGTACATAGCATAATGAAGGTTATGACTACTGTGTAGCACATAACATAATCATTTGAAATTCATATCATAGCTATGGTGCAACATATGAATCCTTTGATTGAAATGATGCATGTAGAATGCAAAAATTGAATTCTATAATCTTGTTTTATATTCTATACTTGATAGAAAATTCAAAATCACAGATTGATTGTGCAGTTTTAATAATTCAATGAATTATTAATTTGATGAATGTCATGATTTAATTGGGAACATGTTCCTAATCCGAATGCAATTATGGACCAAATTGCAATGAAAGAACTTGAATTCATATGCACACAAAAGTAATGGACTAAAGTGGAATATACTACACTCAATCATGTAGTGTTGATTGATCTATATGATCAGGCTGCAATCCATAATTGTTCGCGATTAGCTACAACCCTTTCATTACTCATTGATGATGTTGCAGTCCATAACTGCTGGTGATTAGCTGTAACCCTTTCATTGCTCACTTTTGATGTTGCTACAGTCTATAACTGCTTGCTGATTTTTATCTTTGGTTGTTTGAGTCAAATGCTTTGAATTCTTTGTGCTGACTAATTTTAATTCTACTATGCATTTCCTTTTGGTTTTATAATTCCTACAGACTTATTGAAGTTAGTTTCAATCATTATGAATGTATAAAAGTTCATTATAATGTTGACAATTCATGAGAAAATTCATCCTTTTATCATAAGATAGCATGCATTTAACGAATCTCACTATTTTTTATTTTCATGACTGTCACTTATTTGCCATTTGCAAAGGTTAGAGGCATCATTAACCATCTTATGCTGATAGTGTATCTTTTACCAAGTGAAGAGCTTACTTCCACACCTAATTTTAGGGAGAATTTGCTAACTAAACTTGTAGAAATTAAGCATAAAAATATTGAATTAGGGGTATCAAAATAGTCTTTGAATTATTTTTGTGCTTTTCTTCCTTATCCAAGTATTCCCCCACCTTTCTCATATTACTCAGTGTGGATACCATTGGAAAGGTCCTTTGGATACTCATACTCTTATAGAGCATTGGAGTAAATAGAGAAGTTTGTTTAACATGGGTCCTCTTTTACCTTTCTTATATTACTCAGCATGGATACCACTATAAGTTCACGTTGATACTGTTGCTCATTTTTGGGCATTGGAGTACATTATGATTACTCTTATTCTAATTCTCCTCTTAGTGTTCCCTCGCCTTTCTCATATTACTCATTGTGGATACCGTTGAGGGATTTGTACTTATTCTCATTTTTGAGCATTGGAGTAGATTATATGCACATTTATTATTCAGAAGACTAAAATGACACTTTGAAATTCAACTAATTTATATTGCAAGTCCATAGATTTTGTCTTTGCATATTCTTCCCCTCGTTTGAGTGTAAAGTAAGCATTAGATTGATTAGAGTTTTAGAAACTCTTAGCATAGAACTGTCAACAAGACATCTGAATTCTGAGAGGCTAATAAAAGAAAGCCATTAAAATCAAAGGTCATAAGATAAATTTTCGCACATGATATCATGAAGTGGATGAATTTACTCTCAGTTTTATAAATTTTCTTTCAATTTGTACTTTACTACAGAATAAAAAAGAGATAGAGTTATACTACTTCCCTTTGATATTTTTTAGGGTGTTTATCACACATAGTGAGATTTTGACTAGCAATTGGCATTTGCTATAATGGTCATTCTTATTAATGTATTGATTCCTTTCCTCTTCTTTGTTCTCTTTTATTTTCCCTGCACAAAATACCATAAGTTAGTATGGTTTATTTGTAAGTGAAGAAATTTTATCAAAATGCAATGTTTTTTTTTTGCATTCTTTCCTTTTTAATTGGCGTGATGATGTCTCTAGTCACAGGGTCGCGATATTCTGCCATCGAAATTGTGGCTTTATTCTATTGATGCTGTGGTAGAGGGCTCCATCATTCCTCTTCCTAACATTTCCTACAAAAGAGAAGATTTTAGAGATTTTTATTTCATAATCAAAGAATCTTTCAGAGTGCATTTGTCCTAAGTTTTGAGTGCATTCTTCCCTTTTAATCATGATGTCTCTAATCATAAGGTCGTGATATTCTACCATTGAGGTTATGGCTTTAGGCTGAATATTGATGCTATGGTAAAGGGCCTCATTCCTCTTCCCAATGTTTCCTATAAAAGAAAAGATTTGGGAGTTAGAGGTTTTTATTTCACCATCAAAGAAGTCTTCAAAGTGCACTAGTCTCAAGTTTTGAGTGCATTCTTCCATTTTTAGGGCCGAGCATATGCATCGTTGACATATTGGACCTTCTCATTACCATATTCCATGCCCTACAATGGTCTAACTGTTATGGAGAGGTATTCCAAAAGATGCTCCCAATAAGACTATAGAGATGGATACTGAGTTTGAGGAGCTTGAAAGTCTTATGCAGCCTCTTGAGGTCACCAGGATGATGCTTCTTCGTAATGTCACTCTTTTTATTTTCATTCCTTCAGATGCTTTACCTGTGAATACTCTGACCACTTTTCTGCACTTTTACAACACTAATCTTGAATGTTAGTAGTAAAGTGTTTAGAAAATCTTGACTAGGCTCAAAGACTTTATTATGCAAAGAAAGTATTTCACAATAAATGTATGCAAGTATATACATGTTATGCATAGCATGCATGATCATAATCAATCTTCTGTTTAGAGCAAAGCTATGTTTGCAGCTTGGAGTGTGAGAACGAGGTGCCTTATCAACAGTTTGTAGGTTCAAACATTTGATGCTTCCTAGTTGGTACTTCTGATGTTTGAGTGTCTGATATAGTCTATTAGACAAATAACCAAGCCAGTAAGTGGGGTCCATGGCTTTATACTGGAGTTCATGATTGACTGATGCACTATTGAATTTTTTCTTTTTGTTATTGCTTTTGCTATATGATAAGTAATATATTTGTATGCTTGCAGTTTACTCCTTTTTGTCTTGAGATCTTTCACTAACTTTGAAGTTCTATTATTGTATTTACCATTTTTCCCCTAACTTGTACCAGAGTTACATTTTGCCCCCAACTTCATTTTGAATTCATCCTAGCAATCACTTTCTTCATATGCACAAGAGGCTCAGTTTGGTCATTATTGTTGTTGGCCCTTTGTCTTACTAACCCTATTAGCTGTAATCTCATGTATTGAAGATGCATAGGAGTGGGCAAATTGATTGAAGCGAGTTCTGGATGATGAAATCAATTGGACTTGCACTTGATGCTAATGTAATAATTGATGACAGTCATAATGTATGGGTTCAAAAGCAAGTTATTGAGCCACCTGAATTCTCAAGGCATAAGGGGATGCTAGGCTTACAAGGAAAATTATGAAAGAGGTGGCAAGAAGAAAACGTAACTAAAATAGTGATCTAATAGCTCTGATTTAGCTTTCATCATGTATTGTTTTTCCATTCAGATACTTATGCAGTATAATGAAGATCAATATGCGATGTTTGAACAAAAAATTTAGGATTCAATTTTAATCATTCATTAGGGCAAAAATGAGAACATTCATTACATCACATGATATATCTCTTGTTACCAATTAGTTATGAATTTTCCTCTCTAATTTCTACCTTACTGCTCGTTTTCTCTCTTTTTTTCTCTTTTTATTCTCTCATTTTTTCTTTTTTTTTCTTTTTTTATATTTTTTTATATTTTTTCTCTCACATTTCCTATCTTAAGAAGCTATATAATGTGATATATGTATGTTCTTTGAATTTGCATTTATACCCATGCTAAATGAATCTAATTGAATTAAATTTATGTCAAACAAGTAGATGCAATCAATATTATAATGCACAGTACCATTAGGATGTACATTGCTTAAGCAAGCATAATCTGAATTTATATCATCGATCACTAGAAACTAAAATTTTATTCAATGAGATAATGAGACATTTTATTTCCTATTCTATATGCTAGCGATGCTGAGTCTCATAGTGGTTGTCCTTGAGGTGGTTGACATAACAACTCTTTAATAGCAACACTACCCATCCTCTTAGCTGTCAGCCTCATCACTTCCTCTTTGTTGTCCTTCATTAGATTCTCCATAATCTACTCTTTGAAGATCTCAAACCCAGGAACATCTGCTCCAGAAACAATAACTGATTCCTTAGCTCCCAAATAGTATTTGCCTTCCCCTGACTTGATGAAGTTACAACTTAAAGGACCAACTTTTGCATAAAGCTTCCTTTTTTCTGCATTGAATCTTTTCCTTGCCCTTTTACCTTTTGGCTTTGCTTCCCTTGTAAAACCCAATCCTGTTGTCATCTTGATTTTTAAATCTTGGGAATTCTGGTCTTCCTTGTTCATTCTTTCCCAGTCCTTGTCCAAGTCAATAATTCATACTCTCCATCATTTTTGCTACTCTGAGATCCATTTCAGTCCTATCAAATATCCTAGCAATCTAGAAACTAGAGGGTGTACACACTTGTTTTTGTTTATCCAAAATGGATGCCACAACAGCATTGGTCCCATCTTCTATGGTCACAACTTCTCCTTCATAAGGGAATTTTATCTTTTGATGGACAATTGAGGGTACCCCTCCTAAGGCATGGAACCATGGCCATCCCAACAATAAGGTATAAGTGACTGGAATGTCCAACACAGTAAACTCATTGGTTAATTCCACAATTCCTATTTTAACCAGAGCTTGGAATGTCCCCTCCACATTCTTGGTATTGTCATCGTAAGCTCTGATTATGAGGTTTGAATCTGTTAAGTCTTTAGCATTCAAACCTACGTTAGGCAGGATCTTTAAAGGACATACATTAATAGCAGAACCATCATCGATATAGCAAAATTGGTTCTCTTTCCCCTTACCTTACCTAGGATAAACAATACCTTATTATGGTTTCTTCCTTCTAAAGGCAAGTCATCATTTAAGAACATTATCATCATGTGTTTCTTTTTTGTAACCTTTGCTAGCATAGCCTTAGGCGTAGCTACCATTTCAATATTCATATTCAATAAAGCTTTGACAAGAGCTCTTTTATGGCTGCCTGAATGCATCAGTAATTCCTAAATACGCACACTCGCTTTATCCTTCTTGAGTTGTTCTAGGATCAGATCTTCTTTCCATCCTTCCTCTACTTCTGCATCTTCTATTTCTTCCCTTTCTACAACCCTTTCATTTTTCTTTTCTGCTACCCAATAATTCCTTCTACTTCTAGTAATATGATTCACATTTGGAGTATCACTCTATACATCAACTCCAGTGGGTTTTTCTTCATCAGAATCATACAAGATGTCCATGGCCCCAACAATCTGTTCTCTTTTCCCATTTTTTTAAACTTCCATTGTGCATGTTTCTTTTCCTTTCAACTCCCTCAGCTTGTCCATATGTTGGCTTAACATCTCTTCAAACCCTTCTTGGGATAGTTCTGGGGTTAAGAATTCATCTTCTTTATTCTCATCACTCCATCCTGTTGGCACGATCTCTTCAATGGGTATGTTAGCAGAAGTGGATTTAGAATAGAATACCTTGTAATTAAACTTTCTTGAAGGTTGTCCCCATAGATCTTCAACTCCTTTTAGCGACTTCTTGGGAATTTCAGGCTCTTCTTTTATTGGCTCACCATCAAACTCATCTCCCTAACCTGAGGGCTCAATTGATTCAATAGGTATATCAGTAGAGGGTGGTTTTGAGTAGAATACTCAATAATCAAACTTGCCTGAGGGTTAGCCCAATAAATTTTCCACTCCTCTCTATGGCTGTCTGAAAGGTTCTCCATTGGGTATAAGGTTGAGGTCCTCAAAGGAGCTTAGCACTTCTTCTTCACTAACCCTTGAGTTGATCATTATGGTGGATGGTAGTGGAACATTTCAGTAGTCTGGGAAATAATTGTTTCTGGTGTTTGGGTTGGAATTGGATTTCTTAGGGTCGGTGATTTTTCCAGAGTCTATCAATTTTTAGATTTCTTGTTTTAGGTGAATGCAAGTATCTGTGGAATGGCCAACAGCTTGGTGGAATTTAGAATAACTGTTAGGATTAAAATCAAGGACATTTGGGTTTGATGGCTTAGAAAAGGTTAAGGGTCGGAGTAGGCCTATTTGGATTAAAATTAGAGAATCTCCTAGGTTGCTGAACTACATGCACCTCCATAATTTGGCTAGTGTTCCCTTGTTGTGTGCCATCAATTAAGTAATTTCGGGTTACTATGCCTCTAAAACTCTTCTTTTTCTTATTCTCTGTCTCATCAACTTATAGATCATCATCATACAAATCCATAAAGGTTTTGGGATTCATCATCTATAGCCTCTTGACCAAATTAGGTGACACATTATGAACTATCATTCTAACCTGATCCTTCTCGGCAAGCTTGTTTTTCATCATCCCTGCTTTATTCATGAAACGAGTTAAGAAATCAGAAAAAGACTCATTTGATTTCTGTTTAGTTAACTCTAGATCCTTGATGGATACCTCCAACTTGGTATTGCAATCATATGGTTTCAAAAAAGCATTACACAGTTCTTTCCAGTCAACTCTAATATATTTTTCTAACCCATGGTACCAGTTCACAGCCATTCCTTTTAGAGACAACACAAATAACCTAGTGACTACCACAAGAGGTGCTTTTGTAGTGCTCATAGTTATAGTGTATTGACTCAAGTGAATTCTAGGGTCTCCTCTCCCATCAAACTTCTACAGTTGAGGCATTTTGAATTTTTTAGGTAGCTTATCTTCCTCTATTTATAACATGTCATCAAAGTCAAAAGAATATCCCATTCCTTGTCCTCTAATAAGCTCTTCCAACTTGGGCATTTTCTAAGTCAATGCTTGCATCTGTTTGGACTCATGATCATGGACCAATTCAAGTGACTCTCTCTTCACCTTTTCTACCATGTAGTTTTCAACATCTTCCAGTCTCACATCAATAGCAGGTACATTTCTAGCAGAAGGTTACCACCCAGCATTGTTAGTAATAGGTGGAGGAGCTACAACAATAGGTGGAGCTCCTACAACAGGTGGCTATTCAATAGTAGCAGTAGGTGGTTGTTCAATAATAGCAGTAGGTGGTTGTTCAACAACAAGTTGCATAAATCTTGCCAAAGCCTTTCTTAGTTCATCTTGTATCATAGCTCTCATGTCATCCATTAAAGCTTCCTTAATGTCCTCTAAGGTCCACATCTTTGGTTGTTGTTCCATTTCAATCTGTTCAGTCTGAGCTAGTTCAGCTTCTAGGTATAGTGGATTAATTGGACTCTTCTCTAATTCTTAAAGGATCTCTTGAGCTATTGACTATGGGCTTTCATCTGTTATGGTCAATCTGCCACCTCTTCATCCCCAAACATGAGAAGACCTAGATGAATCTATAATGGTTGTAAAACAAGGTGTTAGTATAATGCATGGACTGTATGTATGCATGATGCACATGCCATGCAACAAGTAGCAAGCAAGCACTTAGCAAGTAGCAAGTATCAAGAAGCAATCAACATGCCATAATGCAGGTAAACCTTCCAACCTTATTCCTCCCACACATATGCTCAATGGCAAGTTTCTTTTCCTAGGATTTTTGGTCTTGGCATTCATATCAACAGGGGATATTAAGAGCTGATGCGCATGCCAAATCTCTCTTTAAAACAAAAAGCATAGAAACAACATTTCTAAATATAAAGGTCTAGCCTAATCCTTATTAGCCTGAATGAGCTTCAAAGGTATAGGCCTGGGCTTTTATAAATAGAAATACCTCATGGCAATTCAAACAAACAAACACTTTGGGTAAAAAATCCTAGGGGAAGTAACTAGGCCATTAGATGTGGTTAGGGCCTGGTGAAAAGTTAAGGTTCCCTTAGCAAGATGCTCTCCATTATGGACTTTGAGTTACAAGCCAAGGTCAGAGGGGCCCAACATCCTTTACCAACTCGATAGAAGATTACCCCCCTTAAGGACTTAGGTTACAGACTCTGGTCATATGAGCCCGGTAATCTCTCTTGAACTGAGTTAAGGCTAAGAGTGATGGTTAGTCAATCTACAACTCCATGAAGCTAGTGGAATCATGGAATCATAAACTAATGCCATCGATTTAGTAGGGACATACAGAATGAATGCAAGAATGAAATAATAATCAATAAAACAATTCTAAATAACACAAGTAGAATCATATCTCTTATCCCTAGGCAATGTCCTTATGTCTAAACTATGTTAATTCTATTTTATAAGTTAGCTAAATCTATATATTTTATTTACAAGTGAAATGGACTAAAGGTGGGCCTATATTTTTATTAATTAGTAAGTCTATATCTATTTATTTTAGTCTGTCTAAAATATGGGCTTAAGTCTATTAAATTTTAATGGAAAATTAAATTAGTGGGCCTAAGACTAAATTGGTTTTATTTTAAGTGAAATGTGGGCCTAGGTCTTGTTATTAAAAGAAATGAATTTAAGTGGGCTGAGCTAAGTCTAAACAAGTTTTTAATTAACTAAGTGGGCCTAAAATCTAATTAACCTAATGGGCCTAAGTTGATTTTAATTATTTAAAGTCCTAAATCATTTTTAAGCCTAATTATTAAGTAGGTTAGACCTAAACACGGGCTTGGGGCCCAAAAACATAAAAAAGCCAAAAAAACATAAAAAAACACAAAAATATAATAAAATCAAATCAAAACACATTCACATATGATTTCTAAAAAAACCTAATTTAATTACTTATAAACCCTAATTAACTAAAGCCACCTTTAATTTTAATTAATTTTTACCCAATTGAACGTAATTACTAATTGATTTTAAATGCAGAAAATTAAATCTTTTACTATTCCAACTACTGGGGCTATTATAAACTACGTACAAAAATTAAAATTAAATAATTATACACCCATGAATAACTACACAGAACACATAAAGGTAAAATGAAAATTACAACCCTAATATCTATTGGAAAACAGTACAGATTATTCCATGGATCTTTTGTTCATTTGAACACAAGCAGTATCTTCCTCAATCCACAATCGAGCATCAAAACAAAAAAACACAAAAAAAATTATATTAGTACTGAAATTGAATATGAAAACAATAGCAAAATAAAATAAAAAATCACAAAAAGAGAAGATAAGAAAAAAAAGGAATGTTGTGCATATGCTTTGAGATGGCCCCTCAGACTAGGATTTTCACCATTATTTTTAACTTGTTGTTTGATTCTACACTGGAAAGAGTGTTCTCAGTAGCTTTTCAATTTTTAGGGTTTTTTCTTTTTTGCGTAGTCAGTTTTTTACGTTGCTATTTCTATGAATCTTTGAAATTTTTCCAAAAAAAAGCCCCCCAGCACGCATGCAGACTTTGCTTTTAAATGCAGAGTCTGCGCCTACTGGCCTCCTCCAAAGGAGGAACAAACTCATCTCTTATCAAAACACACTAATAAGGATTTGATTTTTGAAAGTTACGTGTTTTGAATGCATCAAAATCTTTTCCAGATAAAAAATAATTATAAAAATTCAATTTTTAACCAATCAAAACACTGAAAAATCGATAAAAAAATATGCAAAAATTTGAAAAACATGGGATTTTATGAGTCAGAATTATGTAATGCCAATCGAAAAATTGGATTTTTGATCAAAGATCTAGATTTCTAATCAAAATTGTGGATTTCTAATCAAAAATCCATATTTCCGATCGGAATTATGGATTTTCGATTGAAAATCCATAATTTCGATTGGCATTATGGATTTCCAATCGAAAATCCATAATTCCAATCGGCATTATGGATTCCAAATCCATAATTTCAATTTTCAATTTTTTTTACTAAAAGACCCCTGAAAAATTGACTTATTTGCAATCAAATCTTTAAAAAAATGTTACAATTTAGTCCATAAAGTCCTAAAAATTGACAACCAACTTCAATTTTTGAATGAATTTCATCATAGGGGCTTACATCGCAATTGTGCACAATTGCATCCCGAAATTAGGTGCTTACATTGGCGTATTTGCAACATATTCTAAGAGTTAGAATAGGCTTAAGAAAGGCCCATGATCACTCCTTATTTGTGCATCCATTTTGCTCGTTCTATGTATATATATGATATATATGTTGTAACATACTATACATATATGTGATTTGTATATATGAATAGATGCCATGCCATGTATGTATAAGATATATACAATTGAAATTGGCTAATGTGCAAAGTGAGACCTTAATAATTAAAGAGCCTAAATTCTTCAAATTAAATTTAGGTCTAGGCTTTCAATTGCAGTAATAACTTATATGGTTTTGGGCTTATGTATATCGTCTATGGACATATAGGGGTGTATATTAGGCCCAAGAGATTCATGTAATATTATTGTTAAGCATCAGATGTTGTGGGTGTATGGATACACTATAGGCCATGAATAGCAAATAGGAGTACCTTAGGTTTGTAGTGTTCAAATCCATACATTTCACTATTGAGAACTATTATTCCATGAATGGTAATGTATACCTCAAGAATATTAATAGCCCATTAAGAACTCCATCATCCACTAGATCCATTTAATAAGGGATTTCTATTTCCTACTTTGAAAGTGTAGGATTCGCCAAGTTAGTGGGAGGCCATTGTGATTAAAGACCAAATCAAATGATAAATAACAATGTCATATAACTAATTAATCTTGTTACCTTTTGCAGAAACTTGAAAATATAAGATCATCAAACCCTCTCATGATTATACTCAACAAACATAGGCTCATAGGCCCTAATTTCACAAATTCGTTAAGGAATCTAAAAGTTGTTTTAGCATTTGAAAAAATACTTTATGTATTGGAACAAGCCCACCCAGACCACTTCCCAAAAATGCTTCCCAAGAATAGCAAATCATTTTTGATAAATGGAAGGATGATGATATGAAAGCATGTTGCATCATGTGGGCCTCAATGAGCACCAAAATCCATCAGCAACATGACAAGTATGCTAATGTAAAGGAAATCTTACTAAACCTACAAGAATTGTTTGATAAGCAAAGTAAGACCTCTAGATATGAGATATCTAAGCGGCTTTTCTATGCTAAGATGAGGGAAGGAGAGGAAGTGGAGGCCCATGTGAACTCCATAATTAGATCAATGGAGGAGCTAGAGAGTCTAAACATCATAATGGACTTCCACTTCTAAGTGGACTTGATCCTTCAATCCCTTCCTGAATCTATTAGGCAAACCATTGCTAACTTCCATCTGAACAAGATAGAGTGCACTCTTGCGGAGCTTTTAAATATGCTTGTGATGGCCCAAAAAGCTTTTTAAAGGAGCAAAGGGAAATAGGTTACACTTATTACCACTTCTAGTTAAACTAAGAAGAAAGGCAATAAGAAGAAGAAAGGCAATAAGAAGAAGAAAGGCAAGACAAGTGTTATCAAGACCATAGGTAGCATAGCCAAGAATAATGGTAAGGCCATGGTGTGGGAAGAGCAAGGCAAGGGAAAGTGTTTCCATTGTCATGGTGAAGGACATTAGAAGAGGAATTGTCCTAAGTTCCTTGAGTCTCCTAAGACAAAGGGAAAGGGCAAACAAGGAGAAGGTGATGCTTTCTCTAAATTATTTGCTTATAAATGTTCTAAAAGATCATCTAATGCATGGGTATTGGATAGTGGTGTAAGTTCTCACATTTTTTTTATCATTGTAGGAACTAGCAAGTGAGAGGAGGTTAAGGTGCAATGAAGTAACCTTAACACTTGGGAATGGAGCAAGTGTTTCAGCCAAGGCTATCAGATCCAATTTAATTAATTTATATAATCATGTTTTATTATTAGATGACGTGTTTTATGTACCTAATGCCTATAAAAATGTTGTCTCTATTTCTAGTTTAACTAGAAAGGGTTATGAATTCCATTTTAGTATAGAAGTATATAAGATTCATTTTGGAAATGAATTGGTTAGCATGTGTTATCTAATACATGGTTTAGATTATGTTAATAATATGTGCAATAATAATGAGCCTAAACTTAATGTGATTGATGCAAATGCGATGCTAATTGAAAATGCCTCTAACTTTTAACATCTATGGCACTTGAGATTATATCATATTGCAGAGGATAGTATCACACAGTTAGAAAAGATGGGAATCTTAAGAAATCTTAAATCTGCATCCAATCCGACTTGTGAGGCTTGTCTTTAAGGCAAGATGACTAGATCACCATTTATTAGATAAATGGCAAGAGCCAATAATGTATTAGAGATCACATATAGTAATGTATATGGACCATTTAGTAAAAGGGCTAGAGGTGGCTCTTACCATTTTATAACCTTTATAGATGATCTATCAAGGTATGGGTATTTGTTTGTTATGAAGAACGAAAGTGAATTCTTTTAAAAATTCAAGGAGTTTAAAGCCTAAGTAGAAAATGAAACCGGGAAAAGTATTAAGACTCTAAGATCGAATTAAGGAGGTGAATACTTGAGTACTAAGTTCATTGAATTCCTTATGGAGCATTGCATTGCATCATAACTCACACCTCATGGAATGCCCCAATTAAATGGTGTGTTCAAGAGGCAAAATCATAATTTCTTGGATATGGTACATTCTATGATAAGCTACATCGATCTCCCTATATCACTTTGGGGTTTTGCCCTCCAAACAACCTCCTACATCCTTCATTAAGTTCCATACAAATTCATTTCTACCACACCATATAATATATGAAATGGTAGGGCACCAAGTCTTAAGATTTAGGGGTGCCCAAGTTTCATTAAAAAGCTAAAATTGGACAAGTTGGATGTGAAATTAATTAAAGGAAGGTTTATTTGATATCCTAAAGATAGTTTAGGGTATTACTTTTATCTTCCTACTGAACAAGTTGTTGTAAGCAAAGATTATATATTCCTTGAGAAAAAATTTCTTAAGGAAGGTGGTAAAGGAAGGAAGATAATGTTAGATGAGGAGTCATTTAAGGAAGCCTAATAAATTGATTAAATGGACATTAATTAACCCAAAGAGCCTATTCTAATTGAGAATGCCATCACACTGATTACTAGAAGGTCTAGTAGGGTATCTCACCCTTTAAAGAGATAAGGTTATCTCCATGATGTGCAAGAATTGCATGTTTATGAAGAGAGCATTCATGATGATAATCCTACTACATATAAAGAAGCTTTATATGATTAAGATTCTTTGAGATGGCTTGAGGTGATGAGAACCAAAATGGATTCCATGTATGCAAACCAAGTCTAGACACTTGTTAATACTCTTAAGGGTCTTATACATATTAGGAGTAAATGGATCTTCAAGAGAAAGATTAGTGCATACAGGAAGGTAGAGACCTATAAAGCTAGGCTTGTAGCAAAAGGGTTTCATTAAAGGCAAGGGGTTGACTATGAGGAGACCTTCTCATAAGTAGCCATGCTTAAATCCATTATGATTCTTCTTATTATAGCCTCGCACTATGATTATGAGGTTTGGCAAATGAATGTCAAGATCGCATTACTTAGTGGCAATGTTAAGGAAGGCATTTTGATGGAGCAACCCAAGGGTTTTAAATCCGAGGAAACCTTAAAAGTGTGCAAGCTTAATAGATGGATATATGGTTTAAAACAAGCTTTAAAGAGTTGGAATCATCATTTCAATGAGGCTATATGTTCTTAAGGTTTCATTGAGAACGAGGATGAGCCATGTGTTTACAAGAAGGTTAGTGGGAGCCAACTCACTTTCCTAGTCTTGTATGTTAATGATTTTCTTATGACTGGTAATGATGTCAATATGATGACCTCTATGAAAGCATGGCTGTCTAAAACCTTCTTGATAAAAGACTTAGGGGAGGCTACTTATATTCTTAAGATTCGAGTCTATAGAGATAAATTGAAGAGAATGATAGGTTTATCCTAAAGTCTTTACTTGGAAAAAGTGTTGAAAAGGTTCAACATGTTTGATTCCAAGAGGGGATTATCACCTTTTAGGCATAGTATCCACCTATCTAAGGAGATGTCACCCAAGACACCCAAGGACATGGCAGAAATGGCAAAGGTTCCTTATGCTTCGGCTATATGAAGCCTAATATATGCTATGTTGTGTACTAGGTTGGATATTGCCTATGCTATTAGTGTGACTAGCAAGTTTCAATCTAACCCAGGCTTGGAGCATTGGGTGGCAATTAAGTCTATCCTTAAGTACTTGACTTAATAAGGACTAAGGATTTAGTCTTGACTTATGGAGGAGGTGACTTACAGCTTACAGGTTTCATAGATTCTGACTCTCAATCAGATAAGGATGATAGAAAGTCTATCTCTAGTTTTTTTTTCTTTACCTGTAATGGAGGTGCTGTGAGCTAGAAGAGTTCCAATGAAAGTATCACTATTGATTCCACTATAGAGGCCGAGTATATAGCCATATCAGATGCTGCTAAGGAAGCTGTTTGGATTTGGAAGTTTATCACTAAACGAGGAGTTGTTCCTTCCATTGAGTTGGTAGTTCCTCTCTTCTGTAACAATAATAGAGCCAACATTTTGGCAAAGGAACTAAGGTCTCACCAGAAATCCAAACACATAGAAAGGCACTAATATATTATTAGACAACTTATTATAAAGGGTAATATGCTTATGCAAAAGGTAGCTTCAGCCGATAATGTGGCCCATCCTTTAACTAAGGCACTCACTTAGCTATAGTTAGACCTTCATCTTGAGAAGATGGGTCTTACATGTTGTAGTGAATGGTGCTAGTGCAAGTGGGAGATTGTTAGTATAGATGTGCCCTATTGCCATTTCTTATAATATAAATGACATTGCACTTTTATCCCTATGGCAATATAATATTCATTTAGATAAAGTGTTTATTTATTTGAGTGTTTACCCTTTAGCATAATGTTAAATGAGTTTATTATCAAGTTTTGATAATATGAGTGAATTTCCTTGATCAGTATGTGATATCAATAGTGAGAGGTAGTGAGTCTCATGCTACTTGATATAAGATATCAAAATAGACATGTGGATACTCATGTGATGGGTAGATCAAACAATGATGCAAGATAAATGATTGCGTGGAAATTCACTTTAGTCAACAATCACTATCTTGGACATAATGCTACATATGGTACTTTAACCATGTTAGCATAGATGTGCCCTAGTGACAATCTAGTAATGTATAATGACATTGTATATTATCACAAATGGCAGTATAATATTCATTTAAATAAAGTATTTATTTATTTGAGTATTTACCATTTAGCATTGTGTTAAATATGTTTGTTATCAAGAGTTGATAATATGAGTTACAAACTTATTTAGTACACATTCTATAAAATGTTCATAGTTGTGTAATTAATATTTGGGTAATATTAATTAGACTATCACATCTGTCCACTTTCCTTGATTAGTATGTGATACTAATAGTGGGAGGTAGTGAATCTCATGCTACTTGATATGACATATCATCATCGACATGTGGATTCTTATGTGACGGGTGGATCAAATAGTGACACTAAATATATGATCGCATGGATATTCACTTATTGTCAATGATAATAATCTAGGTCATAATTGTGCATATAGTCCTTTGACTTGAGGTGACACAATCATCAACATTTGAGTGGTTAGAGTTTGTTACCACTTATATACTTGTGTTATTAACACATAGGTATATGGCATATGGTGGCTTTAGTTAGTTAAATGTAGGGATGAGTGTTTGACTAAGATAGGATTCATTACTTAGAGTGAACCGGGATAAGATCCTATGCTATTTAAGTCTTTTCTTGATGAAAGAGTTCCTAGCCTGGACAAACATAATAGTCTAAAAGAGTTTTAATGCTAAAAAGAGTTTCTAGTAGTTTTTGTGTTTTAATCAAGAGATAGAACTTAAGATGAGGTCATATGATATAGCTATTAGAGTTTGACTAATCCTTGACTCTAGGCTATATCGGGATTGTTTAATGAAGGGATTTTAGGTCACAGTAATTATGATATAAATACATTCATATCTAATTGGGTAGTTATAATATCAATGCTAGGGGTCACTCACAACTTATGAGAACTAAATATGAATACCTAGGATTTTCACATTTAGACTTTAAAGGAGTTTCAAATAATATCAAGTGTTGATACTATCTTATCATTGCCAATTAGCCATGAACCTAGTAAGTTACAACTAAAATATTTTACCAAATTTCTTTGTATTAGTCTAATTGTTGATTAAATAGTTTAATCAATTAATTAAGATTAATGAAATTGGAGTTTTGCTTAAAGTAGTGATTCTATCATATTATGCAATCTAGTTTTAATGAAAGGTTTTTATTATTAATTTATGCTTAATTAATTTAAGATATTAATTGAGATATTAAATTAATAATGGATATATGTTGTTTCTTAATTACTTGGATTAATGGCCCAAGTGTTATGGACCTAGGCCCAAAAGAGTTTTGGACTAAAGATTAAACCAAGTAATAGACAAAGCCCATTTATCTTATTTAAGTCCACTTATTTGATGGAGTGGGCTTTGGGTCAAGTGTTGGCCCATGGATTAGCCCAACTCCCTTAAATGAAATATTATTTGATTTTATTAAATCAAATAATTATATATGTGTGCTCATGTGTGTGTGTGTGTGTGTGTGTGTGTATTATTTGACATGAGTAAGTCCTAGGTGATGTAGATAATTATAAGAGTTATAATCTCTACATCCTGCAAAGTTGGACCTTAGTGACTTATTGATTTATTAATTAATCATGACAAGTGGCATATGGGTCATGTCACTAATCTCTATTTTAATCCCTAGCCAAGTATATCTAAAAGCAAAAGTAGTTATTAATTGATGGTTGGTGAAGAGAAAAAGTATAGAGAAATAAGAAATAAAAGGATATATACAACAACCTAGAACTCTTGAAAGGATCATTAAGTGTAAATATCATAAGGGCTATTCGCTTGACACTTGAAAAAGTTATAATGGTAGTATTTATCTATTTTCCTTAACACACAAAGAGGTTATAGTGGTAGCATCTTCATATTTACTTGACGCATGAAGATGTTATAGTGGTAGTATTTACCTATTAACCTGACACCTAGACATGTTATAGTGGATATATTTACCTATTTTCCTGACACCCAAAGAGGTTATAGTGGCAGTATTTACATGTTTGCCTAATACCCAAAGTGGTTATATTCTTAGTATTTACTTGTTCATATGAACCTAAAGAGGTTATAGTGGCAGTATGTACTTGTTCGCTGACACTCAAAGAGGTTATATTCTTACTATTTACATGTTTTTCCGAACCTAAAAAGGCTATAGTGGTAGTATGTACTTATTCTCCTAACACCTAAAGTGGTCATAGTGGCAGTATTTACTTGTTCTCCTAACACTCAAATAGATTATAGTGGCAGTATCTACATGTTCACTATACACCCATAGAGGTTATAGTGGTAGTATCTACACATTCTTTTGACACCCAAAGAGGTTATAATGGCAGTATTTACCTATTTTCTTGACACCTAAAGAGGTTATAGTGGCAGTATTTACCTATTCGCCTGACACCTAAAAAGGTTAGCTTAATAGCTAAAGAGGTTATGATAGCAGTATCTACATGTTTGCTTGACATTGAAGAGGTTATAGTGGTAGTATTTACTTATTCACCTAATACCCAAAGAGGTTAGAGTGGCAGTATCTACATTTTCTCATGACACCCGAAGAGGTTACAATAGCAATATCTACCTATTTTCTTGACAGCTTAAGAGGTTATAACAGTATTTAGCTATTTGAATAACACCCAAAGAGGTTATAGTGGCAACACCTACCTCTTTCACCTGACATTTAAAGAGGTTATGATGGCAATATTTACTTGTTTACCTGACACCCGAAGAGGTTATAATTGCAGTATCTACCTGTTTGCCTAACACCTGAAGAGGTTATAGTGGTAGGTAAAATATTGGCAATATTTATCTATTTCCCTAACACCAAAAGTGTTTATAGTGACAGTATTTACCTATTTGACTAACACCTAAAGAGGTTATAGTGGCAGTACTTTGTTGTTTGCTTGGCATTCAAAGAGGTTATAGTGGTAGTATTTATCCATTCGCCTAACTCCCGAATAGGTAATAATGGTTATATCTCCCTATTGTCCTAACACCTGAAGAGGTTATAATGGTATTATTTACCTGTTCACCTGGCAGTCGAAGAGGTTATAGTCATATTATTTACTTATTCACCTGATAAACAAAGAGGTTATAATGGCAATATTTACATGTTTGCTTGACACCTGATGATATTGTTATAGTGGGATTATTTACCTATTCACTTGACACCTGAACAAGTTATAGTGCTAGTATTTACCTATTTACCTAACACCCAAAGAGGTTATAATGGCAATATCTGTTGGGATTCGTGATACAAACGTAGTGGAAAAATTAAAATTTTATCACGTACCCAAGCCTGGATCCATGTAATTCAACTACTTGATTAAAGCTAGAATTTCAAGAATCTCACCAAAACGTAGAAGAGGCAAGATTTTCTAGAAGGATGAGAGGAGGTTCACACCGGTGACACCTTACCTCGAGCTTTTTGGCTTGGTTGTTCAGATCAAGATGTCTCCAAAAGGATGCATCCTCTATAGGTATCCATATGAACAGCCCTTCACAAAACAAATTGGAGTGTGTGTGCTAGTAACCTCCTTGATTGTCTCACAAATCAAGAACAAAAGAAAAACTTTGTCTTTTTTTTCTAAGGAGAAAGTAAATGAATTTTGAGGTAGAAAACAAGTGTGTGAAACCCTAGAGAATATAACATATTTATAGACTCCAAATTAGGGTTTCACCTACCAATGACCTTTTGGTAATTTCTATTTATTATATTCTGATTTTGTTTAAAAACAAATCAGAAATAATATATTATTTATTTATTTAAAATAACATTTATCTTAAATAAATAAATAAATAAATAAATAAAAAACTTTAATTATTTATTTTCACAGAGTTTATTTTGGGCTTATTAAACCCATATTCATTTTGGGCTTGTTCGAAGTGTGTGACCCTGTAGGTTCATATAACATTGGTAGTGGGCCTAAATCTCTATTTAGGCCTACAAGTCATAAGTGGCCTCTAGCAAGACATTATGACTACCCAAGTCATATGAAGTCAATAATTCGACATAACCAAATTACAATGAATTTTATTGTCCCTTTATCACATGATATCTTAATTGAACATAAGACATAGAATGTCATCCTTATATAGTTCAATATTATGACTTGATTCCAAGTAGACTGAAAATGATAAATCTTTATCAATTCATTTCAGCATGGCCATGCAATTTTCTTTAGTCTATCTCATCAAGGGGCCTATAGATATCTTTCTCATATTAATGAGGGATAAATTCCTTCTGAATCACTCACATTCCTCATATAACTAATTTCATATCCAATAACATTCTAATTTAATTATCTAGTTAAAGACAATGTTAGAATGTGTCAAAACATAAAATAGCTATGTAGAAATCCATGATGATTTCAAGGTTAAAGGACCGAAATAAAATTACTGTGATGAGAAATACTTATGATAATAATCTATGTAGTATTCTTATAGTGGGTCAATCTAGTACATGATCTCTTATCATGCACCTATGATTTGACTTAATATCTTATATTCATTATTAGTAAAACATAACCATCAGTCAACATCATACTAGCCTTAATACTTTAATATTTATATAATGAATAAATGGCTAGGGATAATTAGAATAGAACTCTTATTTTAATCTAAGGGTTTTACTATCAAGTCACATACTTGATGGCCTTAGTAAGAATTAACCATTCATATAATTATCATAAAATCAAATGATAATGAAATACATCTTTATTAATAAAATAAGAAAGTTAATGCATAATCAAATGATTGACCTAGTGTGTACCACTAACAATCTCCCACTTGCACTAGGCCCAATCAACATCGTATTGAATACCCATAGACCTAGTATGACTCTCATGTTTAGGCTGTGGAAGAGGCTTAGTCAGTGGTTCAGCAACATTATCATTTGTAGGTACTCTGCATATCTTGACATCTCCTCTCTCAATGATTTCTCGAATGAGATGATACCGCCTGAGTATGTGTTTGGATCTCTGATGTGATATGGGCTCCTTAGCTTGGGCTATAGCTCCATTATTGTCATAATACAAGTTCACTGGATCTGATATACTAGGAACAACACCTAGTCCAGTTACGAATTTCTTGATCCAAACAGCCTCCTTAGCTGCCTCTGAGGCAGCTATATACTCAGCTTCTGTTGTAGAATCAGCAATAATGTCTTGCTTGGAACTCCTCCAGCTCACTGCACCTCTATTCAAATAAAACATATATCCTGACTATGATCGAAAATCATCCTTGTCAGTTTGGAAGCGGGCATCTGTGTAGCCATTTACAACTAACTCATCTTCCTGACCACCATACAGTAAAAATGCATCCTTAGTTCTTCTTAAGTACTTAAGGATATTTTTAACTGTTGCCCAATGACTTTCACCTAGGTCTGACTGGTATCTGCTCGTTGTGCTTAAGGCATATGAAACATCAGTTCGAGTACACAACATTGCATACATGATAGATCCAATAGCAGAAGCATATGGAATTTTACTCATGCGGTCTCGCTCATCTTGTGTCATAGGACACTGAGTCTTGCTGAGATTAATGCCATGCAAAATTGGCAAGAATCCTCTCTTGGAATCTTGCATACTAAACCTGTTCAATATCTTATCAGTATAAGTACTTTGACTTAGGCCAATAAGCCTTTTAGATCTATCTCTATAGATCTTTATGCCTAATATATAAGAAGCTTCACCTAAGTCTTTCATTGAGAAATAATTCCCTAACCATGATTTAACATTTTGTAAAATAGGGATATCATTTCCAATGAGCAGTATGTCATCCACATACAGCACTAAAAGCACAATAGCACTCCCACTAACTTTCTTGTATACACAAGGTTCATCATCATTTTTAATGAAGCCAAATTCTTTGACTGCTTCGTCAAAATGAAGATTCCAACTCCGAGATGCTTGCTTCAATCCATAAATGGATCTTTGAAGCTTGCATACCTTTCTAGAATTCTCAGGACTAACAAACCCTCTGGCTGTGTCATGTACACATCCTCAAGTAAATTCCCATTAAGAAATGTTGTTTTGATGTCCATTTGCCATATTTCATAATCATAGTATGTAGCTATGGCAAGGAGAATTTGAATAGATTTTAGCATAGCCACTGGTGAAAAGGTTTCATCATAGTCTATACCATGTGTTTGTTTGAAACCTTTTGCAACTAGTCTTGCCTTAAAGGTATGCACATTGCCATCCATGTCAATTTTCTTTTTGAAAACCCATTTGCACCCAATAGTTTTTAAACCATCATTTGGGTCAATCAAGGTCCATACTTGATTATCATACATGGATTGCATTTCAGATCTCATGGCTTCAAGCTATTTCTCAAAGTCAGGACTATTTATGGCCTCCTGATAGGATGTGGGCTCATTTTGATCTACAATTAACACATCATTATCACCAATTATGAGAAAACCATATCTCATGGGGATTTGATGTGTTCTACCAGACCTCCTTGGGCCTTCTGGTACTTGTGCAGGCTCAACAACTTCTTATTGATTCAGCTGTGGTTCCATATTAGGGACAAAGCTATTTTGTGGGCCTTGAATTTCTTTAAGTTGGACTGTGCTCCCACTGGTTCCTTTGGAAATAAACTCTCTTTCCAAAAATACACCATTCTGAGACACAAACACTTTGTTCTCAGACGCATTGTAGAAGTAATATCCTTTAGTTTCTTTAGGATATCCCACAAAAAGGCATTTGTCAGATTTGGGTGCTAGTTTATCTCAGATTTGACACTTGACAAAAGCATCACATCCCCAAATCTTTAGAAAAGACAAACTGGGAGTTTTTCCAGTCCATATCTCATATGGTGTCTTTTCAACTGCCTTCGATGGAACTCTATTCAAAATGAATGCAACAGTTTCTAAACCATATCCCCAAAAAAATATTGGAAGATCAGATTGACTCATCATAGATTGAACTATATCCAATAGAGTTTGATTTCTGCGTTCAGACACACCATTCCATTGTGGTGTACCTGGAGGAGTCAATTGTGAAACAATCCCACAATCTCTAAGATGATCTATAAATTCTTGGTTTAAATATTCACCACCTCGATTAGATCTTAGTGTTTTAATATTTTTACCAAGTTGATTTTGTACTTCATTCTTGAAAATTTTGAACTTTTCAAAAGATTCAGATTTATGTTTCATTAGATAGAGATAACCATATCTACTAAAATCATCCGTGAAAGTTATAAAGTACTGAAAACCTCCTCTAGCAGTTGAGCTTAATGGTCCATATACATCAGAATGTATTAGGCCCAATAAGTCATTAGCCCTCTCACTTTGTCCAGTAAAATGTGTTTTAGTCATTTTTCCAAGTAAACAAGATTCACATGTATCAAATGATTCATAATCAAATGAATTTAAAAGCCCATTTTGGTGTAGCTTTGAAATGTGTTTCTCTTTTATATGGCCTAAACGACAATGCCAGAGATAGGTTGAATTTAAATCATTAGATTTAGACTTCTTTGTATCTATGTTATAGATTGGAATTTCATTAGTGTCTTCAGCATCTAAAACATAAAGTCCACTAGTGCATGGAGCATATCCATAGAAAATGTTATCCTGATAAATACTGCATTTATTATTCTTAATAATAAATTCAAACCCTTTCTTGTCCAAACAAGAAATAGAAATAATATTCCTACGTATAGTAGGTACATAATGACAATTTTCTAAAGATAAAACAAGTCCACTAGGCAAAGGTAACTCATAAGTTCCTACAGCTAAAGCAACAACTCTTGCACCATTGCCAACTCGTAGGTACACTTCCCCTCTTGCCAATGATCTACTCCTTTTTAGACCCTGCACATTTGTACAAATGTGAGATCCTGATCCAGTATCTAATACCCAAGAATCAGAATTAGAAGCAGATAAATTTAATTCTATAACATGAATACCTGAAGAGGTAGTCTCACCACCCTTTTTCTTCTTCAGATCATCCAAATAGAGCTTGCAATTTCTTTTCCAATGGCCTGGCTCATTACAAAAAAAGCAAATTCCTTCCTTTGCTTTGGGTTCAGCTTTGGATTTGGGCTTAGGCTTTGGCTTCTGAAAGCCTTTAAGAACCTTGCCCTTGCCCTTGCCCTTTCCAACCCTTTTCATCCCCTTTCCCTTATTGACCATGAGAACATCCTTGGTGTACTCTTGATGTTCTTTTCAGTAGTTTTCAACATCCCATGCAATTATGAAATAGTCTTCTCCATACTATGCATATTGAAATTCATAACGAAGCTATCATAAGCTTCAGGCAAAGATTGGAGAACAACATCCACAACCAGTTCTTATTCAATCTTGAGACCAAGCTTGTCCAAGTGATCAAGATGACCCTTCATCTTGAGAACATGAGGACTGACAGAGCCACCAGTAGTCAGCTTGTAGGAAAGCAATGCCCTAATGGTATTGAACCTTTCAATTCTAGCTTTCTCTTGGAACATTTCCTTGAGATGGCCTATCATAGTATAAGCCTCCATTTCCATCAGCTGCTTTTGTAGCTTAGAGTCCATACATCCAAGCATAACACAAGTGACATCAGTAGAATCATTGAGATGCTTGGTATAAGCATCCCTTTGTGCTCTAGGAGCATTGGCAGCTGGTTCCTCAGGGATGGGTTGATCAAGGATGTATTCCTTTCTCTCATGCCTAAGAACAATTCTTAGGTTTCTGTACCAGTCAAGAAAGTTAGTCCCATTGAGCTTATTCTTCTCAAGGATCGATCATAGTGACATGGTAGGTGTAGTGTTTGAAGTTATTATCTACAACAAATATATGCGAAGTCCATTCAGTATTTTATTAAATATGTATGAGGCACCACTAAATTTACTCAAATCAATAACCCTCTAAGTTAATTTTACAAATTTTAGTGGGCCAAGATCCATATTTCACCATACTCTAAGTGAGCTTTGGCTCATCACCTAAAATATGGTTATTTAGGTAGACAACTCTTATCAATTACATCTCATGTAACTCTTGGATGGTATGGGATTTGACATCACATGTCATGGCAAAAAAAAAATCCCATCTAATGCCCTAGGTCTAAAACCATTTTGATAACCTAGTTAAGTCAAACCATATCAAACGTTTGGATAGCACCATTATCTAACTTGCCTTCCCTAGATAAATTTATACACCCTGCTTTGGCAGGCTCATATATAATAATCTAAGGCTTGACAAGTGTTGAACTTATGGAAGGCATTATAATAACTTAATATTAAATGAGGGTTCATTTTTATTTAATCTTATTTAGTTATTGTTATGTTGTATTGCATGGCATCATATGACATCACATACATGGCATCACAAACATAACAACAAAAATAAATGTGACATAGCATGGCCCAAATCTAAGTTGATCTTCATAAGCCAATATGAAGATCAAAGGTCAAACCTAGGTAATATTACAATTACAAATTGAGCCTCCAACTTGGATCTCCATCTTTTACCATGGATCTCCTTCTTTGGTTCCCACCTTGGATCTCCATCCTGGGCCTCCAACTTGAATTGCACCATGGGTTTTGATTTACAAAAATTGTTGTAATTTATTCTACACTATTCTAATAAAATAAATACAATAAAACAAAAATGACTCGCAGGCCATATTTAAAATTACAACCCATAAAAAATAAAATCCAATCACATTAGTCTAAGGGCCATGCTATGCACCATGCATAAAACAACAAACATGTATAACATAATAATCTATTTAGTTAGTAAATCCAATAATTATGTTAAAAATAAAATAATGTGACAATTCTTTCGGGGTCAAGGGGCAGCGCCCCTTGTGGGGTCCTAAGGGCAGCGCCCTTAGTAGGGTTCCAAGGGGCATCGCCCCTTGGCGGGGTCCAAGGGGCAGCGCCCCTGGCGGGGTCCGGGGGCAGCGCCCCATTAGCTCTTCAGTGATTTGCCTTTCAAATTTCTAAACATTAATGAATTTTCGTAATCAAATTACTATAAAATCAATATGTTCAAAAATAGACAAAAAATGCTCAATTAAAACAGCCACCTTAAAACCCTAATTTGCGTCAAGGAAGTAATTAACCAATTTTCGTAATCATATTACTAAATCAGCTTGTTGCTTAAAAACATCACCTTTTGTAAACATTTTACAGTTTGAAAAATTCATTCAAAACAGATGAAATTTTTTTTTTATTAAAACAGACGCATCCATTAAGAAAACCCTAATTTGTGTAATCAAAATTACAGCTTGAACGAATCTATGTAAAACAGATCCATTCTGCATAATCTGTTTAACATTTAAATAGATTGCCTTAACACATAATCTGCATAATCATAAAAATTCTATTTCAGATTTAATCAAAAATGATTTTCCTGAAAAAAATAGAAAATAATTTTCCTAATTAAAATAGGAAAGAAATATGTTGTTTCAATTAATCATATTAATCAAAATAGAATACATAACATATATATATTCTTAAGTGATTAGGTTTTCGAAAATAGAATTTTGGTTTCATTAAATCACATTAATAAAACATTATACCTAATTTGTTTTTCCATAAAAACATCATATAGAATTCATTTTCAGTAAAACAACAAACTGAATACGTTTTTTTTTTAATGAAACAACATTCTGAATTCATAAAATCAAAAAACTGCTTTTAGTTTAATCACATTAAACCATTACAAACATTAATCAAATTAATGTTTAATTCCATTTTCAAATAGATTACTAAGAATTGTCACACAATAAATCAAAACCCCTTTTGATAAATTTGAAAACCCTTTTCAAAATGAATCATAAACCCTAACATATATCACATATACACATAATCAATTAATCGAATTACAAGTGGCTCTGATACCACTGTTGGGATTCGTGATACAAACGCAGTGAAAAAATTAAAATTTTATCATGTACCCAAGCCTAGATCCATGTAATTTGACTACTTCATTAAAGCTAGGATTTCAAGAATCTCACCAAAACGTAGAAGAGGCAAGATTTTCTAGAAGGATGAGAGGAGGTTCACACCGGTGACACCTTACCTCAAGCTTTTTGGCTTGGTTGTTCGAATCAAGACTTCTCCAAAAGGATGCGTCCTATATAGGTATCCACACGAACAACCCTTCACAAAATGAATTGGAGTGTGTGTGCTAGCAACCTCCTTGATCGTCTCACAAATCAAGAACAAAAGAAAAACTTTGTCTGTGTTTTCTAAGGAGAAAGTAAATGAATTTTGAGGCAGAAAACAAGTGTGTGAAACCCTAGAGAATATAACATATTTATAGACTCCAAATTAGGGTTTCACCTACCAATGACCTTTTGGTAATTTCTATTTATTATATTCTGATTTCATTTAAAAACAAATCAAAAATAATATCTTATTTATTTATTTAAAATAACATTTATCTTAAATAAATAAATAAATAAAACACTTTAATTATTTATTTCCACAGAGTTTATTTTGGGCTTATTAAACCCATATTCATTTTGGGCTTGTTCGAAGTGTGTGACCCTGTAGGTTCACGTAACATTGGTAGTGGGCCTAAATCTCTATTTAGGCCTACAAGTCATAAGTGGCCTCTAGCAAGACATTATGACTACCCAAGTCATGTGAAGTCAATAATCTGACATAACCTAATTACAATGAATTTTATTGTCCCTTTATCACATGATATCTTAATTGAACATAAGGCAATGAATGTCATCCTTATATAGTTCAATATTATGACTTGATTCCAAGTAGACTCAAAATGATAACTCTTTATCAATTCATTTTAGCATGGCCATGCAATTTTCTTCAGTCTATCTCATCAAGGGGCCCATAGATATCTTTCTCATATTAATGAGGGATAAATTCCTTATGAATCACTCACATTCCTCATATAACTAATTTCATATCCAACAATATTCCAATTTAATCATCTGGTTAAAGACAATGTTAGAATGTGTCAAAACATAAAATAACTATGTAGAAATCCATGATGATTTCAAGGTCAAAGGACCGAAATAAAATTACTATGATAAGAAATACTTACGACAATAATCTATGTAGTATTCTCATAGTGGGTCCATCCAGTACATGATCTCTCATCATGTACCTATGATTTGACTTAATATCTCATATTCATTATTAGTAAAACATAACCATCAGTCAACATCATACTAGCCTTAATACTTTAATATTTATATAATGAATAAATGGCTAGGGATAATTAGAATAGAACTCTTATTTTAATCTAAGGGTTTTACTATCAAGTCACATACTTGATGGCCTTAGTAAGAATTAACCATTCATATAATTATTATAAAATCAAATGATAATGAAATACCTCTTTATTAATAAAATAAGAAAGTCAATGCATAATCAAATGATTGACCTAGTGCATACCACTAACAACATCTACTTGTTCACCTGACACCTGAAGAGGTTATAGTGGTAGTATTTACCTATTCATTTGACACCCAAAGAAGTTGTAGTGGTAGTATTTACCTATTCGCTTGACACTTAAAGAGGTTATAGTGGTAGTATTTACTTGTTTGCCTGACACCCATATCTGTTATAGTAGCAGGTAAAATTATGGTAGTATTTACCTATTGGCCTGACATCCAAAGAGGTTATAGTGGTAGTATTTACCCATTGGCCTAGCACCCAAATAGGTTATAGTGGTAGTATCTACCGGTTCGCTTGACACCCAAAGAGGTTATAGTGGCACTATTTACCTATTCACCTGTCACTTGAAGAGGTTATTGTGGTAGTATTTATATGTTTGCTTGACACCTAAAGAGCTTATTATGGTAGTATTTACCTATTCACCTGACACCATAAAAAGATTATGGTATTAGTATCCCAACAATCGAATCACAAGAACGTAGCACTTAGGTAAGTACCTCTCTCCAAAAAGTGATTTTTTTGCATCCTTACATTTGCTTTGTGTGTATTAACACTAGGTGGCTATGCAACACATGTGAAGTAGGGGGCAACTGTCATACCTCAAATTTAATTATTCCCAAAAAAGGTCCAATGATGAAAAAAATCCTCAAATATACTATAGTTTGCTTATTTGTAACACCTCTGAAGTTTGCAACCTTAAAACCCTAATCGACCCTACCAATGTGCGAAATCGATCACCGAGCCATTAAGTTGCACTCCAATCTTATGAAATATGAATTATCAAAGCAGTAAGCGAAGCTTATTTTAAGAATCTTCACTCAGAATACACAACTTGTTGAGCATGTGTTCATTTCATCAGACTAGGACCTAAATTTATGAAAAAATAGGAATCAGTTTTGACAAAACGAACTTCAGAAACACATCCAAAAGGCTCTAAAACCTTTGGAAGTGGTCCCAAAATAGTCCAAAACAACCATAGGATTAGTGCATGTCGTTTAAAAGTGTTCATGATGCCATAAAAATGTGTTAAAATCAAAGCTAAACTAGACAAAATGAACTTTGGAAACATATCCGGAAGGCTCCAAAACCTTCAAAAATGGTCTAGAAATAATCCAAAATAGCCTAAGGATTAGTGCGTATTATTTAGAAGTGCACATAAACACCCCTAGGTGTCATGCACTAAAATCAAGGCCGAATTAAACAAAACAGACTATAGAAACACATCCTAAAGGTCTAAAAACCCTAGGAGCCAACCTCGAAATAGCCCAAAAAAGCACCAAATAGAGTGTAACCATGCCTATTCCCCTTTTCTTCCTTACATTTTTCACTATAAATACGCACCTCCACATAGGCTTGGCCACAGTTCATGAACTGCTAGTTCTATTTCATGAACTAGTGGTTCACGGTTTTAGGGTTAGTGGAACTGGATTGAAACCAAGAACATGGCCAGTTCAAGGACCAGCAGGTTCCGATTTCTATTCTGGTTCAAACTGGCTAATTCCAGTTTTGAACTTGTTAAATTTGGTATAATTTTTTTATGGAATAAAGTTGAAATAAAAATTTATTATTACATTTTAATAAGTTATTTTTTAGTTAAAAATAAAATATAAAAAATAAAAAATTATACTTTACTTTGACTAGTTAACTTAAAATAAATTAACTAGTTAATTTAGATAAATGTTTTGAAAAAGATAGAAATAAAATTATTTAATGTTAGTTTTTTTATAATATTGGTTCAAATAAAAATTTTGCAATATATATATATATATAGAAAATACCGATTCAAAACCATTGATTCACGATTCCATCTACGGAGGAACCGGCCCCAAACTTGTCCTCCCCATAGTTTTAGGTCAATTTTGATCAGGTCGATTGTGGTTCAGGGTCTAAATCGGCCTGTGGCTAGGCCTACCTCCACACCCCATTTTGAGGGGGGGAGCAAATGAAAACACACACACACTTAAAAATATGTCTGCTTGAAGGCACTAGAAACCTGCTTCCATATAGTTTTTAGCTGTCCTACTTTATTTTTCATAGATTATTAGGTCACCTTTCCACTAAACCTAGCCTCTTATTTATTAAAGCATGCTTTAAAGGTATACAAACTAGCATCATTCTACATGTCATTTTGATCCTCTTAATATGAAAAACTTGATAATCCCTCAAAGCTAAAGCTTCAAAGCTCACACAATCTCAGTCGAATCTGAGGACCACATAATCATTTTACCATGTTTATTTTATTGCACTGTATTTTATTTGACTATAGCCAGATAATATTGTACTTGTGTGATGAGACTGGAAATTTGCATGCTATATGAATAATTTAGACTTTATTTTGCATGTCCTATGTCATCATTTTGCATCCTCTAGCTTTGAAACATGAAATCACACCATAAATATCAATAATGTGAAAAGTTCATATTCTAGACTAGATTCATCATGTTCTCGATCTAGTGATGTCACCATGCATCCTCTATATTGTCATCACATATTATCATAGCATAAATAATCACTATAAACATGCATGATTATGTACATTTTGCTAACTCTTTCAAGTGATTGAATATCCATTACTTATTCCATTATTCATGTGATCGAGCAAGCCATGCATATAGTTGTGCTAAACTTATAAGCTCATTATATCTAAGCTAGATTTACCTTTTTACAATTTTCTCTTTTAAATATATTTTATTAGGAAAGCAATGTAATAATGATATTTTAGATTTATAGTCTTCCCTTATCTGATGTACTATATAAATGCTACACAAACTATCATTGTCGAAACTAGGGTGCTGCAGTAGCCATACATTCAATATTATATAATGAGAAATAGTAAAAAATTATATGCGATCCCCTGAACTTGGAAAACTCAACTAGGGGCAATATTCATTAAGTGACCTGATGTTGTCCCTTTCTTCTCTCGATTTTCTAAAAATCAGGGTGGCGACTCCACAAATTTAAAAATTAACTTATTCCTCCCGAGACCAATCATTTGTGCCTATTCAAGAAAGTTGCCATCTCCCTCAAAAACATAAAAACTCTTAAAACACCTCACAGTCGCTCACAATGTTCAAGGGATTTTATGCATTAGTCATGGTTAGCTGAGTACTTCTATTCTTGCATTCTTTTGATTGATTCATTAATGATGAAAGTCATATGTATTAGAGCATTTGAACTATTTTAACTATAATGGTATCGAGTTAATGATGATCTAAGTAATTTAAAAACATGATCCATAACTTATGGCTAAGACTGAATATATTACCAAGTGAAGAGCGAGCTTCCTAAGTGAACTTCTGAAGAGTGTACTAAGAAGAAAATTCATAAAGAATGCAGATGAATAGAATAAATTTCAATTATCAAAAGGATTTTTTAGCAAGAAAGTGATAGCTGACCATACATTACATTTTTTCTATAGGGATTTCCATTCTTTAGCAGACCCTACCTTTCCCTTATTACTCAGCATGGATGCCACCAAAAGGTCCTTTAGGATACTTATACTCCACTTTTTGAAGCATTGGAGTGCATAAAGATTTTGATTACTTTAATTTTCCTACATTTATTTTCTTTTTGTGTTCCCCCCTTTTAGTATTCCCCACCTTTCTCACATTACTCAGCATGAACATCGTAAGAGGGTCTCTTTGGATACTTTTACTTGTTTCCAAGCATTAGAGTAGATAACTATGGTCTCAAGATCATAGGCCCATTTGAAAGATGTCTTTATAATTATAATGTTTCTTATCCATCGATGTCTTTTATAAGTTTTTTCTTATGAGTTCTTCATCCATCTAGGTGCTATGAAAGCATTAAGTTGATTAAAATTTAGAAGGTCCTGACCTAGAGCTGTAGATTGTGCTTTAAAAATTGTGAAATAGGCATTAAAGGAAGATTACGATGATCAAAATTAGCTCACTCGGCTCTGATATATACAATTCATGGTATAGATGAAGTTTGCACGAGTATAAGAAAATAGTTGTTATTATTATTTTTATTTTTAGTGTATGAGTACAAATGCATATGCATGTATTAAAGAGAGAAGGAAGAGGGCACTCCCTGTGTAGAGACGGTGATAGAGATGGCATTTGATTTTTCCATTTTTCTTATTATTGGTGTCTCTATTGACTGTTAGTGCTGGCACCATTGTTACTGCAGGTTTCATGCTTTAAAACTATGGCTCTTGCCATATCCTTGTCGCTATGGTTCTGACTATGGTTGTAATTGTAGCTTTTGCTATGGGTGTAGTACTTATTGTACTGTATAACTCTTGTTATATCGGTTTACGAGCAACTTTCACCTTTACATGCTTAGATTGGCTTTGACTTGCACAATTGCATTAACCTATAATAAAAATAAAAGAATTGTAGTTAGTATTGGTTATGTATTTAGATAATGATTCTAAGCCAAGGCACATTTTGACTTACCCTTTACTGCATTATTTTCATCAAATTGATGCTCCCTGCTCTTACTTTATTAGTGTAGTTGCATTTCTCTTTTATTATGCTACTTCTTCTGATTTGGTGCAGTTGCACTTCCTTGCACATTAAAAATAACTTTGGTTAGTGTTTGTCTATTTAAAAGATGATTCTTAATCGTGGTTTATTCTAACTTCCCTTTTAATATCTTTGCACTTGTCAAAAACCTTAGGATTTTGGCTATCTTTGTTGTGATGTTTATAGCTCTTATTATGGCACCTATATTTCTCACTATAGTGTATGTAGTTCTAAATGTGGTGACTATAGGTCTAGTTATATATGTAGCACCTTGCATGCGTAGCACCTTGTCTTGAGTCTATCTTCTATGGGTATAACTGATGTAAGACAGATGAAAATGTTGCTAAACAATGATGATGTAGTGATAATGTCATTAATTGCATGTTGCTGATGTTATCTTAATGATATGTGAATGTAATATCCTTATAATATTTTTTCCTCTTTCAAAAAGTGCTAAGTTCTTTCAAAATAGTGATGCATGCAATGTCTTTAGATAAGTAAAACCTACAATAGTGTGCTTTTATGCATATCTTATGCTCAAACAGAGGTTTGATACTTGAGGAATGAGTTTGCAAAGTCTTGGAACACGTGCATCATTGATTTGGAGTGCACGAGGGGCTAAAGAGCATGTGGCCACATGTGAGGGGCATGTGATCATGCGCTAGGTGCATGGTCACACATCTTCCCCATCTTTAGTTTATATAGACCCAAGCTCTTGAGATCTAGGGAGGCTCCTTGCAACTTCCTTTAATATTTTTGACATTTTCTATGTAGGAACTTCTATTGCAGGGACTATTTCTAGTGGTCAATTCGATACTTAAGGTCCTCAGTCCTCTAGACTTTAAGGAGGTTTGATTCTTGTAGTTCATAGTTTAGAGACTCATGCTTGGACTTGTCACTGTTGCCAAGTAGGTTATCCATTGTCTTTCATTTTCAATTTTCTTTACAAAGTGACCTTTGCCGTTTGTGTTTCTTTGTTGTCTTGATTGCTCTTATTCATTATCTATTTTGATGTGACCCTTATTCTGCTCCTGCTTAGGATTCTTCAGCTCTTACTGTGATGTTCACATCTTTGATTGTCTTGATTATGGCTATTGTCACATTGTTTGTTAGCTCTTACTATGTCATTTATCGACTCTTGCCATATTGCATGTAACTATGGCTGAGGTTATTGTAGCTCTTACTATGCATGTTTGTTAGCTTATAATTTTGAGTGTAGCTTTTATTGTAAATGTTAGTTATTAGTAGCCCTTGCTATATTATTCTAATAGAAGTAGTTATAGCTCTCACTGGTAGCACTTGTTGTAGCTTTATGCAACTTTTACTTTGTGGGTTTGAATATAGCTCTTGCTGTGATGTTTTACTGAGTTTCCATATTCCTTCCTTTGATGTTCATTTTTTGTTCCTATTGAATAACAAAAACAAGGATGCTTTAGTATTTACTAATCGTGCGAGTGTTTGATAGCATACCTATTATTTATAGCCTTATAGGTTTGTCACTGCATTGCTTAGTAGTTTTAACAGAGTCAGTTTATACTATCAAGGTCTCCCACTATGTGTGAAGCAGATGGTTGCAGGAAAGGATTTTAATAGGATTATTGTTGTGCTTTCTTATGACTAGTATATGTCAAGACAAATTGCTATGTATGCATTGATTGAGTGGTGGATGGATATGATGCATACTTTTTTGGACCATCACTCCTCTAGACTTTGCCATTATCATGAGCTTGAGCTTTTTTTGGGGAGCCTATTCCCTTTAATGACGATAAGTGTTCTTCTACGGTGGCGAGGAGGTGCCTTACTATGGAGTTTCTTAGGGTTATTGCCCTTATGAAGTTTGGTTATTGTACCTCACTCGTTATATCGAGTTTATCTCTACTATGTGAATGATGTATAATATTGATCTTATTTTGGTGGAGCAGTTGGATTATTGCTTCTTATTCTACTTATTGAGTGTTGTCATCTTCCAAAATCCTTAAGGTATGGGTAATTTACGATTGTTAACTATGTTCAGGGACTTAGACAGCTTATCGAGATATAGCTGGGTACTACTGCTTTCATCCACATGTACTCAAGTCTAAACATAGCATACAGAGGTGGCTTGAGGATTTACAAATGATTGTTTGTACTGGATGTGAGTAAGAGTTCTTATTTATGTCCTTTTATTTTTTGACTTTTACTTGTTTTTTTTTACTCTCTAAGTTCTTATTCTAATAGATTTGGGCTTATGAGTTTAGGGTTATTCCTCATCGAACTGTCAAGCATCTTCTAAAGGGTGGTTTTAAAGGAATTGATTATGCTACTTAGACATCAAATGCTAAGTAGGGTGAATTTTTAAAATTCTGCTCAACATAATCCTTGATCTCATCAAGAATTCCAATCCCAAGGATCCAATTTACAATTTAACATATAGCTAATATACATCAACATGTATGAATAAAAAAATTTAGGAAATCTAAAATGTGGAATACTTACAATTTCCCAAGTGTTTAAGACCACAATTAATCTACTAAATGGTTGGCTCCTTTGATTCAACTCTTGAATCAACTCTTCAAGTCTCCTAAATGTGAGACCTCTAGCTTGAAACACCAAAGATTCACTAATCACCTTCTTGCTTTAATTTGGTTAGATACAAGTAGCCTCTCTCAATGACCCTTTTTAGACTTACACTAACTTAATCTCCTTGCAAGAATACTAAAGTTTTTGAGTATATGTTGTTTGCCTTGGTTTTGTGTCTCTATAAAAAATTTTCAATTTTTCTAACCTTAAAAACATTTTTTAAGTTATCTATTTATATATAGAGGAAAGAAATCTTGATGATGTCATTTCTTACATCACATGTATAGCTTGCCATGCAAGTAAAGAACTTTATGACATCATCCATGATATCACATTACTTGCCAAGCAAGTATAGAATTGACATCATCCATTACATCACATTACTTGTAATGCAAGTATAAAATTAACATCATCCATGACATCACATTACTTGCCATGTAAGTATAGAATTGACATCATCAGTGACATCACATTACTTGCCATGTAAGTATAAAATTGACATTATCCATGACATTGTCCATGACATCATCCATGACATCATCCATGACATCGTCCATGACATCATCCATGACATCACACTACTTTCACTACATCTTAGATTAATCTTTAGAACCAAACCCTTTTAGTACTAGGCCTAAACATCTTAGGCCATTAATCTAAGTAACAACATATATATAATTACTTTAATAATTTAATTAATATGAGATATTAATTAAAGAATTAAATTAATTATTAAACCTTTACTTGAATTAGATTTCATGACATGCTAGAATAATTGCTTGAAGCATAAATCTAATTCTATTAATTTTAATTAATTGATTAAACTCTTTAATCAATAATTAGACTAATATAAATGGTGATTTACCAAAGCTCTATTAGGTGTGACTTACTAAGTTCATGTCTAATTGGCAATAACAAGATAATATCAACATTTGATATAATTTCAAACTCCTTTCAAGTCTAAATGTGAAAATCCCTATTATACACATTTAGTTCTCATAAGTTATGAGTGATCCCTAGTATCAATATCACAACTACCCATGTATTAATTCGCATGAACCCTTATGGTCATAATTACCATGCACTAAAATCCTTTCATAAGAAGATCCTGATATAGCCTAGAGCCAAGGTTTAGTCAAACTCTAATAGTTATATCATATGACCTCATCTAAAGTTCTATTCTTGATAAAATATAACCAACACCAAAACTCTTTCAATGTGTGTCATATTTATCCTGGCCATCAACTTATTGATCAAGAAAGAACTTAGATAGCATAGGATCTTATCTCGGTTTACTTAGGCAATGAATCCCTTCTTGGTTGAACACTCATCCCTACACTGAACTGACTAGAGCCACCACACGCCATATACCCATATGTGATTAACACAAGTATATAAGTGGTAACAATACCTAACCACTCAAATGTGGATGACCATGTCACCTCAGGTCAAAGGACTATATGCAACATTATGACCTATATTGTGATTGTTGACTATAAGTGAATATCCATGCAATCACAAATCTAACATCATGTTCGATCCACCCATAACATAAGTATCCACATGTCTATTTTGACATCTCATATTAAGTAGCATAAGACTCACTACCTCCCACTATTAGTATCATATACTAATAAAGGAAAATAGACATAGATGATAGTCTAATTAATATTACCCAAATATTAAGCATACGACTATGAATAATTTATAGCATAAATAAATTTATAACTCATATTATCAACTCTTGATAATAAATTTATTTAACATAATGCTAAGGGGTAAATACTCAAATAAACAAACACTTTAAATGAATATTTTATTGCCATAGGGATAATTTACAATGTCATTATACATTTCAAGAATGGCACTAGGGCACATCTATACTAACAAGTTTTTCTCATTATTCTTGCTGGATTAGGAAGGCCACTGACTTGATTATGGATTGCATAGAGGCTCAGGAATAGATAGGTAAGTTATCCCCTAAAAAAGTATGCTTTATTCTTATTGTGTTGGTTGTTTCATTTTTTGGAGATTCTTTATTTAATTTTTTTACTTTTTAAGCATATCCCCTTCACTTATAGGCAGTGAGGTCAAATTGGTTAGCATAGATAGTGGCAGTATGGTAGCTAATAGAGAGGCAAGTGTTAATCCCTAGTCTAATTGGCAAGGTGTGGTATTTGGGTGAGCAAGTCCATTATTAGTGGGATTGTCTGTTTATGAGTAGAGTCCCTATTCCTCATCCTGGTGACATGTTCTGGAGTCATGAGCTTAGTGCAGATGAGCTTGCTACTGTTATGATAGAATATCCTTATGAGAGTCTCCTAGAGGGTGCATGATCTCTTTTTGGTGATGTGTTGATTCCATAGTTGATTGATGCTATGTCTAGTGGCTTTGTTCCTCCACCTTCTTAAGCAAATGATGCTCATCCTTCGAATTCATGGATAGGGGCATCAAGCGGATCATCAAGAGTTGGATCTTATAATCTGGTAAGTTTTTATTCATGTTTTGTACAAGAATATAACAAACTTTATTAGTAATAAACTATAATTGATACAAGTTATGAGAACTTATCTGCAACGATGGGGATTCCATCAGAAGAGATCATGATCCTACTTTAAGTTAAAGAAGGGCACATTCTGAACTTAGGCGACTACCCATGCTAGCATTATGGCATTTGGTAGCAGGATTCTTGGAGATTTATCAGCTAGAATTTTCCTAGGGCTATTAAGGATGACTATTTCTAGTGTGGGAGCATATTTCACTTTGCCTCATCCCGACCTTCCTCAGTCGGGTGTTATTCCTCCTGACATTGCTCCTATTCATGCTATATTTTGTGCTTCTTCTTTGGGTTTGTTCATTTGGCTCGATGCTTGGTGTTTTCACTTGTACTTTATAGGTTCCCATCTCTACTGCTTAGTACTAGTACACCATTAAGGGGAGTTCATGGTAGTTGTTCTTGGAGTTTACAAGTGATCAGAGGGTATGCTTTCTTTATTATACTTGCACATATTTTATGTATGCATAAATGTAGGATATGCAATGTTTATGTAATCTAGACTGAGTCTTCCTCACTACTCATGAATGGGAATAGGAGCACACAACTTTTCATTATCAGATTGGTGAGTTAGAGATACGACTAGTAGCTTTTGAGATGGATGATGAAGTGATTAGTCTGAATAGTTAAGTTGAGTTACATGAGTAGGATTTGTGCTTGCTTTTAATGGTGACCATGGTTGATGTAGTTATTTAGAAGTTAGGTGTAGGCCTTTTATGGTTACTTTGTCGCACTATTTTCCCAAGATCATAGACTCTAGGTATTGTATTTGATCATTTGTCCTATGTGTTGTACTTTGTAGCACTTGACTATGTGCCTATTTATGAATGATGAGTATGCTTATACAAATATATGGATAATGATGGTAGTTTATTTCTCATGAGAATAAGATAATTTCTTATGCATGTTCATAATGCATGACGATGGTAGGATCTCACTTATGTATGATAATGGGATTACCAAACAAAAATGAATAGTATTTACTTGTATTCCTAAATCATGAATGTGAGATGCATGTTTACATGTAATGCAAATCAGTATATTATTCAATGAAGAGGCAAGTTGGTATTTTGGCCTTTGGGGCTAAGGCAAGAGGCGTTTATCTAAAAGCTTGGGTTAAGGCCCTTTAGCAAGAGTTTAGTAATTATCAACTAGATTAGTTAGGATCAATAGTAAGAGGATCTGCACATCTGAAGGAAAAACCATAGATCTTTGATGATTGTGCATTAAGCTAATAGCCATTTAAGAGGTTTGGAGTTTTGATTTAGGATGAGAGTGTGGTAGTTTGTAGTTCTGAAAGGTAGATTACGTTAGATGAGATTAGGTTGATAATCAGTTTAAGCTTTATTTGAAAAGAAGGTTGACTTGCAGGCTTTGGTTTTGGATGGCTTTAGGCAGACATGTGTCTTAGTAGGAAAAATGTGTCTTTTAGGATTTTTAAATGACCATCAGAAGTAGTTGGTAGATCATGTGAGTTTCAATACGCCTTAGAGAGTATCAAGATTTAGTGAGGCTAAAGTACACCTGACATGTCGAGTTGCTGAGTGTCTTAAATCCATGCATAAGACTTCGAGTCTTCTAGGTTTTAATTGGCATGTGGTCGACACCTTTATTGCCCTTTTATAAGAATTAACTTATACCAAAAGCAAGCTAGGCTGGATGCAAGTTTGGTTGCTTGTCTATTTATAATCTAGTGATGAATTGAAGAGTGGGTTATAGCAACTATTCATTCAAACACATTTTTTTTAATGACGATAGGATGACAATTGAACACTTGTAATTTCAATTAAGACAATCAATAGATTATAGGATGCTGAGAAATAAAGAACTTAGCATTCCATCAAGATGTTTGATAAATCATATAAAAATCCAACATTAACAAAATAACAAAAACAAGACGTCATTGTTCTAATCTGGCTATTATATCCAAAAAGTGAGTTTCTTGGTCTTCTTCATTATAGTTGCTTCAGTCTAGTTTGATCAAGTCATTTAAATTGGATATGCTTCCATGGTTCCTTTTCGCTCTCACCTCTCCTGATAATAAGATGTAGGGTTATAAAAGGTAGGTAGGTTTTGTGAGGTAAGTGCCTTATCACTTCCTTAGGATTCATGTGAAGAGATAATGTTTAGCTTTGAGGGTGTGTAAGCACCCAATTTCGGGATGCAATTGTGCACAATTGGGACGTAAGCCCCTATTATGAAATTTATTCAAAAATTGAACTTAGTTGTTGATTTTCAGGACTTTAAGGACTAAATTGGAATGTTTTTTAGGGTTTGATTGCAAATAAGTCATTTTTTCAGGGGTCTTTTGGTAATTAAAAGTTAAAAAAAAAATTTAGGATCGGCACTAGTGTAATGCCGATTGCCATTAGACAATGCCGATCAGCATTAGACAATGCTGGTTGGCATTGCACAGTACCGATGCGCAATAATTCCATTTTTTTTATTTTTTTGCATATATTTCCTTATTTTTATTGATTTTTTCAGTGTTTTAGTTGGTTAAAAATTCAAATTTTATCCTTATGACTATCTGATAAGGTTCTTTTTTAACGCAGAAGGCTTTTTTTTAAATCAAAACAAATGCTATCTTATCTGATCAAATAGGTCTATTCCTCCTTTAGAGGAAGTTCAATACGCACAAACTTTGCATTTAAAAGTAGAGTCTACATGCATGCCAAAAAAAAGGAGGAAGGTTGTTTTTTTTTTTTTTGGTTGGAGAGGCTTGGCTGGGAGGTTTTTTTTTAGCTTGAGGATTTTTTACAGATGGAAAACAAGCTTTGATTTCTTCTGTTCTTTAAAAAACCCTAACTTTTGTAGTTCATTTGAGGAAAACGATACAATAATTTTTTAGTCTCAGTCCATAATCAAATTAACACTGAGTTGATTTCGACGGTGAAAATCCTAATTTGAGGGGCCGAAAAAGGGCATATGCACAGCATTCATTTTTTCTTTCATCTCTTATGTGATTTTTATTCATTTCATTAATTGTTTTATTATTTAATTTCACTACTAATTTGATTGCTTTTTTGCTTTTTTTTTTGTTTTGATGTCCGTATGTGGATTGAGGAGGAGGATACTACCTATGCTTAATTAAATAGAAGGTCCATGGAATGCTATGGATGAACCTGTACTATTTTAATAATAGTTCTTAGGATTTTAATTTTATTCTGCATTTTGGTATCCTGTGTAGTTTATTTTAATGTCTAGGTGTATAATTATTTAATTTTAATTATGTACGTAGTTTGTAATAGCCCTAATAGTGGGAATAGTGAAAGATTTAAATTTATGTATTTTAAAATTAATTAGTAATTAGGTTCAATTGGGTAAAAAAATCAATTAAAATCAATGGTGGCAGTAGCTTAAATTAGGGTTTGCATGTAATTAATTTAGGATTTTTTTAGAAAATCACTATAATGTTTGTTTGATCTAATTTTTGTGTTTTGTTTATTTTGGGCTTGTTTTTTATGTTTTTATGTTTTTGGGCCCTAATCCCACATTTAGGTCTAACCCACTTAATAAATAGGCTTAAAAATGATTTAGGTTTTTTAAATAATTAAAATCAACTTAGGCCCATTAGGTTAATTAGATTTTAGGCCCGCTTAGTTAATTAAAATTGTTTAGATTTAGCTCAGCCCATTTAATTACATTTCTTTTAAAATAAATAGACCTATGCCCACATTTCATTTAAACTAAAACCAGATTAAGACTTAGGCCCACTAATTTAATTTCTTCTTTAAAATTGAATAGACTTAAGCTCATATCTTAGAAAGACTAAAAAATAGATTTAGGCTCATTAATTAATGAAATGTAGGCCCACTTTTATTCTATTTTCACTTGTAAATAAAATGTAGATTTAACTAACTTATTTAATAAAATTAACATAGTTTAGAATTAGGGATGACGTGATCTTGAGTGCATTTTTACTTGTAATTTTATTGACTTGTTGCCTTTTTGGGTAGATGGATATTAATTAGGGTTTAATAAAATTACATGTAATTAGAGGATGAAATAATTATTTATAAAATTATTCTAAATGAACATAAGACTAAGAGAAGTTAGTGTTTTGTATCCAGAATCTCTTGGAAGTGGTGCGAATTTTCTTTTAGAGAATCGAGTACCACCAATCAAATTGTCTTAGTTATTACCCTGGGTGGCGACTCCTCATCTCCACGCTATGTCTTTATGACAATGGTTAGTGTGTTCTCTAAGGCTCTGAGCCTAAAAAGTGTCACAGTTGCTAAAATCTTGGACGCATGCTAAACCCCTCCGTCTATAGGGTGGTTGCAGTGCAGTTGAATAATTGGGTAGTGATTTTTTTTGGTACAGGGTGTGTCTTGGTATTTAGGTGAAGGGTTGGTTTTGACATTAAGTATTTTATAAGGATTTTTAATTTTTTTGGAGTCAATGAGGTCTTAGAATGTATTTTTAAGAGTTATATAGGTGTCGGTGGTGTGGCCAGGCATTTGATGGAAGTGACAGTAAAGGTTTAGGTTGATGTAATAATTTTGGCAACGGTTTTGGTTCTCAAGGCTGTAGGAAGTCCTTTTGTTAGAGCTTTTGGAATATCTTGGGGAGAGGTTGGTTGAACTCTATATATTTTTTATGGGTTGAATGGAGGTTAATTGTAAGCAATTTTAGGAATTCTAGATATAATGGATCATATCTCATTTTTAGACTTTTGGTTTCATCTAGCTGAGAATCGAAGGGTGGCTTGGAGCAATCTTGCAGGAGCTCATTCATGAGCATGAAAAGTTGGTTAAAGCCTCTAGTCATAGTATCAATGTTTTCCTTCACTAGAACCTCAAGGTGAGCGATCCTACTTACCAGTTCTTGGATCTTCATTATTGATTTAGACTCGT
The DNA here is from genome assembly GCA_947683625.1 of Mallotus nudiflorus. Taxonomy (NCBI): domain Eukaryota; kingdom Viridiplantae; phylum Streptophyta; class Magnoliopsida; order Malpighiales; family Euphorbiaceae; genus Mallotus; species Mallotus nudiflorus. The sequence goes on along the minus strand of CANTUR010000415.1, from coordinate 1,774,352 downwards.
CGATGCTTGCTATCCCAAATGAGGATTCTTCCTAGTAAAACTCATAGTCATCTTTAATATCTTCAGGTATGCTGAAGACCTTCTTTCCTTTTTTTAGCTTAGAATTAGGAGTGCCGGTGCCCCCTCATCATTAAGAGCACTATTTAAGAGTATTATCTCTTCCTTAGATTTTGGAGGTTTATTGAGGACGTTCTTAATTTTAGCCAAAAGAATGGCCTTGATCTCAACTTGAAGGATGTCGATTAAGCAACAATTAGCTACAAGTTTCTTTTTATGCTCTTTGAGTTGGTCATTGAGGCTTTGATTCCTAGTTGCTCGACCATTTTGAATTCTAACTATGGCTAACTCTCCCTTTGGGGTTGCTGTTGAGGTTTCAAGCCTTAGAAATTATGAGATTAGGGCAATTATTATGAAATGCACGTATGCACAATTACTATTATTATAAGATGTGTGATATATTATGATTATTTTGAAATGCATGTATGTAATGTTATGCAAAAGGATGCAAGATTAATGTGAAGGATGAAGATGTAATGGATGCATGTTATGCTATGTTCTACATGAAATTTATTAATGCATGGGACCTTATTAGAAGTGCATATGATGCACTTGTTCTTTGTACATGAGAAGGAAATGACAAAAGAGAAAGGGTTAGTAAAGCAAGATGAGCTAAAATAGAGAAACATGAATGCTCGTCATGTTATAGGCTAAAAAGTGATTATCATGTGTGCATAATGTGCCTATGTAAAGGAACATGGTGAGAATATATGTGTTATATATTTATGTAAAGATATGAGATGGCTTCAACAAGGATTTTAAGAAAACTGATAAGTACTTCTTGTACATTTATTGATGTTAGATAAGTAAATGATGAGTGATTTGTGGTATGCTCCTGCAAATGAAAAGGGTGAGCATGTATGCATGTGGTGCATTCAAAATCCTATTATGAAGAATGTTTAATACTGCAAGAAATAATAGTTAGTACATGCTATTTATATCTATGTTCTATATGCATGAAAAAAAAATTTGAAGATTGGTTAGTCTTTCCTACACAATGAACAAACCTATCATAACCAAACTCTTACTTCAAACCTTATTACTCCATGAGGTTATTCAATCTCTTTCCTAGGTAGTTTTTGAACCTATAGTCATTGGGGGACTATGGTTCTGCTCTCAGAACTAGGCTGTTTCAGTTTAAGTTGATTAGAACCAAAGGGTAAAGTAAGGAACGATACTCAAATATATTTGAGGTAATCACATGATGTCAATGTGAGGGTCAATTGTTGGGCTTCAAATGATGTCTAGAGCTTGTATACGCCCATATGCATAGGTCCAAGGTCTATCAAAAGGGGTCCAAGTTCTTGCCCCTATATCAATATCCAATATGTTTACTAGTAATCATGAAAGTATCGTTTGATAGTTTGCAGTTTGACTCTACCAACATAAAGGTCCATAATCTAGTTGAATTTCTAACCCGTTCATTTAATATGATAAGAATAAATGGATGATGTCTCATAGGTTCTGTCATCAAGGATTGTTGTTATTTGTTAGTTCGCATTGATTATTCAAGCTAAGGTACATGAATCTTAACATCCCTTATGTTTTGGACTTGCATGAAGTAGATGAGAATCACATGGATTTGAGTATAAACGTTCTATGAAAATTGACATTATGATGCCATTCAATGATAGACATTAGGAGAGTCATGTCATTTATGAATATTAGGTCAAACAGACAGTGTTAGGACAAGGATAGCATGCACAACTTCATGGAATCCTAGTGGATGCTATTATTGGTTTATCTACACATGTTGAGTTAGGGTGAAAGGTTAAGTTTTCCTTTAGTGAGAATTCTCCCATATGACTAGGATTATAGACTCCAATCAATAAGTCTAGCATTCTTTTGATAACTCGGTCACCCCTTGTGAGCGACCCCTCTCTCTCAAGCTTTTGGATAACGGTATGTTTTAATGGGACATTGTGTAGGTCTTTCCATTTTTTAGGGACATGGCAACTTTACCGAATAGGGACAAATGATTGGTCTTAGGAGGATGAGATGCTTTGAATTTTACGGTGTTGCCACCCAATTTTTAGAAAATTAGGAAAAGAAAGGAACAACATCGGGTTAGTTAGTGAGTATTGTCCTAAGTAGAGATTTTTGGGTTTGGGGGATCGCGTCTACTTTTTGACTATTTCTCATTATATGATATTCAATGTATAGCTATTGTAACACCCCCATTTTTGGTAATGACAATTTGTATAGCATTCACACAGTACATCAGATAGTGGAAGATGATAAAGTTACTAGATAACTTTCTTGATAACTTTCTTGATAAAACACATATAAAAAGGAAAAGATTGCATAAAATTAAATCTAATTTGGATATGATTGATCTACAAGATTAACATGACCATTCAAATAGCTTGTTGGATTACATAAATAATAGGATGATCATTCATGCTTGCAATGATTATGTACATTATGATGATGTATGACGATAATATAAAGGATGCATGAGGTCATCATTAGACCGAGAGCATGATGACTCTATTTCATGATATGAACATTTCACATTATTAGTATTTATGATATAATTTCATGATTTCAAAAATAGAGGATGTAGAATGATGACATGAAACGAGCATAATAAAAGCATATATTATTCATATAGCATGCAAAATTGCCAGTCTCATCATGAAAAATTTACCTAATCACTACTCCATCATTATTTCATCATAATTGCATCATCACTATTACTGCATTCACATTTTTTAGAAGCACTTTCATTGTTTATAAGCACTCTTTCATTACTTAGAAGCACTTTCTCATTGCTTAGAAGCATTCACATTACTTAAAAACATCTTCTCATTGCTTATTTTATTTTATTGCATTTTATTTTACTATCACCATCATTTATGAATACTGTTCTTTTATGCGATGATGATGTCATTATTTTGATGATTTGGAAAGAGATATCCTTACAGTGAATTTTCCTTACTCTTCTTCTTTTATGCGTTGTTGAATTTTCTAAAAAAGGTAGTGCGCACTCAATGTCTTTAGACATATGGAGTCCACATCAGTGTACTTTTGTGTGAGCTAAGTGCATCTCTTATGCTTAAATGGAAGTTTAGGATGGTAGAAATGAATGTGCAAAGTCTTGAAGTGCACATAAAACCATAGAAGACCGCGTGGAAGGGGGAAGTGTGTGTGACTACACATGGAAGGTGCATGGTCATGCACTTATGTATGTGGTCATTCACTTCCTCCCCTTCAGGCCTATTTAGATGGTTGTTTCAAAGGTCTTAGGAGTATTTTTCTAGACTTCTTTTAGTGTTTTCTGACTTTTCTTGACCCTTTTTCTGTTTTGGGTGCTACCTGCTTTGTTTTTGCTTTTATACTTCCATTTTCTTTTGTATAAAATGAAGTTCCCCAACATTCTTGAGGGTTTGAAGGATATTTTTATTGATGTTGATGTTGAGGGTTACTTTACATAGGCCACTAGAGTTGGGGCGTTCATTGTAGGGACTAGCACATATGGTGCTTAAAATTCTTAGCCATCTAGGCTTTTTCAGGGAGATCTGATCCCTATTATTTATAGATTGGAGACTCATGATTGGGTGCATCACCATCGTGAGGTAGGTCCTTCTTTGCCCTTATCTTCTAAAGCTTATTCGTTGGCTATTTATTTTGTTGTATGAGGTTTTTGTAGCTATAGCTCTATAACTCTTGTTGTAATTGTATGTCAATTCGTAGCTTTATTATAAATTTTGATGGTTAATAGTTCTTACTTTATTTTCTTTTTATGATTTTTTGATAGTGTTTGCCATGATGTTTTTCTTTTCAAATTTTATTATTGTTTTGATCCTATTAAATGACAGAGAGAGATATGTTAGTAGTTAGTAGCTATACAAATATTTGATAGCATACCTATTATTTGTAGCCTTGTAGTTATGTTACTGTGCTGCCTGGTTGTTTCAACTAAGTGTATTATCAGGGTCTCTCGATGTGTATGAAGCAGATGATTACCGGGAAGGGCTTTAATGGAGTCATTACTGCATTATTTTATAACTCATATGCATCGAGTCAGATTGCCATGTATGCATTGATAGAGTGGTGGATGGACACAATGCATACTTTCCATCTACCTGTTGGGGAGGTGACTATTAGCCCTTTGGATTTTACTACTATCACGGGCTTGAGCTTTTATGGAGAGCCTGTTCCTTTCAATGAGGAGGAGTGTTCTATTGTTGTGGCGAGGAGACACCTCACAATGGATTTGCTTGGGGTGGTCACACCTATAAAGTTTGGTTGCCCATATCTATCTCATTACACAGAGTTTATTTCTCATATTCGGACTCTATATGATAATGGTCTTGTCTCAGCAAAGCAATTGGCTCATTGCTTTTTGTTGTTATCTTTCCAAATCTTTCGGGTACGAGTGATCTATGATTGCTGTCTATCTTAAGAGATCTGGATGGCTTACTGAGGTATTTTTATGGCACTACTACCTTTGCTCATATGTACTTAGGCCTTGACGTAGCATGCTGAGGTGGCTCGAGGATATGTGGATGCTTGTTTATGCTGGATGTGAGTAGGAGTTCTATTGTTTGTTCTTTTAATTTTGGTTTGTTATTTCTGACCCTCTGATTTTGACAGATCTGGGCATATGAGTTCAGGATTCTCTCTTATCTGTCCATCAAACATTTCCTAAAGGATGGCTTCCCTTATTATTCTCACTGGATTAGGAAGACTACTTATTTGATTAAGGATTGCATGGTAGCTCAGGATCATATGGGGAAGTTGTCCATTGATCATGTATGTCTGATTCCTGCTACGATGGTTATTTCTCTCTTAGGGTTTTTTTGTTCATTATTGCCCCTTGAGCTGATTTTTCTTCATGGGTGGGTGGCGAGGTCTCATTGGACAATAAAGATGTTGATTGCATGGAAGCTAACAAAGAGATGAATGTTGCTCTCTGGCCTCATCAATAGAGTATGATATTTGGGTGAGCGAGTCCATCATTGATGGGATGTCCCATATATGAGGAGAGTTTCCATCCCTCCTCCTAATGACATGTCTTAGGGCCATGAGCTTTGTGGTGATGATCTTGCTATTGTTATGATGGGATTCTCCTTTGAGAGCCTCTTAGAGAGTATGGGTTTGCCTTATGCTAATGCATTGATCACTCAGCTGATTAACACTACAACTAGTGGGACCTTTCCTCCATCTCCACATTCTCAAGCATATGCATCTCATCCTTCAAGTTCAAGGATTAGGCCATCACATGGGTCATCAAGAGTCACTTCTTCTAATCTAATAAGCTTTTATTCCTATTTTGCTGCAAGCATGTAGCAAACTTTATTAGTAATAAGCTATAATTGATGTGAGTTATGAGAACTTATCTACAACGATGTTAGAGAAGATCTAGATCTCATTTTGAGGAGGATGAGGGCACATTATGTACTGAGGTGACTGCCTATGCCAGTGGTTTGTCTTCTAGTAGTACTACTCTTGGGGACTTGATGGTTTAACCATCTTTTTCTTTACTTGGGATGGATATTTTTGGTAGAGTAGTGAGTTTTGATTTGCCTAGACCTGACTTTCCTTAGTTGGGTGTTGCTCTTGCTGATGCTACCCATGTTCGTGTTCTCCATTCTTTCTTGCATGTGTTTCATTTATTTGTTGAGTGGTGGTTGTCTTATTTGCTTGCTTTTGTAGATTCTTATCTCCTTTGGTCAGTACTAGTATACTATTGTAGGGAGTGAGTAGCAGTGCTTTTTGGAGTTTGCTACCACTCAGAGGGTATGCCTTTTTATTATACCTGTTTATTTTATGCACATATTTTATGTATAAGTATATGATATGCAATATGTAATGCGGTTTGAGCACCATCTCGCTAATTGTGAATGACAATGGGAGAATGCAACTTATCATGACCATATTAGTAAGCTGGAGTCATGGCTAGCATCCTTTGCGATGAATGATGATAAGTCAAGATCAGACAAGGGGGATGCTTAACCAAGATTAGTGCTTGCTTCTGATGGCAACCACGACCGATGTAGTTATTTTAGGAGCTACGTGTAGGACTTTTGGCCTATGGTTTGCTTTGTTGTATCATTTTCCTAAGGTTATGAACTATGGGTGTTGTACTTGGGCATTTGTCTTGCATATTGTATGATGCTTGTATGATGATGATTGTATATGCTTCTTATTGAGTATCATTGATGATGATGTTTGCCATTACTATTTTTTTGCCTCTTTTCCCTCTTTACCTAATGCGTCTCCTTTTTGGAGCATTTTGCAATTAGCTAGGTTTTCTTTTTCCTCCCTTTTTTTCCTAGGGTGTCTCCCTTCAAAAATATTCACACCTAGCTAGGATTTTCTTTTTGCGGCTTCGACGATAGTAGCTGGTCTAAAGGAGAGAGCTTAGAGAAGATGGTAAGAACCATGGTCATGTAATGGAGGAAAATGCAAAGCATGCTTGATGCAATTCAAGATGATAAAATGTGTTACACTTTTCAAAGACATTTTGCATAAATTGGCAATCATTCTCATTTCACTATAATCATTTAAGAAAAGCATAGGTTCATTCATACAAATTTCAAACTTAAGGTTACCCCTGTCCTTAACTAGGCTTCTCAAGTTTTCTAGTTAAGTATTTTCTCTTTCCTTAATTTTTGCCTAAGCTACCATTTATATGACTTCAACTCAGTGGGAAGTCCCTAACTTTTGCCTGAGTTATCATTTTTAGGTTTTTAACTCAATGGGATGACTTGATTGGATTTTTTGCCTTAGATATAGTACTTGTTTAGGCAGTCTGTATTGACAGGTTCATAGAATTCATTGCCTTCAGAATCCATTAGCTTGACTGCTCCTTTTAATAGGACATATTTGAACAGTTATGGGCCTTCCCAGTTCGGTCTGAATTTCCTTTTAGGGTTTGGAATGTTATGTCTTGCTTGCTTTACACCTAGTCTCTTGCTTTCACACTTTTGTGCTTTACTCTTTTATTGAAGGTCTTGGCTAGTCGAGCCTAATACAATTGTGTATGGTATAGTACCTTGAGCCCTTGGCTGTCTAAGAGAGTGAGATTATCATGTCTTTGTCAAGCCCATTGTATTTATGACAATTCATATTTAAATGCTACATGAAGAGACTTGATCTCTGCTTTGACTGGAAGAACTGCTTCTGATCCATACACTAGTGAGAAAGGAGTTGCTCATATTGAAGTTCTGATTGTTGTTTGGTACCCCCATAAGGCGTGTGGCAATATGTTTGCCTAATCTTAGTAAGTCTGAGTCATCTTTGACAAGATCTTTTTTATGTTATTATTTGCAGCTTCGATGGCCCTATTTGCTAATGGTCGGTAAGGAGAAGATATATAATGCTCCACCTTATAGCTCCTTAGTAGCTCTCTAACTTCCTCTTGGAATTGGACATCATTGTTAGAGATGATGTGATGGGGGATCCCATATTAATAGAACATGTTTCTTTTGATGAACTTAATTACTTGCTTGGCTCCTATCATTGCGAATGATTATACTTTGACCCATTTTGTGAAGTAGTTTACTGCCACTAGGATGAACCTGTGTCTGTTTAAGGTTGTTGGGTGGATTTCCCCAATTATGTCTAGTCCCCATGCTAAGAAGGGCCATAGAGAGGATATGTAGTGTGGTTATATTGGGGGATGATGGCTGACATTCCCAAGGATCTAACACTTATGGAATTTCTTTACAAATTTGATATAGTCTTCCATTATTGTCATCTAAAAGAACCCTTGTCTAATTAGCTTCTTAGCCAAGATTTCTCCATTCATGTGTCGACCACAAACACCCTCATGTACTTCTTTTACTACTCTTGTAGCCTCATTTTTATCTAGACATCGAAGTTGTAAACCATATGAGGTTCTTATGTATAACACACTCGGGTGTGATGTGAATTTTGATGCTAGTTGTTGAATGATTACTTTGTCTTTTTCATTTGCTTAATTAGGATAGGCTTGTTCCTTTAGATATCTCTGGATGTCATAAAACTAGGGTTTTTCAATTGTTTATATCTTCACTACTATGTAGTTTTTATGACAAGGATGTCCTAATTTGAGTAGAATCAGAGGCTTCAAGGGCATTTTGGATGGTCCTTCCCATTTTGATGCTAGGGAAGCAAGTGCATCTGCCATCTGATTATGATTCTAGGGGAGATGAATGAATCTGCATTTTTAAAAGGACATGGTGAGTAGCCGCAAGTGGTCTAGATAAGGCTTTAAGAATTGCTTTTTCAGTTCCCACTCTTTCATGGCATGGTTGATTCTAGGATGGAATCTCCAAAGATTTTGACTTTTGTGATATATAGGGCTATCGGTGCTTCTATTCTGAGTGTGCATGCCCTATATTTTGCCTCATTATTTGTGATTCTAAACTCGAGCTTTTTAGTAATTGGTATTACTTCACCTTCTAGAGATTGTAGTATAACATTGACCCATATGCCAAACTGATTGATTGCTCCGTCAAATTACATACGCCATTCTTGAATCTCAATGGCTGAGCTAAGGTCGTCTAGGAAGTCGAATTGGATTTCTTTTGAGTCTAGAATGGGGTTGAGAGCTAGAAATTCAGCTACTGCTCTCCCTTTTACTGCCTTTTTAGTTAGATATTGCACATTAAATTCTGTTAGTAGCATAAGCCACTTCGCAAGTTTCCCCACTAGAGAGGGAGTTTTATATAGGTACTTCATTGGGTCCATTTTAGAAATGGCCTGAATTCTATAAGATTGAAAGTAGTGTCAGAGTTTCTTCATTGCCCATACCATTGCCAAGCATATTTGTTCAACTTGGTTGTACTTCTCCTTATATAGCAACTTCTTTTTGCTCAAGTAGTAGACTGCATGTTCTACTTTCGTTTCTCCCTCTTAGGCTAAAATTGCGCCAATTGCATTCCCTTCGATGGCCAGATACAAGGTTAGAGGTACCCCCTAGTTTAGGTAATCTTAGTACTGCTGGGTTGGTTAGGTAGCTTTTGATATTGTCAAATGCTAGTTGATACTATTCATTCTATTCAATTGGCTGATCTTTTCTAAGTAGCTTGAAGATTGGTTCACACACTATTGTCAACTTAGCAATGAATCTATTGATGAATTATAGTTTCCCTATAAACCCTTTGATTTCCTTATCTATTTTTGGCACTAGAATCTCTCTGATGGCCTTTGCTTTGTCTAGATCCATTTCAATCCCATTCTAACTGACAACATACCCCAGCATCTTTCCTAAAGTGACCTTAAATATGCATTTCTTTTGATTTAGCCTAAGACTGTACTTTTCAACCCTTTTGAGGAACTTTTCAAGATCAGAGGGGTGTTCTTCCCTATTTTTTAACTTGACCATCATGTCATTGATGTATACGTCCACTTCCTTATGTATTATGTTATAGAACATTGCAATTGCCATTCTTTGGTAGGTTGCCCCTACATTCTTTGGCATTACTCTGTAGTAGTAAGTACCCTATTCTATTATGAAAGCTATCTTTACTTTATTGATAATGGCTATTAGGATATGATTGTATCCAAATAATCCATCCATGAAGGAGTACATTGCACATATAGTGTCATTGTCAACTAGTATGTCTATGTGAGGTAGTGGGAAATCATCCTTCAAGCAGGCCTTGTTTAGATCTTTGAAGTCAATGCAAATTCTAACCCTTCCATCTTTCTTCAATACTGGCACCACATTTGCTAACCATTCTAGACAGTCTACTACCTCTAGGAATTTTTCCTTGATCTGGTTCTTGATGTTCTCTTTCACTAGTTAGTCCCATTCTTGTCTGAGTCTTCTCAATTTTTACTTTACCGAGTTACACCCTTCTTTAGTAGGAATGAAGTGTTGAGCAATGTCTCTGTCAATACCAGGCATATCATCGTATGTCTAGGCAAATGCTTTTTAATATTTTATTAATATTTTTTCAATTTCTCTCCTCTCTTCAAGGGTAACATCTTTTGAAATATGTACAATGCGTGGTTCAGATTTTGTGCCAATGTTAAATGATTCAATGCAGATGGAATGAATGTCAAATATGCTAATGTTTTGATCAATGTAATGCACACTACCATCAAGAAAGACATCAAACAAGTAAGTAAAACCATATTTCATTGCATTAACTTTAGAGTTCATTACATCATTAGTTTCAAACAAAGAAAAAGTGTAGAGATCATCATTAACAATGTCTTTAAACAGGATGTCACCAATGCTTGATTCAAGGATGGCAACAACTTGAGTATGATTGATAGCTTCACTCTCATATTCTATCTCTAGGTTTTTCATCAGCTCATATATGTCAGTCTCAGTGATCATGTCTGGTAAGTACTTCTCTTTGAGGGTGTCATTAAAGATCTCAAACCCTAGTTTCTTGATTCTGTTGCTCATCCAATAGACTTGGGTTGAGCTTTTAGCCACAAACGAGGTTGACTTACCCCAGTATCCTTTTGAGGATTGTACCCTAGACCATTTCTATTAGTCTATCCTTAGAAGTCAGGGAATTTTATGAGTCTAATGTTTTTTCCTCCTAATCTTGTTCCAGACAGATATTGCATCTTCTTTATCATAGCAACAACTTTGGGATCGACATGACCGTCACTGATCACAAAAACCACATTTAGATAGGCAATAATGTTGTTTGTTTTAGTAAGGATAGTAATAACTTTTCCATTCAAAGGGAACTTGATCTTCTGATGCATAGTGGAAGGTATGCCCCCTAATGGGTGGAACCAAGGTCTTCTTAGCAATAGGGCAAAAGTCTGAGGGATGTCCATGACGGTAAATTCTGTTACTGATTTGATATCTCCCACTATAACTACTACTTTGAAAGTACTAATGACTGGTTTCTTTGAATCATCATAGGCTCATCTGACCACATTGGATTCTTCTAGGTTTTCAATATTCATCTCAAAATTAAGTAGGAACCTTAGGGGGCAAACATTAATGGCATACCCATAATCTACCATAATATATGGGGTGTAGACCTGACAATTACTGGTATAAAGAGAGGATGATTGTGGACCCTTCCCTAGGGGTAAATATTCGTCTAAAAAGGTGATTGCATTGGAAGAAGCTTTCATTAAAGAGGCTATCATCTAGCAAGGTGAGGAATTAGTGGTAATCTTTACTTCATCTACTACTCTGACTAAGGCATCTTTATGCTTCTTAGAGGCCTTGAGTAGGTCCCAAATACTAGCTTATGCCTGAGTTTTCTTAAGCTATTTAAGGATAGTATCTTCTCTTTGACTAGAGCTTGATCTTTTGCTACTTATTTCTCCTTAGAGGGTTCCTTCTCTTTCTTAAGAGGTTGGTATACCTACTCACTATGAGTTACATGATTAACTGCTAGTGAGGGCTTCTCAGCTGCTTACTTATATGCTTTTATACTGCTATTCTAGTCCCACACAATGATTTTAGGATCATCAAAGTAGGATCATTTGTCTATCCCAATGACTTATAGGTTATGAAGTTGAATAGTATTGACCATCCCATTTTGTTATCAAATTCTTCTTCCCATCCTAAGGGTACTATGTCTTCTAAGAGTGTGTAGGTAGTAGGAGGTGCAGTGTACTTGACTTTATAGTTGAACTTCCTAGATGGCTGGCCTAGTAAATCCCATAATTCATGGTTACTACTGAGATTTTTATCTGTGTCTACTTCTTATGAGTAAGGGCAATCAATCACTTCACTGTCCATAGGGAGAGCTGTATCCCTAGCTCTTATTTACATCATCAAGTGGGGAAGGAATTTTTGAGGCATTATATTCAAAGGTAGAAGGGCGTTGATCATCTTCACTAGAATCATGAGGCTCAAGAATAGGATTCGAGGTTTGTCCTCTGAGGGCTTATCTTGGGTTTCTTGTATGGCTTGGATTGATTGTTCAACAAGGTATTCTAGTATATTGGAGGAGATCATGTTGATGGTTGGTAGAGGCATATTTTGATAGTTTTGGAGAGGATTGGTCTTAATACTAGGTCTTTTTTCTAGGTCATCGATTTTTCCAAAGTTAATAAGGTGTTGGATTGCATTTTAAAGATTTCTACATGTATTAGTGGTGTGGCTAGGCATTTGGAGAAAGTGGCAAAACAAGTTTTGGTTAATCTAATGTGGTAGTGGGTTTGGAAAAGGTCTAGGCTTTTGTGGCTATAAGAGGTTCTTTTGTTGAAGCCTCTGGAATACTTTGGATAGTGGGAGGTTAAAGTTTGATAATTTTCTTATTGGTTTAATGACATTGATAGAAGGTGAGTGTTGGGTTGGATCATGTTTATTTTTATGACTCGGGTGAAGGTGTTTTGGATGTTGGGTTGGGTATTGTGATGAAAAGTGTTTCTGGCTTGTTGAGGTTCCTCATCCTTAATTCTGATCCTAGCCTGATGGAGAGCTCTAAAGTCAGGATAATGAGCAAAGATCATCTATTTTCTGAAGTGTGGTAGTGCCCCTTTGATTATTAGCTATATTTGTTCATCCTCAAGAGGATGGTTTCTCATCTTGACTACCTTTCCCCACCATCTTATGATATAATTAGATCAAGCTTCACCAGGTTTTTGCTTTATGGTGTAAAAGTCTCTTCGAGTGATGTCTAGATGAGTGTTGTATTCATACTGTTTGATGAACTTCTGAGTTAGCAGTAGCCAATCACTTTTGATATCATCTTTAAGGTTAAAGAACTATGCCCTCGGTCCTTCCTCTAGTGATGTGAAGAAGAATTGAACAATCTATGATTTTGTAAGCTTTGTGGCAGCTATAAAGGTAGCATATTGCCTTAGATGGACACTTGGATCCCCTGTTCCATCAAACTTAGCAAAGTTTGGTAGCTTAAAATCATTTAGAAGCAGCTCATTTTTGAACAGTGCCAGGTCGATAAAGCTTTTGGAGCCATAAATTCCCTTTTCTTTGAAGGTGAATACCAATTGAGCCATCTTGTTGGCCAATAGTTTGACCTCCCATGTTTATTCAAGCTTTGTCAGGTCAATAAGTTTTGCATCTTTTGGAGCATTCTTAAGATCTTAGTAGTGGTCATTGTCATCATTAGCTTAAATTCGAGTGCGGGGAATTCCTTTTACCTTATTTGCCCTTGAGTGAATAGATGCAGAGGCTTCATTCATTGGTGTGCTATTCCCATCTCAGGCCTTTTTGGCATTGATTTGGGTATAGAGGATTTTAGCTACGGTGCCATTAGTGAGCAACTTTTAGATCCCCTATTCTAGCTTGTCCTTGAATTCCTGACAGGAGGTATCTTCTTCATCAGTTATGTTTGAATGTTATATTCCTCTACATTATTAGGGCTAGCTAAATGAGTGATGCATGACATATGCCTGTAAAAGAAAAGGGTGAGCATGTATGCATGGAGTGGATGCAAAATCCTAAAATGAAAGATGATTATTCCTACAAGAAATAGTGGCTAGTACGTGCTATCTAGATGTATGTTGTGTATGCATGATTAAAGTTAGTTATTTTTCCTGTATAATGAACAAACCAATCACAAGAAAACTCTTACTTCTAACCTTATTTCTCCATGAGGTCATTCAATCTCTTTCCTAGGTGGGTTTTGAACCTATAGTCATTAGGGGACTATAATTCCACTCTTAAAACTAGGTTGTTTTAATTTATGTTGGTCAAAACCAAAAGGTAAACTAAGGAACAATACTCAAATGTGCTTAAGGTAATCACATGATGTCAATGTGAGGGTCAATTTTTGGACTTCAAACGATATCCAAAGCTAACATTCATAGGACCAAGGTCAATCAAAAGGAGTCCAAGTTCTTGCTCCCATATCGATATTCAATATTCGATATGTTTATTGGGAGTCATGAAAGTATCATTTGATAGTTTACAGTTTGATTTTGCTGATATAAAGGTCCATAATCTAGTTGGGTTCCTAACCCATTCATTTGATCTACTAAGGATAAATGGATGACATCTTGTAGGTTTCATCATTGATAGATGTCATTATTTGTTAATTTGCATAGATTATTGAAGTTGAGGTACATGATTCTTATCATTCCTCATGCTTCGGGCTTGCATGAAGTAGATGAGAATCACATGGTCTTAAGCGTAAATTTTCTATGAAAACTAACATTATGATGTCATTCGATGATAGACATTAGGAGGGTCATGTCATTTATGAGTATTAGGTCAAACAGACAACATGTTAAGAACCTCCAAGGATTAGAACCATGAATCCTAATGATTATGAACCCGTGAATTACTATCTTGAAAACCCAAAAACAAATTGACTTTTAAAACACAATAATCGCTTAAATCAGATTGCAAGGTTTGGTTGATCAAGATTAGAACCTAAAGAAAATTAAGTTCTTTAAACCCTAACCATTAACATGCCACAAAGATATATCAATTCCTTGATAAGTGGTTTATGCATTTAACAAGAATTCAAGAATTCAAACAAATATGCAAAAGGACTAATTTTCATTAAATTTCCAATCTGTCTAAAAGCACACTATAAGGAGGGTTTTTACAACATCCTAACATAAGAAACCTTAATAAAACTATTAAGCATAATATCAAATAATACAGTTCTAAAATTAAATAAAGGATTTGAGCCCACATACTAGCCCACATTAGTCTTCATGTATTTGGACTTGCCAAACATTAAACAAAGCCCATTCAATTATGTCTTCACTTGGGCCAAACCTAGCATGACCAATTGAACTTCCTTGACTAGCCCAATCGTGTATATAGCCAATTAAGGCTTCTTGTAGCTTCTTAGACATTGACCTTATAATTAGGCCCTGTGGCATGCTTAATGGATCCTTAGCTTTATCTTTGGTTTTCTTGTTGTCCTCTCCATCAAGCCCATCCTTAGCTTTATCTCTATAAATGCACCCACCATTACCATTCTTAAGCATGGCCATGTCCGTATCATAACATTAGGACAAGGATAGCATGCATAGCTTGGTGGAATCCTAGTGGACATTACTATTAGGTTATCTATATGAGCTAAGCTAAGGTGAAAGGCTAAGGGTTCCTTTAGCCACAATGCCCCCATATGACTAGGGTTACGGACTCTGGTTGTTGAGTCTATGATTCTTTGATAACTCAGTCGCCCCCTTAGGGACTTGGGTTATAGATTCTAGTCAGATGAGTCTAACAAATGCATGAGTAAAGACTAAAGGTGATAACACCGTATCTTTGTCTCCTCAAGACTCGAGTGGATATGATTGATCTATAATATTAATATGACCATTCACACAACTTGTTGGATTTCATGAATAATAGGATGATCATGCATGCTTGTAGTGATTATTTACACTATAATGATGTATAACAATAATGTAAAGGATGCATGAGCTCATCACTAGTCCGAGAGCATGATGAATCTATTCTGAGATATGAACCTTCACATTATTAGTATTTACGATGTGATTTCATGATTTCAGAAATAGAGGATGTAGAATGATGATATAAAATGAGCATAATAAAGCATATATTATTCACGTAGCATGCAAAATTTTTAGTCTCATCACACAAGCACAATAGTATTCCTAAATGCTAGCGACAGTAAAATAAAAAGCAATGCGATAAAATAAACATGCTAAAATAATTTTATGGTGCTCAGACTCAACTAAGCTTGTGTGGGTTTTGAAGCTTTAGCTTCGAGAGATTATCAAGCTTTCCTCATTGAGAGGTTCAAAATGACAACACAATGATGTTAGATTGTATACCTTTGAAGCATGCTTTAACAAAGATGAGGCTTGGTTTGGTGGAAAAAGGATCTAATAACCTAAGAGAAAGGTTGTGGGAGAGCAAAAACTATTTGGAAAGAGGTTTCTAGCACCTTCGATCGGACTGATTTTTGAGTGTGTGTGTGTTTCCACTTGCTCCCCCCTGCAAAATTGGGTGTGAAGGGGTCTATTTATTTAGAAAATTGGGTAGAACAGGGTGGTAGGGGCATGGTCATGCACGTATATTGAGGATTTTATGCGTGGATGAACATATTGTACGTCTGGTCTTATGTGCGCTTCCATGTGCACTTCGATGCTTCATGCACACTTCTTAGGTTTTACACATGCTATTTTGATAGTAGTTCATACTGTGGCACCCTAGTTTTGGTAATGACAATTTGTAGAGCATTCACACAATACATCAGATAGTGGAAGATAATAAAGTTGAAATATCATTATTACATCGCTTTCCTAATAAAATACACATAAAAAGGAAGAAAGGATTGAAAAAAACTAAATCTAACTTAGAAGTAATGAACCTGCAAGTTTAATGATGTGATCCTATTTTCCAAAGAGGAAGAGTTCAAGATTTTTTCATGCTAATAAGGCAACTTTCGTTCAAGAAAAAAGCAATTCACATATATTCATATTTTGTGTAGCATACTTTAGTATTTTGGCCATAACTCACTCTAGAAAACTCATATTGAGATGATTCAATACGTTATTAAAATCTAATAAAGAGATCTACAACTTTAATGAAGAAATCTTGGGTTAATTTGGTCTTATACCTGAGCTAAAATTATAAAAGATTATAACATCATGAACAAAATTGGGCAGACTGAATATACATCAGTAAATAGGCTGAATCTCACTCAATATAAAGTGATTCAAGATGTTTTAAAAATATAACAACAAGGGCTACAAGTTTTATTTTTTGAGCTTGAGTCAATTCGACCATCATCAAATTGAAAAGTGTGCTACAACATGCTATATAAGTAAATCTGAATTTAAGTAGGATTATATTTTCTTGTTCAAGTATAATTATATTTTCTTATTTAAGAAGGATTTTATTTTCTTGTTTAGTTAGGATATTAATTAAGTTTTATTTAGGGTTTTTAAGCTTATATAAAGGCTTTATTTTATATAACCTAGAGGGTATGCAATCATGGATGATTAATAAAATTTAGAGAGGATTCTCTTTGGCTACTTGTTGGTTAACCATGTGACAATTTTTGTGACTTATCAATCTATCTTTCAAATAGTAGATTGTGGCATCTTTTTAATAACATTTTTTTTCTTATTTATTATTGTTCAAAAGGTTAAAGTTTTGATATAGCTTTGGTTATTTGGACTAACTAAACATGAGGTGAGGTTCTCTATGTCTGAATTGGAACTTGATTTGAACTTTCCTTGAGAGCGTGGGTTTGGGTTCATGTTGAACAGATTCCTAGAGTAGATCATCTAGTGGGTTCACATCAGTTAACATGACTAGGAATGTAGCTTCCTCGATCACATGAATATTGATTGAGGTAAGAAATGGACACTCAATCACTTGAAAGAGTAAGCAAATTGTACACAATCATGCATGTTTGCATTGTTTATTTATGATATTATGGTATATAAAAATTATATAAGGGATGCATGATGACATCATTGGACTATGAACATGATGACTCTAATCTAGAATATGAACTCTTCACATTATTGATATGTGTGATATGATTTCACATTTTGCAACTAAAGGGTACAAAATGATGATATAAAATGAGCAAAATATAGCAAAGATTATTTATATAGCATGCAAGATTGCCAGTCTCATCATGCAAGCATAATAATATTCCCAAATGTTGGTCGTAATAAAGTAAAATGTAATGTGATAGAAGAAATGTGCTAAAATGATTATATGGTCCTCAGATTCAACTGAGCTTGTATGCATTTTGAAGCTTTAGCTTTAAGGGATTATCAAGCTTTCCTCGTCGAGAGGTTTAAAATGAAATGTAGAATGATGCTAGTTTGTATACCTCTGAAGCATGCTTTGACAAAGATGAGGCTAGGTTTAGTGGAAGAGAGGCCTAAAAACCTAAGAAAAATGTAGTGGGAGAGCTAAAACTATCTTGATGTGGGTTTCAAATGTCTTCGACCGGACAAAATTTTGAGTGTGTGTGTTTTCCTCTTATTCCCCCTTAAAATAAGGTGTGGAGACACCTACTTATAGTGCAAAAATCATGGAAGAGGGGGGTATGTGTGTGGTCACGCAAAGTGTGCATGATTGAGCGCTTGGTACATGGCCACATGCACTCGCATGTGGTCATGCACACTTTCGCACATTATGCACGTAATTCAAGGCTTTTCTAGGCTATTCTAAGGTTGGTTCCTAGGGTTTTTAAGCCTTCTAGATGCATTTTTTAAGTCCATTTTTTCTAATTTAGACTCAATTTTAGTGCGTGATACATAGGGGTGTTCATGGCTACACACACACACTTCTAAGTGATGCGTACTAATCCTTGTGTTGTTTTGGACCACTTCTGGAGGTCTTGGAGTCTTCCAAACACGTTCTCGAAGTCTGTTTTTTCTAATTTAGCTTCAATTTTAGCACATAACACCTAAGGGTGTTCGTGGCTACATGTGCACTTCTAAGAAATGTGCACTAATCCATGGGTTGTTTTGGACTATTTTGGCACCACTTCAAGACGTTTTAGAGCCTTTTAGACATGTTTCCAAAGTCCATTTTGTCTAATTTGGCTTCAATTTTAGCATGTGATACCTAGGGGTGTTCGTGGCTACCCATGCACTTCTAAACAACATGCACTAATCCTCGGGTTATTTTGGACTATTTTAGGACCACTTCTAAAGGTTTTAGAGTCTTCCAAATGCATTTTTGATGTCCATTTTGTCAAAAGTTAATTTCCATTTTTTTATAAAGTTGGGTCCCAATCTAATGAAATGAATACTGCCTCAATAAGTTACATGTTTCAAGAGAAGATTGCTCAAAATAAGCCTCTTACTATTATGATAATTCATATTTCATGAGATTAGACCACAACTTAATGGCTCAGTGATTGATTTTGCACACTTGTAGGGTTTTAAGATTGCACACTTTATAGGAGTTATGAAAGAGCAGACTCTAGTCTTTTTGAAGATTTGTTTCATCATCAGACCTTTTTGGGGACTATCAAATTTGAGGTATGACACTCACAAATAAGAAAAACCATAAATTAGAACACAAATTATGCAAGCAATGTCATTATAATACCAAATCAATAATCAAAGCACCCTCGACTATAATTAAACTGCACATAGAAAAAATACACACTTAAATAAGATTTTAAATAAGTATTCATACTTAAATAATTCATAAATCACAAAGAAAATTAAGAAAATATTCAATTAGAAGTCACACAAATAACAGCAAACACAATCCCAATGATCAATCAAAGGCAAGAACAAATATCATACTTAAAAGCACTTAAAGAGGGCTTTTAAGAAATAAAAAGAAAAATAATTGTAAAATCATTTAAAAATAGAAAAAATATGTTAAAATACTTCAATTCCATCATCTTAGGATCTTAGGGAAGTGTTAGAATAATGCTTAAGCAAGTGTGAACCCTTGTGGACCCTAAAAACCATCATCAGAGTCATTTTGGATAAAGATGGATGAACAGTTGAAATAGGAGCCTGAATAGCTGGATTTAAGGCCTCATTAGCTAGATTTGGGGCACGAATAATCGATTTGGCTATCCATGAGCCAAATCCAATTGTTCTTCCCTGAATAGTGCATACTTGAATTTTTTTTTTCAAAACTCAATTTTAGAGCCCCAAACCTCAAAATTGAGATGAGAATCAATGAATATAATGTCTTAGAAAGTGTTTAGCCTCAATAATTATACAAGCATTCCCCAAGAAAAAATAAATGATTGAAGAGAATTGAAATTGGAGTTAAAGGGTCAAGTATGGTTTTAGTGAGTTTAAATTAGGATTTTGATCTTGGTTTTAATAGAAATTCATTTACAAGAGCTTGGTTATGTATTTAGGTATTTGATTTTGATATTTTTGAATGAAATTGAGAAGAAAATATAGAGAAATTAGGTCTAGAGAAATTGGCATAGTTTCCTCTTTATTTTCCTTATTTTCTAAGGGTTTTTTTTGAGATATTTTTTGGATTTTTGTACTGGAATTTTCTAGTTATGGAAGTGATAAAAGCCTCTAAAAAAAGTACTCTAAAGGTTTCCTTAAAGTTTCTATTTATAGGCAAACAAGGTTAGTGACAATTAGTGTAAATAAGTGAGAATATTCAAGGTTATTATGTAATAGTATATCCCCTCCCTCTATAAGGTTGACACTTGTCCTAGTATATTCCAAATTTGAAAAATTCTAAACTTGGAAAGCACCCTTTTTGACAAATGTCCCTTTTTGGATAAGGATGGGTGAGATGGACAATTGTAGGGCTTGATTTGACCACTAAAGGTTAAAATTTGACTTTTTGTCAAATGGGACCCATAGACACACTAGAATTTTAAAAGACATTTTAGACTAAAATTCAACTTGGAAAGCTCTATTTGACCACTCAAAAGTCCCGTTGACTAAAGTTTAACTTTTGTTCTCAAAGGTTTCAAAGGTTAAACCCTAGTTGTAGGAATCAAAACCAAATTGAAAACTATAGAATACAGACTGTAAATAATCATTACTTAGGACTATACTTATTGGTTTAGAAGACACTATATGGGTAGATTTCTCTCTGATTATTCTTCTCAAACCTCTTTCTTTATATCAAAATGGTTTGATTAAGGTTTAATTAGAGTTTTTTTAGGTCTCAAAAATGTGTGATTGGTGATTAGGTAAGGTTTTAATGGTTTGGTTAGTTTTAAAATGGTTTGAATATAAATTATCTTCATCAAATTAATTGTATGATGAGATGTTTTAGCTTTTTCATCATTAGCTATCAAGGTTTTAAAAAATGACCCAAATAGTTTGCCCTTTACTTTAGAAGAATTTGTGTGTTCTTATAAAAAATTTTATACAATAATTATGATTTGCTTGTAATGGTCATCACACAAAAATTCTAACAAAGCATAAAATAAACTCTAGAGTTCAAAGATCATACTTGAGTTCATTTCTGCTCGTTTTTAATATGTATTTCCTTTGAACTTAAACTCAAACACACAAGTTAGTATTTTAAGATTATTTGAGATGACTTACAAGGACTCTCACATTAAAATGAGTCATAAAGACTCTTATGGGTTATTCGTAAAGAATGTGAGTCAGAAGACCCTTATGAATTGTTCGCAAAGAATATGAGTTGCAATGACTCCTGCATTTGAAATGAGTTTGAATATTGAAATCATTGAGTTAAGCTTAAAAATAAACCTAAAAAAGTTCGTTTTTAAAGTTTTAAATTTTTATTT
Source organism: Mallotus nudiflorus (assembly GCA_947683625.1). Lineage (NCBI taxonomy): Eukaryota > Viridiplantae > Streptophyta > Magnoliopsida > Malpighiales > Euphorbiaceae > Mallotus > Mallotus nudiflorus. Next base: position 1,753,245 of record CANTUR010000415.1, on the reverse strand, counting down.
GAAAACAAACACTTGGGATAAATTTTTTTTTTTAATATTTTTGACAAGGAGAATTTCTTCTTGAAGAAAAAACTACTAAAATAAACTAAAATTTAAAACATGAATGTTTATAAATATTAAATAAACATAAACATGTAAAGAATAGGAGGAGTACAACCCTTTAAACATGCCATTAAATAAAATAAACAAAAGAAAAGAATTGCAAAATAAAAAAAAATCTAAAGAGTCTTCTAAAATTGGGATAATATTTTTGTGATTAATAATCACCATAATTATTCCTAAAAAAGACAAATTAATCAGCTCCACAAATAAAAAGCCTACAAAAAGAAAACCACCAAGTTAATTTCATAAAACAAATAAGATAAAATATGAAATGATAGCGAAAATTAAGTAAATAAAGATATAAATGCTTAATAAATATTCAGGCAATAAAATGAAAGAAATACTGAAATGAAATATAAAAATAAAACTTAAAACAAGATGCAAAAAATATATAATAATTAAAAATGACATGAATGCATATGTAGAAATCTATTGCATTTATATACTTTCACCTAATAAACACTAGAACCATAAAAATAAATACTGAAATATAATGAAAAAATAAAGTAAACCAAATAGCATAAGGCATAAAATCCAGGATTAAAATTGGCATAACTTTAATAAATATATAGAAACCCTAAAACATCAAATATCACATACTCAAGCATAATTTGGACAAATTACAAGATACATAACACCACACATATTAAATAAGAAAATCAAAATCAAAATGAACACAAATTTAGAAAATATATAGGTAAATCTAAAGATATTGAAGGATATAGTCTAAATTTTAAAGAAAATTAGAACTGAAATAAACTATATAACATAATAGTATATCCATATAAACATTCATGAATTAGTACTGAATCAATAGCTAAATTATTTAAATAAAATATACAAATAAAAGAAAAAATAAAAAAGGATGTGATAATGATTCTACATTTGGGCATCGCCTTAGGCCACAAGGCGATATCAATTCGCTTTAGCCTAAAGAGGTGACCCCCCTTCGATAAAACATCGCCTAAATTCTATGGACAACAAAATTTAGAATTCAAACTTCTATTTTTTTTAATCAAACAACAAAAGGTCTAGATTATAATTGTAAAAATAAGCACATGAAACTATAAAAAGAGTATCTAAAATACAAAGAATTAGTCAAAATAATGAGAATTTGTTTAAACTATGAAATTAATCACAAGAACAAGTGTTTTTACTATTTTAATGGATTTATTTTTTCAGAAATTTAGCCCTCAAAGGTTATGTTTAATTGTAGTAATAATGAGACTCAGGTGATGTAAAGCCAAAACTCTTTCCATTTTGCCAAGCCAAAACTTCTATTAACTTCCCTCCTTTTTTGTTGTTTCTTTTTTTCTCAAATCTCTCTATTATGTCTCAAAATTCTCTTTTAATAGCTTCCCTTGTTTTGTCTCAAAGGTCCGTCTCTTTAATCTCTCATTCATCTCCATTTAACTCCCACATTCATTCCCCTTTTATTTCTCTTTATTTTTGAGTTTAGAAACTCTCTCCCCCTTCCCCCACATTCTCCACTATGTTGGTAATGTTTTCCGATGCTGTCAGAAGGAGTAAATTGCATTAAAACACAATTTTCACTATCATTTTAAAAATAGCTCACCATTACTGAGGCATCACCTCATTAATGACATAAGTGAGGCCAATTAGGCTACAGACCCATTTGGAGAGAAGAGAACTAGACTTTATACCATAAGGCTTATTTTGCTTATTTTTCATCATTAGGCCTTTGTTCTTGGGTCGGGCCAAGACATATGTTAACAAAAGGTCATGCTTAGGTGGCCACCATGCAAGTATGATCATCACATGATCATGCATATGTGGCACCTCCTCTACTAAGTGTGCCTTGGGCTTATTTAACTACTAAATGAGCCCATCTCTACAACATCCACTAATTAGTCTTATGGGGTTTATTTAACACTTAAAGAAGGCCCATCTCCATAATAAACCTAATTTTTTGAGCCCATGTATCATTCATTAGGCTACATGTACATGGCCCATCTCATGGCCTGTATCCAATATAGTATTGGTGGCAAATATCAATTTCATTCTTAAACTTAATATCATATATTAAATTAAGTCCAAATTAATATTTGATAGTCCTAACCTTTGAATTAGATTTTGGGATATGCTAGTTCCTTGTAAAAAGCAAAAACCCAATTCAATTAATTTAATTAATTAATTAAACACTTTAATTAATAATTACATTAATAAATAGAATTATTAGTGCATTTCTTATGTGTGTGACTACTTACTAGGTTCAAGTCCAAATCGCAATGGAAATGTATAATATTAAATCTTAATATTATTGGAAACTCTTTCCAAGCTAAATGTGAAATCCCAATTAATCACATATAGTTTCCATAAGTCGTGAGTAACCCCAAGTATAGATGTCATAACTACCCAATTAGAAATTAATGTTATTCATAGATTCATAAAAACCATAGAATATGATTGCCATGCACTTAATGATGTGGTCCTAGCTCCAAAGAGTAAGATTTCAAGACTTGTTCATGCTAATAGTGCAACGTTCATTCAAGAAAAGAGCAATTCACATAAATTCGTATTTTGTGTAGCATACTTTAGTATTTTGATCATAAATCACTCTAAAATACTTGGATTGAGATAATTCAAGAGTTTTTTAAAAGATAAGAAAGAGATCTACAACTGTGGTGAAGATATCTAGAGTTAATTCGGCCTTATACATGAGCTAAAATTATGAAAGATTATCAGATCATGAATAAATCTAGGCAGACTAAATATACATCAGTAAATGGGCTGTATCTTACTCAATATAGATCCAAATGAAGTGATTCAAGATGATTATGAAAGATAGAAACAAGGGATACAATTTGTATGTTTTGAGCTTAAGTTAATTCTGACATCATCATATTGAAAAGTGGGCTACAATGTGCTGCATATGTAAATCCGAATTCAACTAGGATTATATTTTCATATTTAAGTAGAATTATATTTTCTTATTTAAGAAGGATTTTGTTTTCTTGTTTAGTTAGGATATTAATTAAGTTTTATTTAGGGTTTATTTAAGGCTATATAAAGGCCTTATTTTATGTAACCTAGAGGGTGTGCAATCATGGATGATTGATAAAACTTAGAGAGGATTCTCTTTGGTTACTTGGTGGTTAACCATGTGACAACCTTTGCGACTTATCAATCTATCTTTCAGATAGTAGATTTTGGCATCTTTTTAATAACCTTTGTTGCTTGTTTGTTATTGTTCAAAAGGTTAAAGTTTTGATATAGCTTTGGTTGTTTGGACTAACTAAACATGAGGTGAAGGTTCTCTATGTCTGAATTGAAACTAGATTTGAACTTTCCTTAAGAGCGTGGGTTTGGGTTCATGTTGAATGAGTTCCTAGAGCAGGTCGTCTAGTGGGTTCGTATCACTCAATGTCCCTTTATTAGAAGATCCCAACATCAGCTATAGTCATGGTAAGTTAAACTCTAATTGCTTTAATCATATGACCTTATCTTCAGTTCAATTCTCAATAAAACATAACTCCTACTAAAAATGGTTGCTAGCACTAAAAACTATTTTAGTTAAGTTAAATTTGACTTGGCTAGGTACTTACTCATCGAGAGTAACTTAGATAGCATAGGATCTTATCCTAGTTCACTCTAGGTAATGAATTCCATTTTGGTCGATCACTCATCCCTATATATATTGACCATAACCACCACATGCCATATACCCATACATGGCTAGCACATGTATATAACTAGTAACAAATTCTAATCAACATATGTGGATTGCCATGTCATCTCAAGTTAAAGGACCATATGCACAATTATGTCCAAGATGGTGATTATTAACAAAAATGAATTTCCATGCAATCACTTATCTTCTGTCACAATTCGATCCACTTATCACTTGAGTATCCACATGTCTTATCCTGATATCTCATATCAAGTAGCATGAAACTCATAACTTCCTACTATTAATATCACATACTAATCAAGGAAAATAGATAGAGGTGATAGTTTATAGATTAACACTACCCATATATTAATCTAACAAGTATGAACATTTTATAACATATTTATTAAAAAAATCTATCACTCATATTATTAACCCTTAATAATAAACTCTTTTAACATAGTGCTAAAAGGTAAATACTCAAATAAATAGACACTTTATTTAAATGAATCTTTTATTGCCGTATGGATCAAAGTATAATGTCATTCATATTTCAAGAAATGGCACTATGGCACATTAATACTAATAATCTCCCACTTGCATTATGATGAGTGTGAAAAATGCATTTTATTAAGTAGTCTTCATCTTAGGAAAAATTGAATTTCGGTTAAGTTTGTGTTTCTTTTATTCAGTTTTTATTTAGTTGAGTACTTACTGCATGTCTTGTGTGTTTATTTATTTTTACATATTAGTTGGTTAATTTTTGGTTGATTTTTATGTATTTAAGGAAGTTAAAGAACAATAGAGGAAGGTTATATAGGAGCCATGAGCACTTGAAGCGAGCCTAAAAAGCAATGGAGATCCATATGTTGAAATGATGAAAAAATGATGTGCATGGCCATGCGCATTTTTCACACAGCCGTGTGACCTAGTGATTAGGAAAGTCACAGTTGAATTTAATTTCTGACTCATGAAGGACAAGAGGGAGATTTCACATGGATGTAACCCTAGGGCTGGTAATTAGGGTTTTATAAGAGGGTAGCCACTAGAAACAACAGGAGGAAGATTATTATTCTTTTTCTTATCATCACCTTTTGGGAGATATAATTTTTCTTAGAGCAGTTTTGAGAAAAAAAAGATTTTTCATGCTTATGTTAGTTTGGAGATTAGAGAATAAAAATTGAAGAACATCAAGCTTCCTATTTAGCAGGGGGTTTATTCTATTCAATTGTTTTTATTTGTTTTTAATTTTAATTCAATGATGATGTCTATTTTCTTTATTTATTCTTCTTTATTTCTTAAAATTAACATGAGTAGCTAAATTCTTAGTTAGGGTTCTTATTGCTATTCAACCATGGGCTAATCACAATTAAACCTAAGCCATTAACCTAGATCCTTTGGTTGTTGTTAAACTTAATGTCTTCTTAGGATTGATCACCCTTTGATTGAATGTACATAATAAAACTTGATCGAGAGATGGGTTGTATTAGATTTAAACAATAACCTGTTAGATGCTTTCTTAGTTGAGAAACACTTAAGCAACTAATATTGATTAAGGGTTAGTGATTAAACCGGGTTAACTGAACACTTAGTAGGCAAGAGCTTTAAATCTAAGAACATCAATTTACTTGGTTAATCATAGGTTTTTCTTAGGAGGAAAGCCTATGATTCTAGGGAAACCCTCAAATTGGATTAAGGTTAGGTATGGCTTAGCAGTAAATTGATTTTAAATAAAGGTTGAATTGGTAATAAAAACCCTAGCTCTCTAAAGTGATTGTTATTTCATTGTGATTTTTTGTGTTTTGTCTTAGTTTAATTTTTAGTTTAATTAAAAATACCCTTTTTTGTTGTTTAAACAAATAAACACAACTAGTATCACTGTAGTCAATTTGCAATCTTTGTGGGATCGATATTTAATTACTACTTGTACAAATCTGTATACTTATGGAAACCCATCAAGTTTTTGGCGCCATTACCGGGGATTGCCAAATTGATATTGTTAAGAATTTTATGTTGTTTAATTTAGATGTTATTTTTTTTACTCTTGTTTTTGTTATTTTTTGGTTTTACAGGAACTCTTGTTGTTGCATGCACACTATGCGTGGCACAAGTAGACAAGGAGTCCAATTAATACCACTTAATTTAGAGATTGAGAAAACTATTTACAAAAGCAGAAGATATAATAGAGATAGGATGAATGGAGGAGAAGCACACAATGAGCAAGATGGCCAAAATGGGCACGTTGCCCACAGAACTATGAGGGACTTTATGAGTCCTAATGTCCAAGGTGATCAAACTCCGATTGTGAGGTTGGTGGTTGTTGCAAACAACTTTGAAATTAAACCTGCCATTATCTAAATGATTCAAAACTCACAGTTTAGTGGCTTACCACATGAGGATCCAATTGGTCACATGATAAGATTTTTGGAGTATTGCTCAACCTTCAAGATGAATGGAGTACAACCAGAAGAAATCAGGCTCATCCTTTTTCCATTTTCATTGATGGATACAGCAAAAAGATGGTTCACTAGTTTGGCACCTAACTCCATAAACACGTGGCAGGAGCTGTATACAACCTTTTTTAATAAGTACTTTCCACTAGCTAAAGTACTCGAAATTAGAAATGAAATAAACTATTTCTGTCAAAGAGATGATGAAAGTTTTTATGAGTGCTGGGATAGATTAAAGGATCTTCAGCGACAATGTTCACCATAGCTAATTCCTTTATAGGATTTGGCATAATCTTTTTACAAGGGTGTTAATCCCGCAGTGAGAGCAAACATAGATGCATCAGCAGGAGGAACTATCATGTCTAAGACACTAGAAGATGCCTTAGAGCTTTTTGAAGAAATGGCTAATACCCAAAGCCTCTGGTCCAGTGAGATAGCTATTCCAAAGAGAGGGGGAGTGATTGAAGTTGATAGTTTAACAATGTTAAATGCAAAGATGGATGATTTATCAAAAAGAATGGATAAAATGAATATCAATGCCATATCTAACTTGTCTTCCTCTTGTGAATTATGTTAGGGTAGTCATCCAATTATAGAGTGTCAAATGATGCAAAGCTTGTCCATGGAGAATGTAAAATTTGTGAACAACTTTAAAGGACAACAAAACCAAGTGCATGGCAACACCTATAATCCAAGTTGGAGAAATCATCATAATTTCTCTTGGAGCAATCAAGGGAACAACCAGTGGAGGCCACAAGCACCACCTAGTTTTGTAGGGCATAATGTGCAACACCAGCAACCAAATTACCACCAAGAAAAAAGTTCATCTTCTAGAAGTTCTCTAGAGAGCAAGTTGGAGAAGTTCATGGATATGATGTCCACAAAAATGAATCAACAAGATGAAGCTACAAAAAGGTTGGAAGGCAGATTTGATCAAATGTATCAAGACACCTAGCTGATGTTTAAGAACCACTCTTCCTCTATTCATAATTTAGAGGTGCAAATAGGGCAGTTGGAAAATTCTTTATCAATGAGGAATTAAGGTTCTTTGCCAAGCAACATTGAGAAGAATCCAAAAGAATAGTTGAAGGCTATCACCTTGAGAAGTGGAACAGAGATACAAATCCTAAAAGCAACAATAGAATATGAGCAGGAAAAGAATAAGGAAGAGAAGAAAGAGCAAGAGGATGAATGGGTTGAAGTGTAAACAGAGGAGAAGCTGCAAGGGGATAACATCAATAAGGAATGAGTAATGGAGAAGCCCACACCACTACTAGTGAAACCTTACAAACCTCCAGCTCTATATCCTCAAAGACTGATGAAACAAGAGCATGATCAACAATTTGCTAAATTTCTAGAGAGGTTTAAAGCACTTCACATCAACATGCCTCTGGTGGAATGTCTTTCACAAATGCCTAAGTATGCTAAATTTCTTAAGGAACTGATTTCCAACAAAAAGAAGTTGCAAGAATGTAAGACCATTACACTCACAAAAGAGTGTAGCGCTACCATCTCGAAGAAACTTCCCTTAAAAAGGAAGCATCCAGGGAGTCTAACTATTCCTTATTTTATGGGAAATTTAAATTTTCAAAGAGCTTTATGTGATTCTAAAGCCTCAATTAATCTTATGCCTTTATTTGTTTATAGGAAATTAGGATTAGGAGAAGCAAAACCTACAAGCATTTGATTGCAACTTGCAGATAGGGCAGTGAAGGAACCAGAAGGGATAGTGGAGGATGTGTTAGTAAGGGAAATTTATTTTTCCAGTGGATTTTATAGTCCTTGACTTTGAAGAAGATGGGGAGGTTCCACTAATACTTGGTATGCCATTCCTTTACACTGCTAGAGCAATAATTGACGTCTATGATGGAACTCTTATATTAAGAGTGGGGGATGAGTGTTGTAAGTTTAATATCTATGAGACTATAAAATATCCCTATGATAAAGATTTTTGCATGTGAGTTGAAGTCATTGATGAATGTGTGAATGAAGTCCAACGATGGAGGTTGGTGTGGTCTTTAGAAGTTTAGAATATTGAGAAGTACTTACAGGTACAATCTTCTTAAGAAGAAGTGACTCTCAAATACCCGAACCAACCACACATACAACTACCAAACACTGAACCCACACCACCCTCAATCATAAAACCACCAAAACTAGACTTGAAGTCATTACCTCAATATTTAAGATACACTTTTCTTAATGATGACCAAACTTTACCTGTGATGATATCTTCTAAACTAAGCAAGGAGTAAGAGGATTTATTGGTGAACATGTTGAAGAGAAAAATAAAGGCAATAGGGTGGTAGATTTTGGATATAAGAGGAATAAGTCTCTCTTATTGCATGCATAAGATTTTAATGAAGGATGGACACAAGCCAACCATTGAAAGACAGAGGAGGCTTAACCCAAACATGCAAGAGGTGGTAAAGAAATAAGTGGTCAAACTACTTGATGTAGGAATTATTTATCCAATCTCTGACAGTTCTTGGGTTAGCCCAATTCAGTGTGTGCCAAAGAAAGGGGGAATAATGATTGTGCAAAATATGAGAGGAGAGTTCGTTCCTACAAGAGTTATGAATGGATGGAGAGTGTGCATTGATTATAGGAAACTGAACTCATCCACAAGGAAAGACCATTTCCCATTACCCTTTATTGATCAAATGTTGGAGCGGATAGTAGGACATGCTTTTTACTGCTTCCTGGATGGTTATTCATGCTACAATCAAATTGTAATAGCTCTAGAAGATCAAGAGAAGACCACCTTTACATGTCCTTATGGCACATTTGCATATAGGAGGATGCCATTTGGGTTCTGTAATGCTCCTACAACTTTTCAGAGATGTATGATGGCTATATTTGCAGATTCAGTGGAACAGATCATGGATGTTTTCATGGATAATTTTTCTATCTATGGAAACTCATTTGAAGGATGTTTAAGCAATTTGGAGCAAGTTCTAGCACATTGTGAGGAAACAAATTTAGTGCTGAATTGGGAAAAGCGCCATTTCATGGTAGATGAAGGTATTGTACTTGGACACAAGATTTCAGCTCAAGGAATTCAAGTTGATAAAGCAAAGGTGGAGGCAATTGAGAAGCTGTAGTACCCCACAAATGTTAAAGGAGTTAGGAGTTTTCTTGGTCATTTAGGCTTCTATAGGCGATTTATCAAGGATTTCTCAAAAATCTCAAAACCCCTTTGTAAGTTACTTGAAAAAGATTCACCTTTTGATTTTACTGATGACTGCAAATTGGCTTTTGATAGGTTAAAACAAGCACTTGTTTCTGCTCCTATAGTGATGGCACCAGATTGGAGTCTACCATTCGGGTTGATGTGTGACGCCAGTGATCATGCAATAGGAGTTGTTCTTAGCCAAAGAAAGGAGAATAAGTTGCATGTGATCTATTATGCAAGCCAAACATTGACAGATACTCAGTTGAATTATGCTACTATAGAAAAGGAGATGTTGGGTGTTATATTTGCTTTTGACAAGTTTAGATCATACCTCCTTGGATCTAAGGCAATTGTATACACAGATCATGCATCATTGAAGTATTTAATGAACAAAAAGGATTCAAAACCAAGGCTCATGAGATGGGTACTTCTATTACAAGAGTTTGATATTGAGATCAGAGATAAGAAAGGAGCTGAAAATATAATAGTTGATCATCTTTCAAGGTTGGAGTTAAAACACGAGGAAAGTGATAAGCAAGAGCCTATCAAGGAGATGTTCCCTGACGAAATGCTTTTTGCTATAGAATTTATGGGTGCTCCTTGGTTTGCTGATATAGTAAATTTTTTATCAGTGGGTGAAATTCCAAAAGAGTTCACTCCTCATCAAAAGAAAAAGTTAATTCATGATGCTAAGTTCTACATTTGGGATTAGTCATTGTTGTGGAAACTATGCAATGATGGCATAGTCAGGAGATGTGTAACAAATGAGGAAGTAGGAGACATCTTACTACACTATCATGGGAGGGTCAATGGTGGACATTACGGACCACAACGAATAGCTGCTAAGGTTCTTGAAATAGGGTTCTATTGGCCGATAATTTTTCAAAATGCTAGTGATTTTGTAATGCATTATGATGCATGCCAAAGGAGTGGAAACATTTCAAAGAAGGATGAAATGCTCCAATCTGGAATTCTAGAGGTGGAAATTTTTTTATGTTTGGGGCATTGATTTCATGGGACCATTTCCAACGTTAGATGGTAACAAGTATATTCTTGTTTATGTGGATTATGTTTCCAAGCGGGTGGAAGCTCAAGCATGCACAATCAATGATGCAAGGGTTGTTAGCAAGTTCTTAAAAGAAGCTATTCTCTCGATTTGGAATGCGTCGAGTCATCATAAGTGATGGGGGAACACACTTCTATAATAAGAATATGGAAGCTTTATTAGCTTGCTATGGTGTGAAGCACAGGGTAGCTACACCTTATCACCCGTAAACCAATGGCCAAGTTGAGGTGAATAATAGGGAGTTGAAGAAGATTTTAGAGAGAATAGTAAGTAAGTCAAGGAAAGAATGGGCAAGGAAGCTTGATGATGCTTTGTGGGCATATAGAACAACTTATAAAACACCTCTTGTGATGTCTCCCTTTAGGGTGGTTTATGGCAAAGCATGTCATCTTCCCATTGAGATTGAACATAAGGCCTACTAGGCAGTGAAAGCCTTGAATTTTGACTTCAGGAAGGCAACTGAGAGAAGAATGTTACAATTGAATGAACTTAAAGAGATAAGGGAAGGTGCTTATGAAAATTCAAGGATATATAAAGAACGTACTAAGAGATGGCATGATGCAAGAGTAAGAATCAAGGAGTTTAAGGAAGGTGATCAAGTTTTGTAGTTCAACTCATGGCTCAGATTGTTTCCTGGAAAGTTGAAAAGCATATGGATAGGGCCGTATACAGTCACTCATTCATATCCTTATGGAGCTGTGGAATTGAGCAACAAAAAAGGAGACTCATTCAAAGTGAATGGGCAAAGATTAAAGCTATACCATAGAAGCACATTTGAGGAGTTCCATCAAGTTTCATACTTGAGGGAATTAACTGGATGATCAATTTGATGGTCTAGCTCATGGACCATTAAAAGAGCACTTCTTGGGGGCTCAACCAAGATTATTTTTTTATTTGTATTTGTATTTGTATTTTTTTATTATTGGTTATTGGTTTTATGTCTTTACAAGTTTATTCTATTTTGATGATTGTTTCTGGTGCATTTCATGGAATGAAAGAAAGGTTGGAGCTCTAGAAGAGGTCTTGTGAGTTAAATGTTTAGTGGAATTTTTGTTTTGAGTGACTTGTAATTTAAATTTATGATGCATTGCTTGTCTATATGTGTTGAATTTTTAATTCAGCAAATTTACGAAGTATGCATATATAGGTCACACGGCCGTGTGCATTTTACGCATGGTCATGCATCTTGCGTCACCACTTCTGAACCATCAGGTCACATGGTTGTACGCCTTTGGACACCAGAACTCAACACACGGCTATGCAAATTTCACACATGGCCATGTGACGAGACAGACTTGACTTCTAAAAAAGATGCAAAATTTTGTTTTCAATGGATTTTTCCACTTTCCAACACTCCACACTTCCCCAAAACCCTAGGGACTCTACTTTTGACCACTTTTCCACTTCCCAAGCCCTAGAAAACCTAAATCTTAACCACCTTTTTAATTTCTCATTAAATTTAACCCAATTCCCCATCATCCCACTCTCTATATAAATACTCACTTCCTCTCTACAAAATCATTCTCTATACCATTTCCTACACCATTCTCCACTCTACATATTCTCTCAATTCTTTTTAAGGAAGTCTCATGGAGAAAGATCAAAGAAGGAATGGCATAGTAAGGAAGCAAACTAATCCTTCCAAAAGAGCAACACATGGTGGAACATCCAATAATTCGAGTGGTGCTGAAGAAGAACAAATGGTAAAACCTTTCCCCTCTCAAATTCAATTTAGGCATGGTGAGCATAGAAATAAATTTCAAGCAATGATGAATAGGAAGATTATGCCAAATAGATATTTGAGTGCCACATCCTTGATTGAAATTGGGTTGTTAGATGAGATTAATTTGTATGCTCATAGGATGGGGTGGAATGATTTTATTTTGATGCAGAATCCTTCTTATGCCATCCCCACTTTTGAATTTCTCTCTTCTTTTGAGTTTAATGATCATACCCTTATGCTAACTCTTCATTTGGGGAATGAGGAGCATACCTTAGGTTTGTTTGAACTCAATGATGTATTTCATTTTCCCAAAAATTAGGATGCTAATGTTGCATATGATAGAAATGAGTTTTGGAGAGAATTAACAGGGGAGAGGGGAGTTTTCTATAAGGCTCAGTCAGCAAAAGAATCAAGGATTCGATTGCTCACACTCAAATACCTTTGTAGGCTCATGGCACATTCTTTATTTCCAAGGAAAGAGGGTGACTCTATGATTACCACCACTGAGCTAAACATTTTATATTATATGGTGAATGATAAAAAAACTTGATGTCTGTCATGCTTTAGCCAGGAAATTGAGAGATGTTGCTACAAAAACTACTGGGGCTATTAAAGTGGGAGGCCTAGTAATAGCTATAGCCAAGTACTTAAACTTTGACATTTAGAACATGCCTTTTAAAAGGGTCCTCGGTCATTACTTCATTGACACTGGCATGATGGAATCCATAGGAATGGTTAGAGTTGATCATACTAGGAGAGCTTTTCTTATTCCGCTTGCACTTGTAGAGCAAGATGAAGAGGAAGAGGAAGATGTCTCTCTAAATAATGTGTTAGAAAGGCTGGATAGCTTGGAGTTACAAATTGGGTTCATCGATTCCAATGTAGGAGAGCTGAATTCTGAAGTGGTAGGAATGGGTCGTACTTCTAGGCAAATGATTAACCATAACCTTAATGCCTATTTCAGCTCTCAAAATTTTATCCCACCACCATTCCCGCATGATGAAGATATGCCAGCACAAGAGTACTCCTCTGAGGATGAAGGGGAGGAATGAAGACCTTGTTTGGAAGTGTTTAGCTCTAGCTTGAACAATGTTTACTTTATGTGTTTTTTTTATTATTATGATGTTTTGTAGAATGTTATGTGTTATGTTTCATGTTTTGAATTGAAGTATGTTTTTTTTAAGTTGTTATTTTTTTTTGTTACGGATTTTTACTTTATGAATGTTACTTTTCCTTATTTTTCCATTTAATTTTTTCTTCCAATTGTGCAATAAATATGGAGGTTTGTCCTTCCAATATAAAAAAAAATTCTATGCTAGCAGGTAGCACGACCGTGCATAATACGCCAATAATTAGGTAGCACGGCCATGTGCATTTTTCACACGGCCATGCAACCTAATGCACAGGCATAGTCAAATTCCTCAAAATATTTCCTATTTTAAACATTGCAATAAGGACATTGCACATTTTAAGTGTGGGGAAGGAAATAAATAAATAAATAAATTTATTTTGCAAGCTTGTTAGTTGTGAATTTATTTGTTTTTATTTGTTTCCTTATTCCATTGAGGGTTTACTTAGTTTCCTAAGTAAGCTAAATTTCCTGAATTAATGGATAAGCAATTTTTACTGAAATTGGAATGTTTTATTTCTTGTAATTTTTTTTGTTTTCTTATTTAAACTCTGATAACTTTTGTTTTTGTTCTTGTTAATTTCATTATTTTTTTATTATTTTATTTTAGTGTTAACATTGTTATGATGGCTAGAAGAAAGACACAATTTCAAGGAAAGAAGCTTAGTGATGGCGAGGGCAAACCTAAAGACATGAGGGACGATTATGAAGCTTTCTTTGCCATTTATTTTGAAGAAGAAGGGAAGAGATTCTGCTCCTTAGTCAAGAGAAAATTCAACAAGCTAAAATACTTTAATGATGAGGTACTATTGAATATGGGTATTAAAGGAACCATATATATGTTTTTCAATAAATTAGGGTGGTTTAATTTGGCTACAGCCCAATATGATGTATTTTTTGAATTCACAATAGAATTTTACACTACATTTAAGATTTTAGATGCACCTCCAGGGATCTTTTCATTTAGGTTCTTTTTGAAAGAATACTTATTTGACTATGAAATCATGTCTCAAATCTTTGGTTTTCCTCAAGGAGGTGTTTATCAACCTCCTATGGATTATAATATGAGTACTTTTTAGCATGAAATCACTGGAGGTGATAAAGTTTGTGAGGTTCAAATAATGACTAGTGGTTTGATCAAAGATCACTCATAATTAATCATGCATAAATTCATGGCACATACAATCTTTGGAAGAAAAGATAGTACTAGGGTTTCCCCTGATGAACTATTCATGTTGTGGTGCTTGAAGACTAACACAAAAGTATGTAGTACATACTTTGTTTTGTGTTCTATGTGGTAGGTTGTTCAGGCTAGAAAGGCGTTGATCTCAATGGGGCATATTGTTACCGGATTGGCATTGTATTTTGCTCCATTCGAATTTGCCAAACATAAATTGGAGCCTTTGGAAGCCGAGTCCCTTGATGAAGATCACCTAGTGCGAGCTGAAATCATCACCGAATTCAATGAGTTTCATGATGTAATGGGTAAAAGATGCTACATGATCTGTCAATTGGCAATGCAATATGGTGAAATACCTTTACCCCCTAATGCAATTGAAAAAGGAGATAATGGGAGTGAAGCTTAATCAAGGAAGCAATGAAACACCGATAAATGGAGTGATGGCATCATGGAAAATATCAAAGAACTAATGGATATCTCTGATAATAGGATTGGGAACATGGTTATGGATTTGTCCAACCAGTTAGAGAAGTTCGAGAGGCGATGTGAATCCATAGCTGAAAGGTTGCAACTTCAAATTGATGAAATCTTTCGCATCCTTTCTCAAAGTAAAATATCTAAAGCTATAAATGGAGCTACAAAGTGCATCATGGTCACACCATATATTCCCCCTCTAGTTTCACCAGAATAAAGGGAGTATATTATTCTCTAATTTTCTTTTATTTATTTATTTTCTTTTCATGATTGTATGCTTGTGTGTTTATTTTACTTTAAGAGTTTACATGCTTTATTTTTATTACATTTTATTTTACCCTTTTGTGTGTTTATGCCTTGCCCTTACACCTGAATTTTCACAACACATATACCTTTAGAGCATTATTCATTAATCTTAGTTTTCTTGAAGAAATACTTTAATCTTCCCTTAATGGATCATTTTAAATTTTTAAATTAGAAGGGCAACTTGTGGTTAAGAATTTTTACATTTTAATGGACATTAATGCTTACTTTTCTATTGAACAAGTGAATCTAGATGATTAATATTTGAGAAAAGTATTTGTAAGTAGGAATTTGAGATTGCTTTAGAGTGGTTATTTTTTATCCAAAAAAAAATCAATCAAGAAGAGAGACGGAGCATAAAACGCACTCGTTTGGAGCTTATAATTGAAAAGAAAAATCTTTTAAATGCTCCTTTTACTCCAATGCTCTTTAAGAGTAAGAGTATGCAAAGGACCCTTTTTGGAGATTTCCACACTGAGTAACACAAGAAAGGTGGGGGATGCTAAGATTAGGAAGATATTAATTGATGAACTTCTTAGCCTCTTTATTGTTGGCACGATTCCTACTTTTTTTTTATTTTTCTTGAGTGTCAATCATTTATTTTCATATTTTCACTAGAAAAGTATGATCTTCACAGGGTAACAATGTATTCTTGACCTCAGTTGCTGTTTTACTTCTTGAGTTTATAAACTTTTTATTTAAAGAAGATTATGATAGTTAGCCAAGTGAAAGCTAGTTAATGAGTATGATTCTTTAGGTAGATATGTGTTTTTAGGTTTTGCTTGAGGACAAGCAAATATTCAAGTGTGGGGGAATTTGATGAGTGTGAAAAATGCATTTTATTAAGTAGTCTTCGTCTAAGGAAAAATTCAATTTTAATTAAGTTTGTGTTTCTTTTATTCAGTTTTTATTTAGTTGAGTACTTACTGCATGTCTTGTGTGTTTATTTATTTTTACGTATTAGTTGATTTATTTTTGGTTGATTTTTATATATTTAAGGAAGTCAAAGAATAGTAGAGGAAGGTTATATGAGAGCTGTGAGACTTGAAGCGAGCCTAAAAAGCAATGGAGATCAATATGCTGAAATGCTGAAAAAATGATGTGCACGGCCATGCGCATTTTGCACACGGCCGTGCAACTTGGTGATTAGGAAAGTCAAAGTCAAATTTAATTGTTGACTCATGAAGGACAAGAGGGAGATTTCACATGGATGTAACCCTAGGGCTGGTAATTAGGGTTTTATAAGAGGGTAGCTACCGGAAATAAGAGGAAGATTATTATTCTTTTTCTTATCATCACTTTTAGGAGATACAATTTTTCTTAGAGCAGTTTTGAGAAAACAAAGATTTTTCATGCTTATGTTAGTTTGGAGATTGGAGAATAAAAATTGAAGAACATCACGCTTCCTATTTAACAGGGGGTTTATTCTATTCAATTGTTTTTATTTGTTTTTAATTTTAATTCAATGATGATGTCTATTTTATTTATTTATTCTTCTTTATTTCTTAAAATTAACATGAGTAGCTAAATTCTTAGTTAGGGTTCTTATTGCTATTCAACCATGGGCTAATCACAATTAAACCTAAGCCATTAACTTAGATCCTTTGGTTGTTGTTGAACTTAATGTCTTCTTAGGATTGATCACCCTTTGATTGAATATACACAATAAAACTTGATCGAGAGATGGGTTGTATTGGATTTAAACAATAACCTGTTAGATGCTTTCTTAGTTGAGAAACACTTAAGCAACTAATATTGATTAAAGGTTAGTGCTTAAACTGGGTTAACCGAACACTTAGTAGGCGAGAGCTTTAAATCTAAGAATGTCAATTTACTTGGTTAATCATAGGGTTTTCTTAGGAGGAAAGCCTATGATTCTAGGGAAACCCTCAAATTGGATTAAGGTTAGGTATGGCTTAGCAGTAAATTGATTTTAAATAAAGGTTGAATTAGTACTAAAAACCCTAGCTCTCTAAAGTGACTGCTATTTCATTATGATTTTTTGTGTTTTGTCTTAGTTTAATTTTTAGTTTAATTAAAAATATCATTTTTCATTGTTTAAACAAACAAACACAACTAGTATCATTGTAGTCAATTTGCAATCTTTGTGGGATCGATATTTAATTACTACTTGTACGAATCTGTATACTTGCGGAAACTCATCACATTAGCACCATTCACTACAATATCTAAGACCTAGCTTCTTAAGATGATAGTCTAACTATAACTGGGTAAGCGCCTCACTCAGTGGGTCAGCCACAATACCTGCTGAAGCTACCTTTTACATGAGAACATCACACTTTCCAATAAGTTCTCTAATAATATAACTGTGCCTTTCTATATGTTTGGATTTTTTATAAGACCTCAATTCCTTTCCCAAAGTGATGGTTCCATTGTTGTCGTAAAAGAGAGGAACAACAAACTCAATAAAAGTATGAACTCCTAGTTCAGTAAAAAACTTTCAAATCCAAACAACTTCATTGGCAACATCTGATGCGGCCATATACTCAACCTCTGTAGTGGATTCAATAGTGATACTTTGCTTTGAACTCTTCCAGCTCACTACACCTCCATTATAGGTGAATACAAACTCAGAGATGGACTTTATATCATTCACATCTGATTGAAAATCAAAGTCTATAAAAATTGGAAACTATGAGTCACCTCCCCTATAAGTTAGGACTAAATCCTTAGTTCAACTCATGTACTTAAGAATAGCCTTAACAGCCACCCAATGCTTAAAGCCTGGATTGGATTAAAACCTGCTAGTCACACTAATAACATAGGCAATGTCCGACCTAATACACAACATAGCATACATTAGGCTTCCTATAACCGAAACATAAGGAACCTTAGCCATTTCCACCATGTCCTTAGGTGTCTTAGGAGGTGGATACCATGCCTAACAGGTAATAATCCCTTCTTGGAATCAAGCATATTGAACCTGTTTAACACCTTTTATAGGTAAAGACTTTGGGATAAACTTATCATTCTCTTTGATCTATCTCTATTAACTCAAATCCCAAGAATATATGTAGCCCCCCCTAAGTATTTCATTGTGAAGGTTTTAGATAGCCATACTTTCATAAAGGTCATTATACTAACATATTACCAATCAATATAATGTCATCAACATACAAGACTAGGAAAGTGAGTTGGCTCCCACTAACTTTCTTGTAAATACATGGCTCATCCTCATTCTTAATGAAGCCATAAGAACATATAACCTCATCAAAATAATGATTCCAACTCCTTAAAGCTTGCTTTAGACCATAGATTGATCTATTTAGTTTGCACACTATTGAGCTTTCATTGAATTCAAAACCCATGGGTTGCTCCATGAAAATGTCTTCCTTAACATGACCATTAAGGAAGGTGGTCTTGACATCCATTTTCCAAACCTCATAATCATAGTGTTTAGCTATAGTAAGAAGAATCCAAGTGGATTTAAGCATGGCTACTACTAAGAAGGTCTCCTTATAGTCGACCCCTTGCCTTTAGCAAAACCCTTTTGCTACATGCCTAGCTTTATAGGTCTCTACCTTCCTATCTACACTAATTTTTCTCTTGAAGATCTATTTACACCTAAAATGTACAATACCTTCAGGATGATAAATAAGTGTCTAGACTTGGTTTGCATATAAGGAATCTTATCATATAAAGCTATGTCTGATCTTTGATGAATGATTAGCAATTGTTATCTTGCCTGATCTTTTTTATGTATCAATTCATTTCCCTTTCTTCATTCTCTTTTTTTCCCTGCATAAAATATCATAAGATAGTATGGTCTATTTGCAAGTGAAGAGATTTTATTAAAATGCAATGTCATTCTTTTGTATTCTTCCCTTTTGATTCCTATAATGATATCTCTGATCATAAAGGTTATGATACTCCACCATTGAAGTTGTGGCTTTAAATTTCACTTGTATTTCTGCCATTCCATTAATTATATAGCAAAGGGTTTCATTCCTCTTCTTGATACCTGTAAAAAAGTTCAAGAGTTAGAGATCTTATTTCATGATTAAATAATTTTCCAAAGTGCATTCATTTCAAGCTTTAAGTGCATCCTTCCCTTTTAAGGTTGACAAATGTATTGCTGACATGTTGGACCTTCTCATCACCATATTCTATACCCTACACTAGTCTAACTATTATGGAGAGATATTCCATATGAGACTATAAAGATGGATGTTGAATCTAAGGAGCTTGAGCATCTTATCCAACCTCTTGAGGTCGCTAAGATGGTGCTTTTGCAAGTATCACTATCGATGATATTTCTCTTACTGGATGGACCCATAATTTATTAAGCTTCTAAGGTCTAAAGCCCAGTTGAGTATTAGGTTCACCTTAATAGTGTTACCCTTTTTCCTTCAAATGCTTCACACGCGAACATTTTAACTACCTTTATGCACTTTTACAATACTAATTTTGAATGTTAGTAGCAAATTATTTGTACAATATTACCTAGGCACAAAAATGTTATTATACAAAGCAAGTATTTCACAATAATATGCAAGTGTATGTATGTTATGTCTGACATGCATGATCCTAATAGGTATTCTGTTTGGAATAGAGCTATATTTATAGCTTGGAGTGTGAGAACTAGGTGCCTTATCAACAACTTATAGGTTTGAGCATTTAATGCTTCACTATTGTTACTTTTGATGCCAAAGATTTAAATACAGTTCATCAAACTAATGACCAGGCTAGTAAGTAGGGTCTATGGCTTTACACTTGAGCTACCTGATTGATGCACTATTGAACTTTCCTTTTTACTGATGCTTTTGATGTATGATAACTGATGTATTTGTATGCTTATAGTTTATTTCTTTTTTCCCTGACATCTTTTGTACTAGCTCTTATACTTCAACATCCATCTTCACTCTTTGAATATGGACTTACTATTATGCACTTTTCCCCTAGAGCTACATTTTTCCCCCCAGATTCATTCTGAATTCATTTATGCTATTCTAGCAGTCTTTTTCTTCATGTGTGCAGGAGACTCAATTTGTTCACTACTGTTGTTGATCCTTTATCTTAATAACCCTATTAGTTATAGTCTCATGTATTAAAGATGCAAAGGAGTGGGTGAACTGACTAAAGTGAGTTCTTGATGATGATTAACTATACCTGCTCTTTGAAAGACTCTTGAATAGAATATGAGGTTTGATGCTGGTGCAACAATAATTTCAAGACAATAGTTGCAATGCAAATTATTGGACCACCTGGATTTTTTAAGTATAAGGAGACACTATATTTATAAACAGAATCATAAAGGGGTGTAAAAAGAGAAAACATAACTAAAATAGTGATCTCATATCTCTGATTTAGCTTTGATTATGTATTTTCTTTCCATTCAAATACTTATGCAGTATGATCAAGATGAATATGAGATATTTGAACAGAAATTTCAAATTAAATTTTACTCATTCATTAGGGCAAAAATGAGAACATTCATTATATCACATGATACAACTCTTATTACCAATTAATCCTTTTAGGTTTCCTAACATAACTTTT
Source organism: Mallotus nudiflorus (assembly GCA_947683625.1). Lineage (NCBI taxonomy): Eukaryota > Viridiplantae > Streptophyta > Magnoliopsida > Malpighiales > Euphorbiaceae > Mallotus > Mallotus nudiflorus. Next base: position 1,732,492 of record CANTUR010000415.1, on the reverse strand, counting down.
TCTCTCATTTTTACTCGATTATCCTCTTTTCTTTCTCTTTTTTCACTTTTCTTTTCTCTCAAATTTCATATCCTTAGAAGTTACATCATATGATATATGATGTTCTTTGAATTTGCATTTGTGCCCATGTTGAATGAATATAATTGAATTGAATTTATGTTAAACATGCATATGCAATCAATATCATGAGGCATAGTACCATTAGGATGCACATTACATAATTAAGCATGATCAGAATTCATATCACTGATTACTAAAACAAAACAAGTTCTAAAGAAACTAAAACTTTATTCAAAGAAGATAATAAGAAAATTTATTTCTTATTCTAGATGCTAGGGATGCTGGGTCTCATGGTGGCTATCCTTCAGGTGGCTATCCTTCAGGTGGCTTACATAGTGGCTATTCTTGTATTTTCTCACCAAATGTCTCTATGAGTTCATCTTTTTGTACCTCAACTATGCATTTTTCTTTCTTGCCTAGCAGCTTCTCATCATCAAACTCATGGCCTCATCCTGTAGGTACAATCGACTTAAAAGGTATGTCAAAAGAAGGTGGTTTAGTGTAAAACACCTTATAGTCAAACTTACATGAAGGCTAACCTAATAAGTCTTATACTCTTTGATGGGAATTGTAGGTTTCATCAATTAACTCCCCAATAGCAAGAATACTATGATAAGTTAAATTAGAAGAAAACTAGAAATTACCAATTTAATCCACAAATTTAGATCGTTCAAAGATTAAAGTAAGAAGATAGATGCTACTTAACCCCTTTACCAACAAGGATAAAGATACTAAGATAGACTTTGAATTTCTCTTATGCCACAAACAAGAAAGTTTGATAAATAACAAGAAAACAAAGATTTAGATTTTGACACCATAAGCTAGAATAAAGCTTGATAAGTCATAAAGTTTATGCAAGAAATTAAAGACAAAATTCCTCATAATAAAACTCAAACAAAGTTATAATTCATATATCAAATTCATTCATGCTCCAAAAGAAAGAAAAGGACTTGTTTATATGGAGTACAAGTCCATGCACACACTACTAAAATAGACTCATACACATAGGATTACTTTTACTCTTAAATGGCCTTAATAACCACTACCCACATTAATAGCCATTACTTGGTATTAATTACCCCATTAACTTGTATATGGTGGCTACATGTAACCTTAATTGTTATTAACACAAAAACAAGTTAAATATTATTCCTTGGGCCTCCATGGATGCCTTATTGGGTTAAAATTCTTGGGCTTTCCAAATGTCCCTAATTAAACCTAATATGGCTTCTTGAAGCTTCTTGGATTTGGACCTTGTGATTGGGCCTTCTTGTACTATTAATGGATCTTGGATCTCTTTAGGCTTTGAACTTGGATTCACATCACTCTTTCCATATCTTTGGGGTCATTAGGATATTTCCCATTAGTTTAAGGTCTAGGTCCTCAAAGGAGCTTAGCAGTTCTTCCTCACTAACTCCTGAGTTGATTATCATAGTAGCTGGGTAATGAGTGTGAAAAATGCATTATTTTAAGTAGACTTTATGTTAGGACTAGATGTAATTTCAGTTAAGTTTATGTTTCTTTTATTCAGTTTTTATTTAGTTGAGTACTTAATGCATGTCATGTGTGTTTATTTATTTTTATGTATTAGTTGGTTTATTTTTTATTGATTTTTATGTATTTAGGGAAGTCAAAGAACAATAGAAGAAGGTTACATAGGAGCCATGGGCACTTAAAGTGGGCCCAAAAAGTAATGGAGGTCGATATGCTAAAATGTTGAAGAAGTGAGGTGAATGGCCATGCACAAAATGCACACGGCCGTGCGACCTGGTGATTGGGAAATTTGGAGTCGAATTTAAATACTGACTCATGAGGGACAGGATGGAGATTTCACATGGCTGTAACCCTAAGGCTGGTAATTAGGGTTTTATAAGAGGTTAGCCACTAGAAATAAGGGAGAGGATTATTCATCAATTTTTTATATGCATTTTCTTATAGCAATTTTGAAGAGAACAAGGATTTTTCTTGCTTATGTTAGTTTTGGAGATTTGAGAATAAGAATTGAAGAACATCAAGCTTCCTATTAAATAAGGGGTTTCATTTATTAAATCATGGTTATTAGTTCTTAATTTTGATTTAATGATGATGTATATTTTCTTTTATTCTTCTTTTTTGTCTTTTATAATTAACATGAGTAGCTAAATTCTTAGTTAGGGTTCTTGTTGCAATTCAACCATGGCTAATCATAATTAAACCTAAGACATTAATCTAGATCCTCTAGTTGTTGTTGAAATTAATGTATTCTTAGGATTAATCACCCTTTGATTGAATATACATAATAAAACTTGATCAAGAGATGGGTTGTATTGGATTTAAACAATAACCTATTAGATTCTTTCTTAGTTAAGAAACACTTAAGCAACTAATATTGATTAAGGGTTGGTGCTTAAACTAGGTTAACCAAACACTTAGTAGGTGAGAGCTTTAAATCTAAAAATGTCAATTTACTTGGTTAATCATAGGGTTGTCTTAGGAGGAAAACCTATGATTCTTCAGAAACCCTCAAATTGAATTAAGAGTAGGTATGGCTTAGCAGTTAATTGACCTTAAATAAAGGTTTAATTGGTAATAAGAACCCTAGCTCTCTAAAGTGATTGTTATTTCATTGTGATTTTTTGTGTTTTGTCTTAGTTTAATTCAAAATACCCTTTTTCGTCATTTAAACAAACAAACACAACTAGTATCATTGTAGTCAATCTGTAATCTTTATGGGATCAATACTTAATTACTACTTGTATGAATTCCTATACTTATGGAAACCCATCAAGTTTTTGGTGCCATTGCCGGGGATTGCCAAATTGATATTGTTGAGAATTTTATGTTGTTTAATTTAGACGTTATTTTTTACTTCTATTTTTTTTGTTTTATAGGAACTCTTGTTGTTGCATGCACACAATGCGTGGCATGAGTAGACAAGGAGCCCATTTAATACCACTTGATTTAGAGATTGAAAGAACTATTCACAAAAGGAGAAGACATAATAGAGATAGGATGAACAAAGGGGAAGATGAAAGAAACCTGCCTCTGTCGGGGTAGGGAAGCACACAATGGACAAGATGACCAAAATGGGTAGGTTGCCCATAAAACTATGAGTGACTTTGTGATTCCTAACATCCAAGGTGACCAAACCTCGATTGTGAGGTCGGTGGTTGCTGCAAACAACTTTGAAATCAAACTTTCCATGATCTAAATGATTCAAAATTCATAGTTTAGTGGCTTACCACATGAGGATCCAATTGGTCATAAGATAAGATTTTTGGAGTATTGTTCGACTTCAAGATGAATGGAGTATAACCAAAAGCAATCAAGCTCTTCCTTTTTCCATTTTCATTGATGGATAGAGCAAAAAGATGGTTCACTAGTTTGGCACCTAACTCCATAAACACATGGCAGGAGCTTTATACAACCTTTTTCAATAAATACTTTCCACCAGTTGAAGTACTCAAAATCAGAAATAAAATCAACTCTTTCTATCAAAGAGATGATGAAAGTTTTTATGAGTGTTGGGATAAATTCAAGGATCTTCAGCGACAATGTCCACTACAACTGATTCCTTCATGGGATTTGGCATAGTCTTTTTACAAGGGTGTCAATCCTGCAGTGAGAGCAAACATAGATCCATCAGCAGGAGAAACTATCACGTCTAAGACACCAAAAGATGCCTTGGAGCTTTTTGAAGAAATGGTTAATACCCAAAGCCTCTAGTCTAGTGAGAGAGCTATTCCAAAGAGAGAGGGAGAAATTGAAGTTGACAGTTTGACGATGTTAAATGTAAAGATGGATGCTCTATCTAAAAGAATGGATAAAGTGAATATCAATGTCATATCTAAATTTTCTTCCTCTTGTGAATTATGTCAGGGTAGTCATCCAACTATAGAGTGTCAGATGATGCAAAGCTTGTCCATGGAGAATGTAAACTTTGTGAATAACTTTAAAGGACAGCAGAACCAAGTGCATGGCAACACCTATAATCCAAGTTGGATAAATTATCCTAATTTGTCTTGGAGCAATCAAGGGATCAACTAGTGGAGGCCACAAGCACCACCTAGTTTTATAGGGCATAATGTGCAACACCAGCAACCAAATTACCATCAAGAAAAAAATTCATCTTCTGAGAGTTCTCTAGAGAGCAAGTTGGAGAAGTTCATGGATTTGATGTCCATAAAAATGAATCAACAAGATGAAGCTAAAAAGAGGTTTGAAGGAAGATTTGAGCAAATGTATCAAGACACTCAGCTGATGTTCAAGAACTAATCTTCCTCTATTCATAATTTAGAGGTGCAAATGGGGTAGTTGGAAAATTCTTTATCAATGAGGAATCAAGGTTCTTTGCCAAGCAACACTGAGAAAAATCTAAAAGAACAGTTGAAGGCTATCACCTTGAGAAGTGGAACAAAGATCCAAATCCCAAAAGCAACAATAGAATATGAGTAGGAAAAAAAGAAGGAAGAGGAGAAAGAGCAGGAGGATGAATGGGTTGAAGTGCAAATAAAGGAGAAGCTACAAGGTGATAACAAAAATAAGGAATGAGTAGTAGAGAAAGCTACACCACCACTAGTGAAACCTTATAAACCTCCAGCTCCATACCCTCAAAGATTGAAGAAATAAGAGCATGATCAACAATTTGCTAAATTTTAAGAGATTTTTAAAGCACTCCACATCAACATGCCTCTAGTCGGATGTCTTTCATAAATGCCTAAGTATGCTAAATTTCTCAAGGAATTGATTTGCAATAAAAAGAAGTTGCAAGAATGTGAGACCATAACACTCACAAAAGAGTGTAGTGCTATCATCTCGAAGAAACTTCCTTTGAAAGGGAAGCATCCAGGGAGTCTCACTATTCCATGTTCTATGGGAAATTTAAATTTTCAAAGAGCTTTATGTGATTCTAGAGCTTCAATTAATCTTATGCCTTTGTTTGTTTATAGGAAATTGGGATTAGGAGAAGCAAAACCTACAAGCATTTGATTGCAACTTATAGATAGGACAATGAAGGAACCAGAAGCGATAGTGGAGGATCTGTCAGTAAGGGCTATAAAATTTATTTTTCTAGTGGATTTTATAGTCCTTGAATTTGAAGAAGATGAGGAGGTTCCACTAATCCTTGGTATGCCATTCCTTTACACTGCTAGAGCAATAATTGATGTCTATAATGGAACTCTCATATTAAGAGTGGGGGATGAGAGTTGTAAGTTTAATATCTATGAAACTATGAAATATCCCTATGACGAAGATTTTTGCATGCAAGTTGAAGTCATTGATGAATGTGTGAATGAAGTCCAATGATGGAGGTTGGTATGGTCTTTAGAAGTTGAGAATATTGAGAAGTGCTTACAGGTACAATCTTCTCAAGAAGAAGTGACTCTCAAATACCTGCACCAACCACATATACAACTACCAAACACTGAACCCAAACCACCCTCAATCATAAAACCACCAAAACTAGACTTGAAGCTGTTACCTCAATATTTAAGGTACACTTTTCTTGGTAATGACTAAACTTTACCTATGATTATATCTTATAAACTTAGGAAGGAGCAAGAGGATTTGTTGGTGAACATGCTGAAGAGAAAAATAAAGGCAATTGGTTGGTAGATTTTGGATATAAGAGGTATAAGTCCCTTTTATTGTATACATAAGATTTTAATGGAGGATGGACATAAGCCAACCATAGAAAGATAGAGGAGGCTCAACTTGAACATGTAAGAGGTGGTGAAGAAAGAAGTGGTCAAACTACTTGATGCAGGAATTATTTATCCAATCTCTGACGGTTCTTGGATTAGCCCAATTCAGTGTGTGCCAAAGAAGGGGGAATAACAATTGTGCAAAATATGAAAGGAGAGTTCATTCCTACAAGAGTTGTGAATGGATGGAGCGTTTTCATTGATTACAGGAAACTGAATTCATCCATAAAGAAAGACCATTTCCCATTACCCTTTATTGATCAAATGTTGGAGTGGATAGTAGGACATGCTTTTTACTACTTCCTAGATGGTTACTCAGGCTATAATCAAATTGTAATAGCTCCAGAAGATCAAGATAAGACCACCTTTACATGTCCTTATGGCACATTTGCATACAGGAGGATGCCATTTGGGTTATGTAATGCTCTTGTAACTTTTCAAAGATGTATGATGGCTATATTTGCAGATTTAGTAGAGGAGATTATAGCTATTTTCATGGATGATTTTTCTGTCTATGGAAACTCATTTAAAGGATGTTTGACCAATTTGGAGCAAGTTCTAACACATTGTGAGGAAACAAATTTGGTGCTGAATAAGGAAAAGTGCCATTTCATGGTAGATTAAGGTATTGTACTTGGACATTTCAGCTCAAGGCATTCAGGTTGATAAAGAAGTTAGGAGTTTTCTTAGTCATGCAGGCTTCTATAGGTGATTTATCAAGGATTTTTCAAAAATCTCAAAACCCCTTTATAGGTTACTTGAAAAATATTCACCTTTTGATTTTACTGATGATTGCAAATTGGCTTTTGATAGGTTGAAACAAGCACTTATTTCTGCTCCTATAGTGATGGCACCATATTAAAGTCTACCATTTGAGCTAATGTGTGATGCAAGTAATCATGCAATATGAGTCGTTCTTGGCCAAAGAAAGGAGAATAGGTTTCATGTGATCTATTATGTGAGTCAAACATTAACATATACTTAGTTGAATTATGTTACTACAGAAAAGGAGATGTTGGTTGTTATATTTTCTTTTGACAAGTTTAGATCATACCTCCTTAGATCTAAGGCAATTGTATACATAAATCATGTAGCATTGAAGTATTTAATAAACAAAAAGGATTCAAAACCAAGGCTCATGAGATGGGTACTTCTATTGCAAGAGTTTGATATTGAGATTAGAGATAATAAAGGAGTTGAAAATGTAGTAGCTGATCATCTTTCAAGGCTAGAGTTAGAACAAGGAGGAAAGTGATAAGCAAGAGCTTATCAAGGAGATGTTCCTTGACAAAATGTTTTTCGCTATAGGATTTATAGGTGCTCCTTGGTTTGCTAATGTAGCAAATTTTTTATCAGCGGGTGAAATTCCAAAAGAGTTCACTCCTCAGCAAAATAAAAAGTTGATTCATGATGCTAAGTTCTACATTTAGGATGAGCCATTTTTATGGAAACTATGCAATGATGGCATGATGAGGAGATGTGTAACAAATGAGGAAGTAGGAGAAATCTTACAACATTATTATAGGAGGGTCAATGGTGGACATTATGGACCACAAAGAACAGTTGCTAAGGTTCTTGAAATAGGGTTCTATTAGCTGTCAATTTTTCAAAATGCTAGAGATTTTATGATGCATTGTGCTACATGCCAAAGGAGTGGAAACATTTCAAAGAAGGATGAAATGCTCCAATCTAGAATTCTAGAGGTGGAAATTTTTTATGTTTGGGGTATTGATTTCATGGGACCATTTATGATGTTAAATGGTAATAGGTATATTATTGTTTGTGTGGATTATGTTTCCAAGTGGGTGGAAGCTTAGGTGTGTGCAGTCTGCAAGGGTTATTTGCAAGTTCTTAAAGAAGTTGTTCTCTTGATTTGGAATGCCTCAAGTCATTATAAGTGATGGGGGAACACACTTTTGCAACAATAATATATAAGCTTTATTAGCTTGCTATAGTGTGAAGCACAAGGTAGCTACACCTTATCACCCACAAACCAGTGGCCAAGTTGAGGTGAGTAATAAGGAGTTGAAGAAGATTTTGGGGAGAACAGTAAGTAAGTCAAGGAAAGAATGGGCAAGGAAGCTTGATGATGCTTGTGGGCATATAGAACAGCTTATAAAACACCTCTTGGGATGTCTCACTTCAGGGTGGTTTATGGCAAAGTATGTCATCTTCCCATTGAGCTTGAACACAAGGCCTATTAGGCGATGAAAGCCTTGAATATTGACTTCAGGAAGGCAGCTGAGAAAAGAATGTTACAGTTGAATGAACTTGAAGAGATAAGAGAAGCTGCTTATGAAAATTCAAGGATTTATAAAAAATGTACTAAGAGATGGAATGATGCAAGAGTAAGAATCAAGGAGTTTAAGGAAGGTGATCAAGTTTTGTTGTTTAACTCACGGCTCAAATTGTTTCCTGGAAAGTTGAAAAGTAGATGGATAGGATCGTATATAGTGGTTCATTCATATCTTCATTGGAGTTGTGGAATTGAGCAACACAAAAGGAGACATATTGGAAAAGGTTAAAGCTATACCATGGAAGCACTTTTGAGGAGTTCCATCAAGTTTCATACTTAAAGGAATTAACTAGATGATTGTTTCAATTGCAAGTTTATTCTATTTTTTATGATTGTTTCTTATGCATTTTAGGGAATGAAAGAAAGGTTGGAGCTCTATAAGAGATCTTGTGAGTTAAATGTTTAGTGGAATGTTGTTTCTAGTGACTTAACAAAGACACAATTTCAAGGAAAGAAGCTTAGTGATGGCAAGGGCAAGCCTAAAGAGATAAGGGACGATTATGAAGCTTTCTTTGCAATTTATTATTAAGAGGAAGGGAGGTATTAAGTGAAGCATTGATGTGTTTTACAATAAATTGGGGTGGTTTAAATTGGCAATAGCCTAATATGGTGCATTCTTTGAACTCATAATAGAATTTTACACTACATTTAAGATTCTAGATGCACCTCTAGGGATCTTTTTATATAGGTTCTTTGGGAAAGAATACTTATTTGACTATAAAATCATGTCCCAAATCTTTAGTTTTCCTCGAGGAGGTGTTTGTCAACCTCCTATGGATTATAATATGAGTAGTTTTTGGCATGAAATCACTGGAGGTGATAAAGTTTGTGAGGGTAAAATAATGACTAGTGGTTTAATCAAAGATCACTCATATTTAATCATGCATAAATTCATGGCACATACAATCTTTAGAAGAAAAGATAGCACTAGGGTTTCTCCTGATGAACCAACTATTCATGTTGTGGTGCTTGAAGACTACTATAAAAGTATGTAGTGCATACTTTGTTTGTGTTCTATTTGGCATATTGTTTAGGCTTGAAAGGCATTGATCTTAATGGGGCATATTTTCACTAGATTAACATTGTATTTTACTCCATTTAAATTAACCTTTAGAAGCCGAGTCCCTTGATGAAGATTACCTAGTGCAAGCTAAACTTATCACTGAATTCAATGAATTTCATGATGTAATAGGTAGAAGATGCTACATGATCCACCAAATGGCAAGGCAACATGGTGAAATACCTTTACATCCTAATGCAATTGAAAAAGGAGATAATGGGAATGAAGCTTAATCAAGGAAGCAAGGGAACACCGAAAAATGGAGTGATGGTATCATGGAAAAAATCAAAGAGCGGATGGATATCTCTGACAATAGGATTGGGAATATGGTTATTGATTTATCTAACTAGATAGAGAAGTTTGAGAGGCGATGTGAATCCAAAGCTAAAAGGTTACAACTTAAAATTGGTGAAATCTTTTGCATCCTTCCTCAAAGCAAAAGATCTAAAGCTATAAATGAAGCTGCAAAGTGCATCATGGTCGCACCATATATTCCCCCTCCAGTTTCAGCAGAATAAAGGGAGTATATTGTTCTTTAGTTTTCTTTTATTTATTTTCTTTTCATGACTATATGCTTGTGTTTTTATTTTATTTTAAGAGTCTACATGCTTTAGTTTTTACCCTTTTGTGTTTTTGTGCCTTGTCCTTACACTTGAATTTTTGCAATATATATATCTTTAGAGCCTTATTCATTAATATTAGTTTTCTTGAAGAAATACCTTAATCTTCCTTTAATGGATCATTTTTAATTTTTTAAATTAGAAGAGCAACTTGTGGTTAGAAATTTTTAAATTTTAATGAACATTAATGCTTACTTTTCTATTGAACAAGTGAATCTAGATTATTAATATTTAAGAAAAGTGTTTATGACTAGGAATTTGAGGCTGCTTTATAGTGGTTATGTAAAAAAAAATCATTTAAATGCTTATTCTACTCCAATGCTCTTTAAGAGTAAGAGTATCCAAAGGACCCATTTTGGAGGTTTCCATACTGAGTAACACAAGAAAGGTGGGGGATGCTGAGATTAGGAAGACATTGATTGATTAACTTCTTAATATGAACCCTAAAAGGGATCAAAAAGTTCCTAAATATGAAGAATTCAAGCTAATTATCTTAATTTCCTATTTTGAAATTAATTAGCTTTATATGGATGAATTTTGGAGTTATTCCTATTTTAGAGTCAATAAGGAAGATTCAAGAAGATTATAGAAGATTCAAGAATATTCTATGTCAAAGTCAAATAGTCAACAAGTCAAAGTCAAGGGCCAATAATCAACATGTGACATGGCATGCTTCAATGCTTAGTTTTCATGATTTGTCATTTTGCTTAGTTATCATGAATTGTAATGAGTTGTCAATTTTGACTTTTCAAAGATAACTTGTCATTAATTGTCCTATTTTGAAGGAAATCTCCTTAATTAAGGATTTTTTCTATATAGGTATCTTTAAGAATAAGGAATAAAACCTTTTCCTTCAAGAATTAAGGTTCGTATCAACCTAATCCTTATATAGGCATGTAAACAACCTAATTCTTAAAGGAAAAAGTTTTATTCCTTATTCCCAAAGATACCTGTATAGGAAAATCCTTAATTAAGGAGATTTCTATCAAAATAAGACAATTAATGATAACTCATCTTTGAAAAGTCAAAATTGACAACTCATTACAATTCATGACAACTAAGCAAAATGACAACTCATGACAACTAAGCATTGAAGCCTGCCATGTCACATGTTGACCGTTAACCTTTGACTTTGACTTATTGGCTATTTGACTTTGACTTGTTGACTTTGACTTGGAATATTCTAGAATCTTCTAGAATCTTCTTGAATCTGCCTTATTGACTCTAAAATAGGAATAACTCCAAAATTCATCCATATCAAGCTAATTAATTTCAAAATGGGAAATTAAGCTAATTAGCTTGAATTCTTCATATTTAGGCACTTTTTGATCCCTTTTAGGGTTCATATTACTTCTTAGCCTCCTTATTATTGGCACGATTCCTACTTATTTCTATTTTTCTTGAGTGTCGATCATTTATTTTTATATTTTCACTGGAAAAGTATGCTCTTCACACTGTAACAATATATTCTTGACCTCAGTTGCTGTTTTAAATTTTGAGTTTTTAAAATTTTTATTAAAGGAAGATTATGGTAGTTAGTCAAGTTAAAGCTAGTTAATGAGTATGATTCTTTAGGTAGATTTGTGTTTTTAGGTTTTGCTTGGGGACAAGCAAATATTCAAGTTTGGGGGAATTTGATGAGTATGAAAAATGCATTATTTAAAGTACACTTTGTGTTAGGATTAGATGTAATTTCAGTTAAGTTTGTGTTTCTTTTACTCATTTTTTATTTAGTTGAGTACTTAATGCATGTCTTGTGTGTTTATTTATTTTTATGTATTAGTTGGTTTATTTTTGGTTAATTTTTATATATTTAGGGAAGTCAAAAAATAGTAAAGGAAGGTTACATGGGAGCTGTGGGCACTTGAAGTGGTCCCAAAAAGCAATGGAGGTCGATATGCTAAAATGCTGAAGAAGTGAGGTGGACAGCCATGCGGAAAATGCACACGGCCGTGCGACCTGGTGATTGGGAAATTTGGAGTGGAATTTAATTACTGACTCATGAGGGACAAGATGGAGATTTCGCATTGCTATAACCTTAGGGCTGGTAATTAAGGTTTTATAAGAGGGTAGCCACCAGAAATAAGGGAGAGGATATTTTATCAATTTTTTATACATATTTTCTTAGAGCAATTTTAGAGAGAACAAGGATTTTTCTTACTTATGTTAGTTTTGGAGATTTAAGAATAAGAATTGAAGAACATCAAGCTTCCTATTGAACAGGGGCTTTCTTCTATTCAATTGTGTTTATTCGTTCTTAATTTCAATTTAGTGATGATGTCTATTTTCTTTTATTCTTCTTCTTTGTCTATTACAATTAACATGAGTAGCTAAATTCTTAGTTAGGGTTCTTATTTCAATTCATCCATGGGCTAATCATAATTAAACTTAAGCCATTAATCTAGATCCTTTAGTTGTTATTGAACTTAATGTCTTCTTAGGATTGATCACCCTTTGATTGAATATACACAATAAAACTTGATTGAGAGATGGGTTATATTGGATTTAAACAATAACATGTTAGATGCTTTTTTAGTTAAGAAATACTTAAGCAACTAATATTGATTAAGGGTTGATGCTTAAACTGGGTTAACCGAACACTTAGTAGGCGAGAGCTTTAAATCTAAGAACATCAATTTACTTGGTTAATCATAGGGTTGTCTTAGGAGGAAAGCCTATGATTCTTAAGAAACCCTCAAATTGGATAAAGCTCTCTAAAGTGATTATTATTTCATTAGATTTTTTATGTTTTGTCTTAGTTTAATTTTTAGTTTAATTCAAAATACCCTTTTTCTTTGTTTAAATAAACAAACACAACTAGTATCACTGTAGTCAATCTGTAATCTCTATGGGATCGATATTTAATTACTACTTGTATGAATCCGTATACTTGCAGAAACCCATCACTAGGGGTGGTGCATTTTAGTTATTTAGGAAAGGATTATTTTTGATGGTTGGGTTTTTGGGTTCTGTGATCTTTGTGGAGTCTATAAGGTTGTGGATTTCATGTTTGAGGAAAATGCAGTTATCTGTGTAGTGTTAGAGGTTTTAATGGAACTTGTAGTCCTTGTTTGGGTTATAGCATGGGGTGTTTGGGTTTGGTGGGTTTGGATTAGGTAAAGGTTAAAGTAAGCCCTTTTGCATTAAGCACTCTAGGAATTTTGACAAAGATTGGCTAAAATTGGAGAATCTCCTTAGTTGTTGAACAACATGCACTTCCACAATCCAACTAATGCTTCCTTGCTATATGCCCCCAGTTAGGTAGTTTCTTGCTCCAGTGCTTTTAGCAATCTTTTTTTTCTCACTTTCAATCTCCTTAGCTTGTAACCCATCATTATAAATGTTTATAAATGTCTTAGGATTCATCATTTGCAACATCTCTACTAAGTTAGGTCACATTTCAGACTATCATCCTAACCTAATCCTTCTCAACTAGTTTTCTCTTCATTAATCTTGCCTTATTCATGAGTCTAGTAAAAAAATCTAAAATGATTCATTAGGATTCTGCTTGGTCAATTCTAAATCCTTGATAGACACTTCAAGCCTGGTATTATGGTCATATTGCTTTATGAAAGCAGTACACAATTATCTCCAATCAATTTAGATAGACTTTTCTAACCCATGATACTAATTAGCAGTCATACCCTCTAAGGATAACACAAATAACTTGGTAACTACAGACAATGGAGCCTTAGTGGTGCTCATAGCAGTTGTATATTGACTAAGGTGAATCTATGGGTCCCTGTACCATCAAACTTCTGTAGTTGTGGCATCTTGAACTTATTAGGCAGCTTATCTTCCTCAAATTGCATTATATCATCAAAGTCAAATGAATATTCGATGCCTTGTCCTCTAATCAATTCTTCCATTTTGGACATCTTCTGAGTCAGTGCTTTCATCATCTTGGATTGTAGCTCTTAAACTAGCTCAAGTGATTCTTTCTTGGCTTTCTCTACTAAAAGTTTATCCACATCCTCATATTTCATTTCCACAGGAAGCATATTCCCTACAGCATTCAATGGTTGCCCCATAGCATTGTCATTGTTAACAGGTGGTGCACCTATAATAGGTGGATTGGCTGCAACAAGAGGTGCAACAGTAGGTGTTGTAATTAATCTAACCAGAGCTTGTCTTAGTTTGTCTTGCATCATTGCTCTCATGTCATCCATTTAATGCTCCTTTAACATCCTTTAAGGTCAATTTTCCTCCCTCTTGTTGTTCTATTTCTTCTGGTTGTTTTACTTGTGCAACTTTTACATGGAGTGGATTGATGGGACTCCTGTCCAGTTTGCCAAGGATCTCCTTTACAGTTAATTGTGGGCTTGAACCAATTCTCACTAGTCTGCCAACTTTCTAACTCTAAACGCAGGACCTGAATGAATCTACGATGGCTGAAAAACAAAGTGGTAGCATGATGCATTTATGCATGATGCACATGCCATGCAACACGTAGCAAGTCAAATAAGTCAAGTGTATATACATCCTTCAACCTTATTCCTCCTACACACATATTCGATAGTGATTCCCTTTTCCTAGGATTTTTTGTCTTGGCCTTAATATTAATAGGGGATACCAAGAACCGACATGCATGCCAAATATCTCAAAGTAGTTTAAGCATAGAAACAACATTTCTAGGTATAAAAAATTACCCAATTTTTATTAACCAAATGGGCTTTTAAAGTATAGGCTGTTAGGATTTCGTGATACAAACACAGTGAAAAAATTACAATTTTATCACACTCCCAAACCTGGATCCATGTAATTCGACTACTTGATTAAGTCTAGGATTTCAAGAATCTTACCAAAACGCAGAAGAGGCAAGAGTTTCTAGAAGGATGAGAGGAGGTTCACACCAGTGACACCTTACCTCGAGCTTTTTGCTTTGGTTATTCGGATCAAGACGTCTCCAAAAGGATGCATCCTCTATAGGTATCCACATGAATAGCCTTTCACAAAACAAATTGAAGTGTGTGCTAGCAACTTTCTTAATTGTCTCACAAATCAAGAACAAAAGAAAAACTCTATGTTTATTTTCTAGGAAGAGAGAAAACCCTTTTTGGAGGCAGGGAAAAATAAAACTATTAAACCCTAGAGAATATAACATATTTATAGACTCTAAATTAGGGTTTCACCTACCAAAAACCTTTTTGGTAATTTCTATTTATTACATTCTGATTTTGTTTTAAAAAATAAATCAGAAATAATATCTTATTTATTTAAAATAACATTTATCTATTTAAAATAACATTTATCTTAAATAAATAAACAAATAAATAAATAAAACACTTTAATTATTTATTTTCATAGAGTTTATTTTGGGCTTATTAAACCCATAATCATTTTGGGCTTATCCTAAGTGTGTGACCTTGCAAGTTCACATAACATTGGCAGTGGACCTAAATCTCTATTTAGGCCTACAAGTCATAAGTGGCCTCTAGCAAGACATTATGACTACCCAAGTCAAGTGAAGTCAATAATCTGACATAACCTAATTACAATGAATTTTATCGTCCCTTTATCACATGATATCTTAATTGAACATAAGGCATAAAATGTCATCCTTATATAGTTCAATATTCTAACTTGATTCCAGGTAGACTGAAAATGATAACTCTTTATCAATTCATTTCAGCATGGCCATGCATTTTCCTTTAGTCTATCTCATTAAGGGGCCCATAGATATCTTTCTCATATTAATGAGGGATAAATTCCTTCTAAATCACTCACATTCCTCACATAACTAATTTCATATCCAACAACATCCTATCTAATCGTCTGGTTAAAGTCAATAATAGAATGTGTTAAAACATAAAATAGCTATGTAGAAATCCATGATGATTTCAAGGTTGAAAGACCAAAATAAAATTATTGTGATGAGAGATACTTATGACAATATTCTATGCAATATTCTTATAGTGGGTCAATCTAGTACTTGATCTCTCATCATGTACCTATGAGTTGACTTAATATCTCATATTCATGATTAGTAAAACATAACCATCAGTCAACATTATACTAACCTTAATACTTTAACATTTATATAATTAATAAATGGCTAGGGATAATTAGAATAGAATTGTTATTTTAATCTAAGGATTTTACTATCAAGTCATACTTGATGGCCTTAGTAAGAATTAACCATTCATATAATTATCATAAAATCAAATGATAATGAAATACCTCTTTATTAATAAAATAAGAAAGTCAATGCATAATCAAATGATTGACCTAGTGCATATCACTAACAATCTCCGACTTGCACTAGGCCTAATCAACATCATATCGAATACCCATAGACCTAGTATGACTCTCATGTTTAGGTTATGGAAGAGGTTTAGTCAGTTGATTAGCAACATTATCATTTGTAGGTACTCTACATATCTTAACATCTCCTCTCTTAATGATTTCTCGAATGAGATGATAATGCCTGAGTATGTGTTTAGATCTTTGATGTGATCTGGGCTCCTTAACTTGGGCTATAGCTCCATTATTGTCATAATACAAGTTCACTGGATCTTATATACTAGGAACAACACCTAGTCTAGTTATGAACTTCTTGATCCAAACAGCCTCCTTAGCTGCCTCTAAGGCAGCTATGTACTCAGCTTCTATTGTAGAATCAATAACAGTGTCTTGCTTGGAACTCCTCTAGCTTACTGCACATCCATTCAAACAAAAAACTTATCTTGACTGTGATCGAAAATCATCCTTGTCAGTTTGGAAGCTGGCATCTGTGTAACCATTTACAACTAGCTCATATTCCTAACCACTATATAGTAAAAATGCATCCTTAGTTCTTCTCAAGTACTTAAGGATATTTTTAACTACTGTCCAATGACTTTCACCTGGTATCTGCTCGTTGTGCTTAAGGCATATAAACATCAAGTCAAGTACACAACATTGCATACATGATAGATCCAATAGCAGAAGCATATGGAATCTTACTCATGCAGTCTTGCTCATCTTTTGTCATAGGACACTGAGTCTTGCTAAGACTAATGCCATGCGACATTGGCAAGAATCCTCTCTTGGAATCTTGCATACTAAAGCTATTTAATACCTTATCAATATAAGTGCTTTGACTTAGGCCAATAAGCCTTTTAGATCTATTTCTATAAATCTTGATGCCTAATATATAAGCAGCTTCACCTAAGTCTTTCATTAAGAAACAATTCCCTAACCATGATTTAATATTTTGTAAAATAGGGATATCATTTCCAATGAGTAGTATGTCATCCACATACAACACTAAAAACATAATAGCACTCCCACTAACTTTCTTGTATACACAAGGTTCATCATTATTTTTAATGAAGCCAAATTCTTTGACTACTTCATCAAAACAAAGATTCCAACTCCAAGATGCTTGCTTCAATCCATAAATGGATCTTTGAAGCTTGCATACCTTTCCAGAATTCTCAGGACTAACAAAACCCTCTAGCTCTGTCATGTACACATCCTCAAGTAAATTTCCATTAAGAAATGCTATTTTGACGTCCATTTGCCATATTACATAATCATAGTATGCAGTTAAGGCAAGGAGAATTCAAATAGATTTTAGCATAGCCATTGGTGAAAAGGTTTCATCATAGTCTATACATCCCCAAATCTTAAGAAAAGACAACTGGGAGTTTTTCCAGTCCATTTCTCATATGGTGTCTTTTCAACTGCCTTCGATGGAACTCTATTCAAAATGAATGCAGTAGTTTCTAAAGCATATCACCAAAAAGATATTGGAAGATCATATTGACTCATCATAGATCGAACCATATCCAATAGAGTCCAATTTATGTGTTCAGACACACCATTCTATTGTGGTGTACCTGGAGGAGTCAATTGTGAAACAATCCTATAATCTCTAAGATGATCTATAAATTCTTGGTTTAAATATTCATCACCTCGATCAGATCTTAGTGTTTTAATATTTTTACCAAGTTGATTTTGTACTTCATTCTTGAAAATTTTGAACTTTTCAAAAGATTCAGATTTATGTTTCATTAGATAGAGATAACCATATCTAATGAAATCATATGTGAAAGTTATGAAGTACTAAAAACCTCCTCTAGCAGTTGAGCTTAATGGTCCACATACATCAGAATGTATTAGGCCCAATAAGTTATTAGCCCTCTCACTTTGTCCAGTAAAAGGTTTTTTAGTCAGTTTTCCAAGTAAACAAGATTCACATGTATCAAATGATTCATAATCAAATGAATTTAAAAGCCCATTTTGGTGTAACTTTAAAATGCGTTTCTCATTTATATGGCCTAAACGACAATGCCAGAGATAGGTCGAGTTTAAATAATTAGATTTAGACTTCTTTTATATCTATGTTATAGATTGGCATTTCATTAGTATCTTCAGCATCTAAAACATAAAGTCCACTAGTGCATGGAGCAAATCCATAGAAAATGTTATTCTAATAAATATTGCATTTATTATTCTTAATAATAAATTCAAACCCTTTCTTGTCCAAACAAGAAACAGAAATAATATTCCCATGCATAGTAGGTACATAATAACAATTTTCTAAAGATAAAACAAGTCCACTAGGCAAAGGTAACTCATAAGTTCCTACAACTAAAGCAGCAACTCTTGCTCCATTGCCAACTTGTAGGTACACTTCGCCTCTTTTCAATGATCTACTCCTTTTTAGACCTTGCACATTTGTACAAATGTGAGATCCTAATCCAATATCTAATACCCAAGAATCAGAATCAGAAGTAAATAGATTCAATTCTATAACACGAATACCTGAAGAGTTAGTCTCACCACCCTTATTCTTCTTCAGATCATCCAAATAGAGCTTGCAATTTCTTTTCCAATGGCCTGGTTCATTACAGAAAAAACAAATTCCTTCCTTTGTTTTGGGTTTAGCCTTGGATTTGGGCTTGGGCTTTGGCTTCTGAAAGCCTTTAAAGACCTTGCCCTTGCCCTTTCCAACCCTTTTCATCCCCTTTCCTTTATTGACCATGAGAACATCCTTGGTGTTACTCTTGATGTTCCTTTCAGTAGTTTTCAGCATCCCATGCAACTCTGAAATAGTCTTCTCCATACTATGCATATTGTAATTCATAACAAAACTATCACAAGCTTCAGGCAAAGATTAGAGAATAATATCCATAGCCAGTTCTTGTTCAATCTTGAGACTAAGCTTATCCAAGTGGTCAAGATGACCCTTCATCTTGAAAACATGAGGATTGACAGAGCTGCTAGTAGTCAGCTTGTAGGAAAGCAATGCCCTGATGGTATTGAACCTTTTAATTCTGGCTTTCTCTTGGAACATTTCCTTGAGATGGCCTATCATAGTATAAGCCTCCATTTCCATCAGCTACTTTTATAGCTCAGACTCCATACATCCAAGCATAACACAAGTGACATTAGTAGAATCATTGAGATGCTTATTATAAGCATCCCTTTGTGCTCTAGGAGCATTAGCAGCTGGTTCCTCAAGGATGGGTTAATTAAGGATGTATTCCTTTCTCTCATGCCTAAGAACAATTCTTAGGTTTCTGTACCAGTCAAGAAAGTTAGTCCCATTGAGCTTATCCTTCTCAAGGATCGATCGTAGCGACATGGTAGATGTAGTGTTTGAAGTCATTTTCTATAACAAATATATGCAAAGTCCATTCAGTATTTTATTAAATATGCATGAGGCATAAAAAAACCCCCACTAAATTTACTTAAATCAATAACCTTCTAAGTTAATTTTATAAATTTTAGTGGGTCAAGATCCATATTTCACTATACTCTAAGTGAGCTTTGGCTCATGGCCTAAAATAGGGTTATTTAGGTAGACAACTCTTATCAATTACATCTCAAGTAACTCTTGGATGGTATGGGATTTTACATCACATGTCATAGCTAAAATCCCATCTAATGCCCTAGGTCTAAAACCATTTTGATAACCTAGTTAAGTCAAACCATATCAAATCGTTTGGATAGCACCATTATCCAACTTGCCTTCCTCAAATAAATTTATACACCCTGCTTTGGCAGGCCCATATATAATAATCTAAGGCTTGACAAGTGTTGAATTTATGGGAGGCATTATAATGACTTAATATTAAATGAGGGTTTGTCTTTATTTAATCTTATTTAGTTATTGTTATGTTGTATTGCATGGCATCATATGGCATCATATACATAATAACTAAAATAAATGTGACATAGCATGGCCCAAATCTAAATTGATCTTCATAACCCAATACGAAGATCAAAGGTCAAACCTAGGTAATATTACAATTACAAATTGAGCCTCTAACTTAGATCTCCATCTTCTACCATGGATCTCCTTATTTGGTTCCCACCTTAGATCTCCATCCTGGGCCTCCAACTTGAATTGCACCATGGGTCTTGATTTACATAAATTGTCATAATTTATTCTACACTATTCTAATAAAATAAATACAACAAAAAAAAATGACTCACAGGCCGTATTTAAAATTACAACCCATAAAAATTTAATTAAATCCAATCACATTTGTCTAATGGCCATGCTATGCACCATGCATACAACAACAAACTTGTATAACATAATAATCTATTTAGTTAGCAAATCCAATTATTATGTTAAAAATAAAATAATATGACAATTCTTTTAGGGTCAAGGGGCAGCACCCCTAGTGGGGTTCCAAAGGGCATCACCCCTTGGCGGGGTCTGGGGGCAGCACCCCAGGTGGCGGTCCCGTTGACTAAAACAACATCACTTTTTGTAAATAGCTTACAGTCTGAAAAATTATGTTCAAAATAGATGAAAAACAATTTTAGTTTTTCATAAAAGCATTTGTGCTAGTAGCTGATTTTGATCACAATCAAAAATCACAATAAAAAGAGCATTAAACATATCAATTTGTATACTTGTACAAATTTAACTTTGCCTGTCCATCAGGTCGCATGGCCATGTGCAAAATGTGCATGGCCGTGCTACCTAATTAACATTGTATCACGCACAGCCGTGTGCCAAATGCGCACGGCCGTGCTACCTGCCAGCCTAGATTATACTTAATTTGTTTTTCATAAAACAACATCTTGTATTCATATAATCAAAAATTGCTTTTAGTTTAATCACATTAAACCATTATAAACATTAATCAAATTAATGTTTAATTCTATTTTCAAATTGATTACTAAGAATTGTCACAAAAGAAATCAAAAACCTTTTCTTTGATAATTTTGAAAACCCCTTTGAAAATGAATAATAAACCTAACATATATCACATATACACAGAATCAATTAATCGAATTACAAGTGGCTCTGATAGCATTGTTGGGGTTTCGTGATACAAACGCAGTGGAAAAATTAAAATTTTATCATATTCCTAAACCTGGATCCATGTAATTCGACTACTTGATTAAATCTAGGATTTCAAGAATCTTACCAAAATGCAGAAGAGGCAAGATTTTCTAGAAGGATGAGAGGAGGTTCACATCGGTGACACCTTACCTCGAGCTTTTTGCTTTGGTTGTTTGGATCAAGATGTCTCCAAAAGGATGCATCCTCTGTAGGTATCCACATGAACAGCCTTTCACAAAACAAATTGGAGTGTGTGCTAGCAACTTTTTTTATTGTCTCATAAATCAAGAACAAAAGAAAAACTCTATGTTTGTTTTCTAGGAAGAGAGAAAACCCTTTTTGGAGGCAGGGAAAAAACTATTAAACCCTAGAGAATATAACATATTTATAGACTCCAAATTAGGGTTTCACCTACCAAAAACATTTTTGGTAATTTCCATTTATTACATTCTGATTTTGTTTTAAAAAACAAATCAGAAATAATATCTTATTTATTTATTTAAAATAACATTTATCTTAAATAAATAAACAAATAAATAAATAAATAAAACACTATAATTATTTATTTCCATAGAGTTTATTTTGGGCTTATTAAACCCATAATCGTTTTAGGCTTGTTCTCAGTGTGTGACCCTGTAGGTTCACATAATATTGGCAGTGGGCCTAAATCTCTATTTAGGCCTACAAGTCATAAGTGGCCTCTAGTAAGACATTATGACTACCCAAGTCATGTGAAGTCAATAATCTGACATAACCTAATTATAGTGAATTTTATTGTCCCTTTATCACATGATATCTTAATTGAACATAAGGCATAGAATGTCATCCTTATATAGTTCGATATTTTAACTTGATTCCAAGTAGACTGAAAATGATAACTCTTTATCAATTCATTTCAGCATGGCCATGCATTTTCCTTCAGCCTATCTTATCAAGGGGCCCATAGATATCTTTCTCATATTAATGAGGGATAAATTCCTTCTAAATCACTCACATTCCTCACATAACTAATTTCATATCCAACAACATCCTATCTAATTGTTCGGTTAAAGACAATGTTAGAATGTGTCAAAACATAAAATAGCTATGTAGAAATCTATGATGATTTCAAGGTCAAAGGATCGAAATAAAATTACTATGATTATAAATACTTATGACAATATTCTATGCAGTATTCTCATGGTGGGTCAATCCAGTACATGATCTCTCATCATGTACCTATGAGTTGACTTAATATCTCATATTCATGATTAGTAAAACATAACCATCAGTCAACATCATACTAGCCTTAATACTTTAACATTTATATAATTAATAAATGGCTAGGGATAATTAGAATAGAACAGTTATTTTAATCTAAGGGTTTTACTATCAAGTCACATACTTAATGGCCTTAGTAAGAATTAACCATTCATATAATTATCATAAAATCAAGTGATAATGAAATACCTCTTTATTAATAAAATAAGAAAGTCAATGCGTAATCAAATGATTGACCTAGTGCATATCACTAACATAGGCTTGGGCCTTTATAGATAGAAATACCTCATGGCAACATTCATAAGCAGTTTGGGTAATCTAGAGGGAAGTTATCAAGCCACTACATGAGTTGAGTCCGGTAAAAAGGTCAAGGTTCCTTTAGTAAGATGCCCTCCTTTAACACTTGAGTTACAGGCCAAGTTCAGAGGGGCCCAGCATCCTTTGTAATAGGACTTGGGTTTCAGACTCTGGTCAGATAAGCTCGGTAATCTTTTTTGAACCAAGTTATGGCTAAGAGTAATGGTTAGCCAATTTACAATCCCATGAAGCTAGTGAAATCATGGAACAATAAACCATTGCCATCAGTTAATAGGGACATGCATAATGAATTTAAGAATAAAATAATAATTAATAAAATAATTCTAAAGAACACAAGTAGAATCAGTATCTCTTATCCCCAGTGGAGTTGCCATTGTAAATAGCGGGGTTTAGCGTGCGCCTAAGATCTTAGCAACCGTGATACTATTTGAGCTTAGGGCTCAATAGAACACACTAACCACTGCCACAAAGACATGGTGTAAGCACCCAATTTCGAGTTTCAATTGTGCATAATTGCATCGTAAGCCCCTATGATGAAATTCATTCAAAAAATTGAACTTAGTGGTCAATTTTTTGGACTTTAGGGACTAAATTGCAATATTTTTTTAGGATTTGATTACAAAGAAGTCAAATTTTCAAGGGGTCTTTTGGCATGAAGATAAGGAGTCACCACCCAAGGTAATAACTGGGACAAATCGAAAACGATGGTACTCAATTCTTTAAAAGAAAACTAGTACCATAACTAAGAGATTCTGGATATGGAATACCAACTTCTTTTAGTCTTGTGTTCTTTTAGAATTACTTTATGAATTACTATTTTATCCTCTATTTACATGCAATTTCATATAAACCCTTATTTAAAACAATTAACTCTAGGCAATTTCATATTTATATAAAAATATATGTAAATAATGCACTCATTTAAATCATAATCCCTAAGTTAGTCTAATCTACATTGATTTTAGTTAAATGAGCTAAATCTGCATGTTTTGATTTACAAATGAGCCTAAAGACTAATGGACCTAATTACTATTTAATTTTAATTAAGTGAACTTAAGTCTATTTAGTTTAATTCTAAAAATGGGACTTAATCTACAAATTATGATTTATTTAAATTAATGGGCCTAATTCTATATGTTTTAATTCTAAGGTGATCTTAAATCTACAAGTTATGGAAAAGGCTTAAATTTAGTGGGCTAAGTCTAAATTAATTAAATTAAGCTAGGTAGGCCTATATCTAATTAACTAAATGAGCTTAAGTTATCTCTATCCTAAATCTAATTAATTATGGGCCCAAAATGTATTTCAATTAAAATATAGACCTATTAAATGAGATGGACTAATAAAGAACTTCTTAAACCTAAAATTAGTTAAATGGGTTAGGGCTTAATATGGGCTTATGGCTCAAAACACATAAAAAGAATAAACAAGCCCAAAAATAATAAAAATACCAAAACGATCAAATCAAGATTAAATAATTAAACAAATTTATTTCTTCTAAAAACCCTAATTTAATTAAAGTGACCATAAACAACAAATAAATAAATAAAATAATTAACAAGCAACCCTGATTTTGACCACTTAAATATAGTCCAATTTTAATTTAAAAAACCCTAATTATCTCTATAGCCATTAATTTTAATTAATTACCCAATTGAAACCCTAATTTTACTAACCAATTAATTAAAATAAAACACACAGTCACACCACATGATTTCATCATTCCCACTATTGGGGCTATTACAACGATATACTATAAATTAAAAATAAAATTAAATACAACGCAAAAAGCCAAATAAATAAAAATACAAAATAAAAAAATAAAATACCTAGAAACCCTAGAAACTATGTTCAAATAAAAAATTTAATCCATGGCATTCTATGGATTTTCATGGGTTCTTCATAGTGAATTCATGTCACCTCATCCATCAAGAGAATAAAAAAAATAAAATAAAAAATTAGTCAATGAATGATAATAATAATAATAATAATAATAATAAAAATAATGATAGGAAAAATTAAAATTAAAATCAAAATCAAAATAAAAGAAGGAGAAGAAGATTTAAGAATAAGATGCAGTGTTAATTTCCCTCAGAAAAATGATCACCGTTGATAAAAGCCTGTGGCTTTTATTGTGTTTGTCTATGGTTTTAGTTTATTTGATTTGATATTTTTGGCGAAGAACTAAAGAAAAGCATATAAAAATTAAAGTGGGTGTCTTGTGGCTCCCTTTAGAATCAAAGTTGATGAAAAAAATTAAACCTTAGGAGCCCCCCTTCTCTATTTAAATTGTTAGTGATATGCACTAGGTCAATCATTTGTGATTATGTATTGACTTTCTTATTTTATTAATAAAGAGGTATTATATTATCATTTGATTTTATGATAATTACATGAATGGTTAATTCTTACTAAGGCCATCAAGTATGTGACTTGATAGTAAAACCCTTAGATTAAAATAAGAGTTCTATTCTAATTATCCCTAGCCATTTATTCATTATATGAATATTAAAGTATTAAGGCTAGTATGATGTTGACTGATGGTTATGTTTTACTAATCATAAATATGAGATATTAAGTCAACTCATAGGTACATGATGAGAGATCATGTATTGGATTGACCCACTATGAGAATACTACATAGATTATTGTCATAAGTATTTCTTATCACAGTAATTTTATTTCGGTCCTTTGACCTTGAAATCATCATGGATTTCTACATAGCTATTTTATGTTTTGACACATTCTAACATTGTCTTTAACCGGATGATTAAAAGAATGTTGTTGGATATAAAATTAGTTATGTGAGGAATGTGAGTGATTTAGAAGGAATTTATCCCTCATTAATATGAGAAAGATATCTAAAGGCCCCTTGATGAGATAGACTGAATAAAATACATGGCCATGCTAAAATGAATTGATAAAGAGTTATCATTCTCAGTCTACTTGGAATCAAGTCATAATATTGAACTATATAAGGATGACATTCTATGCCTTATGTTCAATTAAGATATCATGTGATAAAGGGACAATAAAATTCATTGTAATTAGGTTATGTCGGATTATTGACTTCACATGACTTGGGTAGTCATAATGTCTTGCTAGAGGCCACTTATGGCTTGTAGGCCTAAATAGAGATTTAGGCCCACTGCCAATGTTATGTGAACCTACAGGGTCACACACTTAGAACAAGCCCAAAACGGATATGGGTTTAATAAGCCCAAAATAAACTCTATGGAAATAAATAATTAAAGTGTTTTATTTATTTATTTATTTTTTTATTTATTTAAGATAAATGTTATTTTAAATAAATAAATAAGATATTATTTTTGATTTATCTTTAAACAAAATCATAATATAATAAATGGAAAATTACCAAAAGGTTATTGGTAAGTGAAACCCTAACTTGGAGTCTATAAATATGTTATATTCTCTAGGGTTTCACACACTTGTTTTTGCCTCCAAATTCGTTTTCTTTCCTCTTAGAAAACATAGACAGAGTTTTTCCTTTTGTTCTTGATTTGTGAGACAGTCAAGAGGTTGCTAGCACACACACTCAAATTCGTTTTGTGAAGGGCTGTTCGTGTGGATACCTATAGAGGACGCATCCTTTTGGAGACGTTTTGATCTGAACAACCAAGCCAAAAAGCTCGAGGTAAGGTGTCACCGGTGTGAACTTCCTCTCATCCTTCCAGAGAATCTTGGCTCTTCTGCGTTTTGGTAAGATTTTTAAAAACCCTAGATTTAATCAATTAGTCGAATTACATGGATCCTGGCTTGGGAACGTGACAAAATTTTAATTTTTTCACTGCATTTGCGTCACGGAACCCCAACAGTGGTATCAGAGTCACTTGTAATTCGATTAATTGATTTTGTGTATATGTGATATATGTTAGGGTTTAAGATTCGTTTTGAAACGGGTTTCAAAATTATCAAAAGGGGTTTTGATTTGTTTTGTGACAATTATGGGTAATCTATTTGAAAACGGAATTAAACATTAATTTGATTAATGTTTGTAATGGTTTAATGTGATTAAACTAAAAGCAATTTTTGATTTTATGAATTAAGAATGTTGTTTCATGAAAAATGAATTTTGTATGATGTTTTTATGAAAAACGAATTAAGAATAATGTTTTGATTAATATGATTAATTGAAGCAGCATATTTGTTTCCTATTTTAATTAGAAAAATGTTTTCTATTTGATTAGGAAAATCGTTTTTAATTAAATCTGAAACAGAAATTCTGTTTTCAAAAACCTAATCACTTACGGATTTAAATTTGTTATGTATTCTGTTTTGATTAATATGATTAATTGAAGCAGCTTATTTGTTTCCTATTTTAATTAGAAAAATGTTTTCTATTTGATTAGGAAAATCATTTTTTAATTAAATCTGAAACAGAAATTTTATGATTATGCAGATTATGTGTTAAGGGCAATTTGTTTAAATGTTAAACAGATTATGCAGAATGGATATGTTTTCTATAGATTCGTTTAAGCTGTAATTTTGATTACACAAATTAGGGTTTTCTTAATGGATGCGTCTGTTTTAATAAAAAAAAAATAAAATAAAATTTTTGATCTGTTTTGAACAGATTTTTCAGACTGTAAAATGTTTACAAAAAGTGATGTTTTTAAGCAACAAACTGATTTAGTAATATGATTACGAAAATTGGTTAATTGCTTCCTTGACGCAAATAAGGGTTTTAAGGTGGCTATTTTAATTGAGCGTTTTTGTCTATTTTGAACAAATTGTTTTTATAGTAATTTGATTACGAAAATTCATTAATGTTCAGAAATTTGAAAGGCAACTCACCGAAGAGCTAAGGTAAAGTGTTTACCGTCGGCGGGACCGCCACCTGGGGCACTGCCCCCGGACCCCGCCAGGGGCGCTGCTCCTTGGACCCCGCCAAGGGGCGATGCCCCTTGGAACCCCACTAGGGGCGCTGCCCTTTGACCCCAAAAGAATTGTCACATTAGTTTATTTTTAACATAATGATTGGATTTAATAACTAAATAGATTATTATGTTATACATGTTTATTGTTTTATGCATGGTGTATAGCATGGCCCTCAGACCAATGTGATTGGATTTTATTTTTATGGGTTGTAATTTTAAATACAGCCTGCGAGTCATTTTTGTTTTGTTGTATTTATTTTATTAGAAAAGTGTAGAATAAATTACAACAATTTTTGTAAATCAAGACCCATGGTGCAATTCAAGTTGGAGGCCCAGGATGGAGATCCAAGGTGGGAACCAAAAAGGGAGATCCATCGTAGAAGATGGAGATCCAAGTTGGAGGCTCAATTTGTAATTGTAATATTACCTAGGTTTGACCATTGATCTTCATATTGGCTTATGAAGATCAACTTAGATTTGGGCCATGCTATGTCACATTTATTTATTTGTTGTTATGTATGCGATGCCATGTGATGCCATGTATGTGATGCCATATGATGCCATGCAATACAACATAACAATAACTGAATACGATTAAATAAAAATGAACCCTCATTTAATATTAAGTCATTATAATGCCTTCCATAAGTTCAACACTTGTCAAGCCTTAGATTATTATATATGAGCCTGCAAAAGCAGGGTGTATAAATTTATCTGGGGAAGGCAAGTTGGATAATGGTGCTATCCAAACGTTTGATATGGTTTGACTTAACTAGGTTATCAAAATGGTTTTGGACCTAGGGCATTAAATGGGATTTTTAGCCATGACATGTGATGTCAAATCCCATACCATCCAAGAGTAACATGAGATGTAATTGATAAGAGTTATCTACCTAAATAACCATATTTTAGGTCATGAGCCAAAGCTCACTTAGAGTATGGTGAAATATGGATCTTGGCCCACTAAAATTTCTAAAATTAACTTAGAGGGTTATTGATTTGAGTAAATTTAGTGGGAGTTTTTATTATGCCTTATAAATATTTAATAAAATACTGAATGGACTTTGCATATATTTGTTGTAGATAATAACTTCAAACACTACACTTACCATGTCACTGCGATCGATCCTTGAGAAGGATAAGCTCAATGGGACTAATTTTCTTGACTGGTACAGAAACCTAAGAATTGTTCTTAGGCATGAGAGAAAGGAATACATCCTTGATCAACCCATCCCTGAGGAACCAGCTGCCAATGCTCCTAGAGCACAAAAGGATGCTTATACCAAGCATCTCAATGATTCTACTAATGTCACTTGTGTCATGCTTGGATGTATGGAATCTGAGCTGCAAAAGCAACTGATGGAAATGGAGGCTTATACTATGATAGGCCATCTCAAGGAAATGTTCCAAGAGAAAGCCAGAATTGAAAGGTTCAATACCATCAGGGCATTGCTTTCCTGTAAGCTGACTACTGGCGGCTCTGTCAGTCCTCATGTTCTCAAGATGAAGGGTCATCTTGATCACTTGGACAAGCTTGGTCTCAATATTGAACAAGAACTGGCTGTGGATATTATTCTCCAATCTTTGCCTGAAGCTTATGATAGCTTCATTATGAATTTCAATATGCATAGTATTGAGAAGACTGTTTCAGAGTTGCATGGGATGCTGAAAACTGCTAAAAAGAACATCAAGAGTAACACCAAGGATGTTCTCATGGTCAATAAGGGAAAGGGGATGAAAAGGGTTGGAAAGGGAAAGGGCAAGGTCTTTAAAGGCTTTCAGAAGCCCAAGCCAAATCCCAAGCCCAAATCCAAAGCTGAACCCAAAGCAAAGGAAGGAATTTGTTTTTTCTGTAATGAGCCAGGCCATTGGAAAAGAAATTGCAGGCTCTATTTGGATGATCTGAAGAAGAAAAAGGGTGGTGAGACTACCTCTTCAGGTATTCATGTTATAGAATTAAATTTATCTGCTTCTGCTTCTGATTCTTGGGTATTAGATACTGGATCAGGATCTCACATTTGTACAAATGTGCAGGGTCTAAAAAGGAGTAGATCATTGCCAAGAGGCGAAGTGTACTTACGAGTTGGCAATGGAGCAAGAGTTGCTGCTTTAGCTGTAGGAACTTATGAGTTACCTTTGCCTAGTGGACTTATTTTATCTTTAGAAAGTTATTATTATGTACCTACTTTGTGTAGGAATATTATTTCTGTTTCTTGTTTGGACAAGAAAGGATTTGAATTTATTATTAAGAATAATAAATGCAGTATTTATCACGATAACATTTTCTATGGATATGCTCCATGCACTAGTGGACTCTATGTTTTAGACGCCGAAGACACTAATGAAATGCCAATCTATAACGTTGATACAAAGAAGTCTAAATCTAATGATTTAAACTTGACCTACCTTTGGCATTGTCGTTTAGGCCATATAAATGAGAAACGTATTTCAAAGCTACACCAAAATGGGCTTTTAAATTCATTTGATTATGAATCATTTGATACATGTGAATCTTGTTTACTTGGAAAAATGAATAAAACACCTTTTACTGGACAAAGTGAGAGGGCTAATGACTTATTGGGCCTAATACATTGTAATACCCTACATACATATATATATATATATAATTATTTAATATTAAGGGATACATTTTCTCAAGAAGTACTATTAATAGTTAAATTGCATATCTATTCACATGTGTATATATATATATATAGATATATATATATATATATATATAATATAGTATAAAGCGTAATTATATACTTGTGTATATATATGTATACGTTTTCATGTAGTATATGGTAGCATATATATATATATATAAGTATAGGTACACTATTATACTTGGATATACATTGTGAATATATATATATATATATATATGTATTTATATATGATATAAATATATATATATAGTATATATGTATATAGTAATAATGTAGTATGATAAGCATAGTATATACATATGTATATATGTAGGTATGTATGTATATATATATATATATATATATATACATTAGTTTATATTATAGTATATATATAAGTATATGTATATATATATAATATATATATATATATGTATATGTATGTGTTTGAAGGGAAGCAGGCCGACCGAGCTGCCATCCTTCCCCCACCTCCGGCCGCCGTCTGCTACTCCCTCTTCCTTCTCCCTCGCCTCCGGCCACCTGCAGAGCCGCCAGAAGCTGCTGGGAAGAAGAAGGCCGAGAGTTTAGCTCTAACTCGCCCAAGCTTCGTCCGGCCACCATTTTCCTCCATTCCGGTGCCAATCTCCTCCCCTTGCACCGGTGAGGCTTAATCTAACCTTTGTTTAAGCTTTGACCATGGATTGATTGAGTTTTGGTTGATTTTTAGTTTGTGAACTCTAGGGTTTCGAATTTTTTTTAACTTAATCTAGCTTGATTCATGCAAACTCCCTTTACAAATATGATTCCTAGTAGCTTAATCTACCTCTAGGAATTTTTGTGTAATTTTTGGAATTTATTTTGATTTTTGGTGAATTTTGGATATTTAAATAATTTTTTAGGGATTTTCGGGAATTAATTATAAAAATGGTAAATAATAATAATAATTGACATTTTGGTGATATTAAGTGTTGAAATTAATTTTAGAGTAAGGTAGATAATTTAAGAAAATTATACAAATTTTCTAGGAATTTTATGTTTTATGTCAAAATATAATAATTAGATTAATTTTGAAACTTTGGGTTAAATAGGTAATGAAATTTATAAATGAGGTTATTAGTGAATAATATGAATTTTAGAACTCAAATTATAATTTTTGAGATTTTTATACTATTTTTTATAAATATATGAGTTTATGCCAAAAAAATTGATTTTTAGGGTAAATAATATTTTTGGGAGAAATTTGTTGGTTAATTAAATGTTTTAATTACATTAAGAAAATGTATTTTGAGAAAATGAATTTTTGGCATGATTAAATAATTTTTAGGAATTATTTTCAGTAGTAAAAGCTCATTATGTAAATTATGTATTTAGGGGGGTAAAAATGTAATTTACACTAAAATATGATAAGTATATATTTTAATTAGTTTTATTAATAATTAAAGGGTTTAGATAATTTTTATAAATTAATTGACATGATTTCCTAATTAATGTAAATTTTGAATATCAAATTCCTAATATATATATATATATATATATGTATACATATAATACAAATCTAATTTGCTCAATTTTGAGTAATGGAGATTTTGTATAATCTTATCTATTCTAATATGTATGAACGTGATATGTATTTAAAAAAAATACATATTATTAAATTGTGATATTTTATTTGAGTTGTGATCTCGGTCGAGGCAAATTGTATTTTGGGAGCCCGACTCGAGTGTGGATGGTTTTGGAAATTAGAAGGGCGTTTTCTATGCAGGTCTGGCTCTACCTTTGGTAGAGGGATGTCCGTTTTACAGAGGAGACTCTGCCGAAATTTCGGTAGATTTTCTCGTAAAACGTAATATCCGTAGAATGTCTACCGTTAATTAGGTTAAAACCTGTCTGTCGAGTCAGTTTGGAATTTCATTGCTTTGTTGATTTTTGGTTTCGATGTCCAAAGTCATATTTTAAAGGTCGATTATTATTTTTTCCTTTAGATCATTTCGGAGCAGAAGCTGTGAGGCCGAGGCAGACGCGTGGTCGTCAGCCTTCACATTCATCCTGTAAGTCAGTAGAACGATCTGTGCGTGTGTTTATGTAAAAATACATGCGCTCGTATTTTATTACATTGATTACATGATTTATTTAATTTAATGCTATTATTTAAGATTTAAACGCATTTTGTTTATTTAAAATCGATTTTGGGAAATTTTGGTAGAACGGGCTACCTGGTGGGCCTCACCAGGACTATGTGCACATGGTAGAGATTGAGAGATGGATCCGATAACGGTATGATTGATGAATATTAAACTGGGATGGGTGCCTCGGTAGAAGCCTTAGCTCTCGGGGACCGCCAGTGATTGGAAAGTCAATAATGGACTGGGATGGGTGCCTCGGTTGATGCCTTTGCTCTCGGGGACCGCCAGATCCACATATTTGGATTAAGTGGATGACTACGGCTTGGTGCCTCGGTTGATGCCCTTGCTCTCGGGGACCGGTAGTCTAGTTGGAATAAGTGGGCCCGATTGGCCATTTAGACTTGGGTCTAAGGTTCTACCGAGATTTTCAAAGCTATAATTATATATATTATAAATTATTTTCACTATAAAAATATATGGTTTTCAAAAAGGTTTTCAAACCGTACAGCTCTTTTATTGACTTACTCAGTGAGGTCTGATTCCCCTCAATTTATTTTTTTTAGGAGCTTGGGAGTTTGACCTCAGACTACCTCTACGCCGGATTTCTTCTTCACCGGCAATTTTATGTAGGTCATTGTAAGCTGTACTGTGTATTAATCTAGGATGCTGCAGTAGTATATGTATTGAGGATCTGAATGGTTTAAACTAAATTATGTAGTTTATTTGTACCAAATACATTTATGTATGTGACATAAATTCAATTTATAATGTGAAATGTTATATCATATTTTTATTAAACACTTGATTTTGTGTAAATTGAGAAAAATCAGTTTGATAATATGTTCTGTTTTAATTTAAGTAAAGATATGAATGGTTTTATTTTCTTTCCTTTAGGCTTACTACGGGTTTCGGTGGCCTTATGCCTACCCATTCCCTAGTGCCGGTCACGTGCCCTCGGGTTCGGGTCGTGACAAAGTTGGTATCAGAGCATAAGTTCGATTAATTGTCTATGTCTGTCTTTCTATGTAACTACTGCAGCTTTAGGATTGATAATTGTCTTTGAGATGTTCGTGTACCTCGTTCCGTGTTGCTTTAAATATTCTTACCCCGTTTTGAATTCAAATTTTTCTTGTCTTCCTTTCAGAATGAGGCGTGTGCGTACCGACCCAGATGCTGATCCGACCCTTAGGCTAGATGAACAGTCTGTGCATGATGAGGCTCCCCTTCCTGCTCCACGTCGTAGGGGCAGAGGTAGAGGTAGAGGTCGAGCCAGGGCAGCTGCGGCTGAGATTCCTGATCAGCAGCCAGTCGAGCCTGAAGCCCCAGCTGTCGACCCCACAGCCTTTACAGCTGGACTAGCAGGGATTAATCAAGGTCTAGCAGCATTGAATCAGGCGATGCCCCTTGTACAGCAGATGCTTCAGCAGAGGAACCAGGGTATGTCAGACACTGAAGCAGCCCTTCTTTACTCTCGGATCGGTAGAGTTTCTTTCGACGGTACGGGTGATGCCTTAGACTTTATTAATGCGATTGAGGCACGCACCAGGACTGGGCACACGGATTATCAGAGGATTATGATTGTGGAGTTGTCAGTACAGGCGGCTGCTCAGGATTGGTTTATGCAGTCGATTCAGCCATCGATGCACGAGCTGACTTGGCCAGAGTTTAAGGACCGCTTTTTGAGGTTTTTCTGTCCTCCAGCCACCAGAGATGCCTACAGGTGGCAGCTACTCCACATCACTAGAGGCGATAGGTCAGTGGAGGACTATACCAGAGAGTTTAATAGACTGTCCCGACATGCAGAAGATATCAGGAGGGATCCTTACAGAGCAGTAGAGCTGTATGTTACTGGATTAGGACCCGCTTTTGTTGGTATGCGTACCGAGGACCGCACCTTGGAGAGTGTGATTGAGGAGGCCCGTTTGATAGAGAGGCGACATATTCGCCAGGGCACCATGATAGATCCTTATATGATCGGGGGCAGTGGTCATGGTGTAGCTCCCGGGTACCAGCAGCCAGCATTTCACATCGGCAGTTCGAATCAGCAGGCTGCGGGTAGTTCTCAGCAGAGTGGTAGGAGGTCCAGGACTCACCGAGTTGGCCGACATGGATATGCTTCAAACAGGAGAACCGGCAGGAGTCACAGATTCGGTGCAGGAGTTAGTAGCAGTAGTAGTGGGCAGAGTACCGGGCAGAGTAGTTCGGGGTCTGGAGCTAGTGCTTGTGCGAGCTGTGGACGATTTCATCAGGGCCCATGTCATATGTTGACGGGCGCTTGCTTTAGGTGTGGACAGGTTGGACACCTTGCCAGAGCTTGTCCCCACTCCGGATACCAGCCACAGTACGTTCAGGGTTCGTCTTCCTCAGTGGCTCAGCCCTATTATCCGATGCCTCAGCAGTATCGAGCACCCACACAGCCACAACAGAGACCGCCTCAGCATATGAATCAGCAAGGTCGAGGTTCAGTTGGTAGACCTAGTGGACGTGGTTTTGCGCAGCCTTCGACTTCTCAGCAGGCAGGTCGTGGTTAGGCTCGAGTGTTCACTTTGACACCACAGGATGCTCAGACTTCGAATGCAGTGGTAGCAGGTATTCTCTCAGTCTGTGCATACGATGCTAGAGTGTTGTTTGATCCCGGTGCTTCACATTCCTTCATTTCTCCTGTGTTCGCTTCGAGAATCGAGTGGCAGCCTTCTAGGTTGTCCTTTCCTCTATCTGTTTCGACTCCTCTGAGTGACGAGTTAGAGACAGATGTTTTCTTTCCTTCATGTCCGGTGATGGTTGATGGTAGAGAACTATTGGCGGACTTAGTATTGCTCGACGTACTGGAATTCGATGTCATTTTGGGCATGGATTTGTTGTCGAGGTATTATGCATGTGTGAATTGTAGAGAGAAAGAAGTGGTGTTCAGGATTCCAGGTGAAGAAGAATTCTGTTTCAAGGGTGAAAGGAGCTCCATGCCTCATAATCTCATTTCTGCCATTATAGCCCGGAAGATGCTTAGAAGGGGTTGTCAGGGTTACTTGGCAGTAGTAAGGGATGTTGAAAAGGAGAATGTGGCAATTGAACAGGTGCCAGTGGTGTGTGAATTTCTGGATGTCTTTCCTGAAGAATTACCAGGGTTACCACCAGACAGAGAGATAGAGTTCTGTATCGATGTCATACATGGTACGGATCCTATCTCTATGCCACCTTACAGAATGGCACCAGTTGAACTGCAGGAGCTGAAAGAGCAGTTGCAGGAGTTGCTTGATAAGGGTTTCATCAGACCCAGTACATCGCCTTGGGGTGCTCCGGTGTTGTTCGTGAAGAAGAAAGATGGTAGCCTTCGACTTTGTATCGACTACAGGCAATTGAATAAAGTCACTATCAAGAACAAGTACCCACTTCCGAGGATCGATGATCTGTTTGATCAACTTCAAGGTGCTACATGCTTTTCTAAAATAGACCTACGATCCGGGTATCATCAGTTGAGAATCAGAAGAGGTGATGAGTCCAAGACAGCCTTTCGAACAAGATATGGCCATTATGAGTTTTTAGTAATGTCCTTTGGACTGACTAACGCTCCAGCAGCCTTTATGGACTTGATGAATCGGGTATTTAGGCCATACTTGGATCGGTTTGTGATAGTTTTCATTGATGACATTTTGGTTTATTCTAAGAGTGAGGCTGAGCATGTGATGCATCTGAGAAGGGTACTTCAGACTTTAAGAGAGCATAGATTGTATGCCAAGTTCTCAAAGTGCGAGTTCTGGTTGTATCAAGTGGCATTTCTAGGCCACGTGGTTTCTCGAGATGGTATACAGGTGGACCCTGAGAAGATTGAGGCTATTACAGAATGGCCAAGGCCGACTACAGTTAGGGAAGTACGGAGTTTCCTGGGTCTAGCAGGCTATTACAGGAGATTTGTGAAGGACTTCTCTAGAATTGCTGCACCTTTGACAAGGTTGACCCAGAAGAATGTTAAGTTTGTATGGACGGACAAATGCGAAGAACATTTCCAATTATTGAAGAACTTATTGACGTCAGCACCGATTCTAACTTTGCCCTCTGGAACTGAAGGTTATACGGTGTATTGTGATGCTTCCAGAGTGGGATTGGGCTTGTGTGTTGATGCAAAATGGCCAAGTGATTGCTTACGCTTCGAGGCAGTTGAAGAAGCACGAGCAGAACTATCCTACTCACGACTTAGAGATGGCAGCCGTGGTGTTTGCTTTAAAAATATGGAGGCATTACTTGTACGGAGTGACATGTGAGATATACACAGATCATAAGAGCTTGAAGTATATTTTCCAGCAGAGGGACTTGAATCTGAGGCAGAGGAGATGGATGGAACTTCTTAAGGATTATGATTGCTCCATTTTATACCATCCAGGCAAGGCTAATGTTGTTGCGGATGCCTTGAGTAGGAAATCAGCAGGCAGCCTTGCCCATATTAGCACAGGGAGAAGGTCCATTATCAAGGAGTTACATGGATTAATTGATCAGGGGTTGCAGATGAAAGTTACCCGAAAGTGCCTTTTTGCTCAATTCAGTGTACGGTCAGTATACTTGGATCGGGTGAAGGCAGCTCAGAGCAGAGACCCCCAGTTACAGAGAATCATGTATGAAGTGCAACAAGGGCAATCACGGGACTTAG
This sequence comes from Mallotus nudiflorus, assembly GCA_947683625.1. NCBI lineage: Eukaryota > Viridiplantae > Streptophyta > Magnoliopsida > Malpighiales > Euphorbiaceae > Mallotus > Mallotus nudiflorus. The sequence goes on along the minus strand of CANTUR010000415.1, from coordinate 1,695,593 downwards.
TAATTGACAAGGAAGGTATATTGCGGTTGGGCACTAGGATTTGTGTGCCAGATGTTGATGACTTGAGAAAGGAGATCATGGAAGAAGCACATTATTCTGCATATAGCATTCATCCGGGTTCTACCAAGATGTATCATAATCTGAAAGATACATATTGGTGGAATGGAATGAAGAAGGACATCGCAGAGTTTGTATCCAGGTGCTTAACTTGCCAGCAGGTAAAGCTTGAACATCAGAGACCCTCGGGACTGTTGCAGCCTATGCCAATTCCTGAATGGAAATGGGATATGATAGCCATGGATTTCGTGACTGGACTACCTCGAGCTACTGGAGGCTATGACGCTATTTGGGTGATTGTTGACAGGTTGACTAAGTCAGCACACTTTCTACCTATAAAGAAGACGTACTCTACTGATAGATTGGCAAGACTTTATGTCAATAGAATCGTTTGTCTACATGGGGTACCTATGAGCATAGTGTCGGATAGAGGAGCCACCTTTACCTCAGTCTTTTGGCAAGAATTACACAAGGCCTTGGGTACCAGATTGGACTTCAGTACGGCGTTCCACCCTCAGACAGATGGTCAGTCAGAGAGGACCATCCAAACATTAGAAGATATGTTGAGGATGTGTGTAATGGATTTTGGAGGACAATGGGATTCACACTTGCCACTGATTGAGTTTGCCTATAACAACAGCTATCATGCTAGCATTGAGATGGCTCCATATGAGGCACTATATGGTAGGAAGTGTAGATCACCTTTGTGTTGGGAGATTGGAGAGAGGCAGTTAACGGGACCAGAGTTGGTGCAGATCACATCAGAGAAAGTCCCCATTATACAGCAGAGATTGAAGACAGCCTTTAGTAGACAGAAGAGCTACGCTGACCCCAGGAGGAAGGAGGTATCCTTTATGGTTGGAGACATGGTGTTCCTGAAGGTATCTCCAATGAAAGGAGTTATGAGATTTGGCAAAAAGGGTAAGCTAGCTCCTAGATACATTGGACCGTTTGAGATTCGGTCCAGAGTAGGTGAAGTGGCTTATAGGCTAGTATTACCACCAGAGCTATCGAGAATCCATCCTGTATTTCATGTTTCCATGTTGAGAAAATACATCCCTGATCCGTCTCACGTGTTGCAACCTCAAGCCGTGGAGCTTAGCGACGATTTGACTTACGAGGAGTACCCGGTGGCGATTGTGGATCGCCAAATCCGACAGCTGCGGACTAAGGAGATACCGATGGTGAAGGTGTTATGGAGTAACCATTCTGCAGAAGATTGCACCTGGGAAACTGAAGCTGAGATGCGAGTTTCGTTTCCGTATCTCTTTTCTTCTTAGCCTTGTAAATCCTCTTTTCTTTCTTTTCTTGAATTCGAGGACGAATTCATATAAGGAGGAGAGACTGTAATACCCTACATACATATATATATATATATAATTATTTAATATTAAGGGATACATTTTCTCAAGAAGTACTATTAATAGTTAAATTGCATATCTATTCACATGTGTATATATATATATATAGATATATATATATATATATATAATATAGTATAAAGCGTAATTATATACTTGTGTATATATATGTATACATTTTCATGTAGTATATGGTAGCATATATATATATATATATATATATATATATATATAAGTATAGGTACACTATTATACTTGGATATACATTGTGAATATATATATATATATATATATGTATTTATATATGATATAAATATATATATATAGTATATATGTATATAGTAATAATGTAGTATGATAAGCATAGTATATACATATGTATATATGTAGGTATGTATGTATATATATATATATATATATATATACATTAGTTTATATTATAGTATATATATAAGTATATGTATATATATATAATATATATATATATATGTATATGTATGTGTTTGAAGGGAAGCAGGCCGACCGAGCTGCCATCCTTCCCCCACCTCCGGCCGCCGTCTGCTACTCCCTCTTCCTTCTCCCTCGCCTCCGGCCACCTGCAGAGCCGCCGGAAGCTGCTGGGAAGAAGAAGGCCGAGAGTTTAGCTCTAACTCGCCCAAGCTTCGTCCGGCCACCATTTTCCTCCATTCCGGTGCCAATCTCCTCCCCTTGCACCGGTGAGGCTTAATCTAACCTTTGTTTAAGCTTTGACCATGGATTGATTGAGTTTTGGTTGATTTTTAGTTTGTGAACTCTAGGGTTTCGAATTTTTTTTAACTTAATCTAGCTTGATTCATGCAAACTCCCTTTACAAATATGATTCCTAGTAGCTTAATCTACCTCTAGGAATTTTTGTGTAATTTTTGGAATTTATTTTGATTTTTGGTGAATTTTGGATATTTAAATAATTTTTTAGGGATTTTCGGGAATTAATTATAAAAATGGTAAATAATAATAATAATTGACATTTTGGTGATATTAAGTGTTGAAATTAATTTTAGAGTAAGGTAGATAATTTAAGAAAATTATACAAATTTTCTAGGAATTTTATGTTTTATGTCAAAATATAATAATTAGATTAATTTTGAAACTTTGGGTTAAATAGGTAATGAAATTTATAAATGAGGTTATTAGTGAATAATATGAATTTTAGAACTCAAATTATAATTTTTGAGATTTTTATACTATTTTTTATAAATATATGAGTTTATGCCAAAAAAATTGATTTTTAGGGTAAATAATATTTTTGGGAGAAATTTGTTGGTTAATTAAATGTTTTAATTACATTAAGAAAATGTATTTTGAGAAAATGAATTTTTGGCATGATTAAATAATTTTTAGGAATTATTTTCAGTAGTAAAAGCTCATTATGTAAATTATGTATTTAGGGGGGTAAAAATGTAATTTACACTAAAATATGATAAGTATATATTTTAATTAGTTTTATTAATAATTAAAGGGTTTAGATAATTTTTATAAATTAATTGACATGATTTCCTAATTAATGTAAATTTTGAATATCAAATTCCTAATATATATATATATATATATATGTATACATATAATACAAATCTAATTTGCTCAATTTTGAGTAATGGAGATTTTGTATAATCTTATCTATTCTAATATGTATGAACGTGATATGTATTTAAAAAAAATACATATTATTAAATTGTGATATTTTATTTGAGTTGTGATCTCGGTCGAGGCAAATTGTATTTTGGGAGCCCGACTCGAGTGTGGATGGTTTTGGAAATTAGAAGGGCGTTTTCTATGCAGGTCTGGCTCTACCTTTGGTAGAGGGATGTCCGTTTTACAGAGGAGACTCTGCCGAAATTTCGGTAGATTTTCTCGTAAAACGTAATATCCGTAGAATGTCTACCGTTAATTAGGTTAAAACCTGTCTGTCGAGTCAGTTTGGAATTTCATTGCTTTGTTGATTTTTGGTTTCGATGTCCAAAGTCATATTTTAAAGGTCGATTATTATTTTTTCCTTTAGATCATTTCGGAGCAGAAGCTGTGAGGCCGAGGCAGACGCGTGGTCGTCAGCCTTCACATTCATCCTGTAAGTCAGTAGAACGATCTGTGCGTGTGTTTATGTAAAAATACATGCGCTCGTATTTTATTACATTGATTACATGATTTATTTAATTTAATGCTATTATTTAAGATTTAAACGCATTTTGTTTATTTAAAATCGATTTTGGGAAATTTTGGTAGAACGGGCTACCTGGTGGGCCTCACCAGGACTATGTGCACATGGTAGAGATTGAGAGATGGATCCGATAACGGTATGATTGATGAATATTAAACTGGGATGGGTGCCTCGGTAGAAGCCTTAGCTCTCGGGGACCGCCAGTGATTGGAAAGTCAATAATGGACTGGGATGGGTGCCTCGGTTGATGCCTTTGCTCTCGGGGACCGCCAGATCCACATATTTGGATTAAGTGGATGACTACGGCTTGGTGCCTCGGTTGATGCCCTTGCTCTCGGGGACCGGTAGTCTAGTTGGAATAAGTGGGCCCGATTGGCCATTTAGACTTGGGTCTAAGGTTCTACCGAGATTTTCAAAGCTATAATTATATATATTATAAATTATTTTCACTATAAAAATATATGGTTTTCAAAAAGGTTTTCAAACCGTACAGCTCTTTTATTGACTTACTCAGTGAGGTCTGATTCCCCTCAATTTATTTTTTTTAGGAGCTTGGGAGTTTGACCTCAGACTACCTCTACGCCGGATTTCTTCTTCACCGGCAATTTTATGTAGGTCATTGTAAGCTGTACTGTGTATTAATCTAGGATGCTGCAGTAGTATATGTATTGAGGATCTGAATGGTTTAAACTAAATTATGTAGTTTATTTGTACCAAATACATTTATGTATGTGACATAAATTCAATTTATAATGTGAAATGTTATATCATATTTTTATTAAACACTTGATTTTGTGTAAATTGAGAAAAATCAGTTTGATAATATGTTCTGTTTTAATTTAAGTAAAGATATGAATGGTTTTATTTTCTTTCCTTTAGGCTTACTACGGGTTTCGGTGGCCTTATGCCTACCCATTCCCTAGTGCCGGTCACGTGCCCTCGGGTTCGGGTCGTGACATACATTCTGATGTATGTGGACCATTAAGCTCAACTGCTAGAGGAGGTTTTCAATACTTCATAACTTTCACAGATGATTTTAGTAGATATGGTTATCTCTATCTAATGAAACATAAATCTGAATCTTTTGAAAAGTTCAAAATTTTCAAGAATGAAGTATAAAATCAACTTGGTAAAAATATTAAAACACTAAGATCTGATCGAGGTGGTGAATATTTAAACCAAGAATTTACAGATCATCTTAGAGATTGTGGGATTGTTTCACAATTGACTCCTCCAGGTACACCACAATGGAATGGTGTGTCTGAACGTAGAAATCAAACTCTATTGGATATGGTTCGATCTATGATGAGTCAATCTGATCTTCCAATCTATTTTTGGGGATATGCTTTAGAAATTGCTGCATTCATTTTGAATAGAGTTCCATCAAAGGCAGTTGAAAAGACACCATATGAGAAATGGATTGGAAAAATTCCCAGTTTGTCTTTTCTTAAGATTTGGGGCTGTGATGCTTTTATGAAACGTCAAATCTCAGATAAACTAGCACCCAAATCTGACAAATGCCTTTTTGTTGGATATCCTAAAGAAACTAAAGGATATTACTTCTATAATGCGTCTGAGAACAAAGTGTTTGTGTCTCGGAATGGTGTATTTTTGGAAAAAGAGTTTATTTCCAAAGGAACCAGTGGGAGCACAGTGCAACTTGAAGAAATTCAAGGCCCACAAAATAGCATTATACCTGATATGGAACCGCAGCTGAATCAACAAGAAGTTGTTGAGCCTTCACAAGTACCAAAAGGCCCAAAGAGGTCTGATAGGACGCGTCAAATCCCCATGAGATATGGATTTCTCATAACTAGTGATTATGATGTGTTAATTGTGGATCAAAATGAGCCCACATCCTATCAAGAGGCCATAAATAGTCCTGACTCTGAGAAATGGCTTGAAGCCATGAGATCAGAAATGCAATCCATGTATGATAATCAAGTATGGAACTTGATTGACCCAAATGATGGTTTAAAAACTATTGGGTGCAAATGGGTTTTCAAAAAGAAAATCGACATGGATGGCAATGTGTATACCTTTAAGGCAAGACTGGTTGCAAAAGGTTTCAAACAAACACATGGTATAGACTATGATGAAACCTTTTCACCAGTGGCTATGCTAAAATCTATTCGAATTCTCCTTGCCATAGTTGCATACTATGATTATGAAATATGGAAAATGGATGTCAAAACAACATTTCTTAATGGAAATTTACTTGAGGATGTGTACATGACACAGCCAGAGGGTTTTGTTAATCCTGAGAATTCTAGAAAGGAATGCAAGCTTCAAAGATCCATTTATGGATTGAAGCAAGCATCTCGGAGTTGGAATCTTCGTTTCGATGAAGCAGCCAAAGAATTTGGCTTCATTAAAAATGATGATGAACCTTGTGTATACAAGAAAGTTAGTGGGAGTGCTATTGTGTTTTTAGTGTTGTATGTGGATGACATACTACTCATTGGAAATGATATCCCTATTTTACAAAATGTTAAATCATGGTTAGGGAATTGTTTCTCAATGAAAGACTTAGGTGAAGCTGCTTATATATTAGGCATCAAGATCTATAGAGATAGATCTAAAAGGCTTATTGCCCTAAGTCAAAGCACTTATATTGATAAGGTATTGAACAGGTTTAATATGCAAGATTCCAAGAGAGGATTCTTGCCAATGTCACATGGCATTAGTCTCAGCAAGACTCAATGTCCTATGACACAAGATGAGCGAGACCGCATGAGTAAGATTCCTTATGCTTATGCTATTGGATCTATCATGTATGCAATGTTATGTACTCGACCTGATGTTTCATATGCCTTAAGCACAACGAGCAGATACCAATCAGACCCAGGTGAAAGTCACTGGACAGCAGTTAAAAATATCCTTAAGTACTTGAGAAGAACTAAGGATGCATTTTTACTGTATGGTGGTCAGGAAGATGAGCTAGTTGTAAATGGTTATACAGATGCCAGCTTCCAAATTGACAAGGATGATTTTTTATCACAGTCAGGATATGTGTTTTGTTTGAATGGAGGTGCAGTGAGCTGGAGGAGTTCCAAGCAAGACACTGTTGTTGATTCTACAACAGAAGCTGAGTACATAGCTGCCTCAGAAGCAACTAAGGAAGTTGTTTGGATTAAGAAGTTCATAACTGGACTAGGTGTTATTCCTAGTATATCAGATCCAGTGAACTTATATTGTGACAATAATGGAGCTATAGCCCAAGCTAAGGAGCCCAGATCACATCAGAGATCCAAACACATACTCAGGCGTTATCATCTTATTCGAGAAATTATTGAGAGAGGAGACGTCAAGATATGCAGAGTACCTACAAATGATAATGTTGTTGATCCACTGACTAAGCCTCTTCCATAGCCTAAACATGAGAGTCATACTAGGTCCATGGGTATATGAAACGATGTTGATTGGGCCTAGTGCAAGTGGGAGATTGTTAGTGATATGCACTAGGTCAATCATTTGTGATTATGTATTGACTTTCTTATTTTATTAATAAAGAGGTATTATATTATCATTTGATTTTATGATAATTACATGAATGGTTAATTCTTACTAAGGCCATCAAGTATGTGACTTGATAGTAAAACCCTTAGATTAAAATAAGAGTTCTATTCTAATTATCCCTAGCCATTTATTCATTATATGAATATTAAAGTATTAAGGCTAGTATGATGTTGACTGATGGTTATGTTTTACTAATCATAAATATGAGATATTAAGTCAACTCATAGGTACATGATGAGAGATCATGTACTGGATTGACCCACTATGAGAATACTACATAGATTATTGTCATAAGTATTTCTTATCACAGTAATTTTATTTCGGTCCTTTGACCTTGAAATCATCATGGATTTCTACATAGCTATTTTATGTTTTGACACATTCTAACATTGTCTTTAACCGGATGATTAAAAGAATGTTGTTGGATATAAAATTAGTTATGTGAGGAATGTGAGTGATTTAGAAGGAATTTATCCCTCATTAATATGAGAAAGATATCTAAAGGCCCCTTGATGAGATAGACTGAATAAAATACATGGCCATGCTAAAATGAATTGATAAAGAGTTATCATTCTCAGTCTACTTGGAATCAAGTCATAATATTGAACTATATAAGGATGACATTCTATGCCTTATGTTCAATTAAGATATCATGTGATAAAGGGACAATAAAATTCATTGTAATTAGGTTATGTCGGATTATTGACTTCACATTACTTGGGTAGTCATAATGTCTTGCTAGAGGCCACTTATGGCTTGTAGGCCTAAATAGAGATTTAGGCCCACTGCCAATGTTATGTGAACCTACAGGGTCACACACTTAGAACAAGCCCAAAACGGATATGGGTTTAATAAGCCCAAAATAAACTCTATGGAAATAAATAATTAAAGTGTTTTATTTATTTATTTATTTTTTTATTTATTTAAGATAAATGTTATTTTAAATAAATAAATAAGATATTATTTTTGATTTATTTTTAAACAAAATCAGAATATAATAAATGAAAAATTACCAAAAGGTTATTGGTAAGTGAAACCCTAACTTGGAGTCTATAAATATGTTATATTCTCTAGGGTTTCACACACTTGTTTTTGCCTCCAAATTCATTTTCTTTCCTCTTAGAAAACATAGACAGAGTTTTTCCTTTTGTTCTTGATTTGTGAGACAGTCAAGAGGTTGCTAGCACACACACTCAAATTCGTTTTGTGAAGGGCTGTTCGTGTGGATACCTATAGAGGACGCATCCTTTTGGAGACGTTTTGATCTGAACAACCAAGCCAAAAAGCTCGAGGTAAGGTGTCACCGGTGTGAACTTCCTCTCATCCTTCCAGAGAATCTTGGCTCTTCTGCGTTTTGGTAAGATTTTTAAAAACCCTAGATTTAATCAATTAGTCGAATTACATGGATCCTGGCTTGGGAACATGACAAAATTTTAATTTTTTCACTGCATTTGCGTCACGGAACCCCAACAGTGGTATCAGAGTCACTTGTAATTCGATTAATTGATTTTGTGTAGATGTGATATATGTTAGGGTTTAAGATTCGTTTTGAAACGGGTTTCAAAATTATCAAAAGGGGTTTTGATTTGTTTTGTGACAATTATGGGTAATCTATTTGAAAACGGAATTAAACATTAATTTGATTAATGTTTGTAATGGTTTAATGTGATTAAACTAAAAGCAATTTTTGATTTTATGAATTAAGAATGTTGTTTCATGAAAAATGAATTTTGTATGATGTTTTTATGAAAAACGAATTAAGAATAATGTTTTGATTAATATGATTAATTGAAGCAGCATATTTGTTTCCTATTTTAATTAGAAAAACGTTTTCTATTTGATTAGGAAAATCGTTTTTAATTAAATCTGAAACAGAAATTCTGTTTTCAAAAACCTAATCACTTACGGATTTAAATTTGTTATGTATTCTGTTTTGATTAATATGATTAATTGAAGCAGCTTATTTGTTTCCTATTTTAATTAGAAAAATGTTTTCTATTTGATTAGGAAAATCATTTTTTAATTAAATCTGAAACAGAAATTTTATGATTATGCAGATTATGTGTTAAGGGCAATTTGTTTAAATGTTAAACAGATTATGCAGAATGGATATGTTTTCTATAGATTCGTTCAAGCTGTAATTTTGATTACACAAATTAGGGTTTTCTTAATGGATGCGTCTGTTTTAATAAAATAAAATAAAATAAAATTTTTGATCTGTTTTGAACAGATTTTTCAGACTGTAAAATGTTTACAAAAAGTGATGTTTTTAAGCAACAAACTGATTTAGTAATATGATTACGAAAATTGGTTAATTGCTTCCTTGACGCAAATAAGGGTTTTAAGGTGGCTATTTTAATTGAGCGTTTTTGTCTATTTTGAACAAATTGTTTTTATAGTAATTTGATTACGAAAATTCATTAATGTTCAGAAATTTGAAAGGCAACTCACCGAAGAGCTAAGGTAAAGTGTTTACCGTCGGCGGGACCGCCACCTGGGGCACTGCCCCCGGACCCCGCCAGGGGCGCTGCTCCTTGGACCCCGCCAAGGGGCGATGCCCCTTGGAACCCCACTAGGGGCGCTGCCCTTTGACCCCAAAAGAATTGTCACATTAGTTTATTTTTAACATAATGATTGGATTTAATAACTAAATAGATTATTATGTTATACATGTTTATTGTTTTATGCATGGTGTATAGCATGGCCCTCAGACCAATGTGATTGGATTTTATTTTTATGGGTTGTAATTTTAAATACAGCCTGCGAGTCATTTTTGTTTTGTTGTATTTATTTTATTAGAAAAGTGTAGAATAAATTACAACAATTTTTGTAAATCAAGACCCATGGTGCAATTCAAGTTGGAGGCCCAGGATGGAGATCCAAGGTGGGAACCAAAAAGGGAGATCCATCGTAGAAGATGGAGATCCAAGTTGGAGGCTCAATTTGTAATTGTAATATTACCTAGGTTTGACCATTGATCTTCATATTGGCTTATGAAGATCAACTTAGATTTGGGCCATGCTATGTCACATTTATTTATTTGTTGTTATGTATGCGATGCCATGTGATGCCATGTATGTGATGCCATATGATGCCATGCAATACAACATAACAATAACTGAATACGATTAAATAAAAATGAACCCTCATTTAATATTAAGTCATTATAATGCCTTCCATAAGTTCAACACTTGTCAAGCCTTAGATTATTATATATGAGCCTGCAAAAGCAGGGTGTATAAATTTATCTGGGGAAGGCAAGTTGGATAATGGTGCTATCCAAACGTTTGATATGGTTTGACTTAACTAGGTTATCAAAATGGTTTTGGACCTAGGGCATTAAATGGGATTTTTAGCCATGACATGTGATGTCAAATCCCATACCATCCAAGAGTAACATGAGATGTAATTGATAAGAGTTATCTACCTAAATAACCATATTTTAGGTCATGAGCCAAAGCTCACTTAGAGTATGGTGAAATATGGATCTTGGCCCACTAAAATTTCTAAAATTAACTTAGAGGGTTATTGATTTGAGTAAATTTAGTGGGAGTTTTTATTATGCCTTATAAATATTTAATAAAATACTGAATGGACTTTGCATATATTTGTTGTAGATAATAACTTCAAACACTACACTTACCATGTCACTGCGATCGATCCTTGAGAAGGATAAGCTCAATGGGACTAATTTTCTTGACTGGTACAGAAACCTAAGAATTGTTCTTAGGCATGAGAGAAAGGAATACATCCTTGATCAACCCATCCCTGAGGAACCAGCTGCCAATGCTCCTAGAGCACAAAAGGATGCTTATACCAAGCATCTCAATGATTCTACTAATGTCACTTGTGTCATGCTTGGATGTATGGAATCTGAGCTGCAAAAGCAACTGATGGAAATGGAGGCTTATACTATGATAGGCCATCTCAAGGAAATGTTCCAAGAGAAAGCCAGAATTGAAAGGTTCAATACCATCAGGGCATTGCTTTCCTATAAGCTGACTACTGGCGGCTCTGTCAGTCCTCATGTTCTCAAGATGAAGGGTCATCTTGATCACTTGGACAAGCTTGGTCTCAATATTGAACAAGAACTGGCTGTGGATATTATTCTCCAATTTTTGCCTGAAGCTTATGATAGCTTCATTATGAATTTCAATATGCATAGTATTGAGAAGACTGTTTCAGAGTTGCATGGGATGCTGAAAACTGCTAAAAAGAACATCAAGAGTAACACCAAGGATGTTCTCATGGTCAATAAGGGAAAGGGGATGAAAAGGGTTGGAAAGGGAAAGGGCAAGGTCTTTAAAGGCTTTCAGAAGCCCAAGCCAAATCCCAAGCCCAAATCCAAAGCTGAACCCAAAGCAAAGGAAGGAATTTGTTTTTTCTGTAATGAGCCAGGCCATTGGAAAAGAAATTGCAGGCTCTATTTGGATGATCTGAAGAAGAAAAAGGGTGGTGAGACTACCTCTTCAGGTATTCATGTTATAGAATTAAATTTATCTGCTTCTGCTTCTGATTCTTGGGTATTAGATACTGGATCAGGATCTCACATTTGTACAAATGTGCAGGGTCTAAAAAGGAGTAGATCATTGCCAAGAGGCGAAGTGTACTTACGAGTTGGCAATGGAGCAAGAGTTGCTGCTTTAGCTGTAGGAACTTATGAGTTACCTTTGCCTAGTGGACTTATTTTATCTTTAGAAAGTTATTATTATGTACCTACTTTGTGTAGGAATATTATTTCTGTTTCTTGTTTGGACAAGAAAGGATTTGAATTTATTATTAAGAATAATAAATGCAGTATTTATCACGATAACATTTTCTATGGATATGCTCCATGCACTAGTGGACTCTATGTTTTAGACGCCGAAGACACTAATGAAATGCCAATCTATAACGTTGATACAAAGAAGTCTAAATCTAATGATTTAAACTTGACCTACCTTTGGCATTGTCGTTTAGGCCATATAAATGAGAAACGTATTTCAAAGCTACACCAAAATGGGCTTTTAAATTCATTTGATTATGAATCATTTGATACATGTGAATCTTGTTTACTTGGAAAAATGAATAAAACACCTTTTACTGGACAAAGTGAGAGGGCTAATGACTTATTGGGCCTAATACATTCTGATGTATGTGGACCATTAAGCTCAACTGCTAGAGGAGGTTTTCAATACTTCATAACTTTCACAGATGATTTTAGTAGATATGGTTATCTCTATCTAATGAAACATAAATCTGAATCTTTTGAAAAGTTCAAAATTTTCAAGAATGAAGTATAAAATCAACTTGGTAAAAATATTAAAACACTAAGATCTGATCGAGGTGGTGAATATTTAAACCAAGAATTTACAGATCATCTTAGAGATTGTGGGATTGTTTCACAATTGACTCCTCCAGGTACACCACAATGGAATGGTGTGTCTGAACGTAGAAATCAAACTCTATTGGATATGGTTCGATCTATGATGAGTCAATCTGATCTTCCAATCTATTTTTGGGGATATGCTTTAGAAATTGCTGCATTCATTTTGAATAGAGTTCCATCAAAGGCAGTTGAAAAGACACCATATGAGAAATGGATTGGAAAAATTCCCAGTTTGTCTTTTCTTAAGATTTGGGGCTGTGATGCTTTTATGAAACGTCAAATCTCAGATAAACTAGCACCCAAATCTGACAAATGCCTTTTTGTTGGATATCCTAAAGAAACTAAAGGATATTACTTCTATAATGCGTCTGAGAACAAAGTGTTTGTGTCTCGGAATGGTGTATTTTTGGAAAAAGAGTTTATTTCCAAAGGAACCAGTGGGAGCACAGTGCAACTTGAAGAAATTCAAGGCCCACAAAATAGCATTATACCTGATATGGAACCGCAGCTGAATCAACAAGAAGTTGTTGAGCCTTCACAAGTACCAAAAGGCCCAAGGAGGTCTGATAGGACGCGTCAAATCCCCATGAGATATGGATTTCTCATAACTAGTGATTATGATGTGTTAATTGTGGATCAAAATGAGCCCACATCCTATCAAGAGGCCATAAATAGTCCTGACTCTGAGAAATGGCTTGAAGCCATGAGATCAGAAATGCAATCCATGTATGATAATCAAGTATGGAACTTGATTGACCCAAATGATGGTTTAAAAACTATTGGGTGCAAATGGGTTTTCAAAAAGAAAATCGACATGGATGGCAATGTGTATACCTTTAAGGCAAGACTGGTTGCAAAAGGTTTCAAACAAACACATGGTATAGACTATGATGAAACCTTTTCACCAGTGGCTATGCTAAAATCTATTCGAATTCTCCTTGCCATAGCTGCATACTATGATTATGAAATATGGCAAATGGATGTCAAAACAACATTTCTTAATGGAAATTTACTTGAGGATGTGTACATGACACAGCCAGAGGGTTTTGTTAATCCTGAGAATTCTAGAAAGGTATGCAAGCTTCAAAGATCCATTTATGGATTGAAGCAAGCATCTCGGAGTTGGAATCTTCGTTTCGATGAAGCAGCCAAAGAATTTGGCTTCATTAAAAATGATGATGAACCTTGTGTATACAAGAAAGTTAGTGGGAGTGCTATTGTGTTTTTAGTGTTGTATGTGGATGACATACTACTCATTGGAAATGATATCCCTATTTTACAAAATGTTAAATCATGGTTAGGGAATTGTTTCTCAATGAAAGACTTAGGTGAAGCTGCTTATATATTAGGCATCAAGATCTATAGAGATAGATCTAAAAGGCTTATTGCCCTAAGTCAAAGCACTTATATTGATAAGGTATTGAACAGGTTTAATATGCAAGATTCCAAGAGAGGATTCTTGCCAATGTCACATGGCATTAGTCTCAGCAAGACTCAATGTCCTATGACACAAGATGAGCGAGACCGCATGAGTAAGATTCCATATGCTTATGCTATTGGATCTATCATGTATGCAATGTTATGTACTCGACCTGATGTTTCATATGCCTTAAGCACAACGAGCAGATACCAATCAGACCCAGGTGAAAGTCACTGGACAGCAGTTAAAAATATCCTTAAGTACTTGAGAAGAACTAAGGATGCATTTTTACTGTATGGTGGTCAGGAAGATGAGCTAGTTGTAAATGGTTATATAGATACCAGCTTCCAAATTGACAAGGATGATTTTTTATCACAGTCAGGATATGTGTTTTGTTTGAATGGAGGTGCAGTGAGCTGGAGGAGTTCCAAGCAAGACACTGTTGTTGATTCTACAACAGAAGCTGAGTACATAGCTGCCTCAGAAGCAACTAAGGAAGTTGTTTGGATTAAGAAGTTCATAACTGGACTAGGTGTTATTCCTAGTATATCAGATCCAGTGAACTTATATTGTGACAATAATGGAGCTATAGCCCAAGCTAAGGAGCCCAGATCACATCAGAGATCCAAACACATACTCAGGCGTTATCATCTTATTCGAGAAATTATTGAGAGAGGAGACGTCAAGATATGCAGAGTACCTACAAATGATAATGTTGTTGATCCACTGACTAAGCCTCTTCCATAGCCTAAACATGAGAGTCATACTAGGTCCATGGGTATATGAAACGATGTTGATTGGGCCTAGTGCAAGTGGGAGATTGTTAGTGATATGCACTAGGTCAATCATTTGTGATTATGTATTGACTTTCTTATTTTATTAATAAAGAGGTATTATATTATCATTTGATTTTATGATAATTACATGAATGGTTAATTCTTACTAAGGCCATCAAGTATGTGACTTGATAGTAAAACCCTTAGATTAAAATAAGAGTTCTATTCTAATTATCCCTAGCCATTTATTCATTATATGAATATTAAAGTATTAAGGCTAGTATGATGTTGACTGATGGTTATGTTTTACTAATCATAAATATGAGATATTAAGTCAACTCATAGGTACATGATGAGAGATCATGTACTGGATTGACCCACTATGAGAATACTACATAGATTATTGTCATAAGTATTTCTTATCACAGTAATTTTATTTCGGTCCTTTGACCTTGAAATCATCATGGATTTCTACATAGCTATTTTATGTTTTGACACATTCTAACATTGTCTTTAACCGGATGATTAAAAGAATGTTGTTGGATATAAAATTAGTTATGTGAGGAATGTGAGTGATTTAGAAGGAATTTATCCCTCATTAATATGAGAAAGATATCTAAAGGCCCCTTGATGAGATAGACTGAATAAAATACATGGCCATGCTAAAATGAATTGATAAAGAGTTATCATTCTCAGTCTACTTGGAATCAAGTCATAATATTGAACTATATAAGGATGACATTCTATGCCTTATGTTCAATTAAGATATCATGTGATAAAGGGACAATAAAATTCATTGTAATTAGGTTATGTCGGATTATTGACTTCACATTACTTGGGTAGTCATAATGTCTTGCTAGAGGCCACTTATGGCTTGTAGGCCTAAATAGAGATTTAGGCCCACTGCCAATGTTATGTGAACCTACAGGGTCACACACTTAGAACAAGCCCAAAACGGATATGGGTTTAATAAGCCCAAAATAAACTCTATGGAAATAAATAATTAAAGTGTTTTATTTATTTATTTATTTTTTTATTTATTTAAGATAAATGTTATTTTAAATAAATAAATAAGATATTATTTTTGATTTATTTTTAAACAAAATCAGAATATAATAAATGAAAAATTACCAAAAGGTTATTGGTAAGTGAAACCCTAACTTGGAGTCTATAAATATGTTATATTCTCTAGGGTTTCACACACTTGTTTTTGCCTCCAAATTCATTTTCTTTCCTCTTAGAAAACATAGACAGAGTTTTTCCTTTTGTTCTTGATTTGTGAGACAGTCAAGAGGTTGCTAGCACACACACTCAAATTCGTTTTGTGAAGGGCTGTTCGTGTGGATACCTATAGAGGACGCATCCTTTTGGAGACGTTTTGATCTGAACAACCAAGCCAAAAAGCTCGAGGTAAGGTGTCACCGGTGTGAACTTCCTCTCATCCTTCCAGAGAATCTTGGCTCTTCTGCGTTTTGGTAAGATTTTTAAAAACCCTAGATTTAATCAATTAGTCGAATTACATGGATCCTGGCTTGGGAACGTGACAAAATTTTAATTTTTTCACTGCATTTGCGTCACGGAACCCCAACAGTGGTATCAGAGTCACTTGTAATTCGATTAATTGATTTTGTGTATATGTGATATATGTTAGGGTTTAAGATTCGTTTTGAAACGGGTTTCAAAATTATCAAAAGGGGTTTTGATTTGTTTTGTGACAATTATGGGTAATCTATTTGAAAACGGAATTAAACATTAATTTGATTAATGTTTGTAATGGTTTAATGTGATTAAACTAAAAGCAATTTTTGATTTTATGAATTAAGAATGTTGTTTCATGAAAAATGAATTTTGTATGATGTTTTTATGAAAAACGAATTAAGAATAATGTTTTGATTAATATGATTAATTGAAGCAGCATATTTGTTTCCTATTTTAATTAGAAAAACGTTTTCTATTTGATTAGGAAAATCGTTTTTAATTAAATCTGAAACAGAAATTCTGTTTTCAAAAACCTAATCACTTACGGATTTAAATTTGTTATGTATTCTGTTTTGATTAATATGATTAATTGAAGCAGCTTATTTGTTTCCTATTTTAATTAGAAAAATGTTTTCTATTTGATTAGGAAAATCATTTTTTAATTAAATCTGAAACAGAAATTTTATGATTATGCAGATTATGTGTTAAGGGCAATTTGTTTAAATGTTAAACAGATTATGCAGAATGGATATGTTTTCTATAGATTCGTTCAAGCTGTAATTTTGATTACACAAATTAGGGTTTTCTTAATGGATGCGTCTGTTTTAATAAAATAAAATAAAATAAAATTTTTGATCTGTTTTGAACAGATTTTTCAGACTGTAAAATGTTTACAAAAAGTGATGTTTTTAAGCAACAAACTGATTTAGTAATATGATTACGAAAATTGGTTAATTGCTTCCTTGACGCAAATAAGGGTTTTAAGGTGGCTATTTTAATTGAGCGTTTTTGTCTATTTTGAACAAATTGTTTTTATAGTAATTTGATTACGAAAATTCATTAATGTTCAGAAATTTGAAAGGCAACTCACCGAAGAGCTAAGGTAAAGTGTTTACCGTCGGCGGGACCGCCACCTGGGGCACTGCCCCCGGACCCCGCCAGGGGCGCTGCTCCTTGGACCCCGCCAAGGGGCGATGCCCCTTGGAACCCCACTAGGGGCGCTGCCCTTTGACCCCAAAAGAATTGTCACATTAGTTTATTTTTAACATAATGATTGGATTTAATAACTAAATAGATTATTATGTTATACATGTTTATTGTTTTATGCATGGTGTATAGCATGGCCCTCAGACCAATGTGATTGGATTTTATTTTTATGGGTTGTAATTTTAAATACAGCCTGCGAGTCATTTTTGTTTTGTTGTATTTATTTTATTAGAAAAGTGTAGAATAAATTACAACAATTTTTGTAAATCAAGACCCATGGTGCAATTCAAGTTGGAGGCCCAGGATGGAGATCCAAGGTGGGAACCAAAAAGGGAGATCCATCGTAGAAGATGGAGATCCAAGTTGGAGGCTCAATTTGTAATTGTAATATTACCTAGGTTTGACCATTGATCT
This sequence comes from Mallotus nudiflorus, assembly GCA_947683625.1. Lineage (NCBI taxonomy): Eukaryota > Viridiplantae > Streptophyta > Magnoliopsida > Malpighiales > Euphorbiaceae > Mallotus > Mallotus nudiflorus. The sequence continues at coordinate 1,677,799 of CANTUR010000415.1, read as the reverse complement.
TCATATTGGCTTATGAAGATCAACTTAGATTTGGGCCATGCTATGTCACATTTATTTATTTGTTGTTATGTATGCGATGCCATGTGATGCCATGTATGTGATGCCATATGATGCCATGCAATACAACATAACAATAACTGAATACGATTAAATAAAAATGAACCCTCATTTAATATTAAGTCATTATAATGCCTTCCATAAGTTCAACACTTGTCAAGCCTTAGATTATTATATATGAGCCTGCAAAAGCAGGGTGTATAAATTTATCTGGGGAAGGCAAGTTGGATAATGGTGCTATCCAAACGTTTGATATGGTTTGACTTAACTAGGTTATCAAAATGGTTTTGGACCTAGGGCATTAAATGGGATTTTTAGCCATGACATGTGATGTCAAATCCCATACCATCCAAGAGTAACATGAGATGTAATTGATAAGAGTTATCTACCTAAATAACCATATTTTAGGTCATGAGCCAAAGCTCACTTAGAGTATGGTGAAATATGGATCTTGGCCCACTAAAATTTCTAAAATTAACTTAGAGGGTTATTGATTTGAGTAAATTTAGTGGGAGTTTTTATTATGCCTTATAAATATTTAATAAAATACTGAATGGACTTTGCATATATTTGTTGTAGATAATAACTTCAAACACTACACTTACCATGTCACTGCGATCGATCCTTGAGAAGGATAAGCTCAATGGGACTAATTTTCTTGACTGGTACAGAAACCTAAGAATTGTTCTTAGGCATGAGAGAAAGGAATACATCCTTGATCAACCCATCCCTGAGGAACCAGCTGCCAATGCTCCTAGAGCACAAAAGGATGCTTATACCAAGCATCTCAATGATTCTACTAATGTCACTTGTGTCATGCTTGGATGTATGGAATCTGAGCTGCAAAAGCAACTGATGGAAATGGAGGCTTATACTATGATAGGCCATCTCAAGGAAATGTTCCAAGAGAAAGCCAGAATTGAAAGGTTCAATACCATCAGGGCATTGCTTTCCTATAAGCTGACTACTGGCGGCTCTGTCAGTCCTCATGTTCTCAAGATGAAGGGTCATCTTGATCACTTGGACAAGCTTGGTCTCAATATTGAACAAGAACTGGCTGTGGATATTATTCTCCAATCTTTGCCTGAAGCTTATGATAGCTTCATTATGAATTTCAATATGCATAGTATTGAGAAGACTGTTTCAGAGTTGCATGGGATGCTGAAAACTGCTAAAAAGAACATCAAGAGTAACACCAAGGATGTTCTCATGGTCAATAAGGGAAAGGGGATGAAAAGGGTTGGAAAGGGAAAGGGCAAGGTCTTTAAAGGCTTTCAGAAGCCCAAGCCAAATCCCAAGCCCAAATCCAAAGCTGAACCCAAAGCAAAGGAAGGAATTTGTTTTTTCTGTAATGAGCCAGGCCATTGGAAAAGAAATTGCAGGCTCTATTTGGATGATCTGAAGAAGAAAAAGGGTGGTGAGACTACCTCTTCAGGTATTCATGTTATAGAATTAAATTTATCTGCTTCTGCTTCTGATTCTTGGGTATTAGATACTGGATCAGGATCTCACATTTGTACAAATGTGCAGGGTCTAAAAAGGAGTAGATCATTGCCAAGAGGCGAAGTGTACTTACGAGTTGGCAATGGAGCAAGAGTTGCTGCTTTAGCTGTAGGAACTTATGAGTTACCTTTGCCTAGTGGACTTATTTTATCTTTAGAAAGTTATTATTATGTACCTACTTTATGTAGGAATATTATTTCTGTTTCTTGTTTGGACAAGAAAGGATTTGAATTTATTATTAAGAATAATAAATGCAGTATTTATCACGATAACATTTTCTATGGATATGCTCCATGCACTAGTGGACTCTATGTTTTAGACGCCGAAGACACTAATGAAATGCCAATCTATAACGTTGATACAAAGAAGTCTAAATCTAATGATTTAAACTTGACCTACCTTTGGCATTGTCGTTTAGGCCATATAAATGAGAAACGTATTTCAAAGCTACACCAAAATGGGCTTTTAAATTCATTTGATTATGAATCATTTGATACATGTGAATCTTGTTTACTTGGAAAAATGAATAAAACACCTTTTACTGGACAAAGTGAGAGGGCTAATGACTTATTGGGCCTAATACATTCTGATGTATGTGGACCATTAAGCTCAACTGCTAGAGGAGGTTTTCAATACTTCATAACTTTCACAGATGATTTTAGTAGATATGGTTATCTCTATCTAATGAAACATAAATCTGAATCTTTTGAAAAGTTCAAAATTTTCAAGAATGAAGTATAAAATCAACTTGGTAAAAATATTAAAACACTAAGATCTGATCGAGGTGGTGAATATTTAAACCAAGAATTTACAGATCATCTTAGAGATTGTGGGATTGTTTCACAATTGACTCCTCCAGGTACACCACAATGGAATGGTGTGTCTGAACGTAGAAATCAAACTCTATTGGATATGGTTCGATCTATGATGAGTCAATCTGATCTTCCAATCTATTTTTGGGGATATGCTTTAGAAATTGCTGCATTCATTTTGAATAGAGTTCCATCAAAGGCAGTTGAAAAGACACCATATGAGAAATGGATTGGAAAAATTCCCAGTTTGTCTTTTCTTAAGATTTGGGGCTGTGATGCTTTTATGAAACGTCAAATCTCAGATAAACTAGCACCCAAATCTGACAAATGCCTTTTTGTTGGATATCCTAAAGAAACTAAAGGATATTACTTCTATAATGCGTCTGAGAACAAAGTGTTTGTGTCTCGGAATGGTGTATTTTTGGAAAAAGAGTTTATTTCCAAAGGAACCAGTGGGAGCACAGTGCAACTTGAAGAAATTCAAGGCCCACAAAATAGCATTATACCTGATATGGAACCGTAGCTGAATCAACAAGAAGTTGTTGAGCCTTCACAAGTACCAAAAGGCCCAAGGAGGTCTGATAGGACGCGTCAAATCCCCATGAGATATGGATTTCTCATAACTAGTGATTATGATGTGTTAATTGTGGATCAAAATGAGCCCACATCCTATCAAGAGGCCATAAATAGTCCTGACTCTGAGAAATGGCTTGAAGCCATGAGATCAGAAATGCAATCCATGTATGATAATCAAGTATGGAACTTGATTGACCCAAATGATGGTTTAAAAACTATTGGGTGCAAATGGGTTTTCAAAAAGAAAATCGACATGGATGGCAATGTGTATACCTCTAAGGCAAGACTGGTTGCAAAAGGTTTCAAACAAACACATGGTATAGACTATGATGAAACCTTTTCACCAGTGGCTATGCTAAAATCTATTCGAATTCTCCTTGCCATAGCTGCATACTATGATTATGAAATATGGCAAATGGATGTCAAAACAACATTTCTTAATGGAAATTTACTTGAGGATGTGTACATGACACAGCCAGAGGGTTTTGTTAATCCTGAGAATTCTAGAAAGGTATGCAAGCTTCAAAGATCCATTTATGGATTGAAGCAAGCATCTCGGAGTTGGAATCTTCGTTTCGATGAAGCAGCCAAAGAATTTGGCTTCATTCAAAATGATGATGAACCTTATGTATACAAGAAAGTTAGTGGGAGTGCTATTGTGTTTTTAGTGTTGTATGTGGATGACATACTACTCATTGGAAATGATATCCCTATTTTACAAAATGTTAAATCATGGTTAGGGAATTGTTTCTCAATGAAAGACTTAGGTGAAGCTGCTTATATATTAGGCATCAAGATCTATAGAGATAGATCTAAAAGGCTTATTGCCCTAAGTTAAAGCACTTATATTGATAAGGTATTAAACAGGTTTAATATGCAAGATTCCAAGAGAGGATTCTTGCCAATGTCACATGGCATTAGTCTCAGCAAGACTCAATGTCCTATGACACAAGATGAGCGAGACCGCATGAGTAAGATTCCATATGCTTATGCTATTGGATCTATCATGTATGCAATGTTATGTACTCGACCTGATGTTTCATATGCCTTAAGCACAACGAGCAGATACCAATCAGACCCAGGTGAAAGTCACTGGACAGCAGTTAAAAATATCCTTAAGTACTTGAGAAGAACTAAGGATGCATTTTTACTGTATGGTGGTCAGGAAGATGAGCTAGTTGTAAATGGTTATACAGATGCCAGCTTCCAAATTGACAAGGATGATTTTTTATCACAGTCAGGATATGTGTTTTGTTTGAATGGAGGTGCAGTGAGCTGGAGGAGTTCCAAGCAAGACACTGTTGTTGATTCTACAACAGAAGCTGAGTACATAGCTGCCTCAGAAGCAACTAAGGAAGTTGTTTGGATTAAGAAGTTCATAACTGGACTAGGTGTTATTCCTAGTATATCAGATCCAGTGAACTTATATTGTGACAATAATGGAGCTATAGCCCAAGCTAAGGAGCCCAGATCACATCAGAGATCCAAACACATACTCAGGCGTTATCATCTTATTCGAGAAATTATTGAGAGAGGAGACGTCAAGATATGCAGAGTACCTACAAATGATAATGTTGTTGATCCACTGACTAAGCCTCTTCCATAGCCTAAACATGAGAGTCATACTAGGTCCATGGGTATATGAAACGATGTTGATTGGGCCTAGTGCAAGTGGGAGATTGTTAGTGATATGCACTAGGTCAATCATTTGTGATTATGTATTGACTTTCTTATTTTATTAATAAAGAGGTATTATATTATCATTTGATTTTATGATAATTACATGAATGGTTAATTCTTACTAAGGCCATCAAGTATGTGACTTGATAGTAAAACCCTTAGATTAAAATAAGAGTTCTATTCTAATTATCCCTAGCCATTTATTCATTATATGAATATTAAAGTATTAAGGCTAGTATGATGTTGACTGATGGTTATGTTTTACTAATCATAAATATGAGATATTAAGTCAACTCATAGGTACATGATGAGAGATCATGTACTGGATTGACCCACTATGAGAATACTACATAGATTATTGTCATAAGTATTTCTTATCACAGTAATTTTATTTCGGTCCTTTGACCTTGAAATCATCATGGATTTCTACATAGCTATTTTATTTTTCGACACATTCTAACATTGTCTTTAACCGGATGATTAAAAGAATGTTGTTGGATATAAAATTAGTTATGTGAGGAATGTGAGTGATTTAGAAGGAATTTATCCCTCATTAATATGAGAAAGATATCTAAAGGCCCCTTGATGAGATAGACTGAATAAAATACATGGCCATGCTAAAATGAATTGATAAAGAGTTATCATTTTTAGTCTACTTGGAATCAAGTCATAATATTGAACTATATAAGGATGACATTCTATGCCTTATGTTCAATTAAGATATCATGTGATAAAGGGACAATAAAATTCACTATAATTAGGTTATGTCGGATTATTGACTTCACATGACTTGGGTAGTCATAATGTCTTGCTAGAGGCCACTTATGGCTTGTAGGCCTAAATAGAGATTTAGGTCCACTGCCAATGTTATGTGAACCTACAGGGTCACACACTTAGAACAAGCCCAAAACGGATATAGGTTTAATAAGCCCAAAATAAACTCTGTGGAAATAAATAATTAAAGTGTTTTATTTATTTATTTATTTTTTTATTTATTTAAGATAAATGTTATTTTAAATAAATAAATAAGATATTATTTTTGATTTATTTTTAAACAAAATCAGAATATAATAAATGGAAAATTACCAAAAGGTTATTGGTAAGTGAAACCCTAACTTGGAGTCTATAAATATGTTATATTCTCTAGGGTTTCACACACTTGTTTTTGCCTCCAAATTCGTTTTCTTTCCTCTTAGAAAACATAGACAGAGTTTTTCCTTTTATTCTTGATTTGTGAGACAGTCAAGAGGTTGCTAGCACACACACTCAAATTCGTTTTGTGAAGGGCTGTTCGTGTGGATACCTATAGAGGACGCATCCTTTTGGAGACGTCTTGATCCGAACAACTAAGCCAAAAAGCTCAAGGTAAGGTGTCACTGGTGTGAACCTCCTCTCATCCTTCCAGAGAATCTTGCCTCTTCTGCGTTTTGGTAAGATTTTTAAAAACCCTAGATTTAATCAATTAGTCGAATTACATGGATCCTGGCTTGGGAACGTGACAAAATTTTAATTTTTCCGCTGTGTTTGCATCACGGAACCCCAACATAAATAAGATCATAAAAATCCAAATCAAAATAGAACTAAATTTCCTCCTAACAAATTGGGTTGGAAGTGAGCTTGCTTATGATTAGTTTGTTCATTATGTAGGGAAAACTAACCAGCTTTTTAGATTAATCATGCATACATAACATACATGTACATAACATATATTAACCACTATTTCTTATAGCAATGATTATCTTTCATTATAGAATTTTGCATCCACACCATGCATACATGCTCACCCTTTTCTTTTGAAGGTGCATGTCAGGCATCATTCATTTAGCTAACCCTAGTAAATATACATGAATATAATATTCAAACATGAGTGACTAAGAAGATACTTCTTGTCAATAATTTGAAGAGACACTAAAAGAGGGGATCCAAAAATTGCTCACATATGGTACCATGGCCAAAATCCTCCAAGCCCAAATTAAGGCTAGAAATGCTTAAGATGGGAATAATACACCACTGAATGAAGCTTCTGCATCTATTCACTTGAAGGTAGATAAGGCAAAGGGAATTAGTTCAAGTTGATGATGATAATGACCACTACCAAGATAAAGGCACCAAAAGCTATAAAAAATTATTGACATGACCAAGCCAAAATCGGCGGGGCATGTTAAATTGTTGGCTAACATAATGGCTTAGTTGGAATTTGCCTTTAAAGACAAGGGGACTCATGGCTCTAAGAACTTCACTAACTTGGCATTGTTCAAAGATAAGCCACTTCCATATGATTTTAAACTACCAAAATTTGCTAAGTTTGATGGAATAGGGATCTAAGGGTCCTTCTAAGGCAATATGCTACCTTAATGGTTGCTATGAAGCTTATAGAATCATAGATTGTTTGATTCTTCTTCACATCATTAGAGGAAGGACCAAGAGTATGGTTCTTTGACCTTGAATATAAAATTAAAAATGATTGGCTATTGCTAACTCAGAAGTTCATCAAGTAGTATGAAATAACACACAACTAGACATCACTCACAAATATCTTAAGACCATGAGATAGAAACTCGTTGAAGCTTTCTATGATTATATTACAAGATGGCAAGGTAAGGTAGTCAAAATGAGGAACCTTCCTCCTAAAGATGAATAAATAGAATTGATAATCAAAGGAGCATTACCACACTTCAAAAAGCATATGATATTTGCTCATTATCTCGACTTTAGAGCTCACTATCATGTTAGGATTAGAATTAAAGATGAGGAACCTCAGTAAACTAGAAATACCTTTCGCCACAATACCCAATCAAACATCCAAAATACCTTCACCCGAGCTATAGAAATAAACTTAGTCCAACCTAACACTCATAACCCACTATCTATTTATGCCATCAAACCACCAAGAAAGTTCTCAAGCTTCAACTCCCACTATCCAAAGTATTCTAGAGACTTTAACAAAAGAACCTCTTACAACCTCAAGAGCCCAATCCTCTTTTAAACCCATTGCCTTCTTAAATTGACCAAAACTTATTCTACCACTTTCAATAGATGCTTAATCACATGACTTATTCATATAGAACCCTTAAGAATGCAATTTAGGACCTCATTGACTCTGGAAAAATTGAAGATCTAGAAAAAAGACCCAGCATCAAGACTAATCCTCTCCCAAATTATTGAAACATACCTCATCTAGACATCAACATAATATCCTCTAACCTACTAGAGGCTCTTGTTGAACAATCAATCCAAACCATCCAAGAAACCTACGATAAGCTCCATGAAAAAGAAGAGAAAGAATTATTGATGATCTTGGGAGATAAATTTTCGAGCCTTATTCTTGAACCTCATGACTCTAATTAAGATGAACAATGACCTTCCACCTTTGAATATATTTTGATGCCTAGAAAATTCCTTCCTAACTTGATGATGCAAAAAAAGCCAAGGATATAGCTCTTCCTATGAATGGTGAAGTGATTGATTGCCCTTACTCATAAGAAGCAGGCACAGGCAAAGATCTTAGCAATGACCATGCAGTATGCAATGAAGTTGTATTTTTCTTACCTGTTTGATGTCTTTCCTGATGGTAGTGTGCATTGCATTGATAAAAACATTAGCATATTTGACATTCATTCTATATGCATTGAATCATTTAACATTAGCACAAAATCTGGACCACAAATTATGCATATTTCAAAAGATGCTACCCCTGAAGAGAGGAGAGAAATTGAAAAAGTATTAATAAAATATTCAAAATTATTTGCCTGGACATATGACGATATGCCTGGTATTGATAGAGACATTGCTCAACACTTCATTCACGCAAAAGACGGGTGCAAACTAGTAAAGTAGATACTCAAAAGACTTAGACCATAATAGGTCTAACAATTGAAAGAAGACATCAAGAAGCATATTAAAGCAAACTTTCTAAAGGTAGTAGACTATATGGAATGGCTAGTGAATGTGGTGCCAGTACCAAAGAAAGGCTAAAGGGTTAGAATCTACATTGACTATAGAGATTTGAATAAGGCCTACTCGAAAGATGATTTCTGACTAACTCATATAGACATACTGGTTGACAGTGCCACCGCATATGCAATGTACTCCTTCATGGATAGATTTTATGAGTATAATCATATCCTAATGGCCATTATCGATAAAGCAAAGAAAACTTTCATAATAGAATAGGCACTTATTGCTACAGAGTAATGCCCTTCAATTTAAAGAATGCATGTGAAACTTACTAGAGAATGGCAACTACAATATTCCATAACGTGATAAATAAAGAAGTGGAAGTGTATGTCAATGACGTGATGGTCAAGTCAAAAACTAGGGAAGAACACCCATTCGTCTTGAAAAATTCCTCAAAAGAGTCAAAAAGTATAATCTCAGGCTTAATCTGAGGAAATGCGTGTTTGAGGTCACTTTAAGAAAGATGTTGGGTTATATTGTCAGTCAAAATGGGATTGAAATGGATCTAGACAAAGCAAAAGTAGTCAAAGAGATACCTGTGCCAAAAATAGAAAAAGAAATCAAAGAGTTTCTAGGGAAACTATAATTCATCAGTAGATTCATCACCAAGTTAATAGCAGTGTGTGAATCGATCTTCAAGCTACTCAGAAAAGACCAACTAGATGAGTGGAATGAACAATGTTAGTTAGTATTTGACAAGATTAGAAACTACCTAGCTAACCCACCATTTCTAAAATTACCTAAACTAGGAATACCTTTAACCCTATATTTGGCCATCGAAGGAAATGCAATTAGTGCAATGTTAGTTCAAGAAGGAGAAATAAAAGTGGAACATGCAGTTTACTACTTAAGTAAGAAGATGTTACCATATAAGGAAAAGTACAACCAAGTCAATGAAATGCTTAGCAATAAAGAAATTTAGACATTACTTTTAGTCCTACATAATTTAGGTCATGTCTAAAATGGATCAAATGAAATACCTCTATAAAGCCCCATCTCTGGTGGGAAAACTTTCCAAGTGGCTCATGTTATTAATAGAATTTGATGTGCAATATCTAACTAAAAAAGTTGTAAAAGGAAGAATAGTGGCTGAATTTCTAGCTCTTAACCCCATTCTAGACTCAAAAGAAATACAACTAGACTTACCAAATGATGTCATTTCAGCCATCAAGATTCAAGGATGGAGGATGTATTTTGATGGAGCAGTTATTTAGTTCAGCATAAAAGTCAGGGTTATATTACAATCTCCAGAAGTTAAAGTAGTACCAATTGCTAAAAAGCTCAAGTTCAAAGTCATAAGAAGCATAATATGAGGCATGCACACTCAGGATAGAGGCACTAATAGCCCTAGATGTTACAGAAGTTGAAATCTTCGAAGATTCCATGTGAGTAATCAATCATGCCATAGAAGAATGGGAATGGAAGGTTCAGCACTTAAAACTTTACTTGGATCACTTAATGTTGCTTACCATGTCCTTCTAAAAATGTAGATTCATTCTTCTCTACATGAGCCATAATCAGGTGGCAAATGCACTTGCTTCCTTAGCATCGATGTGGGAAGGACCATTGAAAATGCCCATAAAGCCTTTACTCCTACTCAGATTAGGAAACCTTGTTATAAGAACTGTATAATAGAAAAAATAGAAATGATTGAAAAACTTTAGTTCTACAACATCTAGAGATATTTAAGAAAATGAACCTATCCTAATCAGGCAAGTGAAAAAGATAAGGCAATCATCTGATGATTAGCATTGAAATTCACATTGCACCAGGGGGTGTCATATAAAAAACTGCATATGGGTTACAACTCCAATGCCTAGATAAAATAGAGGTTGTAAGAGCAATGGAAGAGGTACACGAAGGTGTTTATAGCCCACACATGAATGGAGCAATCCTAGCTAAGAAGCTAATCAAACGAGGGTTCTTCTGGATGATGATAACTGAAGACTATATCACATTTGCAAGGGAATGTCATAAGTGTTAAATTCACAGGGATTTCAATCACCTTCCCCTAATAGAATTACATTACATCTCCTCTCCATGGCCCTTCTCAACATAAGGACTAGACATAACTAGGGAAATCCACCCAACAGCCTCAAATGGACACAGGTTCATCTTAGTGGCAGTGGATTACTTCACAAAGTGGGTCAAAGTAGAACCATTCATGAGGATAGGAGCCAAGCAAGTGGATAAGTTCATCAAAAGAAATCTATTATATTGATATGGGATCCCTCATCATCTCTGACAATAATGTTCAATTACAAGGGGAAGTTAGAGAACTATTAAGGAGTTATAAGGTGGAACATTACAAATCTTCTCTTGACTGACCTCAAGCAAATGGGGCCATCAAAGCTACAAACAAGAACAATTAGAATATTTTATTAAAAATGACTTAAACTCATTAAGACTAGGCAAACAGATTGCCATATACTTTATGGGGGTACCGAACGATAATTAAAACTTCAATTGGAGCAACTCCTTTCTCACTAGTATACGAGTCAACAAAGTACACTAAGTTGAAATATAATTTAAGTCCCTTTAGGTAGCTATCAAATCTGAATTATAAGAAGTAAAATGGGCTCAATAGAGGCACGATAATCTTACTCTCTTAGCAACTCAAAGGCTTAATTCTCTATACCACACATAGTTGTATCATGCTCGACTAGCTAAAACCTTAAACAGAAAGGTAAAGTATAATAGTGTGAAAGTAGGAGACTGGGTGTTAAACCAAGCAAGATAGAATGTTCCAGACCCTAAAGGGAAATTCAAACCAAACTAGGAAGGCCCGTACTTGGTCAAACATGTCTTATTAAAAAGAGCAGTCAAGCTGATGGATTTTGAAGGCAATGAATTCTCTAAACTTACTAATACAGACTGACTAAAGAATTGCTACATATAAAGAAGAAAAAAAACCCACTAAGTTAAAAACTTAAAAATGGCAACTCAAGCAAAAGTTAGGGATTTCTTACTAGGTTAAAAACCATACATGGGCAACCTGGGAAAAATTAGGGAAAGAGATAAAATACTTAACTACAAAACCTAAGAAGGTTAGTTAGGGATAGGGGTAACCTCAAGTTCAAAATTTGTATGAATGCACCTGTTCTTTTCTTAAATGAAATGTCTTTGAAAAAGTGCAATACATTTTTATCATCATGAATTGCATCAAGCATGCTTTGCATTTTCTTTCATTACTTGACCATGGTTCTTACCATCTTCTTTAAACTCTCTCCTCAAGATTAGCCACTATCGACAAAGCCTGAAAAAAAGCCCAACTAGGTGTGAGAGCTCCAAAAGGAGACATCGTAGGTAAAAAAGGGAAAAACCTAGCTAAGTGCGAAGAGCTTCGAAATGAGATGCCTTAGGCAAAAAAGGGAAAAATAAAAGAGGCGGACAATAGTAATTGCAAAATCACCAGGCATAACAATGACATACAGTAAGAAGCATAAACACTACAAGTCACCATCATACATGTATTATACAACACATATGGGATAAATGCTCAAATACAAAACCTAGAGTCCATGGCGTTGGGAAAATAATACAATAAAGCAACCACAAGCCAAAAAAGCCCTAAACCTAGCTCCTAAAACAACGACATTAGTCATGGTTGCCATCAAAAGTAAGCATCAATCCTACTTCCAGCATCCCCATCATTAGATCTAGACTCCTCATCATTCATCATAAAGGATACGAGCCATGACTCCAACTCACCAATACGATCATGATAAGTTGTGTGCTCCCCATCCCACTCGCAACTAGCATGGAGATGTTTAGCCTACAATACATGAAAATTTCATATCATACATGCATACATAAAATATATGCATAAATAAAGAGGTATAATAAAGAAGGTATACCCTTTAATTGTTTGTAAACTTTAAAAAGTGATGTCGTGCACTCCCTGCAATAGTATACTAGTACTATTAGTATAGATGTGTCCTAGTGCCATTCTTGAAATGTATAATAATATTGTAAATTATCCCTACGATAATAAAAAATTTATTTAAATAAAGTGTTTATTTATTTGAGTATTTACTCCTTAGCATTATGTTAAATAAATATTATAAAGAGTTGATAATATGAGTTACAATTTTATTTAGTACATATGCTATAAATTTTTCATAGTTGTATAATTAATATTTGGGTAATATTTATTAGACTATCACCTCTATCTATTTTCCTTGATTAGTATATGATACTCATAGTTAGAGGTAGTGAGTCTCATGCTATTTGATATGAGATGTCAAAAGAGACATGTGTATGATCATATGATAGGTGGATTGAACGTGATGTTAGATTGGTGATTGCATGGATATTCACTTATAGTCAACAATCACAATCTAGGCCATAATATTTGCATATAGTCATTTCACTTGAGGTGACACAGTCATCCACATTTTAGTGGTTAGGTTTGTTACCGCTTACATACTTATGTTAATCACACATGGGTATATGGTGTGTGGTGGATCTAGTTAGTTAAGTGTAGGGATGAGTTTTTAACCAAAAAGGGATTCATTGTCTGGAGTGAACCGGGATAAGATCTTATGCTATCTAAGTTCTTTCTTGACCAATAAGTTCCTAGCTAAGACAAATATGACATGAACTGAAAGATTTTTAGTGTTAGTTATATTTTATCAAGAATAGAACTTGAGATGAGGTTATATGATATAACTATTAGAGTTTGACTAAATCTTGACTCTAGGCTATATCAGGATCTTCTAATGAAAGGATTTTAGTGCATGGTAATTATGACCATAAAGGGGGTTCGTGTGATTCTATACATGCATTCATTTCTAATTGGGTAGTTGTGATATCGATGCTAGGGGTCACTTAAAAGATATGAGAACTAAATGTGTTTAATTGGGATTTTCACATTTAAACTTGAAAGGAGTTTCAAATAATATCAAGTGTTGATATTATCTTCTCATTGCCAATTAGACGTGAACCTAGTAAGTCACACCTAATAGAGCTTTGCTAAATCACCATTTATATTAATCTAATTATTGATTAAAGAGTTTAATCAATTAATTAATATTCATATAATTGGATTTATGCTTTAAGTAATGATTCTAGCATATCATGAAATCTAATTCAAGTAAGGGTTTAATAATTAATTTATACTTAATTAATATGAGATATTAATTAAAGTATTATATATATATGTTTTTACTTAGATTAATGGCCTAAGTTGTTTGGGCCTAAGACCAAAAGAGTTTTGGACCAAAGATTAATCTAAGATGTAGAGAAAGTTGGATGGCAAGTAATATGATGTCATAGATGATGTCAATTCTTTACTTGCATGGCAAGTAATGTGATGTCATGGATGATGTCAATTCTATACTTGCATGGCAAGTAATATGATGTCATGGATGATGTCAACTCTTTACTTGCATGGTAAGTAATATGATGTCATGGATGATGTCAATTCTACACTTGTATGGCAAGTAATATTATGTCATGGATGATGTCAATTCTTTACTTGCATGGAAAGTAATGTGATGTCATGGATGATGTCAAGAGTTCCATACTTGCATGGCAAGTAATGTGATGTCATGGATGATGTCAAAGAGTTCTATACTTGAATGGCAAGTTGTACATGTGATGTAAGCAATGACATCATTAGTATTTCTTTTCTCTACATATTAATAGATAACTTAAGAAATGTTTTTAAGGTTAAAAAAATTGAGAATTTTATGTAGAGACACAAAACCAAAGCAAACAACATATACTCAAAAACTCTATTATTCTTGCAAAGAGATTAAGTTAGTGCAAGTTTACAAAGGGTCATTGAGAGAGGCTACTTGCATCTAACCCAATCAAAACAAGAAGGTGATTATTGAATCTCTTGTGTTTCAAGCTAGAGGTCTCACATTTGGGAGACTTAAAGAGTTAATTCAAGAGTTAAATCAAAGAAACCAACCATTTAGTAGATTAATTATGGTATACATCAAACACTTGGAAAATTGTAAGTATTCTGTAATTTAGATTTTGTAAGTTTTGTATTTATACTTGTTGATGTATATTAGCTATGTGTTAAATTGAAAATTGGATCTTGGGAATTGGAATTCTTTATGAGATTAAGGATTTTGTTTGGCAAAATTTTAAAATTTTCCCTACTTAGCATTTGATATCTAAGTAGCATAATCGATTCCTTCAATTGGTATCCAGAGTATCTTTTTGCATTTTACACATGCTAAATTAATAATAATAATATATTTTATTAATATTAATTTATTAAATTTAATATGAGATATGAAATTATTAATAATATTATTAATAATAATATATGTTATTATTAATTAATAATTAATTGATAATTACAATTGTTATGATTACAATTAATTAATAATTACAAGTTTTGTGATTATAATTAATTGATCCATGTTTTGTTTAATTTTGCAAATTGATCATTACATGCGAGAAGTGATCATGGACTTAGATTACATCCTTATATTTGTAATAATAATTAATTTATTATTTTATGTGTAATTAAATGTTAATTACATAGAACTAGGATGTAATATTCACCTTGGTATGCTAATGATTGAATGTATATCACAAGAGTTGTGATAAGAAGATTGAAGTGTACAAGATGGAGGTCCATGATGATGATGATGTTCAAGGCTATTCTTAAGCCCATTATGTCAAAGCCCTAGGAGACAAGGCCCATTTTATTCTAAAAGATAGAATAGACTTAGGAAAGGCCCATGATCACTCCTTATTTGTGCATCCATTTTGCATGTTCTATGTATATATGTGATATATATGTTGAAGCATGCTAAATACATATGTGATATGTATATGTGTAAAAATGCTATGTAATGTATACATATGATGTATGCAAAGAAAAATGGCTAATATGCAAAATGAGACCTAATTAAAGACCTAAAAATCTTCCAAGCAAATTCAGGTCTAGGCTCTGCATTGGAATAATAACTTGCATGGTTTTAGGATTATGTGCATCAGCTATGGATATATAGGGGTATGTATAAGGCTTAAGAGATTCATGTAGTGTTATTGTTAGGCATGAGATGTTGTGGGTGTATAAACACAGCATATGCCAAGAATGGCAAATAGGCGTACTTGAGGTATGTAGTGTTTAAGTTTATACATATCACTAATCTAATGGTGTGGGCCTAACTAATGCCAAAGGCTAAGAATGATAATGTGTTGAGGCCTATAACATTAGGATCTAGATTAATGATATCTCACATAGGATGTGATTAACTAGAGTTGTTCACTTAATGAGAACTAATATTGCAATAATAGCAATGTGTACTTGAGGAATATTAGTAACTCATTAAGAGCTTCATCACCCAATAGAAATCCATCTAACAAGGAATTTCCATTTTCTACTTTGGGAGTGTAAAATTTACCAAGTTAGTGGGAGGCCATTACGATTAAAGACCAAATCTAATGGTATTATTACAATGTCATGGAACTAATCAATCTTGTTATGCTTTTATAGAAATTTGATAATATGAGATCCTCAAACCCGTTAAGTGTCATTCTTGATAACAATAGACTCGTTGGCCCTAATCTTATTGATTGGCTTAGTAATCTAAAGGTTGTTTTAGCCTCTAAATGCATATTATATGTTTTGGAAAAAAGTCTCCCATACCCCTTCTACCTAATGTTTCCCAAGAAAATGATATGCAAGCATGTTGCATTATATGGACTTCTATGAGTAATGAAATTCATAAGCAACATGAGAAGTACACTAATGCAAGGTAATGTTGTTAAAGCATATGTGAATTCTATGATTCATTCCATTAAGGAACTTGAGAGTCTAGATTTCATGATGGATGCAGAACTTCAGACAAATTTGATCGTACAATCCCTTTTGGACTCATTTGGGCAATCTATTGCAAATTTCCATATTAATAAGATTTAGTGTACCCTTGTAGAACTATTAAACATGATTATGATGGTCCAAAAGGCTATTCATAATGAAAAAGGGAAGGATGTGGCTTTGGTTGCCTCTTCTAGTAGTACTAAGAAGAGTAAGGGTGACAAAAGCAAGAAAGCTAAGGGAAAAGTTCTTAAAGATTTGGGAGGTGTGAGAAAGAACAAAGGAAAAGAGAAGTTGAGAACACCAAAAAGGGAAAATATTTCTTTTATGATAGAGAGGGACATTGGAAAAGAAATTGTCCAAAGTTCATTAAGTCCTTTCAGACTAAAGGAAAGGAAAAAATTGCTGCAGAAGGTGAGACTTTTTCTAATTTACTTATTTCTAAATGTTCTAAGTGCTCATCAAATGCATGGGAATTGGATACTGGTGCTAGTTCTCGCATATGTTCTTCCTTGTAGGATCTAGCAAGTGAAAGAAGGTTAAGGTCAAATGAAGTGACTTTTAAGCTTGGAGATGGAGCAAGTGTTGCTACTAAAGCTATGGGAACCACCTCTATTAACTTGTATAACCATGTTTTGTTGTTGGATAATATTTTATATCTACCTAATGCTTATAAGAACATCATCTCTATTTCTAGTTTGACTATAAAAGGTTATAAATTTTTATTTGAAAGAGATGTATATACTATCTACTTTGATAATGAGATAGTTGGCATGGGTTATGTATTATATGGTTTTTATTATATTGATAATAAATCCAATAACAATCATTATCCAACCAATATGAATGTTGCGAATATAATGGTAATTGATAATGCCTCTAATTCAAAATGTATATGGCACTTACGTTTAGGTCACATTGTGGATGATAAAATCACAAATTTGGAAAGGATGGAAATCTTGAGTATTCTGAAATCTGCATCTAATTTGACTTATGAGGCTTGTATCCAAGGCAAGATGACTTGGTCACTATTTATTGGAAAAATGGAAAGAGCTAAAGAAATTTTGGAAATCATACAAAGTGATATAAGTGGGCCATTTAACCAAATGGCAAGAGGTGGGTTCTACTACTTCATTACCTTTATAGATAATCTATTAAGGTTTGGACACTTGTATTTGATGAAACATTAAAGTGAATCCTTTGAAAAGTTCAAGGAATTCAAAGTCCAAGTAGAGAACCAAATGGGGAAAAGTATTAAAATGCTTCAATCAAATCGAGGAGGTGAATACTTAAGTATGAAGTTCGTGGAGTTCATTAAGGAACATGGCATTATATCACAACTAACTCCACCGAGAACACGTCAACTCAATGGTGTGTTTGAAAGGAGGAATCAAATTCTATTAGATATGGTTCGATGAATGATGAGTTATACAAATTTGTCTACTTTGTTTTGGAGTTTTGCATTGCAAACTGCTGTTTACATATTAAACCACATTCCATCTAAGTCTGTTTCTACCACACCATATGAGATATGGCATGGTAAGGCACCAAGGCTTAAGCATGTTAAGATTTAGGGATGCCTAGCCTACATCAAAAGGTTAAAAATAGAAAAATTAGATGTAAGGTCAATTCAAGGCATATTTGTTAGATATCCTAAAGATAGTTTGGGAAATTATTTCTATCTTCCTACTAAGCAAGTTATTATTATAAGCAGATATGCCATATTTCTTAAGAAATAGTTTCTTTAAGAAGCTTGTAAAGGAAGGAAGATAGTATTAGAAGAAGAGTCTTCTAATGATGTCAATCAAGTTGATCAAAAGGATATAGATCTATCCTAAGAGTCTAATCCCACTAAAAAAATCATCACACCAACTCCTAGAAAGTTAGGTAGAGTATCTTATCCACCAAAGAGATATGGTTATCTGTATGATATACAAGAGTTGCATATGCATAAAGAAGACAATCATGATAATGATCTTACAACATTTAAAGAGGCTTTATTCGATAAATATTCTTCTAAATGGCTTGAAGCAATGAAATCTGAAATGGATTCCATGCATGCAAACCAAGTCTGGACACTTATTGATCCACCTAAAGGTATCATACCTATAGGTTGTAAATGGATCTTTAAGAGAAAGATTGGTGCATATGGAAAGGTTGATACCTATAAAATAAGGCTTGTAGCGAAAGGGTTTTTGCAAAGGCAAGGGGTCGACTATGAGGAGACCTTCTCACTGGTAGCCATGCTTAAATCCATTTGAATACTTCTTGCCATTACTACACACTATGACTATGAGATTTGGCAAACGGATGTGAAAACTGCTTTTCCTAATAGTTATATTGAGGAAGAGATTTATATGGAACTACCTAAAGGTTATAAATTTAAGGAAAGTTCCAAAGTGTGCAAGCTTAATAGATCAATTTATAATCTAAAGCAAGCTTTTAAGGAGTTGGAATCATCATTTTGATGAAGCCATATGATCATTTGGCTTTATAAAAAATGAAGATGAGCCTTATGTGTACAAAAAGGTTAGTGGGAGCTAACTTGCTTTCCTAGCATTATATGTGGATGATATTTTATTAATTAGGAATGATGTTGCATGCTTACAAACATGAAGCTATGGCTATATAAATATTTCTCCATAAAAGACTTAAGGGAAGCTACATATATTCTTGGCATTCAAGTCTATAGAGATAAATTGAAAAGAATGATAGGTTTATCCCAAAGTCTTTACTTGGAAAAGGTATTGAAGAGGTTCAACATGCTTGATTTCAAAAGAGGATTGTGACCATTTAGGCATGGTGTCCATTTATCCAAGGGTATGTGACCTAATACATTTGAGGAAATGGAGCAAATGGCTAAAGTTCCTTATGCTTTAGCTATAGGAAGTTTAATGTATGCTATATTGTGTATAAGGCCTGATATTGTTTATACTGTTAGTGTGACTAGCAGGTTTCAATCTAATCCAAGTTTAGAACACTCGATAGTTCTTAAGGCAATCTTTAAATACTTAAGAAGGACTAGAGATTTGAGCTTAACTTGTGGAGGAGGTGATCTACAGATAGATGATTTCACATATTCTGATTTTCAATCAAGTATCGATGATAGAAAGACTATCTCTAGTTTTTTTATTTGTAATGGTGGTGTAGTAATCTGAAAGAGTTCCAACTAAGTTGTCACTGTTGATTCCACTACAGAAGCTAAGTATATAGTTGCATTAGATGCCACTAAAGTAGCTGTTTGGATTAAGAGGTTCATTACTGAACTAGAAGTTATTCCTTCCATTGAGTCCCCAATTCCTCTCTATTATGACAACAATGGAGCCATTACTTTGGCAAAGGAACTGAGGTCTTACCAAAAATCCAAACACATAGAAAGGCGTTTCTATATTATCAGAGAACTTATTGAAAAAGGTGACATCATTATGCAAAATGTAGCTTTGGCTGATAATGTGGCTGATCCACTAACTAAGGTACTTACTCAATTACAGTTAGACCGTTATCTTAAAAAGATGTAGTGAATGGTGCTAGTGCTAATGGGAGATTATTAGTATATATGTGCCCTAGTGACATTCTTGAAATGTATAATGACATTGTAAATTATTCCAATGGCAATAAAACATTCATTTAAGTAAAGTGTTTATTTATTTGAGTATTTACCCCTTAGCATTATGTTAAATAAAGGTTAGAAAAATTTAGAACTTTGTGTAAAGACATAAAAACAAAAGCAAACAACATATACTCAAAAAACTCTAGTATTCTTATAAGGAGATTAAGTTAGTGCAAGTTTACAAAGGGTCATTAAGAGAGAGGCTACTTGCATCTAACCAAATCAAAGCAAGAAGGTGATTAGTGAATATTTGGTGTTTCAAGCTAGAGGTCTCACATTTGGGAGACTTAAAGAGTTGATTCAAGAGTTGAATTAAAGGAGCCAGCCATTTAGTAGATGAATTGTGGTCTACATCAAACACTTGGGAAATTGTAAGTATTTAGCAATTTAGATTTCCTAAGTTTTGTATTTACATGTTGATGTATATTAGTTATGTGTTAAATTGTAAATTGGAACCTTGGAATTGGAATTCTTAATGAGATTAAGGATTATGTTGAGCAAAATTTTAAAATTTGCCCTACTTAACATTTGATGTCTAAGTCTTATAATTAATTACTTTAATTGGTATCAGAGCATCTTTTTTGCATTTTATACATGCAAAATTAATAATAATATAATTTATTAATTTATTTATTTAATTTAATATGAGATATTAATTTTTTTATAATAATAAATGTTATTATTAATTTATAATTAATTGATAATTACAAGTGTTGTGATTATAATTAATTGATCCATGTTTTGTTTAATTTTGCAAATTGATCATTATGTTCAAGAAGTGATCATGGACTTATATTACATCCTTATATTTATAATAATAATTAATTTTATTATTTGATGTGTAATTAAATGATAATTACATAGAAAAGGGATGTAATATTCATATTGGTATGCTAAGGATTGAATGTATATCACAAGAGTTATGATAAGAAGGTTGAAGTGTTCAAGATGGAGGTCCATGATAATGATGATGTTCAAGGCTATTCTTAAGCCCATGGTGTCAAAGCCTAAGGAGACAAGGTCCATTTTATTATAAAAGTTAGAATAGGCTTAAGAAATGCCCATGATCACTCCTCATTTGTGCATCCATTTTGCATGTTCTATGTATATATGTGATATTTATGTTAAAGCAAGCTAAATACATATGTGATATATATATATGTGTAAAAATATTATGCAATGTATATATGTGATGTATCCAATGCAAACTGGCTAATGTACAAAGTTAGACCTAAAATTAAAGACCCAAAAATCTTTCAACCATATTTAGGCCTAGGCCCACCATTAAAGAAATAACTTGTATGGCTTTAGGATTATGTGCATTGGCTATGGATACATAGGGGTGTCTGTAAGGCTTAAGAGAATCATGTAGTGTTATTATTAAGCATGAGATGTTGTGGGTGTATAAACACACTATATGCCAAAAATGGCAAATAGGCATACCTGAGGCCTGTAACGTTAGGAGCTAGATTAATGATATCTCATATGAGATGTGATGAACAAGAGTTGCTCACTTAATAAGAACTAATATTCCAAGAATGGCAATGTGTACCTAAGGAATATTAGTGACTCGTTAAGAACTTCATGTTGCATTTCGTGATTCAAAAGTGCAGTAGAAATTAAAAATTTTAATTACAAACCCTAACCTAGATCCAAGTAATTTGATTAATTGATTTAAAACTAAGGTTTTCAAATCTTACCACAAACATAGAAGAGGCAAGATTTCTAGAAGGCAGAGAGGAGGTTCACTCCGCTGACACCCTACCTCGAGCTTTTGATTTTGGTAGTTCGGATAAAAATGTCTACAAAAGAATCCACCCTCCACAAGTGTCCACACGAACAACCCTTGATTAAAATGAAAAATTTGTGTGCTAGCACTTCTCTTGATTTCTCATAAATCAAGAACAAAAACACTTTGTGTTTTAGTTTTTCTAAGAGGAGAAAAATGAAATTTTGGTGGCTAATGATTGAGCTAGTAAAACCCTAGAGAATATTTATAGACCTTTAATTAGGGTTTCACTTACCAAAATAGCTTTTTGGTAATTTCTCAATTATTATTTTTTTGATTTTATTTAAAATTAAATTAGAAATAATATTCTATTTATTTAAGATAACCTTTACCTTAAATAAATAAACTATTTATTTATTTCCACATAGCATATTTGGGCTTCTCAAACCTATATCCATGTTTGGGCCTATTCTAAGTGTGTGACCCTCTAGGTTCACATGACGTTAGCAGTGGGCCTTAAATCTCTATTTAGGCCTAGAAGTCATAAGTGGCCTATAGTAAGACATTATGACTACCAAGTCATGTGAAATCAATAATCCGACATAACCTAATTTATAATAAATATTGTAATCCCTTTGTCATATGATATCTTGATTGAATATAAGGCATAGTTTTTGTCATCTTTATATAATTCAATCATATTATTCCTTAACTCTAAGTAGACTAAGAATGATAACTCTTTATCAATTCACTTTAGCATGACCATGCATTTTCCTTAGTCTATCTTATCAAGGGGCCCATAGATATCTTACTCAGATTAAATGAGGGAAAAATTCCTTCTCAATTACTCACATTCCTCACATAACTCATTTCATATCCAACAACAATATATTTAATCATCTTGTTAAAGACAATGTTAGATTATGTCAAAATATATGATAGTTATATAGAAATCCATAATGATTTCAAGGCCAAAGAACTAAATCAATATTATTATGATGATAATTACTTATGACAATTATTTATGTAGTATTCTCATTATGGGTCAATCTAGTACATTATTTCCCAAATAAGTACCTATGAGTTGACTTGATATCTCATATTCATAATTAGTAAAGCATAATCATCAATCAGCATCATACTAGCCATAACATATTGTTATGACTAGGGATAATTTGAATAGAACTCATATTTAATATAAGGATTTTATTATCAAGTCATATACTTGATGACCTTAGTAAGAATTTACTATTTAAGCAATTATCATAACACAAAATGATAATGAAAAATACCTCTTTATTAAATAAAATGATAAAGTCAAAACATGGTCATACATTATTAACTTAGTGCATATCACTAACACTTCATCACCGACTAGAAATCCATCTAACAAGGGATTTCTATTTTCTACTTTGAAAGTGTAGAATTCACTAAGTTAGTGGGAGTTCATTATGATTAAAGATCAAATCTAATGGTATTATTACAATGTAATGGAATTAATCGATCTTGTTATGCTTTTGTAGAAATTTGATAATATGAGATCCTTAAACCCGTTATGCATCATTGTTTATAAAAATAGACTCGTTAGGCCTAATCTTGTTGATTGGCTTCATAATCTAAAAGTTATTTTGGCCTCTGAATGCATATTATATGTTTTGGAACAAAGTCCTCTTAGACCCCTTCCATTTAATGTTTCCTAAGAGGAACATAACACTCTTAAAAAAGGGGAAGACAATGATATGCAAGCATGTTGCATTATGTGGGCTTCTATGAGCAATGAAATTCATAGGCAACATAAGAAGTACACTAATGCAAGGGAAATCCTACTTCACCTATAAAAGTTGTTTGGTTAACAAAATAGGACCACTAGATATAAGATATCTAAGTGGCTTTTCCATGCTAAAATGAAGGAAGGTGATGTTGGAGCACACATGAATTCTATGATTCATTCCATTAAGGAACTTAAGAGTATAGATTTCACAATGGATGCTCAAATTTAAATAGATTTGATCTTACAATCATTTTCAGGCTCATTTGGGAAATTTATTGCAAATTTCCATATGAATAAGATTGAGTGTACCCTTGCAAAACTTTTAAACATGCTTGTGACAACCCAAAAGTCTATTCATAATAAGAAAAGGAAGGATGTGGCTTTGGTTGCCTCTTCTAATAGGACTAAGAAGAGTAAGGGCAATAAAAGTAAGAAAGCTAAGGGAAATTTTCCTAAAGCTTTGGGAGGTGTGAGAAAGAACAAAGGCAAAGAGAAGGTTAAGAACACCAACGAGGGAAAATGTTTCTTTTGTGATGGAGAGGGACATTGGAAAAGAAATTATCTAAAGTTCCTTAAGTCTCTTTAGACTAAAATAAAGGACAAAATTGGAGAAGGTAATACCTTCTCTAATTTATTTTTTTTAAATGTTCTAAGAGCTCATTTAATGCATGGGTATTGGATACCAGTGCTAGTTCTCACATATGTTCTTCCTTACAGGATCTAGCAAGTGAAAGAAGGTTATGGTCAAATGAGGTGACTTTTAAGCATTGAGATAGAGCAAGTGTTGTTGCTAAAGCTATGGGAACCACCTCTATTGACTTGTATAACCATTTTTTGTTGTTGGACAATGTTTTATATGTACCTAATGCTTATAAGAACATCATCTTTATTTCTAGTTTGACTAGAACATTATATCACAACTAACTCCACTAGAACACCTCAACTCAATGGTGTGTCCGAAAGGAGGAATCAAACTCTATTAGATATGGTTCCATCAATGATGATTTATACAGATTTGCCTACTTTCTTTTGGGTTTTGCATTACAAATTGCCATTTACATATTAAATTGTTCCATCTAAGTCTGTTTCTACCACACCATATTAGATATGGCATGGTAAGGCACCAAGTCTTAAGCATGTTAATATTTGAGGATGCCTAGCCTACATCAAAAGGTTAAAAATAGACAAATTAGATGCAAGGTCAATTCAAGATAGATTTATTGGATATTCTAAAGAAAGTTTGAGATATTATTTCTATCTTTCTACTGACCAAATTGTTATTGTAAGTAGAGATGCCATATTTTTTAAAAAAGAGTTTCTTCAATAGGGTGGTAAAGGAAGGAAGATAGCATTAGAAGAAGATTCTTCTAATAATGCCAATCAAGTTGATCAAATGGATATAGATCAATCCAAAGAGTTTAATCCCACTGAAAATATCATCACACCAACTCCTAGAAAGTCAGGTAGGGATCTCATCCGCCGGAGAGATATGGTTTTCTACATGATATGCAAGAGTTGCATATGCATAAAAAAGAAAATCATGATGATGATCCTACAACATTTGAAGAGGCTTTATCAGATAAAGATTCTTCTAAATGGCTTGAAGCAATGAAATCTGAAATGGATTCCATGTATGCAAACCAAGTTTGGACACTTGTTGATCCACCGAAGGTATTGTACTTATAGGTTGTAAATGGATCTTCAAGAGAAAGATTGGTGCAGATGGAAAGGTTAATACCTACAAAGCAAGGCTTGTAGCAAAAGGGTTTCGCCAAAGGCAAGGGGTCGACTATAAGGAGATTGTGGGATATTCTTAGTATAAATGTGCCTTAGTGCCTTTCTTGAAATGTATAATGACATTTTAAATTATCCCCATGGTAATAAAATATTCATTTAAATAAAGTGTTTATTTATTTGAATATTTACCCCTTCGGTTTATGTTAAATAAATTTATTATTAAGAGTTGATAATATGAGTTACAAATTTATTTATTACATATGCTATAAATTATTCATAGTCATATAATTAATATTTGTTTAATATTGATTAGACTATCACCTCTGTCTATTTTCCTTGATTAGTATATGATACTAATAGTGGGAGTTAGTGAGTCTCATGCTACTTGATATGAGATGCTAGAGTAGACATGTGGATACTCATATGATGGGTGGATCAAACGTGATGTTAGATTTATGATTGCATGGATATTCACTTATAGTCAACAATCATAATTTAGGTCATAATGTTGCATATAGTCCTTTCACCTGAGGTGACACGGTCATCCACATTTGAGTGGTTAGGGTTTGTTACTGCTTACATACTTGTGTTAATCACACATGGGTATATGGCGTGTGGGGGCTCTAGCCGGTTAAGTATAGGGATGAGTGTTCAACCAAAAAGGGATTTATTACTTGGAGTGAACCAAGATATGATCCTATGCTATTTAAGTTCTTTCTTGATCAATAAGTTCTTAGCCAGGACAAATATGACATAAACTTAAAGAGTTTTGTTGTTGGTTATATTTTATTAAGAATAGAACTTGAGATGAGGTCATATGATATAACTATTAGATTTTGACTAAACCTTGACTCTATGCAATATCGGGATCTTCTAGTGAAAGGATTTAGTGCACGGTGATTATGACCATAAGGGTTTGTGTGAATCAAAACATGCATTAATTTCTAATTGGGTAGTTATAATATCAATGCTAAGGGTCACTCACAACTTATGAGAACTAAATGTGTATAATTGGGATTTTCACATTTAGACTTGAAAGGAGTTTCAAATAATATCAAGTGTTGATATTATCTTCTCATTGCTAATTAGACATGAACCTAGTAAGTCATAACTAATAGAGCTTTGCTAAATCACCATTTATATTAATCTAATTATTGAATAATGAGTTTAATAAATTAATTAAGATTAATAGAATTGGATTTATGCTTTAAGCAATGATTCTAGCATATCATGAAATCTAATTCAAGTAAAGGTTTAATAATTAATTTATACTTAATTAATATGAGATATTAATCAAAGTATTAAATTAATTATATATATATATATGTCGTTACTTAGATTAATGGCCTAACTTGTTTGGGCTTAGGACCAAAAGAGTTTTGGACTAAAGATTAATCTAAATTGTAGAGAAAGTTGCAAGGCAAGTAATATGATGTCATGGATGATGTCAATTATGTACTTGCATGGCAAGTAATATGATGTCATGGATGATGTCAATTCTATACTTGCATGGCAAGTAATATGATGTCATGGATGATGTCAATTCTTTACTTGCATGGTAAGTAATGTGATGTCATGGATGGTGTCAAGAGTTCTATACTTGCATTGCAAGTAATGAGATGTCATGGATGATGTCAAGAGTTCTATACTTGCATTGCAAGTTGTATGTCATGGATGATGTCATACATGTGATGTAAACAATGACATCATCAAGGTTTCTTTTCTCTACATATAAATAGATAACATAAGAAATGTTCTCAAGGTTAGAAATTTGAGAATTTTGTGTAAAGACACAAAAACAAAAGCAAACAACATATACTAAAAAAACTCTAGTATTCTTGCAAGGAGATTAAGTTAATGCAAGTTTACAAAGGGTCATTGAGAGAGAGGCTACTTGCATCTAACCAACAAACTAAGAAGGTGATTAGTGAATCTCTGGTGTTTCAAGCTAGAGGTCTCACATTTGGGAGACTTAAAGAGTTGATTCAAGAGTTAAATCAAAGGAGCCAACCATTTAGTAGATTAATTATGGTCTACATAAAAAACTTGGGAAATTATAAGTATTCCACAATTTAGTTAGTATAGATGTGCCCTAGTGCCATTCTTGAAATGTATAATGACATTGTAAATTATCACTATGGCAATAAAATATTCATTTAAATAAAGTGTTTGTTTATTTGAGTATTTACCTCTTAGCATTATGTCAAATAAATTTATTATTAAGAGTTGATAATATGAGTTACAAATTTATTTAGTACATATGCTATAAATTGTTCATAGTCATATAATTAATATTTAGGTAATATTGATTAAACTATCACCTCTGTCTATTTTCCTTGATTAGTATATGATACTAATAGTGGGAGGTAGTGAGTCTCATGCTACTTGATATGAGATGTTAGAATAGACATGTGGATACTCATGTGATGGGTGGATAGAACGTGATGTTAGATTTGTGATTGCATGGATATTCACTTATACTCAATAATCATAATCTAGGTCATAATATTGCATATAGTCCTTTCACTTGAGGTAACAGGGTCATCCACATTTTAGTGGTTAGGGTTTGTTATCGCTTACATACTTGTGTTAATCACATATGGGTATATAGCACGTGGTGGCTCTAGTCAGTTAAGTGTAGGGATGAGTGTTTAACCAAAAAAGGATCATTGCTTAGAGTGAACCAGGATAAGATCCTATGCTATCTAAGTTCTTTCTTGATCAAGACAAATATGACACGATCTGAAAGATTTTGATGTTGGTTATATTTTATCAAGAATAGAACTTGAGATGAGGTCATATGATATAACTATTAGAGTTTGACTAAACCTTGACTCTATGCACTATCGGGATCTTCTAATGAAAGGATTTTAATGCATGGAAATTATGACCATAAGAGTTTGTGTGAATTAATACATGCATTCCTTTTTAATTGGGTAGTTGTGATATCGATGCTAGGGGTCACTCACGACTTATAAAAACTAAATGTGTATAATTGGGATTTTCACATTTAGACTTAAAAGGAGTTTCAAATAATATCAAGTGTTGATATTATCTTCTCATTGCCAATTAGACATGAACCTAATAAGTCACACCTAATATAGCTTTGCTAAATCACCATTTATATTAATCTAATTATTGATTAAAGAGTTTAATAAATTAATTAAGATTAATAGAATTGGATTTATGCTTTAAGCAATGATTCTAGCATATCATAAAATCTAATTCAAGTAAGGGTTTAATAATTAATTTATACTTAATTAATATGAGATATTAATTAATGTATGAAATTAATTATATATATATGTTGTTACTTAGATTAATGACCTAAGTTGTTTGGGCCTAGGACAAAAAGAGTTTTGGACAAAAGATTAATCTAAGATGTAAAGAAAGTTGCATGGCTATTTAGGTAATATTGATTAGAATATCACCTTTGTCTATTTTCCTTGATTAGTATGTGATACTAATAGTGGGAGGTAATGAGTCTCAATCTACTTAATAAGAGATGTTAAAAGAGGCATATTGATACTCATATGATGGGTGGATCGAACGTGATCTCACCTATTGCTACATATAATTCCCTATAACCATATCAATTTTAGCTTATTACACACTTATACAATACAATAATAAAAGACTGCTGAATCAAAAGAAGCAACTCATGATGATCTGCGTGTCACCCCAGTCTATGAATATGAGGGATGAGCCTCATCTGCTTGAGGAGGTGGAGGTGGTGGAACAAAGCCACTAGCCATAGCATCAATCAACTATGGAATTAACACATCAATATAAAGATAGTCTGCACCCTCTAGGAGACTCTCAAAAGTATATCTTGTCATAGCAGTGTCAAGCTCATCCGCACTAAGCTCATGACTCCAGAATATGTCACCAGGAGGAGGAACATGGACTCTCCTCGCAAATGGACCATCCTATAAACAATGGACTCACTCACCTAAATACCACACCTCGCTAGTTAGGCCAGAGAGCAGCACTCGCCACTCTGTTAGTTGCCAGGCTATCACTATCACTTCCAACCAATGTAAGCTCACAGTCCATCAGTGAAGGAGGACTTGCTTAAGAAACAAAAATGAATAAAGAATCTCCAAAAAATAAAGCAACCAACATAGTAAGAATAAAAGCATACATGTCCAAGGGACAACTTACCCATGTAGTCCCCTTCCTAATCCAACAAGAATAATAAGGGAAACCATCCTCCAGAAGATGCTCAATAGTTAAACAAGGAAGAATGCTAAACTCATAAGCCCAGATCTATATGAATTAGACCTAGAGAGTTAGAAAAATAAGCAAAAGTCAAAAAAAACCAAAAGGATATAAACAAGAACTCATACTCACATCCAATATAAACAAGCATCTATAAATCCCCAAGCCACCTTTGCATGCTGCGTCTAGACCTAAGTACATATGGGCGAAAGTGGTAGTACCCAAACTGTATCTCGATAAGCTGTCTAAGTCCCTTAGAATAGGCAATAATCACATACTACCCATACCTAAAGGATTCAAGAAGATGAAAGCTTTCATCAAGTATAATAAGAAGCAACAAGACAACTACTCTGACAAAATAAGATTAGCATCATACATTGTACACACAGTAGAGAAAAACCCAATATAATGAGTAAGGTACAAACAATTAGACTTAATAGGGACAACCACCCTAAGCAACTCTATAGTAAGGCGCCTCCTCACCACCATAAAAGAACACTCCTCCTCAATAAAGGGAATAAGCCCCCCAGAAAAGCTCAGGCCAGTGATAGTAGTAAAGTCTAGAGGATATATGGTAATCTCTCCAATGGGCAAGTGAAAAGTATTCATTGTATCCATCCACTGCTCAATCAATGCATACATAATGATATGAATTGATGCATATGAGTCATAAGACAATGTGGCAATAATCCCATCAAAGCCCTTCCTAGTAACCATTTGCTTCACACACAGCGGGAGACCCTGATAGTATGTGCCTACTAGGCAATACAGTAACAAACCTGCAAGGCTACAAATAATAGGTACGCTATCAAGTATTTGAATAATTACTAAATACCAACACATCTTTCTCTCTATCACTTAATAGGATAAAAAAAATAGTAATAACAAAAGCCAAGAAGAACATTATGGTAAGAGCAAAAAAACATTTACAGCAAGCACTATAGAGCTACGGACAAAAGCCATAACAACCTCAATTAAAAAATATAATAAGTACAGCAAGAGGTGACAAACAATAAAGCAGTGCAGACAATTAAATAACTTCAAAAAAATAGAGGACAAAGGAGAACCTACCTGGTGATGAGACAAACCCAAGTGTAAACACCCAATTTCGACATAATTGAGTGTGGATGTGATAAAAGGCCAAATGATGAGAATTTACTATGAAATTAGATTTGTTGGATCTGATTTATTAGTAAATTGTAAATTATTTTTATTTTTATTTATTTAATTAATTTTAAAAAAATAAAAAGAAAGAAAAGTTTAAAAAAGAAAATTCAAAGAAAAGAATTTTTTTTTTTAAAAAAAAAAAAGAAGAATGGGCCGAAGTGGCCCATTCAATATGTAAAATGAAAAGATGGCCAATTTGACCAAGGAAAAAAAGAGGATTTAATCCAACAGTGGTCAAAGTTAGCCATAAATGGCCATTTTGGCCATTTTCAACTCCATTCCGATCGAAAATATAATTTTCCAATGGTTTCACAAAATTTTTTGATTTTTAAATATATTGTTTACTTTATTTATTTATCTTGCATTTTATTGGTTGTTATTTCCATTTTATTTGATAAATGTTTTTTTTATTTGATAAATAGATTTTTTTTTATTTTTATCCTATAACCAATTTAGGGTTACAAGGTGTTTTGTTTATAAATACATCATTTTCTTTTCACAAGGGAGGGCTCCTAGGGTTTTATTCTTGTTCCTCTACTTTTTAATTTTAGTCGTGAGCCAAAATACAATGCTTTCCCCTCTTATTTTACATACTTTTAAATTCTTTACCATAAAATCATATCCAATTGAAACTAATACTCATAGATAATACAAAAAAGCCACAGGCTTCCATCAAAAGTTTATCAAACTATTAAGGGAAATCAATACTGCATCCAATTCTCATCTTCATCTCTTCTCTTTTTAATTCTCTTCTCTTTTTAATTTTAATTTTATTTAATTTTCTTTGTTTATTATTTATTGGTGTTGTGCTAGTTTATTTATGATGAGAAAAATCAATTTTCGATTTGAAATATAAATGTCAATTACTTTACTCATTCTTTCACTTTTAACTTTTGATTTCAATTGTTTTGTTCCTTTTGTGTTATCATTTACTATCTTTTTATTATTTTATTCATTTAATTTATTTTTTTAATTTTATTTATTTATTTAGTTTCTCATTTCATATGTTTATTTTACTAATATTTATACTTGTTGTTTATTATGTTTTTACTCTTTCATTTTTATTTATTATTTTTTTATACTGTAAATTATATTTTGTACTTTATTTCATTTTTATTTTTGTACTTTCTTTTATTTGATTTGATTTTATTAATTGTTTACTGATTTGTTTATTTATTATTTTTTGTGCATCATGTTTCTATGGGGATTAACATGTGATTGAATCGAGAAAACCATGAAAATCCACGGAATGTCATGGATTTAAACCTTGTAAAACTTTATGTAGATTTTAGGTTTTTTTTGTGTTATTCTATTTTTTATGTTCTTTATTTTTTTTAATTATTTATCTGGTTTATTGGCATGTATTAATTTTAGTTTTTTTATGTAGTTTTTATAATAACCTTAGTAGTAGGAATATAATGAAAACCTTTAATTTTCTGTACTTTAAAATTAATTAGTAAATTAGGTTCAATTTGGTAAACCCTAATTAAAATCAATGATGGTAGTAGTTAATTAGGTAGCATGTAAACAATTAGGGTTAAGATCACTGTATGAATTTTTTAATGTTTATTTTTTTATTTGGGTTTTATTTTTTATTTTTATTCATTTTGGACCCCAAGCCCACATTAGGCTTTAATTCATTAATTAATAATAGGCTTTTAAAAAAATTATATTTAATAAAATTTAAAATTAATTTAGGCCCATTTAGGTTAATAGACTTAAGCCTTTATTTTAGTTTAATTCAAATTAACTTAAACTTAGCTCAGCCCGTTAATTAGGCATTTCTTTTAAAATAAATAGATGTACGATCACTTCAATTAATTTAAAATTAATTAGAATTAGGCCCACTAAAATTCATCCAACTCATTTCCATTAAATTAGTTGATTTAGGCCCACTATCTTTAGAGTTAAAAATGGTAGACTTAGGTTCACTAATCTAATTAAAATGTAGGCCCGCCTTTAAGTTTCCATTTGTAAATTAAAACATGCATACTTAGATAACTTTAACTAATATAAAATAGACTAATTTAGGGATGTTGCACTTTGTGAATGCAGCTTTTATATGCTTTTTCATTAGTAGTTGCCTTGGACTTAGATGAATGTTAAATTAGGGTTTATATGAAATTGCATGTAATTAAAGAATAATTTAGTGATTAATAAACTAATTCTAAATAAACACAAAATTAAAAGAAGTTGGTATTCCGTATCCAAAATCTCCTAGTTGTGGTGTTAACTTTCTTTTAGAGAATTGAGTTACCACCACCTTCAAATTATCCCAGTTATTACCCTAGGTGGCGACTTATCATCTCTACACTATGTCTTTGTGATATAGTAGTGTGTTCTCTGGAGCCTTAAGCTCAAACAACATTGTGGTTGCAAAAATCTTAAATGCACACTAAACCCCACCATCTTCAATGGCGACTCTATTGGGGATAAGAGATACTAATTCTAGTTGTGTTCTTTAGAATTATTTTATTAATTATGATTTTATTCTTGCATTTATTTTTGCATGTCGCTTATTAGCCTATGGTGTTGGTTTATGATTCCATGATTTCACTACCTTCATGGGATTGTAGATTGGCTAACCATCACTCTTAGCCTTAACTTGATTCAAGAAAGATTACTAGGCTCATGTGACCCAAGTCTTAAAGGGGGGTAGTCTTCTCTCGAGTTTGCAAAGGATATTGGGTCCCTCTATCGTTGGCTTGTAACTCAAGTCTTAAAGGAGGGCATCTTGCTAATGGAACTTTAACTTTTCCACTAGACTCAACTCATATATGTTAGCATATATGTGCCCTAGAGCCATTCTTGTATTTAATAATAACATTGATAATTATCCCTATGGCAACATAATATTCATTTAAATAAAGAGTTTGCTTATTTGAGTATTTACTCTTTAGCATTATGTTAAATAAATTTATTATCAAGAGTTGATAATATAAGTTACAAATTTATTTAGTACATATGCTATAAATAGTTCATAGTCAAATAATTAATATTTGGGTAATATTAATTAGACTATCACCTCTATCTATTTTCCTTTATTAGTATGTGATACTAATAGTGGGAGGTAGTGAGTCTCATGCTACTTGATATGAGATATCATAATAGACATGTGGAAACTCATGTGATAGGTGGATCAAACAGTGATGTTAGATTTGTGATCACAAGGATGTTCACTTATAGTCAACAATCACTATCTAGGTCATAATGGTGCATATAGTCCTTTAACTTGAGGTTACACGGTCATCCACATTTGAGTGGTTAGAATTTGTTACTACTTACATACTTGTGTTAATCGCATATGGGTATATGGCATGTGGTGGCTCTAGTTAGTTAAATTTAGGGATGAGTGTTCAACCAAGATGGGATTCATTTCTTGGAGTGAATCAAGATGAGATCCTAAGCTATCTAAGTTTGTTCTTGATGAATAAGTTCCTGGCCAGGACAGACATAACACAAACTAAAAGAGTTTTAGTGCGAAAGAGTGTTTCTAGTATTTGTTATGTTTTACCAAGAATAGAACTTGAGATGAGCTTAAGTGATAAAGCTATTAGAGTTTGACTATACCATGACTTTAGGCTATATCGAGATCTTCTAATAAAGGGATTTTATTACACGATAATTATGAGCAAAGGATTCGTGTGAATTAATATATACATTCATTTCTAATTAGGTAGTTAAGATATCAATGCTAGGGGTCACTCATAACTTATGATAACTAAATGTGAATGATTGGGATTTTCACATTTATACTTGAAAGAGTTTCAAATAATATCAAGTGTTGATATTATCTTCTCATTGCCAATTAGACATGAACCTAGTAAGTCACACATAAAAGGCTTTACCTTATCTATATATATTAATCAAATTATTGATTAAAGAGTTTAATCAATTAATTAAGATTAATGAAATTAGATTTATGCTTAAAAGTAATAATTCTAGCATATCTTGAAATCTAATTTCAAAGAAAGACTTAATTATTAATTTGTGCATAATTAATATGATATATTAATTAAGGTATTAAATTAATAATAAGTATATGTTGTTTATATTGGATTCAGATTAATGGCCCAAGTTGTATGGGTCTAGCCCCAAAGAGTTTTGAACCAAAGATTAATCCAAATCCCAAGCATTTTGTCTAGACACATTTGATTAATGGATTATGCTAGGACTAAGAGTTAGCCTAATCATCAAGCCTATATCTATTAAATAGATGTAGTCGAATTTGTCTTATTTGACATTATTGACTTTGACTACATTAAAGATAAGATCACATGGACATTGTGAGCATGGATGTAGAGAATTGTATGGGATATATTTTCTACATAATTCTTAATGCAATTTTTCATCATCCTAGATTAGTGAACATATGTGTGCCAAGTGGATGTGTGTGACCTAAGAGGTCATGTGACAAGGAGGCTCCTTTTCTCTACATAAATAAATATCCTAATAAGTGTTCTAAGGATAAGGATGACAAGTGTAAGGCTAGGATGTTGTAAAGAATTTGCATGAGATGTAATCTCTACATAAATTTATTTTGGACTCTAGTGACTTACACATTTGTCACAACATCATAACAAGTGGCATATGGTGATGTCATCAATCTCTACAATCATTACTTGTCATATATATCTCTAAGAGTTAGTTAATATTAAATGACAAGAAAAAAAGGGTGAGTAGAGAAAAAATGTGGAGAGCAAAAAGAAACAAAACAAAAAAGGAAACACATATCCATAAAAGGCCTAAAAGCTCTTACAAAGGATCAAGTTAGTGCAAGCTTGTGAGGTCAATTGAGAGGGGATGCTTGCTACTACTTGATTAAAGTAAGATGGAGATATGGTGGAGCTTAGTGTCTCAAGCTAGAGGCCTTACATCTGGGAGGCTTGAAGAGATTCATTCAAGAGTTGAATCAATGGAGGCCAACCATTGTAGTAGATTAAATGTGGTCTACATCAAATACTTGGAAATTGGTAAGTATTCCGTAACTTATGATTTTCTAAGTTTTTTTTATGTTGATTTGGATATTAGAGGGTTTAGAATTCTAGATGAGATCTAGGGTTATATTTGAGCTAATTTTTAAAATTAGCTCTACTTAGCATTTGATGTCTAAGTCACATAACTAATTCCTTTGAATATAGTGACCTAGTAATTTCCCTTAGGATTACATAAATTGCTTGTGTTTGTTGCTATAAGGTATTTCTATCTGTAAAGGCCCAAACCCATACTTTATAAGCCCATTTGGGTTAATAAATATTAGGCTAAACTTTTATACTTAGAAATGTTATTTTTATGCTTTTACTATTTTAAAAGAGCGTCAGTTCTTGAAATCCCCTATTGATATTAAGGCTAAGACAAAAAAATCCTAGGAAAGAGACTCACCATTGAACTCGTGTGAGGGAGAAATAAGGTTGGAATGATACACTTGATTTGTTATTTGTATACTTAACCTAATATTTACTACTTGTTGCATAGCATGTGCATCATGCACACATGCATACATGCATTTCATGCATCATACTAACATTTTGTTTTTTTAGCCATCATAGATTCATTTACATCTTCTTGTGTTTGGAAATGGAGTAGTGGCAGATTAGTAAGAACTAATTTGAGCCCAATATCAATATTTAAAGACATCCTAAGAAGATTGGAAAAGAGTCCTATCAACCCACTCAACTTAGAAACACCACTAGCACCAACTAGTCACTCAGTTGAAGAAATGGAACAATAATAGGGAGGAAATTGGACCTTAGAAGAAATTAAAGGAGCTTTGATGGATGACATGAGAGTAATGATGCAAGATAAAGTGAGACAAGCTTTAGCTGGATTAACGCAACCTCCTACAACTGCTCTTCCTAATGTTATACTACTTGCTATTGTAATTCTAACTATTACTATCTTAGAAGATCCACTAGCTATCTATGACAATGGTGGGGAGCAACCATTGAATGCTACTAGGAATGTACTAGCTATTGACATGAAATATGAGGATATGGAGAACTTCATGGTAGAGAAAGCCAAGAAAGAATCACTTAAGCTAGTTTAGGAACTAGAATCAAAGCAGATGCAAGCATTAACTCAAAAGATGTTTAAGATAGAAGAATTGATAAGGGGTAAAGGTATGGGGTATTCATTTGATTTTGATGACATAATGAGCACTAATGGAGATAAGCTTCTAGATAAATTCAAAATGCCTTAGCTTTAGAAGTTTGATGGTACTGGAGATCCAAGGACACACCTTAAACAATATACCACCACTATAAGCACCACTGTGAGCAACCTTGCTTTTTTTTTTTTTGCAAGTTGGTTTTTTTGTTTCAAAGGGACATGGCAGCTTTCCTTAGTAGGGACAAATGATTGGTCTTAGGGGTATGAGACACTTTTGATTTTATGGAGTTGCCACTTGATTTTAGAAAATTAGGAAAAGAAAGGGACAATATCATGTCACTCAATGAGTATTATCCCTAGCAGAGATTTTTGGGTTCGGGAGATCACATCTACTTTTTGACTATTTCTCATTATATGACATTGGATGTATAGCTACTATAACACCCTAGTTTTTATGATGATAGTTTATATGGAATTCATACAATACATTAAAAAAAAGGATAATAAAGATGAGAATTTTATTACATCGCTTTCCTGATAAAATACATATGAAAAGAAAAAGATTAGGGAAAAGTAAATCTAATATGATTAATCTACAAGCGTAGCATAACTATTTATACAGCTTATTTGATGAATGATAGGATGATCATGCTTGCAGTGATTATTTATGCTACGATGATGAATGATGATAGTATAAAAGATGCATGAGGTCATCACTGGATTGAGAGCATGATGACTCTATTCCAGGACATGAAATTTTTTCACATTATTGATATTTATAATGTGATTTCATGACTTCAGAAATAGAGGATGTAGAATGATGATGTAAAACGAGCATAATAACGCATATATTATTCATGTAGCATGCAAGTTTGTCAGTCTCATCACACAAGCACAATAGTATTCCCAAATACTGATGACAATAAAATAAAATGCAGTGCAATAAAGTAAATGTGTTAAAATAATTATGTGGTCCATAGACTTGACTCTACTTATGTGAACTTTGAAGCTTGAGTAATTATCAAGCTTTCCTCGTCAAGAGGTTTAAAATGACAGCAGAATGATGATATATTGTATACCTTTGAAGTGTGATTTGAAAAAGATGAGGCTAGGTTTGGTAGAAAAAAGGGATCTAACAACCTAAATGAAAGGTTAGGGGAGAGCAAAAACTATATGGGAAAGGGTTTCCCATGCCTTCGATCAGACTGACTCTTAAGTGTGTATATGTCATCACTTGCCATTTTCTCTTAAAATGGGGTGTATAATGGTCTATTTATAGGAACAAATGCATAGAATAGGGTGGTGTAGGCATGGTCACGCGTGTGTGAGTGTATTTTTGGGCGTGACCATGCCAAATGTGTGTGACCATGTGCGCCTGTGCACGTTTTCACATGCACTTCAATGCTCTATGCACTCTTCTTGAGTTCTACAAGCACCATTCTGGGGTTGGTCTCTAACGTTTTTAGACCTTTTAGCAGCATTTCCAGAGTTTATTTTGCTAAATTCGGCTTCAATTTTAGCATATGACACCTAGGGGTGTTTATGCACACTTCTGAGCAATACGCATAGATACCCAGGTTGTGCTGGACCATTATGGGACCACTTCTAGAGGTTTTGGAGCCCTCCAGACGTGTTCCCAAAGTCTGTTTTATGAAAAATAATTTTCATTTTTTTCACGAAGCTAGGTCCTGATCTAACGAAATATGCACCAACCCAACGATTTGAGTATTTTGAAAGTAGTTTTCTTGAAATAAACCTCTCATTGTTTCAATAATTCATATTTCATAAGGTTAGAACACAACTTAATGACCCAATGATTGATTTTGCACATTGGTGGGGTCAGTTGGGTGTTTTAAGGTTGCAC
This sequence comes from Mallotus nudiflorus, assembly GCA_947683625.1. NCBI lineage: Eukaryota > Viridiplantae > Streptophyta > Magnoliopsida > Malpighiales > Euphorbiaceae > Mallotus > Mallotus nudiflorus. The sequence continues at coordinate 1,639,215 of CANTUR010000415.1, read as the reverse complement.
ACTTCAGAGGTATTATGAACGAGCAGACTCTAGTCATCTTGGGGATTCGTTTCGTCACCATAACTTTTTAAGGATAGTCAAATTTGAGGTATGAAAGTTGCCCCCTGCTTCATATGTATTACATAGCCACCTAGTGCTAGTGTCAATACACATGAAGCAAATGCAAAGATGCAAAAATGTTTTAGTAGGGAGAGAGGTACTTACCTGTAGGTTGTTGATGTCGTGTTTTTTTTGTTGTTGTTGTTCTATGACTTGGTCATCACACATGGTGTTATTTTGGGACATATGTAAACCTATGATTATGCAAAGTGCACTGGGATTTATGCGATTATAACCTTTCTAGGTATCATGCAAATCAGGATGCTACTGCAAAACATGCGAATGTGGCTATGACTTTTTTAGGTGTCATGCAAATGAACATGTTACTAAGCAAAATGCAGATGCGACTATAACCTTTCAAGGTGTCACATGAATGAACATATGATTATAACATCCTTAGGTGTCATGTGAATGAACATGCTACTACGCAAAATGCATACACGACTATAACCTTCTTAGGTGTCATATGAATGAACATGTGATTATAACCTTCTTAGGTGTCACACGAATAAATATGCTACTAAGCAAAATGCGTATGTGATTATAACCTTCTTAGGTGGCACGCAAATGAACATGTGACTATAACTTTCTTAAGTGTCACGCAAATGAATATATGACTATAATCTTCTTAGGTGTCATGTGAATGAACATGCAATTATAACCTTCTTAGGTGTCATGCAAATGAACATGTTATTAAGTAATGAAAATGTAGCTATAACCTTCTTAGGTTTCATGCAAATGAAGATAAGAATGCTTCTAAGTAATGTGAGGATGGTTCTAAGCAATGAGAAGATGCTTTCAAGCAATGTGAATACTCCTAAGTGCTCTTAAGCAATGTGAATGCTTCTAAGCGATATGATAATGCTTTTAAGCAATGTGAATGCTTCTAAGCAATATGAGGATGCTTTTAAGAAATGAGGAGAAGCTTCTCAAGTAATGAAAGTGCTTCTAAGCAATGTGAGAGTGCTCCTAAGGGGTGTGAATGCTTCTAAGTGATGTGAGGAGTGCTCTTAAGCAAGTGGGAGTGCTTCTAAGTGGTGTGAGAGTGCTCCTAAGTGATGTTAATGCTTCTAGTGCTAATAGTGGTAATGATGCAATAATGATATAGTAGTGATGCAATGATGATACAGTGATGATGCATCGATGATATAATAATGATGTAGTGATTTTTGATGTTGAGGATGTGATGTGGAGTAAGATATTCTTACAGTGAATTTTCCTTACTCTTTTTCTTTTGTAAGATATTGAGTTTTTTAAAGAAAGCGGTGCACACGTAGTGTCTTTAGATAGATAAATTCCGTAGCAGTGTACTTTTATGTGAGTTTGGTGCATATCTTATGCTCAAATAGAAGTTTAGGACTATAGATGTGAGTGTGCAAAGTCTCAAAGTGCGCATAAAACCATAAAAGAGCGCATGGAAGGGGGAAGTGCACATGACTACGCATGATTACTCACTTGTGTGCATGGTCATGCGCCTGGCATGTGGTCACGCACTTACCTCCCTCTGTGACTATTTAAGTGGCTATTTCGGAGGTCTTAAGAGGCTTTGTCCATACTTCTTTGAGTGTTCTCTGACTTTTCTTGACCCTTCTTGTGTTTCAGGTGCTTTTTACTCTATTTTTTGCTTATGTATTTCCATTTTCTTTTGTATTAAATGGAGTTTTCCAACATTCCTAAGGGTTTGGAGGACATTTTTATTAATCTTAATCTTTATCTTTATGGTGACTTTGCAGAGGCTACTGGAGCTAGGACATATGCAGTAAGGACTAGCATATCTAGTGCTTAGAGTTCTCAACCATCCAGGCTTTCTCAAGGAGATCTGATCCATATTTTTCATACCTTATAGACTCATAATTGTGTGTGTAATCATCACGAGATAGGTCCCTCTTTGCCCTTATTTTCTGAAGGTTGTTCATCAACTATTTTTGCTATTTTTTATTGCTGTATGAAGTTGTTGTAATTATAGCTCTGTATTGTCGATCAAGTCATAGCTTTATTGTAAATGTTTAAGGTTGATAGCTCTTGCTTTATTTTCTTTTTGTGATTGTCTACTTGTCATGATGGTTTTCGTTTGTTATTGCTTTGATCCTATTTGAGTGATAAAGAAAGATGTGTTAGTATTTAGTAGTTATGCAAATGTTTGATAGCATTCCTATTATTTGTAGCCCCATAGGTATGTCACTGTGTTGCTTGGTAGTTTTAGCAGGGTCAGCATGTACTATTAGGGTCTCCTAATGTGTGTGAAGTAGATGGTTACCGAGAAGGACTTTGATGGAGTGATTGTTGCACTATCTTACGACTCGTATGCATCAAGTCAGATTACTATGTATGCGTTGATAGAGCAATGGATGGACATGATGTATACTTTCCATCTACCTATCGGGAAGATGACTATTACCTCACTAGACTTTGCCGCTATCACAGGCTTAAGCGTTTCTAGAGAGTCCATTCTTTTAGTGATGAGAAGTGTTCTACAGTTGTGGCAAGGAGGCATCTCATGAAGGATTTACTCAAGGTAGTCACTCCTATGAAGTTTGGTTGCCCATATTTCACTCAGTACATAGAGTTTGTTTCTTCTATATGGTCTTTATATGATGATGCTCTTGTCTCAATTGAGCAGCTGGCCCACTGCTTTTTATTTTATTTACTAAGTGTTGTTATCTTCCTGAACCCTTCGAGTATGGGTGGTCTGCGATTATTGCCTGTCTTAAGGGACTTGGATGGCTTGCCGAGGTATTGTTGGGGTGTTGTTGCCTTTGCTCATATATACTCGGGCTAGACATAGCATACCGAGGTGGCTCAAGGATATGTGGATGTTTGTTCATGCTGGATGTGAGTAGGAGTTTTATTTTCTATTCTTTTGCACTTAGTTTATTATTTATAACCCTTTGATTTTGATAGAACTGGGCATATGAGTTCAAGATTCTCCCTCGTCCATCCATCAAGCATTTCCATGAGGATGGCTTCCCTTATTATCCTCATTGGATACTGATTTGATTTAGGATTTCACAGTAGCTTGGGACCATATGAGGAAGCTGTCCCATTATCAAGTATGTCTGATTCTTATTATGCTAGTTTTTTCCTTTATTAGGGATTATTTATTTATTGTTGCCCTTTGAGCATATCTCTCTTGACTGGTGGGTGGTAAGATCTCACTAGACGACAGATATAGTGGGTACATGGCATATAACAAAGAGACGAGTGTTGCTTTCTAGCCTCATAGGCAAGGTGTGGTAGTTGGGTGAGCAAGCCCATCATTGGTGGGATGGCCTATAAATGAGGAGAGTTCTCATTCCTCCTTGTAGGGACATGTTATGGGGTTATGAGCTCTATAATGATGATCTTGTTATTGTTATGATAGGATTCCCCTCTAAGGGCCTCTTGGAGAGTGAGGGTTTGCCTTATGTTGATGTATTGATCCTTCAGTTAATTGATATTGTAGTTATTGGGACCTTTCCTTCTCCTTCACCTTCTCAGGCAGATGTATCTCGTCCCTTAGGTTCAAGGGCTAGACCATCATGTGTGTCATCGAGAGTTGCTTCTTTTGATCTGATAAGCTTTTATTCATGTTTTAGTGCAAGCATAAAGCAAACTTTATTAGTAATAAACTATAATTATCATGGGTTATGAGAGCTTATCTGCAGCGACACTAAAGGAGATCTGGATCCCGCTTTAAGGATGATGAGGGTATGCTCTGCACTAAGGTTACTGCTCATGCCAGTGATGTGGCTTCTAGCAGCACTATCCTTGGGGATTTAATGTTTTAGTCATCTTTTTCTTTGCTTGGGATGGATATCCTTGGTAGAGCAGTGAACTTCAATTTTCCTAGACTTGGCTTTCCTCAGTCAGGTGTTGCTTTTGCTGATGCTACCCATGTTTGTGTTATTTTCTCATTCCTACCTTTATTTCATTTATCTAGTGAGTGGTGGTTGACTTATTTGCTTGCTTTTGTAGATTTCTATCTCCTCTGGCCAGTATTGGTATACTATTGCAGGGAGTGCGCAACAGTGCTTTTTGGAGTTTGCTACCACTCAAAGGGTATGTCTTCTTTATTATATCTATTTATTTTATGCACATGTTTTATGTATAAGTGCATGATATGCAATGTGTAATGTAGGTTGAGCACCATCTTACTAGTCGTGAATGGGAGTGGGAGCATGCAGCTTATTATAACCGCATCAGTGAGCTAGAGTCACGGCTATCATCCCTTGCAACGAATGATAATGAGTCAAGATCAAACGAGGGGGATGCTTGAGCTCCTTATCATTGCTTGCTTTTAATGGCATCCATGGTCAATGTAGTTGTTTTAAGAGTTGGTCTATGGTTTGCTCTATTGTATTATTTACCCGAGGTTATGGACTCTGGGCGTTGTATCCGAGCATTTGTCCCACATGTTGTATCACTGTATATGCTTCTTGTTGTGTATCATTGATGATGATTTTTGCCATTACTATCATTTGCCTTTTTTCCCTTTTCTGCTTAAGGCATCTCCTTTTAAAGCTTTTCACACTTAGTTAGATTTTCTTTTTCTTCCTTTTTTGCCTAGGGTGTCTCCTTTTAGAGCTTTTCACACCTAGCTGGGTTTTCTTTTTCTTCCCTTTTTTGCCTAGGATGTCTCCTTTTGGAGCTTTTCACACTTAGCTAGGTTTTTTTTATGATAGTGGTTGATCTCAAAGAGTGAGTTTAGAGAGGATGGTAAGAATCAAGGTCATTTAATGAAAGAAAATGCAAAGCATGCTTGATGCAATTTATGATGATAAAATGTGTTGCACTTTTCAAAGACATCTTGTATAAATTGGCAACTATTCTCATTTCACTATAATCATTTAAGAAAAGCACAAGTGCATTCATATAAACTTCAAATTTGAGGTTACCCCTATCCTTAACTAGCCTTCTTAGGTTTTCTAATTAAGTATTTTCTCTCTTTCCCTAAAATTTGCTTGAGTATCATTTTTAGGTTTTTAACTCAATGGAAAGTCCCTAAATTTTGCCTGAGCTGCCATTGTTAGGTTTTCAACTCAACAAGATGTTTTTTTTTTGCCTTAGACGTAGTACTTCTTTAGGCGGTCTATATTGACAGGTTTGGAGAATTCGTTGCCTTCAAAATCCATCAGCTTGACTACTCCTTTTGATAAGACATGTTTGATCAGGTATGGGCCTTCCTTGTTCGGTCTGAATTTCCCTTTAGGGTCTGGAACATTCTATTTTACTTGCTTTAGCACCCAATCTCTTGCTTTCATAATCTTGTGTTTTACTATTCTATTGAAGGACTTGGCTAGTTGAGCCTGATATAGTTATATGTCGTATAAATCCTTGAACCTTTTGCTGTCTAAAAGAGTGAGATTGTCATGCCTCTATTGAGCCCAATATACTTATGGTAATTCAGATTTGATTACTACCTAAAGAGACTTGATCTCTGTTTCTATTAGAAGAATTACTTCTGATCCATACACTAATGAGAAAGGAGTCACTCCTGTTGAAGTTCTGATTGTCATTCGGTACCCCTATAAGGCATATGGCAATATTTCTGCCCAATCTCAATAAGTCTGAGTCATTTTTGATAATATATTTTTTATATGCTTGTTTGCAACTTCAACGGTGCCATTCACTTATGGTTGGTAAGGAGAAGATTTGTGATGTTCCACCTTATAACTCCTTAGTAGCTCTCTAACTTCCCCTTGGAATTGGACACCATTGTCAGAGATGATGTGATCGGGGTATTCCATATCAATAGAACATGTTTCTTTTGATGAACTTAGCCACTTGCTTGGCTCCTATTCTTGCAAATGATGCTACTTTGACCCATTTTGTAAAGTAGTCCATTGCCACTAGGATGAATTTCTATCCATTTAAGGCTATCGATTATATTTTCCCAATTATGTCTGGTCCCCAAGCTGATAAGGGCCATGGAGAGGAGATGTAGTGTAGTTTTGTTGGGGAAAGGTGGCTGACAATCCTATGGATCTGACACTTATGGCATTTCTTTACAAATTTGATGCAGTCTTCCATCATCATCGTCCTGAAGAATCCTTATCTGATTAGCTTATTAGTTAGGATTGCTCCATTCATGTGTGGACCACAAACACCCTTGTGTACTTCTTATATTGCTCTTGCAGCCTCAGTTTCATCTAGACATTAGAGTTGTAAACCATTTGAGGTTCTCTTGTATAACACACCCTGGTGTGATATGAATTTTGATGCTAATCATTGAATGACTATTTTTTCTCTTTCATTTGCTTGGTCAGGATAGGCTCATTCCTTTAGATATCTCTAGATGTTATAGAACCAGGGCTTTTCAATTACTTTTATCTTTGCTATTCTGTAGTTTTTATAACAAGGTTGTCCTTATCTAAGTAAAATTAGAGGCTTCATGGGCATTTTGGATGGTCCTTCCCATACTGATGCCATGGAAGTAAGTACATCTGCCATATGGTTATGGTTCATGGGAAGATGAATGAATTACATTTTCAGAAGGACATGGTGAGTAGCCTTAAGTGGTGCAGATAAGGCTTTAAATACTGCTCTTTTAGTTCCCACTTTTCCGTGGAATGATTGATTACTAGCATGGAATCTCTGAAGTTTTTAACTTTTATGACATCCAGGATTATCAGTGCTTGATTTTTTATTATGCATGCCTCATATTTTGCTTCATTATTTGTGACTCTGAACTCAAGCTTTTTAGCAATTGGTACTACTTTACCTTCTGGAGATTACAGTATGAAACTGATTCCTACGCTAAACTGATTGACTGCTCTATCAAAGTACATGCACCATCCTTGGATTTCAATGGTTGAGCTGAGGTCATCTAGGAAGTCTAGTTGGATTTCTTCTAAGTATGGAATAGGGTTAAGAGCTATAAATTCAACCACTACTCTCCCTTTTACTCCCTTCTTAGTTAGATATTGAACGTCAAATTCTATTAGCAGTACGAGCCACTTGGCAAGTTTTCCCACTAAAGAGGGAGCTTCGTAGAGGTACTTCATTGGGTTCATTTTTACATAGCCTAAATTTTGTATGATTGAAAGTAGTGTTTGAGTTTATTCATTGCCCATACCATTGCCAGGCATATCTATTCAACTTGGCTATACTTCTCCTCATATAGTAGCATTTTCTTGCTCAAGTAGTAGACTGTGTGTTTTGCTTTTGTTTCTCCCTCTTGGGCTAACATTGCACTGATTGCATTCCCTTCGATGGATAGATACAAGGTTAGAGGAATCCCTAGTTTAGATGGTCTTAGAACCAATGGGTTGGCTAGGTAGCTTCTGATCTTGTCAAATGCCAACTGACATTGTTCATTCCATTCAACCAGCTGATCTTTTTTCAGTAGCCTGAAGATTGGTTCACACACTGCTATCAACTTAGAGATGAATATACTGATGAACTATAGTTTCCCTAGAAACCCTCTGATTTCTTCCTCTGTTTTCGGCACTAGCATCTCTTTTATGGCTTTTACTTTATCTGGATCCATTTCAATCCCATTCTAACTAACAACATACCCTAACATTTTTTTTAAAGTAACCCCATATATGTACTTCTTCAGATTTAGCTTGAGACTGTACTTTTCAACCCTTTTAAGGAACTTTTCAAGATTAGAGAGGTGTTCTTCTCTAGCTTTTGATTTGACCATGATGTCATCGATGTATACCTCCACTTCTTTGTGTATCATGTCATGGAACATTGCAATCACCATTCTCCAGTAGGTTGCCCCCATATTCTTTAGTCCAAAAGGCATCACCCTATAATAGTAAGTACCCCATTATGTTATGAAAGTTGTCTTTGCTTTGTCGATAATGGCTATTAGGATCTAATTGTATCCAGAGAATACATCTATGAAGGCATACATTACACATATGGCAACATTGTCAACCAGTATGTCTATATGGGGTAGTGGGAAATCATCCTTCAGACAGGCCTTTTTCAGATCTCAATAGTCAATGCAGATTCTAACCCTTCTATGTTTCTTTGGTACTAGCACCACATTTGCTAACCATTCTAGATAGTCTACTACCTCTAGGAACTTTTCCTTGATATGTTTCTTGATGTCCTCTTTCACTAATAGGGCCCATTCTGGTCTGAGTCTTCTCAGTTTCTACTTTACCAGTTTACACTCTTCTTTGGTAGGAATGAAGTGTTGAGCAATTTCTCTATCAATACTAGGCATATAGTCGTACATCCAGGCAAATACCTTTGAATATTTTATTAATATTTTTTCAATTTCTCTCCTCTCTTCAAGGGTAACATCTTTCAAAATATGTAGAATGAGTGGTTCAAATTCTATGGCAATGTTAAATGATTCAGTGCATACAGAATAAATGTCAAATATGCTAATGTTTTAATTAATGCAATGCACACTACCATCTAGAAAGATATAAAACAATTAAGCAAAATCAGATTTCACTGTATTAACTTTAGAGTTCATTACATTATTATTTTCAAATAAAGAAAAAGTACAGAGATCATCATTAACAATGTCTTCGAACAAGATGTCATTAATGCTTTATTTGAGAATGGCAGTAACTTGGGCATGATTGATAGCTTCACTCTTAGATTCTATCTCTAAGTTTTTTATCAGGTCACATATGTTAGTCACGATGATCATGTTTGTTAAGTGCTTCTTGTTAAGAGTGTCATTCAAGATCTCAAACCCTGGTTTCTTGATTCTGTTGCTTATCCATTCCTTAGCTTTCCTTAATAAGCTTGGGTTAAGCTTTCAACCATAAAAGAGGTTGACTTCTTAGCCCCAGTATCCTTTTTAGGATCGTACCCTAGACTATTTTTGTTGGTCTATCCTCAAAAGTTAGGGAATTCTATAACTCTAATGTTTCTTCCTACTAATCATGTTCCAGGTGGATATTGCATCTTTTTCATTATAGTAGCAACTTTAGGATTGACATGATCGTCATTGATCACAAAAGCCTAGAATCCTGGTGGGACCATATTCAGACAGATAATAATGTTGTTTGTTTCATCAGGGATAGTAATGACATTTCCATTTAGGGGGAACTTGATCTTTTAATGTACAATGGAAGGTATGCCCCCTAATGGGTGGAACTAAAATCTTCATAGCTGCTGGGCAAAAGTTGGAGGGACATCCAGAATGGTAAATTCTATTAGTGATTTGATATCTCCAACAGTGATTACTTCTTTGAAAGTGCCAGTGACTAGCTTCTTTAAATCATCGTGGGCTTGTATGACCACATTGGGTTCTTTTAAGTTTTCAACATTCATCCTAAACTTATATAGCAATCTTAGGGGCAAACATTAATGGCAGACCCATCATCTACCATAACACATAAGGTCTTCTAAGTCCTGATAATTGCCTGTATAAAGAGAGGACGATTGTGGACCCTTCCCTCGAGGGGTACATCTTCGTCTAAAAAGGTGATTGCATTAGAATGAGCTTTCATTAGAGAGGCTATCATCTCCCAGGGTAAGGCATTAGTGGTAATCTTTGCTTCATCTAGTGCTTTGATTAGGGCATCTTTGTGCTTCTTAGAGGCCAAGAGTAGCTCCCATATACTGGCTTTTGCCTGAGTTTTCTTAAGTTGTTTGAGGATAGCATCTTCTTCTTTGACTGGAGCTTGATCCCTTACTACTTCTTTCTCTTTAAAGTCCTTATCTTTCTCAGGAGGTTGATATACCCACCCATTACTAGTAACATGATTAACTACTGGTGAGGGCTTATTAGTTGCTTGCTTATCTACTTTTGTATTGTTGTTCTAGTCCTAGATAATGATTTCAAGATCATTAGAGTCGTACTATATGTCTATCCCTATTACTTGCAGGTTTTGAAGCTAAATAGTACTGTCCATCTTCGTTGTCAAATTCTTCTCCCCATCTTGAGGGTACCATCTTTTCTAAGAGTGTATGGGTAGCATGAGGTGTTATGTACTTGACTTTGTAGTCAAACTTCCTAGATGGTTGGCTTAGTAAACCCCATATCTGATGGTCATTGTTGAAATTTTTGTCTATGTCTGCTTCTTATGAGTAAGGGCAATCAATCAGTTCACCATTCATAGGGAGAGGTATTGGAATGTATTCAAAGCTAGAAGGGCAATGCTCATCTTTATAGAATCATAAGGCTTAAGAATGGGATTCGAGGGTTTGTCCTTTTAAGGTTTATTTTGGGTTTCTTATATGGCTTGGATGGATTTTTCAACAAGGTCTTCTAGTAGATTGGAGGAGATCATGCTGATGGTTGGTGGAGGCATGTTTTGGTAGTTTGGGAGGGGATTGGTTTTGATACTGGGTTGTTTTTATAGGTCATCAATTTTTCCAGAGTCAAAAGGTCTTAGATTGCATTTTTGAGAGTTCTGCATGTATCAGTGGTGTGGCTAGGCATCTGGTGAAAGTGGTATAACAAGCTTTGGTTAATCTCAGGTGGTAATGGGTTCGAAAGAGGCCTAGGTTCTTATGGCTATAGGAGGTTCTTTTGTTGAAGTCTCTGGAATACTCTAGATAATGGGAGGTTAATGTTTGAGAATTTTCTTAGTGGTTTGATGACATTGATAGATGGTGAGCTATAGGTGTTAGGTTGGATCATGTTTATTTCTAAGGCTCAAGTGAAGGTTTTTTGGATGTTTGGTTATGTATTATGGTGAAAAGTGTTTCTGGCTTGCTTGTTGAGGTTCCTCATCCTCAATTCTGATCCCAACCTGATGGAGAGCTCTGAAGTCAGGATAATGAGCAAAGATCACCTATTTTTTGAAATTATTATTATTATTATTATTATTATTATTATTATTATTATTATTATTATTATTTATTATTATTATTTTAATTATTGTTGTTGTTGTTGTTATTATTATTATTAGTATTATTTTATTTTATTATCATTATCCTTAATATAATTATTTGTATTATTATCATTATTTTGAGACCCTTCATGTTAATACTATTATTGCTATCATTGTGATGATGATAATGATGAAGAAGAAGAAGAAGAAGAAGATAATGATGATGATGATGATGATTATTATTATTATTATTATTATTATTATTATTATAAGTGTAGTTATTATTATTATTATATATATATATATATATATATATATATATATATATATATATATATATATATATATATATATATATATATATGTTTTAAAAGAAAAAAAGGAAAGAGTGGTAGAGGAAAGGACACGTGGCAATGTGTCTTTTATTAAAGGGAGGTTGCAGGTTGAGAGAAAGGGACACAGCGGGTGTAAGGCAGCTTTATGTGGCAAATTTATTTTTAGCCCAAAACTTTTCTTTCCTTTCATTTGACCCCCAAATGACCTCCAATCGACCTTAAATTCGAGCTATAGATTCATCTCGATGTCCTCTTCCTTCTAGTGGTGTCTATTTTTCAAGAAATGGCTCAGATTGATGCAAAATTAGCAATGTTTAGTCAGCTTAATTTCTTCAATCTATATTATTCCAGCATGTTTCAAGCAATGCTATTGCCTAATTTCCATTTTTCACATTCCCTAGAGTCTATAGCTGCCAACCGTGCATCCGAACTCCACCCATAGAATATTTGGTGAATATTTTTATGTAATTTTGATTTATTCTTCATTTCAATTATTCATTACCTATTTTGGATTGTTTGAAGCTTTAGTTATGTCCTATAAATTATTAGGAATGTTTTGGTGTATTCAATTTTGCCAGATATCATGTTTTTTTTTTGTGGACATTGTAAGTCCCACCTAAAATATAGTGGAATTGAGACTGGTCCAAAAAATTATGGACTTATTTTTATTAATTAGAATAAATTATGATGATCGATTTTCATAATTGAACCAAAGTCCAATTCCTTGTGGAGTTTGAGAAATAAATTCCAGAAGCCTTTCGGTGGAAATTTCTTAATTTCCATTTAAATTGGTTATATAGTTAGAAATAAATTCCTTTAGCCTCAAAGGTCATATTTAGTATATTTCCAAGTCCATTTTATTAATTCATTGGTTTTTATAATTTTTTTTGGAATTTTGGAGAATTTTATTTTATATGAGTAAACATATTTTAAATAAATATTATTTACTATCAAGAGTACCGAAGCAGAGATATCAGGAAATAGGCGGACTAGGACATGTCAACCTACTCGCTCCATTTTTAAGTTAATGCTTGAAGTGTATATTGGATTTACACATAAAGTATAAATTGATTGAATATATTTAAAAAGGAAAAAAATTAAATTAAAAAATTTATAATTTAATATTGAAATATTTATACTTTTAAGATTAATGAAATTAGATTTATGCTTAAAAGTAATAATTCTAGCATATCTTGAAATCTAATTTCAAAGAAAGACTTAATTATTAATTTGTGCATAATTAATATGATATATTAATTAAGGTATTAAATTAATAATAAGTATATGTTGTTTATATTGGATTCAGATTAATGGCCCAAGTTGTATGGGTCTAGCCCCAAAGAGTTTTGAACCAAAGATTAATCCAAATCCCAAGCATTTTGTCTAGACACATTTGATTAATGGATTATGCTAGGACTAAGAGTTAGCCTAATCATCAAGCCTATATCTATTAAATAGATGTAGTCGAATTTGTCTTATTTGACATTATTGACTTTGACTACATTAAAGATAAGATCACATGGACATTGTGAGCATGGATGTAGAGAATTGTATGGGATATATTTTCTACATAATTCTTAATGCAATTTTTCATCATCCTAGATTAGTGAACATATGTGTGCCAAGTGGATGTGTGTGACCTAAGAGGTCATGTGACAAGGAGGCTCCTTTTCTCTACATAAATAAATATCCTAATAAGTGTTCTAAGGATAAGGATGACAAGTGTAAGGCTAGGATGTTGTAAAGAATTTGCATGAGATGTAATCTCTACATAAATTTATTTTGGACTCTAGTGACTTACACATTTGTCACAACATCATAACAAGTGGCATATGGTGATGTCATCAATCTCTACAATCATTACTTGTCATATATATCTCTAAGAGTTAGTTAATATTAAATGACAAGAAAAAAAGGGTGAGTAGAGAAAAAATGTGGAGAGCAAAAAGAAACAAAACAAAAAAGGAAACACATATCCATAAAAGGCCTAAAAGCTCTTACAAAGGATCAAGTTAGTGCAAGCTTGTGAGGTCAATTGAGAGGGGATGCTTGCTACTACTTGATTAAAGTAAGATGGAGATATGGTGGAGCTTAGTGTCTCAAGCTAGAGGCCTTACATCTGGGAGGCTTGAAGAGATTCATTCAAGAGTTGAATCAATGGAGGCCAACCATTGTAGTAGATTAAATGTGGTCTACATCAAATACTTGGAAATTGGTAAGTATTCCGTAACTTATGATTTTCTAAGTTTTTTTTATGTTGATTTGGATATTAGAGGGTTTAGAATTCTAGATGAGATCTAGGGTTATATTTGAGCTAATTTTTAAAATTAGCTCTACTTAGCATTTGATGTCTAAGTCACATAACTAATTCCTTTGAATATAGTGACCTAGTAATTTCCCTTAGGATTACATAAATTGCTTGTGTTTGTTGCTATAAGGTATTTCTATCTGTAAAGGCCCAAACCCATACTTTATAAGCCCATTTGGGTTAATAAATATTAGGCTAAACTTTTATACTTAGAAATGTTATTTTTATGCTTTTACTATTTTAAAAGAGCGTCAGTTCTTGAAATCCCCTATTGATATTAAGGCTAAGACAAAAAAATCCTAGGAAAGAGACTCACCATTGAACTCGTGTGAGGGAGAAATAAGGTTGGAATGATACACTTGATTTGTTATTTGTATACTTAACCTAATATTTACTACTTGTTGCATAGCATGTGCATCATGCACACATGCATACATGCATTTCATGCATCATACTAACATTTTGTTTTTTTAGCCATCATAGATTCATTTACATCTTCTTGTGTTTGGAAATGGAGTAGTGGCAGATTAGTAAGAACTAATTTGAGCCCAATATCAATATTTAAAGACATCCTAAGAAGATTGGAAAAGAGTCCTATCAACCCACTCAACTTAGAAACACCACTAGCACCAACTAGTCACTCAGTTGAAGAAATGGAACAATAATAGGGAGGAAATTGGACCTTAGAAGAAATTAAAGGAGCTTTGATGGATGACATGAGAGTAATGATGCAAGATAAAGTGAGACAAGCTTTAGCTGGATTAACGCAACCTCCTACAACTGCTCTTCCTAATGTTATACTACTTGCTATTGTAATTCTAACTATTACTATCTTAGAAGATCCACTAGCTATCTATGACAATGGTGGGGAGCAACCATTGAATGCTACTAGGAATGTACTAGCTATTGACATGAAATATGAGGATATGGAGAACTTCATGGTAGAGAAAGCCAAGAAAGAATCACTTAAGCTAGTTTAGGAACTAGAATCAAAGCAGATGCAAGCATTAACTCAAAAGATGTTTAAGATAGAAGAATTGATAAGGGGTAAAGGTATGGGGTATTCATTTGATTTTGATGACATAATGAGCACTAATGGAGATAAGCTTCTAGATAAATTCAAAATGCCTTAGCTTTAGAAGTTTGATGGTACTGGAGATCCAAGGACACACCTTAAACAATATACCACCACTATAAGCACCACTGTGAGCAACCTTGCTTTTTTTTTTTTTGCAAGTTGGTTTTTTTGTTTCAAAGGGACATGGCAGCTTTCCTTAGTAGGGACAAATGATTGGTCTTAGGGGTATGAGACACTTTTGATTTTATGGAGTTGCCACTTGATTTTAGAAAATTAGGAAAAGAAAGGGACAATATCATGTCACTCAATGAGTATTATCCCTAGCAGAGATTTTTGGGTTCGGGAGATCACATCTACTTTTTGACTATTTCTCATTATATGACATTGGATGTATAGCTACTATAACACCCTAGTTTTTATGATGATAGTTTATATGGAATTCATACAATACATTAAAAAAAAGGATAATAAAGATGAGAATTTTATTACATCGCTTTCCTGATAAAATACATATGAAAAGAAAAAGATTAGGGAAAAGTAAATCTAATATGATTAATCTACAAGCGTAGCATAACTATTTATACAGCTTATTTGATGAATGATAGGATGATCATGCTTGCAGTGATTATTTATGCTACGATGATGAATGATGATAGTATAAAAGATGCATGAGGTCATCACTGGATTGAGAGCATGATGACTCTATTCCAGGACATGAAATTTTTTCACATTATTGATATTTATAATGTGATTTCATGACTTCAGAAATAGAGGATGTAGAATGATGATGTAAAACGAGCATAATAACGCATATATTATTCATGTAGCATGCAAGTTTGTCAGTCTCATCACACAAGCACAATAGTATTCCCAAATACTGATGACAATAAAATAAAATGCAGTGCAATAAAGTAAATGTGTTAAAATAATTATGTGGTCCATAGACTTGACTCTACTTATGTGAACTTTGAAGCTTGAGTAATTATCAAGCTTTCCTCGTCAAGAGGTTTAAAATGACAGCAGAATGATGATATATTGTATACCTTTGAAGTGTGATTTGAAAAAGATGAGGCTAGGTTTGGTAGAAAAAAGGGATCTAACAACCTAAATGAAAGGTTAGGGGAGAGCAAAAACTATATGGGAAAGGGTTTCCCATGCCTTCGATCAGACTGACTCTTAAGTGTGTATATGTCATCACTTGCCATTTTCTCTTAAAATGGGGTGTATAATGGTCTATTTATAGGAACAAATGCATAGAATAGGGTGGTGTAGGCATGGTCACGCGTGTGTGAGTGTATTTTTGGGCGTGACCATGCCAAATGTGTGTGACCATGTGCGCCTGTGCACGTTTTCACATGCACTTCAATGCTCTATGCACTCTTCTTGAGTTCTACAAGCACCATTCTGGGGTTGGTCTCTAACGTTTTTAGACCTTTTAGCAGCATTTCCAGAGTTTATTTTGCTAAATTCGGCTTCAATTTTAGCATATGACACCTAGGGGTGTTTATGCACACTTCTGAGCAATACGCATAGATACCCAGGTTGTGCTGGACCATTATGGGACCACTTCTAGAGGTTTTGGAGCCCTCCAGACGTGTTCCCAAAGTCTGTTTTATGAAAAATAATTTTCATTTTTTTCACGAAGCTAGGTCCTGATCTAACGAAATATGCACCAACCCAACGATTTGAGTATTTTGAAAGTAGTTTTCTTGAAATAAACCTCTCATTGTTTCAATAATTCATATTTCATAAGGTTAGAACACAACTTAATGACCCAATGATTGATTTTGCACATTGGTGGGGTCAGTTGGGTGTTTTAAGGTTGCACACTTCAGAGGTATTATGAACGAGCAGACTCTAGTCATCTTGGGGATTCGTTTCGTCACCATAACTTTTTAAGGATAGTCAAATTTGAGGTATGAAAGTTGCCCCCTGCTTCATATGTATTACATAGCCACCTAGTGCTAGTGTCAATACACATGAAGCAAATGCAAAGATGCAAAAATGTTTTAGTAGGGAGAGAGGTACTTACCTGTAGGTTGTTGATGTCGTGTTTTTTTTGTTGTTGTTGTTCTATGACTTGGTCATCACACATGGTGTTATTTTGGGACATATGTAAACCTATGATTATGCAAAGTGCACTGGGATTTATGCGATTATAACCTTTCTAGGTATCATGCAAATCAGGATGCTACTGCAAAACATGCGAATGTGGCTATGACTTTTTTAGGTGTCATGCAAATGAACATGTTACTAAGCAAAATGCAGATGCGACTATAACCTTTCAAGGTGTCACATGAATGAACATATGATTATAACATCCTTAGGTGTCATGTGAATGAACATGCTACTACGCAAAATGCATACACGACTATAACCTTCTTAGGTGTCATATGAATGAACATGTGATTATAACCTTCTTAGGTGTCACACGAATAAATATGCTACTAAGCAAAATGCGTATGTGATTATAACCTTCTTAGGTGGCACGCAAATGAACATGTGACTATAACTTTCTTAAGTGTCACGCAAATGAATATATGACTATAATCTTCTTAGGTGTCATGTGAATGAACATGCAATTATAACCTTCTTAGGTGTCATGCAAATGAACATGTTATTAAGTAATGAAAATGTAGCTATAACCTTCTTAGGTTTCATGCAAATGAAGATAAGAATGCTTCTAAGTAATGTGAGGATGGTTCTAAGCAATGAGAAGATGCTTTCAAGCAATGTGAATACTCCTAAGTGCTCTTAAGCAATGTGAATGCTTCTAAGCGATATGATAATGCTTTTAAGCAATGTGAATGCTTCTAAGCAATATGAGGATGCTTTTAAGAAATGAGGAGAAGCTTCTCAAGTAATGAAAGTGCTTCTAAGCAATGTGAGAGTGCTCCTAAGGGGTGTGAATGCTTCTAAGTGATGTGAGGAGTGCTCTTAAGCAAGTGGGAGTGCTTCTAAGTGGTGTGAGAGTGCTCCTAAGTGATGTTAATGCTTCTAGTGCTAATAGTGGTAATGATGCAATAATGATATAGTAGTGATGCAATGATGATACAGTGATGATGCATCGATGATATAATAATGATGTAGTGATTTTTGATGTTGAGGATGTGATGTGGAGTAAGATATTCTTACAGTGAATTTTCCTTACTCTTTTTCTTTTGTAAGATATTGAGTTTTTTAAAGAAAGCGGTGCACACGTAGTGTCTTTAGATAGATAAATTCCGTAGCAGTGTACTTTTATGTGAGTTTGGTGCATATCTTATGCTCAAATAGAAGTTTAGGACTATAGATGTGAGTGTGCAAAGTCTCAAAGTGCGCATAAAACCATAAAAGAGCGCATGGAAGGGGGAAGTGCACATGACTACGCATGATTACTCACTTGTGTGCATGGTCATGCGCCTGGCATGTGGTCACGCACTTACCTCCCTCTGTGACTATTTAAGTGGCTATTTCGGAGGTCTTAAGAGGCTTTGTCCATACTTCTTTGAGTGTTCTCTGACTTTTCTTGACCCTTCTTGTGTTTCAGGTGCTTTTTACTCTATTTTTTGCTTATGTATTTCCATTTTCTTTTGTATTAAATGGAGTTTTCCAACATTCCTAAGGGTTTGGAGGACATTTTTATTAATCTTAATCTTTATCTTTATGGTGACTTTGCAGAGGCTACTGGAGCTAGGACATATGCAGTAAGGACTAGCATATCTAGTGCTTAGAGTTCTCAACCATCCAGGCTTTCTCAAGGAGATCTGATCCATATTTTTCATACCTTATAGACTCATAATTGTGTGTGTAATCATCACGAGATAGGTCCCTCTTTGCCCTTATTTTCTGAAGGTTGTTCATCAACTATTTTTGCTATTTTTTATTGCTGTATGAAGTTGTTGTAATTATAGCTCTGTATTGTCGATCAAGTCATAGCTTTATTGTAAATGTTTAAGGTTGATAGCTCTTGCTTTATTTTCTTTTTGTGATTGTCTACTTGTCATGATGGTTTTCGTTTGTTATTGCTTTGATCCTATTTGAGTGATAAAGAAAGATGTGTTAGTATTTAGTAGTTATGCAAATGTTTGATAGCATTCCTATTATTTGTAGCCCCATAGGTATGTCACTGTGTTGCTTGGTAGTTTTAGCAGGGTCAGCATGTACTATTAGGGTCTCCTAATGTGTGTGAAGTAGATGGTTACCGAGAAGGACTTTGATGGAGTGATTGTTGCACTATCTTACGACTCGTATGCATCAAGTCAGATTACTATGTATGCGTTGATAGAGCAATGGATGGACATGATGTATACTTTCCATCTACCTATCGGGAAGATGACTATTACCTCACTAGACTTTGCCGCTATCACAGGCTTAAGCGTTTCTAGAGAGTCCATTCTTTTAGTGATGAGAAGTGTTCTACAGTTGTGGCAAGGAGGCATCTCATGAAGGATTTACTCAAGGTAGTCACTCCTATGAAGTTTGGTTGCCCATATTTCACTCAGTACATAGAGTTTGTTTCTTCTATATGGTCTTTATATGATGATGCTCTTGTCTCAATTGAGCAGCTGGCCCACTGCTTTTTATTTTATTTACTAAGTGTTGTTATCTTCCTGAACCCTTCGAGTATGGGTGGTCTGCGATTATTGCCTGTCTTAAGGGACTTGGATGGCTTGCCGAGGTATTGTTGGGGTGTTGTTGCCTTTGCTCATATATACTCGGGCTAGACATAGCATACCGAGGTGGCTCAAGGATATGTGGATGTTTGTTCATGCTGGATGTGAGTAGGAGTTTTATTTTCTATTCTTTTGCACTTAGTTTATTATTTATAACCCTTTGATTTTGATAGAACTGGGCATATGAGTTCAAGATTCTCCCTCGTCCATCCATCAAGCATTTCCATGAGGATGGCTTCCCTTATTATCCTCATTGGATACTGATTTGATTTAGGATTTCACAGTAGCTTGGGACCATATGAGGAAGCTGTCCCATTATCAAGTATGTCTGATTCTTATTATGCTAGTTTTTTCCTTTATTAGGGATTATTTATTTATTGTTGCCCTTTGAGCATATCTCTCTTGACTGGTGGGTGGTAAGATCTCACTAGACGACAGATATAGTGGGTACATGGCATATAACAAAGAGACGAGTGTTGCTTTCTAGCCTCATAGGCAAGGTGTGGTAGTTGGGTGAGCAAGCCCATCATTGGTGGGATGGCCTATAAATGAGGAGAGTTCTCATTCCTCCTTGTAGGGACATGTTATGGGGTTATGAGCTCTATAATGATGATCTTGTTATTGTTATGATAGGATTCCCCTCTAAGGGCCTCTTGGAGAGTGAGGGTTTGCCTTATGTTGATGTATTGATCCTTCAGTTAATTGATATTGTAGTTATTGGGACCTTTCCTTCTCCTTCACCTTCTCAGGCAGATGTATCTCGTCCCTTAGGTTCAAGGGCTAGACCATCATGTGTGTCATCGAGAGTTGCTTCTTTTGATCTGATAAGCTTTTATTCATGTTTTAGTGCAAGCATAAAGCAAACTTTATTAGTAATAAACTATAATTATCATGGGTTATGAGAGCTTATCTGCAGCGACACTAAAGGAGATCTGGATCCCGCTTTAAGGATGATGAGGGTATGCTCTGCACTAAGGTTACTGCTCATGCCAGTGATGTGGCTTCTAGCAGCACTATCCTTGGGGATTTAATGTTTTAGTCATCTTTTTCTTTGCTTGGGATGGATATCCTTGGTAGAGCAGTGAACTTCAATTTTCCTAGACTTGGCTTTCCTCAGTCAGGTGTTGCTTTTGCTGATGCTACCCATGTTTGTGTTATTTTCTCATTCCTACCTTTATTTCATTTATCTAGTGAGTGGTGGTTGACTTATTTGCTTGCTTTTGTAGATTTCTATCTCCTCTGGCCAGTATTGGTATACTATTGCAGGGAGTGCGCAACAGTGCTTTTTGGAGTTTGCTACCACTCAAAGGGTATGTCTTCTTTATTATATCTATTTATTTTATGCACATGTTTTATGTATAAGTGCATGATATGCAATGTGTAATGTAGGTTGAGCACCATCTTACTAGTCGTGAATGGGAGTGGGAGCATGCAGCTTATTATAACCGCATCAGTGAGCTAGAGTCACGGCTATCATCCCTTGCAACGAATGATAATGAGTCAAGATCAAACGAGGGGGATGCTTGAGCTCCTTATCATTGCTTGCTTTTAATGGCATCCATGGTCAATGTAGTTGTTTTAAGAGTTGGTCTATGGTTTGCTCTATTGTATTATTTACCCGAGGTTATGGACTCTGGGCGTTGTATCCGAGCATTTGTCCCACATGTTGTATCACTGTATATGCTTCTTGTTGTGTATCATTGATGATGATTTTTGCCATTACTATCATTTGCCTTTTTTCCCTTTTCTGCTTAAGGCATCTCCTTTTAAAGCTTTTCACACTTAGTTAGATTTTCTTTTTCTTCCTTTTTTGCCTAGGGTGTCTCCTTTTAGAGCTTTTCACACCTAGCTGGGTTTTCTTTTTCTTCCCTTTTTTGCCTAGGATGTCTCCTTTTGGAGCTTTTCACACTTAGCTAGGTTTTTTTTATGATAGTGGTTGATCTCAAAGAGTGAGTTTAGAGAGGATGGTAAGAATCAAGGTCATTTAATGAAAGAAAATGCAAAGCATGCTTGATGCAATTTATGATGATAAAATGTGTTGCACTTTTCAAAGACATCTTGTATAAATTGGCAACTATTCTCATTTCACTATAATCATTTAAGAAAAGCACAAGTGCATTCATATAAACTTCAAATTTGAGGTTACCCCTATCCTTAACTAGCCTTCTTAGGTTTTCTAATTAAGTATTTTCTCTCTTTCCCTAAAATTTGCTTGAGTATCATTTTTAGGTTTTTAACTCAATGGAAAGTCCCTAAATTTTGCCTGAGCTGCCATTGTTAGGTTTTCAACTCAACAAGATGTTTTTTTTTTGCCTTAGACGTAGTACTTCTTTAGGCGGTCTATATTGACAGGTTTGGAGAATTCGTTGCCTTCAAAATCCATCAGCTTGACTACTCCTTTTGATAAGACATGTTTGATCAGGTATGGGCCTTCCTTGTTCGGTCTGAATTTCCCTTTAGGGTCTGGAACATTCTATTTTACTTGCTTTAGCACCCAATCTCTTGCTTTCATAATCTTGTGTTTTACTATTCTATTGAAGGACTTGGCTAGTTGAGCCTGATATAGTTATATGTCGTATAAATCCTTGAACCTTTTGCTGTCTAAAAGAGTGAGATTGTCATGCCTCTATTGAGCCCAATATACTTATGGTAATTCAGATTTGATTACTACCTAAAGAGACTTGATCTCTGTTTCTATTAGAAGAATTACTTCTGATCCATACACTAATGAGAAAGGAGTCACTCCTGTTGAAGTTCTGATTGTCATTCGGTACCCCTATAAGGCATATGGCAATATTTCTGCCCAATCTCAATAAGTCTGAGTCATTTTTGATAATATATTTTTTATATGCTTGTTTGCAACTTCAACGGTGCCATTCACTTATGGTTGGTAAGGAGAAGATTTGTGATGTTCCACCTTATAACTCCTTAGTAGCTCTCTAACTTCCCCTTGGAATTGGACACCATTGTCAGAGATGATGTGATCGGGGTATTCCATATCAATAGAACATGTTTCTTTTGATGAACTTAGCCACTTGCTTGGCTCCTATTCTTGCAAATGATGCTACTTTGACCCATTTTGTAAAGTAGTCCATTGCCACTAGGATGAATTTCTATCCATTTAAGGCTATCGATTATATTTTCCCAATTATGTCTGGTCCCCAAGCTGATAAGGGCCATGGAGAGGAGATGTAGTGTAGTTTTGTTGGGGAAAGGTGGCTGACAATCCTATGGATCTGACACTTATGGCATTTCTTTACAAATTTGATGCAGTCTTCCATCATCATCGTCCTGAAGAATCCTTATCTGATTAGCTTATTAGTTAGGATTGCTCCATTCATGTGTGGACCACAAACACCCTTGTGTACTTCTTATATTGCTCTTGCAGCCTCAGTTTCATCTAGACATTAGAGTTGTAAACCATTTGAGGTTCTCTTGTATAACACACCCTGGTGTGATATGAATTTTGATGCTAATCATTGAATGACTATTTTTTCTCTTTCATTTGCTTGGTCAGGATAGGCTCATTCCTTTAGATATCTCTAGATGTTATAGAACCAGGGCTTTTCAATTACTTTTATCTTTGCTATTCTGTAGTTTTTATAACAAGGTTGTCCTTATCTAAGTAAAATTAGAGGCTTCATGGGCATTTTGGATGGTCCTTCCCATACTGATGCCATGGAAGTAAGTACATCTGCCATATGGTTATGGTTCATGGGAAGATGAATGAATTACATTTTCAGAAGGACATGGTGAGTAGCCTTAAGTGGTGCAGATAAGGCTTTAAATACTGCTCTTTTAGTTCCCACTTTTCCGTGGAATGATTGATTACTAGCATGGAATCTCTGAAGTTTTTAACTTTTATGACATCCAGGATTATCAGTGCTTGATTTTTTATTATGCATGCCTCATATTTTGCTTCATTATTTGTGACTCTGAACTCAAGCTTTTTAGCAATTGGTACTACTTTACCTTCTGGAGATTACAGTATGAAACTGATTCCTACGCTAAACTGATTGACTGCTCTATCAAAGTACATGCACCATCCTTGGATTTCAATGGTTGAGCTGAGGTCATCTAGGAAGTCTAGTTGGATTTCTTCTAAGTATGGAATAGGGTTAAGAGCTATAAATTCAACCACTACTCTCCCTTTTACTCCCTTCTTAGTTAGATATTGAACGTCAAATTCTATTAGCAGTACGAGCCACTTGGCAAGTTTTCCCACTAAAGAGGGAGCTTCGTAGAGGTACTTCATTGGGTTCATTTTTACATAGCCTAAATTTTGTATGATTGAAAGTAGTGTTTGAGTTTATTCATTGCCCATACCATTGCCAGGCATATCTATTCAACTTGGCTATACTTCTCCTCATATAGTAGCATTTTCTTGCTCAAGTAGTAGACTGTGTGTTTTGCTTTTGTTTCTCCCTCTTGGGCTAACATTGCACTGATTGCATTCCCTTCGATGGATAGATACAAGGTTAGAGGAATCCCTAGTTTAGATGGTCTTAGAACCAATGGGTTGGCTAGGTAGCTTCTGATCTTGTCAAATGCCAACTGACATTGTTCATTCCATTCAACCAGCTGATCTTTTTTCAGTAGCCTGAAGATTGGTTCACACACTGCTATCAACTTAGAGATGAATATACTGATGAACTATAGTTTCCCTAGAAACCCTCTGATTTCTTCCTCTGTTTTCGGCACTAGCATCTCTTTTATGGCTTTTACTTTATCTGGATCCATTTCAATCCCATTCTAACTAACAACATACCCTAACATTTTTTTTAAAGTAACCCCATATATGTACTTCTTCAGATTTAGCTTGAGACTGTACTTTTCAACCCTTTTAAGGAACTTTTCAAGATTAGAGAGGTGTTCTTCTCTAGCTTTTGATTTGACCATGATGTCATCGATGTATACCTCCACTTCTTTGTGTATCATGTCATGGAACATTGCAATCACCATTCTCCAGTAGGTTGCCCCCATATTCTTTAGTCCAAAAGGCATCACCCTATAATAGTAAGTACCCCATTATGTTATGAAAGTTGTCTTTGCTTTGTCGATAATGGCTATTAGGATCTAATTGTATCCAGAGAATACATCTATGAAGGCATACATTACACATATGGCAACATTGTCAACCAGTATGTCTATATGGGGTAGTGGGAAATCATCCTTCAGACAGGCCTTTTTCAGATCTCAATAGTCAATGCAGATTCTAACCCTTCTATGTTTCTTTGGTACTAGCACCACATTTGCTAACCATTCTAGATAGTCTACTACCTCTAGGAACTTTTCCTTGATATGTTTCTTGATGTCCTCTTTCACTAATAGGGCCCATTCTGGTCTGAGTCTTCTCAGTTTCTACTTTACCAGTTTACACTCTTCTTTGGTAGGAATGAAGTGTTGAGCAATTTCTCTATCAATACTAGGCATATAGTCGTACATCCAGGCAAATACCTTTGAATATTTTATTAATATTTTTTCAATTTCTCTCCTCTCTTCAAGGGTAACATCTTTCAAAATATGTAGAATGAGTGGTTCAAATTCTATGGCAATGTTAAATGATTCAGTGCATACAGAATAAATGTCAAATATGCTAATGTTTTAATTAATGCAATGCACACTACCATCTAGAAAGATATAAAACAATTAAGCAAAATCAGATTTCACTGTATTAACTTTAGAGTTCATTACATTATTATTTTCAAATAAAGAAAAAGTACAGAGATCATCATTAACAATGTCTTCGAACAAGATGTCATTAATGCTTTATTTGAGAATGGCAGTAACTTGGGCATGATTGATAGCTTCACTCTTAGATTCTATCTCTAAGTTTTTTATCAGGTCACATATGTTAGTCACGATGATCATGTTTGTTAAGTGCTTCTTGTTAAGAGTGTCATTCAAGATCTCAAACCCTGGTTTCTTGATTCTGTTGCTTATCCATTCCTTAGCTTTCCTTAATAAGCTTGGGTTAAGCTTTCAACCATAAAAGAGGTTGACTTCTTAGCCCCAGTATCCTTTTTAGGATCGTACCCTAGACTATTTTTGTTGGTCTATCCTCAAAAGTTAGGGAATTCTATAACTCTAATGTTTCTTCCTACTAATCATGTTCCAGGTGGATATTGCATCTTTTTCATTATAGTAGCAACTTTAGGATTGACATGATCGTCATTGATCACAAAAGCCTAGAATCCTGGTGGGACCATATTCAGACAGATAATAATGTTGTTTGTTTCATCAGGGATAGTAATGACATTTCCATTTAGGGGGAACTTGATCTTTTAATGTACAATGGAAGGTATGCCCCCTAATGGGTGGAACTAAAATCTTCATAGCTGCTGGGCAAAAGTTGGAGGGACATCCAGAATGGTAAATTCTATTAGTGATTTGATATCTCCAACAGTGATTACTTCTTTGAAAGTGCCAGTGACTAGCTTCTTTAAATCATCGTGGGCTTGTATGACCACATTGGGTTCTTTTAAGTTTTCAACATTCATCCTAAACTTATATAGCAATCTTAGGGGCAAACATTAATGGCAGACCCATCATCTACCATAACACATAAGGTCTTCTAAGTCCTGATAATTGCCTGTATAAAGAGAGGACGATTGTGGACCCTTCCCTCGAGGGGTACATCTTCGTCTAAAAAGGTGATTGCATTAGAATGAGCTTTCATTAGAGAGGCTATCATCTCCCAGGGTAAGGCATTAGTGGTAATCTTTGCTTCATCTAGTGCTTTGATTAGGGCATCTTTGTGCTTCTTAGAGGCCAAGAGTAGCTCCCATATACTGGCTTTTGCCTGAGTTTTCTTAAGTTGTTTGAGGATAGCATCTTCTTCTTTGACTGGAGCTTGATCCCTTACTACTTCTTTCTCTTTAAAGTCCTTATCTTTCTCAGGAGGTTGATATACCCACCCATTACTAGTAACATGATTAACTACTGGTGAGGGCTTATTAGTTGCTTGCTTATCTACTTTTGTATTGTTGTTCTAGTCCTAGATAATGATTTCAAGATCATTAGAGTCGTACTATATGTCTATCCCTATTACTTGCAGGTTTTGAAGCTAAATAGTACTGTCCATCTTCGTTGTCAAATTCTTCTCCCCATCTTGAGGGTACCATCTTTTCTAAGAGTGTATGGGTAGCATGAGGTGTTATGTACTTGACTTTGTAGTCAAACTTCCTAGATGGTTGGCTTAGTAAACCCCATATCTGATGGTCATTGTTGAAATTTTTGTCTATGTCTGCTTCTTATGAGTAAGGGCAATCAATCAGTTCACCATTCATAGGGAGAGGTATTGGAATGTATTCAAAGCTAGAAGGGCAATGCTCATCTTTATAGAATCATAAGGCTTAAGAATGGGATTCGAGGGTTTGTCCTTTTAAGGTTTATTTTGGGTTTCTTATATGGCTTGGATGGATTTTTCAACAAGGTCTTCTAGTAGATTGGAGGAGATCATGCTGATGGTTGGTGGAGGCATGTTTTGGTAGTTTGGGAGGGGATTGGTTTTGATACTGGGTTGTTTTTATAGGTCATCAATTTTTCCAGAGTCAAAAGGTCTTAGATTGCATTTTTGAGAGTTCTGCATGTATCAGTGGTGTGGCCAGGCATCTGGTGAAAGTGGTATAACAAGCTTTGGTTAATCTCAGGTGGTAATGGGTTCGAAAGAGGCCTAGGTTCTTATGGCTATAGGAGGTTCTTTTGTTGAAGTCTCTGGAATACTCTAGATAATGGGAGGTTAATGTTTGAGAATTTTCTTAGTGGTTTGATGACATTGATAGATGGTGAGCTATAGGTGTTAGGTTGGATCATGTTTATTTCTAAGGCTCAAGTGAAGGTTTTTTGGATGTTTGGTTATGTATTATGGTGAAAAGTGTTTCTGGCTTGCTTGTTGAGGTTCCTCATCCTCAATTCTGATCCCAACCTGATGGAGAGCTCTGAAGTCAGGATAATGAGCAAAGATCACCTATTTTTTGAAATTATTATTATTATTATTATTATTATTATTATTATTATTATTATTATTATTATTTATTATTATTATTTTAATTATTGTTGTTGTTGTTGTTATTATTATTATTAGTATTATTTTATTTTATTATCATTATCCTTAATATAATTATTTGTATTATTATCATTATTTTGAGACCCTTCATGTTAATACTATTATTGCTATCATTGTGATGATGATAATGATGAAGAAGAAGAAGAAGAAGAAGATAATGATGATGATGATGATGATTATTATTATTATTATTATTATTATTATTATTATAAGTGTAGTTATTATTATTATTATATATATATATATATATATATATATATATATATATATATATATATATATATATATATATATATATATATGTTTTAAAAGAAAAAAAGGAAAGAGTGGTAGAGGAAAGGACACGTGGCAATGTGTCTTTTATTAAAGGGAGGTTGCAGGTTGAGAGAAAGGGACACAGCGGGTGTAAGGCAGCTTTATGTGGCAAATTTATTTTTAGCCCAAAACTTTTCTTTCCTTTCATTTGACCCCCAAATGACCTCCAATCGACCTTAAATTCGAGCTATAGATTCATCTCGATGTCCTCTTCCTTCTAGTGGTGTCTATTTTTCAAGAAATGGCTCAGATTGATGCAAAATTAGCAATGTTTAGTCAGCTTAATTTCTTCAATCTATATTATTCCAGCATGTTTCAAGCAATGCTATTGCCTAATTTCCATTTTTCACATTCCCTAGAGTCTATAGCTGCCAACCGTGCATCCGAACTCCACCCATAGAATATTTGGTGAATATTTTTATGTAATTTTGATTTATTCTTCATTTCAATTATTCATTACCTATTTTGGATTGTTTGAAGCTTTAGTTATGTCCTATAAATTATTAGGAATGTTTTGGTGTATTCAATTTTGCCAGATATCATGTTTTTTTTTTGTGGACATTGTAAGTCCCACCTAAAATATAGTGGAATTGAGACTGGTCCAAAAAATTATGGACTTATTTTTATTAATTAGAATAAATTATGATGATCGATTTTCATAATTGAACCAAAGTCCAATTCCTTGTGGAGTTTGAGAAATAAATTCCAGAAGCCTTTCGGTGGAAATTTCTTAATTTCCATTTAAATTGGTTATATAGTTAGAAATAAATTCCTTTAGCCTCAAAGGTCATATTTAGTATATTTCCAAGTCCATTTTATTAATTCATTGGTTTTTATAATTTTTTTTGGAATTTTGGAGAATTTTATTTTATATGAGTAAACATATTTTAAATAAATATTATTTACTATCAAGAGTACCGAAGCAGAGATATCAGGAAATAGGCGGACTAGGACATGTCAACCTACTCGCTCCATTTTTAAGTTAATGCTTGAAGTGTATATTGGATTTACACATAAAGTATAAATTGATTGAATATATTTAAAAAGGAAAAAAATTAAATTAAAAAATTTATAATTTAATATTGAAATATTTATACTTTTAAGTTATTATATTTAAGAAGAGGATTCGGTTTAAGAATTTATATTTTAATATATGAATATTGAAAAGGTTGATTTTGATATTTTACTATGTTGATTATGTTTTAATTATATTCAATGTTATTTTGCCCTTATTATTTTAGCATGATGATTATTGATGCTTTAATTTGGTTATTTGTTATTGTGATTTTTATTATAAGGGTATGGTGAGAAATTAAGAGTACTTTCATTTCCAATTATCTTGTTTCTTGTGGATTTTATATATATTTATAAATATTTTTGGAAAAAGACTGGTAGAACATGCTACCTAATGGGCTACACTAGGACTATGTGTGCACCAGTACATTAGATGAGTAGAATATGAATTTTGAGTTGATATAAGCTTATATGATACTAGACTTATGGTTAAAATGATTTATTGAAATTCTTTAAATAGAGAGGGGTATGGTTGTAGGAGCTCGGTTGACCTTTTAGGGTCTTAGGGCCGGTTCACTGCCCAATTGCAAAAGAAAAATATTATTTGGACTCAAGAAAGCCTAATGGCCAGTGAGGCATAGTGTTTAAGGTTATGAGAATCGCTAGTAAGTATTGGAATAAGTGACTTACTATGGCTGGTAACTCAGTCAATGCTTAGCTCTTTAGAACTGGTAGTCATTTAGATAAAGAGAGCCAAGTGGCTACTAGATTTATGGTTTAGGGTCCTACTATGATTTTCCACTTAAAAGAACATTTTAAAGAAATGTTATTTCTATTTCAAAGGTATTATGAGAGTTTATAAAAGTCTTTAAGATTTATAAGGATGATTTGGAAAATTAATGGTTTTAAATATAAGTTGTATATATTTTATTATGTTTCCATAAAATCTTTTAATAAAGAAGGATTTTAAAAAAACATGTATTTTCCTTATATTAGCTTACTCAGTGAGGTCTAACTCTCCTTAAGTCTATAGTTAGTTACACTTGTCTACGCTAGACTTATTCTTCCCCGGCTACTTTACATATGTCATATTAATATTTATTATCTTATAATCGTACTCTAGACACCGCAGTAGTAGTTGAACATTTGATAAATTTATTTATATTTGATTAGCTTAAAATTAGGTTTATGTATTATTATGTTAATATATGTAATGAGCATACATTTTATATTGGAGAGTGATATTTGTGATGGATTATTGAAATTGTTGTGATGTAGTATATTAATGGGATAATAGTTTAAAAGTGCATTTCTTGATTTATAGGTTTTGGGTTTGTTTATGGTATAGAGGAAACTCTGCTGAATTTTTGTTAGAATATTAAATTGATTTAATTTTACTGTGAAATTTTTTTAAGGCTTACTATAGGTTTCAAAAGATTCTTGCTTTCTTATTCCCTAGTACTGATCACGTGCCCTTTCGGTTCAGGCCATGATAAAGTTGGTATCAGAGCTTATGGTTGATTTTCTACTGTTTTGGTCATTGAATTATGTCCTTTCTTAAACCTACTATGGTGAATAGGTGGTAATTGTCAATTAATGTTATATTTGCTTCTATAATTTCACATATATGTTAATTTACTTCCATGTCTTGAATCTTGTTAATTTATAAATCTTTTCAAGAGAGGTGAATGCAAATTGCTTATACTATAGAGACAGTATAATGATGAGTAGTCCTTTCAACATGAAGTTTTGATTCTAGTTCCAACCCCCACTACACCACTTGTATAGGGGTAAGTCAAAGGCAACATGTTATGTTGATGAGTAATCATTTCACGATGAAACTCCTGCCTCTATCCCACCAGCTAGAAGAAGTAATAGACTTAGAGTGGTAACAATTCAGAGATAAGGACAGCAGCAGCTAGTTGAAATAGCTACTCCAAATATAGATCCTACAGCTTTTGTAGTTGGTATAGCAAGGTGTAATCAAGGACTAGTAGCATTTAATCAAGCCATGCACTTAGAATAGTATATGCGATAATAGAGAAATCAAAGGATTTTAATTTTTGAGTTATCATATCAAGCAATTACACAAGACTGGTTTATGTTGTCAATCCAGTCATATATGATATGATTATCATAACATGGTTGGAGTTTAAAGAGCAACTTCTAAAATACTTCTATTCACCTTCTATAAAGGATAATTACATATGGAAACTTATGCATTTACGTAGAGGATAGTGGTTAGTATAGGAGTGGACTTGCAATTTTTTCAAGCTATCCCATCATGCCATAGACATGATGCAAGATAAGGGAAGAGTAGTAGAACTATATGTTATAGGATTAGGTCGAGCATATATTAGCATCTGAGTTAAAGACCAAAGTTTATAGAGTTGTTTAAGGATCTAGTCCTATTGGTTGTAATTAATATTGATGTGATTTTGGAAATAGATTGGTTGGCTCAACATTATGATACTTTAGATTGTCATAAGAAGGAAGTGATTTTCATAATTCCAAATGATGAAAATTTTTGATTCAAATGTGATAAGAGTTCAATGCCTCAGAATCTCATTTATGTAATCATAGCTATAAAGATACTTAAAAAGGGATGTCAAAACTATTTAGCTATGGTAAGAGATACAAGGTTAAATAAGGGGGGCAATTGCGAATGTGCTAGTGGTGTGTAAGTTTCTTAATGTTTTTCATGAAGAATTACGATGCTTGCCACTGGAACGAGAGATAAACTTTTGTATTGATGTTGTACCTAGTACAAATACTATATTTAAGCCACCTTATAAAATGACACCTATAGAATTAAATGAGCTTATAAAACAATTACAAGAGTTTTTTTATAAGGGTTTTTTTAGACCCAGCATGTCTCATTAGGGTGCGCCAGTGTTATTTGTCAAGAAGAAAGATGGTAGCCTTTGACTTTATATAAACTATAGATAGTTTAACAAAGTCACCATCAAGAATAAGTATCCCCTTCCAAGGATTAATGGCTTATCTGATCAGCTTCAAAGAGCTTGATGTTTGTCCAATATTGACTTGAGGTTAGGGTATCATCACTTGAGAATTAAAAGTGGAGATATACCCAAGACAGCATTTCGGACAAGATATTACCATTTGATTTTTGGTGATGTCCTTTGCTTTAACTAATGCCCTAGTAGCTTTTATGGACTTGATGAATTGGGTGTATAGGCCATTCTTGGACTGATTTATGATAGTTTTTATTAATAATATCTTGATATATTCCAACAATGAGGTGGAGCATGCTATGCATAAAAAAAGGTGTTTTAGACTTTAAGGGAGCATCAATTGTATGCCAAAATCTCTAAGTGTAAGTTTTGGTTGGATCAAGTGGCATTCTTAAGCCATTTGGTATCCAAATATGGCATACAAGTTAATCCTAAATAGATTGTAGCCATTACAAAATGGCCAAGACCTATGATAGTCACCAAAGTGAGGATTTTTCTAGGTTTAACTGGCTACCATAGGAGATTTATGAAGGATTTCTCTAAGATAGCTACACCTTTGATAAGGTTGCTCAGAAGAATGCTAAGTTTGTATAGATAGACAAGTGTGTGGAGCACTTTCAGATGCTCAAGGATAGATTGACTTCACCTCTAGTATTGACTTTACCTTCATAAGATAAAAAGTATTCAGTGTATTGTGATGCTTCTCGAGTAGGATTGGGTAGTGTACTGATGCATAATAGGAGAGTAGTTGCCTATGATTCACATCAGTTAAAAAAAAGCACGAGCAAAACTACGCTACCCATGATTTGGAAATGGCAACAATGGTGTTTGCATTGAAGATTTGGAAGCATTACTTGCATGGTGTAACTTATGAAATATACACTAACCACAAGAGCTTGAAGTATATTTTCCAACAGAGAGATTTGAACTTGAGACAAAGGAGATGGATGGAACTTTTGAGAGATTATGATTGCTCTATTTTGTACCATTTGAGTAAGGCTAATATGGTAGCTGATGCATTGAGTAGAAATTTAGCAAGAAGCCTTGCTCACATTAGCTTAAGGAGAAGGTTAATCATTAAAGAGTTGCATGAATTGATTGATTAGGGATTGACTGATTGATGAGGGATTGCAGTGGAAGGTAACTAAGAAATGTCTTTTAGCTCAATTTAAAGTATAATTAATGTACTTGGATAGAGTTAAAGCACCATAGAGAGAGGACCCATAGTTACAAAAGGCTAATGTTTGAAGTGAAACAAGGCTAATCAAGAGATTTTGTTATGGACAATGAGGGTGTACTGCATTTGGGTAGTAGATTATAGGTGCTAGACGTGAATGAGTTGAGAAAGGAGATTATGAAAGAAGCTCATTTCTCTACTTATAGAGTTCATCCTGGTTCTACCAAGATTTATCATGATTTAAAAGATGCATATTAGTGGAATTGGATGAAAAGAGATATTAAAGAATTTATCTCCAAGTGTTTTATATGTCAGCAAGTGAAATTAGAACATAATAAGCCCTCAGGATTATTGCAGTAATTGCCTATCCCATAATGGAAGTGGGATATGATTGCTATGGATTTTGTGACTAGATTACCTCGTACGATATGAGGTTATGATGCCATATGGGTGATAGTTGACAGGTTGACCAAGTTAACTCACTTCTTGCCAGTTAAGAAGACATACTCTAGTGACATTTAGTAAGGTTGTCAGCCAAATTGTTCGCTTGCATGGAGTGCCAAAAAGAATAGTTTCTGACATATGAGCTACTTTTATTTTAGTCTTTTGGCAATAATTGTATAAAGTGTTGGGCACAAGAATTGACTTCAGTTTAACTTTTCATCCTCAAATTGATGGTTAGTTAGAACAGACCATTTAAACATTAGAAGATGTGATAAGAATGTGTGTGATGGATTTTAGTGGTCAATGGGATATGCACTTGTCATTTATTAAATTTATATATAATAATAATTATCATGGAAGTATTGGAATTGCTCCATATGAAGCATTGTATAGAAGGAAGTGCATATCACTCTTATGTTGGGAAGTTGGTAAGAGGTAGTTGACCAATCCAGAATTAGTGCAAGTGACTTCTGAGAAAGTTTCTATCATTCAACCGAGATTAAGGACAGCTATAGATGGCAGAGTTTAGCGCATGCCCAAGACTTTAGCAACCGCAAAACTGTTTGGGCTCAAGGCCCTAGGGAACACACTACCATATCACAAAGACATAACATGGAGATGAGGAGTTACCACCCAGGGTAATAATTGGGACAAATTACTTTGGTGCTACTCAATTCTCTAAAAGTATCATGAATCTGAGTCCGTACAGCCTTAAAAAGCTTATTGTACCATATGCGCACACCGCTAAAGTTCCCAGCACCCTTGAGGGTGTGGGCATCGAGCTAAAGGAGTAAAATAAGGAGTAGAATTGTCATTTTATGCAATAAAACTTATAATATTTGTTGAATCTTGTCGTTAAGGAAAATGCCTTTATCAAAGAGGCAAACGCCTTTATCGAAGAGGCGAAAGCCTCAGTGATGAGGCGTCACCTCCTGATATAGAAGCAATTGCCTTATTTGCATTTAAGGATGCGAACGCCTCTCCGTGATGTCAATTTGACAGAATAATTCAAAATATCAATTTTTAATCCATAAAATTCAATTTCTTTTAGTTTAATTGATAAATGTGCATATATGAATAGTAATATGATATTATTTGATGATATTCATAGGATAAAATTAAAGAAGTTGGGTACTAACCTCTCTGGTGGCTAAGCCTCGTAGATATGGGATCAAACGTCCACAAGTAGGGGGATTTTATCTCCAATGCTGAGCCTGAAACTCCAAGAGGGGTGCACTATAGGTGTCATGGGGTCCCACATGGGCAAATTTGGAGTCTGTGCAGCATCCATGTTAGAGAATGTAGAGAATGAGAGAGAAAAAGAAAGGAGAGAAAAGGGTAAAGAGAGCAAATTGAAAAGGTGAAAGTGACCTTTGAAAGAGAAAAGTGAAAATTTATATAATTATGGTGGAAAAGGAAAAGAAAGGAAGATAAGGAGAAGAGGGTGAGTCCTACTTGGTGAGATTAAAAGTAGAATGGCCCATGGCCCACTAAAAAAAACCCCCAAATAAGAATTTGTGCATCACTACTCGAGTTTATCCCAGAATCAACCTTTGGATAAGAATATTCTGATCGAAGCACTAGGCAGAACAAGCATCTGGTCGGGTTTGAATCCCTAAAATTTGTAAAAGAACAAGCATCTGGTTAGATTTGAATCCCCAAAGTACGCGGAAGA
Organism: Mallotus nudiflorus; assembly: GCA_947683625.1. NCBI lineage: Eukaryota > Viridiplantae > Streptophyta > Magnoliopsida > Malpighiales > Euphorbiaceae > Mallotus > Mallotus nudiflorus. The sequence continues at coordinate 1,604,336 of CANTUR010000415.1, read as the reverse complement.
ACAAGTGTCTAGTCAGGTCTTAATCCTCAAAGTACGCATCTCAAGAGGTGTCTAGTCGGGTTTGAATCCCTAAAGTGCATTCTTTTTTTTTACTGAGTAACTCTCAAGCCAGGAAAACCTGGGTTTTATGCCAAACTATAATGAATAACTAATCGGACTAGGAAAACTCAAGGAACATGGTTATGTTTCATCTCTTTTTACTAAATGGAGGTTGGGCCATGCTCAAGATTCACGCTAAACTATAATGAGTAATTGATCAGGCCATAAAAACTTGAGGAACACGGTTACGTTTCATCTCTTCAATTGAGTGACTTCTCGAGCCAGTAAAACTTAGGAATCATGCTAAATTTATAATGAGTAGTTGATCAAGTTAGCTTAACCTGAGGATCATGACTATATTTCTTTTTTGTCTCTACTAAATGAAGATTGGGTCATGCTTGAGATTCATTCCAAATTTATTAATGAGTGACTGATCAGGCTAGGAAAATTCTAGCATCACGGTCACATTTTAAAGATGAAGTTCAACCTCTTAAGTTTGAATTCTCGAGGCTGATAGCCCCAATGAAGCTCGCAAGTCAGGTATGTCACTATTACTTTTTATTGTTTAATGTGCATGTTGCTTTTTCAAAAATTATTTTTAGAAAATTCAATTTTTTAAAAAACCAAGGGGGCAAACTGTGCACACTGTCAATTTGATTGGCCTGTAATGAAAGCATAATAATGAGAAAGTTCGCGTTTTAAATGTAAGGCGAGCCTGAGACTTCTCTAAAATTGACTCGGAAAGCCCAAACACTAAGTGAAGCCCATAAATACCATATCCAAACCCAAAATAGAAGCTAAAGCCCAAACCCATCGTCGGGCCATGACTTGGTCCAGGTGAAGAGGCGATTGCCTCAATGAAGAGGCGTCACCTCTTCACCCTAAGCATCGGTGAGGCGGCGCCTCTTTACACGCACTCTCTGTAACATTAAATGTCATTAATAACAGTGGCTGGAGGCTCACCTACTAAAGAGTTAGTCATTTTTAATGTAAAAGAAGAGGAGAAAGTAGGAAAAAGAGTTTGGGGAATGAAAAAAGGTAAGGGGAGAGGGTCATAAGGAATTTTTAAGAAATTGAAAAAGGTAAAAGGTGAGAGGCTTTAAGGAAGGATATGGAGGCATGAGAGTGGGGGGTTGGCAAAAATTTAGGAATTCAAAAGGGACAACCTGAAAAAAATAACATTTGGAAGAGGAGAGAAAAAAGACAGAGAGAAAGAGGAAGAAAAAAGGAAGAGAAGAAAGGAAGAAGAATAAGAGGACTTAGGAAGTTAAAGACTTTGATTTCTGGGAGAAGGAAAGGAGTTTCCCTTGCATTCAAAGCCTCAAATCAATCAATAAAACTCCGAGAGCTTAGTTAAGAGCATCAAGTTCGTCCAAGTCAGTAAGCTTCCTCCTTTTTAAGCTTTAAGTCCTTTGTTTTCATTAAAAGCTTTAATTGATTGCCATTTTGTGTGTTTTCTTGAGCTATATTACTTATTTAAGTTCATAAAGAAGCATGATTACATTAGACACTGAATATTGATTGTTAATATTTGTATATTTGCATCTGTTTCTTATTCATTTGCATGATTATTGAGTTTCTTAAGATCTAAGAAATGTAGTCTGTCTCTATCTTGAGTTTCTTAAGATCTAAGAAATATAGTCTGTCTCTATCCCTGTTGTAGAGGTGACGTCTCTTCATAGAGGCGTCGCCCTTTTATAATGAGGCGATGGTGGCAATGCCTCCTAGTCAGGAGCCAATGTCTTTTTGAAGAGGCATCACCTCTTGACCAGCATTATGTCGATTCCCGCCTTGATTTTTAGCTATTATCTTGCACGTTTGGCATGTTTTCCTTGTCTAATCTATTATATTTCTTGATTTTATGCATGATTGTCATGTTTAATCAATATTGTTTCCATTTTATAATATTATGTTATTTAAGGGGACTATTTGTGAGTTTATTTTTAACTCTTATTATCGTTTATTATTTTTTGTAAATATTATTTGTGAATGATTTATAGATATTGTTGTTGTTTATGAGATAGAACTAACTCATATTTGTTGCAGGAATTATGTTGTGATTTCTAAGTTTTAGATGATTTCTTTATTAATTAATTCTTAAGAGTTTTAATTTTTATAATTAATTAGTTTATTTTTGTTTATTTTTAGTTTATGTATGGTTTATTTTTAGTATTTTTACGTTTTATTTACACCAAAAGTTGTAATCCTTAATCCCTCTCCCCTTTTTATTTGGAATGAATGGTTGTAAGTTACTTTTATTTGTTCTATTTATATATTTGTGATTGAATGTCGGGGATATAAGTATAAAATGGGACTAGTGTGCAAACTTGGAATAAAATATAAAATTGAAAAATCAATCACAATTAGCATGTTAATAAGGAAATAATTTAATAATCAAAGGTAATAAAATACAAAACACACACGAAGGCCAACCATAAGGTTAGGTGGGCATTCCAAAAGCCCATACTCAGTTTCCAAACCCGATCTCTGATGACGGCTTTTAGAAACCTCCATAGAATCCAATTGTTGTACAGTGTGTCCTAATTTTCATCCAGGTGGCAATTCCATCTCCGTTTTGAACCCTAAGCCTATTATATATTTCCTAGTGAGCCCAAGCTCACACAATGCCATGGTCGCCAACACTTGGGTGTGCGACCAAAACTGTCGCCTATACTTACTTCAAGATCAGGTTTTAATATTTTTTAGAAAGATTTTGTTGTAGCTTTATTTTAATTCTTTTATTATTTATTGATTTACTAATTAAAATTTAAAATTTATTTGAATTGTATCATTTTTATAAAAAATAAGTATTCAAACTAGTTTTTTAAAATTAGTTTTATATAATTCATAACAATTAAATGTTATAATTAATTTTACATAATAATGACAAATATATTTCTGACATGTAAAAGAAAAACAGTATATTCGTGGGATTTAACCCTTAACAACTACTTTAAAGAGCTTTTTTAATCTATTTTTCTTTGATATATACGTGAAAATTGATAATAATAATCTTGACTGCCATATGCTAATCAAAATAACTTATATAATTAAAAATTTATATCAATAATATGCATTTAAAGTGAATTTTAAAAATGGTTTATCAATATTTGCTATAAGTTAGGAAAAATTAGTTCAAATAGACAAAGAATTAATGAGAAAATATTTCTACATTTTTCGCTTTTTTTTCAACAAACTTTTTATATTTGTATGATATAGTAATAATATTTTTTTAAGTAGTAATAATATTTAAAATTTGAACATTTTAATTTGTTTTATAGTGTTAAAAATAAGTATTTTCTATATTGTTGAAAATTTTCTATCTTGTATTATTGTAATATAATAAAAAAAGTAATTAGAGCAATTATAGTTTTTGTATATTATCATTTTTTTTTTTACTATAAATATACATAGGTTTATACTGTTATACTCACAAAATTAATGAATAAAAAATATAGCATTGGATTGTGGTCATCATGAGCTTAAGTCATTATGGTAAACCATGTAAATCTCTTCTTTTGTGATTCTTTTTTGTATTTCTCAATATTTAATTTTATTTCTTCAAAATTTATAGTGGTATCAGAACAGTGATCATGGGGCTCGTAAAAATTTGGCTCAACTCATTTATATATGTTGTTGGGCGTAACTTGTTTACTATTTTGGGTGCATTTGGTTTGTATGTTTGGCTTGGTCTATTTATGTTGTTGGGTGTGACTCATTTGCAATATTGGGTGTAGCTAATTTGTATTTGACAAGTGACGGTTTGATCCGCATTTCTTTAAATACACCATCTATGGATTTGGTATATTTCTTTCTGTCGATATTCAAGACACATTATTCACGCACAATTATTCTTAATTAAAAAGCCCTTCTCTTCTATGCCACATGGTTGGTTCATTTAAAAAAAAAATTACTATACAAGCTTGTAGGGCCATACATGCTAGTTGAGCCTAGCATGTGTTCAAGAAATCATGTTGAAACAATAAATTCCACACTAGTTTCATAAAAAAAATTAAATGAGTTTTTTAATCAATTTCTCAACTGTCGAGTTTTTCAAATATTTCTTTTCAATGGTGCTTGTTTCATCACCTTATGTCATTTTCGACATTGACGCTCGTCCTAGTTTTATACTTTTCAAGTTATGGATAACTTGAGGAGGAATATTAGAAAGTATTCCTATGTTATTATAATCTTCCTATATTGTATTATTGTAATAAAATAAATAAGTAATTAAAGCTAGAAAGTAATTAAAGTTTGCCTACATTATCTTTATTCTTTGGCTATACACCTAGAGGGCAGATTGTTATACACAAAAATAATAAATAAAATATAGCATTAAATTTGTGTCCGTAGCCATAAGCTATTATGTCAACCATGTAAATCTCATCTTTTATATTTCTCACTATTAATTTTTTTTTTCAAAATTTATCATATAGTCTTAACATTTTAGTATCTGTATTTTGCGTATTCTTCTTCATATGAAATTGTTACAATAATATATATATATATATATATATATATATATATATATATATATATATATATATATATATGACACCAGGAATTAAACTCAAGTTGTTGAAAAGAATAGTAAAATAAAACCACTTATATTGTGCTCATTGTATTCTGTTGCCTAATTGCTTTTCGGAAAAGGTTTATTTTCTACTTTAGGACTTAAAAAGATGAAAGTTTTACATGTTTTGCGTAACATACATTTAGGAAACTATAAATAGTTGATGCGATCTGTTTACGGTAGGTTTTGCGAAATAAATGAAGTAAATAACAACATTGAATAGGTCTCCTTCTCTAATTTTTACCTTGAAAAAGAAAATCTTGAATATCTACCACAACAAACAAACAACTCTCTGTAACGTTTCTCGCTATAAAACTACCTTAAACTCCATATCCCATCAAACATCAAGAGTAAATTGATCAAATACGAAGAGTTGTTATAATTAATCAAAATGGCAAAGAGCTTCGCTATCGCTGCCTTCATTGCCTTGGCTCTTTGCTTCTCCTCACTCTTGAACTTGGCATTGGCTTCTGGTGGCCTTTATGTTGAAGGAAAAGTTTATTGTGACACTTGTCGGGTCGAGTTCGAGACAAAGATTAGCGAGAAAATTCCCGGTAAGAAATGAAAATTTTGTGCTTGCATAATATTGTAATCATCATTGAAATGGTATTTTCAAATTATTATATTTAAATTGTTTTCTTTTTATTATTAGTTAGAAAAATCAAAAGTTTAAAATTGTAAAAATCCTTAAAATGCAGGAACTAAGGTGAGGTTGGAATGCAAAAATCGTGAAAACAACACTTTGACATATGCAACAGAGGGAGCGACGGATGCAACAGGAACGTACAGGTTACCAGTTGAGGGTGAACATGAAGAAGATATATGTGAGGTGAGGTTGATCAAGAGCGGAAGGGCCGATTGCGCTGAAGGATTTAAGACTGCGGATCGTGCTAGAGTTCTCCTTACTAAGAATGTTGGGGTGGTGGAACCAACTCGCTATGCTAATTCTCTTGGGTTCCTGAAGAGCCAAGCTTCCCCCGAATGTGGCAAGGTTTTGCAGGATATGGGCTTCATTCCTGTTGAAAATGAAGTTTAAAAAAATTATTCCATCAACAAATCTTTCTTTGCCTAATCTTTAAACACCTATTTTTATATTAATTATGGCAAACTTTGTAGCTAAATGACATTAATGCAACTATAAGAGTTTTGCCATAATATCTAACCGTTGAGCTTCAGCTTACGCTTTCTGTTTACTACATTCTTCAATTGCCTTGTTAAATACAGTTCTTTGATTCTATGAAGTTTCTCTATTAAGATAGCCAAAGAGTTTACATTCTTGAGTTTTATATATCTATATATAATTCTTTGATTTAATTAAATAATTAAAAAATTCATGGATATTGCTACCAACCCTTTCTGAGTTGTGTTCCCTTAAACTCTGAAGGGCAGAGGGCACACGATATATACAATCAGAGCTAACCCAAACAGCCTAAGCACATCCAACCACTTTATTGCCCGCTTGGTTACAAGCTCTCGCTACTGAGCTCGGAAGAAAAGGAAAGCAAATAATGACCAAACTCCCTACATACATCAAATAGCAACCAAATTATAATGGCTGAAACAATTAAAAAAAAAAAAAAAACTGAGTTCATAAGCAATAGCAAACATCAAATGATTTACATGGAATAGAAATTAACTGGATTTAAATTTCTTACAGAACAACCGCTACTAAAAATAATAAATAAAAACTGAATTGAAAATTAAATTTTAATTATCGATAGCTAAACTCTTAATTGAATAATTTTAAATTATAGAAAGGTTCACCACACCACATAATTAACAGTGGATACAAATGTTAATTATAAGCATACAGAAATAATATACATCTCATACTGCATTTGTCATCTTCCACAAAAAAAAAAAAAAAGGAAGAAATTGAAGTGGTTTCCTGAAAAATAAATATATAAATTAGAATTTTTTTTTATGATCATCAAGAACAGGTGAGACATGATAAATTTATAAAAATATGACAAGAATTAATACATAATAAATTCTTTAATTAATAAAAACATATGAGTTATTTAATAAATAAAATACGAGTGAAAAATTATAATATTTATCAAATAAAAAATAAATAAAATATTATAGTCATTTCTCTTACAATCAATATTTAATAAATTAATAATTCTATTAATAAAGTTTTTAAAATAAACAAAATATTAATTTACAAGAGATTCTTGATGACTTTATTTTTTAGCTACTGTTGTTTTATTTTATTTTTTTCACCATAAAATTAGAGTATAGTTTATAATCTAGTGGTGCTTGTTGCCAAATGTACTTTACTTCATAAAAAATGAAAGTAACTATATGAGGTATCTTAATTTACTATAATATTATTGTAGGCGGAGGGATTTAGTGCGCGCCCAAGTATTTGGCAACCACAGTACTGTGTGGGCTCGAGGTCCACTTGAAAATACGAGATAGGTCTTACGCCTAATCAAAGATGTAGTCACTACCATAATAAAAGTCATAACACACTTATATGGCAACTGGATTCCATAGAGATTCCCAGAAGCCACAATTAACGAACGAGTTTGAAAACTCGATATGAGCATTTGAATGCTCACCTAACCTTACGATTGCCCTCCTTTTATGATTTGTGAAATATTACCTTTAATTATTTAGTTATTTCTTTCTTACTATGCGGATTGTAATTTGCCTTCGAATAATTGCCAAATTTTATAATTAAATCCAGATTTGCACATTAATTATTTTCATGCACTTTGTCCTAACATTTAGTATAAACAGAATAAATAATCAATATTTACAACCATTCACTCAAAATCAAAAGGGGAAGGGATTAAAGATTACAACGCTTTGGAGCAAAATAAAAGTATAATATACAAAAAAATACATTATACATATACCAAAAATAAACCAGTAATAAACTAATTATACAAGCAAAAACCCCTAAAAAACTTATTAATCGAATGTTTTTTTTAGGACCTAAAGGACACCAAAGACTCCCTACAATAAACAGAGGTTAGTTCTCTTCTATAAATAACAACATTGTCTCATAATTGACAATCAACGAATAATACTCATAGAGAATGCAAATACAAGTCATATAATACTTTTATGAAACATGTGAAGGCCTGTTAAAGTCACAATCGCCACTTCATGGCAATGAGGCAACACCTCTTTAAAGAGGCGATCACCTGATCAATAGGCTTGGATGACTATAATTTACAATAAAGGAGGAGTGAAACCACGTGGAAGGCCTATCAAAGTGGCAATTTCCACTATGAAGGGGTGATCACCTTATGATAGTAGGGCAATGTCTCTTTGAAGAGACGATCGCCCGATCAACAAACTTGGACGACTTTCAAAATGATAAAAAACTTATGTTCCAAGCAAAGGCATACTGAGGTGAAGACACTAAACATACTCATATGCTTAAAACTCAACTAATTATGCTAAATCATGGCAAATCATAGATAATGGACATGAGAAAATAGGTGAACAAATAATGAACTCAAAAGTTATAACAACTAATAAAAGATTATATAAGTTAATAACTCAATCATAAGAAAAAAGTAAGAAAAATTACTGGAAAATAAGCTTTTGATCCAAAATGATTGGCCCTTAGAGATGAGTGTGAGTTGAACTTCCCTTGAATGCAAGTTCTTTTCCCTTCTTCCTCTAAAAAGTGATATTTTTAGCTTGATTTCCTCGTTTTCTTCCTTAAAACATCCTCCCTCTCCTTCCTCCTACTTTTAGAGCTTTCTTTTTCTTTTCTCTTGGTTGCTATTTTTTTTTTAGAATTACTAAGCTCCCTCTTTTATCTATCTCCTTTTTCTTTTTCTTCTATTCCTTAGACCACACCCCTACTACCCCTCTTCATTATTACTTTTCATAGCTCTTCTCTTGCCAAAAAATTTTATTTTTGTCCTCTTAAAGATTGAGTTCAATCGAGGTGAGCCCACCATAAACCATCATTATCACCTTTATATTTAATGCAGAGGCAAGTGGCTACCACAAAGGCGGCGCCTCTACGATGAGGCGATTGCCTCATTATCTTCTACCATAGAGGCGATCACCTCTCTATAGAGGTGTTGCCTCTCTAGCCTGCCTTACATTAGGCCTGATAGGCCCAGGGTGACTTGGGTTGGTTCTAAAGGGTTGTAGGCTTGTTGTAGAAGGGTTTTAGGCTTTTGGGCTCATTTTCAAGAGGATTCTGGGCTTCCCCCTTGCATCCAAGCTTTGAGGATTCCAAGTAAGGATTACCACCCTTGAGCGACAGATTGATGTGTTCCAGATCAATAAGAATGATGACAATAAGGATGGGAGTGATGGTGATGCTGGAGGAGGAGACAATCCAAAGGGCACTGAGTTAGATGCTTGATAGACTAAGGTTCGTGAACTATTCTTTTGATAGATGTTTTTTCATTTGCTTAACTTAGATGATGAACATATATTTTTCTTATCTTGGATGAACATTTATAGAACTTTACTTTTATTTCAATCATTTTCATCTTTTACATGTAATTTAGCTCTATTGATCACATAAATGTATGTCTACTCTGCTAGGTTTTAATTTATACAACTGAAACTATATGATTCTGCTAACAGTTCACCAGCAGCCACTGCTAGAGAGGTGATCACCTCATTACCTTCTACTGAAGAGGCGATTGCCTCTTCGTGTTGAGGCGATGCCTTTGTGATGAGGAGATCGCCTTATGGCCAGGGCGATTCCTCCTCTTTAAAAGCTCAACTTCTTTACTTTAGCCCCATTCTTGAAACACCTTTATCCCTAACCTCCATTTTCTCTCTCTAAACACCCCTAGATACTTGAATCATGATTGAAAAAAGCCTCAAATTGCTGTAATAAAATGTGAAGAGCCTAGACAATGGATCATGGGCCACATTTGAGTCATTTCACCTCCTGATCTTTAGATTGTTACATGCTAGAAGAATCAATTTTCTTTTTATTCATGTTATGGCTCAATTTTTTGGGATCCTCAGAAACACATCTTTTGGTTCAATACAATTGAAGTATGTCCCTTATTAAATGAGTTTCAGGCCATTCTTGGCTACCACATGGACTTAACTTGTCAACTTACAGTTCCTAACCTTATGATCCTAAACCCTCATTCCATTCAAAACCAGATGGCCCAAACGTTCAATCTTCCACCCTGATCTTCTTCTCACTGTATTCTCGGCTCAAAAATCATATTAGAAACCTTTCTTGAAACCATCATAGGTTAGACATGGGAGAAGTTCATTGGCCTAGGATGATGGCCTTCTACTTATATACCTAATTTTTGCTTGTTTCGATTTTCAAAAATTGTGAATCAAAATTCCTTTCTATACTTAATTAGGTTGAAGCAAGGCTCAACCCTTTTCCTCTGATTCTAGTAGAAATAATCATTGGACTAGAAAATTTCACAAAAATAAGACGATTTTATGGAAGTCCATTTCTATTGGTGGTAAATTGATTTGTATCGAATTCTTGTTCCCCTATTATTTTGTCATTGCATTCAACCATTTAACAGTTTGCAGATGTTACTTCATGAGAAATTGGGCTTACTTGAACCTCCTTGGGATGTCAGGTGCTATAGAGCCAAACATTACTGAACTAGGAGGCTATATCATGTATTAAAAGATGTTCAAAGTTGGCTATCGACACTCCCTGACACCCTAATCTACTGGATGTGCCCTTGGTGAAGATTGCAGCACGTGACTATCCAACTTTACACATGTTGTGTTTGAATCATTGGCCTCCATTTTGCTACCTTTTACAACCCAGTCCGTCTCTACTGTCAATGTGGTAGCAAGCAACTGATCATGGGGTTAGTTAATGAGTTCAAACTAGGACCTCTCTTTTAAAAATTCCTAGATCATTTAGTGGCTACTTGGCCTCACAGAAGCATCAAGAGAAATTTAGACTATAATGGAGATCAGACCACCGATGATCATTACAAAGCATGGGTCTACTTATAATAAACAGAAAGAGATGAGTTTGTTAGAAATAAAGAATAAGAGAGTTACAAGCATTAAGTGTTCAGGGTGATCAACAAAAGAAGAGAAGACAAAATTAGCTCATGAAATTAAGCCATCATTTTCCTTTTCATTAAATGGTGTTTCCTTTCCAATTAAACAGTTTATAATAGACACTTTTTGCAATGTTAAACAGTAATCAAAGTAATCCATTTCGTTTAACTTAAGCACAATATGCATATACATTTTGCTTCTCATGCACCTCATATTATTAGTTGGTCTGCCTTTGCAAGTTTTTTTACTAACCATTTTTATCTCTTCTTCTCCTTTTGTCTTATCCTTCATTTTTATTCGGACTACCTTTATTTAAGGTTTTTAATCCAGCAGGACTTTTTAATTTTTTTTTTGCATTTTTGTCTCTAACTTTTGCCTAGAAAGCATCTTTGTGAGTTTTTCTCCCTAGTGAGACATTTACAAGAAGTATTTCTTGAGCTTGTCTAGGTTGATGGGCTCTTTAGACTCCTTTCCTTCCATGTTAGATAAGATAGCAGCACCCTTATAGAATAGCTTCTTCACCAAATACAGTCCTTCTTAATTCAATTTGAATGTTCCTCGTGGATCAGTCATAATTGGCCTTATAAGCTTTAGTACTAAATCCCCTTCTTGGATCTTCTCCGACTTGATTTTCTTATTGTAAGCTTAGGCTATTCTAATATGAACCCTAAAAGGGTTACAAAATGTAATCATGGAGCCAAATAATGAACAATTCAAGCTAGTTAGCTTAATTTCATATTTTGAAATTAATTAGCTTGACATGGATGAATTTTGGAGTTTTTTCTATTTGGGAGTCAATAAAGAAGATTCAAGGATATTCCAAGTCTAAGTCAATAAGTCAAAGTCAAAGAGTCAATAAGTCAAAGTCAAATAGTCAATAAGACAAAGTTAAGGGTCAATGGTCAACATCCTACATGGCATGCTTCAATGCTTAGTTGTCATGAGTTGTCAATTTTCTTAGTTGTAATGAGTTGTCATTAGTTATCAATTTTGATTTGTCAAAGATGAGTTGTTATGAGTTGTCAATTTTGACTTTTCAAAGATAAGTTGTCATAAGTTGTCAATTTTGTCTTTTTAAAGATGAGTTGTCATAAGTTGTCAATTTTGACTTTTCAAAGATGAGTTGTCATTAGTTTTCCTATTTTTTGAGGTCTTAAAAACTTAGGGCAACTAATAACAACTCATCTTTGAAAAGTCAAAATTGACAACTTATGATAGCTCATCTTTGAAAAGTCAAAATTGACAACTTATTACAACTAAGCAAATTGACAACTCATGACAACTAAGCATTGAAGCATGCCATGTCACATTCCATGTAGGATGTTAACCATTGACCCTTGACTTTAACTTGTTAACTCTTTGACTTTGACTTTGACTTGTTAACTTATTGACTTGGACTTGGAATATTCTAGACTCTTCCTTATTGACTCTAAAATAGTAAAAACTCCAAAATTCATCTATATCAAGTTAATTAATTTTAAAATATGAAATTAAGCTAACTAGCTTGAATTCTTCATCATTTTGCTCCATGCTTGCACTTTGCAACCCTTTTAGGGTTCATATTATATTCTCTTCTAGTACAGCTGGGAGTGGTATATAACTTTCACTCTTTTCTTGTCTAATAGTGTTAACTATGCCAATCGACTCTCTACCCACTGTTATTCAGGGATTTCAGACTCTAACAGAACCCTCAATGGCCAGATCTTGACCACCGTTGGCAACACAACTTCACATCCATATACTAAGGAATATGGAGTGACCCCCATAGATGTTCTAGTAGTGGTTTGATATCCCCACAATGCAAACTACAATTATTCTGCCCAATCTTGGTAATTCTCCATCATCTTGTCCAGGATCTTCTTCACATCTTTATTTCTAGCTTCCACTGCCCCATTCACTTGTGGCCTGTATGGAGATGATTTGTGATGCTCAATTTCATAGTCTTTTAATAGTATGACCATCTCTGTAGGGAACTAAACCCCATTATCAGTAACAATATGGTGCGATAACCCGTATCTACAGATTATATTTTTCTTGATAAACCTCAAAATTTTCTTTTAGCTCACAATAGCATATGACTCAGCTTTGACCCATTTAGAGAAATAGTCTATGGCCATAATAATGTACCAATGATTGTTAGATGCCCTCAGTCTTATTTCTCATATGATATCAATTCCCCATTCAGTGAAGGGCTAAGGAGAGGTCATTCCTTAAAGTTCCATAAAAGGAAAATGATTGACGTCTTCATAAGTTTGATAGTTATGGCACTTTTTTTTTATAAATTTGACATAATCTATTTCCATAGTAAGCTAGAAATAACCCTGATGAGCTATCTTCTTTGAGAAAACTATCCCATTCATATGTGGCCTATATACTCCTTCATGGACCACTTCCATAAGCTTTCAGGATTCATCTTTGACAATGCATCTTAAGTGCATTCCAGTTGGCATTCTCTTGTACAACATCCTGTTATAGCTAATGAACTATCGAGATAACATTCACAGGGACATCCTTTCTTACTTATTGGCATCCTTCGGGAACTATCTCATTTCTAAGTACTTCTACAAGTCAAAAAACTAAGGCCTCTTAGTAGTAACAATTGGCATGACCCTTATTTCCACATAACAAGGATTTCAAGATTTTGCTAGAATTAGAGGCTTGAATTATGTCTGTTTCCCACTTTCCCACATGGAAGCCAAGGTAGCCAGAGCATTAGCTATCTGGTTCTCTCCTCTTGGTAGGTGAACAAACTTGCACTAAGTAAATGATAAAAAAAATAGTAGCTAAATAATCCCAATATGGACATAGCCTATCTTCCTTTATCTCCCATTCTTTAAAGGATTATTTTATAACCAACATAGAATCCCCATACACGGTAACATTCTCTACCCCTATATTGTATAGTGCCTTTAGACTGAAAATGCAAGCCTCGTATTTCACTTGATTTTTTGTTATCTGAAATTCAAGTCTTTTTATAAACGGGATCATTTCTCCTTTTGGCGTATCCAGGATTACAACAACACCAGCACCTTTGCTGTTGACAGCTTTATCAAAGTACATTTCTCATCCTTGTACCTTTATCACCCCTAAATGTTCATCAGGAAACTCTAACTCCTATCCTTGTTCATCGTCTATTGGGCTATGTGTTAGAAAGTCTATTACCACTCTCCCTTTTACCACTTTCTTGGCTACATAGTCTATGTCAAATTATATGAGCAAAACTAGCCAAATAGCCAATTTTTCTGTAAGAGATAGGGTCTGCTAGAGGTATTTAAGGGGATCATGCTTAGAAACCTCATGTACTCTATAGGATTGAAAGTAGTGACAGAGCTTCTTTGTCACCCAAATCATAGCCATCTATACAAGGCTATAATTAGCTTTATATTGTAGTAGCTTTTTGCTCAAGTAGTACACAACATGCTCTGTCTTCCTTTTATTTTCCTAGGCTAACATTGCACCTATTGCATCTTTCTCAATGTCCAAATAAATGATAAAGGGCTTTCCTAGTTTTGGTGGTTATAAGACAGGAGGATTCATCAGATAATTCTTAATAATCTTAAAAGCTTGTTGACATTTATCATCTAATATCATGGGCTGATCTTTCTTTAAAAGTTTAAAGATCGACTTACAAACCCTAGTCAACTTAGCTATGAACCTACTGATGTATTGTAAGTTTCCCATAAACCCTATGACTTCTTTTTCATTGTTTGGCAGGGGCATTTCTCTGATCACTTTAACCTTATTTAGATCAACTTCTATCCCTTTCTGACTAATGATGTGTCTTAATAGTTTCCCAGAAACACACTTCTTTGGATTCAATATGGGATTGTACTTTTCTGCCCTTGCTAGAAACTTGTCTAAAACTTCAAAGTGCCCTTCTCTAGTTGCAGACTTCACCATCATGTCATCCACATACACCTCTATTTCCTTATGGATCATATCATGCAATAAAGTAGTCGCCATCCTCTGGTAAGTGGCTCCTGCATTCTTTAATCCAAAAGGCATTACCCGATAATAATAAATGTCCTATTTAGTGTAAAGGACATCTTTAGCTTATTTATCACTACCATCATGATCTGGTTGTACCCTAAAAATCCATCCATAAAGGAGTACATCACACTAGAAGCTGTACTATCAACCAATTTATCAATATGTGGCAATGGGAAATCATCTTTAAGGCAAACTTTATTTATATCTCAATAGTCCACACACACTCTGACCCTTCCATCTTTCTTGGGGACCAGGACTATGTTTTCAACCATAGAGTGTCTTCTACTACCTTTAAGAACTTTGCTCTTAATTGCTTCTTGACTTCTTCTTTAATTATGAGAGCCCATTCCAGCCTTAGCCACCTCTGTTTCTACTTTTTATCGGTGATATATGGGGATTCTGTGTTTTGAGATCTCCCTATCGATTCCAGGCATATCCTCATAACTCCAAGCAAATACTTTTTGTCTCTTTATTAATAGTTCTTTCATTTTTCTCTCTCATAATGAGTTAAATCATAAGCAAGTAGTATATATTTGGGGTTTTCATTTGTGCCTAAATTAAATGATTTAGTTTGTGTGGAATTAATGTCAAACATAAGCATGAAATGGTTATCATAAGTAGAATAAGCATTAGGAAACACATCATACAAATAAGCAAAGTTAGACTTCATTGCATTCACTTTTGAAAAGAATGACTCATCAGTTTTTAACAAAGAAGCAAAAGAAATATTATAATTATCATAAAAAAATGTCTATAATGGAGTTAAGGACATAAGCTTTAAGATTCAGCTCTTTGCTTTTATTGTCGCCATCTTTCAGCTGGTGTAGCTTCATTCCCTTTAGACTCTTTTTTAGCCAATACCAATTCTTCCACAGCAGCCTCTTTAACAACAACTTTCTTAACACTATTCACAAATTCAACAAAAAATTTAAACCCTAGGATTACTTCTCTAGCCACCAACAAAGGTTCAGGAGTTACATTGTATAGATATCTGGTGCTTTCCCTCATAATGGTTTCCCACAAAGTCTTCTTCTCAGCTATAACCTCTCCCTCTTTTTCCTCAAATCATTTTTAAATGTCTATCACTTCTTCAGAATCATCAGCCTCCTCAAATCCTACCCAGCACTTCAGAACGAGTATCTTGCATTCCAAGAATTCTAAAGGTTCACTTTAATCCTTTACCAATCCCATGCCCAACATAAATTTCATGGATCGTATCATAATCAGATCCCTTTTATCTATCTCATCTTTGTAGATCATGCAAACCTTTAAACTTGGGTTTATGGAGATCTCTTTAAGAGCTAACTTCAGGGCAGCCATAACGGCTTCAGTTTCAACTGAGATGGTGACAACCCTTCATTCGTGCGAAAACTTGATTCTTTGATGGATAGTAGAGGGCAGGCTACCCAAAGGATGAAACCATGACCTTCCTAACAAGATAGCAAAGGTCACAGTGATGTTAATCATATGCAAATAAACCCAAGTTTCAATAGGTCCCGTGTTGACCAAGGCCTTAAACGTCCCTTTAACAGGACTCTTGGATTGGTGTCATCGTAGGCCTTGATGACTACCTTAGAAGGTTTTAGGTTAGAAACAGTCAACCTTAACCTTGGCAAGATCTTCAATGGACACACATTAATGGCAGAACCATTACCCACCTTCACATAGCAAGTCATCTTCCCTTTTACCTTAGGTTTGATGAATATAGCCTTATGGTGATCCCTCCCCTCTAAGGGAAAGTCATAATTAGAGAATATTATGGTGCCTTCGGGGTTTCTATTAATGAACTAACCATTTGTTTAAGAGTGCAACCTGTGGAGATCTTTTTCTTATCTAGAGCCAAAACTAGTGATTCCCTATGATCCTTGGAGTGCATAAGTAGTTCCTAGACACTAACAATAATTTCCTCACTCTTATTTACTTCTTCACCTTTCTCTAATTTTTTTATCTTTTTAGTTTAGATTTGGCAATTTTGACTTCTTCCTTTTTCTCTTCAACCTTTCCTATAAACTGGCCTAACTTGCTTTTCTTATTATCCCACATATCAATTTGCCCCTCATCCTTATTATTAGAACTCCAAATTTCCAATGCATGTATGATGAGTTCCATAGGTTGTTTGCTTGAGTCTAGGTCTTTTAGTTCAAGTTATGGTGGACTATGGATAACATTTATGAAAGAATTCAAGACTTGCTCTTCTGTTAGCCTGGTATTGATCATCAGGATGGGTGCGTTTGGTGGTGGCATGTTTAGGTAATTGGGCAAAGGATTAGTTTAAGTGTTTGGTTTTCTAGTTTCTAGATCGGTGATTTTGCCTACATCAATTAGGTCTTGGATTTCATGCTTTAGTTTGGCACAACTATCAGTGTTATGTCCGATGGTCTAATGGAATTTATAGAAAAGCTTTAGGTTGGCATCGGATAAAGATTATTATGAGGGTAAGGGTCATAGCAAGTTCTTCACAATAAGTTTTTTAAGGAATTTAGACAAGGGCTGCCCCAAGTTTGAGAATCTTCGAGGTTACCTAACAACGTTAATTTGTAGACTGCTGCTTGGTGGTCAGATGGCATTAATCTGGATGTTGCCACTTGAACTGGCTCCTTCTTTGCTCCCAGATCTCCCTCTAAAGAACCTTTTCTCTTAGGCCAAATATGACTCTTTCTAAACCCCAAATCTGTATAACTCCTTAAAATTTTGGATCCTCAAGTTCCTCAACTTTCTAGATAACATTAGGACACATCCTTTTATTGCCAAAACATATTGATCTAACTCAATAGGCCTATACCTGATTTAAGACAACTTCCCTCTCCAACGAGTTAGATATCAGCAAAGGACTCATTAAACCTTTGCTTGATGTTTTGCAAATCTCTCAAAGATACTTTCAATTGAACATTAAGGCCATATCATTTCACAAAAGTAGCACATAGTTCCTTCCAACTAGACTAAAAGTGTAGTACCAGCGAATTGGTGCTCCCTCCAATGTCATAGGGAACTGCTTGATGATTTGAGCCTTAGATAGCTCAATGGCCTTTATATAAGTCACGTATTGCTTCATATGTAAATAGGGATCTTCAATGCTAGAATACTTCTTTATGTTAGGGAATTTGAACTTCCAAGGCAGCAATTCATCTTCCCTCTTCAGATTTAGATCAACGTAATTCAATGGAGCATTTATGCCCATCTCCTTCATCATCATCTACATTTGACTTATGGCCTTGGTTATACTCTTGGCCCATTCAGTTTGTTCCATATCCTTAGCTAGATTCACATTTCTCTAGTTTAATGGATTAGCCAGCATCGTCACATCATCTTCTTCCCTTTCTCTCACCTGGATTTCCTCATCAAGATCTATCGGATTGACTAGCTGTACATTGGGTGGCTATGTTGGCTATTTCTTTATGAGCTTGGTTATCTCCCCCATCATCTCCTTAATCATAGACTGGGTTTCAATGAACACTTCCTCTTTCTATTGTGCCTTAAAAACCTCAAGATCAAACCCTCCTACCATTTTTGCTTCTAAATTTTTGACTAAATAGCTAGAACTAGCTTGGACCCACTCATATAAGCTTGAAGGATCTATAGTGATGTAAAACCACATGTTAGAACAATGCATGGCATGTGTGCGTGATATGTAGGCCCATTTTATTATTTGA
Organism: Mallotus nudiflorus; assembly: GCA_947683625.1. Taxonomy (NCBI): domain Eukaryota; kingdom Viridiplantae; phylum Streptophyta; class Magnoliopsida; order Malpighiales; family Euphorbiaceae; genus Mallotus; species Mallotus nudiflorus. Next base: position 1,586,090 of record CANTUR010000415.1, on the reverse strand, counting down.
GGAAGCAAAGAATGAAAATTTAAACAAGCATGTTTAACATACATATAATACAAAATCAAAATGTGAAGCACAAAAATGATAACCTTTACCCTTATTTCTCCTACACACGTATTCAATGGTGAGTATCTTATCATAGGATTTTTGGTCTTGGTTTTAATTATCAATAGGGGATAATAAAACTAACGTATGCAAGATAATTCTTTATGTGATTCAAACAAGTAATGGATCCTTTAAAACTCTTCCAGCTCATTGCACCTCCATTACATGTGAAGAAAAACCTAGAGATAGACTTTCTATCATCCATATCTAACTAAAAATTAGAGTCTGTGAAACCTGGGTTTCAATCCAACCCAAGCTTGGAGCATTAGGTCGCAATTAAGGCTATTATTAAGTGCTTAAGAAGGACTAACAACATAAGCAATGTTTAGCCTAGTACATAACATAGCATACATTAGATTTCCTATAGTTAAAGTATAAGGAACCTTGGCCATTTTTTCTATGTCCTCGGATGTATGAGGAGACATCTCCTTGGATAGGTGGATACCATGCTTAAAGGGTAACAATCCCATCCTGGAATCAAGCATGTTTAATATGTTTAATACTTTTTCCAAGTAAAGAATTTGGGATAAACCTATCATTCTCTTCAATCTATCTCTATAGACTTGAATTCCAAGAATATAGGTAGCCTCCCCTAAGTCTTTCATCGAGAAGGTTTTAGACAACTATACTTTTATATACGTCATCATATTGACATCAATACCAATGAGAAGAATATCATCCACATACAAGACTAGGAAAGTGAGCTAACTCCCACTAACCTTCTTGTAAACATATGGCTCATCATTCTTAATGAAACCATAAGAACATATAGCCTCATTAAAATGATGATTCTAACTCCTTAAAGCTTTCTTTAGACCATATATCGATCTATTAAGCTTGCAATTTTTTAAGCTTTCCTTAGATTCAAAACCTTTGGGTTGCTCTATGAAAATGTCTTCCTCTACATGGCCGTTAAGGAAGGTAGTCTTAACATCCATTTGCCAATCCTCATAATCATAGTGTGTGGCTATCACAAGAAGAATCCAAATGGATTTAAGCATGACTACTAGTGAGAAGGTCTCTTCATAGTCAACCCCCTTACCTTTGGCGAAACCCTTTCACTATAAGCCTAGCTTTATAGGTCTTTGCCTTCCCGTCTGCACTAACATTTCTCTTGAAGATCCATTTACACCTAATAGCTACAAGACCCTCAGAAGGTTTATTAAGTGTCCAGACTTGGTTTGCATACATGGAATCCATTTCAGTTCTCATCACATCAAGCCATCATGAAGATTTTTTACACATAAAGCTTCTACATATATAGTAAGATCATTATCATGAATGCTCTCTTTATGAACATGCAACTCTTGCACATCATGAAGGAAACCATATCTCTCCGGAGGATGAGATACCCTATTAGACCTTCTGGGAGTCAGTGTGATGACATTATTAATTGCAATAGGCTCTTCAGGTTGATCAATGTCTATTTAACGAATTTGTTGGGTTTCCTTAAATGACTCCTCATTTGATATTTTTTTCCTTCATTTGCCACCTTCTTTAAGAAACTCTTTCTCATAGAATATAGCATTTCTACTAACAATAAAAACGTGTTCAACAAGAAGATAAAAAAAATACACTAAACTATCTTTAGAATATCCAACAAACCTTCCTTTAATTGATTTTGCACCAAACTTGTCTGATTTTAGCTTTTTGTTAAAAGTTGGCACCCTTAAATCTTAATATGTTTAAGACTTAGTGCCCTACCATTCCATATCTCAAATGGTATGGTAGAAACAAACTTGGATGGAACTCGATTAAGGATATAATAGGCCATTTGGAGTGCAAAACCCTAAAGTGATATAAGGAGATCAATATAGCTTAGAAAGTACCATAATTAATAAAGTATAATTCTACCTCTCGGACATACCATTTAATTGAGGTGTTCCAAGAGGTGTGAGTTATGATGTAATGCCATGTTCCTTAAGGAGCTCAATGAACTCAGTACTTAAGTATTCACCTCCTCGATCCAATCTTAGAGTCTTAATACTTTTCCTAGTTTGGTTTTCTACTTAGACTTTGAACTCCTTGAACTTTTGAAAGGATTCATTTTTGTTCTTTATAAGAAAAAAAAGCCCATTCCTTAATAGATCATCTACAAAGGTTATAAAGTAGTGGAAACCACCTCTAGCCATTTCACTAAATGGTCCATATACATCATTATGTATGATCTTTAATACATCATTGCCTCTTGCCATTTGTCTAAAAAATGGTCATCTAATCATCTTGCCTTATAAAATAAGCCTCATAAGTTAGATCGGATGCAGATTCAAGGTTGCTCAAGATTCCCATCTTTTCTAACTTTGTGATCCTATCCTATGTAATATGACATAATATCAAATGCTATAGATGTTTAGAGTTAGAGGCATTTTCAATTAGCATCACATTTGCATCACTCATATTAATTTAAGGCTCATTATTATTGGACATATTATCAACATAATATAAACCATGTATTAAATAACCCATGCTAACCAATTCATTTCCAAAATTAATCTTACATATATCTCTACTAAAAAGGAATTCATAACCCTTTCTAATTAAACTAGAAATAAAGACAATGTTTTTATAGGCATTAGGAACATATAATACATCATCTAATAACAAAACATGATTATATAAATCAATTGAAGTGGATCCTATAACCTTGGTTGCAACATTTGCTCCATTCCCAAGTTTTAAGGTCACTTTATTAGGCCTCAACCTCCTTTCACTTGCTAAATCCTACAAGGATAAACAAATGTGAGAACTTAGATCGATATCTGATACACATGCATTAAATGAGTTGTTAGAATATTTAGAAGTAAATAAGATAGAGAAAGTCCACCTTCTCCTTATCGACACTTTCTATTTATCTTAAGAGACTTAAGGAACTTAGGATAATTCCTCTTCCAATGCCCTTTACCTTTGCAATGGAAAAACCTTCCCTTGCCTTGCTCTTCCCTCACAATGGCCTTGCCCTTATTCGTAGTTATACCACCTGAGGGCTTGACAATACTTGTCTTGCCTTTCTTCTTAGTCCCACTAAAAGTGGCAATAAGTGTAACCTCTTTCCTTTTGCTCCCTTTGAAAGCCTTTTGGGTAGTTACCAACATGTTTAAAAGCTCTGTAAGAGTGCACTCTATCTTGTTCATATGGAAGTTAGCAATAGTTTACCTAAAAGATTCAAGAACAGATTGAAGGATTAAGTCTACTTGGAAGTCCATTGTGAAGTCTGGACTCTTTGGCTCCTCCATTGATATAATTATGGAGTTCACATGGGCTCCCACTTCCACTTCCTCCCTCATCTTAGCATGGAAAATCTGCTTAAATATCTTATATCTAGCATTCCTACTTTGGTTACCAAATAATTTTTTTAGGTGTAGTATGATTTCCTTTGCACTAGTTTACTTCTCATATTGTTGATGGAATTTGGTGTTCATAGAAGCCCACATGATGCAATATGCTTGCATATCATCATCCTTTTATTTATTAAGAGTGATTTGCTCCTCTTAGGAAGCATTTTAGGGTGGTGTTCTGGGTGGGCTTTATTTTTATACATAAAGTATCTTTTTAGAATCTAAAATAACTTTTAGATTCCTTAACCAATCAATAAAATTAGGGCTCATGAGTATATATTGGTCGACTATGATTATGAGTCTTTGTTGATGATCTCATATTATCAAGTTTTTGTGAAAGGTAACAAGATTAATTAGTTATATGACATTGTTATTTTACCATTTGATTTGGTCTTTAATCACAATAGCCTCCCACTAACTTGGCAAATCCCACACTTATAAAGTAGAAAAAAACATGGATTCCTTATTGGATGGATTTCCAATGGGTGATGGAATTCTTAATGGGCTACTAATATTCCTTAGGTACACATTTCTTGGAATAATAGTTATCATTAAGTGGACAACTATTGTCCATCACATCTTATATGAGGTTCCATTAATCTAGCTCATAATGTTACAAGCCTCAGGTACACCTTGCCATTCTTGGCCTTTGGCATTAGTTAGGTCCACACCATTGGATTAGTGAAATATATTGATTTGGACACTACAAACCTCAGGTACTCCTATTTGCCATTCTTGGCCCATAGTGTATCCATATACCCATAACATCTCATGATTAACAATAACACTACATGAATCTCTTGGGCCCAATGTACACCCTTATGTGTCCATATCCAATTTACACAAACCTAAAACCATTATTGCTCTAATGGAGAGCCTAGACTTAAATTTAATTTGAAAGATTTTTGGGTCTTTAATTATTAAGGTCTCACTTTGCACATTAGCCAATTTCAATTGTATATATCTTATACATACATGACATGACATTTATTCATATATACATATCACATATGCATATAACATGTTACAATATATATATATATATATATATATATATATATATATATATCACACATTTATATAGAACATGCAAAATGGATGCACAAATAAGGAGTGATCATGAGCCTTTTTTAAGCCTATTCTAACTCTTAGAATATGCTACAAATGGGCCTAGCCTAATAAAAGCCTTCAAGTTATAAACTCATTTGTCACCATCTCCATGGGCCTTGATTCATGCCACTAAAGGTTGAATGGGCACCATCTTGAACACTTTAAGTCCAAATTACAACTCTTATAATTTACATTCAATCCTTGGCATACCAAGGAAAATATTACATCCCAAATCTATGTAATCAACATTTAATTACATAAAAAATAATAAAATTAATTATTATTATTATAAACTATACAATGTAAACTAAGCCTATGATCATTCCTTGCATGTATAATAAACAAATATTTAATAAAATATGACTTTTACATATATTATCATTTATTTGCAAAGTCAAACAAATAAGAAAAAATATTTATTGTCGATGCAAAAATTGAACAATATAGTGAATAGTATTTTTAAACAATATATGAACAATACTTTTATATAGTGACATGAACAATGTTTTTTGCACAATATTTTTCAAAAAGCACATGAATAGTGTTTTGCATTTTATGTACCTTTTGTCACAACTCTTGTAACTAATAATAAGCATAATCATAGCTCATGTAATTATTATAACATTTAGCATGTAAATTATATGATTTTCGCTCTTGATACCACTTGAATGAATTAATTACACACACTAAAATATGAGCAGAAGCATGGTGTGAGCATGAAACTGGTTAGGATAAATTTAAAAAAATTTTCCTAGTGTGTAACCTTGAATGAAGGCAAGCATTCCAAAACCACAAAGATCATAATACATTGAATTTACATAACTAATTACTTGCATACTTAATAGACAACATAAATCAAAGATTCATAAAATAACTAAAACACAAAGCATGATAATAGACCTACATCTAGAGTTTAGTAACACTTACAAACTCCAAATGTCGGTGGGACACTCGATAGGCTTTACAAAATGGTTAATGCAAGTATGTAAGCTCCTTGCTCCCCAAGTATGAAGTCTTTAACTTAAAACACATAAGTGGCACTAGAATGACTCCAAGCTTTTAAGGAATCTATACCCATAAGCTCCTCCTTGGTGGTGACTTAAAAGCTTACTAGAGCTCCTCTCCTTACTTGGATGATATAAGATTTCATGCCTCCTTTGAATGTAGCCTTCACTTGCATAACTCTTGTACAAAGGATGATGACAATGGACTTATGAAGAAACACAACTCTTTTATTGCTCACTCACACACTAGTAACACTTAAAAGAAAGATGAAGAAGAAGAATCAACTTTTTTTTCTCTCTTAGTATTTTCTCTCCAATGTAAGTGGTAATTGAAGTATTAAGTGTGTAGAGAAGCTCCATTAACTTAGTGAATGTATGTAAGAGACTAATTTGCATTTGTAGAGATTCTCCACTAACTCAAGCTTGAGTGTAGGATAAGCAATCTCATGCATGTGCGTACTTTTTCACTTTGAGTATAAAATAAGCTAACTCATGCATGTAAAGATTGACCACTAACTCAAGGTGCATGCTTATGACACATCTCGATGTTTTCAACCATGCAATAACATTGTATGTAAAGATATGCTTAGGTGGCCACCATGCAAGCATGATCATCACATGGTCATGCTTATGCAGCACCTCCTTTAGTAAGTGGGCTTTAAGCCTATTTAATTATTAAATAAGCCATCTTTACAACATCAACTAATTAGTCTTATGGACTTTCTTTAATACTTAATGAAGGTCCATATGTATAATAAACCTAATTGTCCAAGCCCATGCATCATCCATTAAACTATATAAACATGGCCCATTTCATGGGCCATATCCAAAGTAGTATTATTGGCAAATATCAATTTGCTCCTTAAACTTAATATCACATATTAAATTAGGTCCAAATTAATATTTAATAATCCTATCCTTTGCATTAGATTTCAGGATATGCTAGATCCCCACATAAGCAAAAATAAAAATCAATTAATTTAATTAATTAATTAAACACTTTAATTAATAATCAAATTAATAAATATCATTATCAGTGCTACTCTTATGTATGTGACTTACTAGGTTCAAGTCCAAATGGCAATGGAAATAAAAAATATTAACTCTTAATATTATTGGAAACTCTTTCCAAGCTAAATATGAAAATCCCAATTAATGATATTTAGTTCCTATAAGTCATAAATGAACCATAATATAGATGTCATGACTACCCAATTGGAAATGAATGTTATTGTATATGAACAAGAACCATAGAACATAATTACAGTGCACTCAGTGTCCCTTCATTTCAAGATCCCAACATTAGCTAGAGCCGTAGTTAGTCAAATTCTAATTGCCTTAATCATTTAACCTCATCTTCAGTTCAATTCTTAATAAAACATGACTTCTACTAGAAACACTTTTTAGCACTGAAAAACTTTTTGAGTAAGTCAAGTTTCACCTAGCTAGGTACTTATTCATCGAGAACAACTCAGATAACATAGGATCTTATCATTGTTCACTCCAGGTAATGAATTCCATCTTGGCTAATCACTCATGCATACATAGAACCAACTAGAGCCACCACACACCATATACCTATACGTGGCTAGCACAAGTATGTAAATGGTAATAAACTCTAATCAACCATATATGGATGACTATGTTGCCTAAGGTCAATGGACCATATCCACTATTATGTCTAAGATAGTGATTGTTGACTAAAGTGAATCCCCATGCAATCACATATCTTGTGTTACTATTCGATCCACCATCACATAAGTATCCACATGTGTATTTTTATATCTCATATTAAGTAGCATGAGACTCATTACCTCCTAATTTTGATATCATATACTAATCAAGGAAAATAGATAAAAGTGATAGTCTACAATTTAATATGACTTATTTATTAATATAATGATTATAAACATTTTGTAGCATATGTACTAAATGAATTTTTTACTCATATTATCAACACTTGATAATAAACTCATTTAACATTCTGCTAAAGGGTAAACACTCAAAGAAATAAACACTTTATCTAAATGAATATTATATCACCATAGGGATAAAAGTACAATGCCATTTATATTACAAGAAATGGCACTATGACACATTTATACTAACACACTTACTTGATCTTTTGTGTTTTGGGGCATTTCTAAAACTGATTTAGACATGCAAGTACTAAGACTAAAGCTGATGTGCTTGGTAAGCTTAAATTTATGAGACTTTTAAGGAGTTATTTGCTTCTCAATCATAGTGGTTAAGATGGAAAAGAGATTATGCATACGTGCATGATATGGCATGTTCTATAAAATAAGCAAGTTAGCATGTAAGCATGACATGATTGTTATAAATCTGTTAATTAAGGCATGAAAAAATGGTTGTAAAGAAATTATGGGTTAGTTCTTAATAAAATTCCCCTTATGTGTATGCATGTATGCATGAAAAAAAAAAGAACAAATAAGGTTAGCATAAAATCCTAAAAATGAATAAACCAAACATAGGTAGTCTCTCTTTTCAACATTATCACTCCATGAGGTAAGAAACTTTTGTCCTAAGTGGGTTTTGGAATCATAGCCATCAGGGGGCTATGTTTCCACTCTCAGACTACACTATTTTGATTCTTAGTTATCATACTCAAGAGGTAAACTAGGGAATAATTATCAAATGTACTTCAGGTAAATGTACAATGTTAATGAAAGGCCCAATCATCGGGTCATAAGTGGCATCTATAGCTCATGTGTGCCCGTAAGCACATGAACTATAGTCAACAGAAAGGATCTACATTTGTGTCCCCCTTATCAACATTTAGCACATTTACCATGGAGCATGAGACATTTGTTTGGTAGTTTACAATTTGATTCGTTCAACATGAATGTCTGCAATCTAGTTAAAATTCCCGATTTATCCATTTAATTAGATAAGGAAACACGACAAGAAAATGCAGTTTTGAAATAAATTTTTTCTTTATAATATTTAAAAACCCATTTCTAATTACTTCATAAATGAATTTAGAAATAGAATTTTACTATTGCTATATCATTCATTAGAAATCATGTTAGTAACACAACTTAAATTCCATTTCTAATTAGAAACAAAATTGTAAAAAAAATTGTCCGTTTCTAAATTAAGAATGGAATGTTTATGTTCTGAATTAGAAATGGAATGTTTTTATGTCTAAATTAGAAATGGAACACAATATTCTGTTTTGAAATTAGAAATAGAATATTGCATTCCATTTCTAATTTTAAGAGAATAACAAAATTTATATGTCCAGTTTAGAAATGGATTTTTTGGATTTCGTTTCTATTTTAGAAATGGTTTTTGTAATCCGTTTCTATTTGGAAACAAATTTTTATTCATTTTCTAATTTCAAATTTCTTTTTTAAATATTTGTAATTTTCTATAAAAATATTATTCAACAATATTAACAACACAAATTAAAACAATATGTAAGAATTTATTTATGAAGAAATAATTGTATAAAGAATAAAAGAATTTTACATAGTATTAATAAATGAGTACAAATAATAAAAAAAATTCAAAGAAAAATTAAATAAAACATTCATATAGAAAGAGTATAATGCCTATAAGACAACTAGGATTAAAAAAACTAAGTTTCACTCTAAAATATTAAGACTTGAAAAAGAGAAATTATCTAATGTTGCAAGCATCAGGTCTTGTAGAATTTTCCATTGACAAACACTACATGCAAAGAAAATTAATAGCATCAAGAATCAAAAGAATAATAGAAAATTTATTTTCTAACCTTCTATAAAGAAAACTAATCATTAAAAAAATTAGAGATAAAATTGAAAATTTGAATATAATGCACCACTAGGTAACATTATTGATTGTCTAACATTAATTTATTCTGCAATGTCATTACTGATTTTCAAAATAATAACACGGAACTTTATTAATATGTCTTCTAGCTTAGACACATGGAACCTAAACTATGAAGAACAAAAGCATAGCATGATAGTGCTTATAAGAAGTACAACGAGAAAAAATTCAACATAAGCATAAAATAATAATTAAAATACAATGCAAATAAAGCCAAATGCAATAATCAAAACGAAATTCATAATCATATTTCTAGTTGCAGCAAATAAAACCATAACCAAAATAGTCCATGGTAACTAGTTGTAGAAAAACTATACCAACCAATAGTATAAAAATTGAGATTGGTAGGCAAGTCATAACTCAGTTCAATAGGGAAAAAACTTATACCATTTCATATATCACATTTATACCTCAATAAAAAAATCCAGTTTTAAACTTATTTAATCATTAAATCCCTTTTTTGTTCTTTAAAAGCCTTATTTCTTCAACCACAGGCACAGTAAGGCCTGTAGGCCACTATAAAATTCTCAATTTTTAATTAATAAACATAAGACTCGTGCTATATAATTAAATAAAAATGAATGTGAATGATTTGAAACTAAAGTAGTAAACAATCATTTTTTAGTAATTACTAATTAGAGCCATCAAAATTAAAAGATAAAGAAATCACCACAAGAAAATCATCCTTTAAAGCTTTAAGAGGCTAAAAAATACTATTATTTTTTATTCAATTGTTATAAAGGTATAAATCTCATGTACCAATGATGCCTCTTTTAGCTATCAATGACAATATCTCATTTTTCAAAGAATAAGTAAATTCAGAAAAACTAGAGGAATAAATTTTAGAGAAAGGTATATTACCCTCTAGCGGAACAAAGGCTAAAAGCAAGAAGATCCTCTAAAGTTGTGGGTAGTACGGTTGTCAGAAGAGAGGCAGATAAACTAGTATCTCCTCGTCCACCAAAATTTCACAAGTTCTAAGCACAAAAAAATATTGCATCTTAAGTTAACTATTTTGTCATGTACAAAACAAAAATGGCAAAAAGTCAACAAAAATGGCAGAAATTTGAAAAAAAAAAGAGAGCATCCTTCATGTGCAGAACATATATGGCAAAAAACTATTTTGTCATAGATAAATTGTTGAAGTTATGTTGTTCTAAAAATCTTAATTAGGTCATATAACAAAAAAATTTTTATTCAAGTAAATCATCAATAATTTTTTTTAAAAAGTGATATTTTATAATTTATATTTGGGCATAATCTTGTATTGAGATTGAACTATGACAAAATTTTCTTTTTAAATCCAATAAAAAAAATCTTTTTATCTTTTTATCTCTCATCTTCTCATCTTATTGTTTGAAAATTTGACATTAATGCATACTTTTTCTTTAAGATTTTTCATATTGCATCACTCTTCTTCTAGCATTACTTTTTAAGAACTTTAGAGACTTAATTTTTCTATTAAATTTGAATTTTCAATCATAGTCTATGGAAAGTACACAAAGAAATCCAATGACGCATGATTTTATAACCATAAAAAATTTCAATTATCAGTACAAATGACTAGTGAAAGTAATAGTAGTTTGTCAACAAACTACATTCATATATGTAACAACATGGCCACCATAGATATACTTGCAGTGAACTTCAATATTAAGTTATTTGTTATCTTTTGAAAAGCCAATAAACCTCTTATCACTATAAGGTATGTCCAAGCCACCGCTGAAAGCTCCCTGAAAGTAGCAACATATATATCAACACTATTCAAACTCCAAAAATAATGCAACAGAAGAAGAAGAAAGGAGTGCATAACTCTCTACAAAAGCACCACATCAAAAATACCTTATTAAATAAGTAATTATAATAAAGCAGTAAAGAATCATGTTACTTAAGCTTCATCAAAGGTTTCATTGGCAACCTTAGCATCCAAATCATAAACTAAAGGACAATATTTCTTAACAAGGAAGGTATTGGTGTTGAAACTCTAAAATAAAACAGATTCAAACTAGTTCATTAAATGAAGCTTCATCAAAATGTGGTTAGATCGTAAATAACACTTATGACAAACAAGCTTATTAATACATCAAATGAAATTACATAATATAACCCATGCAAATCATTACCTATAATTGAGGCTATAATCAAAAGCATTAAATATTGAACAGTTGGAAGTAACCATATATAATAGTTTATTTTCAATTTAAATAATTTTATCTAGCTTTAGCAAGATAAAATATACTCTTTAAAACCCCTAAAGCTCTTAAAACTCATAGTTTATTACTGAATCAAAATTTTTCCAGTACCTACAAGCTTTAAACTTATAGTTTAGTTTCATTTACACAACAATGATGCTTTACATAAAAAAGGGTTGAAGCTCAATTTAATTTCATATAACACGTAAAACATTATTTTTATCATCATAAGCACTCACAATATATGAAGTAAACAAAAATACGTACTTGGTTCTAGTAAAGGCAACAAAACTTGTGATATGGACATGGCTAAGCTTAAGGATGGTGATGATGGTGTGATTTTAAAGATAAAGCTAAGGATGGGCTTAATGGAGAGGATAACAAAAAAACCAAAGATAAAGCTAAAGATCCATTAAGCATGCCACAATGCCCAATTACATGGTCAAGGTACATGAAGTCTTAATTGGCTACATGTAAGATTGGGCTAGTGAAGGAAGTTCAATTAATCATGCTAGGTTTGGCCCAAGTAAAGACACAACTGAATGGGCTTTTTTTAATATATTATATGTCCAAATGCATGAAGACTAATGTGGGCTAGTATAGAGGCCAAAATCCCTTATTTAAGTTCAAAACTATGTTATTTGTTATTATGCTTATGTGGCAGCTAAGTTTAATAGTTTCATTAGGGTTTACTGTGTTAGGATGTTATAAATACCCCCCTTATGGTGTATTTTATTCATATTCACATTTTAATAATAATAATTATTATTTCCTTTACATATTTGCTTAAATTATTATTGAATGCATAAACCACTTATCAAGGAATTAATATATCCTTGTGGCATGTCAAGGGTTAGGGTTCAAAGAACTTAGTTTTCTTTAAGTTCTAATCTTGATCAACTCAGCCTTTGCAATCTGATCTAACTTATTCTTGGGCTTTAAAATTCAATTTGTTCATAGGTTTCTAAGATAGTAATTAATGGGTTTATAATAATTAGGGTTTTCGATTCTAGTCCTTGGAGGTTCTTAACATTTGGTATAAGAGGTTTAGCTCTTAAATTAGGTTATTTATCATTTTCTTTAAGTTATTTACTTGTTTTCTTTTAAGTTCTTTATATGGTTATTAAAGTACTCTTAGTATTCTTGAAATCTACATTGTGTAGTTCTAGATTCTTATAGTTTTAAATTCTGATTGTTAAAAAAAAAGAGAAAAAGAAATAAAAAAAAGAAAGGAAAAGAAGAAAAAAGGAAAAAATTAGAAATCTTGAAGTAGTCTAAAAACATCAAGGAGCAAGTTTGATTAGTTTTATTGTGTCTTGATTGGTTTGAAACTTGTTTAGTGTTTTAATCCTTGCTCTTGGTGTGTTTATATAGATGTTAAAGTTGCTAAATTCAATCTTTCTTAGTTCTTCATTGAATTTTTATATTTCTTGCCTCTAGATTATTTCTTTATATGTTATTTGCATCCTTTTAAAGTTTTCTTTTGTTTTTCTTTCTGATTCCTAATTTTATTAAATCATGGCTATTTGTTTAATTTTTCTTGATTTTTGTGTTTTGCCTTAACTAAGATTTTTATACCATAATTCTTGGTGTATTACAAGTATAGTGAAAGAACTTTACGTGTGGTTATTGATTCATATAATAATCCTTGAAAACAAGCTAAAATATGTGAGTTTTCAGCCTTATGTGATCATTGTTGATCATGTGATACAAGAGTGACCACCCCCATTAATTGAGAGTAAACACATAAGGGACTATTAATAAGGTACTTAATTCCTTTTATTATATTTTTTTATTGTATACTAACTCTTATTGCAGCATGTCAAGTGGTTCTAATGGAGGTGATAATGTGCCAACTACCAATATACCCATGACATAGATGCATGAAAATGAGAGGGTGCAACAAAGCATATAGGTATGAATGAGCAAATGGAGAGGTTGTATTTGTTAGTATAGATGTGTCCTATTATCATTCTTGAAATGTATAATGACATTGTAAATTATCCCTATGGCAATAAAATATTCATTTAAATAAAGTGTTTGTTTATTTGAGTATTTACCCATTACTATTATGTTAAATAAATTTATTATCAAGAGTTGATAATATGAGTTACAAATTTGTTTAGTACATATGCTATAAATCATTCATAGTTGTATTAATATTTGTGAAATATTGATTATACTATCACCTTTATCTATTTTCCTTGATTAGTATGTGATACTAATAGTGGGAGGTAGTGAGTCTCATGCTACTTGACATGAGATGTCATAATAGACATGTGGGTACTCATGTGATGTGTGGATTGAACATGATGTTAGATTTATGATTGCTTGGATATTCACTTATAGTTAACAATCGCAACCTAGGTCATAATGTTGCATATTGTCCTTTGACTTGAGGTGACATGATCATCCACATTTGAGTGGTTAGGGTTTGTTATTGATAACATACTTGTGTTAATCACACATGGGTATATGGCATATGGTGGCTCTAGTTAGTTGAGTGTAAGGATGAGTGTTCAACCAAGAAAGGATTCATTGCCTGGAGTTAACTGGGATAAGATCATATGCTATCTAAGTTCTTTCTTGATCAACAAGTTCCTAGCCAAGACAAATATGATAAACTAAAAGAGTTTTAGTGTTTGTTATATTTTATCAAGAATAGAACTTGAAATGAGATCATATGATATTACTATTAGAGTTTGACTAAACTTAACTATAGGTTATATTGGGATCTTATAATGAAAGGATTTTAGTGCATGGTAATTTTATGACCATAAGGGTTCATGTGAATCAATACATGCATTCATTTCTAATTAGGTAGTTGTGATATCGATGCTAGGGGTCACCCACAACTTAAGAGAACTAAATGTGTATAATTGGGATTTTCACATTTAGCCTTGAAAGGAGTTTCAAATAATATCAAGTGTTGATATTATCTTCTCATTGGCAATTAGACATGAACCTAGTAAGTCACACCTAATAGAGCTTTGCTAAATCACCATTTACATTAATATAATTATTAATTAAAGAGTTTAATCAATTAATTGAAATTAATAGAATTGGATTTATACTTTAAGTAATGATTCTAGCATATCATGAAATCTAATTCAAGTAAGGGTTTAATAATTAATTTGTACTTATTTGATATGAGATATTAATTAAAGTATTAAATTAATTCATTAATTAATTATATATATATATATATAGTTACTTAGATTAATGGCCTACGTTGTTTAGGCCTAGGACCAAAAGGGTTTTAGACCAAAGATTAATCTAAGATGTAGAGAAGGTAATGGATGATGTCATGATGGATGATGTCAATTTTATACTTGCATGGCAAGTAAGATGATGTCAATTCTTTATTTGCATGGCAAGTTGTGCATGTGATGTAAGCAATGACATCATCAAGATTCCTTTTCTTTATATATAAATAGATGACTTGAGAAATGTTCTTAAGAGTAAGAAATTTGAGAATTTTTTGTAGAGACACAAAACCAAAGAAAACAACATATATTCAAAAACTCTAGTATTCTTGCAAGAAGATTAAGTTAGTGCAAGTCTACAAAGGATCATTAAGCGAGGCTACTTGTCTATAACCAAAGCAAAGTAAGGATGTGATTAGTGAATCTCTGGTGTTTCAAGCTAGAGGTCTCACATTTGGGAGACTTGAAGAGTTAATTCAAGAGTTAAATCAAAGGAGCCAACCATTTAGTAGATTAATTATGGTCTACATCAAACACTTAGGAAATTGTAAGTATTCTGTAATTTAGATTTCCTAAGTTTTGTATTTGTACATGTTAATGTATATTAGCTATGTGTTAAATTATAAATTGGATCCTTGGGATTGGAACTCTTGATGAGATCAATGATTATGTTGAGCAAATTTTAAAAATTTGCCCTACTTAGCATTTGATGTCTAAGTAGCATAATTGATTCCTTCAATTGGTATCAGAGCATCTTTTTGCATTTTACACATGCTAAATTAATAATAATATATTTTACTAATTAATTTATTAAATTTAATATGAGATATTAAATTATTATAATAATATATGTTATTATTAATTTATAATTAATTGTTAATTACAAGTGTTGTGATTATACTTAATTGATCCATATTTTGTTTAATTTTACAAATTAATCATTACATGCAAGAAGTGATCATGGACTTAGATTACATCCTTGTATTTGTAATAATAATTAATTTTATTATTTGATTTGTAATTGAATGTTAATTACATAGAAATAGGATGTAATATTCACCTTAGTATGTCAAGGATTGAATGTATATCACAAGAGTTGTGGTAAGAAGATTGAAGTGTTCAAGATGGAGGTCCATGATGATGATGATGTTCAAGGCTATTATTAAGCCCATGGTGTCAAAGCCTAAGGAGACAAGGCCTATTTTATCCTAAAAGATAGAATAGGCTTAAGAAAGGCCCATGATCACTCCTCATTTGTGCATCCATTTTGCATGATCTATGTATATATATGATATATATGCTACATTCATATGTGATATGTATATATGTAAAATTGCCATGCCATGTATATATGTGATGTATGCAATGAAAAATGGCCAATGTGCAAAGTGAGACCTAAAATTAAAGACCCAAAAATCTTCCAACCAAATTTAGGTCTAGGCTCTCCATTAGAGCAATAACTTGCATGGTTTTAGGATTATGTGCATCGGCTATGGATACATAAGGGTGTGTATAAGGCCTAAGAGATTCATGTAGTGTCATTGTTAAGCATGAGATGTTGTGGGTGCATAAACACACTATATGCCAAGAATGGCACATAAGCGTACCTGAGGTATGTAGTGTTCAAGTTTATACAATGGTGTGGACCTAACTAATGCCAAGAGCCAAGAATGATAATGTGTACCTGACATTTATAACATTAGGAGCTAGATTGATGATATCTTATATGAGATGTGATGAACAAGAGTTATTCACTTAATAAGAACTAATATTCCAAGAATGGCAATGTGTACCTAAGGAATATTAGTGACTCATTAAGAACTTCATCATCCACTAGAAATCCATCTAGCAAGGGATTTTTATTTTCTACTTTGGAAGTGTAGAATTCGCCAAGTTAGTGGGAGGCCATTACGATTAAAGACCAAATCTAATGGTATTATTACAATGTCATGGAACTAATCAATCTTGTTATGCTTTTGTAGAAATTTGATAATACGAGATCCTCAAACTCGTTAAGCATCATTCTCAATAACAATAGACTCATTGGACCTAATTTTATTAAGGGGTACGTAATCTAAAAGTTGTTTTGGCCTCTAAACACATATTATATGTTTTGGAATAAAGTCCTCCAAGACCACTTCCACCCAATGTTTCCCAAGAGGAACACACACTCTTGCAAAAATGGAAAGACAATGATATGCAATCACGTTGCCTTATATGGGCTTCTATGAGTAATGAAATTCATAGGCAACATAAGAAGCACACTAATGCAAGGGAAATCTTACTTTACCTATAAGAGTTATTTGGTGAACAAAGTAGGACTGCTAGATATGACATATCTAAGTAGCTTTTTCATGCTAAAATAAAGGAAGGTGATGATGTTAGAGCACACGTGAATTCTATAATTCATTCCATTGAGGAACTTGAGAGTCTAAATTTCATGATGGATGCTCAACTTCAAACAGATTTGATCTAACAATCCCTTCCAGACTCATTTGGGCAATCTATTACAAATTTCCATATGAATAATATTGAGTGTAACCATATATAACTGTTAAACATGCTTGTGATGGCCTAAAAGGCTATTCATAATGAGAAAGGGAAGGATGTGGCTTTGGTTGCCTTTTCTAGTAGGACTAAGAAGAGTAAGGGCAATAAAAGTAAGAAAGCTAAAAGAAAAGTTCCTAAAGGTTTAAGAGGTGTGAAAAAGAATAAAGTCAAAGAGAAGGTTAAGAACACTAATAAAGGAAAATGTTTCTGTTATGATGGAGAGCGATACTGGAAAAGAAATTGTCAAAAGTTCCTTAAGTCTCTTCAAACTAAAGGAAAGGACAAGTTTGGAGAAGGTGAGACATTCTCTAATTTATTTGTTTTTAAATGTTCTAAAAGCTCATCTAATGCATAGGTATTGAATATCGATGCTAGTTCTAACATATGTTCTTCCTTGTAGGATCAAGCAAGTGAAAGAAGGTTAGGGTCAAATGAAGTGACTCTTAATCTTGTAGATGGAGCAAGTGTTGCTACTAAAGCTATGGGAACCACCTCTATTGACTTGTATAACCATGTTTTGTTGTTGGACAATGTTTTATATGCACCTAATGCTTATAAGAACATCATCTCTATTTCTAGTATGACTAGAAAAGGTTATAAAATTTTTTAAAAGAGATGTATGTACTATCTACTTTGATAATGAGATTATTGGCATAGGTTATGTATAATATGGTCTTTATTGTGTTGATAATAAATCCAATAACAATCATTATCCAACCAATATAAATGTTGTGAGTACAGTGCTAATTGATAATGCCTCTAATTCAAAATATCTATGGCACTTACGTTTAAGTCACATTTCGGATGATAGAATCGCAAAGTTAGAAAGCATGGGAATCTTAAGTAATCTTGAATCTACATTCAATTCAACTTATCAGGCTTGTATCCAAAGCAAGATGACTCTATCACCTTTTATTGGACAAATGGAAAGAGCTAAAGAAATTTTGGAAATTATACATAATGATGTATGTGGGCCATTTAACCAAATGGCAAGAGGCGGGTTTTACTATGTCATTACCTTTATAGATGATTTATCAAGGTTTGGAAACTTGTATTTGATGAAACATAAAAGTGAATCCTTTGAAAAGTTCAAGGAATTCAAAGTCCAAGTAGAGAACCAAATGGGGAAAAGAACTAAAATCCTTCGATCTGATCGAGGAGGTGAATATTTAAGTACCCAATTCATGGAGTTCCTTAAGGACCATGGAATTATATCACAACTAACTCCACCTGGAACACCTTAACTCAATGGTATGTCCAAAAGGAGGAATCAAACTCTATTTGATATGGTTCGATCAATGGTGAGTTTTACAGATTTGCCTATTTTCTTTTGGGGTTTAACATTATAAACTGCCATTTACACATTAAATCGCATTCCATCTAAGTATGTTTCCACCACACCATATGAGATATGGCATGGTAAGGCACCAAGTCTTAAGCATGTTAAGATTTGGGGATGCCTAGCCTATATCAAAAGGTTAAAAATAGACAAATTAGATGCAAGGTTAATTTAAGGTAGATTTATTAGATATCCTAAAGATAGTTGAGGATATTATTTCTATCTTCTTGATAAACAAGTTATTGTTGCAAGCAAAGATGCCATATTTCTTGAGAAAGAGTTTCTTTAAGAAGGTGATAAAGGAAGGAAGATAGCATTAGAAGAAGAGTCTTCTAATGATGCCAACCAAATTGATTAAATGGATTTAGATCAATCCCAAGAGTCTAATCCCACTGAAAATATCATTGCACCAACTACTAAAAAGTCTGGTAGGGTATCTCATCCATCAGAGAGATATGGTTTTCTGCATGATATGCAAGAGTTGCATATGCATAAAAAGACAATCATAATAATGATCCTACAACATTTGAAGAGGCTTTATTAGATAAATATTCTTCTAAATGGCTTAAAGCAATGAAATTCGAAATGGATTCCATGTATGCCAACCAAGTCTAGACACTTGTTAATCCACCTAAAGGTATCATACCTATAGGTTGTAAATGGATCTTCAAGAGAAAGATTGGTATAAATGGAAAGGTTACTACCTACAAAGCAAGGCTTGTAGCGAAAGGGTTTTGCCAAAGGCAAATGGTCGACTATGAGGAGACTTTCTCGCCAGTAGCCATGCTTAAATCCATTTGGATACTTCTTGCCATTATTGTACAATATGACTATGTGATTTGGCAAATGGATGCCAAAACTACTTTTCTCAATGGTTATGTTAAGGAAGAGATTTATATAGAATCAGCTAAAGGTTATGAATCTAAGTTTTAAAGTGTGCAAGCTTAATAGATCTATTTATAGTCTAAAGCAAACTTCAAGGAGTTTGAATTATTGTTTTGATAAAGCATATAATCATTTAGTTTTATAAAAAATGAAGATGAGCCTTGTGTGTACAAAAAGGTTAGTGGGAGCCAACTTGCTTTCTTAGCATTATATGTGGATGATATTTTATTAATTGGGAATGATGTTGGCATGCTTACAAACATAAAACCATGGCTATGTAAATCTTTCTCCATGAAAGACTTAGGGGAAGCTACCTATATTCTTGGCATTTAAGTCTATAGAGATAGATCGAAAAGAATGATAGGTTTATCCAAAGTCTTTACTTGGAAAAGGTGTTGAAGAGGTTTAACATGCTTAATTCCAAAAGGGGATTGTTACCATTTAGGCATGGTATCCATTTATCCAAGGGTGTGTCACCTAATACACCCAAGCAAATAAAGCAAATAGCTAAAGTTTCTTATGCTTCTACTATAGGAAGCTTAATGTGAAGCTTAATGTATGCTATGTTGTGTACAAGGCCTGATATTACCTATGTTGTTAGTGTGACTAGTAGGTTTCAATCCAATCCAGGTTTAGAACACTGGATAGTTGTTAAAGCAATCTTTAAGTACTTAAGAAGGACTAAAGATTTGGTCTTAACTTATAGAGGATGTGATCTACAAATAAATGGTTTCACAAATTCTAATTTTTAATCAGATATCGATGATAGAAAGTCTATCTGTGGGTTTGTTTTATCTATAATGATAGTGCAGTGATCTAGAAGAGTTCCAATCAAGGTGTCACTACTGATTCCACTATAGATGCTTAGTATATAGCTACATCATATACCGCTAAAGAAGTTATTTGGATTAAGAAGTTCATTATCGAACTAGAAGTTATTCCTTCTATTGAGTCCCTGATTCCTCTCTATTATGACAATAATGGAGCCATTACTTTGGCAAAGGAACTGAAGTCTCATAAAAATCCAAACATATAGAAAGGCACTTCCTTATTATCAGAGAACTTATTGGAAAAGGTGACATCATTGCACAAAAGGTAGCTTCATATGATAATGTGGCTGATCCACTAACCAAGGCTCTCACTTAGTTATAGTTAGACAGCCATCTTGAGAAGATAGGTCTTAAATATTGTAGTGAATGTCACTAGTGCTAGTGGGAGATTATTAGTATATATGTGCCCTAGTGTCATTCTTGAAATATATAATGACATTGTAAATTATCCCTATAGCAATAAAATATTCATTTAAATAAAGTGTTTGTTTATTTGAGTATTTACCCATTAGCATTATGTTAAATAAATTTATTATCAAGAGTTGATAATATGAGTTACAAATTTATTTAGTACATATACTATAAATCATTCATAGTCATATAATTAATATTTGGGTAATATTGATTAGACTATCACCTCTATCTATTTCCCTTGATTAGTATGTGATACTAATAGTGGGAGGTAGTAAGTCTCATGCTACTTGACATGAGATGTTAGAATAGACATGTGGATACTCATGTGATGTGTGGATCAAAAGTGATGTTAGATTTATGATTGCATGGATATTCATCGAGGGTGTTTTGGTAATGAGTTTAGTGGCTATAGAAACTATGATGATGTTGATAGGAACTTGGGTAGCATCAAACTTAGGATTCCTACCTTTTTAGGGAAAACTAACTTATGGCATATTTGGAGTGGGAAAAGTTAGTTGACCTTATCTTTGATTGCCATAACTTTTCAGAGGAGAAAAAGGTAAATTTTGTGGTTACCCAGTTTAGTGAGTATGATATAGTTTGGTGGGATCAATTGGTGGGTAGTAGGAGAATGAACATGGAAGAGCCTATTGATAGTTGGATTACACACAAAACTATCATGAGGAGGCATTTTATACCTAAACATTACCATAGGGAGTTACATTAAAGACTCTAATCTTTAAGGCAAGGTACAAAGAGTGTTGAAGATTATTACAAGGAGATGGAGATGCTCATGACTAGGACTGATTTGGATGAGAATAGGGAAGCTACTATGGCACAATTCATTTGTGGGCTTAACAAAGAGATTGTTAATAAGGTAGAGTTGCAACATTATCTGGAGCTTGAGGAGTTAGTTCACCTTGAAATTAAAGTGGAAAAGCAACTAAAACCTAAAGGGGTAGTTTGGTTTGAATATAAGGGTGCTTTAACTGGTAGTCCATATTGGTTTCTCTTATGAAAAGGAGGTAAGAATGGTAATGACAAGGCTATTCATAACGCGAACAAGGGAAAAGCATTTCAAGCAACAAAGACACATATAAACACAAAATCAACAAAGAAAATAATAGAGATATCAAGTGTTTTAAATGCTTAGGGCATGGCCATATTGCTTCATAATGTCCAAACAAGCGAACAATGGTGGCTAGAGAGCATGGGCAGATTGAAATAACAAGTGAGGAGAGTGAAAATAATGATGAGATACCATAATTGGAAGATTGCAGCAAGGATTGCATTGAGGGTCCTATAGGAGGTGAGCTTTTAGTGGCTAGGCACACACTAAGTGTTCAATTAGAGGAAGAAGATGCCTTGGAGTAGTAAAAAGACAATATTTTCCATACAAGATACTATGTACAAGGTAAGACTTGTCTTATTATTATTAATGGTGGTAGTTCTACAAATGTTCCTAGTACTTTAATAGTTTAAACATTGGGTTTAAATTTGATTCCACATTCTAGGCCTTATAGATTGTTATGGTTAAACAATTGTGGTGAGATCAAAGTGAATAGGTAGGTTGTCATACCTTTCACAATTGTTAGGTGTTCATATGAGGTGCTATGTGCACGCTGGCCATATCTTATTAAGTAAGCCATGGAAATTTGATATAAAGGCTATCCATGATGGCTTTTTAAATAGGTACTCATTTGTGAAGGATAGGAGAAAAGTTACATTAACACCTCCTTCTCCTAAGGAAGTGTATAATGACCAATGTAAGCTAGAAAAAGAGAGAAGTGAGGCCAAAAATAACAAATAAGAGAGTGAAAACCTAAAGGGTAAGATTCAACCTAAAGAGAAAATAAAGGCAAAGGATTATTATTTGGCTAGGGAAAGTGAAGTTAAGCATGCATTGCATTCAAGTTAGATGTTGTTTGTTGTTACTTATAAAGATGCATACTTGAACACTATTGAACTTAATCTTTCCGTATTGAGTGTATTTGCTAATCTTTTGCAAGAGTTTACTGATGTATTTCCTGAGGAAATGCCAAATGGATTACCTCTTTAAAGAGGGATAGAAAATCAAATAGATTTTGTATCCAAAGTTACCATACCAAATAGGCCAGCCTATAAAAGTAATCATGTAGAGACAAAAGAGTTTCAAAGGCAAGTGGAAGGGCTAATGTCAAAAAGGTATGTGCATGAGAGCTTAAGTTGTTATGCGATTCTAATGATTTTAGTTCCAAAGAAGGATGGCACATGGAGAATGTGTATGAACTACCATGCAATCCATAAAATAATGGTAAAGTATTATCATCCTATCCCTAGGTTAGATGATATGCTTGATGAGTTGCATGGTGCATGTTTGTTTACTAAGATTGATTTGTGCTCTAGTTATTATAAAATTCACATGAAAACTAGGGATGAGTGGAAAATGGCTTTTAAAACTAAGTATGGTCTTTATGAGTGGTTATTTATGCCATTTGGGCTTACAAATGCACTTAGTACTTTTATGAGGTTGATGAACCATGTCTTGCATGAGTGTCTTAGTAAATTTGTAGTTGTATATTTTAATGATATCTTAGTTTATTCCAAGTCCATTAATGATCATGTCATTCATGTGCATAGGGTTTTAGAAGTTCTTTGGGTAGAAAGGTTATATGCTAATTTGAAAAAGTGTAATTTTTGCATGGATAGAGTTAATTTCCTTGGTTTTATTATTAGTTCAAAGGGTCTAGAGGTTAATGTGGAGAAGGTGGGAGTAATTAGGGAGTGGCTGAAACCTAAAAACATTAGCCAAGTTATAAATTTTCATGGTTTAGCTAGTTTCTATAAGAAGTTCATTAAGGACTTTAGTAGTATAGCTACACTTTTGAATGAAATTGTCAAGAAAAATGTGGGTTTTACTCACGTGATGCACAAGAACATGCTTTTAATATGCTTAAAGATAAGTTTTGTAATGCTCCTTTATTGGTTTTACCTAACTTTGACAAAACCTTTGATATTAAGCATGATGTTAGTGGCATTGGGATTGGGGCTATTTTTATGCAAGAGGGTAGACCTATATGCTATTTTAGTGAAAAGCTAAATGGAACAGCCCTTCAGTACCCAACCTATAACAAAGAACTCTATGCTTTGGTTTGGGTTTTGCAAACATAGCACTAGTATTTGTGACCTAAGAAATTTTTCATACACATGGATCATAAGAGTTTAAAGCATCTCAAAGGGCAAGACAAGCTAAATTGAAAACATGCCAAATGGATGGAGTTTATTAAGACATTCCCTTATATGATCAAGTACAATAAAGGTAAGGAAAATGTGGTTAATGATGTGCTATCTCATAGGTATGCTTTACTTACCTCTCTTGATTCTAAATTGTTGGCCTTTAAGTTCATAAAAGAGTTGTATGTGAGTGATAATGATTTAAACAACATGTTTACAACTTGTGCTAATAGGGCTGTTTCTAATGATTTTTATATGTTTGAGGGATTTCTTTTCAAGAAAAATTGCCTTTGTATTCCTACTTTTCTTTGTAGGTTGTATTAGTTAGGGAAGCATATGGGGGCAGTATAATGGGTCATTTTATGGTGCAAAAGACTTATGATATTCTAATTGAGCATTGTTATTGGCCATGCATGAAACGTGTTGTGCATAAGATTTATGGTCAATGCATTGTGTGTTTGAAAGCTAAGTCCAAATTTCAACCCAATGGGTTATATACACCTTTACTTATTCCTGATGTTCCTCAGAGATATTTTTCTATAAACTTTGTGCTTAGTTTGCCTAGATCTAGGAAAGGTAAAGATAGCATATTTTTTATTGTATATAGGTTAGTAAGATGGCTCACTTTATACCATGCCATAAAAGTGATGATGTTGTTCATATTACTGATTTGTTTCTTAGGGAAGTTGTGCATTTGCATAGAGTACCTAGGACCATTGTTAGTGATAGAGATATTAAATTTCTAAGTCATTTTTAGAGTGTTCTATGGGATAAGTTAGGCACTAAATTACTCTTTTCTACTACTTGCCACCCACAAATAGGTGGACTAACTAAAGTTGTGAACAGGACTTTTATTTCTTTGATGTTTAGGAATTTAAAATCTTAGGAGGATTTGTTGCCATTTGTTGAATTTGTATACAATAGGGTTATTCAAAGCACTACACACACTTCACCAATTGAAATTGTATATGGCTTTTATCCTTTAACTCTTATTGATTTGATTCTTTTGCCTCTAAACAAGCTTGTTAGTGTTAATGGTTCTTCTAAGGTAGATTTAGTAAAAAAAACTACATAAGCAAATTAAAGAGAGAATTAAGAAGCAAAATGCAAAAGTGGCAAAGAGGGTTAACAAAGGATTAATTCTAATCGTGTTCCAACTTGGAGACTAGGTTTGGGTTCATCTACGAAAGGAAAGGTTCCCAAATCAAAGAAAGTCTAAGCTAAGTCCAAGGGGTGATGGTCCATTTTAAGTCCTAGATAGGATTAATGACAACGCCAACAAGATTGATTTGAAAGGTGAGTATAATGTGAGTGGTACATTTGATGGTGCTAATTTGAGTCCTTTTGATGTAGGTGATGAGCTTGCTTCAAGGATGAATCATCCTAAAAAAGGAGGGAATGATATGGGCATGGCCAAGTTTGAGGATAGTGATGGTGGTTGCATTTCCAGAGATAAAGCTAGGTATGGGCTTAATGGAGAGGATAGCAAGAAAACCAAAGATAAAGCTAAGGATCCATTAAGCATGCAATAAGGCCCAATTACAAGGTTAAGGTCCAAGAAGCTACAAGAACCCTTAATTGGCAATATGCAAGAGGGCTAATAAAGGAAGTTCATTTGATCATGCTAGGTTTGGCCTAAGTGAAGACACAACTGAATGGTTTTTGTTTAATGTTTTGCAAGTCCAAATACATGAAGACTAATGTGAGGTAGTATATGGGCTGAAATCTCTTATTTAAGTTCATAATTATGTTATTTACTATTATGCTTATATGGCGACCAGTTTAATAGTTTCATTAAGGCTTCTTATGTTAGGATGTTATAAAAACCCCCCTTATAGTGCATTTTATTCAAATTGGAATTTTAATAAAAATAGTCTTTGTTTCCTTTGCATATTTGCTTGAATTCTTGAATGAATTTTTGTTGAATGCATAAACCACTTGTCAAGAACTTGATCTATACTCATGGCATGTTAAAGGTTAAGGTTTAAAGAATGTACTTTTCTTTAGGTTCTAATGTTGATCAACCAAACCTTTGCTATTTGATCTGAGAGATTCTTGGGCTTTGAAATTCAATTTGTTTTTGGGTTTCCAAGATAGTAATTCATG
Organism: Mallotus nudiflorus; assembly: GCA_947683625.1. Taxonomy (NCBI): domain Eukaryota; kingdom Viridiplantae; phylum Streptophyta; class Magnoliopsida; order Malpighiales; family Euphorbiaceae; genus Mallotus; species Mallotus nudiflorus. The sequence goes on along the minus strand of CANTUR010000415.1, from coordinate 1,559,973 downwards.
GGCTCATAATCATTAAGGTTCACGGTTCTAGTCCTTGATAGTTCTTATCAACTTGCCTTTTGCACAACAATAATAGTTAAACTAAATAGATAAAAAAATCTTCTTGTCCTATAAATTTTATAGGATAAATATATTATTAAAAATGCAAAAGTGAGAATAACATCAAAAGTAAGGAAAATAAAATTATAAAATACAGAGCTTTACCTAAATGCAGACTATATAAGGACACAAAATTTAATTAAGTACTTAAATTATATACTTCATGAAAAGATAATTTCACTAATAAAGAAATAAATAAATTGAATTAAAGTTAGCATCAAAGATCCCTAAAAATTTCAATTTGTAATTAAAATTAAATGAAATAGAAAAAAAAAAAGAAACTCAAAAGGGTTTACCTCATCTACCTTTGCAGTTAGCAATGAAGTCCAACAGAGAAACCAAAAATGGTATGTGGTGTGGGCTTTTGAATCTTTAGAGAAGAAAAAAGAGTAGTAATCCATTCCAAGGGCAACTAGATGATAGCACCACCGCAATAACTATATTAAAGAGAAATAAAGGAAGAAAAGAAAAATTAAAAATAAGATGGAACCCCAAAAGGAAATATTGGGATAATTAAATATTAAATTTTTAGAGTAGTCCCAATAGCGTTGAGAATTTTAGCCTCTTGAATCTCAAATTCATTATCATCAAGAGGAAAGTTCTTAACAAAAACAAAGCTAGACCGATTGTAGAGAAGACAAAGGATGTGAAGGAAAGAAAATGAGAAGGAAAATATGGAAGAGAAAAAAAGCAGAAGAAATGAATGAGGTGGTGGCTATGATAAAAAGAAATAAATAAAAAGGGTTGATAGGGTTTGCTAGGTATTAGAGACATAAAATAAAATAATTCTAAATTAATTAATTAAATGATATTTTTAATTTAAAAATATTAGAAAATATAATATATAGTAAAAACGTTGTAGTTTTTTTTTAGATAATATTTTTAAAAAAAATTATAATAAGTGCTTTTTTTAGATATAATTTTTAAATTGAAATAAAAATAAAAAATTAAATTGTTTAGAGAAAATTTTATAAAACATCTCTAAAGCCTAATATTAGAGATGTTTCTAAAAAATGTCATAATATTGTATCATTCAAAGACATTAATAAAATATTGTGAGCATTTTTTTAGAACATTTTGATAGGGTGGGAACGTATTTGGCAAATGAGGGAGCTTGAGCACTTTTAGAGATGATTTATAAAACGTCCCAAAACATAAACTTTTAGAGACGATTTCTAGCACATTGCAAAAATAAATCGTCCTTAATTCCACATTTTTTCATAGTGTAATTAGGAATTTATAATTTACAATTTGAATTATATCCATCCAATAATAATTTAAATTTAAATTTAAATTTAAATATATATCATGAACAATATTATTGATATAAGTACAATGAGATAATAGTAGCATAAGTAGTAATAAAGAAAATTAATATTATTATTATAATACAAAAAAATGAGTATTACATTACTCAAAATTGGGTTAATTTTAAATAATGGCCAAATGCATAGTTTTACCACTTTAAATGATATATACTTAACATTATATTATATTCAATAACTAATTTAAAATATATTTCCCAATATTAATACTAATATTAACTTATTGTTGGGTTTTCATGATCCATAAGTACAACGAAAAAATAAAAATTTACCATAAACCCAAACTAGGATCCACATAATTCAATTAAACGATTAATATGGGATTTCCAAAATCTTACCACAGACACAAAATGGGGCAAAATTGCTAGAAGGAAGAGAGAAGGTTCACTCTGGTGACACCCTACCTTAAGCCTTTAGTATTCTTAACTAGATTAAGACATCTCTAAAAGGCTATGTCCTCTACAAGTATTTACATGAACGGCCTCCAATTAAAATGAGTGTGTGCTAGCACTTTTTCTTAAAAGTCTCATTATTCAAGAACTCAATATTTTAGTTTCTTAAAAGGTGAAAAATGAATTTGTTTTTGCAGGATAAAAAGTATGTGAAACCTTAGAGAATATGATATATTTATACACTTCTTACGTAAGGTTTCACTTACCAAAACATTTTTCTTAACTCCTCACTAACCAAAATGTTTTTGGCATATTTAGCACCTTCCCATTTCTATTTTGATTCAAATTCCAAAACATATTATATTTCCTATTTAATTAAGATAACAATCATCTTAAATAAATAAATACTAATTTATTTACCTATTCACCATAGAGTTTTTATTGGGCTAGTAAACCCAATTTCACTTTGGGCCTATTATAAGTATATGACATTGTAGGTTCATATAATGTTGGTGGTAGGCCAAAAATTATAATTCAAGCCCACTAGTTATAAATGGCCTCTAGCAAGACATTATAAGTACCCAAGTTATGTGAAGGTTGTAATCCAACATAACCTAATTTTTAATGAATATTGTAGTCCTATTATCATGCAATATCTTGATTGGACATAAGGGATAGTTTATGTCATCCTTATACAATTCAACCACATTATTTCTTGATTCCAAGTAGACTGAGAATGATAACTCTTTATCAATTCATTATAGCATGGCCACACATTTTCTTCAGTCTATTTTATCAAGGGGTCCATAGATATCTTGCTCAAAATAAATGAGGGAAAATTTTCTTCTCAACCTCTCATATTCCTAACATAACTCATTTTATATCCAACAACAATCTATTTCATCATCCTATCAAAGACAATGTTAGAATGCCTCAAAATACAAAATAATTATATAGAAAATCATGGTGATTTTAAGGTTAAAGGATTAAACAATATTACTATGATGAGAATTTCTTATGAAAATTATCTATATAATGTTCTCATAGTAAGTCAATCCAGTACATCATTTCTTAAACAAGTACTTGATTTATTCATGATTAGTAAAACATAATCATCAATTAACATCATACTAGCCTTAATTTATTATTATTTCAATAATAATGAATGACTAAGGATAAATCATATTATAATTCTTATTTAATCTAAGGGTTTTACTATCAAGTCATATACTTGACGACCTCAGGAAGAATTGACTATTCAAGTAATTATCATAACATAAAATGATAATGAAAATGCCTCTTTATTAATAAAATGATAAAGTCAAAACATGATCACACATGATTGACCTAGTGCATATCACTAATAATCTTGAACTTGCATTAGGACCAATCAATATTAAATCTAATGCCTATGGACCTAGTATGACTCTCATGCTTAGGCTATGGAAGAGCCTTAGTTAGTGGATCAACAACATTATCATTTGTAGGTACTCTACATATCTTCACATCTCCTCTCTCAATGATTTCTTGAATGAGCTGATAATGCTTAAATTCATCTCAAGTATTTAAGGATATTTTTAACTACTATCCAGTGACTTTCACCTAGGTTTGACTAGTATCTACTCATTGTGCTTAAGGCATATAAGACATTAGGTGGAGTGCATAGTATTGGATACATGATAGATATAATAGCAGAAGCATATAGAATCTTACTCATATGGTCTTGCTCATCTTGTGTCATAGGTCATTGAATCTTACGGAGACTAATCCCATATGACATTAGCAAGAGTCCTCTCTTAGATTCTTACATACTAAACGTATTTAATACCTTATCAATATAAGTGCTCTAACTTAGGCCAATAAGTCTTTTAGATCTATCTCTATAGATCTTAATGCTTAATATATAAGCTGCTTCACCTAAGTCTTTTATTGAGAAAGAATTCCTTAACCATGATTTAAAATTTTGTAAAATGGGGATATCTTTTCCAATGAGTAGTATGTCATCAATATATAGTACTAGAAACATAATTATGCTCCCACTATCCTTCTTATACACAAGGTTCATCTTCATTTTTAATGAAGCTAAACTCTTTAGTTGCTTCATCAAAATGAAGTCAAACCTTTTCTCTAAGAAGGTTACTTCAATCCATAAATGGATCTTTAAAGCTTACAAACCTTTCTAGAATTCTCAAGATTGAAAAGACCCTCTCATTGTGTCATATACACATCCTCAAGTAAGTTTCCATTAAGAAATGTTATTTTAACATCCATTTGCTATATCTCATAATCAAAATATGCAACTATGGCAAGGAGAATTTCAATATAATTTAGCATAGCAACCGATGAACAAATTTCATCACAGTCTATACTATGTGTTTGTTTAAAACCTTTTATAACTAGTTTTGCTTTAAAGGTATACACATTGCCATCCATGTCAATTTTCTTTTTAAAGTCTCATTTGAACCTAGTGGTTTTTAAACTATTAGTTGGGTCAATCAATGTCCACACTTGATTATCATACATGGATTGCATCTTTAATTTCATAACTTACTTCTCAGAGTCAAGACTATTTATGGCCTTTTGATAGGATGTGGGCTCACTTTGATCCACAATCAGCACATTATTATGAGTTATGAGAAATCCATATCTCATAGGAATTTTACGTGTCCTACTAGACCTTATTGAGACTTATAGTACTTGTATAGGTTCAACAATTACTTATTGATCTAGTTGAGGTTTCATGCTTAGTATAATGCTATTTTATGGTTCTTGAATTTCTTTAAGTTGTATTATGCCCCCACTAATCCCTTTGGAAATAAATTCTCTTTCCAAATAAACACTATTAAGGGAACAAACACTTTATTCTCGAAAGCATTATAGAAGTAATATCATTTAGTTTCTTTAAGATATCCCACAAAAAGGCATTTGTCAAATTTGGATGCTAATTTATTTAAAATATGACGCTTCATATAAGTCTTATATCCCTAAACCTTAAGAAAAGACAAATTGGGAGTTTTTCCAATCCACATCTCATATGGTGTCTTTTCAACTGCCTTTTATGGAAAAATATTCAAAACGAATGTGTGGCAGTTTCTATAGCATACCTCCAAAAAGAGATTGGAAGATTTGACTAACTCATCACTTATCAAACCATATCTAATAAAGTTTGATTCCTCCATTTAGACACACAAATTAATTGTGGTGCTCCTATTAGAGTTATTTATGAAATGATTACATAATCTCTAAGATGATCTATAAATTCTAGGCTTAAATGTTCACCACCTCGATAAGATCTTAGTGTTTTAATATTTTTACCAAGTTAATTTTGTAGTTCATGTTTGAAATTTTTAAAATTTTCAAAAGATTTAGATTTATGTTTCATTAGAAAGACATAGCCATATCTACTGAAATCATCTATAAAAGTGATAAAGTACTGAAAACTTCCTTTAGCAGATAAACTTAATGGACCATATACACCAGAATGTATAAGGCCTAATAAGTCACTAGCCCTCTCACTATGTTTAGTAAAAGATGTCTTATTCATTTTTCTTAGTAAACAAGATTCACATGTTCCAAATGATTCATAATCAAATGAATTAAAAAGCCCATGTTGGTGAAGCTTTGAAATGTGTTTCTCTTTTATGTGGCTTAAACAACAATGCCAAAGATAGGTAGTGTTTAAATCATTAGACTTAAACTTCTTTGTATTAGTGTTATAGATTGACTTTTCATTAGTTTCTTCAATGTTTAAAACATAAAGATCATTAGTACATGAAGCATATCCATAGAAAACGTTATCATGATAAATGGAGCATTTATTATTCCTAATAATAAATTCAAAACCTTTCCTATCCAAATAAGAAATAAAAAATAATATTCTTAATTATAACAGGTACATAATAATAATTTTCCAAATTTAAAATAAGTCCACAAGACAAAGTTAACTCATAAGTCCTTACAGCTAAAGCAACAACTCTTGCTCTATTGCTAACTTATAGGTTCATTTCGCCTCTAGCCAAGATTATACTCCTTTTTAGACCCTACACATTAGCACAAATGTAAGATCCTAATCCAGTATCTAATACCTAAGAATCAAAAGTAGATAAATTAATTTATATAACATGAATACATGAAGAGGTTGTCGCACTACCCTTCTTCTTTATATCATCAAAATATAGTTTACAATTTCTTTTCTAATGATTTGGCGCATTGTAAAAAAAGTACATTTCTTCCTTTAGTGGCTTTGCTTAGGGTTCATCTTTAGATTTGGGCTTAAGCTTTCACTTTGGCTTTGGCTTTGGCTTTTGAAAGCCTTTAGGAGTTTTGCCCTTACCCTTCCCCATTTTTTCATACCCTTTCCTTTATTAACCATTAGGATATCCTTGGTATTCTTGATGTTCTTTTCAATAGTTTTAAGCATCCTATGCACCTTTAAAATAGTTTTGTCCATGCTATGCATATTGAAATTCATGATTAAACCATCATAGGTTTCAGGCAAAGATTGGAGAATGATATCAACAGCTAATTCTTATTCAATCTCAAGGCAAAGTTTGTACAACTATTCAAAATTACCTTCTTCTTAAGAACACAAGGACTTGTAGAGCCACTAGCAGTCAACTTGCAAGAGAGTAATGCCTTAATGGTATTAAATCTTTTAATTATGGCTTCCACTTAAAATATTTCCTTGAGATGGCCTCTCATGGTATAAGCCTCCATTTTCATCAGTTACTTTTGAAGCTCTGACTCCATGCATTCAAGCATGAGATAACTGACATCAAATAAATTAAGAAAGCATTATGAACATCATTTTGTAAGCATCATAAGCATACTTTTGAGCTCTAGGATCATTAGTAGTTACTTCCTCTAGGATAGGTTGATTAAGGATATATTCCTTTCTTTCTTGCCTAAGAATAATTCTTAGGTTTTTGTACTAATCAAGAAAGTTAGTCTTATTGAGCTTTTCCTTCTCAAGGATTAATTGTAGTGACATGGTACATGTAGTGTTTAATGCCATTATCTATAACAAATATATATATATAGTACACTTAGTATTTTATTATTATATGTATGAGGCATAATAAAAACTCCTACTAAATTTTCTTAAAATTATAGGATATTTACATCATATGTATTAGCATATCCCATCAAATGCCCTAGGTCCAAAACCATTTTGATAACCTAGTTAACTCCAAACAACTCAAACATATGGATATCACTATTATCCAACTTATCTTACTTAAATGGCTTTATACATAATGCTTTGGCATAACCTATATATTGCAATCCAAGTCTTGACAAGTGTTGAACAATAGGAGGCATTTTAATGACCTAATATTAAATGAGGGCTTTATTTAATTACATTTCATCATATACATGGCATCACATGCATAGCATTTTAACAGAGTATGATAAACGTGACATAGCATAGCCTAAATCTATATTGATCTTCATAAGCCAATATGAAGATCAATGGTCAAACCTAGGTGATATTATAAATTAAGCTTAAGCCTTTAATTTGGACCTCCTCTTTAAACTCTTACCTTAGATCTTTATCCTAGGCCTCCAACTTAGATTATCACTTAGGTCTTGATTTACATTACATATTTTATTATAATTTATACTATTCTATTAAATTTAATAAATAATGAAAATAATAATTACAACAAATAAAAATGACTCGCAAGCCATATTTAGAAATTATAACCCATGAAAAATAAAATAATAAAACTAATCATATTTGTCTAAGGGTTATGTTATACACTATGCATTTAACAACAAACACATATTGCATAATAATTCAATTTAATTAGCAATATAATTCTTATGTTCAAAATGAATTATACGATGAATTCATTCAAGGTCAAAGGGTCCAAGGAGTAGCACCCCTAATAGCAGTCCTGCTAGCCTTAATATCTTATATTCATGATTAGTAAAACATAATAATCTGTCAATTTCAAAATAGCCTGAAATAATAATGAATGATTGGGGATAAATCAGAATAGAATTCATATTTAATCTAAGGATAAGGATAAATCAGAATAAAATTCATATTTAATCTAAGGATTTTCCTATCAAGCCACATACTTGATGTCCTTAGGAAGAATTGACTATTCAAGTAATTATCATAACTTAAAATGATAATGAAAATGCCTCTTTATTAATAAAATGATAAAGTCAAAATATGGTCATACATGATTGACCTAGTGCATATCACTAACAGTTATAACTACATAATTTTTATTTCACTTAATTATTTTTTCACTACATATTTAATTACTATTGTATAATTTTTACTTATTAATTAAAATTATTCTAAATATTAACCATAATCTATGTTAAAAAAATGATGTGATTTTGTCATAAATGCATAATCTTGTTCAAGTCATGTTGCTATTTTTTATAGTTAGAAATAGAACTCAAATTCTATTTGTAAATTAAAAATGATATCAATTTTTTTATTTGAAAATAAAAATAAAATTTTAATTTTAATTTAAAAATGGATATTGTAGACGACGGGGTTTAGCGCACGTCCAAAATTTTAGCAACCATGACATTGTTTGGGCTCAAGGCCCTAGGGAACCCACTAAACATTGTCACAAAAACATGGTATGGAGATGAAAAGTCGTAACCTAGGGTAATAACTGGGACAAATCATTTTGGTGGGACTCAATTCTCTAAAAGAAAGCTAGCACCACAACTAGGAGATTCTCAAAATGAAATACTAACTTCTTTCAGTCTTGTGTTCATTTAGAATTACTTCATGAATTACTATCTTATTCTCTAATTACATGTAATTTTATTTAAACCATAATTAAACATCCATCTAACCTAAAGGCAATAAGTCATAAAATTACATGCAAAAATGCAGCTAAGTTTGAGGAGCTAAGAGTCTGTGGCATGAGGCCTAACATAAATAGACCTGTGGGCAAGGCTAATGACTATGGCGATGATGATGTTGAGGATGGGGATGAGTCTTGATCTCCATTATATCCCTGTTCTCTTTTCCTAACTGTATTGAGGATGATTTTTTAGATATTTTGAGACATGCCTTGACCAATTTTATTTTTATTTGGTTATAATGTCTTCTAATTTTCCCATGCTTTACTTTGTTTTGCTCACCATTCCATTACAATAAATATAAAAGAAAAGGAAATATTACATCAAAGAAAGATATGAACTCTAATATGCGAATGTTGCTTATGCATGTGACAGACATTGATTCAAGCATATTTACTTTTTAACATGTGAAACTTTAACAATCTTTCTCTTTCGCATTGAGTAGCATTTATCATGAGCATAGTTGCACATCAGATATTTCAGAGTGATAGTACCCCTATCTTTAATTACCCTTTCGGGTTTTCTAATTAAGTATTTTACCTCTCATCATCATTTCTTTTTCTTTTTCTTTTTTTAAGGGTAACATATTTTGAAATATGAAATATGCGATGATTTTCAATCATTCCCATGTTAAATGGTTTAGTGTTAATGGAATGAATGTAAAAAATGGTCATGTAAGGTTTAACTCCTTATCATAAGACACATCACACAAGTAAGCAAAATCAAATTTCATTCCATCACACTTAAAGTTTGGTACATCACAAGATTTAGATAGATTAGCAATACAAATATCATCATAAATAGGTGCATCCTCAAATAGAATGTCCTTTATACTAGACTCGATGAGAGCTGCAATGTCAATGTGGCTAGGGATCTCAGCTTCTTGCCTCATGTTTCACAGAACCTACTCAATTTCCTCTAGAGGAATTTCCTCTTCTGCTTTCTGATCTTTTTCCTTTTTTAAACTGCTGATTATATGAACAAAAATCTTAAAGCCAAGTTTCTTGATCCCATTGCATCCCATTCTTCTAGCTAGCCTTGATACATAGAAAGGTCTTCAGAGATGAAAGTGGTTCTCTTTCCCTTGTCATTGGTTAGATCATACCCTAGTCCTTGCTTGCTAGTTTACCCTTTAAAGTCCAATAGTACTGAGACTCCACTATTCTTCTTTCCAAGCCCAGTTCCTAATTAATAATTCTTCTACTTCATCATGGCTACCACTTTTGGACTATGTTATACCTTAAATTTGATTGTCCCTAAAAAAGGTCCAATGATGAAATGAACCTCCGAGATGACTAGAGTATGCTCGTTCGTAACACCTTTGAAGTGTGCAACCTTAGAAAACCTAATCGACCCCCACCAGTGTACAAAGTTGATCATCGAGCCATTAAGTTGTGCTCTAACCTTACGAAATACAAATTATTGGAATAATGAGAAGCTTATTCTGAAATTTCTTTCCTTGAAACACTCAGCTTGTTGGGTTGGTGTTCATTTTGTTTGATTGGGACCCAACTTTGTGAAAAAATGGAAATCAATTTTGATTAAATAGACTTCAAAAACATGTATGGAGGGCTCTAAAACCTCTAGAAGTGGTCCTAGAATAGTCCAACACAACCTGAGGATTATCGCATGTCACTTAGAAGTGCAAGTAAAGCCATAAACACCCCTAGGTGTCACGTGCTAAAATCAAAGACAAACCAGATAAAACAAACTTTGGAAACATATCTGGAAGGCTCCAAACCTCCTAGAGTGGTCCTAGAATAGTCCAAAACAACCTGAGGATTAGAGTGCATCACTTAAAAGTGTGTGTAAACACCCCTAGGTGTCACGTGCTAAAATTGAGGCCGAATTTGACAAAACAGACTTTGGAAACGCATCTGCAAGGCCTAAAAACCCTAGGAAACAACCTCAAAATAGCACATGTAAGCCCTAAATGGAGCCTGTAAAGTGTAAAAGTGTGCGTAACCATGCGGATTAGTGCATGACCACACGCTAATTCATAACCACATGCTAAGCACACTTCGCGTGGCCATGTGCTCCGTCCTAGTGATGCCCACGCAACCACACCTATAAGCCCCCCTATTCATCACATTTTTCACTATAAATAGGCACCCCCACACCCTATTTAGAGGGTGGGGAGCAAGTGGAAACACACACACACTCAAGAAATCTATCCAATTAAAGGTGCTGGAAACCCCTTTCCAGATAGTTTTTGCTCCACTATCTTTTTCTTAAGAGATTAGACTTCTTTTCCACCAAACCAAGCCTCATCTTTGTCAAAGCACGCTTTAAAGATATACAAACTAGCATCATTCTATTCTCATTTTGAACCTCTTAACGAGGAAAACTTGATAATCCCTCAAAGCTAAAGCTTTAAAAACCACACAAGCTTAGTTAGGTCTGAGGACCATATAATCATTTTAGCATGTCTATTTTATCGTATAACATTTTATTTTATTGTCACTAGCAGTTGAGAATATTATTGTGCTTGTGTGATGAGATTGGCAATCTCCACAATCTTTTTTTCTTTTATATGTATTTTATCAGGAAAGCGATGTAATAATAATATCTTTAGCTTTATTATTTGTCACTATCTGATGAATTGTGTGAATGCTATACAAACTGTCATTACTGAAACTAGGGTGTTGCAGTAGCTATACATCAAACATCATATAATGAGAAATAGTCAAAAATTAAATGCGATCCCTTAAACTTAGAAATCTCTACTGGGGGCAATACTCGCTGAGTGACCCGATGTTGTTCCTTTTCTTTTACTAATTTTCTAAAAATCAGGGTGGCAACTCAATAAAATAAAAAAGTGCCTTATTTCTCTTGAGACCAATCATTTGTCCCTATTCAGTAAAGTTTCCATGTCCCTCAAAAATAAAAGACCCTTATGAAACCAATTTGTCTTGAAACCAAGAGATGCAAAACAACACAAAACAAAAAAGGTCGCTCATAGTGGTGACTCCACTTGGGAACTTCTAAGTAAGAGAGATCAACTTGAAAATGACTATTTCTCATTATACAATGCTCAATCGTATAGAGCCCCTCACCACTACATTTGCACTACACATCATATGTGCACCATTAGTCCTTAAAAGCCTTGATAATACTAAATGACATTGCCACCATGATTCCACTTGAGTCACGAGGCAATGAAGATATAGTATTATCACCTTTAGTCTTTACTTGTGCATTTGCTGGACTCATCTGACCAAAATCTATAACCTAAGTCCTAAAGGGGGTGATTAATTATTAAAAGAATGCTAGACTCACTGATCAGAGTCAGTAACCTTAGTCATATAGGGGCCTTTCACCTTAGCTTAACTCATGTAGATAAACCAGTATTAACAACCACTAGGATTCCACTAAGTTATGCAGGCTATCCCTGTCCTAATGCTATCCGTCTGACATAATATTCATAAAATGACATGACTCTTCCAGTGTCTATCATTGAATAATGTCGTAATGTTAATTTTCATAGAACATTCATGCCTAGGACCATGTGATTCTCATCTACTTTGTGAGAGTCTAAAGCATGAGGAATGATAAGAATCATGTACCTCAACTTGAATACTTTGTGTAAACTAACAAATAATGACATCCCTTGATGATGGTACCTATGAGATGTTGTCTATTTATCCTTATCAGATCAAATGAAGGGGTAGGAATCCAACTTGATTTTTGACCTTTATGTCAGCAAAATCAAATTATAAACTATCGAACGATACTTTCATAACTCCCGGTAAACATATCAAATATCAATATGGAGGCAAGAACTCGGGCTCCCTCTGATTGACCATGGTCCTATGCATATAGGCGCATACAAGCTCTGGACATCATTTGAAGCCTAATAATTGACATTCACATCGACATCAAGTGGTTATCTCAAGAACATTATAGTATCGTTCCTCAGTTTACCCTTTGGTTCTAATTGACATAAATTGAAATAGCCTAGTTCCGAGAGTGAAACTATAGTTCCCTGATGACTAAAGGTTCAAAACCTACCTAGGAAAGAGATTGAATAACCTCATAGAGAAATAAGGTTAGAAGCGAGAGCTTGCTTGTGATTGGTTTGTTCATTGTGCAGGAAAAACTAACCAGCTTTAATCATGCATACATAATGTACATGTAAATAAGGATGTACTAACCACTGTTTCTTGTAAGAATAATCATCTTTCATCGTAGGATTTTGCATGCACTCCATGTATACATGTCCACCCTTTTCTTTTGCAAGCACACGTCATGCATCATTCATTTAGCTAACCTTAATAAATGTACAGGGATCCTACACCCAACATAAATGATCACAAAGCTGAATCTTCTCATCAAAACAATGGAAAACTAAGAGCTAGGATTCAAAACCTACTTGAAGATGGCGTCATGGTAAAAAATCCCCAAACCCAAACTAGCATCACTAGACATTTCTTCCATAACCTTGATAAGGCCAACTTGAAGAGCTTACAGCCATACAGAATACTATGCATTAAAACATTCTAGCATGTGTACCTTAAACATGAACTCTTGAATGTTGTTATGTCATTCTAAGACCCTCAATAGCACATATTCTGAATCAACACCATGGAGCTATGCCCATTGTATAAGGAATTTAGTGCCATAGTAGGGCGAACCCCCACCAAGACTGAAGAAGCAATCTTCACCAACCAAGACATCAAATACTCATGACTTAGAGCTGTTTTTCTTAATCTGATCGCACAAAAGCTTGATGAACTAGTCATTGAGCATAAAAAACTTATTCATATACAAGTCCTAGCTTCTTACACCACCAGGAAGACTGGTACCTTAATCTAGGCATGCTTCCTTGCATGCTACCTCTTTATACAATATGTCACCCTCTCAAACGATGGGCTAGGAGATTACAGGATACTCTAGGTCATCAAAGGAATAGAATGCAGAATGACTTCCTTCCCATTGATTTTAATGAAGACCATTTAAGGATTAGATGACCTCAAAAATGAGAAAAGTCTGAACTTCACTAGGAGCCCCTTATTGCTTTAACTATGGTTGCAAGAAAAGTTGAGCTTGCTCAACAAACCTGTAGGTAAATAGATGAGATACTAACCCAAGAATCACCTGGAGAGACACTATAAGGATGCTCATAGATGCTTAGCCTATATCACAACCCAAGAGTGGGTCGAATACATGAAGGATACGCCAGAATGCCAAGTGAGATGGAAGTACCCATTATAGAAGCTAGAACATGTAACTCTCTACACATATGTCAATTGCATGCTAATCTCAGGATTCAAGTCATGCACCCACTACTATCTAGCATTAGTGAAGAGACAGTTCGGCGAGAAACAAAACATACCTTCTGAGCTTACAAATTTCTTTAGTGGCATGATACACTAAAGGTTTATTGATCACTTTATAATGACATGGGGGAAGAGAATCATCCACTATTTCACTTCCAATAGTGGGGACGATGCTACTGATGAGACATAAAAATAATAGGTGATCCAAAGATAGAACCATCTATTAAGCAACTGATCCAGAGAAAGCTTTGCTTCCTTAATTCCTGCACTTTTTCTTTAATGATGTAATGAACTCTGAAGTTAATGCAAAGAAGTCAAATTATGCTTACTTGTTTAATGTCTTTCTTAATCAAAATAGTGTGCATTGTATTAATCAAAATATTAACATATTTGACATTCATTCCATATGCACTGAATCATTTTACATTGTCAAAGAATCTGAACCACACATTCTATATATTTCAAAAGATATTACCCCTGAAAAGAGGAGAGAAATTAAAAAAATATTCAAAAGTATTTGCATGGACGTATGACGATATACCTGGTATTGACAAACACATTGCACAACACTTCATTCCTACCAAAGATGGGTGCAAACCGATAAAGTAGAAACTAAGAATACTCATACTAGAATGGGCCCAACTAGTGAAAGAAGACATTGAGAAGCATATCAAGGCAAAATTCCTAGAGGTAGTTAGAATGGTTAGCAAATGTGGTGCCAGTACCGAAGAAAGACAGAAGGGTAAGAATTTGTGTCGACTACAGAGATCTAAACAAGGCCTGCCCAAAAGATGATTTTCCACTACCTCACATAGATATACTAGTTAATAGTGCTGCCACATGTGCAATGTAACTCCTTCATGGATGGATTCTCTAGGTACAATCAGATCCTAATGGCCATTATCGACAAAGCAAAGACATCTTTCATAATAAAATGGGGTGCTTGTTGTTACAAAGTAATGCCCTTTAGCCTAAAGAATGCAGGAGTGACTTACCAGAGAATGGCAAACGCAATGTTCTATGACATGATACACAAATAGTAAAGGTATACATTAATGACATGATAGTCAAGTCAAAAACTAGGGAAAAATACATATCAAACCTCAAAAAATTCCTCAAAAAAGTAAAAAAGTATAGTCTTAGGCTTAATCCAAAGAAAAGCATATTCGAGGTCACTTTAGGAAAGATGCTGGGGTATATTATTAGTCAGAATGGGATTGAAATGGATCAAGACAAAGAAAAATTGGTTAGAGAGATGCCAGTGCCAAGAACAAAGAAAGAAATCAGAGTGTTTCTAGGGAAACTATAATTCATCAGCAGTTTCATTGCCAAGTTGACTACAGTGTGTGAATCAATCTTCAAGCTACTCAGAAAAATAAGCCAGTTGAATGGAATGAACAATGTCAGCTAGCATTCAACAAGATCATGAACTACCTAGGCAACCCACTGGTTCTAAGTGTCTCACGCTGTTAATAGAATTTGATGTGCAGTATCTAACTAAGAAGATAGTAAAAGGAAGAGCAGTGGTTGAATTTTTAGCTCTTCACCCCATTCTAGACTCAGAAGAAATCCAACTAGACTTCCCAGATGACCTTAGTTCAGCCATTAAAATATAAGGATGGTGCATGTACTTTAATGGAATGGTCAATCTGTTCGGTGCAGGATTCGATGTCATATTATAATCCCCATAAGGTGAAGTAATACCAATGGCCAAAAAACTCAAATTTAGAGTCACAATCAATGAAATAGAATACAAGGCATGCACACTCAGAATAGAAGCACTAATAACCCTGGATGTTATGGAAGTCAAAGTCTTTGGAGATTCCATGCTAGTAATCAACCATGCCACAGAAGAGTGGGAATTGAGAGAGCAACGCTTAAGGCCTTACCTGGACCACTTGAGGCTACTTACCACGTCCTTTTGAAAATACAAACTCATTCATCTCCCTAAGAATCACAATCAAAAAGCAGCCACAATTTCTTCCTTAGCATCATTGTGGGAAGGACCATCCAAAATGCCCACGATGCCTTTAATCCTACTTATATTAGGATAACCTTACATAATAGCGAAGATAGAAATAGTTGAAAGACCTTGGTTCTACAACATCCAAAGATATATGAAGGAATGAGCCTATCCTGACCAAGCAGATGAAAGAGATAAAGTAGTCATTTGACGATTAACATCAAAATTCACATCACACTAGGGTGAGCTATATAGAAGAACCTAGGATGATTTACAACTCCAATGTCTAGATGAAACTGAGGCTGTAAGAGTAATAAAAGACGTACATGAGGGCATTTGTGGTCTGCACATGAAAGGAGTAATCCTAACTACGAAACTAATCAGGCAAGGGTTCTTCTAGATAACGATAATGGAAGACTGTATCAGATTTGTAAAGAATTGCCACAAGTGTCAAATCCACGAGAATGTCAGCCACCTCCCCCCAATAGAATTGCAATACATCTCCTCTCCATGTCCCTTCTTAGCATAGAGATTATACATAATTGGGGAAACCCACCCAATAGCCTCGAATGGATATAGGTTCATCTTAGTGGTAGTGGATTACTTCACAAAGTGGGTCAAAGAAGAATCATTCAGAAGGATAGGATCCAAGCAAGTGGCCAAAGTCATCAAAAGAAATTTGTTCTGCTGATATGGGATCCCCCATCACATCATCTCTGACAACGACGTCCAATTCCAAGGGGAAGTTAGAGAGTTGCCAAGGAGTTATAAGGTGGAGCATTACAAATGTTCTCCTTATTGACCATAAGCAAATAAGGCTATTGAAGCTGCAAATAAGAACATCAAAAAGATTTTGTCAAAAATGACTTAGACTTACCGAGATTAGGCAAATGGATTGCCATATGGCTCATGGGGGGGTACCGAATAATAGTCAGGACTTTAACTAGAGCAACTCCTTTCTTGCTAGTATATGGATCAGAGGCAGTGCTTCCAATTGAAACAGAAATCAAGTCTCTTCGGGTAGCAATCAAATCTATACTACCATAAGTAAAATGGGCTTAATAGAGGCACAATAATCTCACCCTTTTGGACAGTTGAAGGCTTAAGGCTTTATACCATATATAGTTGTATCGAGCTTAGCTAGCCAAAACCTTCAATAAGAAAGTGAAACATAAGAGTGTGAAAGTAAAAGACTGGGTGTTAAAGCAAATGAGGTAGAACATTCCAGACCTGAGAGGGAAATTCAGACCAAACTGGGAGGGACATGTCTTATTAAAAGGAGCAGTTAAGGTAATGGATTCTAAAAGTAATGAATTCTTTAAACCTGTTAATACAGATCACTTGAAAAAGTGCTACATCTAAGGCATACAAAAAAATCCTGCTGAGTTGAAAACCTAAAAAAGGTAGCTCGAGCAAAAGTTAAGGACCTCTCATTAGGTTGAAAACCCTGTATGGGCAACCTAGGCAAAAGCTAGGGAAAGAGAGAAAATACTTAACTAGAAAACCAGAGAAGGCTAGTTAATGACAAAGGTAACCTTGAGTTTGAAATTTGTATGAATGCACCCATGCTTTTCTTAAATGATTTTAGTGAAATGAGAAAGATTACTGATTTATGCAAAATGTCTTTGAAAAATGTAACACATTTTATCATTATGAATTGCATCAAGCATGCTTTATATTTTATTTCATTACATGACCACAGTTCTTAACTCTCTCTTTGAGATCAACCACTATCTTTAAAGCCTCAAAAAAAATTCCTAGCTAGGTGTAAAAAGCTCCAAGAGGAGACACCCTAGGCAAAAAAGGGAAGAAAAAGAAAACCCAACTAAGTGCAAAAAGCTTTAAAAGGAGACGCTTTAGGCAAAAAAGGGAAAAATAAAAGAGGCAGGTAAGAGCAATGGCAAACATCATCAATGATACACAATAAGGAGCATATACAATTATCATTATATAAGTATCATACAACATATGCAGGATGAATGCCCAGATACAAGAACTAGAGTCCATAACCTTGGGAAAATGATATAACAAAGAAAACCACAAGCCAAAAGTCCTACGCCTAGCTAATAAAACAACTACATCAGCCATGCCTGTCGTCAAAAGCAAGCACCAGTCCTACTCAAGCATCTCCTTCATCTGATCTAGGCTCATCATTGTTCATCGTAAAGGATGATAGTCATGACTCCAGCTCACTAATACGATCATGATAAGCTGTACACTCTCACTCCCATTCACGGCTAGCATGATGGTGTTCAGCCTACATAACATATTGCATATCATACATGTATACATAAAACATGTGCATAAAATAAATAGGTTCAATACATAAAGCATACCCTCTAAGTGATCACAAACTCCAAAATGCACTGCTACACACTTCCTGTATCGATATACTAGTACTGACAAGATGAGATAGGAATCTATAAGAGTGAAAAAATAAGTCAATAACCACTCATTAAATAAATGAAACAAAGGCAAAATAAGTGAAATAAAACATGAACATGAGTAGCATCAGGAGGAGCAACACCCGACTGAGGATATCTATGGCAAAGCATATCAAAATGCACTACTCTACCAAAGATATCCATCCCAAGCAAAGCCAAGGATGGTTGAACCATCAAGTCCCTAAGAATAGTACTACCAGAAGCCACACCGCTAGTATGGGCAGTTGCCTCAGTACGGAACGTGCCCTCATTCTCCTCAAAGTGAGACCCATATCTCTTTCGACAAGATCCTTGCTATTGTAGATAAGCTCTCATAACTCATGTCAAATACAGTTGATTACTAATAGAGTTTGTTACATGCTCATACAAAATAGGAATAAAAGCCTACTGGATTAGAGGAAGCAACTCTTTACGATTCATGCAATGGCTTGGTCCTCGAATTTGAGGGATAAGACACTTCTACCTAAGGAGATGGAGGTGGAGGAAAAGTGCCACTAGCCATAGCGTTAATCAATTGAGGGATCAACACATCAGCATAAGGCAAACCCGCACCCTTTAAAAGACTCTCAAAGGAGCATCCCATCATGGTAAAAGCAAGCTCGTCATCATTAAGCTCATGGCCCCAAAATATGTCACTAAGGGGAGGAATATGGACTCTCCTTAAAAATGGACCATCACACCAACGATGGACTTGCTCGACCAAATACTATACTCTGCTAATAAGGTCGAAGAGCAACACTCGTCTCCCCATCAAGTGCAATGCAGTCACCATCTCTGCCACCCAGTGTGACCTTGCCACCCACCAGTGGAGGAAGATCTGCTCAAAAGGTAAAAATGAACAAAGAATCTCTAAAAGAGGAACAACCAACACAACAGGAGTTAGACATACCTGGTCAGGGGACAGCCTACACATATAGTCCTAGGCCACTACACAATCCTTAATAAAATAAGTAGTCCTCATGATCCAACAAGAATAATGAGGAAAGCCATCCTCCAGGAAATGCTCGACGGTCGGACAAGGGAGAACCCTAAACTCATAAGCCCATATCTGTTAGAACTAGGAAGTTAGAAATAACAAACTAAAGACAAAGACTAAAAAGAACAAACATGAGAAATCCTACTCACATCCAGCACAAATAAGCATTTGCAGATCCTCAAGCCACCTTGAAAAACTGTATTTAGGCTTGAGTACATATGGGCAAAAGTGGCGGTACCCCAACAAGATCTCAATAAGCCATTCAGAACCCTCAGAACAGGCAGCAATTGCAAACTTCTTATACCCGAAGGGTTTAGGAAGATGATAATACTTAACAAATAGAATAAAAGTATCGAGCCAGCTGCTCTGCTAAAATAAGGTCATCATCATACATCATCCGCACAGAAGAAACAAACTCAGTGTAATAAGTGAGGTACGGACAGCCAAACTTTATAGGAGTGGCCATCCAAAGCAACTCTATGGTAAGGCGCCTTCTCGCTACCGCAAACTAGCACTCCTCCTCGCCAAAAGGAAAGAGCTCTCCAAAAAAGCACAAGCCTATAATAGCAACAAAGTCCAAAGGAGTGATGGTCATCTCCCCAACTGGCAGATGGAAAGTATGCACCATGTCCATCCACTGCTTAATCAACACATACATAGCAATCTGACTTAATGCATATGAGTCATAAGAAAGCAAAGTGATAATACCATCAAAACCCTTCCCTACAACCATATGTTTCACACATAGTGGAAGACCTTGATAATACATGTTGACCCTATTAAAACTACCAGGCAGCACAGTAACGGACCCATTAGGCTACTAATAATAGGTACACTATTAAACATTCACACAATTAATAAATATTAACATATCTTCTTCTTTCTGCTATTTAACAAGAACAATAACAAAAGTTGAAAAGAAAAGCATCACAATAAGCACTAGCAAACAATCATAAAATAAAGTAAGAGCTATCAGCTATCAACATTCATAATAAAGCTATGACTTAATGAATATTTACAACAAGTACTATAGAGCTACAACTACAACAACCTCATACAACAAAATAATAGCAAGACAACTGATTAATAAGAGCAAAGAAGGACTTACCTAGTGGTGATGATGAGCCCAAGCGTGAGTCTCCAGACTGTAAACCACAAGAACCAGGTCTCCTCGAGAAAGCCTATACAGCTAAGGATCATGAGTGCCAGACGGACCATCCGTATTAGTCCTTGCAATGGAAGTCCCTACTCTAGTGGCCTCTATGAAGTTACCCTACTCATCCAAAAAGATATCCTCCAAATGTCAGAGAACTCCATCTTATGCAAAAAAAATGAAAATACAGAAGCAAAAATAGAGCAAAAAGCACCCAAAACATAAAATAGGTCAAGAAGAGTTGGAAAACAAACAAATAAGTCCAGAAGAAGCCTCCTCAGACCTCCAAAACACATGTTTAAAAAAATGTGGAGAGGGGAAGGTGCATGGTCACGTGCACTTCTCCTTTCCATGAACTCCTGTGTGATTTTATGCACACTCTGAGACTTTGCACACTCATTTTACTGGTCCTAAACCTTTATTTGAGCATAAGACATGCATCGAATTCACATGAAAGTACACTAATAAGGACTACATCTGTCTAAAGACACCACGTGTGGCCTCACCACTTTCAAAAAACTCAGCACCTCCGAAAGAAGAAAAATAAGGAAGAGTCATCAAAAGGATGCCCTGCTCGAAATCATCAAAATAACATCTACAACATAATAAGTGATGACATCATCATTACTGCATCATCACCGTGTTATCACTGCATCATTACCATAACTAAGACTACAAGAGAAGGACACATTACATCAATCACAATGATTATAATAATTTGTTCACTTGACATAGAAAGAGGTTATAGTGGCATTGCTTGATATTGGAGGAGGTTATAGTGGCATCATCTTTTTGCTTGACACCCAAAGAGGTTATAGTGGCATTATTTATTCACTTGACATTTGAAGAGGTTATAGTGGCATTATCTTTTTGCCTAACATTATAAGAGGTTATAGTAGCATTACCTAACATCGAAAGAGGTTATAATGGCATTGCCTGACACCGAAGGAGGTTATAGTGGCATTATATTTTTGCCTAACTTCTAAAGAGGTTATAGTGGCATTATCTAACACCGAAGGAGGTTATAGTGGCATTATCATTTCGCCTAACATCGAAGGAGGTTATACTGGCATTATCTTTTTACCTGACACCTAAAGAGGATATAGTGGCATTACTTGACACCGAAGGAGATTATAGTGGCATTATCTTTTCACCTGACATCAGAAGAGGTTATAGTGGCATTGCTTAACATCGGAGGAGGTTATAGTGGCATCATCTTTTCACTTGACATCGAAAGAGGTTATAGTGGCATTATTTCCTAACATTCAAAAGGATGTTAAAACTCATGACATGGCTAAAGAATGTTAAGGGTATTCGTTGCATTCCAGCACATGATTGCATATCATATGCCTGATTGCATGTCACTATCACACGCTTGTCTCACTTGCGTGAATCATTCATGTGGAAATTATATCATTGCATGAACCCTAAATTGTATCATTCTGCATGAATCTCAAATTGTA
Organism: Mallotus nudiflorus; assembly: GCA_947683625.1. NCBI lineage: Eukaryota > Viridiplantae > Streptophyta > Magnoliopsida > Malpighiales > Euphorbiaceae > Mallotus > Mallotus nudiflorus. The sequence goes on along the minus strand of CANTUR010000415.1, from coordinate 1,538,042 downwards.
TCCTTGCATGAATCATAAAAATTACATTAATCCTAAAAATTGTATATTGCATGAATCCCAAAATTGCATCTTGCGTGAATCCTAAAATTACATCTTGCGTGAATACTAAAATTACATCTTGCATGAATCCTAAAATTGCATCTTACATGAATCTTGAAATTGCATCCTTACATGAATCATAAAATTGCTTTTTGTATGGATCCTAAAATTACATGTGTCCCAACAACATCTAAATCACAAAATAATAACACAGCATTCAAGTAAGTGCCTCTCTCCTTAGATAACAATTTTTGCATCTTTGCATTTTGCTTCACATGTATTAACACTAGTGCTAGGTGGCCATGCAACACACACGAAGTAGGGGGCAACTGTCATACCTTAAATTTGACTATCCTAAAGAAAGGTCCAATGGTGAAATGAACCTCCAAACCTTTGAGATGACTAGAGTTTCCTCATTTGTAACACCTCTGAAGTGTGTAACCTTAGAAAACCTAACCCACCCCACTAGTGTGTGTAAACACCCAATTTCGGTATAATAAAATATGGATGCAATAAAGGACTCCAATGATGAAAATGTTATAAGTAGGTCTTCAACACTTTAAGTTTGAAATCACAAAAGTTTGAATACGTTTTCAAAAGAGTTTCATTTTTTTTAAGGACTTGATTATAATAATTTTTAGGACCTAATTAAAATTTTTAAATTCTTTTAGGGGTCTTTTTATAATTAAAAGTTAAAAAAAATCAGAATTACCGATCAAAATTACATAATTCTAATCAAAATTATAGAATTCCTATCAGTCTTGTCTTATAACTATCATCAATCATTACATCAGCATCAAGCCTCATATTCAGCTTAAGAGTTCTTCAAAGAGCAAGTCCAGTTGATTTCATCATCAAGAACTCGCTTTAGTCAGTTCGCCCACTCCTCTGCATCTTCAATGCATAAGATTGTAACTAATAGGGTTAATAAGTCGAAGGATCAACAATAGTAGTGAACAAACTCGGTCTTTTGCACATGAAAAGAAAAAAAAAGACTATTAGAATAGCATGAATGAATCCATAATGGAACTGAGGGCAAAATGCAGCTTTTGGGGTAAATTAAGCCCATATTCAAAGAGCAAAGATGGATGCTGAAGTATAAGAGCTAGTAGAGGTGATCTCGGGGCAAAAATAAGTGTAAGAGCTAATACATCAATCATCATACAACAAAAGTAGTAACAAAAAGAAAAGTTCAATAGTGCATCGGTCAATCACAAGCTATATTGTAAAGCCATGGACACCACTTGCTAGCCTGGTCATCAGTCCAATAAACTATATTGGAAGCTCTGACATTAGAAGTACTAACAGCGAAGCATTCAATGCTCAAACTTATATGTTGTTAATGAGGCACCTCATTCTTACACTTTAAGATCAATAACATGGCTCTATTCTAAATAGGAGACCTATTAGGATCATACATGTCATACATAACATGCATACACTCGCATATATTTGTTATGAAATACTTGCTTTGCATAATAAAGTCTTTGAGCATAGGCAAGTTTATGCAAATACTTTGCTACTAACATTCAAAATTAGTGTTGTAAAAGCACAGGAAAGTGGTTAGAGTATTCACATATGAAGCATTTAAAGAAGTAAAATATGAAGAGAAACACTATCAAGGTGAACCTGATGCTTGACAGGACTTTAGTCCTCAAGAGCCTAATAAATTATAGGCCCATCCAGTAAGGGAATATTGCCGATAGTGATATTTGCAAAAGCATAATCCTAGCAACCTCAAGAGGCTGGATGGGACACTCAAGCTCCTTATATTCAACATCCATCTCCATGGCCTCATTTAGAGCATCATCTGGAATATCTCTCCACAACAGTTAGACCAATGAATGGTATAGAATATGGTGATGAGAAGGTCCAACATGTCAGTAATACAGTTGTCGACCCTCAAAAGGGAAGAATGCACTCAAAACTTAAAATGAATGCACTATGAAAAATTATTTGATCATGAAATAAGATCTCTATCTCTTAAACCTTTTTTGTAGGAGATGTTAAGAAAAGGAATGAAGCCCTCTACTATAGTATTAATGGAATGGTTGAAAGGCAAATTCAACCCTAGGCCATGACTTCAATAGTGGAGTATCATGACCTTTATGGTCAGAGACATCATCACCACAATTAAAAGGGAAGAATGCAAAAGAATAACATTGAATTTTGACAAAACCTCTTCACTTGCAAATAGACCACACTAACATATGGTATTTTGTGAAAAAAAAAATCAAAAGAGAATGAAGAATAGGAAAGGAACTGATACATCAGTAAGATCGAGTAAGATTGCAAATGTTAATCATTCGTCAAAGTATTACCTTGCGTGACAAACAACTTGCCAAACACTCATCAAAACAATCAAGGGAAGTAATAAAACCTCATTTTCTTAGATTCTGAAATAAAAGTGCAATCCATAAATTAAAAGTAAATTCATCCATTTCACAAGATTGTGTGCAAAAAGCCTATATTATAACCTTTGATCATAATGGCTCTTTTTTATTAGCCTTGCATAATTAAGATGTTTAGTTAACGACTTTATGTTAAGAGTTTGTGAAGTCCAATCAATCTACTGCTTACTTTGCACCCAAACGAGGGGAAGAAAATAAGAAGAAAAAATTTATGGATTTGCAGTATAAATTACTTGAATTTTAAAGTATCATTTTAGTTTTTGAATAATAAATGTGCATATAATCTACTACAATGCTCATAAATGAGTACGAGTACAAAATCCCTTGATGGTATCCACGCTGAGTAATACAAGAAAGGTGGGAGAATATTAAGAGGAGAATCAAAATAAAAGCAAACAAAATTTACTCTAATGCTCAAAAATTGAGTAAGAGTATCAACGTGAACCTCTAGTGATATCCATACTGAGTATTACAAGAAAGGCAAGGGAGTACAAAAAGAGGACCATGCCAAAAAAAATGTTCTATTTACTCCAATGCTCTATAAGAGTATGAGTATCCAAAGGACCTTTCCAATGGTATCCATACTGAGTAATATGAGAAAGGCAGGGGAATACTTGGATAAGGAAGGAAAGCACAAAAATTAATTCAAAGGCTATTTTGATACTTAAAATTTGATCTCTTTATGCTCAATTTTCATAAGTTTTGTTTAGCAAATTCTCCCTAAAATTAGGTGTAGAAGTAAGCTCTTCACTTGGTGAAAGATATGTGCTCAGCATAAGATGGTTAACAATGCCTCTGACCTTTGTAAATGGTAAATAAATGATAGTCATGAAAATAAAAAATAGTGAGATTCATTGAGTGCATACTATCTCATGAAAGAGTAATGGATTTTCTTATAAATTTTCAATATTATAATGTACTTCTATACATTCATCATGATTGAAGCTAACTTTAATAAGTCTGTAGGAATTGCAAATCCAAAGGGAAGTGCACCACCCAACTTATAGAGTTGGTTAACATAGCGGAACTAAAATTAGTCAATATAGAAATTCTAATCAATCAAAGTCAATCAGCAAAAATGATAATCAGTTAGCATAAAGAATTCAAAACATTCAACTTAAACAATAAAAGATAAAAATCATAAGCAGTTATGGACTACAACATCATCAATAAGCAATGAAAGGGTTGCAGCTAATCGCGAGCAATTATGGATTACAGCACCATCAGTGAGCAACTAAAGGGTTTTAGCTAATTGCGAGCAATTACAAATTGCAGCATCATCGATGAGCAATGAAATGGTTACAGTTAATTGTGAGCAATTATAGTTGACATCATCATCAGCAAGCAACGAAAGGGTTGCAGCTAATCGTGAGCAATTATGGATTGCAGCATCATCAACAAGTAATGAAAGGGTTACAGTTAATCATAAGCAATTATGGATTGCAACATCACCAGCAAGCAACAATAGGATTATAGCTAATCACAAGCAATTATGGATTGATGCATCATCAGCAAGTAACGAAAGGGTTGTAGCTTATCATGAGCAGTTATGGACTGTAGCATTATAAAAGTGAGCAATGAAAGGATTGCAGCTAATTGCGAGCAATTATGGATTGCAACATCATCTGTGAGCAATGAAAGGGTTGTAGCTAATCACAAGTAGTTATGGATTGTAGCATCAACAACGAGCAACAAAGGGGTTACAATTGATTGAAATCATTAGTGAGCAAGGAATATATTGCAACTGATTAAAAGCCTTGAGTAGTTACGGATTGCAAAATCAAAGGTAGACAACGAAAAGGTTATAGCTATTCAAAACTTGCCAACAATTATAGATTGCAGTAGCATAAAACTACTTTGAGGAATGACAAAAGCAACATTGTATGGCTAAGTATAATGTATTCTTTCAATTAAGAATATATGTCTGAGTATAGTCAACATCATATGATCGAGTGTGATGTATCCTTCCAATCTGACTATACAACCAAGTATTGTTAACATTGTACGACCAAGTACAATGTCTCCTTTCAATCAGGGCTATAAGACCAAGTATAGTCGACATTGTACAATGAGTACAATGTATTCTTTGATACAAACTATACAACCAAGTATAGTTGACATTGTACAACTGAGTGCAATATATCTTTCCAATCTGACTATACAATCGAGTATAGTCAACATTGTATGACCAAGTACAATGTATCCTTTCAATCCAGACTATACGACTAAGTATAGTTGACATCATATGATCGAGTATAATGTATCCCTTTTAATCCAGACTATACGACTGAGTATAGTCAACATTGTACGACCGAGTACAATGTGTCACTTCATTTAGACTATATGACTGAGTGTAGTTGACATTATACGACCTAGTGCAATGTGTCAGTTTAATTCAGACTATATGATTGAGTATAATCAACATTGTATGATCGAGTACAATGTACCTATTCTAATTCAGACTATACGACCGAGTGTAGTCGACATTGTACAACAGAGTGTAGTGTGTCTTTCCAATTCAGACTATATGATCGAGTATAGTGGACATTGTATGACTATGTATAATGTATGTATTCCAATTTAGACTATATGACTGAGTGTAGTCGACATTGTACGACTGAGTACAATGTATCCTTCCATTTAGACTATACGACTGAGTATAGTCGACATTGTACGATCGAGTACAATGCATCCTTCCAATCCAGACAATAAGATTGAGTATAGTCAACATCATATGATCGAGTGTGATATATCCTTTCCAACCAATACTATACATTTGAGTATAGTGTTTCCTTAGATATTTTTGCTTAGTATTGCATGGAAACACAAGCATTCATCGCCAATTGATGATTATTTACAAGCAAAAGCCTCAAGGAGCATAGGTAAGTACTCAAACTTTGTTCTTAAGAAATTGTGTGCTTATTTTCTTTGCCACAATTTGTCAAGCAAACAACAACAAAGAGGGGCAACTGTAAACACCCAATTTCAAGATAATAAAATATGGATGCGATAAAGGACTCCATTGATGAAAATGTTATAAGTAGGTCTTCAACACTTGAAGTTTGAAATCTCAAAAGTTTGAATACATTTTCAAAAGAGTTTCATTGGTTTTTTAAGGACTTGATTGTAATACTTTTTAGGAACTAACTGAAAATTTTAAATTATTTTAGGGGTCTTTTGTAATTAAAAGTTAAAAAATCAAAATTACATAATTCTAATCGAAATTATAGAATTTCTATCAGAATTAAATAATTCCCATCGTAATTATAGAATTTCGATAGAAATTATGCAATTCTGGTTGGAACTATGTGTTTTTTATCTATTTTTGTATTTTTACAGAAAATAAAAAAAAATTTCTAAGTTTTGATTGGCTAAAAATTTTCTTAAATTTTTTTTTGAGATTTATCTAATTTTTTAGGAAATAAAGTCCTTTTAAAACTGGATTTCTTCATATGTATTGGACTTAGGATTTTTTTTTTCTTATAAAAGGAGAGTTTAGGCTCTTCAAAAGGGGGACCTCTCTCTTAGGACTCAATTCTTTACCCTTAACTTTTTCTGCACTTTTGGCTCTTTTCTTCCTAAGGACCTCTAAAATTTTCTTTAGGCAGTACACAAAGAAAATCCTTTGTGATTTATTTGTAGGAGATTTTTTAGAAGAAGAATAACAAGTTCTTAAAGGCCTATTAAAAAACAATGGTGATCTTAATAGTCTAAGGAGTAATTTATTCAGCGTCCATAAAGCATTATCTTCTCCTTGCTTTCTTTTATTCTTTTTTATTATTTTGATTTTATTAAATTTTAATGTTATTTAATTTTTATTATAATTTAATTCACTAATCATTGTTTTACCTTTTTGTGGTGGTGATTATGAAGGGGATCACATTATGATTATACTTGAAGAATAAAATTCATGAAGGTTCATAGAATGTCATGGATGGAACCTTGTAGCTAAATATAGTTTCTAGGTTTTTTTATTTAATTGCTTATTATTGTCTTATTTTTATTTATTTTTGGAATTGTATTAATTCTTCTTCTTTTTTATTATTCTCAATAGCTCTTTATAATAGCCCCAATAGTAATAATGAAATCATATATGTGATTGTGCATTTTATTTTAATTAATTGGTTAGTAAAATTAGTTTTTAATTGGGTAATAAATTAAAATTAATGACTATAGAGATAATTAGTATTTTTTTATTAAAATTGGATTAGATTTAAGTGGCTAGAATTAGAGTTGCTTGTTGATTATTTTATTGTATTTGTTTAAGAGTCACTTTCATTAAATTAGGGTTTTTAGAATAAGTTAAATTAATTGTTTGATCTTTTATTTGCTTGCTTTGATATATTTTTACTATTTTTTAGCTTAATTGTTTATGTTTATGTGTTTTAGGGCCTAGGCCCATATTAGGTTCTAACCCACTTAAATAAATTTAGTTTTTTAGGTTTAATTAATAAAAATGCATATTAGACCCTTAATTAATTAGATTTAGGGTAGTGATAACTTAGTCCCATTTAGTTAAATTAGATATAGGCCCACTTAATTTAATTAATTTAGACTTAACCCATTTAATTTAAGCCTTTTCATATGTAGATTTAAGATCATTCGAGAAATAAAACTTATAGAATTAGGCCCACTAAATTAAATACTTCATAATTTGTAGACTTAGGCCAATTTTTTAGAATTAAAATAAATAGACTTAGGATCATTTAATTAAAATTAAATAGGAATTAGGACCATTAGTCTTTAGACTCACTTGTAAATTAAAACATGTAGAGTTAGCCCATTTAATTAAAATTAATGTAACTTAGACTAACCTAGGGATTATGATGAATGTATTATTCACTTGTATATTTCATGACTAGTTTGCTTGGAGTTGATTGTTTTAATAAGGGTTTATGTGAAATTTCATATAAATAGAGAGTAAGATAGTAATTTATAAAGTAATTCTAAATGAACACAAGACTAAAAAAAGTTAGTATTCCGTATCCAGAATTTCCTGGTTGTGGTGCTAGCTTTCTTTTAGAGAATCGAGTACCACCATTTTTATTTGTCCCAGTTATTACCCTGGGTGGTGACTCCTCATCTCCATGTCATGTCTTTATAAGAGTGGTTAGTGTGTTCTTTAAAGCTTTAAGCTTAAACAGTGTCACGATTGCGAAGATCTTGGGTGCACGCTAAACCCTGTCGTCTATAGTGTGCAAAGCTGATCACTGAGCCATTAAGTTGTGCATCAACCTTACGAAACATAACAATAAGAAGCTTATTCTGAGATTTCCTTCCTTGGAACACTTAGCTAGTTGAGCCGATGTTCATTTTGTTAGATTGGGACCCAACTTTGTGAAAAAATAAAAATTGATTTTAATAAAAGGGACTTTAAAAACACATTCGGAGGGCTCCAAAACCTCTAAAAGTGGTCCTAGAATAGTCTAACACAACCTGAGGATCAACGTGTGTCACTTAGAAGTACATGTAAAACCATAAATACCCCTAGGTGTCACGCACTAAAATCAAAGCCAAACCAAAAAATGAACTTCAAAAACACATATGGAAGGCTCCAAAACCTCCAGAGGATTAGCACATGTCGCTTAAAAGTGCGCGTAAACACCCTTAGGTGTCACGTGCTAAAATTGAGGCAAAATTTGACAAAATAGACTTTAGAAACACATTCGAAAGGCCCAAAAACCATAATAACCAACCTTAGAATAGCACGCATAAGCCCTAAATAAAGTGCTTAAAGTGCTAAAGTGCGTGTAACTATGCAGTCATGTGCACTTCGCATAGCCACAAGCTCCGTCCTAGGGATGCACGTGTGACCACGCCTATACCCCCATATTCCTCACATTTTTCACTATAAATATGCACCTCCACACCCCATTTTGAAGGGGGGAGCAAATGGAAACACACACACACTTAAGAAATCTATCCAATCAAAGGCGATGGAAACCCCTTTCTAGATAGTTTTTGCTCTCCCACTGTCTTTTTCTTAAGAGATTAGATCTCTTCTACCAAACCAAGCCTTATCTTTGTGAAGAAAGGTATACAAACTAACATCATTCTATTGTCATTTTGAACCTTCTGATGAGGAAAGTAAAGAATCCCTTAAAGCTAAAGCTTTAAAACCCAAATAATATTAGTCGGGTCTAAGGACCACACAATCATTTTAGCATATTTATTTTATCGCATAACATTTTATTTTATTATCGCCAGCATTTGAGAATATTGTTGTGCTTGTGTGATGAGACAGGCAATTTTGCAGGCTATATGACTAAACTATGCTTTATTATGCTTATTTCATATAATCATTATGCATCCTCTAGTTTTGAAACATGAAATCACATCGTAAATATCAATAATGTGAAAGTTCATATCTCAAAATAGAGTCATCATGTTTTTAGTCTAGTGATGACATCATGTACCCCCTATATTATCATCATAGCATAAATAATCACTGCAAGCATGCATAATCATCTACATTTCGCTTATTCTTTCAAATGATTGAGTATTTATTGCTTATCCCATTGTTCACGTAATCAAGCAAGCTATGTGAATGATCGTATTTACCTTATAGATTCATTAGATTTACTTCTCCATAATCTTTTTTTCTTTTATATGTATTTTATCAGGAAAGCGATGTAATAATAATATCTTCAGCTTTATTATTTTCCACTATCTAATGAACTGTGTGAATGCTATATAAATTGTCATTATCGAAACTAGCATATTGCGATAGTTATACATTGAACATCATATAATGAGAAATAGTTAAAATGTATATACAATCCCCCGAATCTAGAAATCTCAATTGGGGGCAATATTCATTGTATGACTCAATGTTGTCCCTTTTCTTTTCCTAATTTTTTAAAAATCAGGTGGTGACTCCATAAAATTAAAAAGCTTTTCATTCCTCTTGAGACCAATCATTTGTCTTTATTCGATAAAGTTATAATGTCCTTAGGAAATAAAAGGCCCTTACAGAACCAATTCATCTCAAAATCAAGAGACATAAAAAATTATAAAAAAAAGGTCACTCATAGACTAACCCAATCTTTATTGATTACTAATGCTTAGAAAGCTGGACAGGTCACATTTATGCAGGCGATCAGACTATTAGTCTCAACTTCGACAGTAACTACTTTCCCGTTGATTGAAACTTGATTTTCTAATGTAAAGTGGATAGCACTCCTCATAGTTGTTGGGACCAAGGTCTTCCCAATAAAAAAGCAAAAGTAGGTAGAATGTCTAGTATCGTAAAGTCAATAAAAAACTCAATTTCTCCCACAGTGACTGTAGGCTTAAAAGTCCTCACTACTTATTTCTTAGAATCATCATGAGCTCTAATTCTCACATTAGAAGCTTTAAGATCTTCAATTATTATCCTGAACTTATGGAGTAGCTTGAGTGGATAAACATTGATGGCCGACCCAATATCAACCATGACATAGGAAGTCTTATTGGCTTTTATAACCACTTAAATGAACAAAGGTCTATTATGAGTTTTCCCTTCTAGTGGGAGATCATTATTAGAGAAAGAAACAATATTGTCAGGTTTTAGGAGTAGTGAGGCTACTATATATTTAGGGGAAATTTCCGAAGAAATGATTGCAGCATCTAGAGCACGTGTTAGGGCATCTCAATGTTTCTTTGATGACATTAAGAGATCCTAGATGTTGACTTAAGCCTGAGTCCTTTTAAGTTATTTCAAAATTGAATCTTCTTTTATTTAGATCACTAGTTCACTCTCCTTTGTAGTTTCTTTGGTAGCTTTTTTTCCTTGCATTAAATCCTTCTCAGTAGGTTGGTACACCCTTCCACTTTTTGTCACATAGTTAACTGAAAGCTCTTCATCTAAGTCATACCATACATTGATTCCCATCATAAATAGTGCACTTGTTAGCTAAGTAGTAATAACTTCATTTTGCTTATCTTCTTCACTAAACTCTTCTCCTCATTCAGAGGGTACAATATCTTCCTTTTTAATGGCAACTAAAAGTGGGATATTGTACTTTACTTTGAAATCAAACTTTCCATAAGGTTTTCCTAGCAAGTCCTAAATTTCTTCCTTTACTTTTGGCTCTTTCTCTTCTTCAGATTTAGATGGTCCATGTCATCGATGACTTCCCTTACCCTTCTTATTACTAACTGGTTGAGATGCCTTTGCATCATTGCATGAGGTGTGTAAATAGGAAGCATGGATATATACTAGTATGTGGAAGGATTTATTTTGTCATCGCTTGACTTATAGATAAGTGTTATGAGATCTGCTTCTAGTATTGCCAAAAGTTTCTTTTCTTCCCTCTCAACTTTTACTTCCTCACTCTTAGAGATGTCTTGAATGAAGCTTTTGACAAAGGTCTCAAGCAGCCAAGAAGAGATGGCAGGTGGAATGTGTTTGATAATTGGGCAAAGGGTTAGTTTTGACTTTTGGTTGCTTTTTAAGATCCTCAATCTTGCTAGAGTCTATGAGATCTTAGTCTTTTTAGACATAGCAATCATCAGTCTTATGGCCATGCATTTGATGGTAATGCTAGTAGAGATTGGGGTTGATTTATGCTAGTAGAAAGTTAGGAAAAGGCTATGGTTCTAGAGGCTTGAGAAGGCCTTTTTGTTGAAGTCTCTAAAAAACTTTGGATAAAGGTAGGTTAAAGTTTGAGTATTTTTTTATTTCTTAGGGCGTTAATAGTTAGGTTTATTTTAGTGGCATGGGTGTTCAGACTAGGTTGTGTTGGTTTTCTGTAGGGTTCTTGGGTTGAGAGGCCTTTTCATCCTCAATTCAGATGCCGATTTGGTAAAGTGCTTTGAAGGTGGGATAATAAATTAATAGCATTTGTCTATAAAAATAGGGTAGAGCTCCCTTGATTACCATTTTTATTTGTTCATCTTCCAAAGGTTTGTCTCTCATTAAAGCAACTTTTCCTCTCCATCGAGTGATATAGTCTGAAAAACTCTCTCCATTTTTCTATTTTATAGCCTCTAGACCACGCCGAGTAACATCTAGCTGGGTATTATACTCATACTGCTTGAAAAATTTTTGAGCAAGGAGCATCTAGTATTTTTTATTTTATCTTCTAGATTAAATAATCAAGCTCTCGGCCCTTCTTCAAATGAAGTAACAAAGAACTTCATAATTTATGACTTAGTGAGCTATGTAGAAGGCATGAAAGTAGCATACTATCTTAAGTGAACTCAGGGATCTCTAGTACCATTGAACTTGGTGAAATTTGGCAGTTTAAAATCTTCAAGCAGAGTTTCATCCTTAAATAATGAAAGATCAGTGTAATCTTGACTTCTCACAACATCCTTCTCCTTAAGTAAGAATTCAAGTAGGGCCATCCTATTGGCCAGTATCTTGACCTCCTCTGATGGCTAGGACTTAGTCAAATTTATTGGTTTAATAGGAGGTAGAGGAGGTGCTCTTCTCATCACTTGATAATGTTCATCATCCTTAGTAAATAAACCTGGAGTGGGCATTATGCCTTTTCCTTTGTCAACCCTTACATTAATTGACCTAGAAGCTTCACCCTAGTCATCCTTCTCATAAATCATCTATTCCATAATAGTTTTCATCTATTTATTCAGAAAATTAGATAAGGACCCATCACTCATCATCCTTTTAAGGGCATCCCTCAATTGTTCTTCTCTATTTTGAGCCATTATCTCTTAGGCTGGATCAGCTATATTAGCAGTAGGACTAATGCTAATGTGCTTAGCTGGTTTGAGCTTACATGACTTTTTAAGAGCTATCTTTTAAGCACAAATATGATAATCAATATAGTAAAGGGATGATGCATGCGTGCATGATATGTCATGTTCTGCAAGACAAACAGGTTAACATGTATACATGTTATGATGGTTATAACTTTACTAAAGTGATAATGCGAGATGGTTGCAAGAAAACCATGGGAAATGCCATTCCAGATGTATGTATGTATGCATGAAAAAGGGAAAGAAAGGAAAATAAAATGAATAAATGAGGTTAGTCTAGAATACCTACAAAATGAATAAACCTAACATAAGTAATCACTCCTTTTGACCTTATCACTCCATATAGTAGATAATCTATCCTAGGTGGGTTTTTGAATTATAGCCATTAGGGGACTATGGTTCCCCTTTTGGACTAGGTTATTTTAATTCATGATGATCAGACTCAAAAGGTAAACTATGGAGTAATACTCAAATGTACTCAAGGTAAACATACAATGTCAATAAAAGGCCCAATCATCGGGTTACAAGTGATGCCTATAGTCCATATGTGCCCATAAGCATAAGAACTATAGTCAGCAAAAGGGATCCAAGTTCATGTCCCACTTATCAACATTCAGTATGGTTACCAAGGAACATGAGAGTTTCACTCTGTAGTTTATAATTTGATTCTTTTAGCATGAAAGTCCATAATCTAGACGAATTCTTGATTCATCCACATGATCTAATAAAGATAAATAGATGATTTCTCTAGGTTCCATCATCAAACAACATCACCATTTGTCAATTCTTATGGACTGTCTAAGTTGAGGCGCATGATTCTTGTCATTCCATATGTATCGGGCTTACATAAGGTAGATAGAAATCACATTGGTCTAAGTGTGGGTAGTTTATGAGAACTGACATAATGATAGACACTAAGGATGTCATAGCATTTATAGATGTTAGGTCAAACACACAACATCAGGATGGGGTAAGCATGCAAGAGCTAGGTAGGATCTTAAGGAAGATTTATACTGGTTTATCTATATGGCTACATTGGGCTTATAACTAAGAGCTCCTTTAGCGAGAATGCCCCCCCATATAACTAGGGTTACAAACTCCGGTGAGTGAGTCTAAAATTCTTTTACCTACTCAAGAAAAATTGTACCCCATTTTGCACTTGGGAGCCCGGCCGCATCACTTTAAGCTCGACAACATTTCTTGATTAAGTAAATGATAAAGGTGATAATACATATCTTCATCATCCCATGACTTGAGTGGAATCATGATGGCAATGTCATTCAGTATTATTGAGGGATTAGGGACCAACGGCGCACGTGGTAAGTGTAGTGAAATGTAGTTATGTTGTTGTGAAGGCGAATAAAAAAGTTCTTAATAATAAGTAATAATCTTTCATTCATACCCCTCAAATTAGTAGTCCCCAATGGAGTCGACAAAAACCTATAGGATCATTTTTCCTAGGATTGGTGCATTTATCGGGTCGGGGCATAAACAGGCTAATGGCAACCATCTAACCATTTTCTTTTATATTACTGTTATTTGTTGGAGGGTTTGCTTGAATAGGTCTTATAGATTAGAGTCGCCACTCAACTTGAATTAGGAAGAAGTGGAAAAAATCCACTTCCATAACTAGAGAATCCAAGTTCGGGGGGGCATGAGTTACTTATCCTATTTCTTATTATACATGTTGCTTATTTATTCAATACAACTTTGGTTTTATGATGCATTTACCACGCTTGATCATTAGTTAGTTTAAATTGAGAATAAAGAATGGGATAGTTGAATTGGTAAGCATTCATCATAAAATAAACAAAGAAACAAGCATCCATCAACCAATTAAATAATCATGCGAACAAGTAAACACGTAGCACATAAGCATGCAAGAAATAATCAAAATAAACAAGCAAATAAGCAAAAAAATTGGGGAAAGAGATTAAGGATTACAACCCATGAAAGGAGCTAATAAATACATCCAAAATATAAAATAAAAGGGGATTGGGATTAAGGATTACATTGCCTTGAAAATAAGAAGCCTACTCTATTTATTACATTAAAATAAAGAGAAAGGAAACAAAATAGACCTATTCTAATAAACCTGCAAAACAAGGGTTAGTCTTCACCCACATGCAAGCACACATGACACCTAAGGCAATTATATATATCATTTATTCATAATTGAAATAATAAAATAAATCAACAAACAAGGATGCTAATGAGTATGCAAAATGCAAGAGTTGAGAGTTCTGATATTTTGGCATAAGATCATCATTTTTATTATAGAAATGTAATTAATAAATTAATAAAAGTGTGCAAATAAAGTAATAAGAAAAATGATACAAATACTATTTCCACCATAAAAATATTAACTTTATGATAAAAATAGAAAATTTATAAACAGATAAAATGGAGTAATAAAAATAACAAAAATAATAAAAGCAAAAAAAATACAAGCAAAAAAAGGGAAATGACTGAATTACTATTTTTACCATGAAAATATTAACTTTATGATAAAAATAGTAAATTTATCAAGAAAAAGATATGAAAATAACAAAAATAGCCAAAATGCAAATACAAATAATAAAATACACAATTAAAATAATAAAAGTGATAAAGATGTCATCCCCACCGTAAAAATATTAACTTTATGATAAAAATGACAAATTTATCAACAAAAGAGATAAAAATAGCAAAAATAATAGAAATAATAAAAATAATAATAATAATAATAAAGTGCAGAATTTAAACAATAAAAAGTGATGAAAATGTCACTTTCATCATAAAAACATTAATTTTATAATAAAAATGGCAAATTTATCAATAAAAGAGAATAAAATAGAAAAAAATGGTAAAAATGCAATAAATATAATAAAAATAAATAAAAGTGCATAAAATGAAATAAAAATAAATAAAAATACAGAATAAAGTAATAAAAATGGTAAAAGTGTCATTTTTGCCATAAAAACATTAATTTTATAATAAAAATGGCGAATTTACCAAAAAAGAACATAAAGACAATAAAAATAACAAAAATACAATAAAAATGGCAAATATAAACAAAATTACATAATTAAAATAAAAATATAAACAAAGTGATAAAATTGATAAAAATATTATTTTCAACATAATGATGTAGATTTTATGATAAAAACAATAAGGTTATCAAAAAGAAAAATAAAAGTAACATAAATGGTAAAAATACAAATAACATAATAAAAATGATATAAATATTATTTTCACCATAAAAATGTGGATCTTATGATAAAAATAATAAGTTTATCAAAAAGGAAAACATAGAATGACAAAATTAATAGAGATGCAAAAATAACAATAAAAATGCTAACTTTACACCAAAATACCCATTTTTATATATGAAGAAAAATGATACAAAAATGTGTGGAAAATGTAAAAATTAATTCTAACACTCACGGATTTTACCCGAACTACACACTCCATCTACATATCTAATTCTCAAACTTCAAATCACCACAAAAATCACAACTTCATCACAAGGTAATAAATAATAAAAATAAAATGCAAAAATGATAAAAAAAAAATATGCAATAAGTGAGTAGAAAAAGAAAAAAAGGATATGATATGCAAATTTTAAATAAAAATAATTGGGAGTTCCTCAAAGGAACCGAGTGATTACCCTTATAGCATGCTTTGACTTAGAAGGAGTTAGGTTTGGATTTTAGATTTAGATCTTAAGAAGAATGTATTGAGTGAGCTACAAGTGTATAGAATGGGAGTCCTGAGTCTTCAATTTAGCAGAGTTTCAGTATCCTTTTTTTTTACCCCCCCCCCCCCTAAAAAAAAGGTGTGAAGGGCCTATTTATAGGCAGAAATTGGATTTGAGGCATGCAGACACGTGACAAGCAGGAGCGTCAGTGCATGCTAGGGGCCCGCAAGTACACGACAAGGGCGTGTATGCAAGCATATGCCCAAATTTTACCCCCCCCCCCAAATAGCAAAAAATGTGCTCCTTCCTACTGGTGCAACTATTTTAGGATTTATGAGGTTTAAGTATGTGTTTCGGGGATTTTTTTTTCTAGATATATTATTTGTTTCTTTTGAGTTTCTTCTCCATTTAAGTACACTTGAGAAAACTTTCAAAGAAATTCTCCTCCTATTTGAGTGATAGGAATCCTTCATTATCGGATCTTTTTAAGGGATTGTCAAAATTTAGGTATCAATAGTCAACTTATGCAGAATTCATCTGTCGAGAAAGTGAATTATGTGAACAATTTCAATAAGGGGTAAGAAAAAAAATCCATGTTTGGAAGTACTTATAATCCAATCTGAAGAAATCATCCAAACTTTTCATAGAGCAACAATAATAATTAATGGAGATCACAAGCACCACCATGGTTTAAAGGTATAAATATGCAACAACATTAATAAGATAAAGGTTCATCATCTTTTATATCTTCTTTGAAAAGTAAAATGGAGAAATTTATGGAGTTGGTGACTGCAAAAATGAATTAATAAGATGAAGCTACAAAAAGACTTGAGGGAAAATTTGACAATTGCATCAAGATACTAAGCTTATGTTTAGAAATCATTCATCTTCTATTCATAATCTAGAAGTTCAAGTAGGGCAATTAGCAAACTCATTATTAGCAAAGAATCAAAGGACTCTTCCTAGTAATATAGAGAAAAATCCTAAGGGGCATGTTAAAGCTATCACTCTAAGAAGTGGAATTGAATTACAACCACCAAAGTAAAAAGTGAACACACAACGGAAGAGGTGGTAGATAAAGAAGTAGAAGAAACTAAAGTTCAACAAAAAAAAAAAGAGGTAGAAGAGGAAAAGCAAAAATAGAAAGTAGAAGTGAAACCATATGAACCACCTGCACCATTTCCATACAAGTTGAAAAAGCAAGTGTAAACACCCAATTTTAGGATAGTTAAGTATAGATGCGACAGAGGACTTTAATGATGAAAATTTATTATAAATAGGCCTATGGAGATTGACTTTTCAATCTTAAGGCTTAATAGCATTTTTTAAGGACATAATGTTTTCTTTAGGGAACTAATTGAAAAGATTTGATTTCTATAATTAAAGTTAAAAAAAAAAGATTACTAATCGAATTTTTGTAATTTTGATTAGAATTATATATTTTAGATCAAAAAGATGTAATTTTGACTGAAATTTCACATTTTCGATCAAAAATATGACCGGAATGTACAATTCTGATCGAAATTGTACATTTCGAATCGAAAATGCATAATTCCAATCTGAATTATATGTGACCGAAAATACATAATTCCGGTTATAATTATACAAGTCTGATTGGCGATGATTTCATTTTGGAAAAAGTATGGAAAACCACCATGTGGTTTCACGGTTTTAGAGTTTTAAGTATGTGTTTCATTTTGTGATAATTTAGGTTATATGTTTTCACTATTTGACAATTTCTAGTATATGAGGCAAACACCATTAAATGAGTGAAACACATATACTGAAAATTGTCAAATGACAACAAACACATAACCCAAATTATCACAAAAAGTGAAATACATACTTAAAATTACAAAACATTGAAACCACAAGGTGGTTTTCTGTACTTCCCCTTAATTGTTTTTAGTTGGGTCATACAATGTCTCAAACTCATTTAATGACGTTAGGCTCGTATATTGGAAATTGTCAAATGGCGACAAACACAGGATCCAAATTATCACAAAATGAAACACATACTTAAAACTCTAAAATCGTGAAACCACAGGGTGGTTTTTCGTACTTGCCCCTTTCACATTTTTATTAATTTTTAATTTTTGAAAATAATTTTTTTTATTGGTAAAAAATAAATATAAATAAATAAATACATAAATAATCCTGATAATTATCATGTTTTTTTGGATTAAAATTTAAAATTTATATAATTAATCTCCTATGATTTTATAATCACAAGAGGTTAGGGTTTCAGGTATCTCTTATAAAGACCATTTCTTCACATAATAGGGGAGGTCTCTTTTCTAAAAAAAAAAAAACACACTGAGTTTTGAGACCAAAAAAATTATTTTTTTGAGGTTTTCTTTTGCGTACTGTTCTTAAAAAAAATCAAGCCTAAGAAATAAGATTAAAGTTTGCAGATCCTATTCCAAAACACGATGAATCAATAGTCTCTAAGGAGTTAATCAATACATCATCCACATCACATTTCCTTCTTCTTCTTTTTCTCTCTTTTATTTTATTTTGATTTCATTTTTTTAGAATTTTCTAATTATTATTATTTTTTTTTTGTTTCTTGGCTATGGTGAAAATCTAGTGGAAAGGTGATTGAAGTGGAAATAAATCCATAAAGATCCATGGAATGCTATGAATTTAATGTTAGTGATATGCACTAGGTCAATCATTTGTGATTATGTATTGACTTTCTTATTTTATTAATAAAGAGGTATTATATTATCATTTAATTTTATGATAATTACATTAATGGTTAATTCTTACTAAGGCCATCAAGTATGTGACTTGATAGTAAAACCCTTAGATTAAAATAAGAGTTCTATTCTAATTATCCCTAGCCATTTATTCATTATATGAATATTAAAGTATTAAGGTTAGTATGATGTTGACTGATGGTTATGTTTTACTAATCATAAATATGAGATATTAAGTCAACTCATAGGTACATGATGAGAGATCATGTACTGGATTGACCCACTATAAGAATACTACATAGATTATTGTCATAAGTATTTCTTATCATAGTAATTTTATTTCGGTCCTTTGACCTTAAAATCATCATGGATTTCTACATAGCTATTTTATGTTTTGACACATTCTAACATTGTCTTTAACCGGATGATTAAAAGAATGTTGTTGGATATAAAATTAGTTATGTGAGGAATGTGAGTGATTTAGAAGGAATTTATCCCTCATTAATATGAGAAAGATATCTAAAGGCCCTTTGATGAGATAAACTAAATAAAATGCATGGCCATGCTGAAATGAATTGATAAAGAGTTATCATTTTCAGTCTACTTGGAATCAAGTCATAATATTGAACTATATAAGGATGACATTCTATGCCTTATGTTCAATTAAGATATCATGTGATAAAGGGACAATAAAATTCACTGTAATTAGGTTATGTCGGATTATTGACTTCACATGACTTGGGTAGTCATAATGTCTTGCTAGAGGCCACTTATGACTTGTAGGCCTAAATAGAGATTTAGGCCCACTGCCAATGTTTTATGAACCTACAGGGTCACACACTTAGAACAAGCCCAAAATGGATATGGGTTTAATAAGTCCAAAATAAACTCTGTAGAAATAAATAATTAAAGTGTTTTATTTATTTATTTATTTATTTATTTATTTATTTATTTAAGATAAATGTTATTTTAAATAAATAAATAAGATATTGTTATTTTTTATTTGTTTTTAAACAAAATCAGAATATAATAAATGAAAAATTACCAAAAGGTCATTGGTAAGTGAAACCCTAACTTGGAGTCTATAAATATGTTATATTCTCTAGGGTTTCACACACTTGTTTTTGCCTCTAAATTCGTTTTCTTTCCTCTTAGAAAATAAAGACAGAGTTTTTCCTTTTGTTCTTGATTTATGAGACAGTCAAGAGGTTGCTAGCACACACACTCAAATTCATTTTGTGAAGGGTTGTTCGTGTGGATACCTATAGAGGACGCATCCTTTTGGAGACGTCTTGATCCGAACAACCAAGCCAAAAAGCTCGAGGTAAGGTGTCACCGGTGTGAACCTCCTCTCATCCTTCCAAAGAATCTTGCCTCTTCTGCGTTTTGGTAAGATTATTAAAAACCCTAGATTTAATCTATTAATCGAATTACATGGATCCTGGCTTGGGAACGTGATAAAATTTTAATTTTTCCGCTGCGTTTGCATAACGGAACCCAACATTTAAGTCATGTAGCCATTTTACATAGATTTTAGGTTTTATTCTTATTGTACAATTTTATGTTCTTATGTTTTTTTAGTGTAGTTTATGGTATTAGCATTATGTATTTGGTTTATGGGTTGT
Source organism: Mallotus nudiflorus (assembly GCA_947683625.1). Lineage (NCBI taxonomy): Eukaryota > Viridiplantae > Streptophyta > Magnoliopsida > Malpighiales > Euphorbiaceae > Mallotus > Mallotus nudiflorus. Next base: position 1,517,884 of record CANTUR010000415.1, on the reverse strand, counting down.
ATTAATTAGTTTTAGTTTTATTATACATAGGTTGTAATAACCTCAATATTAGGAAATAGTGAAAACATTTAATTTTTTGTACTTTAAAACTTGTTAGTGAATTAGATTCAATTTGGTAAAACCTAAATAAAATCAATGGTGGCAGTAGATAATTTAGGTTGCATGTAAATAAAATTAGGATTAGAAATCACAATATATATGTTTTTTCTTTTTTATTTGTTTTAATTTGTTGTTTGGGCTTGTTTGTTTGTTTTTTATTCATTTTGGCCCTAAGCCCACGTTAGACTATAATTCATTAATTAATAGCCTTTTTTAAATTAGTTTTAGGTTTAATTAATTTTAAAAGCAATTTAGGCCCATTTAAGTTAATAGACTTAGGCCCACTTTAGATTAACGAAAAATAAATTAGACTTAGCTTAGCCCATTAAAGCATTTCCTTTAAATACATTTAGGATCACTTCATTTAAATTAAAATTAATTAGAATTAAGCCCACTAAATTCATCCAACTCATTTCCATAAAATTAGTAGACTTAGACCTACTTTTTAGAATTAAAAAAAATAAACCTAGGCCCATTGAATAATTAAAAAGGTAGGTCCACCTTTAGTTTTCCATTTCACTTTATTAAAATATGTATATTTAACTAACTTAATTAAAATCAATGTAGACTAGACTAATTTAGGGGCATTGCATTATATTGATGCATTTTTATGTACTCTTTCATGACTAGTTGTCTTGGACTTAGATAGATGTTAAATAGGGTTTAAATGAAATTGTATGTAAATAGGGAATAGCTTAATAATTAATAAAGTAATTCTAAATGAACATGAGACTAAAAGAAGTTGTATTCCATATCCAGAACTTACTGGTTGTGGTGTTAACTTTCTTTCAAAAAATTGAGTTACCACACCTTCTATTTGTCTTAGTTATAACCCTGGGCGGTGACTCCTTATCTCCATGCTATATCTTTGTATATAGTAGTGTGTTCTCTAGATTCATAAGCTCAAATAGTGTCGCTGTTACTAAAATCTTAAATGATCAATAAACCCTATCATCTATAGCAAGAGCATGATCAATAATTTGCAAAATTTTGATGTTTAAGAAATTTCATATTAACATTCCATTAGTGGAAGCAATTGCACAAATTTTGAAATATGCTAAATTCTTGAAGGTGCTCATTTTTAGTAAGAAAAAGCTACAAGAATTTAAGACTTTTACACTTAGTAAGGAGTGTAGTGTTATAATCTCAAATAAGCTACCACTTAAGAGGAAGCATCTAGGGAGTCTTATTATACCTTGTTCTATTAGTAATTTAGAATTTTAAAAAGCTCTTTATGATTTAGGTGCTTCTAGTAGTTTAATGCCTTTGTCTGTTTACAAGAAACTTATACTAAAAGAGGCAAAAGCATCAAACATATATTTACAACTTGTAGACAAAACTATTAAGAAGCCTTATGGAATAGTGGAGGATGTGCTAGTCAAAGCAGGAAAATTTATCTTTCCAGTTGATTTTATGGTACTTGATTTTAAAGAAAATAAAGAGGTACCTTTAATATTAGGTATGCCTTTCATGTATACTGCTAAAGCTATAATAGATGTTTATGAAGGAACTTTTATATTAAGAGTTGGTGAAGAAAGTTGTAAGTTCAATATATATCAAGGTATGAAACACCCTTCTAACTTTGATAATTGCATGAGAGTTTATGTGATTGATGATTGTGTTGATAAAGTCCAACGATGGAGGTTGGTAAAATCTTATGAATTGAAAGATATTGAGAAGTGTTTGCATGTTAATTCTCAAGAAATTGATAAATCTTTGAAGTAAAAAGAATAATTTATTCATCATGCATTACCCAAAAATATTGAACCTACACCATCTTTAATAGTCAGAACACCCAATTTGGATTTAAAACCATTACCTTCACATTTGAGATATACATTTCTAAGTAAGAATAAAACATTGCCAATAATTATGTCATCAAAACTCACTAAGGAAGAAGATGAATTATTAGTAAAGTTGTTAAAGAAAAGGATAAAAGCTATATAACGAAAAATTTCAGATATTAAGGGGATTAGTCCATCATATTGCATGCATAAAATACTAATGGAAGATAATCGCAAGACTATAATAGAACAACAAAGAAGATTAAATCCTAATATGCAAGAAGTTGTTAAGAAATAAATTCTTAAGCTTTTAGATTCAGGAGTTATTTGTCCTATTTTAGATAGTTCATGGGTTAGTCCTATACAATGTGTACCTAAAAAGGGAGGCATGACCATAGTAGAAAATGATGAGGGATAATTAATTCCTATAAGAGTAATTAGTGGATGGAGAGTGTGTATAGACTATATAGAAAACTTAATAAAGCTACTACAAAAGATCACTTTCCACTTCCATTTATTGATAAAATATTAGAAAAAAGTTAAGGACATGAATTTTATTGCTTTTTATATGGTTACTCAGGTTATAATCAAATAGTAATATCTCCTAAAGATTAGCATAAGGCAACATTTACTTGTCCTTATAGAACTTTTGCATATAAGAGAATGCCTTTTGGTTTATGTAATGCACCAGCTACATTTCAAAGATGTATAATGGCTATTTTTGCCAATTTAGTTGAATAAATAATAGAAGTATTCATGGATGCTTTTTATGTTTATGGAAATTCTTTTGATCATTATCTTTTGAATTTAGATAAAGTTCTTAAAGATATGAAAATACAAATTTAGTTTTTAATTGGGAAAAATATCATTTCTTAGGAGAATAAGGCATTGTATTAGGTCACAAAATTTCAAATGGAGGAACAGAGGTTGATAAAGCAAAAATTTATATTATAGAAAAATTGCATTAACTAACTAACATTAAAGGTGTGAGAAGCTTTTAGGACATGTATATTTTTACATATGCTTTTTCAAAGACTTCTAAAAAATCTCAAAACCTTTATGTAAGTTACTTGAAAAAGATGCATCATTCATATTCACTGATGAATGTAAAATTACATTTGATAGGTCAAAAAGAGCATTAGTGTCATCACCAATGGGAATGGCACTAGACTAGAGTTTACCTTTTGAATTGATGTGTGATGCCAATGATTATGCTATAGAAGTTGTACTTGGGTAGAGAAAGGATAAGAAATTGCATGTTATTTATTATGCAAGTAGAACACTCACAAATGCTCAACTAAACTATGCTACTATAAAAAATGAGATGCTAGCAATAGTGTTTTCATTTGATAAATTTTGATTATATATCCTTTGATCAAAAGTAGTGGTTTACACATATTATTTAGTATTGAAGTATTTATTAGCAAAGAAGGATGCTAAACCTAGACTTATTAGATGGGTACTGTTGTTATAAGAATTTAATATAGAGATTAAAGACAAAAAGGGGTTAAAAAATGTAGTGGTAGACCATTTATCAAGATTAGAGCAAGATGATATAACTGACGAGAGCATAGAACCAATAAGAGAATTGTTTCCAAATGAGATGTTATTTTCTATGGGGATAATAAACACCCCATGGTTTGTAGACATTACGATTTTCTTAGCTGTAGGCAAGCTACTTTCGAGATTAACTACTTAATAAATGAAGAAGCTTATCTATGATGCAAAAGCTTATTTTTTGGAAGAACCATTTATATAAAAGTTATGTAATGATGGTATAATTATAAGATATGTGCCTAGTGAAGACATTTAGTCAATTCTACATCATTACCATGGATTGAATTTTGAAGGTCACTGGGGATATCAATGGATAACTTCTAAAGTGTTCGAGAATGGGTTCTATTGGCCAACAATTTTTCAAGATGCAAAAATATTTGTTCAAGCATGTGATATATGTCAAAGGAGTGGAAACATGACTAAAAAGGATGAGATGTTGCAAACAAACATTCTTGAAGTGGAAATCTTTGATGTTTAGGGCATTAACTTAATGGGGCCATTTCCATCCTTTAGAGGTAACAAATATATATTAGTATGTGTTGATTATGTATCAAATTGGGTTGAAGCATAAGCTTGCAATACTAATAATGCAAGAGTGGTATGTAAATTCCATAAAAAGCTTTTTACTAGGTTTGGGATGCCAACATCCATTATTAGTGATGGAGGTACTCATTTTTGTAATAAGAATATAGAAGTGATATTAGTTAGGCATGGTATAAAACATAAGATAGCAACTCCATACCCACAAACTAGTGGATAGGTTGAAGTTAGTAACATGGAATTAAAGAAGATTTTAGAAAGAACAGTAAGCAAGTTAAGGAAATATTGATCAAGGAAGCTAGATAATGCTTTATAGGCATCTAGGACAACATTTAAGACACCAATTGGGATGTCTCATTATAGATTGGTGTATGGAAAGGCATGTCATCTTCTGGTGGAACTTAAACATAAAGCTTATTAGGTAATTAAGGTTTTAAACTATGACTTCAAGAAAGCAGCTTAAAAGAGGATGTTACAACTAAATGAACTTGATGAGATTAATCAAAATGCTTATGAGAGTTCAAGAATTTACAAAGAAAAGACCAAGAAGTGGCATGATGCAATAATTTGAAAGAAGCATTTTGAAGTAGGAGAACAAGTCCTACTTTATAACTCTATATTAAGACTGTTTCTAAGGAAATTGAAGACAAGATGGTCATGACCTTTTGAAGTAATTCAAAATTTTCCATCAGGGGCAATAGAATTAAAGAAAGCTTTAGGATAAAAGTTTAAGGTTAATGGTCAAAGATTAAAGAAGTACCATGGGGGCAAAAATGATGCATTCCATTAAGTTTCCTACTATAAGGACACCAATGCATAATCCAAACCATGGTCAAGCTAATGAACTTAATAAACAAGAGCTTCTTAGGAGATCAACCAAGTTCTATAACTTAGTTTTTATTTTTTATTTTTATTATTTTACTTTTATCAAAATGTTTTAACTTCTTTAATTTTTATTAGTTCTTGCTATTTTTTAGGGATGCATTATTTCAACCAAATTAAGAGGAAAGGAAAGGAAAAACAAGAGCATTAAAAAATAGGGCTATAAGTTTTATAAATTGTAGTAAGTGTGCAATGAAGTATCAATCTTTATGAGATGTTATATGTTTATAAATATGAATTTATGATTATTGTGCATGAATGAAACTACAATTTATAAGGGCAAAGAGTGATTAATTAAGATCATTTGAGTTACAATTTTACTAAAAGAATTAGAAAAATAGACAGGGTGCAAACACAGCTGTGTCCCACTACTAACATTTTTTTTTATTAATCAGACACAATTGTGTCATTTAAGTGACACAACCTTGTCAAATAGGCGAATGGTTCTGTTCGAGTTTGTGAATTAAGTGTAGTTTTTAAGACATAGATGTGTCATTGAATTTTAAATTTTTGCATGAACATCAATACAACTGTGTCACATGAGTGACACAGCCGTGTCAGGTAATTGCATCATATTATGATTATTTCCTTTTATAAAAATCTTCACTTTCCTTAATTAAAACAACCCAAAATTGCTTATAAATGCATCATAACACCATTTAAGACATTAGAATACTCAAAAACCTTATCCTCCCTTTCTAAAAAATGTTAGCAAAATCAAATCAATCTTCTTTTAAAACCATAATCAATATGAGATCAAAGAGTTGGGCTGCCGAGAAAGTTGGTCCTCCTCTTTCTTGGAGAGCAAAAACAAGGTGTGGAGGGAGTTCTACAAATCCTCAAACACAATAAGAAGAGGAAAGAGAGGTGACTCCATACCCTACAAATATGCAATTTGCAAGTGAAGTTTAAAGAAAAAGGTATGAAGATGTTAGACATAGGAAGATTCAACCTAATAGATACATAAGTAAATTAGTTTAAGAGATTGTAGGATTGTTTAAAGAGCTTTGCATGTATCTAAGAAGAATGGGTTGGGAGCAATTCATGATGAAAACCTATACTACCCATACTAGAGTAACTTATGAATTTTTAAGTTCTTTTAAACTTGATAAAGAAACCAATAACCTATTCTTTAGGTTAGGTAATAAACCTTTCAATTTGGGTTTGTTTAAGTTTAATAAAGCCTAAGGTTTTTCTAGTGGCCACTTTGCAAATATAGAATACAATAGAGATTATTTTTTAAGGGAGATTACTAGCCAAAAAAGAGTGTTCTATAAACTTAAATTGGCTAAAGAATCTAAAATCTTTTCTTATGCACTCCCATATGTACATCGATTGATGGCACACATTATTTTTAGAACAAAGGAGGGTGATACGGTGGTCATAAAAATAGAATAGAAAATTTTATATTGTATGGTGAATGATATCAAGCTGGATATATGCCATGCAATTGGCCTCAAGATAAAAGATGTTGCCACTAAATACTACTCTATAATTAAGATTGGAAGCATAATGATGGCAATTGTCGAATGTTATGGATTTGATTTAACTGGATGGGAGTATGATAAGGTGAAAGGAACCAAAATGATAAGCACTCCAATGATGCAATCCATGGGCCTTATTGAGCGTGTGAAAGGTAATTGGAGACTTATAAGATGAGTTATAGATCAAGCGCATGGCCAAGAACAAGGGCAAATGGAAGTGTAAGAAGAAGAAGGAGAGGAAGAGGAGGTTCAAGAAGTAACGTTAGAAGGGATGGTAGAAAGAATTAATAATTTGGAAATGTAAATAGGCACTTTAGACATTAATATGGAGAGCTTGACAAATAAGGTCAAGGCCTTAATCACAACCTTATGGCATTTTTCCATAATCAAGGCTTGGACCCTCCACAAGACCCCTCTACTCCTCTTAAATGATGAATGATAAAAGAAAATGATAGACTTTTCCTTTTGATTACATGAACCCTTTATTATTTTATATTTTAAGTTTCAAGTACTTTGGTATTTTGAAAGTAGGTTATTTAAGATGTTAAATGCTTGCTTAAATATTTTGGTTTTATGTTTGTTATTTATATTTAGTTTGTAAAGATCATTTAAATTCTTAATTTCAGTTCTTTATGTGTTTAATCATGTTCAACTTATATTTTGCATTGAATGAGAAAATATGAATGTGATTTGACATGCTTTAGGCCAATCAATTTTGTAAAATGAGGTTATTTTTTATTGAATCAAGTGGGTATTATATAAATATGTTAATATTCACTTGTGTGCATTATAAGATTTAATACATAAGATGTGAATAAGTGAAAAATGCCTTTTGTTATTCTGTAGATCGGAGCTGTGTCAAAATTTGACATAACTGAGTTGCCTTAAAATACTGCAGAATCAAGCTCAAACACAATTGTGTCATTCAAGTGACAAAGTCGTGTCTACTTATACAATGCACACCTCAACTTAATTTCTTTAAAACTTGATTTTTATTGGTCAAGTTTCCCTCTAACCTCACAACATTAAGGACAATGTTGATTCTAAGTATGGGGGAGGGATTTATTTTCAATAAAAATAAATTTTCAAAAATCTAAGATTATTTTATTTCTTTTATTGATTATACTAGGACTATACATTTCCTAAGTAATTTAATTAGGAATAATTTTCCTTTTTAATTTTATTTCCCTTTTAATATTAAGTAAATAGGAATTTAATATGATAATTTAATTTTCCTTTTTCAAATTAGGGCTTTTATTTTTATTTCTTTTCCTTGAGATTTTAGGAATCCTTAAGGTTAAAAGGTGTATATATATCTTTAAAATCCTGCAAGAGAAAGCATTCATATTATTATTTTTTAAAAGTGTGTAAACATCTAATTTTGGGATAATGAAGTATGGATGCAACAGAGGACTCTAATGATGAAAATGGTATAAATAGGTCTTCAACACTTGAAGTTTGAAACCTCAAAAGTCTGAATGCATTTTCAAAAAGAGTTTAATTAGTTTTTTAAGGATTTAATTGTAATATTTTTAGGACCTAATTGAACAATTTAAATTCTTTTAAGGGTCTTTTTGTAATTAAAAGTGTAACCAAACCCAAACACCCCAGGCTATAACCAAACCCAAACCCAAACCCAAATACCAACACTCTAGGCTATAACCCAAATAAGCACTGCCAATTCCATCAAAACCTCTAACACTCCATAGATAAATGCATCCGCCTCAAACATGAAATCTAAAACCTTATAGACTCCAAAAAGATCACAGACCCCGAAAACCCAAGCACCATAAATAATCCTTTCCTAAACTACTAAAATGTACCACCCCAACTACCATGATGATAAACTCAGGAGTTAGTAAGGAAGAAGTGTTAAGCTCCTTTGAGGACCTAGACCTTAAAATCAATGAGAAATCTCCCAATGCCCCTACAGATGTGGAAAGAGCAGAAGATTCATTGGGTCAATTGTCAAACTAGCCTTCAAGCTAATTTGACTATAAGGTATTTTCCATACCGCCTTCTTTTGACATGCCCTTCGAGTTGATTGTGCCTACAGGATGGGGTGATGAGTTTGATGATAAGAAGCTGCTAGACAAGAAAGAAAAATGCATAGTTGAGGTATAGAAAGATGAAGTCATAGAGACAGTTGGCAAGAAGATACAAGAATAGTTGTCATGTTAACCACTTGAAGGACAACCACGATGAGACTTAGTATCCCTTGCATCTAGAATAGGAAATAAATTTTCTTATTGTCTTCATTGAATAAAATTTAGTTTCTTTAGAACTTGTTTTGTTTTAATGATCAATTATATGAATTCTAATCATGCTTACTTATGTATTGTCATCCTAATGGTACTGTGCATTGTGATATTGATAGTATCTGCATGTTTAACATAAATTTAGTTCAATTAGATTCATTCAACATGGGCACAAATGCAAATTTAAAGATCATATATCACATTATGTAACTTTTAAAGATAGAAAATTTAAAGAAAAAATAAAAAAAATGATAAAAAGAGAAAGAACAAAGAGAGAGAAAAAGAAAGAAAAAAGAACAATAAGGTAAAAATTAGAGAGAAAAAAATTCAAGACTAGCTAATAACATGAGTTGTATCATGTGATGTAATGAATGTTCTCATTTTTTCCTATGAATTAGTACATTTGAATTTGAAATTTTTGTTCAAATATCGGATAGTATTTGAATGGAAAGACAATACATTATGAAAGGTAAAATCAGAGCTATGAGATCACTATTTTAGTTACGTTTTCCTTTCTTGTCACACCTCTGTGATTCTACTTATAAGTCTAGTGTCTCCTTGTACTTAAAGAATCCAGGTGGTCCAATAATTTGCATTACAACTATTGTCTTAAAATTATTATTGCACTAGCATCAAACCTTATATTCTGTTCAAAAGTCCTTCGAAGAGTAGGTGTAGTTGATCATCATTAAGAACTCACTTTAGTCAGTTTGCCCACTCCTCTACATCTTTAATACATGAGACTGCACCTAAATGGGGTTAGATTAACAATAGTAGTGAACAAAATGAGTCTCTTATATACATGAAAAAAAGACTACCAGAATAAAGTTAATGAATTATTCAAAATGAAATTGGGGGATAAAATATAGCTCTGGGGGCAAAATGCAAAACAGTAAGTCTGCATTCAAAGAGTAAAGATGGAATGCTAAAGTATAAGAGCTAGTACCTCATTTATCATATAACAAAAGCAGTAATAAAAAGAAAAGTTCAACAGTGCATCAGTCTATCACAAGCTCCAGTGTAAAGCCATGGACCCAACTTGCAAGCCTAGTCATCAGTCTGATGAATTGAATAAGAAGCTTTGACATCAAAAGTACTAATAACGAAGCATTCAATGCTCGAACCTACAAGCCATTGATAAAACACCTCATTCTTACACTCCAAGATTAGCAACATAGCTTTATTCCAAATAAAAGACCTATAAGGATCATGCATGTCATACATAACATGCATACACTTGCATGCATTTATTATGAAATACTTGCTCTACATAATAAAGTCTTTGAGCTTAGGCGAGATTGTGCAAATACTTTGGTACTAAAATTCAAAATTAGTGTTGTAAAAGTGCATAAAGGTAGTTAGAATGTTCACATATAAAGGAAAAGGGTAACACTATCAAGGTGAACATGATACTCAATTAGACTTTAGACCTCATGAGCTTAATAAATCATGGGCCTATCCAGTAAGGGAATATCACCGACAGTTATACTTACAAAAGCATCATCCTAGTGACCTCAAGAGGCTGGATAGGATGCTCAAGCTCTTAAGATTCAACATCCATCTCCATAGTCTCATATAGAGCATTATATGGAATATATCTCTACAATAATTAGAATAATGTAGAGTATAGAATATGGTGATGAGCAGGTCCAACATGTCAGCAATGCATTCATCAGCCTTAAAAAGGGAAGAATGCACTCAAAACTTAAAATGAATGCACTCTGGAAAATTATTTAATTATGAAATAAGATCTCTAACTCCTAAACCTTTTTATTATAGGAGATGTTAATAAGAGGAATGAAGCCCTCTATCATAGCATCAATGGAATGATAAAAAGATAAATTCAGCCCAAAGCCACAACTTCAATGGTGGAGTATCATGACCTTTGTGATTAGAGACATCATCACCATAATTAAAAGGGAAGAATGCAAAAGAATAATAATGCATTTTGACAAAATTTATTCACTTACAAATAGAGCATACTAACTTATGGTATTTTGTGTAGGGAAAAACAAAGAGAATAAAGGAGGGGAAAGGAATGATGCATCAATAGGAATGGGCAAACACTCATCAAACACAATAAAGGGAAGTAACATAACTTTATTTCCTTAGATTCTATAATAAAGCATCATCTCAATAATAAAATCCACAAATTAAAAGTAAATTCATCAACTTCATGAGATCATGTGCAAAAAGTCTATCTCATAACTTTTGATCATAGTGGCTTTCTTTTATTAGCCTTGTAGAATTCAGATGTGCAATTAACAGTTTTATTCTGAGAGTTTTATAAACTTTAATCAATTACATAATTCTGGTCAGAATTATACGTTTTTCATATTTTTACAGAAAATAAAAAATATGTTTCCTAAAAATTTTCTTACATTCTTTTTTAGGATTTATCTAGATTTTTAGGAAATAAAATCCTTTTAAAACTGAAACTCTTCAGTATGTCTAAGACCTAGGAATTTTTATTTTTTCCTATAAAAGTATAGCTAAAGGATGGGACTTTGGGGGACTCACCTCTCTTTTTCCTGAAGCTCTATAGACTTTTCTTTTTTAGGTAGTACATAAAAAATTCTTTGTGATTTATTTATTTTTTGAAGCAAAGAATAGTAGACTTTTGAGAAGGAGAATAACAAGTTTTTGAAGATCTATCTAACAAACAACGATGATTTTACTAGTCTAAAGGGCAACTCATACTACATCCATAATAATTATCTTTTTCTCTACCTTCTTATTTATTATTTTGATTTTCTTAAATTTCAGTTTTATTAAATTTTTATTGTTATTTTATTCACTAATCATTGTTTACCCTTTTATGATGGTGATTATGGAGGGAATGTCATGGATTGAACCTTGTAGCTAAATATAATTTCTAGGTTTTTTATTTAGTTGTTTATTATTGTTTTAACTTTTTATTTATTTTTGGATTGTATTAATTTTTCTTTTTTTATTATTTCAATAACTATTTGTAATAGCCCCAATAGTAGAAATAATGAAATTTTGTGTGTGTGCTTGTGTGTTTTATTTTAATTAATTGGTTAGAAAAATTAGGGTTTCAATTGGGTAATTAATTAAAATTAATGGTTATAGAGATAATTAGGGTTTTTAATTAAAATTGGATTAGATTTAAGTGGTTATAATTAGGGTTGCTTGTTAATTATTTTATTTATTGTTCATGATCACTTTAATTAAATTAGGGTTTTTTAGAAGAAATAATTTGATTAATTATTTGATCTTTTATTTTATTATTTTGATATTTTTTTTATTATTTTTGGGCTTGTCTATTCTTTTTATGTGTTTTGGGCCCTAAGCCCATATTATGCTCTAACTCATTTAAATAATTTTAGGTTTAAATAGTTCTTTATTAACTTATCTCATTTAATAGGTCTAGATTTTGATTGAAATGCATTTTAGGCCCCTAATTAACTAGATTTAGGTTAGAGATAATTTAGGCTCATTTAGTAAATTAGACATAGACCCACTTTAGGTTAATTACAATTAATTTAGATTTAGCCCATTAAATTAAAGCATTTTCCATAACTTGTAGACTTCATATCACCTTAGAATTAAAATATGTAGAATTAGGCCCACTAATTTGAATACTTCATAATTTATGGATTTAGACCCATTTTTAGAATTAAAATAAATAGACTTAGGATCACTTAATTAAAATTAAATAAGAATTAGGCTCGTTACTCTTTAGGCTCACTTGTAAATTAAAGCCTATAGATTTAGCTCATTTAATTAAAATCAATATAGATTAGACCAACTTAAGGATTGTGAATCTAAATGAATGCATTGTTTACATGTATTTTTCATGACTAGTTTGCTTGGAGTTAATTGTTTAAGGGTTTATATGAAATTGCATGTAAATAGAAGGTAAGATAGTAATTTATAAAGTAATTCTAAATGAAAATAAGACTGAAAGAAGTTGGTATTCTTATAAACATCCGATTCATTCGGTCCATGAATTAGGGGCGAACCATGGGTGCTCAGTTTGATCCACCCACAATCAAGCCCGATGATGAGAAAGCTCAAAGTTTGAATGCAAGTGAGAAGCCTGGAATCCTCTTGAAAATAAGCTCAAAAACCCCTTCTAAACTAAGCCCAAAGCCTGTTAAAACCAACATAAGCTGCCATTGTGTAATATCCCGGGTTTTTAAATAATTTAAAACTGCATCAGGATATGTAGTGTTAATAATTTTTATATATATTTATGATTATTTAATTAGTTTGTTATTTATTAAATTCATTTTAATTATTTTAATTATTTTTAAGTCTTTTACGTAAAATTTTTTCGAGAATTTTATTTTTAGGGAAATTAAAATGTAAATAAATAAATATTAATTATTTTAAGCGGTTTTATGAAGTTGCATGAGTCCATGCATAATTTTAAAGTGTTGAATAAAAATATATACGTATACATGCATTTAAATTAAAGTAGGGTTTATTTTAATTAAATTAAATTATATTATATGGTTTTAATATTAATTAAGTGTGTATATATGTATATGTGTGTATATATATTATCAAAATATGTGTGTGGTGCATATTTATTGTCTGTATTATATTATACATTAAAATAATATAAGAGATAGATATATACATATACATATATACATATAATATATTTACCTAATATAAAGTTTGAAATATTTACAACTCTGCCATCGTCTCCTACTTCTTCTTCCCGATCGTTCCCTTCACCATTCCAGCTCCGATCACGCCATTTTCTTCTTGTCACTATGCTTCCCGGCATGCCACCTTCCCTTCCAGCCATTCCCGACGCCCCAAGCTTCCATTTCCGGCGAGTTTTGGCCGGATTTTCATCAAGAGGCCAAAATTCAACCCAATTCCGATCATAATTATTTCGGCCACCATTTTGAGCCCCACCGGTCTTTATCTCTGTCTTGAGCTCCGATGAGTGCATTTCCAAGCTTTGTTTCACTTAAATTGGTGTAGATTTCCCTAGGTTTCGAATTTTCATTTTCGGCCTACTAGGGTTCTTGAATTTTTTGAGCTTTGATTTCAATGATTCATGTAAACTTCCTTCATAAACATTGATCCTAGTAGCTCAATCTACATGCTGTAATTTTTGTGGAATTTTTGGGAATTATTTTGATTTTTGTGAATTTTTATTATTTTATTAATATTTTCTAATTGTCGTAAATTAATTAATTAAATTATAAAATTGTGAATTATGGTTTTTATAGGTGTTAAAATGAAATTTATAAATTTATTTGTAATTTTTGTGATTTTTATATAATTATTATGAATTTATTTAGTTTATGTGATTTTTGGAAAATTAGGTTAATTATGTGTTTTATTGAAATTAATTGGTTAATTGAGTATAATTATTGATATTATTAAATTATATGTTAAGAAATTAATTTTTGAGTAATTATATTATTTTTGGTGAATTTTTTAACAATTTTAGTGAATTTATGCATATTATGGGTATTTTGGTAATTTAACACTAAATTGGCTAAAAATATAATTAAATTGATTTTAATAGTTACTTGAGATATAAAAATGATTTCTACAAATTATTTAGTATTTTTAACTAATTAAAACTATTTTTCATAAATTATTTTCAAATTATATATAATATACTATTTTTCTAAATAAATGAGTTTTTATCGATTTTTAATATGTTTTAGGGCTAACTATATAATTTGGATTTATAAAATGTATTTTGAATATAAAAGGGTATTTTTGGTATTTTAAATGTGTTTTGTGTTATCTCGTGAATTGTGAACCTCGGTCGGTGGAATTATAGTTTGGAGTCTGACCGAGGGATTGTGTGTCTGTATATTTTTTAAGTGCGTTTCTTTGCATGACCGGCTCTACTCTTTGAGTAAAGAGATGTCCGTTTTACGGGGGAGGTTCTGTCAAATTTTTAGTATAATTCTCGTAAAACGTGATATCCGATCGAATTTCTATTCTGATTCTGTGTCCGGTATTCTTAGATCAAGTCTCTAGGGATTTCAATAGACTTATTCTAATTCCGTATTGTCATTTGTTTGTTTAGTTGCGCCGAGACCGAGGCCTAGTGGACCAAACCCGTCAGATCCGTCTCGAGGAGTGCAATAACTGTGAGTTGTTATTCTATATATACTTGTATTAGGATTGCATGTTTTAGAAATGTATGATTTATTTTATAAATTATGCATAAATGGTTTAATTATTTCTTAGGTTTATTTTTGGTATATTTCAAATTATATGCATGTTTTGTTATGAATTTATACTTAAAATGTTTTTAAGTATATTTATAGTTTATTTCTAGCTTATTTTGTAATTATATTGAATTTATTTGACGTATATATACTCGAAATATACCTGGTTTATTTTTGGTATATTTCTAGTTTATATATGGTTTATGTTGCTATTTTGTTTAATATCATGCATCATTTAATTTATGAACGTATATTTTATATAATAATGAAGGATATCAATCAGAACGTGCTACCTAGTGGACAACACTAGGATTGAGTACATACCAGTACGATGATAGAATTTAGGTTATATTACTAACCTATTTATGGATATTGATAGGATTGATTTATTTAATGTGTGATGTGATTCAAGAGTGTGATTGCTGGAGCTCGGTTGACCAGGGGTCTTGGGGCCAATCACACTGATAGTCAGATTGCTGGAGCTCAGTTGACCAAGTGTCTCGGGCCAATCTACTGTCCAAATGGAACAAGTGAATTTAATTGGAATAAGTGAGCCTGTATGGCTAGAGTGTTATCTAACACTATTTGAGGTTGTGATTTTCTAGGGTTCTATTTGATCCTTCATAATCAGATATTATTTTCAGTAAATATATAAAATTATTTGTTGCATCTGTGTGTATTTGCTTATATATATATTTATTATATATACTATTGACTGTGTGAATTGTCATTTAGTTATGCATGTATATATATTATAACAATTCACTCAGTGAGGTCTGACTCCCCTCCGTTGACTATTTTTCAGGAGAGTTGTCGTCTTCAAACCTCAGTAGCAGACTTTTACGTTGAATTTCTTCTGCCCTGACTTTACTATGTAAACTGCTTACTTGACTTTATTTTATAATCTAGACACTGCAGTAGTTATAGTCAGTTGTGAGATTTATGTATTATGTTTGTATGAGGTTTGTATTTCAAAGATTTGAAATGAGATTGTATTAAAGTTTATATATATAAGAGATGGATTTGTATTATTAAATCTATTAGCAGATTATTAATTTATTTTATTTATGAGTTTTATTTCCGCTGCGAGTTATTTTATTTATGTTATTATTATTATCGCATGTTTTTATTTATTTTAAGGCTTATTACGGGTTCCGAATTTGAAAGAATTATCGTTCCCTAGCGCCAGTCATGGCCCCTATTTTGGGTCATGACACTCTGGCCCATCAGACCTAAGGCAGGGTAGGCCAGAGAGGCGACTCCTCTGTGAAAAGGCTATCACCTTTATGAAGAGGCGATCACCTCTTTGGCAAAAGCCAATGAGGCGATCACATCATTGTAGAGGCGTCGCCTCTATGGCAGCCACTTGCTTCTATATTAAATGTAGAGGTGACAATGGTGGTTGATGGTGGGCCCCACCCTAATTGAAACTCAGTCTCTGAGAAGAAGAAAAAGAAAATTTTTTGGAAAGAGGAGAGCTAGGAAAAGTAATGATAAAAAGGGGTAGTAGGGGCATGGCCTAGGGGAGGAAATAAGAAGAAAAAAGGAGAGAGAAACAGGGCGACTTAACAATTCTAAAAAAAAGAGAAAAAAAAAAGGCTCTAAAACTAGGAACAAAATAAGGGAGGACATTTGGAGAGAAGAAGAAGAGGAAATCAAGCTAAAAGGGCCATTTTTAAAGGAAGAAAAGAAAAGAACTAGCATTCAAGGGAGGTCCAACCTACACTCATCTCTGAGGGCCAATCATTTTGGATCAAAAGCTCAATTTCTAGTAACTTTTCTTATCTTTTTCTTATGGTTATATTATAATCTTGTATGCTCTTTTATTAAGTTGGTTAGTCTTTGGAAGCACTTATTTGTTCATTTATCTTCCTTGTGTTCATTGTCCATGATTTGCTACGATTTAGCATGATTGGTTGAGTCTTAAGTATAGGAGTGTGCTTAGTGTTTTCATTTTAGTAAGCATTTGCTTAAAACATAAGTTTTCATTCATTTTGACAATTGTCCAGGCCTGTTGATTAGGCGATCGTCTCTTCACAGAGATGTCACCCCACTATCTTGTGGCAATTGCCACTTTGACAGCCTTCCATGTGATCTCACTTTCCTTTTCTTGTTCAGCATGGTTGTTCGGCTTGCTGATTAGGTGATCGCTACTTGGATAGGGCAACTTATGCCTTTGTCGTGAGATTTTTGTAATATGTACACATGATTTTGATTTCTAAGCATGTTTAGGTTCTCATACTTCGCTCATTTATACATGACTATCTGTACCATGGCTTTTAAGTTAATTTGTTAAGTCTTTAATTTATATTCGCATGAGCTTGTTTTGTACATTACTTTGAATGCTTTCTTTTAAGAGCTTTTACACATTTTGGGACCAACATTTTGATGACTGCAGAATCCTTGAGAGTGATTCCCCTTGAACTATTAAGGAAGTATCCCTTAACTAGTTCTTGAGAGGTTTTCATAGGTCTAAGAACTAGTTTAGTCTTGGTTTATTTTGGTATATGTATGGTTTATTTTCTATATATTTTACTTTTACCACTCCAAAAGCATTGTAATCTTTAATCCCTTCCCCTTTTGATTTCGAATTTATGGTTGTAAATATTGATTATTTATTTTGATTGTGATGAATGTTGGGGCAAAATGCATGAAAAAGATTAATGTGCAAATTTAGATTTAATTATAAAACTTAGCAATTATCTTAAAGTAATTATGATCCACATGGTAATAAAGAAATAATTAAATAATTAAAGGTAATAAAATATAAATGGAGGCCAACTATACGGTTGGGTGGGCATTCTAAAAGCCCATACCAAGTTTCCAAACCCGATCTTTGATGACGACTTCTAGGAACCTCCATGGGATCCAATTATTGTACAATGTGTCCCGACTTTTATCAGGGTGGCAACTTTATCTCTGAGTAGGCTTTATGACCTATTTCGTATTTCCTAGTGGGCCTCAAGCCCACACAGTGTTGTAGTCGCCAAACACTTGGGTGTGTGCCAAACCCCGCCGCCTACAATTCCGTATCTAGAATCTCCTAGTTATGGTGTTAGCTTTCTTTTAGAGAATCGAGTACCACCATTTTCAATTTGTCCTAGTTATTACCCTGGGTGGCAACTAATCATCTTCATGCCATGTCTTTGTGATAGTGATTTGTGTGTTCTCTAGAGCCCTAAGCTTAAACAGTGTCATGGTTGCTAAGATCTTAAGCACGCGCTAAACCCCATCGTCTACAAAGTGCTTTATTTAATTTATTTGCTCTAAGAATTTTTTTCTAAATTGCTAACATGCCTTTTGAGAGGAGGAGCAAGTTATCATTGGATAGTGAAAATAATATGCAAAGAAGTGCAAGAATGCATGATTTGACAATAAGATTTTATGTTTTCTTTCCCATCTATTAAGAAGAAGAAGGTGAAAATTTTCTCTCTCTTTGAAAGCTCAAATTTAAACTTCCTAGATTTTTCTATTATGATGTGCTTTATAATGTCGAACTCGAAGAAGATATTCAACTTTTTTGTGATCAAATAGGATGGACAAAATTTGTTACTTTAAAATATGATACATTATATGAACTTTCAATTAAATTCTACACTACATTCAAAATAATTGACAAAAAAGAACAAATTTATGCATGTAGATTCTTTGGTAAGGAATATAGATTTGATCATGCTATCATGTCCAAAATATTTGGATTTCTTGAGGAGGGATACGTCAATCCTCCTAATGATTTTAATGTTAAAGGATTTTGGAAGGTAATTACAAATAATGAGACTTTTAGTGTAGGAGAAGGTATGCCTAGTGGATTTATTCAAGATCATTCATTACTAATAATGCATAAATTCATGGCATATAATATTTTTGGAAGACAAGGTAGTTCTATGGTAACTATGAGTGAATTATTCATGTTATGGTGCTTATATTCTAACACTCAAGTTTCAAGCATACACTTTATTTTCCAAACTTTGAGTCATCTAATGTAATCAAGGAAGGCAACTATCTCGATGGGGGCACATATCACGGGATTGGCAATGTACTTTACAAGTAAAGATTTAGACATATGTGGTTTTGGAAGATACAAAACCGGAATATTGACTACCAAGGCCCTTATCAAAGCTGAAGTCATAACAGATTAGATGACATTGTAAGAGCCAAACTCTAGGAGTTGCTACCTATTGCGCTAATATGCATTGAGGCAAAAGAATTCTTCATCTTTGAAGGATGAAGAGAGTGAAAAAGCAAGTAGCAATGAGGAATAGGTTAAGAGTAAGAAATTAGAAAAATAGACCTTTAATTGGCAAAAATTCCAAGATCATTTGGAGAGAATGGAGTTGAGCATCATTGCAATTTTGTATGAAGCACACTTGGAATTTTAAAAAACTGTTAAATATTAAACTCAACAATTAAAGAAGATAAGGAAAGCTACTAAGGTTGCAGGTGTCTTTGTTCCATCTCCGCCTCCATCAACCACATCTCATTAGAGGGGAGTTAATTTCTCTTTATATTTTAGTTTATGTTTATGTTTATTTTATATTTAAAATGTTTGCATTTAATTAGTTGCATAAAAGGGAACCATGCATTTCATGCATATTTAATGTATATATTTTTTATTTTTTATATTGTATTTTTATTTTTAATTTTTTTTACATATAAATTATATTTTTTTTAAGGATTCATTTGCATAACACTTGAGAATTTGCTACTCATTCATGTGATGGGTGAGATTCATTATGTGATTGCTTCTTTGAAAAAATGCAATAATCTCCTATTAATGCTTTATTTTTAATTTGCTAAGCTAGAGGAATAAATTATGGCTAAGGATTTTTAAACTTTAATAAACTTAATGCTAACTTTCTTATTGAGTGATTGAACTTAGATTCTTGATGATGTAGAAAGATGATTGTAAGTAAAGATTAAGTATAGTAAATATTGGTTAATTATTGCATGTTTTGGAATAATTAAATATTGGTTAAATATATATATATATATATATATATATATATATATATATATATATATATATATATATATATATATATATATATATATATATATATAAAGTGAGATGAGTGTAAAATGCACTTACTCAATAAATTGCTTAAAGATTTCTTTAAAGTGAATTATATTTGCATAAGCTCTATATACTCCAATGCTCTAAAATGAGTATGAGTATCCAAAGGATCCTTTAAAGGTATCCACATTGAGCAATACAAGAAAGTGAGGGATTATAGTAATTAGGAAACCTTTATTAGCAATTAAATAAAAATATAAAAAGGAGCTTTATATATTGAGAATGTGACTAGCTAAAAATTGGAATGATATTTCCTTACTTTTGTTTTTCTCTAAAATCAATAGTTTATTTTCATGAATTCAATGAGAAAGTTTGCACTTCACATGGTAAGTTTTATATCTTTGACATCATTTTATTATTTTAGTTTTTGAATTATTAAGTTTTGTATCAATGGAAGATTAAGGTGGTTGTTAATTGAAGCTAGCTAATGAGTTTTCTTCGTTATATGAATGAGGATTGCTTGAGGACAATCAAAAGCTTAAATGTGGGGGAGTTGATAAGTGCTAAAAATGATATATTTTAAGCACTAAATAATTGCATTTCATTATTAGAATTATAGGTTTTTATTACTTAAAAGCATATTTTAGGTATAAAATGATTTAGGAGTTAGACTAATAGTGAATTTATCATTTTATGCATTTTTAATTACTTTTTATACATTTTACATTGCTTTATTATTGAATTTTGCAGGTTCCTTCTAATTTGGGATGAAAGCAATGAGAACTTAAAGCTAGGAGCATATTTGGCCATAGAAGAGGGCAAGAAGATAAAGATTTTGGAAGCTAAGAAGTGACACAATAGTGTATGATTCAAACAGAATGTTGAAGACTATTTTAACATAACCATCTCAGGGGAGTGACACAGCCGTGTTAGAGAGCTGCACTCCAAAAGAATATCACGTGACACAGTCATGTCATTTGTGTGACATAGCCATGTCAATCTGGACTATTTATTTTGGAAAGTTATCTTAGAGTTTTTAGTGAATTCTATAAATAGTGAAGTTTTATTTTTCAAACATATATAATTAGAAGGGGCTACTACTTCATATAACAACACTTTTTCATTTCTATTACATAAGTATTATTTTTATTTGATTTTTAATTGGAATTTTCAACTTGAGCTATTAGAATGAAGAATAGGATTTTATGATTCAAGACAATATTGAGCTTGCCAAATAAAAAAAGTTTTTCTTCTTTTATTATCATACTCTTTATTTATTTATTCAATTATGAATACATTCTCATTCTTAATCTCTTATTAGTTTTCTCTAATTTCTATGAGTAACTAAGTACGTTAGTTAGGGTTTTAACGAACCTGGCTCAAAATGAACATAATCAAATAAATTCTAAATAAAAGAATATGCATTTCATGAGAGTTATTAGACTTAATGCTTTTCATTGGATTAGCTACCATTTGAATTTAATTAGAAACTAGGATTAGATTGAGAGATTAATTCTAGTGAGAAAAACAATAACAATCTATTAATTTAAATTGATTTGGTCGAGAGACACTTCAATATTAATATTCTATAAAAGATTGCTGGAATAATGATTAGTTAATTGTGCTAGTGAGAGCTAGGTAATCAATTAATTTTCATAATTAATTAATTGTAAGAGTACTTGAGAGAGACATCACAATATTAAAGATGCTTCAGAAATGAAATGTTATTCATAATAATCAAGAATTTATTATCTTTTGAATAAAAATTGACCTGAGGGATTTAAACCTTAACGTCTTTAATCATATAAATTTTGTGAAAAAATTTTATATTGTTTTAGATTTAATTTACTAGTTTTTCTCATTAAAATTATCAGTAGTCTAGATGAGCAAAATATTAAAAGTAGCTCCGTAATTAACACTATCCCTATGGGAACGATATCTCTTTTATTTCTACTTATAAGATTCCATGCACTTGTGGATTTTGCCCATTGGTACCCTTCTTTGGTTAGGATGTAATGTTATGTGATGTCTCTGATGATGCATGGCATGTCATCATATGTCCATATAAATATTTTTTAATACATTTTAATATTTTTTATCTCTCTCCTTTCATCAAGGGTAACATCTTTTGAAATATGAAAAATGTGTAGATCACTATCCATGCTAATGTTAAATGGTTCAGTGAATATAGAATACATGTCAAATATGCACATATATTGTCCAATGCTATGCACACCACTTAGGATTCCATGATTTAAACATGCAATAAATATTAAAAAATTTTAATCACAAACCCCTCACAAGATCCATGTAATTTGATTAAATGATTTATTTAGGGTTTCCAAAACCTTACCATAAATGAAAAAGGGCAAGATTATTAAAAGGATAAGAGAGAGTTTGTGTAAATGACACCCTACCTCAAATTTCAATATTCCTTACCGAATTGAGATGTCTCCAATATAGCTACATCCTTTACTAGTATCCGTAAGCATAAAATGCCCAAAATGAATTAGTGTGCTAGCACCCTTTCACAAAGTCTCACTTTTCAATCTCTATGTATTTTTTTTCTAAAAAAGTGAAAATGAATTCTTAAGAAGCAAAAAAGAATTGTGTATGAAATCCTAGAGAAAATGATATATATATATATATATATATATATATATATATATATATGCACACACACACACATATACACTTTTTTTACATTAGTTTTTCACTTACCAAAATAATTTTTGGTAACTTTTCACTTACTAAAAACAATTTTAGTATATTTCACTTTCTATTTCTATTTTTATTCAAATTCCAAAATAGAAATTATTTCCAATTTACTTAAGATAATAATTACCTTAAATAAATGAATAAACAAACAAATATATAAAGTGGGCTAGTGTGTGTATATTATAATTACCTATAAATTATGCTAGTATCATATCCAACATAATTTGTAGGTTCACATAACGTTGGCAATAGACCTAAAATCCTAATTCAAACCTACTAATCATAAGTGGCCTCTAGTAAGACATTATGACTACTCAAGTTATGTAAAGGCTCTTTAAAAAAAAAGGTTATGTAAAGGTTGATAATCCAATATAACCTAATTTATAATGTATATTATAATCTTTTTATCACACGATAGCTTGATTGAACATAAGGCATAATTTATGTCACCTTTATACAATTCAACCATGTTACTTTTTTGTTCCTAATTATATTGATATTGATAATTCTTTACTAACTCATTTTAGCATGACCATGCATTATTCCTTAGTCCATCTTATTAAGGGGCCACAAATATCTTACTCAGATTAAATGAGAGACAAAGTCTTTCTCAATCACTCACATTCCTCATATAACTCATCCTATATCCAATAATAATCTATTTCATCATCTTATTAAAGACAATGTTCGAATGTGTCAAAATATAAAATAATTATGTAGAAAACCATGACGATTCTAAAGTTGGAGGACTAAAATAATATTACTGTGATGACAATTACTTATGACAATTATCATGTAGTATTCTCATAGTGGGTCAATCCAATACATTATATCCCAAATAAGTACCTATGAGTTGACTAAATATCTCATATACATGATTAATAAAACATAATCATCAGTTAACATCATACTAGCCTTAATTCATTATTATTTCAATAATAATGACTGACTAGGGATAATTCATAATAGAACTCATATTTCACCTGAGTGTTTTACTATCAAATCACATACTTGGTGACCTTAGGAAAAATTGACTATTCAAGGAATTTATTATAATATAAAATAATAATGAAAATGCCTCTTTATTAATAAAATAAACATATGACAAAGTCAAAATATGGTTGTACATTATTGACCTAGTGCATATCACTAACAATACTATCATTAGATAAACATTAAACGAGTAAGCAAATTTTGATTTCATTTCATTAATTTTAGAGTCATTACATCATCAATTTCAAAGAGACTAGAGAAATAAACATCATTAGATATGCAAGCATCATCAAATAAAAGGCTATCAATGTCAGACTCGATGAAGGCGACAATCTCTACACGGTTTATAGTCTCAGCCTTGATTTCCTACTATATACCCTTATAAGCTCATGAATGTCTCTTTTAATGGTTTCTTTTGGCATGGGTGGCAGCTTCCCTTTGGTATCAAAGTCCACAACATTGATGAATATCTTAAATCCAACTTTCTCAATTCCATCTTTTTCCCACTTCTCTAGTTGGTTTCTTAACCCCATTATCCCTAGTAGGATCATAACCCAAATTGTGTTTACTTGTTTGGCCATAAAACTCAAGAAATTCAATGACTCCTATATATTTATTTCCTAGTATAGTCCATGTATATACTACATCTTTTCATCATGGTTGTAGCCTTTGGATCTATCCATTCCTCATAAATCATTACAACTTGAAAACCAGGTGGTTTCATGTTCAAACAAGCAATAATGTTATTAGCTTTAACCAGAATAGTGATCACTTTATCGTCATGGGAATTTGATCTTTTGGTGGACTATAAAAAGAATATCCCTATGTGGATGGAACCATGACCTTTCTATGATCAAAGCAAAAGTTGGAGGAATATCCAATATAGTGAATTTAGTGATAAATTTAATTTCATCAACAATTACCATAATTTTTGAAAGTGAGAATGATGGGCTTTTTTGAGTCATATATGCTCAAATGACTTGGCTAGATTCTTCTAAATCTCCAACATTCAGTTCGAACTTATGCAGTAGCCTTAAGGGGCCAACATTAATAGCAGATCCATCATCCACCAGACATAGGAAGTTTTTTTTTATTTAACAATTGTTCATAAGAATAGAAGCCCATTATGAGTCCTCCCTTCAATTGGCAGGTCATCATCAAAGAAGGTGATGACATTTTCAAGTGCTTGAATTGGAGAAGCAATCATGTCTCAATGCAAAGTGTTTATTGATATCTTGATATCATTTAATGCATAGACTAAAGTGTCACGATGCTTTCTTAATGCCATGAGTAAGTCCCATATATTGGCTTAGGCTTGTATCTTTTTTTTTATTATTTCAAAATCATGCCATCCTCTTCCTTAGTTAGAGCTAAGTCATTTTCCTTGACCACTTCCTTACCCTTGGCTAATACTTTTTCCTTTTAAAGAGGTTGGTAGACTCTTCCACTCTTAGTCACATGGTTGACTTTATGCTATATCATATTTTTTTATGTCATAATTGACTATTTGTAGTCCTCATATGCTAGTTCCACTATTTTGTTAACTACAGAAGTTCCATTATCTTTTCTACCCTATATGTCGTTCTCAAATTCCTTCTGCACTAATTTTCCTATATTTTTTTATTAATGTCTTCATTAGACTCATACCAAATATCAATACCCATGACATGCAAGCCTTACAACTGAGATGTCCTCACTATTCCATCCTCTTCATTAAATTCTTCTCCCTATCCCCATGATACTATGCCTTTACTCCTAATATGGAAAGAGGATGGTGTGGTGTACTTCACCTTATAATTAAAATTACTGAAGGGTTATCCTAACAAGTCATAGATTTCAAGCCTCTTCTCCTTAGCCTTCAAGTCTTCATTTGAGTTTATTTTAAGGGGTAGTGACAATCATTAATTTCCCCATTGATGGGCCATGCTATGTCCCTTGCCCTCTTTTCCATCTTCATATGAGGTGTAAACACTCAAGATGCTGAGATATATTCATATGTAAAGAAATCCTAGCCCTCTTCTTCATTTAAGTTAGAGAGGAACCATATGTAGGTTTACAGTGATGTGGTTTCCTTAATGATTGTAGTACTTCAAGCACAACCTAATTTTTAAAGAATCATTTAGAAGAACATCATAATAAAGAGCCATCACTCCAAGTTTAGAGCTAGAACAATCTTGAGCAGGCAACTAATCAGAAATACAATTTTTGGCTTTAAAAAACACCAATTATGTGTTTTTTATACTTTGTATTATGAAGTAAGGTATAGATTGTCATCATTACTCAGATGTTCATATATGCACTGATTGCAAAAAAACATGGCCACAAATTTAAATAACAGCATTATTTAGTGGATCCTATAAAAATCAATAAAATTATAAAAACCATAATCATTAAAATTTTATAAGCTAATTTTAGCATTGATACAACACATTCACATAGAAACCTATAAGTAAGGCAAGGATATTTGCCAAACACCACAATTTAGCACCAATTATTTGCAAATTTATATACATTGAATCTGTTAATACTTAAAACAAGTGGAAAAAACTCAAACTAACCTCAACCAAAGGATGGTTACCTATCATTACAAAATCATTAACCACTTATTATTTACAAAAAAAAAATATTAGCTTGCTTAAGTTATTGGTGATGACATCATAAAACACATTATATTTAACAATTAAAAATATGTAAATAGATATTAGGTTCTTGAAGGGGAAGAAATTATAACCAACCACAAGCATGTTTTACATGACATTTTTAACATGTTACCAGGTCATCAAAGTAAAATGGCACATCCCTAATTGGAAAGCATTACTAATAGTAGTCATTCTAACAATTTAAGAAGGTAGAAAAACATTATAGTGTAATTTTGATTTGCAAATATTAGACTTATGGAATTTAGAAGGATCTCAAATAAAGAGTTTTTACATGAAATGAAGTTTTAATTTTACTTCGGTAGTTATGATAACATTTCCTTTAACTTTTTAAAGTTTAAATTCCAGGGGTTTGGTGAATGCTAAAATTTTTAGAATCAAACATGTTAGAAGCCCATATGTTGTTTTAAATGTCATTCTTTAAGCAACACTAATATTTATATCATTAGTAAAAATAACCATGTTCCTAATCCTAGACATTTAGAATAGGAATATGAGACACCTTAAATAGGTAATAACCATAAAAAAAATAGTAATTCTCTTACAAAGATCTTTTTTTTTCTCAAATGGAGCGTTATATATACAAATCATGATAGAGTTACAAAAACAAAGTTATTGTTTCTATTTTATAAAATATGAAATTATATTATTTTCTAAAGAAGAATAAAACATAAAGAGACCATAAAGGCAACACTCAAAATAATTGTAGGCAGCAAGATTTAACGCGCACTCAAGTTTTTGTCAATCATGGCACTGTGTGAGCTCGAGGCCCACTAGGAACTACAAAATAGGTAAAAAAACCCATATTAGAGAAGGAGTCACCACTGGATAAAAGTTAGGACATACTGTATAGCAACTATTTTGTATTTTATTACTTTTGAATTATTCAATTATTTCCTTAATAACATGCAAATTGTAATTTTCTCCAACCAATTGTCAAATTTTATGTTCAAGTCCATGTTTGCGCATTAGTCCAATTTCATGCATTATGCATCTTAACATTCATCATAAATAATCACCAAATAATACATTCAAATAAAGTGGGGGAAGAGATTAAGGATTACAACACTTTATGCAAAGTAATAGTAAAATAAACCAAAAGTAAACTAGTTACAACATGAGTAAATCCATAACTAACTCAGGGAAATTAAAGATCTATGATATAAATCATCCTAAAATTCCTACAATGGACAAAATGTCAATTCCTACAACTAGAAATACTACAAAAGAAATAATAAGATTAAATTATAGATCAAATGGATATAAGTATATAGACATAAATGAACAAGAAAATGGGCATACAATATTAAGTTAAACAATACATCATAATAATCATATAAATATTGAAGCATAAAACATAGAGATGCATAAAGGAAAGCTAACTACATGAAATGAATGTAAGTAATAAAGATAGAGTTACACCAAACTCTGTCACTGAAGAGGCACTGCCTTTATGCATAGAGGTGATACGAGATTGCTCAACATGAAGAGATGACGCCTCTTCAAAGAGGCATCACCTGTTTGACAGACATATAGACAACAAAAAATTTACTTTAATCTTAAAGCAAAATCACATGCAAATAACTGAAGACTTGTACATATACTTAATGGTTTAAATGATTATGTTGTAAACATAGCATGGGACAAGTAATAAATCCAAGAAATAAATAAACAAGTAAATGAACAAGAAGCTTATGCAAATCTATAACTCAATATTCAAGAAAGGCAAAATAATTACTATTTTATGAGCTATTTTTTAAAGTAGTTGGCCCTCGGAGGTTCCCTTTGGTCCAAAGTATCACTTGAATGCAATATCTTCTCCTTCCTCCTTCAAGAATGAACCTTTTGGTTTGGTTCTTCCCCTTTGCTCTAAGAACACTCTTTCTTTTTTTTTTAGTGCTCTCTCTTCTTCTCCTTTTTTTTTTTGAGTTGTTAAATGGTTGCTTCCCTTTTTTTCTCTCTCCAACATCCCTTTTTAAGCCCCCCTTTTCTTAGATAAGACATTCACTTTTTCATTCCCAATAATTACTCCTTTTTCCTTGCCTTCCCATATGATGTGAATCCAAGTTCAAAGCCTAAAGAGATCCAAGATCCATTAATGGTACAAGAAGGCCCAATCACAAGGTCCAAGTCCAAGAAGCTTCAAGAAGCCATATTGGGTTTAATTAAGGACATTTAGAAAGCCCAAGAATTTCAGCCCAATAAGGCATCCATGGAGGCCCAAGGAATAATATTTAACTTGTTTTTGTGTTAATAACAATTAGGGTTACATGTAGCCACCATATACAAGTTAATAAGGTAATTAATACCAAGTAATGGCTATTATTATGGGTAGTGGTTACTAAAGTTAATGGGGTAATCAATACCAAGTAATGGCTATTAATGTGGGTAATGGTTATTAAGGCCATTTAAGAGTAAAAGTAATCCTATGTGTGTGAGTCTATTTTAGTAGTGTGAGCATGGACTTGTACTCTATATAAACAAGTCCTTTTTCTTTCTTTTGTAGCATGAATGAATTTGAGATATGAATTATAACTTTGTTTGAGTTTTATTATGAGGAATTTTGTCTTTAATTTCTTGCATAAACTTTGTGACTTATCAAGCTTTATTCTAGCTTGTGGTATCAAAATCTAAATCTTTGTTTTCTTGTTATTTATCAAACTTTCTTGTTTGTGGCATAAGAGGAAATTCAAAGTCTATCTTAGTATCTTTATCCTTGTTGGTAGAGGGGTTAAGTAGCATCTATCTTCTTACTTCAATCTTTGAACGATCCAAATTTGTGGATTAACTTGGTAATTTCTAGTTTTCTTCTAATTCAACTTATCATAGTATTCTTGCTATTGGGGAGTTAATTAATGAAACCTACAATTCCCATCATAAGTGGTATCAGATCATTGGCTCAAGATTGAGGTTTGCGTATCCAAAACTATCTTTTAGTTCTCAATATCTTGTGTTCATCTTATATTTTGCACCTTTCTTGCTATCTATTATTCTTGTTATTTTTTTTATCTTTATTCTTCTTATCTCAAGATTTTGTTTGCAGATATAAAAAAAAAAAAGTTGTTATCTTTGAGATTTTTGTGATACCTTTCAATTCGTGCATATATCAAAAAAAAAAAGAAATTCATCCATAAAAAAGAGTATATGTTATCTTTGATATTCCTATGTTAGATCTCAGTTTACATTAAAAAAAAATTGACTCTTCATATTCCATTGGGATCTATCTTTATAATTCTGTCTCTTTGTGTTCTTTGATAATCTATCTTTGTTTTTCATTTCTATTAGCCTATTTATTACAAATTGTTCTTTTCTTTAAGCCTACCTTATTATTTTCTTATTAGCCTACCTTTTTTTTTTATCATTGATTACTACATTCTTGAATTTTGTTTGATTGAGAAACTTAGTTCATCTAAGAAATCAAAAGGCAAATTTGAGAGGTAAAAGGCAAGAGTGTGAGATCATTAGAGAAAAAGCCAAAATTGAGTGTAAACACGAGTGGTATACATCAATTTTGAGTGAAACACGTGAGGGAGTGTTGTGAGATTATCTTTTTTTTCTATTTTCTTTTGTTAAAATTTTAGGTTTTACAATCATGTCAAAAGACACAAGTTCTTCTTCTACAAATGATCATGTGATTCAAGCTATGCAACAACAATTCGAAAGAATGTTTAACATGATGGCGGGAGTCAATGAGAAATTGGAGAGGCATGATGGCATCCTTAACCAATTACAAGGAGAGCCTAAAGAAAGGAGACATCCACCAATTGACCAAGAGGACTATGAAAGAGAGGATGAATTAGATGATAATCAAGTCACCTTGGTGGGACAACAAATCAATCCTAGGAGACAAGCTAGGAGAGGACGTCCTAAAGATGATGTTGATCGCAACCTTGGAAGCATCAAAATGAAGATTCCTTCATTCCAAGTAAGAAATGATCCAGATGTGTACCTTGAATGGGAGAGGAAAGTGGAACTCATCTTCGAATGTCACAATTATTCGGAGGAGAAAAAGGTAAAACTCGCCGCTGTTGAGTTTAGTGATTATACAATTGTTTGGTGGGATCAATTTTGCAAGGAAAGACGTAGATATGGAGAAAGACCCGTAGAGTCTTGGAGGGAAATGAAGCAAATCATGAGAAAGAGGTTTGTTCCAAGCCATTACTATAGAGAGCTTCACCAAAGGTTACAAACTCTAATTCAAGGATCCATGAGTGTTGAGGAGTATCACAAAGAAATGGAGAAGGCTATGATTAGAGCAAATGTGGTAGAAGATCGTGAAGCTACCATGGCAAGGTTTTTGAGAGGGCTAAACAAAAACATTGCTGATGTTGTTGATTTGCAACATTATGTGGAGATTGAAGATATGGTGAATTTGGCCATGAAAGTGGAAAGGCAATTGAAAGGAAAGAGGTATGATTCTAAACCAAATGTGGGTTCTTCTTCTTCTTGGAAAACTTCTTGGGGGAAAAAGGATGATAAACATTTTAATAAGTCAAAAGTGGAAGAAACTAAACCTAAAATTGACTTGGGTAATAAGGGAAAGGGTGAGAATCAACCAGCCCAAACTAGGGGAATAAAATGTTTTAAGTGTTTGGGTCATGGGCACATTGCTAGGGAATGTCCAAATAAGAAAGCTATGATTCTAAGGGATGGTGATATTGAATCAGAGAGTGAGGAGGATAGTGATGATGATATGCCTTCTTTAGAAGATTGTAGTGATGTTGAATGTGCTAAGGGAGATAATCTTGTTGTTCAAAGAACATTGAGTTTGCAAAATAAACATGATGTCTATAGGGAGCAAAGGGAAAATTTGTTTCATACTCATTGTTTGATTTCTAACAAGTTCTGCAACATGATTGTGGATAGTGGAAGTTGTACTAATGTAGCAAGCACTTTGCTAGTGGAGAAATTGAAGTTGCCTACTACCAAACACCCAAGACCATACAAGTTGCAATGGCTTAATGAAAGTGGAGTTGTAAAGGTAAATAAGCAAGTTCTAATTTCTTTTCAAATTGGTAGATATAAGGATGAGGTGTTGTGTGATGTGTTACCAATGTTGGCCGGACATATGTTGTTGGGGAGACCTTGGCAATATGATAGAAGGGCTAATCATGATGGATTCAAAAATATGTATACTTTGACTATGGATGGAAAAAGGTTTAACCTTGGACCATTAACTCCAAAATAGATTTTTGAAGACCAAATGTGCATCAAGCAACAATATGAAGAAATGGGTTCTTCATTGGGAAATTCTTTGGGAAGGGAAACCTTTGAGAGTAAAGAAAAAGGTGAGATGAGTGAACCTAAAAATTCCAATTCTCTTGACCAAAATGGGAAACACATGGTGAGAGAAAACAAGGAAGGTTCAAATGAAAGAAAAATGAGTGTTTATGCAAAAATGAGTGATGTGAAGGAAGCTATGCTTTTGAGGCAACACATGCTTTTACTTATGTACAAGGAGATTTTGCATATTTCTAACGAAATAACCAATGGTTTGCCTAGTGTTGTTGTTGATCTTTTGTAGGTTTATGAAGATTTATTCCCAGAAGAAATTCCAAATGGTTTGCCACCTAAAAGAGGCATTGAGCACCAAATTGATTTCATACCCGGAGCAAGCATTCCAAATAGACCAGTATATAGATGTAATCCGGAGGAGACCAAAGAAATCCAAAAGCAAGTGAGTGAGCTTATGGAGAAGGGTTATGTTCGTGAAAGCATGAGTCCATGTGTCGTAGCCGTCTTATTAGTGCCTAAGAAAGATGGAACTTAGAGGATGTGTGTTGATTGTCGTGCCATCAATAAAATCACGGTGAAGTATAGACATCCCATTCCTAGGCTAGATGACATATTGGATGAATTGCATGGTTCATATTTGTTTTCAAAAATTGATTTGAAATCTGGTTATCATCAAATTAGAATGAGAGAAGGTGATGAATGGAAAACAGCTTTTAAAACTAAACATGGTTTATATGAGTGGTTAGTAATGCCTTTTGGTTTAACTAATGCACTAAGCACTTTCATGAGATTGATGAATCATGTTTTAAGAGCATTCATAGGCAAATTTGTTGTTGTCTATTTTGATGATATCTTGGTTTATAGCAAAAATTTAGATGAGCATGTACAACATTTGACTTGTGTTTTTTATGTGCTTAGAGAAGAGAAGTTGTATGCTAATCTAAAGAAATGCTATTTTTGCACTAATGAAATTACTTTTCTTAGATATATTGTCAATGACAAGGGCATTCATGTTGATCAAGAAAAGGTAAAAGTAATTAGAGAATGGCCAACACCCACAAGTGTAAGTGATGCAAGAAGCTTTCATGGTTTAGCTAGCTTTTATAGAAGGTTCATTAAAAAATTTTCTACCATAGTTGCACCTTTAACTGAATGCATCAAAAAGAATGTTGGTTTTAAGTGGGAATTGAACAAGATGAGGCTTTTAACTTGCTAAAAGACAAATTAAGTTCTGCACCCTTGTTATCTTTGCCAAATTTTACTAAACCTTTTGAGATTGAGTGCGATGCAAGTGGCATAGGTATTGGAGGAGTTTTGATGCAAGAAGGCAAGCCCATAGCATTCTTTAGCGAAAAGCTAAGTGGAGCAAGTCTAAACTACCCTACATATGACAAGGAGTTCTATGCATTGGTGAGAGTTCTAAGGACATGGCAGCATTACCTTAGTTACAAAGAATTCATAATTCACACTGACCATGAGTCCTTGAAGTATCTCAAAGGACAAGGAAAGCTCAACAAGAGACATGCAAAATGGGTGGAATTCATTGAATCCTTTCCGTACATCATTAAGTACAAGCAAGGGAAAGAAAATGTGGTGGCCGATGCATTGTCAAGAAGGTATGCCTTGATCTCTAAACTTGATGCAAAATTATTAGGATTTGAATACATCAAAGATCTTTATTCTAATGATCCTGATTTTTCTAATGTTTATGGGGCATGTGAGAAAGGGGGTTTTGATAAGTTCTATAAGTTTGATGGTTTTCTTTTTCGAGAAAACAAATTGTGTGTGCCACAAAGTTCTTTGAGAGAGTTACTTGTGAGAGAGGCACATAACGGAGGTTTAATGGGGCATTTTAGGATTAAGAAAACTTTGGATGTGTTGGGTGACCATTTCTTTTGGCCACATATGAAAAGGGATATTAAGAGAATTTGTGAGAAATGCATTACTTGCAAACAAGCCAAATCCAAAGCAATGCCTCATGGTTTGCATACACCTCTTACCATACCAAATGAACCTTGGGTAGACATTTCTATGGATTTTGTTTTAGGATTACCTAGGTCCAAGGGAGGGAGAGATTCCATTTTTGTTATTGTGGACAGGTTTAGCAAAATGGCACATTTCATTCCATGTCACAAGACGGATGATGCAACCCATATTGCCAATCTATTCTTCAAGGAGATTGTTAGGCTACATGGAGTGCCAAGGACCATTGTGAGTGATAGGGATGTCAAATTCCTAAGTCACTTTTGGAAGACTCTTTGGGGAAAGATGGGGACAAAGCTTTTGTATTCTACAACTTGTCATCCACAAACGGATGGACAAACGGAGGTGGTCAATAGGACACTTTCAACACTTTTGAGGGCTGTCATCCAAAGAAATATGAAGAATTGGGAAGAATGTTTGCCACATGTGGAATTTGCTTACAATAGGAGTGTGCATGGTTCAACAAATTGCTCACCATTTGAAGTTGTGTATGGATTCAACCCAATGACTCCATTAGATTTGCTACCATTGCCATTGGACAAAGCTAATCTAGAGGGGAAACAAAAAGTTGAGTTCATCAAGACTTTGCATGAGAGGGTGCGTGCAAACATTGAGAAGAAGACACTCCAATATGAAAAGCAACACAACAAGGGGAGGAAGCAAGTCATGTTTGAGCCCGGAGATTGGGTGTGGGTGCACTTGAGGAAGGAAAGATTTCCTAACCAAAGGAAATCAAAGCTTATGCCAAGAGGAGATGGTCCTTTTAAAGTGCTTCAACGCATCAACAACAATGCCTACAAGCTAGAACTTCCAAGTGAGTATGGCAATGTTAGTGCTATATTTAATGTTAGTGACTTGTCTTTGTTTGATTTAGGTGATAAAGATGATGGAGCTGATTTGAGGACAAATCCTTTTGAATAAAGGGGGAATGATGTGAATCCAAGTTCAAAGCCTAAAGAGATCCAAGATCCATTAATGGTACAAGAAGGCCCAATCATAAGGTCCAAGTCCAAGAAGCTTCAAGAAGCCATATTGGGTTTAATTAAGGACATTTGGAAAGCCCAAGAATTTCAGCCCAATAAGGCATCCATGGAGGCCCAAGGAATAATATTTAACTTTTTTTTGTGTTAATAACAATTAGGGTTACATGTAGCCACCATATACAAGTTAATAGGGTAATTAATACCAAGTAATGGCTATTATTATGGGTAGTGGTTACTAAAGTTAATGGGGTAATCAATACCAAGTAATGGCTATTAATGTGGGTAATGGTTATTAAGGCCATTTAAGAGTAAAAGTAATCCAATGTGTGTGAGTCTATTTTAGTAGTGTGAGCATGGACTTGTACTCTATATAAACAAGTCCTTTTTCTTTCTTTTGTAGCATGAATGAATTTGAGATATGAATTATAACTTTGTTTGAGTTTTATTGTGAGGAATTTTGTCTTTAATTTCTTGCATAAACTTTGTGACTTATCAAGCTTTATTCTAGCTTGTGGTGTCAAAATCTAAATCTTTGTTTTCTTGTTATTTATCAAACTTTCTTGTTTGTGGCATAAGAGGAAATTCAAAGTCTATCTTAGTATCTTTATCCTTGTTGGTAAAGGGGTTAAGTAGCATCTATCTTCTTACTTCAATCTTTGAACGATCCGAATTTGTGGATTAACTTGGTAATTTCTAGTTTTCTTCTAATTCAACTTATCATAGTATTCTTGCTATTAGGGAGTTAATTGATGAAACCTACAATTCCCATCACCATACCTAAAAATTCTAATTTTTATGCAACATTCAGGCCTATAAGGGTGTGGGGCCACCCACTAGGCCACCATTGTCACATTTGCATTAATGCAGATGCAGGTGGCTGGTGAAGTGGCATCATCTTTTTGATGTGATAGTCACCTCTTTGTTGGGACGATCACCCTTTTGAAGAGGCAGTCGCCTCATCGTGTTAAGGCAATCTGCTAAGGATGCGATCACCTTTACACAAAGAGACATTATCTCTTTGATGGGGCAATCACCTTTACATATAGAGGCAATCATGTCATAAAAGCTAGATTCCATCAGGAGCTATTATACCTGTGCTAAAGTTAAGGTAACTACCACACCTCATAATGTTGATTAGGTAGTGAGGAAATTCTTAGTTTACCTGTTAGGCACCACTCTATTTATGGACACTGCCAACTCGATAGATCTAATTTTCTTATTGCTTTTGAGGGATTTGGACCTAGTGGCTTTGTATGATTGGGGCAACTATCTTTTAGCCTACTTGTATAAGATTACGGATTTGTTGGCGCATGGAAGTATATGACTTTATGATTTTTGGTATTATATTCTAGTATTTTCCCCCTTTCCTTTATTTTGTTAGGTTCATCTCAAATACCATTATCATGATTTATTAACCATCCTTCTCTCTTTTGTAGGATTGGGCTTTAGAGCTATAGTTGATTATCAGGATGTCCCATATTTATGACACTCCTTTCCCTACCATGGTGAGATGGGGCCCCAGTCACGCTTGGAGAAGGCCTGTCGCTTGCGTGCACATCCAGTGTGAGTGGTTGAACACCTTGTTGCATGATAAGGTAGGTACCTGCAAACATAATTATAATCAATAACACATTTGTTAATCCAATTCATTCACTTACTTGCTTATTTTCACACTTATGCCTGAATTTGTGGGGTCCTTAAATTGGATGGTCCTAGGCCATGATTTGCTCAATTCTACTATTTGGGAGAATGGTCTTGCTCAGAGGACTTGACCGTAGAGTCTGGTACCTTGGCAAGATTAGCAACGGGGTGCTCGAGTGAGATGACCACCATCTCTTTCTCCTCTTTGATCCATTTTCTAAGCACACCTATTAGAGGGAGACAAGCTTGGCCAAGACTTGGAGGGGGAAGATGCAGAGGATTACTATAAGAGGAGAAAGTCTCGATATGCAGAGTTTGCATGGACTCAACTTCTACAGAAGGTGCCTCTACTTGCATCTATATCTCAAGTAAGCATGTCATTTTATTAAGCATATAATTTCACATTCGTGTTTGTAAATATTATTTTCCTAATTTAGTCTCCTCCCTAGGCACCAACTGATCTTCCTAGGCCTACTGCACAAGAAAGACTTCCTCAGCGCCCACGTATTTGTGCCTAGTGGTGAGGGTACCTCCTCCGATGAGCCTTCTATTAAAGAGCCCTCCAAATCCATGTCTTCAATGATGGTTGGTAGGCTGGCTACCCCTTTAAACCTACTAACTCGGTGCTAAATGCCTTCAAGCAAGCTATATCATTATTTCTTAACATTGGATGAGACCTTGGAGCTAGTGTTCATTCTATAGGCCTTTACACATGTAAGTTCTCTTCCCTTTTGAAATCCTATTCTTAAATTTTACTGAACATGGGGTTAGTCCTAATAAGTTGTTAATTGTGAAGATACCTTGAGACCAAGGAGAGTACATGTACAGGGTGATTGAGGCCTAATGGGACTTCTTGATGAGCACAACACAGTCATATAAGGTATTAATCCTTTCCTATTCCTACATGTATACATGCTTTCATGATGTCTTACCTCTCATTGTACTTTAATAGGACCGAGATGAGCATCACTACTTTAAAGTGCCAGCTAGGTGCCCTTTAGGTTGATAACAATGATGAAGATGATAAAAAGGAGGAGGAGCATGCCAATGGTCTTACAAGCGAGGGAGATTATCACAAAGATGATCCTATTGATGATCCTGCTGGTGAGGGAGATGATGTGTCTAAAGATGATGAGTAGAGGACTACCTCAAATGAGTGTTAGCATAAGATCAATTTTATCATCATGAATTGTTATTTCTACATTGTTTTGACATATCAGATTGATCCTTGTTTTAGAAGTTTCACATTTTTTTTTAATGAATGCTAAGCCCAAATTTCATTCAACTGAACTTGAATCAACAAAAAAAAAACATTTTTTGTTATGAATGTTCTACTTCTCGATAACTATTTTACATGTTCATGTTAATCACTCAGTGTAAGTACAATAATATGTTCACATGCCTGCTATTGGAGACGCATCGCCTTAACATTAGGGCATCGCCTCTTTATGAACGGGAGATAGGAAATTGCCTCAACATGAAGAGGCGTTACCTGATCATAGAGGCTACTAACTCTAAACCAGTAATTTAGAGCTACTTAAATTCCTAACTCTCCTTTAAAATTCCCAATTTCATATTTTCACTATTCTTTTTAATTCTCTCTCTTTAGACAGCATCCCCACCTCCTAAAATGACAAAGCTTGAAATAACTACAACTAATCTTAAAAAGCTTAGACGGGGAATCATGGGCAAAATTGGAGCCATTTTACTTATCAATATTCAAATATTTGCATGCTAGAAGAATCAATTTCCCTTTCCTCTATACTACAACTCAATTATGGGATCCTTAAAAACATGTATTCTGGTTTAATATGGTGGAACTATGCCCCTTGACAAAGGAATTCAAAGCTATTATAAGCTGTCATATGGATTCCACTTGTCAAATTACACTCCCTCAAGTTGGAAACCCCAGACTTGCACTTCATTCAATATCAAATGGCCAGGTTATTCAATCTTTCACCCCTATCTTCCTTTTGTCACATCTTTGGTAATGAAGTACTGGTAGGGCCCTTCCTTGAGCTTATTATAACCATAAATAAGAAGGAGGTCTATTGGCCACAAATGCTTACTCTTTGCCTATATGCTCAATTCATGCTCGTTTCCCCTTCTGGAAATTATGATTGGAAAGTTCTCTATATCATGGATCAAGAGGAAACTAGACCCAATCCTTTCCCCCTCATGTTAGCAAAAACCATTATTAGGCTAGACAACTTCACAATAACTAAGCAATTTTTTTGAAGTCCACTCCCGTTGGAGGTAAATTTCTTCTTATCTTATTCTCATCTTTTATTTTTCTGGCATTTTTACTTACTTATCACTTTTACAGATATGGTTTCATAAGAAATTAGGGTTGCTTGAACCTCCCTAAGACATTGCACACTACAAAGCCAAGTATTGTCGAACCAGAAGGTTGCATCCCATACTAAAAGTTATTCAAAACTGGCTATCGGCATTCCCCAATACTCTGATCCGGTGGATATGCCTATGGTGGAGATTACAATACATGACCATTCAATCTCATACCCATTATCAGACTCCACTTAGCTACTTTCTACAATCCTACCCTTCTTTACCAACAATATGGACAAAAATAACTGATCATGGGATTAATGTATAAGTTTAAACTAGGACCTCTCTCTTAAAACTTCTTGGATAGTTTGGTTACTACCTGCCCTTATAGAATCATTCAGAGGCACATTGACTATGATGGAGATTAGTCCACTGATAATCAGTACAAGGCATGGATTCTATTATAATAGATAGAAAAAGATGAGTTCATTAGAAATAAAAGGGTAAGAGAGTTGCAAATGTTGAGTGCTCAGGGTATTCAATAAAATAAATGGAAGCAAAATTAGTTTATGAATTAAGTCGTAGTTTCCCTCTTATTAGATAGAATTTCCTTTTTTAGTTAAACTGTTTGTAATAGACACTTAACACAATGTTTAACAATAATTATGGAAATATATTTCATTTAATTTAAGCACAATATGGATATACATTTTGCTTTTGCCATATCTTATTTCATTAGTCGGCTTGCCCTTGCAAGTTTTCCAATTAACCATTTTTTCTCTCTTTCTCCTTTTATTCGTCCTTAATTTTTGCCTAGACCGCCTCTTTCAAGGTTTTTAATCCAACAGGACTTTATTTTTATTTTTCACTTTTGGTCTCTAATTTTTTCCTAGACAACCTCTTTTTGAGGTTTTCTCCCTAGCGATACTTTACAAAAAGTACTTTTTGAGCTTATCTAAGTTGATGGGCTCTCTAAATTCATTTCCTTCTAAGTCTGACAGAATATCGACACCTTTGGAAAACAACTTCTTTACTAGATACAAACCTTTCCAATTTAGCTTAAACTTACCCCATAGGTCAGTCATGATTAGCTTAGTGAGTTTTAGCACTAAGTCACCCTCTTTGATCTTTTCTAGCTTGATTTTCTTATTATAGGCCCAAGCCATTCTTTTCTGATATAGATGTAAGTGATATATAACTTTCATTCTCTTCTCATTAAACATCAGCAACTAAGCCAATCGGCTCTCCACCCATTAGTACTTATGGATTTTGGATTCTAACAGAATTTTTAATGATTAAATCTTAACCTCTACTGGCAATACAACTTCATACCCATATACCAATGAATATGGAGTGACCCCATTTGACATCTTAGCAATAGTCCTATATCCCCATAAAGCAAATTATAGATAATCCGCCCAATCCTAACAATTCTCCATCATGTTAGGCAGGATCTTCTTTACATTTTTATTTGCAGCTTCCACCACCCCATTTGCCAGTGGCCTATACAAAGATGACTTATAATGCTCGATCTTGTATTCTTTTAACAATGCAGCTGTCTCCACTCGAAATTATACACCATTATTAGTGACAATATGATGAGTTAACCTATATCTGCAAATTATATTATTCTCGATGAACCTTGCCATTTACTTCAAGCCAACAGTGATATAAGATTTAGCTTTAACCCACTTAGAGAAATAATCAATCACCACTATGATATAATAATAACCATTTGATGCTCTCGACCTTATCTCCCCTATAATATCAATTCTCT
This sequence comes from Mallotus nudiflorus, assembly GCA_947683625.1. Classification (NCBI taxonomy): domain Eukaryota; kingdom Viridiplantae; phylum Streptophyta; class Magnoliopsida; order Malpighiales; family Euphorbiaceae; genus Mallotus; species Mallotus nudiflorus. Next base: position 1,477,811 of record CANTUR010000415.1, on the reverse strand, counting down.
AAACTACAAATGGCTAAGGAGAAGTCATTCCTTAAAGCTCTATAAATGACAAATGACTGACATCCCCATAGGCCTGACAATTATGGCATCTCTGTATGAACTTAACACAGTCTATTTCCTTGGTTAGCTAGAAGTAACCTTGTCAAGCTATCTTCTTTGCTAGGACTGTCCTATTCATGCGTGGTTCACATATTCCTTTATGCATTACTTCCATAAGTTTTTAGGCTTCATTTTTGTCAACACATCTTAGGTGAATCCTTTTGTATAGCATCCCATTGTAGCTAATGAATTGTCACAATAACATCCTCAATGACATTCTTTCTTTTTTATCAGCATCCTCAAGGAATTCTCCTACTTCCAAATACCATTACAAATCATAAAACCATGGCTTTTTAAGAATATTAACTGACATTACCCTTATCTCCTCACAAAAAGGGTTTTGGGATCTTGCTAAAATAAGGGGCTTGACATTTACTGGCTTTCCACTTTCCCAGACTGAAGCTAAAGAAGTTAAGGCATCAGCTAGTTAATTCCCATCCTGAGGCAAGTGAACAAAATTGCATTAGGTAAAAGATAACAAAATAGTAGTTAAATAGTCCTAATATAGATGCAACTTATCTTCTTTTACTTCCCATTCTTTAGAAGTTTGCTTTACAACTAGCGTAGAGTCCCCATACATAGAGACATCTTCTGCCCCCACATTATGAAGTGCCTCCAACCAAAAAATGCAGGCCTCATATACAACTTTATTGTTTATCACCTTAAACCTTAGTATTTTCTCCATCGAGATCATCTCTCCTTCTGGCATGTTCAGGATTACACCAATGCCTACCCCTTTGTTGTTAACAGCTCGATCAAAGGACATATTCCATCCCTGGACCTCTATTGCCCCTAGATGCTCATCTGGAAACTCCAGCTCCTACTCTTATTCATCATCTATTAGATTTTAAGCTAAAAAGTTTGTTACTGCTCTCCTTTTCATTACTTTCTTTGCTACGTAGTCTATGTCGAATTCAATGAGAAGAACCAACCATCTGACTAATTTTTCTATCAGCGAGGGAGTCTATTGGAGGTATTTAAGAGGGTCACATGTTAGAAACTGTTAGCACTCTATAAGATTAAAAATAATGCTAAAGTTTATTAGTTGCCTAGATTATGGCTAAACACGTCTTCTCTAGCAGGATATAGTTGGCTTTATATGGCATAAGTTTCTTGCCCAAGAAATACACTACATGCTCGACTTTCCCTTCACCTTCTTGAGCCAACATCACACCTACTGCTCCTTTCTTAATTACCAGAGAGAGAATTAAAGATTTACCTGCCTTTGGCGACTGTAAAACTAGAGGATTCATCAAGTAATTCTTAATAACTTTAAAAGCCTGTTGACATTTGTCATCCCAGATTACTGGTTGATTTTTCTTTAGAAGCTTGAATATTGGCTCATAAATAGTAGTTAACTTGGCTATAAACCTACTAATATACTATAGTCACCCAATGAACCCTCTGACTTCTTTTTCATTTCTCAATGCAGGTATGTCCCTAATTGCTTTAACTTTGTTTAGGTCCACTTCTATCCCTTTCTGGCTGACAATGTGTCCTAGCAGTTTCCCAGATGTTACCCCAAAAACACACTTCTCTAGATTTAATTTGAGATTATACCTTTTAGCTATAGCAAGGAACTTGTCTAAGGCTTCAAAATGCCCTTCTCCAGTGGGAGATTATACCATTATATCATCCATGTATACCTTTATCTCCTTGTGGATCATATTGTGTAGTAGGGTTATAGTCATTCTCTAATAAGTAGCCCTTGCATTCTTTAATCTGAATGGCATTACTAAGTAATAGTAGATACCTCATTCATAATGAAAGACATTTTTAGCTTTTTAATTACTACCATAGTGATCTAGTTGTATCTTGAGAAAGCATCCATGAAAGAATACATTGCATTAATAGTTGTACTATCGATGAGCGTGTTAATATGTGGCAGTAAAAAGTCATCTTTTGGGCAAGCTTTATTTAGATCTCTATAGTCTATGCAAATCTTGACCCTCCCATCTTTCTTGGGGATCAGAACTATATTTGCTAACCATTCGTGTCCTCTACTAGCTTCAGGAATTTTTCCTTTAGCTACTTCTCAACTTCTTCCTTAACTAAAAGAGCTCATTCCAGCCTTAACCTCCTCTTCTTCTACTTTATTGCTGATATGTGAGAATATGTAGGGATTCTATGTTTTGAGATCTCATTATCGATTCCAGGCATATCCTTATAGCCCCAAGCAAATACTTTCTATCTTCTTTTTAATATTTCTTTCATTTTTCTCTCTCATCATGAGTTAAGTTAGAATCAATCAATATATTCTTATGGTTATCATTTGTGCCTAAATTAAATGATTCAGTTTTCACATAATTAATATCAAATATATGTATAAAATGATCATCATAAATAGAATAACCATTAGAAAACACATCACACAAATAAGTAAAGTTAGACTTTATTACATTAACTTTAAAAAAGAACAAGTCATCAGTTTCAAACAAAGTAGAAAGAGAGATATCAAAATCATCATAGAAAAGATCCATGACAGAATTCAGGACATAAGTCTTAAAATCTAACTCCTCTTTTTTATCAACATTGTCCTTAAACTCTAGTGTAGCAATGACCTCCTCAAATTTTTCTTCAACCGATACTAACTCTTCCACAAGATTTTCCTCAGCAGTAGATTTATTCACCCCATTCATATAATTGGCAAAGATCTTAAATCTCGGAATCACTTCCCCAGCCATCAGAAGAGGTTCAGGAGTCCCCGTATATGGATAATCAATGCCTTCTTTAGCAAACATATCCCAAAGCCCTCATTTCTTAATTTTAGAGGTAGCCTTTTCTTGATCATTAGACTCTTCAGAGCCAGAATACCCAATCTCATGCTTCAAAATAGGGACTTTTGGTTCCATGAACTCAAGAGGCCCATTTTAATCCTTTCCTAGTCCCAAGACAAGCATGAACTTTATGTTCTTTATCATGCTCACAACTTTCTTGTCTAGTTCATCCTCATAAATCATGTAGACTTAGAAACTTAGGCTTATGGGAATCTCTTTAGGGGCTAACTTTAGAGCAGCTACAACAACCTTAGTTTTTGCTAAGATGGTAATGACATTTCCTTTATATGAGAACTTTATCTTCTAATGGATAGCGGATGGCACACCACCAAAGGATGAAATCATGACCTTCTTAGTAAGATAGCAAAAGTCAAAGGAATGTCAATCACATATAAGTTGACCTAAGTCTCAATAGGTCCAATCTTAACTAATGCTCTGAATGTTCCCTTAACTAGACTTTTCATATCATCGTAGGCCTTGATAATCACCTTAGAAGGTTTTAAGTCGACTATAATTAATCCCAACTTCGGTAGAATTTTTAACGGTCACACATTAATGATAGAACTATTATCCACTATTACACAAGTTAGCCTCCCTTTTACCTCAACTTTAATGAATAAGGGCTTGTGATGGTCTTTTCCTTCTAATGGTAGATCCTCATAAAAAATGCAATAGCACCTTGGGGAGTCTCCATTAATGAACCAACCATTTGCTTAGGAGTGTAGCTTATATGTATCTTCTTCTAATCCAAAGCTATAACCAGTGCTTCCCGATGATCCCAAGAATGCATAAGCAATTCCTAAACACTAGTAATAGTCTCTTCTTTCTTTACTTCCCCTTTTGAACCCTCTTCCTTCTCCTTCAGTTCAAATTTGGGTGATTTGGTTTTTATTTCTTTCTTTTTAACTTTCCTAATTGATTGACTCTCCTTATTCTCTTCATTTTCCCATAGGTCAACCTATCCTCTCTCCTCGTCATCAGAACTCTAAATATGTAGGACATTCATATTAAGGCCTAGAGGCTGCCCATTCTGATTTAGGCCTTTGGGTTCAGGTTTTGGTGAGCTCGGCACAATATCAACAAAAAGAGTTTAAGACTTGCTCCTCTATTATATTCATGTTGATCATAAGAATGGGTGCGTTTGATGGCGGGACATTTTAGTAATTAAGCAAAGGGTTATTTTGAGTGTTTGGTTTTCAAGTTTCAGGGTCGGTGATCTTGCCTAAGTCAATTAAGTCTTGGATTTCATTATTTAGTTAGGTGCAGACATCAGTATCGTGTCCAATGGCTTGGTGGGATTTATAATAGAATTTTGGGTTAGCATTTGGTAAAGGTGGTCGTTAGGGTAAAGGTTGCAAAAGTTTCTTCTCCATTAGTTTTTCCAAACCTTTCAACATGGGCCTACCTAAGTTTGAAAACCTCTGAGGTTGTCTAACAACATTAATATGTACATTACTACTCGATTGTCTGATAGCACTAATTTGCACATTGTTGCTTGAACCGATTGCTTTTTTATCTACTAAAGAACTTCTTCTTTTGGGCCAAGTCAAATTCTTTTCTACACCCCAAATCTATAAAACTCTTCAAAACTTTGAATTCCAAGATCCTTAAACTGTTTGGAAAGTGGAAGGAAACATCCTTCTATTGCTATTACTAGTTAATCAACTTCGACAGGTCTATCTTTAATTTACACTAATTTTCCTCTCTATCTAGTTAAGTAATTAGTAAAGGAATTATTGAATCGTTACTTAGTGTTTTGTAAGTCCTTAAGAGATACATCCATTTGGGTATTCAAACTATATTGCTTTACAAAAGCAGCACATAACTCCTTTTAGTCAGTTTGCATGTGTGATTCTAAGGCATAATACTAACAAATAAGAGCCCCTTTTAAAGAAAAAGGAAATTATTTCACAATCTATGCCTAAGTCAAGCCAATTTTTTTCATGTGAGTCATAAACTATTTCAAATGTAAATGAGGATCATCAATGCCATTGTATTTCTTTATATCCAAAAATTTAAACTTTTAGGGCAAAGGATCATCATCTCCATCTAAATCCAATTCAGCATAATCCATTAGGGCATCAATCCCTTTTTCTTTTATTATCATTTATACCTGAGCCATAACTTTGGTAATACCCTTAACCCAATCAATCTTTTCCACATTCTTAGAGAGATTTACATTCTATCAGGTCACTAATTCAGCTACCAAAGTCTTAAGATCATCTTCCGCCTGTTGCCTTGTAGGAATTTTTGCTTCGAGATCTAAAGGTGGTGGCTGCTGTACTAGCAGTTGCTGTCTAGCTTGTCCCATCTTCTCTATCATTATCTCCCATATGATTGAACAAGTATGTTTGGCTATTTCTACTTTCAACTGTTCCTTGAAAGCTTTAGAAATGAAACCACCTACCATCACTACTTCTTTAGGAGTTCTAACTAAATGACCAGTGCAGATCTATATTTGCAACCGCCACTGGTTAGAATATATGCATGATGTGTATGCATGATATACAGGTCCATTTTATTTCATTATTTAAAAAGAAGAAAAAGAAACACATTATCTATCTACATATAGCAAACATATAATTAAAGAAGGATAATCTCCATCCTTATTTCTCCCACTCACATGTTCAATGGCGAGTTTCTTTTCCTAAGATTTTTGGTCTGGGCCTTAATCATCAGCAAAGGATGGTAAGACCGACGTATATATGAAAGCTCTCAACATGGTTCAAATAAGTAGTGGATTCTTTATATAAATCCAAAGTTCATTCTTAATGGGCCAAAATTTACCTTAAAGGTCCAATTTGTCAAGGTCCATAAAGTAAAATAAGCATAAAAGGCTCATCTTGACAAGGTCCATAAAGTAAAATAAGCATAAAAGGCTCATTTTGACAAGGTACATTCATTATAGGCTTAAATAGGCATGAGAGGCCCATTTTGATAAGGTCCATTTAGAATGGGCTTGGAATTTATTTATAGAATCTGCTATATGGCATAAAATATATACATTTAGGAAAAAAACCTAAAGAAATTGTTAAGTCATTACATGAGCTTAAGTTTTGGGATAATAGGCTTCGGTTCCCATAACGATATACCTCTATTACTTCTCCCCACTCAAGGGTCCATATGATATGGATAAGTACATGCTATGAATGGTAATAATCAAATACTTCACCACCAGGTTTGAGTGAAATACAGGCAGCAAAGCAATGACCATCATCGGCTATTTAGGGACTGAAGTGCTCAATATGCTCAATGTGTAGTGAATGTAACCAAAAGCAAAAGAAATACAAGAATAATAAAAAATGATAAAATACAAAACACTGGAATCAGTTTCTCTATCCCTAGTGGAGTCACCACTATAGGTAATAGAGTTTAGCGTGCACCCAAGTATTTGGTAACCACGACATTGTGTGAGCTCGAGGCCCACTAAGAAATACAAAATAGGCTTAAAGCCCATATTGGAGAAGGAGTTGCCACTCGAATAAAAGCTGAGACACACTGTATGGCAACTGAATTCCATGAAGGTTCCTAGAAGCCGTTATTAGAGAATGGGTTTGGAAACTGGGTATAGGCTTTTATAATGCCAACCAACCTTGCGGTTGACCTTCGTTTGTGTTTTGTATTTTATTACTTTTGAATTATTTAATTATTTCCTTATTAACATGCAAATTGTAATTTCCTCTAACCAATTGTCAAATTTTATATTAAGGTCCAAGTTTGTATATTAGTCCAATTTCATGCATTATACGTCTCAACATTCATCACGAATAATCACCAAATAATACATTCGAACAAAGTGGGGGAATGGATTAAAGATTACAACACTTTGCGCTAAGTAATAGTAAAATAAACTAGAAGTAAACTAGTTACAATATAAGTATATCCATAAGCAAATTGGGAAATTAAAGATCAATGATGGAAATTATCCTAAAATTCCTACAATAGACAAAATGTCAATTCTTGCAACTAAAAATACTACGATTAAATTATATATCAAATGGATAGAAGTAGATAGATATAAATGAACAAGAAAATGGGCGTACAATACTAAGTTGAACAACACATCATAATAATCATATAAATATTGAAGCATAAAACATGGAGAAGCATGAAGGAAAACTAACTACAAGAAATGAACATGAATAATGAAGACAGAGTTACACAAAACTCTATCACTGTGGTGACACCTCTTCAATGAGGCGTCACCTTTTATGCATAAAAGTGATACAAGATCGCCTCAACATGAAGAGATGATGCCTCTTTAAAGAGGCATCACTTGCTTGACAGACACATATACAACTAAAAATATACTTCAATCTTAAGGCAAAATCATATGCAAATAACTGAAGACTTATAAATATACTTAATGGTTTAAATGATCATGTTGTAAACATAGCATAGGACAAGTAATGAATCCAAGAAATGAACAAGTAAGTAAATAAACAAGAAGCTTATGCAAATCTACAACTCAATATTTAAGAAGGGTGAAATCATTACTGTTTTATGAGCTCTTTTTCAAAGTAGTTGGCCTTTAGAGGTTGCCTTTGGTCCAAAGTATCACTTAAATGCAAGATCTTCTTAAAAAGAGTCCTGAAGGGAGGGTGAATAGGACTATCAAATAAAAATGAGAAATTAAAAGAATTCTTTGCAAGAATTAAATAGAAGTTGAGAAGGAAGAATGAAGAACACAAAGATTTAAGGAGTTCAGATTCAACAATAATCCTACGTCTCCACCTAACTTATCCCCAAGTTAGGATTTTTAATCACCCATAATCTTATTCACGGGATTGAGATCATACAAGAGTTTTATGGCTCACTCTTATAACCTTACAACATGAGTTTTCAAGGCTCACTCAAAAAAATCAAAACCCAAGTGTTTCAATGGACAACACTTAAACCAATTCCTTTAGAAATAAATCTCACTTCCCTTCTAATCTAACCCAAAATTTAAGATGAAGAGAAATTCTATTTCTAACACACACCCAACTCTCTTAAGATTTATACAAACAAAGGATTATTTAAGAGAATTTGAGAGCTCAATGAATGCTTAAGAAATAATGAATGATAAACAAGTTGCTTAACTTCCATTCAGCTCTAGAGGTATTTATACTAAAAAATATAGCTGTTGGAGGTGCAAATGATGTGTCCAATGTCTATATTTTGAATTATTGAGACTGATGCTATCAGACAGCTATTCATGGATTGAAACCATAATTGACTCCTTAAGATGTTTGAATTTTCCCACACTTTCTTCATAAAAGCTGTAGATATTTGTATTATCTTTTTATATAAATTTGAATCACCTAAATGGGACTTCTATAGATCAAGATATGTCTAAAATACTAAGGGTTATGCAATCTGTAAAGCAGACTTTGGTCGGACAGCTATACCCAAACTGAAACCATTATTTGCTCTTGAAGAAATTTGATTTTGCCCATACTTTCTTCATGAAAGCTGTAGATATTTGAATTATCTTTTCATATCATTTTGAATCACCTAAATTTGACTTCTTTAGCTCAGTATATGTTTAAATTACTAAGGGTTATGCAATTTGAAATGCATAATACTGTCAGACAGTTATATACAAGTTGAAGCCATGATTTGCTCTTGAAAAAATTGGAATTGGCCTATATTTTCTTCATTAAAGTTTTAGATATTTGACTTATATTTTTATATCATTTTGAATCATCTTAATTGGACTTCTATAACTCAAGATATGTCCAAAATACTAATAGGTGTGCAGTATGAGATGGCAGACATATACGTGGATTTCAACTCAAAATTTGCCTAACCAAATGAACTTGGATTTTGACATTTAAGCCCAATTCAGAAAGCTCAAAATGTCTACTTCAAATGTTAAGAAGCTCATTTTTTTCATTTAAGAGCTTTAAATATGTCAAAAGCCTTCTTCAATCTCAAAGGTTCAATCAACCTGAAAAATCACTATTCATCCAAAAGTGTATATGCTTGGTATATGTTTGGTATATAATTCCCTACACACTTAATTGAAATCATTAGAATAAAAATTGTTTGTCAAAGTCCAAAATTAGGAGTTTGATCATGCAAATGGTCAACACTTCTCCTTCCTCCTTCAAGAAGAATGAAACTTTTGGCTTGGTTCTTTCCTTTTACTCTATGAACACCCATTTCTTCTTGTTTTTTTTTAAAGCTCTCTCTTCTTCCTTTTTTTTTCAAAGCTCTCTCTTTTTCTCATTTTTTTTAGTTGCTAAATGGTTGCTTCCCTTTTTTTTTTCTCTCCAACATCCCCTTTTGAGCCCCCTTTTATTAGACAAGACATTCACTTTTTCAGTCCCCATCATTACTCCTTTTCTTTTTACCTTTCCTTGCCTAAAAAATCTCATTTTCATGCAACATTCATGTCTGTAAGGGTGTGGGGTCCACCCACTAGGCCACTATTGTCACATCTGCATTTAATGCAAATGCAAGTGGCTAGTGAAGTGGCGTCACCTATTCGATGAGATGTCACCTATTTGATGAGACGTCACCTCATCTTATAGAGGCAACACCTCATCGTTGAGGCGTCACCTTATTGGCCATGACTTAAAGTTGGGCCTTTAGGCCAAAATGGGCTTGGGCTCAATAGGGATAAAAACTAGGCTTTTAGGTCAATTTTCAAAGAGGTTTTAGGCTTCTCTTGCATTCAAGCTTTGCACGTTCTCATCACTAAACTTCATTATGGGCTGATCAAACTGAACATTCACATTTCACCCCCTATTATAGGCTGATCAAACTGAGTGTCTACAACAATGTAAATTAATTAAAAAAAATTATCGAAAGATTTTTATAGTTCGTGCGGGTTGAGTTGAATTAGTTAAAGTTTAGTGGCCTCTAGATACTGATGGTTTAGAAAAAAAATGAGAAGAGAAACAAAACCAATAATACAAAAACATACAAATATGCACATACTATCCCATACACACTTTCAAATATGGGTGGACATTGGTCGGTTCGATTGAAAAATATATAAAACCGAACTCAATAAAAAATATTTAAAATAACCGAATCAAACTGAGCTAGGGTAAAATTTAAATTGAATCAGACTGAACAAATTTAGTTCAGTTCAGTCAGTATATTCAGTTTAGCTTTTTTTTTTTTTTGCAATTTTAAATCTAGTAGATTTATATAATTTTACACTATCTTAATAATATTTATCAGATTTATTATTGTTAATTTTTATATTTTTATATTTCTTTTCTTTTTTTTTTGAAAATTCAACCAAATTGATTTTCTAAAATGAATTTAAAAATTTTGGTTTGAAATTTTTTGAAATTAAATAATTTTATTAAGATTTTTAAATATTTAAAAACTAATATTATTGATTTATTTTGAAATATTAGTAATAAACTGATAAAACAAAACTATAACATTTATATAATTTAAAATATTTCATAAATTTAATTCCATGCAGCTTAATAATATTTGCAATACAAACTAAAGCGAAGTAAAAATTAAAACCGAACCAATCAATTAAGGTTTTTTTTTTTTGGATAAGTATAATTTTAATCCTTGCGGTTTCATCTTTTGACAAAATGAGTCATATATTTTTTTTTTTGACATTTAATTATCTCGTGTTTCACATTTTTTTACATTTTAATATCATTTTAACAAATATTGTTTAAAATATATGTTTTAATGTAAAAATAATATGCATTTTTAATGCTAAAATCATATAATGAGTAATATATTCAACTAATTACAATAAAATCGTAAAAAATTAAATTTAGATGTATTTTTAATTTAATTATAAAAAATAATTTTTTAAAAAAATAATATTTTTAAAAATAACCATTTGATTAGATTGATAATAACTCATATATAAAACAAATTTAATATTATATTAATATTTTCTTATAAAATATTGATGATAATAGTTAGAAAAGTTTTAAAGTAAAAAAAAAAGAAGTGTAATACTTAAATGTGAAAGAAACCTGCATGGCTGATTTTGCCAAAAAAGTAAAAATTATAAGGATTAAAATTGTACTTATCTTTTTTGTTTTTTGTTTTTTTTGTTTTGAAATGATTAAGTTTAGTTATTTGATTTTGGTTATCTTTGCTCATCACTACTCTGGCATGGAAGTTTCAAAGAGTGAGAAGTGAGAGTGTACATGCCATCTGTTGTAGCAGAGAGAGAGAGAGCAGTATTCGGCTTCTCTGAAGCCAACCTCTTTTCTCTTTCTGTAGCTGTAGCAAAAAAAAAAAAAAAACCAGTTTTATATATAAAAATGTAAAAGTATATTTTACTCGTTGCTCTGTCTTTATCTCTATCTCTCTCTTTTTGCAGATTCTCTTTACCTCTTTTAAGCAAAACCCATTAATTCTCTTCACCTTTTATACCCTAATTCTCTTTCTTTCAATGCTGATCACCATCTGCATTCTAAGGTCAGTTCTATCATTCCCTCTTTTTCTTATCTCCATTGCTTGTTTATTTCTTTTTATAACTATTTCATTGAAAGTGGAAAATTGAAATGTGGGAAATGAGTGCAATAGTTGATTGTTCAGGTAGTGAATAACCGTAATTTCTCATGATTTTTTGTTTTTTGGTTGGCTTAAGCCATCAAAACTTAACGTTGTTGCTATAGCTTTCAGATCTTTTCCAAGGTTTCATTCTTTTCAGGTGCATGTGCAATTTGGGTGTTGTCTTGTGTGATTTTTAAATTCAAACGTCTGTAAAATTTTATTAGCTCTGCAAATTCGTCTCTGGGTTCATGCAAATGAGTTTTATTTTATTGAAACTGATGAAAATTTATTGTGCATTAAATTCGAAATGTGATGGCGCGTGTTGTTTATAGATGGCTGTAATTTTGATGTTATTAATTGGTGGCTGTTTCTGGGTCCATTCATGGTAATTTTTAAGGTTTGAAGGAACCGTTTGGGAAGGATATTTTTTAACTTATAAATGCAGTTAAAGGTTATTTTAGTTCTTAATTTGTTTTTGTTTGTAGATCTTGATTTTTAATAAATCAGTTTCAAATTGATTGATTTGTGTTGCTGGAAAATTCCGTATGTGTGTGTGTGTGTGTGTGTCTATATATATATATATATATAGCAAGTTGATGGCTATTTTAAAAATTAGTGAATGAGAAATAGTAAACTGTCCTCTGAGAAAAAAAAATTAAAAAACAGCAGTGGCACTGAGCAGGGCATCTGTCATCCAGTTTTGGTGGGTGTGGAAGGCAAGTAGCTTTCATTTTCCATAAGAGTTTGTTACTTCAATAAATCAACTAAACCTCCTTGTGCATTCCATTTGACGTTATTTATCTTTTTATAATTTTCATTGCTCTTCTTACCAGTCCAATTAATTAATAATATGCTCAGAAAATTTTACCTTGTCGTGGTAACAAAGAAGTGTCCTCAGAAAATTTTAGCAGTGGAGAAAAATTCCTTTCTCTTTAGGACACACATCTGGGTTTTTTTTTTTTTTTTTTTGTGATCATAAAAACTTAATTTTCTCTTTTTTTTTTTTTTGATGTTTAATATCTTCTAAAACTTTGCAACTACTTTTAGTATCATCTGTCTCATAGATAAATTACAGCCACACTGTGGAATATACATTGCCAGCACAGCCACCACAACCATCTAGCTCTCCTGTTTTGCCTCAATCTTGGTTTGTCATGTCCAAAATCTGAGAGGTAATGGCCAATACAGCTGTTAATTTAATCCCTCATTTCACATCATGATTCCTGCCTTAATATTTTTAGTCGTTGCTCTCTATGTTTGGACTTTGGGGCATGCCTTTGTGTACTTTGTCAGTCATATGGTTCCACTTGATGCGAAGTCTGACAGCATGTATGCTGCATCTGCTTCTCTTTTGTTTATGGATTTAGATTATTCCATCCTTTTTACTGCAGATGTTTCTGGTCAATCATTGAATGGTTTGAGTCGATATAAACTTTTAAGTTCAATAATCGTGCAGCTGCATAGCTAAGGTGAAACTTGTCAGGACCTTACTTACCGTTTTTGCTTTTTCTTTTTTAAATTTTTTTCAGGTTCTCTCATATTAGTGAGTGCAGTCACTTTTGAACATATCCAGTATTTTGTCCTTGTATTTTTAGCTATTTGTGCAGAAAGGGGTAGAGACTGTAGGTCTCCAGTCTCTTTCTAGTGATGTTCAGCTCAGCAACTGAGGATTCACATAATGAGAACCGTATTTTTGCAGAAGTTTTCTTTGGAAAAGATACTGGAGGCATAAGTAAAAGGAGTCTTATCAGCAGTTTGAAAAATTCTGAGTGCGAGGACAGTAAGACTGCTGACATGTCATTATGTTCCAATAGTGAAAATTCAGCTGTGACAAGCCAATCATCATCCAAAAGTTCATTGGTGGAGGATTTTGATATCAATGAGGATTACGGCGTGGCTTCTGTTTCAGGTGGTTTTCAAGAAAGACTAGAGAGGGACAACAACAATATGAGAATAAAGCGAATGAAGTTATCAGTTGATGATTTATCCTTCTGTAAACCTAAGACAGTCAAAGTAATCTCCTCATTGCCTTTACCTAATGAGATTGCAAATGGTGTGCCTTCTGTAAACAAATACTCCAGTTGGCAAACTATCGCATTTTATATTGTTGAATCATCCTGTCAGGGTGCTATATCTAGTTGCTATATGTCAAAGCAGCATGTGAAATTTAACAGAGGCGAATTTGGTAAGGATGTCCTGGAGGTCAGATTGCAAACTGCTGATGAAAATGCTGGCAAGGAGGTGGCTATTTGTAGAGCCGTTGCCTCACCTGTTTCCCAAGAAAGTCTTGCAACTAAGCTTTTACTTGGTACTCCTGCTGCAATTGTAGAGAAGTCTGGTACTATTTATGCTGAGGAGAAATTGAAGGAATTGGATTCACCAGGATTGGATGTATCTAATAACTTGAAGACAGATCCTAAGATGGATCCTCGCCCTGTTCTTCAGAGGCATATTTATCGCTTACTTTTGACTGCAGGCTGGTGTGTGCAAAGGTACAAGAGACCAAGCCGGAAACATGCAGAGACTGTTTATCGATCTCCTAGGGGGAGGATGTTTCGGGAATTCCCTAAAGTTTGGAGGTTATGTGGTCAAATGTTGTTTGCGGATAGATATGATTTGGCACAGGAAGACAATGGTAAGGAATGGATGGATATTAGCCAGTTTTGGTCTGATCTTTCAGATGCATTGATGAATATTGAAAAAGAAATAGACCAAGCAGATCTTGATAATGCATTGGCTAATCATTGGAATCTCTTAGATCCTTTTGTTAGTGTTGTATTCATTGATAGAAAGGTTGGTGCACTGAGAAAGGGAGATACTGTTAGAGCTGCACGGAGCTTGATGATTGACAAGAATGTAATAAATAATGCTGTTACGGCCTTGACAAATTTAGATGTCATGGGAAACCAGTCTGCTCAGAGAAATTCATTAACTACCCATAGTAATTCTTCTCTGGCCATTAAAAATGCATCTACAATTTGTGAAGGAGATTATCATGCCTGTATTCAGCAACTCGGTGATGTGTGCTTGTCAAAATATGAACATATAAATGGTGTGAAATGTCAGAAAAATGGAAATATAGCTGAGATAGAAGGTATGTATTTGGCTGATACCATCAATGAGGTAGGAATTCAGTCTTGCAGAATCTGCAAGGAAAACCCAACTTCCTTACAACCTAGTGTGTCAGAGAGCACGGGTGTACAGTTATGTGGTTGGCAAAGTAATTTGTCTATCGCTGATGGAAATATTAACTTGCTGAGAGGATCTGAATCTGTTTCCCCTCATCATGATAGCAGCTTGGTAGATTTAGATTATGATGCTGGTCACATGGATTTTTCTAGTGGTCAAGATGAACTGACTTGTACTCAGTCTGTAAATTTGGATGTTTCTCGGCAAACAGTGCTGAATGAAGAGGATGGACCATGCATTCAGGCTTCCATGTTCAAAACCAATGGTAAAATTGTTTTGAAAAAGAAGATGCGCAGGAAGTCTAAAAAGATATCAGAAATCAGATCAACAACCATTTTGGACCCAAGTGATAATTTTGGCATTTCAATGGAATCAAAAGAATTGAAAGAGGAACTTGTTGCCAATGCAAGAACCAAAAAAAGCTGGAAGAAGTCCATGTCTATGGATAGTTTCCGGCATCAAGTCGACAGAAAAGATTCAAAATTAAAGAAGATGCATAATCTTGATGGTTGTAAAGGCAAACAGAAGAGAACTAAATGTCTGATTGATGATGATGATCTATTGGTGTCTGCTATTATTAAAAACAAGGATTTCAGCACAAGTTCCCCATCTACATATGAAAAGAAGGCCTGCAAATCAAGGGCTAAAACAAAGCCTAAGAAACAGAAAGGTAGCTGCAGGTTGCTTCCCAGAAATCTAAGCAAAGTGGGGAAAGATTACACTGAAGTTAAGTGGTCAATAATGGGACCTAGAACAGTTTTGTCATGGTTGATTGATTTTGGGGTCATATCTTTAAATGAGGTGATCCAGTATCGAAATCTGGCAGATGATACTATGATTAAAGATGGTCTGATTAAGAAGGAAGGCATCATGTGCAATTGCTGCGATAAGGTTCTTTCAGTTTCGAAGTTTAAGAATCATGCTGGGTTCAAGCAGAGTCGCCCATGTTTAAATATTTTCATGGAATCTGGAAAGCCCTTTACTCTATGCCAACTGCAAGCATGGTCAACTGAATACAAGACCAGGAAAAGCCGGACTATTAAAGTGGTGCGAACTGCTGATGATGATGAAAATGATGATTCATGCGGACTATGTGGGGATGGTGGCGAGTTGATATGTTGTGACAATTGTCCTTCGACATTTCATCAGGCTTGCTTGTCTGCAGAGGTTTTTCTTTTGCTTGTTTAAGATGTTTTATATTGTAATCGCCTTTTTCTCCCATCCTTGCTTGCAGCATTTCAATATTTATATTTTTGTAGACTTCGGTTTCTTATGGAAAATCTATGATATTATTTAAGAAAATTAAATGGCCAATTAAGAAACGCCTTTCAAAAGTTGAATATGCTTTGTACTTGGGTTATGGAGAAGTGTTGCATAATTTTTTTTTTTTTTTTTGAACAATCAATAATTAATTTTTTTGAGTCAAGGTTTTTTTGCAACCTTTTTTTATTTTGCTCGTCTTTATTGGGCTATTCAGTGGTAGTTAAGCTTATTCTGTTTCCTAAATGCTTTTGTTAGTCAAACAGTACCTTTTTTTCCCTTTCTTTTTGAACTTTTAGACCAGCAGTTTTGCACACGGAATTAGTACTTCTGTGATTTCCCATTCAAGCCATGATTGATTGGCCACTTGCCTAATAGTACAGTGCCTTTCTCCCTGACTTGACTTCCCTTGCTATGAAGCCCCCAATTGAGACTTATCCACCCACCTTCTCTGAAAAGGAAAAGGAGCTTGTTAAGCATTGGTAAATGCTGTTATACGATGGTGTTTAGATTTAACAAAAGCCGAGCATCTTCTATAGACCAAAAGTAGAGTCCCAAAAATAATTTCTATCAAAAAAAAAAAAAAGAATAAAGTGATGAAGAAGATCACCAAAATGGGATTGTATGTAGAGAAACTTGGTCTTTTCTTTGTTGAGTGATTATGAAAACAAATGTAATTTGTTGCATGTTTGTGTTACAGCTGAAAATACAGTCTTTAGGTTCCCAAAATCAGTCTTGGTTTACAAGAAATTCACACATGGGAAGAAGAAGACAATTTCCTGGATTGTCTTTGCTTTTTTTTGGCTTTTTATTTAGGAATAGTTGATTCTTAGAATTTTCCTGTTTAAGTTTTCTAATTATGGCTAGTAGGGTTTCAGAGTTACACTAAGCATGGCAACACAAAGGGAAGGGGAAGGGAAGGGAATATAAAGGGAAGAGAAATTTTAGATCCAATTGTATTTGGATGATAAAAAATAAATGGAAAGGTAAAGTAAGGAGAAATATTAGAAATGTATTTGAATAAGTAGGAGAATGGAATAATAATTGTAAAAAGACAAATAAACCAATATATTACATTATATAACACATCTTCCCACATATTTATATTATATTTTTATATTTTAAATTATACATATATTTTGTTGATTTACCTATATGCTCCTATAAAATATGTCATTGTTTACATAGGCATGCTAATTTATCAATATGAAAATTTTTTCAGTGTCAATTTATTAATAAACTAGTAATATGAAAAAAATTATTCATAAAAAATATAGTGAAAAAACCAACCTAAGAACAATTCTTAGGTTGATGAAAAAATTAAAATGAAAGAACATATGTATATCATAAATTAAAAAAATAACAAATAAAAACCTAAAAATATAAAAGGGTTATTTTAGGGTTATCAATAAAATAGTAGGGATAAGAATGTCTACTTAAATAAATTAATTTCCCCTCCTAGGAGGGGAATTTTTTACACCCCAATTTGGGGCGCAATTATTTTTCGAAGAAGGGGAATGAGGGGGAATAATTCCCCTCCAATTCCCTCCTCCTTAAAAATATTTATAATTGCCAAATAACATAAAAACATATTCTCCTCCAATTACGTTCCCTTCCCCTTATTTTTCCCACCATCCGTGCATAGTGTTAGGGACTAAGCTATCCTCACTTGTAACATTTTTAAAGTTATTTTCATATGGAAGAAAAACAAAAATTTTGCTTAAGATTCTGAACTCCTAAAGTTCAGAGATAGTTAGGTTCTCTCTTATGAGCCCCTTAACTGAAATTCAATATGGGAAGGAAAGATAGAAATTCCAGTAAGCAGCCTTCATCGTCCTTTGGTTCTGTGGTGAATCCTAGACTCAGAACTCAATCCTGAATGCAGGGCTGTAATAGTATCTTATCCTCTGTTAACTACACATTGTTTCTTGCTCAAAGCTATGGTGCCCATGTTCTCAACATCTGTTAGTTTGGCTTCTATGTTCTGAGATTATGAGTATGATTAAGGGCTTATGGAGTTTAACACTGTATTCAGTCTAAGATACCTGAATTAGGGCTTGTGGAGTTTAAGATTATATTCAGTCTAAGCTATCGGAACTAATCAACTATTTCTGTTACCTCAGGAGCTACCTGAAGGCAGCTGGTATTGCCCCAACTGCACCTGTTGGGTATGTGGTGATTTAGTCAATGATCATGAGGCTTCCAATTCTTCTGGTGCATTTAAATGTTCACAGTGTGAGCACAAATGTAACGTTCTCATCCCTCCAATTTGCAGCACTATTGCTCAGTTTCTTAGCATTTTTTTCCTTGCATCTAATAATGTTTCTGAAGCCTGTGGATAAGAATGTGCATGTTAACTATGAACTGGACATGAAATTCAAGATCATTTTTGTTGCGGCAAAATTTTTTTCCAAGGGTTGTGGCAGCTTGTAGATTATGATTCTGTATACTAGTGAAAGTTGACAGCCATTTGCACCAAATTTTAAATGTGAAACTTGTATATGTTTTATTTCCTAGTAATTGGTACTAGAAACCTTGTTAGAACCATAGAACTTCTGGACTCTTGGAACAGGGTGTCCTTGCAATCTTTTTAAACCTTTTTGATCCTTTTTTATTGGAAAATCTGCATATTAAATTATTCTTGCATTTGATTCTAAATAAACTTTTTAGCACATTTCTGCTATTCATTAATCTTTTCTTGATTCTCTAACGTAATATGTTAGAGGGACTCCACATGTTGGCTTACAATTGATTCCTTGTATAATGGTAACAAGGACTGTATGACATTCAATTTACCTAATTTATGATGCTTTCCTGTCAGTCTGGGCTTCTTATTTATGCAGCAATTTACATTTTTACAGATCATGATTCTTGCTGGGAAAACAAAACTATATGGAAAGGAGTGGCTTCTGATACTTGGTTTTGTGGTGGAAGCTGTCAAGAGGTAGTTTATTTCATATACTTCAGTCCCTAACATACAAAGTTAGATTTTGCGTCAGTCCGCAAAACTTAAAGATTCATTTGCACTTTAGTCATTGGATTGTTATCTTGCAAAACACTATGGTTCCTCAAGATGTACCAGTTTCATGATTATAGGCATATTGGTCCCAAAAATCACAATCTTTTCAACTTTTGCAAATTTATACCAAAGTTTGAAATTTGGCAAAACCAACTCAATTTGACAAATTATTTGCAATTTTAGCAAAATTGCAATTTGATCAATATAGGATATCTAAGGTGAAGTAGCTAATCTATATTTTTGTGAATTTCACATCCACATCCACATCATCTAAATACTAATTATAATAGTTAGTTAGACTTAATGAAAAAGTTATTTAATTTGTAAAATTACATTCATCTTCTTTTTTACCAGTTTAAGCCTTTATATGAATGTAGGACAATAATAGTAGATGCTAGCTAATTCACCCTAGATGTCACGTATGTAATTTATTTTTTTAATTCATGAACAAATCATAGTTGTGCTAAAATTGTAAATAATATATCAAGCTGTGCTAAAATTGCAAGTAATATGTTAAATTAGGCTAGTTTTGCCAAGTTTTAAAGTTTGGTATAAATATGCAAAAGGTTGAAAAGCTTGTGATTTTTGGTACCAATAGGCCGTGATTATAACATAAAAATTAAATTTGCTAATTTTGACTATTCAAATAAATGTCAACACTCAATTAGTCCACATCTGTGGGAAGTGGAGTCCAATTCTTACATAACTTGACATGGGCCCATATAAATTGCACTTCTCTAGAGCATTGGTGATTGCTCAATTGAAAATTTAAAATGAGAAATAACAATGCCTACTTGTTTTTTCTTCTTTATAGGGTTTGCAAACTGAAAACCATCAAGACTGATTTACCTTTAAATTAATTAAATAGCTACTTACAAAATAATTAAAATTAATTTAATTACCAATACTATTTCTCCTAACATTATATGTTCTTACTTGATCATTTTTGTGTATTTCATGGTTTCCATTTTTGTAAAACCATTAGTCAATATTTACATTTGGTGACTGTTATTAAAATTAGCTAACAAATTACACATAAATCACATTTATTATATTTTTAATTTGATGGTGGGCATTGTTGTCTTTTGCGGCATTCCTTCATAGGAAAATGAATTATAATGAAATGCCTAGGAAGTTGTAGTATGAATTACACACATCTAATCCTATTTCCCAAGAAATAACATCTTTGGAGCTCAAATTTCTATCAAGCAGAGAATTTTGGACCAATTCAGACCCAGGGGCTCTACACCATGTCCATGTCCACCACAATTGATCCAAGATGTTCTGACACTTTATTTTGGTTGTGTTCATATTAAATAATACTTTTTGGGATGATTTTTATTGAAAGATAGAGTTGCTTTCACTAGACCAAGATGAGATATAATTGGTATGTTGGCTGTTTGAATTTAATCTACCTCTTAGCTAACTGAATCTGTCTAGCATGTTTCCTTTAGTTTTATAGGTTAAGCCGTGCTTTGTGAATGAACAGTAATCATATATGATGTATGTCAGTGTGACTAAATATCTTGGATCATATGTGATACAGGTTTACTTGGGTCTTCATTCTCGTGTGGGCATTAGTAATCATATTGCTGATGGCTTTTGTTGGACGCTGCTTAAATGCATTGACGAGGACCAAAAGGTTCATTCTGCTCAACGACTTGCCCTTAAGGCAAATTGCAACACAAAGTTAGCTGTTGCTCTTACTATTATGGAGGAATGCTTTCAATCTATGGTAGACCCAAGAACAGGCATAGACATGATACCCCATGTTCTATACAACTGGAGGTGACCACATTAGCTCTTGTACACATTATCCTCTTTTTTTTCTTTTTGCTTTTCTTATCACTAGTGCCATTGTGTATCTTGCATTTTGCCATGGTTTAAGACACCATTTCATTTTAATACATTTGCATTGAGAAATGCCAAATTGGAAGAATGCTAAGAGAAGGTTTCTGGAGGGACTTAATCTGGAAATGTTAAAGGCTTTAACAGCTTTATTGTTGAGAAAGTGACAGCATGCTTAATCATGATACAGTAATTTTTTAATTCTTAATCTAAATTCCCAATCCATCAAGCAAGCATTAATTCATTATGGAAGTATATGCTGGCAGATCGCTGATATGTCCTTTGTTGTAACAGCAAACAAAGAGATGATATAAGTTTTATTCTGTTGGAATGAGGTTGCTTCGTGAATTGGTTGACATTGTGGTTTAATTATTGGTCAAATAATTGAAGCAATTATGTTTTTATTTAGAACTATTGAGGAACAAGCAATTCTGTCTGTTTTTGTGCTGTGACAAACAATTGGAGCCATGACTCATTCTCCATAAAAGTGTTAACTTTTAAATTGTTCTATGAATGTTGACATTTTTTGCTTTTTTGGAACACATGATCAAGATCCATCCTTTAAAATATGAAACAATCTAAAATGCGTATTTCACAGTCTTCTGTACGCATGAATCCCCTTGCCTTGACTTCATAACTTCACATTCATCTGCGAGAAGATGATGTAATGGCTAGTTGCATATTCTTGGGGGCTGTAGAAGTTGCAAGATCAAATATATAAGCAAAAATATGTATTTGATTTAAAGATACATTCTGCAACCTAGTTTGCTTGTTAAGAAGTGCAAATTGTGGATCAAATCTGTTGCCTTCATGTTTAGTTTCTGCAATCTTTTTCTAGTGAAATCATTATTAACCCTAACATTATATTGTTATTAATTACTTTTCGTTGTAATACTCTTCAGGTCAGAATTTGCTCGTCTAAATTACCATGGCTTTTATACTGTGGTCCTGGAGAAAGATGATGTACTTTTGTCTGTAGCGTCCATCAGGTAGTATTGAATGTTTACGTACATGTAGATCATTTCTTAATTTTAATCCTGTCTTTCAAGATATTATTATATCTTCAGTAATTGTTTATGTTTTAAGTATTTTCATGTGATATTCAATGCTTTTATGTTTGACATTGGAATCTAAGTTGACCTGTTTCATCATCAGTTATTAACGAATTTGTTGATTTAGACTCGTTCATAGTGAATCCCACTCCTTGAAAGTTATCCTGTTGTTAGTTAGGGAAGATTTTGATTGCAGATTTTTGGTTTTGGATTTTACAACTTGTCAATAAAAAATTATCAACATATAATAGGTGCAATAATGTTGAAGAACAACAGCATAAAAACTGCTCAATGGAATTTCTGGAGAGCATTGAAGAGAAAGGATTTCCTGATTCAAATTTATGATTGGTTAAAACTGTGGAAGGATGGGTTTGTCATTTCTAAAAGGTGTAAAATAAGGAAAGTTTTGTAGGATTATGAGAATGTTGTTTGAAGGTCTTAATTTTGGGCTTTCAAGACCTCCAAGTTTTGATTTTTCCAAAGGGCTGTTTTAATGGTTTGATATGCTATTATTGTATTCAGAAGGGTGGAATTGTGAGAACGTGCTTAGAAATAAACCAAACATAGCTTTATTGAATAAATTATTAAATAGCGTCTAGTTGGTTATCTTGTTAGTGTTATCTTTTCCCCTACTTGTTTGCTCTTTGAAAAGCAAAGGATGGTATTTGGTTGGATGACAGAAAATAAAATAATAAAGTACAAAAGTTACTTTTTATGAAAAGTAATTTTTTTCAATGTTTTATTCTCTCTAGTATTGAAGCATACTACAGTATCAAAGACTTAACCTTAATGAGGGCATGATATTTTATAATCTTCCATGATCCTGTCAGTACTCTTTCCACCTTTTGTTTCCTATACCTCGTTTAGTGACAGGAAGATAGCAGAACATTCAAGAAAGATTCATTTGAAGGTGATACATTCAAGTAGCATTTAGTAATTTCAGGTTTTGTCAAACCACCAATAGACAAGATGTATAGGTGTAAAATATCTTGGTCTTGATAAAGCACTTCGTGGTATTCATCATTCTTGTCATTTTTTATGGCATGATTTTTTAGATTGTTATATTTTGTAGAATGTAAAATTTCCAAATAAGTGTCCTGTGACTTTGTTGTATTGATTATTAAATAAAACTTAACAAGCCAAACCACTCTCCTTCTAGAAAGATGTAGGCTCCTTAGAAACTTGCTGAAATAGTCTTTTCTGTTTTAAGTATCAAAATAAAGATTCCAGATTCATCGACTGCTAGCACAAGCATAATATGTTTCAAGTTGGATTTAGTGCAAACGTTGTAACCAGTCTTAATTTTTTTTCATCATATGTCATCCAAAAGTGAAGAAATCAACTAAAACCACAAACCAAAGGATCATTACCTCACAATTCAAAATCAAAAATTGTTTCTCTATTTTCATATTGCGTTCAACCTTTCTAAAATCTTAAAAGTAGCAAAATGAGAGGGTAGGGGCCCATTTATTATATAGGAATATCTCAAAGTTTTGATAGGAGTGTCAAATATTATGTAATATGGTTTTATATAATTACTTTCTCTATGTTCTTTATACAATGTTCAAAAAATCAACCAAAGACCAAGTTTTTATGTTGGCAGAATTGTGCTGTATTGCCATCAACTCACATTTGATTGTATTATGAGTTGGTTATGTTTGTGTGTTTTCACATGATGGGACTTGTTAACAAGTCCATGGGCCTCAAGAGTATTGGTCCACATACATACAGGTGGACTTATAAATGAGGTTGAGCCCTGTAACACAAAACTAATTGGTTTATATTAATGTCCAATCTACACCACTTATAAGCTACACGTACACATGGACTTATAAATGAGGTTGAACCTATGTAACACAAAATCAATTGACTTTTGTTAAGGTCCAATCTACACCACTTATAGGACACTTTATTGCTTTGCACTTTTCCAATGTGTGCTATATTATCCAACAGGACTATTATCAGAAATTGATAGTGTCCGAATTGTGGTGTGTTGATGCAAAAATTAACTGTTGTGAAAATATAATTGGGGATTTATAATCAAACATATACTTGTTTTACTATTATTGGAAAATATTGCAAATTATTTAAAGTTCTTTTAGCATTCAGCTAATTGTTAATTAGGTAGTTGTGACAAATACTTATTAGGTAATATGATAGTTTCTATTGCACTGATTATGCGGTTAATATATTAGTACTGTTTGTGTTAATGTATGTTACTGCTAGGGCTAGGATGTCTACTAATACTTCGTTGCTTTAGGCCTTTCTGTATTTTATTTGATGCTCATGCACACACACACGCACATGCTCACATTACTGCATTGGGCCATTAGTACTACTATACATTTACTCATTCAATGAACATCCAAATTAAAGAAGAGGAAGCTAGAATACCAAATCTTTATTTAAAAATTATAGCCAAATAATGAACATCATACAGAATAAACTCTTTTTAATTGATGATAGATAGCTACAGTATAAAGTCCCAATTTAGGATATTGAAACAAAATCTTCAAACTTACCTCATATTAATGAAATTATTGTTTAACTCAAGGTCAACAACTTATCTCCATTTGATTCCTTTAAAGCTGTAGAACCACAGCGAAATGATTTTGAGTTCTCACCTTTCTTAGAGTATATAAAGAATAAATGCAAATGGTCTGGCTTATACATGTCCATGTTATAAAATAAGGGATTTATTTTATTTTAGTAGAAGAGTTTTAATTCTGAATCATGCTTAATGGTGATACATTAAAATTGAAAAGTTATTTTTGTTAGAGATAATGGGCCTCTTGCTTGGACTTGACACATTGTTTTTGACCTGTCTGCATGTGCAAAACCTTTTGGTTTTGGAACTAACTTATTCCCAATTTTGAACTGATATCCTTAGCAGTCCTTTGCTGATTCCATTATCCTTCCAAAGTTAACATTACAACGCAATCCAACACCATCTTCACTCCATTTACTGCTTTCTTCTTCAATGCCAAGCCATGTGCAACCTAGTGTAAACCACAACTTTGTTCAATCATCATTGAATCTACAACCACATTTAATGGAACACGTCCCTATCACTATTTGGTGCCATCATGCAGGGTTTTAGGCAGTGGCTGATTAGTTATGTATTGGCATTACATAATGGGATTTTAGCCTCATTGTAGGATTTAGAACAACTCAGTTTCCTTTTTCCCCCCTCTCTATAATCTGCCTGCTCCACCCATTCCGTTTAGCTAAGAATGCCCAAAAGAGTCTTTGGCCTCAGTTTAGTGCCAGGGTAGGGGAGAGTGTACATACCTAAACAACCACCTTGCATGTGGACTGGAAACAGCCTTTACTTGATTTCCTTACTCTATTTTTGATACCTTTGAGGCTCATGATGCTGTTATTGAAAATCCTGCTAGTGCAACTACATCACCTTTTGCCTTTGTCTATCAATTTTAGCAACAACAATCTCCTGTCCACATAAGGGTTTTAAGTAAGAAGTTATACATTATTGCCAGTTCTGTAATAGAATATTAGCATCTCCTTAAAGGGCGGAACTACTTGGGCAATGAGGGGGCTATGGCTCCCTCAGAATTTTTTCAAATTACGATTTCACCAGTAAACTTTTAGATTATTTTGAAAGAAATTATTGATAGCCCCTCCAAAAATCTTTATTATGTTTCTATATTAGCCTCTATAAGTGTAATGAAATTTTCCTATCTCTTATTCATACATTTTATAATTAATATTTTTTATGATGTTTTCATTGATATTCTTTATTAATTTTTTTACCTTTATTGTGTGTATTTAAAAAAAAAAAAAAAAAAAATTAGCCCCCATACCCCAGTTTCTAGTTTCTTCCCTGCTTCCTTTATATTATTTAGCAAAATGATTTAAGGCTTTTTGTTCCAACTCTGCCTGCATTTCCTAACTCCAATTCCTTTCAACTACCCAATTTCCTAACTCCAATTCCTTTTAACTACCCAATTTTAAGTGACTCTTTATTAAAGAGTTTTACACATTACAGTCTGCATTTACCCATTTGGATTGGGAATTATTCTGACAGAGTTTTCTACATTGATACAATTTGCGATAACATTATTTAGAGCCTCAATTTGTATAACACATCAAACAACACACCAATCAACTATGATCAAAATCCGATAGTAAAATGCTTAGTTTGTCTTCATGTTATGAATTTATAAAATTGCTGCTAAAAACAAAATGAATCCTACTTTGTACTCTCATTGTCAATCCATGATTTAGCTTATCAATGCACCAAATTTATAAATTTGAGTTTCAATTGTCGTACGTAATATCTACCAAACTAGTGTATGAAATTATTTACATAGCACAAGCCAACTGTTTAAATTTATAGGGCAACAAAATGACATTAAATTAGAATGATTTGGAAATATAGAGTTTGCGAAAAAAAAAATCTCGCTTTTATCACAACCAATGTTACCATTACATTATATAGCAGTCTTTTCAACTACTGTTGCACTGGTAATGGTCAAATAACAGCTGTTGCCACTACCTAATGACCGTTACCTATGCAAACATATTTCTTCCAAATTTGAGTTTCAGTTGTTGTATGTAAAAATCTACTGAACTAGTGTATGAAATCATTTACATAGCACAAGCCAAATGTTTAAATTTACAAAATGACATTAAAAAGAAAGAAAGATGTGCAAACATATTTCTTCCATAATGGGCCTTACAGAACACCCATTATTCAAAACCATGATCAAAATACTGCCAAAATAAACAGTCATGATAATCTGACCCATGCCATTGCCAATCAGGTTTGGATTTGGTTGAATGCCGACCATTGTCATAGGAACCAGGCATTGGTAAACAATGCAAATCCAAGTTCCTTAGAAAACTGTGAATTACACCCATCTTTATATACTTTTCATCATCCACAATTGCCCTCACAGACTGCCAAACACCAAACTGGTAATATGGTCACTAGTCACCTTGCTTCTATATGGTTTCAATACCTTAAATCAGAGGCCAGATTGCTCAAATTCTTTCTGAAGGACTGGATGCCTTGATGGCCACCCTAGTGGGTTAAGGGCAAATGGGCACTTCAGAGCTAAAATCTTGGGATATGCATCATTTTACATGCTTTCAACTGTATTAATAGATGGATTCTGACCTATTCCTCTTCGTAGACATCAGCCCTATTTCTCATGTAAAGCTGCTTTCACAAAAACTATATTTACATGTTAGTTCTTCTCGGAACTTTCTATTTGTTTAATTCCTTCAGCACTCTCTTTCTCATCCTTTTGCTTTTGTTTGCATCTTTAAAACACACTTGAAATTTTGTTTGCTTGCAGGATACATGGAGCAATGGTTGCAGAGATGCCTCTCATTGCAACTTGTAGTAATTACCGTCGCCAGGGAATGTGTCGGCGTCTTATGGCTGTTATTGAGGAGGTAATTGACGCAAAAACTATGCTTAGATAAATTGACTAGAAATGCTTCATTTTCCATTTCGGTACCTAATTACACGTTTTCTTCTTCGAGGTACTCTTAATTATTTTCTAGTGAAGCAAATTGATATCAGTAAAATTGTTGCTTCATGGGCTGTCTCCACAGTTTGTAATTTGCCATTCTTCACTGGCTGTCTCCATAGTTTGTAATTTGCCGTTCTGCTTTATCTTGGTTATGTTTTCCTAAATGTTAGGCTGTGATGTTCTGATTGTCTTGTAACTTGAGATTACTTGAGCGTGTAGCAGAAGTTAACTGCCCTGCAGAATTGGCAAAATTACCAAAGTACTTGAGACAATTTTCCTCTTCTTAAGTTGTGGGTGTTGGTTCTGTAGATAGTCATATCTTCTTCCTTATAATTTCTATCCTTGAGTGAGTTCCTGTCATGTCATTGTCTCTGGCATTTCTTAGGTTAAGTGTGCTTTGTGAACATTACTTTTTAGTTGCTTCAGGATGCTGAACTGTGTATTGGTTGCCTTCTTGCAGCTCAACCTTCTGATCCATGATGTGTTTAAGTTCTTTTATAAGAAGCCTATCATTGACTAATATTTCCTTATTTTTTGTCTCTGTTAATTGTGGCCCCAGATGCTGATCTCCTTCAAGGTAGAAAAGCTTGTTGTCTCAGCCATTCCTGATTTAGTGGAGACGTGGACTGAAGGTTTTGGCTTCACGCCTGTGAGTAATGATGAGAAGCAAAGTCTGAACAAGATCAACCTGATGGTGTTCCCAGGAACAATACTGCTGAAAAAGCCATTGTATATGACAATTAAATCAGACACGCTGCCTGGTAAGCGGTTTGCCCCCTTTTTAACAGAATTGTATGCCATTTTTCACGAATTGAACTGAATGTTACGTCGCCTTTAATTTGTCATCACTTGTAGGGCATGCCATTGGGTCCTTGCAGCAATCTGAAAGAAACTGCTATGGGAATCAAGATGGTGTCAAGATAAAAACCAAACCTGCTGAGAGCAAGAGTTTTCTGGAATCTAAAGTTAGTGATGAGATGGAAATGGTTGATGGTCTTGAAGGACCAGACCACGCATCACCCTTGTCAGCAAACAAACAGATCAGGTCAATAGAGCTGTCTGACATAAACTATTACTCAAACAAAGATGAAGCTAAATGGGAGGATATTATATCGGTTGTAGGGGAAATCAAACGTAGTAATCTGCAGGAACAATTTTTAAAGCAGTCCTGCAAAGAGTCAGATTCAGTAATAGGAAGAGGCCAGGCTGAAGTTGCTTGTAATGTTTTTCAGTCTGTAAATGATGAGCTTTCTTTTCACAGAAAGGTACAGCAAGCTTTTGAGATAATTGAGAAGCCGAAATAAATTTTATAAGTGGTTTATGTTGCTTGTGAGTTCATGTACACAGTGACATTTGTAGATGGATGAAAAGCATTAAAGGAAGAAAAAAAGATTAAATGAATTTGGATTACCTTTAAAACAGGCAAGAAGAGAGTCAAAGTAGACTTGATGCTGCATTGGTTTGATGTTTTATTAAGGGCCTTCACTTGGATGTGCACCAAGTTAGTGGCTAAAAATCCAGAACAAGGATTTAAGTGGAAAGTAATAGCAAAAGCAGGATAGTGTAGGCTCATTTTAACGATAGCCGGAGAGTACCTGCAGCAGTTATAGAAGTGGCTATAATTTTAGGCTGCCGGTAGCCTATTCCACATAATTTAGTTGTTTCAAATGGTTTTATTTCCTTTATTTTTTCTTTTACCAAAATCCTCTCAAAGTTGTGAATTTTTTTCCAAAATTTCTCCTGTACCCTATTTCTCTTTTTTTGTGAGGTTATTTTGATTTATTCTTCCATCCATATTTATGAGCAAGATACTAGATTCCGTCCTTTATTTTTATATTCAAGTGGGTATACTTTCTGGTGAAGAATTGTAGTGTCCATAACTTGGCCTCATCGTTGTTTGATTCCAACAAATGAACTTATCATCAATTACTAATTAGAGTTTCAGTTTATAAACCAAAATCAAAAGCGTAGATTTTTCGGTTGGACCATATATATATATATATATATATATATATATATATATATATGAAAAAGAAAGAATAAATTGTTTTAGATTCTCGACGAGTCCAATGTTTAGCTGAGAGTTGTCGTGTGTTCAAGGTCTAGCTTCAACCTGTGGCGTTTAAACTCCCTTAAAGCAAGAGAAGCTTAATCCTAGTGTTCGCAGGAGCAATAATATTTGATATTGCAGTTTTGCCTTGAATCAACTTTTGGGTACCCTGAACATATATTCCCGCATAACTGAAAATTTACAATTCTTTTCTTTTCTCAAACCCTTCAAGCACAGTTTCTTATTCCCAAGATAGACAAAAATACCCTGCCAATTTCCCGGTTGATACTGTCTTGTGCATTTTCCAAGCTATTATGACTTGATCAATCTTATTAGAATAAGTCCTCGTATATTTAGCTTCCTTTCTAAACATGTCGCTATAATAATTAAATGACTCAGTAAGTGTACAACTTAAGGAACTGGCTCACCACTTCCTTCCAGTTGTCCTTAATATTATTGTCAAGATACAAAGTTAGTGTAGAAACTTGTAGAGAAAGTGAAAGCAATCCCCAAATTTGATAATCTATTAAACTCAAAACAATAGACATCATTGCTTTGAAATGTTGATGATGATATCATAATAACCATAAAATTAAATTCAATCAAGCTTTGAGGGTTTAGTTAGGAATATCAGCTTGTCCAAATCAATGAGACTCCCAATTTTTAAGTTTTAAATGCTTTATGTTCATTAAAAACTTTGATTTATTACTTTTTTACTTGTTTTCTTGAGTTGTGTTGCTCATTTAAGGTCATAGAGAAACATGATTGTATGAAATATTAAATATTAATTATTGATCTTTGCATATTTGTATCAGTTTTTGTTTTGTTTGCATAAGTTTCAAATTTCTTGGAATCTAAGAAATGTAGCCCGTCTCTGTCTTTATCTCCGTTGAAGGGGCGACGCCTTGCGGTGATGAAAAATCGTGCCTCCTAGTCAAGAGGCAATGCCTCTTTGAAAAGGAGTCATCGCTTCACCAGAATCCTGCACCAATATGTTTTAATTTTTAATGTTTATTTAATATATTTTGTGTGATTTTTGTGTTTGTCTTATTATATATGTTGAGTTTATGCATGATTATGATGTTATTTAATATTGTTATTGAATAATGATTATTGTGATTCTTGTGGACTATCTTGTTTTTTTTTATTTCTATTTCTTACAAATATTATTTGTTGATCATTGTTACAAGATAATATTGTTGGTTTGTGTTATTGCAAGAATTGTTTGGTGATTTTTAATCATCTAATAGTTATTCTATTAATTAGTTCTTGAGAGGTTTTATTTGTATAATTAATATAGTTTATTTTTAGTTTATGTATGGTTTATTTACATTTTCTTTGAATAAAATGTTGTAATCCCTAATCCTTTTCCCTATGTAATTGGAATGTA
The DNA here is from genome assembly GCA_947683625.1 of Mallotus nudiflorus. Taxonomy (NCBI): domain Eukaryota; kingdom Viridiplantae; phylum Streptophyta; class Magnoliopsida; order Malpighiales; family Euphorbiaceae; genus Mallotus; species Mallotus nudiflorus. The sequence continues at coordinate 1,447,148 of CANTUR010000415.1, read as the reverse complement.
TGGTTGTAAATTATTATTATTTTTTTATTTATGATGTATATCGGGCTATAAGCATGAAAATGGGACTAATGTGTAAACTTGGATTAAAAATATAAAATTGGAAATGATTACAATCTATGTTAAAATAAGGAAATAATTAAATAGTCAAAGATAATAAAATACGAAACACACGTGGAGGCCAACCGCATGGTTAGGTGAGCATTCCAAAAGCCCATACCCAATTTTCAAACCCGATCTCTGATGACAACTTCTAGAAACCTTCATAGAATCTAGTTGTTGTACAGTTTGTCTGAGCTTTTATTTAGGTGATGACTAAATCTCTATTTTGGGCCCCAAGCCCATTTTGTATTCTTTAGTAGGCCCTGAGCTCACACAATTCCATAGTGGCCAAACACTTAGGCACGCGTTTGACCTTGCTGCCTACAGTGGCAACTCCATTTAGGATAGAGAAACTGATTCCAAGTGTTTCGTAATTTATCATCTTTGATTATTTCCTTATTTCCTTTGCAAATTCTTGCATTCACAAACATGTTTCCACATAATGTACACACCAAGACCTAAATAAACTGACAATACTCTTTGCTTTGCTACATGTGTTTCACTCAAACCTGGTGGTGGAGTATTCGATCATTGTCACTCATAGCATGTACTTATCCATGTCACATGAACCCTTGAGTGGGGAGACGTAATAAAGGTATATAGCTGTGGGAATCGAAGCTTATTACGCGAGACTTAGCTCATGTAATGACTTAGCAATTTCCATTAAGATTTTTCCCAAATGCATATTGTAAATGATGGGGTTTAACGCGCGCTCAAGATCTTAGCAACTGCAATACTGTTTAAGCTCAGGGCTTTAGAGAACACACTAACCACAATCACAAAGACATGGCATAGAGATGAGAAGTTGCCACCCAAGGTAATAACTGGGACAAATAGAAAAATGGTGGTACTCAATTCCTTAAAAGAAAGCCAGTACCACAACCAAGAGGTTCTGGGTACAGAATACTAACTTTTTTCAATCTCGCATTCTTTTATAATTACTTTATGAATTACTATTTTATCCTCTATTTACATGCAATTTCATATAAACCCTAAAACTCCAGGCAAACTAGTCATGAAATATACAAGTAAATAATGCATTCATCACAATTCCTAAGTTAGTCTAATCTACATTGATTTTAATTAAATGGGCTAAATCTACATGTTTTAATTTGTAAGGGAGTCTAAAGACTAATGGACCTAATTCCTATTTAATTTTAATTAAGTGATCCTAAATCTATTTATTTTAATTCTAAGCATGGATCTAATTCTACAAATTATAAAGTATTTAATTTAGTGGGCCTAATTCTACATGTTTTAATTCTAAAATGACCTTAAATCTACAAATTATGCAAAACCTTAAATTAAATGGGCTAAGTCTAAATTAACTAAATTAAATTAGGTATGTCTAATTAAGTAAATGGGCCTAAGTTATCTCTACTATAAATCTAATTAATTATGGGCCTAAATATACATTTTTATAAATTAAACGTAAGAAAACCTAAATTTAAATGGGTTAAAGCCTAATGTGGACCTAGAGCCCAAAATACATAAACTTAAGCAAACAAGACCAAAAAAATAAAAACATCAAAATAAACAAATAAAAGATCAAATTATTAATTAAATATATTCTAAAATCCTAATTTAATTAAAGTAAGCATGAACAATAAATAAAACAATCAATCAAGCAAACTAATTTTACCAACTCAAATCTAATTCAATTTAATTAAACAACCTAAGGATTTCTATAACCATTGATTTTAATTAATTACCCAATTGAAACCCTAATTTTACAAACCAATTAATTAAAACAAAACATCCAATCGCACACACACAAAATTTCATTATTCCCACTATTGGAATTATTACAATGAACTATTGAGAATAATAAAAAAGAAAATTAATATAACCCAAAAATAAATAAAAATAAAATAATGATGAACAAACTAAACAAGAATCCGAGAAATATTGTTTAACTATAAGGTTCTATCTATGGCATTCCATGGACTTTTATGGATTTTATTCTTTGAGTAAACTTATTAAATGATCCTCTCCATAATCACCAGCACAAAAATTAACAAGGGTTAATGAATAAACAAAATAAAAATAAAAATTTAAGTAAAATTTGAATTCAATAGGAACAAAACTAATAATAAAAAAAATAAAGAAGGAGAAGATGATTATGGATGCACTCTGGTTGGCTCCTCAGACTAGTAAGATCACCATTTATTTATTAAATAGATCTTCAAAAACTTGTTATTCTATTCTAAAAAAAGGCCTCTTGCTCCTTGCTTCCAAGATGAAATAACCAAGAATATTTTTTGTAAGTGCAGGAACAAAGAATTTCAAATAAATAGAGAGAGGTCCTGAGAATTGAGTCATGAGAATTCCGTCCCCTGCTCTAAAAGCATAAGCTTTACTTTTATAGGAAGAAAAACAAAAACCTAAGTTCTATGTACTGAAAGTTCCAATTTTAAAAGGACTTTATTTCCTGAAGAGTTATAATTTTAAAAGGAATTTATTTCCTGAAGAAGTAGATAAATACTAAAATAAATTTAAGAAAATTTTAAACCAATCAAAACTCAGTAAAATATTTTTATTTTCTGTAAAAAACACAAAAATAGATAAAAAAAAAACATGTAATTTCGACTGGAATTGCGTAATTATGATCGGAATTCTATAATTCTAATTTTTTAATTACAAAATGATCGTTGAAATAAATTAAAATTTTCAATTAGGTCTTAAAAAGGTTTACAATTAAGTCTTTAAAAAACAATAAAACTCTTTTTGAAAATGTATTCGAACTTTTGAGGTTTCGAACTTCAAGTGTTAAAGACCTACTCATAACATTTTCATCATTGGAGTCTTTTGTTGTATCCATATTTTATTATCCCGAAATTGGGTGTTTACAATTACCCCCTTTTGTCGCTATTTACTTGACAAATTGTGGCAAAGCAAATAAACCCATAATTTCTTTTGAACAAAGTTCAGGTACTCACCTATCCTCCTTGAGGTTTTGATCGTCGGTTCATGATAAATGCTTGTGTTACCATACAACACTAGGCATAAACTTGAAATATCTGAGGAAACACTATACTCGAATGTATAGCGTTGGTTTGGATGGATACATCACATTATACTTGGACGTATAGTCAAAATGGAAGGATGCATTGTACTCAGTCATACATGTCGACTATACTCGAATGTATAGTCTAAATGGAAGGATGCATTGTACTCGGTCGTACAATGTTGACTACACTCGGTCGTATAGTTTAATTTGAATTGATACATTGCACTCGGTCATACAATGTTGACTACACCTAGTCATATAGTTTGATTTAAATTGATACATTGCACTCAGTCATACAATGTCGACTACACTCAGTCATATAGTTTGATTTGAAAAGATACATTGCACTCGATCATACAATATCGACTACACTTGGTCGTATAGTCTGATTTGAAAAGATACATTGCACTCAGTCATACAATGTTGACCACACTCGATTATATAGTCTAAATTGAAGGATACATTACACTCGGTCGTACAATGTCGACTACACTCGGTCGTATAGTTTAAACGGAAAGATACATTGTACTCGGTCATACATTGTCATTTTTATCATTCCTCAATGTAGCTTTATGCTGCTGCAATCTATAATTGTTAGCAAGTTTTGAATAACTATAACCCTTTCGTTGTCTACCTTTGATGCTGTAATCCGTAACTACTCATAACTTTTGATTTTGTTGCAATCCTTTCATTGCTTATTGATGATTTTGGTCAACCGCAACCTTTCATTACTTGTTGGCTTTAATCAACTACAACCCTTTTATCGCTCACCATTTTATTTTGTAGTTTGTAACTGCTTAAGGCTTCTGATTAGCTGTAATCTCTTCCTTGCTCACTGATGGTTTCAATCACTTGCAACCCTTTCGTTGCTTGCTCTTGACGCTGTAATCCATAATTGCTCACTATTTTGATTAGCTGCAACCCTTTCGTTGCTTACCGATGATGCTGTAATCCATAACTGCTCGTGATTAGTTGCAACCCTTTTATTGCTCACTGATGATGCTGCAATCCATAATTGCTCACGATTAGCTGTAACCCTTTTATTACTCATTATGATGTTGCGGTCCATAACTGCTCACAAATTGACCACAATCCTTTTTTAAGGAGAGTTTACTAAACAAAACTCATGGAATTTGAGCATAAACATATCAAATTATGAGTATCAAAATAGCCTTTGAGTTATTTTTGTGCTTTCCTTCCTTATTCGAGTATTCCCCTGCCTTTCTCATATTACTCAGTGTGGATACCGTTAGAAAGGTCCTTTGGATACTCATACTTATATAGATTATTGGAGTAAATAAAGTAATTTTTGGCATGGTCCTCTTTTAGTATTCCCTCGCCTTTCTTGTATTACTCAACATGGATACCACCAGAGGTTTACGTTGATACTCTTATTCATTTTTTAGGATTGGACTACATTATGCTTACTCTTATTTTAATTCTCCTATTAGTATTGCCCCGCCTTTCTCGTATTACTTAGTGTGGATACCATCAAGGGATTTTGTACTCGTGCTCATTTTTTAGCATTGGAGTAGATTATATGCACATTTATTATTCAAAAAAACTAAAATGATACTTTGGATTTCAAGCAATTTATACTGCAAGTCCAAGGATTTTATTTTTGCATTTCTTCCTCTCGTTTGGGTGCAAAGCAAGCATTAGATTGATTAGAGTTTATAAACTCTCAACATAAAGCTGCTAACTAAACATCTAAATTCTGTGAGGCTAATAAAAAGAGCCATTATGATCAAAGGTCATGAGATAGGCTTTTTGCACATGATCTCGTGAAGTGGATGAATTTGTTGGGTTCCATGATGCAAACGCAGTGAAAAAATTAAAATTTTGTCATGTTCCCAAGCCAGGATCCATGTAATTCGACTAATTGATTAAATCTAGGGTTTTTAATAATCTTACCAAAACGCAGAAGAGGCAAGATTCTCTAGAAGGATGAGAGGAGGTTCACACCGGTGACACCTTACCTCGAGCTTTTTGGCTTGGTTGTTCGGATCAAGACGTCTCCAAAAGGATGCGTCCTCTATAGGTATCCACACGAACAGCCCTTCACAAAATGAATTTGAGTGTGTGTGTGCTAGCAACCTCTTGACTGTCTCACAAATCAAGAACAAAAGGAAAAACTCTGTCTTTGTTTTCTAAGAGGAAAGAAAATGAATTTGGAGGCAAAAACAAGTGTGTGAAACCCTAAAGAATATAATATATTTATAGACTCCAAGTTAGGGTTTCACTTACCAATAACCTTTTGGTAATTTTCCATTTATTATATTCTGATTTTTTTTAAAAATAAATCAAAAATAATATCTTATTTATTTATTTAAAATAACATTTATCTTAAATAAATAAACAAATAAATAAATAAATAAAACACTTTAATTATTTATTTCCACTGAGTTTATTTTGGGCTTATTAAACCCATATCCGTTTTGGGCTTGTTCTAAGTGTGTGACCCTGTAGGTTCACATAACATTGGCAGTGGGCCTAAATCTCTATTTAGGCCTACAAGTCATAAGTGGCCTCTAGCAAGACATTATGACTACCCAAGTCATGTGAAGTCAATAATCCGACATAACCTAATTACAGTGAATTTTATTGTCCCTTTATCACATGATATCTTAACTGAACATAAGGCATAGAATGTCATCCTTATATAGTTCAATATTATGACTTGATTCTAAGTAGACTGAAAATGATAACTCTTTATCAATTCATTTCAGCATGGCCATGCATTTTATTCAGTCTATCTCATCAAGGGGCCTTTAGATATCTTTCTCATATTAATGAGGGATAAATTCCTTCTAAATCACTCACATTCCTCACATAACTAATTTTATATCCAACAACATTCTTTTAATCATCCGGTTAAAGACAATGTTAGAATGTGTGAAAATATAAAATAGCTATGTAGAAATCCATGATGATTTCAAGGTCAAAGGACCGAAATAAAATTACTGTGATAAGAAATACTTATGACAATAATCTATGTAGTATTCTCATAGTGGGTCAATCCAGTACATGATCTCTCATCATGTACTTATGAGTTGACTTAACATCTCATATTTATGATTAGTAAAACATAACCATCAGTCAACATCATACTAGCCTTAATACTTTAATATTCATATAATGAATAAATGGCTAGGGATAATTAGAATAGAACTCTTATTTTAATCTAAGGGTTTTACTATCAAGTCATATACTTGATGGCCTTAGTAAGAATTAACCATTCATGTAATTATCATAAAATCAAATGATAATATAATACCTCTTTATTAATAAAATAAGAAAGTCAATACATAATCACAAATGATTGACCTAGTGCATATCACTAACAGAAATTACTTTTAATTTATGAATTTTATGATTGAGATGGTTCTTTATTACAAAATTTAAGGAAAGAGAGTTCTATTACTTCCCTTGATTATTTTACAGGGTGTTTGCCAGGTAAGATGATGCTCTGATGAATGATTAGCATTTGCAATCTTGCTCGATTTTACTAGTCTATCAATTCTTTTCCCCTTCTTCATTCTCTTTTGTTTTTCCCTACACAAAATATCATAAGTTAGTATGGTCTATTTGTAACTGAAGAGATATTGTCAAAATGCAATGTTATTCTTTTGCATTCTTCCCTTTTAATTGTAATGATGATATCTTTAATTACAGGGTCATGATACTCCACTATTAAAGTTATGGCTTTGGGCTGCATTTGTATTTTTGCCATTCCATTAATGCTATGGTAGAGGGCTTCATTCCTCTTATTAACTTCTCCTGCAAAAAAGATTCATGAGTTAAAGGTCTTATTTCATGATCAATTAATTTTTTAGAGTGCATTCATTTTAAGTTTTGAGTGCATTCTTCCTTTTTATAGGGTTGACAAATGTATTGTTGACATGTTGGACCTTCTCATTACCATATTCCATACCCTACACTAGTTTAACTGTTGTGGAGAGATATTCCAGATGGTGCTCCAGATGAGACTATGGAGATGGATGTTGAATTTGAGGAGCTTGAACGCCCTATCTAGCCTCTTGAGGTTGCTAAGATGATGTTTTTGCAAGTATCTTTCGGTGATATTCCCTCACTGGATGGGCCCATTAGGCTAGGTCTAAAGTCCCATTAAGAATCAGGTTCGCCTTGATAGTGTTACCCTTTTCTCTCAGATGTGAACATTCTGAATACCTTTATGCACTTTTATAACACTAATCCTGAATGTTAGTAGCAAAGTGTTTGTATAATCTTGCCTAGGCTCAAAGACTTTATTATGCAAAGTAAGTATTTCATAACAAATGTATGCAGGTGTATGCATGTCATGTATGACATGCATGATCCTAATGGGTCTCATGTTTGGAACAGAGCTATGTTTATAGCTTGGAGTGTGAGAATGAGGTGCCATATCAATAGCCTATAGGCTTAAGTATTGAATTCTTCAATGTTGGTACTTCTGATACGGTTCATCGAACTATTGATTAGGCTAGAAAGTAGGGTCCATGGCTTTACTCTGAAGCTTATGATTGACCGATGCATTATTAAACTTTTCTTTTTTGCTATTGCTTTTGTTGTATGATACCCGATGTATTTATATGATTCTTTCTGCTCTAAGATCTTTTATACTAGCTCTTATAATTTAGTGTTCCTTCTTCGCTCTTCGAATGCAAACTTACTATTATGTAATTTGTCCCCAAAGCTACATGTTGCCCCCAGTTTCATTCTGGATCCATTCCCACTATTCTAGCAGTTTTTTTTCTTTTTCATTTGTAAAAGACCCAATTCGTTCACTATTGTTATTGATCCTTTAACTTACTAACCCTATTAGTTGTAATCTCATGCATTAAAGATGCAGAGGAGTTAGTAAACTGATTAAAGTGAGTTCTCAATGATGAAATTAGTAGGACTTGCTCTTTGAATACTCTTAAGTAGAATATGAGGCTTAATGTTGATGTAATGATTGATGATGGTTATAAGACAAGACTTGCAATGCAAGTTACTGAGCCACCTGAATTCTTATAAGGAAAATTACAAAGGGGTGGCAAAAAGAAAACATAACTAAAATAGTAATCTTATAGCTCTGATTTAGCTTTTATTACATATTATCTTTCCATTCCGATACTTATGCAGTATGGTAAAGATAAATATACGATATTTGAACAAAAATTTCAAATTCAATTTTAATCATTCATTAGGGAAAAAATGAGAACATTCATTACATCACATGATACAACTCCTATTATCAGCCAGTCCTGAATTTTTCTCTTTAATTTTTACCTTAATGTTCTTTTTTCTTTCTTTTTCTCTCTCTTTGTTCTTTCTCTTTTTTATCATTCTTTTATTTTTTCCTTAAATTTCCTATCTTCAGAAGTTATATAATGTGATATATGAATGTTCTTTGAATTTGCATTTGTGCCCATGCTGAATGAATCTAATTGAATTAATTTTATATCAAACATGCAAATATGATCAATATTATAATGCACAATACCATTAGGATGTCAATACATAAGTAAGCATTATCAAAATTCATATCATTGATCACAAAAAAAAAAGTTCTAAAGAAACTAAAATTTTATTCAAAAAAGACAATAAGAAAATTTATTTCCTATTCTAGATGCTAAGGATGCTAAGTCTCATAGCAGTTGTCCTTCAGGTGACTGATATAACAATTATTCTTGCATCTTCTTGCCAACTATCTCCATGACTTCATCTTTCTGTACCTCAAATGTGAATTTTTCTTTCTTGGCTAGTAGCTTCTCATTATCAAACTCATCACCCCATCCTGTAGGCACAATCAACTCAAAGGGTATGTCAAAAGAAGGTGGTTTAGTATAAAACACCTTATAGTTAAACTTTCCTAAAGGCTAACCCAATAACTCCTCTGCTCGTTCCACATCTTTGGGGGCATTAGGAGATTTCTCATTGGTTTTAAGGTCTAGGTCCTCAAAGGTGTTTAGCACTTCTTCCTCACTAACTCTTGAGTTGATCTTTATGGTAGTTGAGGGTGGTGCATTTCAGTAGTTCAGGAAAGGTTTATTTCTAGTGCTTGGGTTTTCGGGGTCTGTGATCTTTCTGGAGTCTATAAGGTTTTGGATTTCATGTTTGAGGTGGATGCAATTATCCGTGGAGTGTTCAAGGTTTTAATAGAATTTGCAGTGCTTGTTTGGGTTATAGCTTGCGATGTTTGAGTTTGGTGGTTTGGATTAAGTAAAGGTTGAAGTAAGCCCTTTTGCATTAAGTGCTCTAGGACTTTTGACAAAGGTTGGTTAAAATTGGAGAATCTCCTTAGTTGTTGAACAACATGGATTTCCATAATCCGACTAGTGGCTTTTTGCTGTATACCCAGTTGGGTAGTTTCTTGCTCCAGTACCTTTAGCGATTCTCTTTTTTTCATTCTCAATCTCCTTAGCTTACAACCCATCATCTTAAAGGTCTAAAAATGTCTTAGGGTTCATCATCTGCAACCTCTCAACCAAATTGGGCGACACATTTCAGAATATCATCCTCACCTTATCCTTTTCAGCTATTTTATTCTTCATTAATCTTGCCTTATTCATGAACCTGGTCAGAAAATCTGAAAATGATTCATTAGGCTTCTACTTGGTCAATTCTAGATCCCTGATGGACACTTCGAGCCTGGTGTTGTAGTTGTGTTGCTTCAGAAAAGCAGTACACAATTCCCTTCAGTCTGCTCGGATAGACTTCTCTAACCCATGATACCAATTGACAACCATACCTTCTAAAGAGAGTACAAAAAACATGGTAACCACAGATAAAGGAGCCTTAGTGGTGCTCATGGTAGTTGTGTATTGACTAAAGTGGATCCTTAGGACTCAGGTACCGTCAAACTTCTATAGCTGTGGCATCTGGAATTTATCAAGCAACTTATCTTCCTTAATTGCATCATATCATCAAAGTCAAATGAGTATCCAATGCCTTTTCCTCTCATTAATTCCTCCATTTTTTGAGTCAGTGCTTTCATATGCTTGGATTTTAGCTCTTGAACTTGCTCAAGGGATTCCTTTCTTACTTTTTCAACCATAAGGTTCTCCATATCCTCATATTTCATTTCCACAGTAGGCACATTCCTTGTAGCATTCAATGGTTGCCCCCTAGCTATAATAGTAGCAGGTGGTGCACCCATAATAGGTGGATTGGTTACAACTAAAGGTGCAGCAGCAGGTGGTGGCATTAATGCAGCTAAGGCTTGTCTTAGTTTATCTTACATCATTGAGTCTCATGCCATCCATCAAATCTCCCTTAATGTCTTATAGGTTCTAGTTTCCTCCTTCATGTTGTTCCATTTCTTTAGCTTGTTTAGGCTATGTAGATTTTAGGTAGAGTGGATTGATAGGACTCCTTTCCAATTTGCTAAGGACCTGTTTTGTAATTGATTGCGAGCTTAAATCAGTTCTCACTGGTCTGCCACCTTTCTGACTCCAAACACAGGAAGATACAGATGAATCTAAGATGGCTACAAGAAAAAATTGTTATTATGATGCATGTAATGCATGTATGCATGATGCATGTGTTATGCAACAAGTAAAAATTAATAATCAAGTCAGGTATATACATCCTTCTTACCTTATTCCTCCCACACACATATTCAATGCTCAGTCTCTTTTCCTAGGATTTTTTATCTTGGCCTTAATATCAACAGGGGATATCAAGAACTGTTGCGCATGCCAAATCTCTTAAAGTAGTAAAGCATAGAAATAATATTTCTAGGTATAAAAGCATAACCCAATCTTTATTAGTCCTAATGGGCTTCTATAGTATGGGCTTGGGCCTTTATAGATAAAAATACCTCATGGCAACATTCATAAGCAATTTGGGTAATCCTAAGGGAAGTTACTAAGCCACTACATGAGCTGAGTTCGATAAAAAGGTCAAGGCTCCTTTAGCAAATAAAAATTTAATAATTAATAAAGTTATTCTAAAGAATACAAGTAGAATAAGTATCTCTTATCCCTAGTGGAGTCGCCATTGCAGATGGTGGGATTTAGCACGTGCCTAATATCTTAGCAACAATGACACTGTTTGAGCTTAGGGCTTTAGAGAACACACTAACCACTGTCACAAAGACATGGCACGAAGATGAGGAGTCGCCACCCAATAATATGAACCCTAAAAGGGATCAAAAGTGCCTAAATATTAAGAATTAAAGCTAATTAGTTTAATTTCTTAATATTTAGGCACTTTTGATCCCTTTTAGGGTTCATATTATTTTAATAAGCAAGGGGTTTAGCTCCATCAACACAACTATCCTTGATGATCCTTGGGCTAATATTCAAAGTTGGATGCGCGTTCTATCTCTATTACAGGTAGGGTTCGTATCAGTTTGGTATCAGAGCCAAACTTCAAGGTTTGGTTACGTATCCTTTTATTTTCATGTATTATCTATTCTTTTCTTCTTCTCAATTCTTCATAAATTGAAAAAAAAAATAAAAAAACAAAAAAAAATTTTTTTTTGAGTGAAACACGAGAGTATTCATATCCTTGAGTGTAAACACGTAAGGGAGTGTTTTGTGAGGATTTCTTTTCAATTTTTTTTTCTAAACTATCTTTGAGTGTGGTCATTATGGATATGCCTTATTTTCTTGGTAAGAATGATCCTTATGTTTACTTGGAATGGGTGCAACAAATAGAAGAGATATTTGATTCTCTTATGATAATTGATTTCCAAAAGTGCAAACTTGCTTCTCAAAAATTTCTAGGTCGTGCTGCTATATGGTGGAAAGATTTGATGGTTTTGTGGAGAGAGAATGGGAATAGTGAGATTAGAAATTGGGAATTAATGAAAAGGTTAATGACTAGACATTTTATTCCTCATGATGTTAAGGATAAATACTATCTTAAATTACAAAGGCTTAAATAAGGGGATGAATTAAGTGTTGATGATTATGCTAAAGAGTTTAAGTTGTGTGTAATTGCAAGTGATTTAGGCGAATCTGAAGGGCAAAAAGTTACAAGATTCATAAGCGGGCTTAAAAGTGAAATTAGACAAGATCTTATGTTTGTGGTACAATTGCAACTTATTTTGTCTTTAAATGATGTAATTTCACTTGCTTTGGATAGAGAGATTTTGAGTAATAAAGTTGGTAATCAAAGTGGTGCTAATGTTAAAGTGATGTTAAGTGATCATGAGAAGAAGCACGAGGATCAATTATGTGATCAAGCTAATAAAGTGGAGGAGAGCATTATTCATGAAGAGAAGCGTGAAAAAGAAGTGGCTATGTGTGAGGAGATCAAAATAGAGTGTGAATCCAAGAATAGTGATTTTGTTGAAGTCATTGAAGATAATAAGGAGTGTTTGCAAATTTTTGAGCAATATAGTGAAGTTGTACAAGGATTAACTACTCAAGAAGTTGCTAAGAGTGCATCTTGTGATCATGAAGAGTGCATGCATCATGAAGAGGAGTATCGAGAAGTTTGTACACAAAAGAAGGAGGAAAATAAAGAGTTGATTATTCATCATGATTATGCTAACAACTCTATTCATTCTTTTTCTAGTGTTTTGAAATTTGTTTTACAGACTTCTATGCCATACAAAGATCCCTTTGCTGATGTTATTAAAGTTCCTTATGTCCATAATGCAATCAATGGAATCTTCGCTTATACCAAGAAGAACTTGAGATATTCATGTTTAAAGTTTAGAAGGAAGCCACAAGAATACAATCCTTACAAGTTCATGGAAAAGAGTTCTATGTTCATTCAAGTTCAAGATAAATTAAAGCTACTTCTATGGATTCTTACTTCAAAGGAGAGGCTTTCAACAACGGTGTTTATATTTGACCCTGGAGGATTCATGAATTTATCAACTTTAGAAGATGGCTATGATTCGAGGGCGAATCATCTTCAAGAGAGAGGGAATAATATGAACCCTAAAAGGGATCAAAAGTGCCTAAATATTAAGAATTCAAGCTAATTAGTTTAATTTCCTATTTTGAAATTAATTAGCTTGATATGGATGAATTTTGGAGTTATTCCTATTTTGGAGTCAATAAGGAAGATTCATGAAGATTCTAGAAGATGTGAGAAGATTCAAGAATATTCCAAGTCAAAGTCAACAAGTCAAAGTCAAAGTTAAATAGTCAACAAGTCAAAGTCAAGGGTCAACGGTAAACATGTGACATGGCATGCTTCTATTCTTAGTTGTCATGAGTTGTCATTTTGCTTAGTTTTCATCACTTGTAATGAGTTGTCAATTTTGACTTTTCAAAGATGAGTTGTCATTAGTTGTCCTATTTTGAAGGAAATCTCCTTAATTAAAGATTTTCCTATATAGGTATCTTTAGGAATAAGGAATAGAACCTTTTCCTTTAAGGATTAGGTTGTTTACATGCCTATATAAGGGCTAACCCTATGACATACGAATTTAAGAAGATTGAAATATTAAAAAAAAAAAAAGAAGCATTGAAATATTAAAAGTAAGGTTTTTCCTTAAACTTTTTTCTTTTGAAACTTTGCAAGTTTACTTGAATTATTTCACTTCTACCTTTCATTATAATTGCTAGGTTAGATTAAACTTAGAATTGTGTGAATTGTTCATCTTATAATAGCTAAGTATCTTGCTTCAAATTAATAAGCAAGGTTTAGCTCCATCTTCACAACCTTATCTTGATGATCTTGGGAAACGATTTCAAAGTTGGATGCTCGTTCTATCTCTGTTATAGGTAGGGTTCATATCACCCAAGGTAACAACTGGGACAAATAGAAAAATGGTATTACTTGATTTCCCAAAAGAAAGCCAGTACCATAACCAGGAGATTCTGGGTACGGAATACTAACTTCTTTCAGTCTCGTGTTCTTTTAGAATTACTTTATGAATTACTATTTTATCCTCTATTTACATGCAATTTCATACAAACCCTAAAAAAAATCAACTTCAGGCAAACTAGTCATAAAATATACAAGTAAACAATGCATTCATCATAATATCTAAGATAGTCTAATCTACATTAATTTTCATTAAATGGGTTAAATCTACATGCTTTAATTTGCAAGGGAGTCTAAAGATTAATGGACCTAATTCCTATTTAATTTAATTAAGTGATCCTAAGTCTATTTATTTTAAATCTAAACATGGGCCTAATTCTATAAATTATGAAGTATTTAATTTAGTGGGCCTAATTCTACATGTTTTAATTCTAAAATGATTTTAAATCTACAAATTATGCAAAAGCTTAAATTAAATGGGCTAAGTCTAAATTAACTAAATTAAATTAGGTGGGTCTATGTCTAATTAACTAAATGGGTCTAAGTTATCTCTACCCTAAATATAATTAATTATGGGCCTAAAGATGCATTTTTATTAATTAAACCTAAGAAAACCTAAATTTAAATGGGCTAAAGCCTAATATGGGTCTAGGGTTCAAAACACATAAACATAAGCAAACAAACCCAAAAAAATAAAAACATCAAAATAAACAAATAAAATATCAAACTATTAATTAAATATACTCTAAAACCCTAATTTAATTAAAGTAACCATGAACAATAAATAAAACAATCAATCAAGCAAACTAATTTTACCAACTCAAATCTAATTCAATTTTAATTAAACAACCTAAGGATTTCTATAACCATTGATTTTAATTAATTACCCAATTGAAACCATAATTTTACTAACTAATTAATTAAAACAAAATATCGAATCGCACACATACAAAATTTCATTATTCCCACTATTGGGGTTATTACAATGAACTATTGAGAATAATAAAAAAGAAAATTAATACAATCCAAAAATAAATAAAAATAAAATAATGATAAACAAACTAAATAAGAACCCTAGAAATATTATTTAGCTATAAGGTTCCATCCATGGCATTCCATGGACCTTTATGGATTTTATTCTTTGAGTAAACTCATTAAGTGATCCTCTCCATAATCATCGGCACAAAAATAAACAATGGTTAGTGAATAAACAAAATAAAAATAAAAATTTAAGTAAAACTAGAATTCAATAAGAACAAAAATAATAATAAAAAAATAGAAAATAGAGAAGGAGAAGATGATTATGGTGTTGGGGTCCGTGATGCAAACGCAGCGGAAAAATTAAAATTTTGTCACGTTCCCAAGCCAGGATCCATGTAATTCAACTAATAGATTAAATCTAGGGTTTTTAATCATCTTACCAAAATGCAGAAGAGGCAAGATTCTCTGGAAGGGTGAGAGGAGGTTCACACCGGTGACACCTTACCTCGAGCTTTTTGGCTTGGTTGTTCGGATCAAGACGTCTCCAAAAGGATGCATCCTCTATAGGTATCCACACGAACAGCCCTTCACAAAACGAATTTGAGTGTGTGTGCTAGCAACCTCTTGACTGTCTCACAAATCAAGAACAAAAGGAAAAACTCTGTCTTTGTTTTCTAAGAGGAAAGAAAACGAATTTGGAGGCAAAAACAAATGTGTGAAACCTTAGAGAATATAACATATTTATAGACTCCAAGTTAGGGTTTCACTTACCAATAACCTTTTGGTAATTTTTCATTTATTATATTCTGATTTTGTTTAAAAATAAATCAAAAAATAATATCTTATTTATTTATTTAAAATAACATTTATCTTAAATAAATAGACAAATAAATAAATAAAACACTTTAATTATTTATTTCCACAGAGTTTATTTTGGGCTTATTAAACCCATATCCGTTTTGGGCTTGTTCTAAGTGTGTGACCCTGTAGGTTCACATAACATTGGCAGTGGGCCTAAATCTCTATATAGGCCTACAAGCCATAAGTGGCCTCTAGCAAGACATTATGACTACCCAAGTCATGTGAAGTCAATAATCTGACATAACCTAATTACAATGAATTTTATTGTCCCTTTATCACATGATATCTTAATTGAACATAAGGCATAGAATGTCATCCTTATATAATTCAATATTATGACTTGATTCCAAGTAGACTGAAAATGATAACTCTTTATCAATTCATTTCAGCATGGCCATGCATTTTATTCAGTCTATCTCATCAAGGGGCCTTTAGATATCTTTCTCATATTAATGAGGGATAAATTCCTTCTAAATCACTCACATTCCTCACATAACTAATTTTATATCCAACAACATTCTTTTAATCATCCGGTTAAAGACAATGTTAGAATGTGTCAAAACATAAAATAGCTATGTAGAAATCCATGATGATTTCAAGGTCAACGGACCGAAATAAAATTACTGTGATAAGAAATACTTATGACAATAATCTATGTAGTATTCTCATAGTGGATCAATCCAGTACATGATCTCTCATCATATACCTATGAGTTGACTTAATATCTCATATTTATGATTAGTAAAACATAACCATCAGTCAACATCATACTAGCCTTAATACTTTAATATTCATATAATGAATAAATGGCTAGGGATAATTAGAATAGAACTCTTATTTTAATCTAAGGGTTTTACTATCAAGTCACATACTTGATGGCCTTAGTAAGAATTAACCATTCATGTAATTATCATAAAATCAAATGATAATATAATACCTCTTTATTAATAAAATAAGAAAGTCAATACATAATCACAAATGATTGACCTAGTGCATATCACTAACATATGGATGCACTCTAGTTGGCTCCTTAAACTAGTAAAATCACAGCTTATTTATTAAATAGATCTTAAAAAACTTGATATTCTTTTCTAAAAAAAAAAGCCTCTTGCTCTTTGCTTCTAAGACGAAATAACCAAGAATATTTTTTTGTAAGAGCAAGAAAAGAGAATTTCAAATAAATAGAGAGAGGTCCTGAGAATTAAGTCCTGAGAATTTCATCCCCTGCTCCAGGAGTGTAAGCTCTCCTTTTATAAGGAGAAAAACAAAAACCCTAAGTTCTACGTACTGAAAGTCCCAATTTTAAAAGGACTTTTTTTCTTGAAGAGTTATAATTTTAAAAGGAATTTATTTCCTAAAGAAGTAGATAAATCCCAAAATAAATTTAAGAAAATTTTAAACCAATTAAAACTCAGGAAAATATTTTTATTTTCTATAAAAAACACAAAAATAGACAAAAAAAACACATAATTCCAATTGGAATTCTATAATTGTAATTTTTTTAATTACAAATAGACCCCTAAAAGAAATTAAAAATTTCAATTAAGTCTTAAAAAGGTATTACAATTAAGTGTTTAAAAAATAATGAAACTCTTTTTGAAAATGTATTCAAACTTTTTGAGGTTTCGAACTTCAAGTGTTAAAGACCTACTTATAATATTTTCATCATTGGAGTCCTTTGTTACGTCCATATTTTATTATCCTGAAATTGGGTGTTTACACATGTGTTTGATGCCATATTGTAATTATTTGAATAAGGCTCAAGCCCATTATGAACAAACCTTGACAAGATGGGCCTTTCATGCCTTTCTTAGCCCATTTCAAATGGATCTTGACAAGGTGGGCCTTTGGTGTTATTCTTGGCCCATTAAAATGGACTTTGGAATAATTTAAAGAAATTACTACTTATTTGAACCATCTTGAGAGTTATCTTGCATCTATCGATTTTATTATCCCCTACTAATAATTAAAACCTAGAATAACAATCCTAGGGCAAGGAACTCACCAATGAACACATGTGTTAGAGAAATTAGGGTGGAGATACCGTTTACGAGCTTTATATTTTGTTTCTTATTATTATATGTAAAGAGAGTATATGTTGATTTCCTTTGTTAACTAAACTTGCATCTCATGCATACACGTCATGCATGTTTCTAATCCATGGTGATTATAGATATAGATTCACGATAGTCTTCCAACTGGAAGTAATCTGACACTGGTCATCTAGTTAGGATTTCTAGAGAAATTGAGATGGCAGAATTTAATGCTGAGGCAGATGAGTCTAATGAAGAGGAAAAATTGAGAGAAAGTTTGGGAAGAACAGAGCAAGAGCCAAACTGAAGAAGAAGAAGACACTATGGGAGACATTTGTAGAAGAAGGCACTAACTATCCTTACAGAGGAGCTCCTGGACCTTTGATATTTGTTGAGAAATTGGTCCCTGGGTTTGAGATTTTTGTTGAATATATGATTGGGATCAATGAAGTTGTTATTAAGGAATTGATAGTGGAGGAACTAGCGCTGACTCCAAAATTAGAAGAGGACATTCCTGCTGTGGAGCTAAAGGATGCTATTGACTAGGAAGAGGAATTTAACTTTGAATCCTTTGTTCTCAATTCTATTATGGATGTTTTCTATGATGACCTTAACATTTCTCTTTCTAATTTATTTAGAACTAATGACATTTTCTTTTCTAAAGTTAATGCAATAAGGTTTGATTATGCTTACTTGTGCGATGTTTTTCCTAATGGTTATTTTGTGTATGATGATCGTTTCATGCATATGTTTGACATTAATTCAATGCAAACTGAATCATTTAATCTAGGCACATATGATAACCCTAAGAATATACTTATTGCTTCTAACTTAACTCCTGATGAGAAAGAAAAAATGAAAGAAACTTTGAAAAGAATATAGAAAGTATTTGCTTAAGGCTATAAGGATATGCTTGGGATTGATAGAGAGATTGCAGAACACATGTGTAAGCACCCAATTTTAGGATGATGGAATGTTGATACGACAGAGGGCTCCAATGATGAAAATATTATAAATAGATCTTCAATACTTGAAGTTTGAAACCTCAAAAGCCTAAATACATTTTCATAATAACTTAATTGTAATGTTTTCTTTAATCATCTAATTGAAAGCTTAAATTCTTTCAAGGGTCTTTCTATAATTAAAAGTTTAAAAAAAATGACCAAAATTATGTAATTTTGATTAGAATTACATAATGCTAATTGGAATTACATAAAACTTATTGAAATTATGTAATTTTAATTAGAATTTTATAATCCTGATCGGGATTAAATGTATTTTGTCTGTATTTTTTATTTTCTAGTAAATAAAAATTTTTATTTTCTGAATTTTGATTGGTCTTTTCTAGGATTTGTCTGATTTTTTTAGGAAATTAAAAGTCCTTTTAAAGCCAAACCTTTATGACTGTGAAGAGAGGAAGTCACAGTATGATACATCTTTTAACGAGAGTTTTTTTTTTATAAAAACCCAACTAAATTCTCCTGGAGGGGGATTTCTTCCTGGACCTCTCCTTTTCCTTTTACGTAGTTTTTAAATAGTATTTTCCTTAGAGGTATTATTCTTTGAAGACATAATAGACTTTTGGGAGGAGAAATTAAGCATTAGAGAGCTATTCTAAAAAACAACGGTGATTTATACCACTATGAGGAGCAAATCAATACTGCATCCGTCCAATCATCTCTTTTTCTACCTTTTTCTTCACTCTATTTGTTTATTTTAGTTTCATTTAATTTTAATTTTAATTTTTTTAATTACTAATTATTGTTTATTTTTGTGTTTTTTTTATTTATGATTATAGAGGGAGTTACATAATGAGTTCACTATAGAGAACAAAATCCATGAATATCCATGGAATGCCATGGATTAAATTTTATAGTTGAATGTAGTTTCTATGTTTTTTTTTTGTTATTTTTTTGGTTGGATTATTTGGAATTTTTATTTAGATTTATTGGGTTGTATTAGTGAAAAATCCCTAAGGGAGGGGGGGGGGTGAATAAGGCTATTAATAAAAATTGGAATTAAAAATAATTCTTTGTAAGAATTGAAAGAATGTTGAGAAGGATGAATGAAGAACACAATGATTTAAGGAGTTCAAATTCAACAACAATCCTACGTCTTCACTTAAATTATCCCCAAGTTAGGATTTTCAATCACCCATAATCTTATTGACAAAATTGATATTACATAAGAGTTTTATGCCTCACTCTTATAACCTTACAACATGAGTTTTCAAGGCTCACTCAAAAAACTAAATTCCAAGTGTTTCAATGGACAACACTTAAACCAATTCCTTTAGGAATAAATTTCACTTCACTACTAATCTATCCCAAGATTTAAGATGAAGAGAAATTATATTTCCAAAACACAACTAACTCTCATAAGAGTTATAAACAAAGAGTGAATATTTTAGAATTTGAGAGCTTTAATGAATGTTAAGATAGAGAATGATAATAAGCAAAAAATTTATTAACTTCCATTTAGCTCTAGAGGTGTTTATATAGATAAACACTAAAAAAATATAGCTATTGGAGGTGCAAATAATGTGTCCAACATCTATATTTTGAATCCAAAATTTGTAATTTTGAATTATTGAAAGTAATGTTGTTAGACTGCTGTGTACAGATTGAAACCGCGATTGGCTACTGGAGACGTTCAAATTTTCCCACACTTACTTCATAAAAGTTATAGATATTTGACTTAGAATTCCATATCATTTTGAATCACCTAAATTTTACTTCTGTAACTTAAGATGTGCCTAACATACTAAGAGTTGTGCAATCTAAAATGTAAACTACTGTTAGACAAATATACATAAGTTGAAACCAAGATTTTCTATTAGAGAAGTTTTAATTTGCCTATACTTTTTTCATAAATGTTATAGATGTTTAACTTATATTTCTATATCATTTTAAATCACCTTAAATATACTTTTGTAGCTCAAGATATGTCCAAAATACTAAGAGTTATGCAATCTAAAATGTAGACTACTGCTAAACAACTATGCACAAGTTGAAACCGTGATTTTATGTTGTAGACATTTGAATTTTCCCACACTTTATTCATAAATTTTTTTGATATTTTACTTAGATTTCTATGTTATTTTGAATCACCTCAATTGGACTTCTATAGCTCAAGATGTCTACTTCAAATATGAAGAATATAACTTTCTCATTATAAAGCTCTAAGGATGTCAAAAGCCTCCTTGAATCTTAAAGGTCGAATCAGCCCAAGATATTCATACTTCATTTTAACTTCCAATAGAGTCCTAACTTATACACACTTAAACAAACAAATTAACTACTCAAAATTAAGTTTTTTAATATCAAAATTAAGATTGATTATTGCTAAGGTGAACAATCTCCCCTTTTTTGATTTTGATAAACTTATTTTGAGTTTGATAAAAAATAATACAAAGTAAAGTGTGTGATAATATTTATGATAATAATGATACCAAATGAAATAAAATATATTTCTTTATTTCTTCCCCTATGAATATAAACATGATAAGAAATTTGAATTTATAGATTATTCCTTTTGACAGAAAAATAAAAACAACATAAAATATAGCAAAAGGGATAAAAACATGGTATTCTTATGACAAATGTATTAAAAATATAAAATATGATAACATGATCACTTAAATAAATGTTAGGTAATGTGAGGAAATAATTTCAAACATAAATACATATAGTACTACTAAAATGCATCACAAAAATAGTTCATATAATAATAATATTGATGCTTGACGAGCTTAATTATCATATGATCATATAAAGCTTAGCTAGCTAATCAATCATAGAGCACTTAGCATATAAAAAAATAAACACAAATTATCCATAACATATTTTCCTCTCTTTGAATAAAGGTAAAAGGAAAAGAAAGAGATATAAAGGGAAATGAACCTAAAGGGACTAAAATTCCTATAGGAACATAGCAAAGATACACTAAATCTTTGTCAAAATATTCATGCCTTATCAAAAAATCAAAACAATTCCTAAGAAGATATTCACGCCTTATCAAAGATAAAAAAAATTCCTAAAAAAAAAATCATACCTGAATTATGCATGTATAGACACAATAATAAAATATTATACACATGTATAGTAATAAATAATAAATTCAAATATATTTCTCCCCTTTCGTCAAAAGCGAAAAGAAAAGAGAGATATATAACGGGAAAATGAAAACAAAAATACACAAAATCTTTATAAAATCTATGTCATACATAAACAAAGTAAGTAAAACAAGGCCTTTTGCCACATATGATGTATGACAAAATTAGCCATACTTACAATATTAATATGCATTCAAAAATTTAAACAAATTTCTCCTCTTATATCAAACAAATATAATATGTCACTAAAATAAATACATTTTTTAAGGGTTTAAAATAAAAAAAAAAGATTACACATGTTAAAAAAATTAACTAGGTACATATGCAAACTCAAATTATTTCTCCTCCTTTGAAAAAATGCAAAAGAAAATTTAAAAAGATAAACCAAATATAAACTGACCACTATAAAAAAAAAATTTAAGATCAAAATTAAAATATTTATCAATCAAAGTAATCAATAAGCACAACATGATTTCACATGAAAATAGTTCAACCATCAATTAAACATAAAATCAAGATAAACTATAACCATCAATTAAACATAAAATTCAAGATAAACTAAAACCAATAATCATGCCAAGTTCATGATTAATGAAATTTAATCTCTTTTCATTGAGAGGTTTGGTGAAGACATCTATAAGTTGATTATTTATATCAATAAATTCAAGTGAGATATCACCAATTTGAACATGATCACACAAGAAATGATGTCTAATGTCTATGTGCTTAGTTCTAGAATGCTAAATGGGATTTTTGCTAAGGTTGATAACACTTGTATTGTCACATTTAATTGGAATGTGATAGAGTTTTACACCATAGTCTGACAACTGTTGTTTTTGCCATAAAAGTTATGAACAACAAAGACTTGTTGCAATATATTCAGCTTCAACAGTGGACAAGGAAACTAAAACTTGTTTCTTGCTAAACTAAGAATCTAAACATTGTCCTAAAATTTGACAAGTTTCAGAAGTGCTTTTTCTATCTAGTAAACTACTGGCAAAGTCCGCATCAAAATAATTAATCAAGTCACAGGATGAACTCCTAGGATACCAAAGTCCTAAATGCATTGTATCACAAAGATATTTGAAATTCTTTTAATAGCATTCAAATGAGACTCTCTAGGAATAGATTTAAATCTAGCACACAAGCAAGTAGCAAACGTAATATCAAGTCTACTAGTAGTTGGGATCCAATCATACCTCTAAATTACTTTTAATCAACTAGTTTGTCATTCTCATCTTTGTTAAGTTTGGTTATGGTGTTGATTAGAGTTTTAATTATCTTAGCTCCATTCATACCAAACTTCTTGAGAATATCTCTTGCATACTTGGTTTGATTAATGAAAGTCCCATTTTTGCATTGCTTGATTTGTAGTCTAAGAAAGAATTTGAGTTCACCCATCATAATCATCTCAAATTCTCCTTGCATTAAATTAAAGAATTCCTTACACAAGTAATGATTAGTAGCACTGAATATAATGTCAACAACATATATTTGAACAATTAATAAATCATTCTTGGATTTCTTTATGAAAAGAGTTGTATCAACTTTTCCTTTAGAGAAAAATTTCTCTAATAAGAAATTGCTCAATCTTTCATACCAAGCTCTAGGAGCTTGTCTCAATCCATATAATGCTTTAGAAAGTTTAAACACATGATTTGGAAAATCAAAGCTTTCAAAACCTGGTGATTATTCAACATACACCTCTTCTTCAATAAAATCATTTAAAAATGCAATTTTAACATCCATTTGATAAATTTTGAAATCCATGAATGATGCAAATGTAAGTAGTATTTTAGTAGCTTCTAACCTTGCAACAGAGGCATAGGTTTCATCATAATTAATGCCTTCCTCTTGATTATAACTTGTAACTACTAGTCTAGCTTTATTCCTAGTTATGACACCTTGTTCATTCATCTTATTTCTAAACACCCATTTAGCACCTATAATAGGATGATGTTTTGGTCTAGGAACCAAGGTCCAAACCTTATTTCTCTTAAATTGATTTAACTCTTCTTACACAACAATGATCCACAATTCATCAAAAAAGCATCATTAATATTTTTGGGTTCAATTTAAGAAATGAAGGCTAAATTAATAATAGACTTTAATTGAGATCTAGTAGTTACCCCTTTTGTAGTGTCACCTATAATAAGGTCTTGAGGATGAGCTTTCTTGAATTACCAATCCTTTGGAAGTTCATCCTTCAAGGTAGGTTGAGATGTTTCATCATTGTCCTCATTGCTTAGACCTTCAAGTTCCAAAGGCTTGCTAGCATTATCTTTTAAAGTTCCAATAATCTCATTGTTACCTATAAGATAATTAACACTATAAATATCCTTTCTAGGATCAAGTGAGTTTGATTCATTAAATACAACATGCATTGACTCTTCAACTACTAGAGTTCTCTTATTAAAAAATTATATGCTTTACTAGAATGAGAATAGCCGAGGAAAATTCCTTCATCGGCTTTGAAATCAAATTTTCCAAGATTATCCTTGCTATTTAATATAAGGCACTTACATCCAAATACTCTTAGATATGAGATTTTAGGTTTTCTATTATTCTATAGCTCATAAGAAGTTTTATTCAAAATCGGTCTTTTGAAAACTCTATTTAAAATGTAGCAAGATGTGTTAATGGCTTTTGTCCAAATGTATAGAGGTAAATTATACTCATGAAGCATTGTTCTAGCCATTTCCATAAGAGTTCTATTTTTCGTTCAACTACCTTATTTTGTTGAGGAGTTTTAGGAGAAGAGAATGCATGTAAAATACCATTTTCTTCACAAAAGGTTTTGAAAAATTCATTTTCAAACTCGGTTCTATGATCATTTCCAATAAAAGAAACATAAAAACTTTTTTCCTTTTAAACTCTTTTTGCAATCTTTTTAAAAGCTTTAAATGCATCATTCTTATGAGCAAGGAAACATACCTAAGTAAATCTAGAGTAATCATTAACCAATATATATGCATAGTGCATACCACCGAGACTAGTAACTCTAGTTGGTCTAAACAAATCCATATGTATAAGTTCAAGTGGCCTAGAAGTGGACACTACATTTTTTATCTTAAATGAGGAATTGGATTGTTTTCCTTTTTGGCAAGCATCACAAGGTTTATTCTTAGTGATTTCAAGCTTAGGTAAAATAATCATAAGTTCATGTTTACAAAGATCATTCAATAGCTTAAAATTTGCATGTCCTAACCTTTTGTGCCATATCCATATGTCATGGAAAATTGACATCAAGAATTTAACATCTTTATTATCAATCTTATTCAAATCAATAAAATAAACATTATTAACTCTTTCACCACTATAAATTACTTTGTCTTCATCAAGACTATTAACAAAGCAATTCTTAGGATAGAAAGTGACCTTATTTCTCATATCACATAATTAACTTATACTAAGCAAGTTATGTTTAATACCATTAACAAGCAACACATAATGTATAGTTAAGGATTGAGGATTACCAATTTATCCAATGCTAATAATCTTTCCTTTTGCATTGTCCCCGAAAGTAATGTCTCTTTCCTCCTTAGCATCAAGCTGATTGAATTACTCCTTGTCTCCTGTCATGTGCCTTAAACATCCACTATCAAGATACCATTTGCTTTTTGATCTTATGGACTTCAAGAACACCTATACAAGACAATTTAAGCATTTTTTGAACCCAAACCTTTTTTAGTCTAGGTTGGTTAGTTTTAAGATAGTCCATAGGAAGCAAGTTCATGTGCAGTCTTCTATAGAAGCACACATTATTGGTATTTCCCTTGATCATGCAATATGAGCATTCAATATTTACAAACTTATTTCACATAGGAGGATATGCATTCCTAATGTGTGAAGCATGCCTTTATTGATGTTGTAATGTGTGTCTCTTAAAGTTCTTTTGTGTCATAGTGTGAGACGTGAATTGGCAATGACAATGTGTATTTTGATAAGTTTGTGCAATATGTCTAGGTGCATTATGTTGTTCAATACGCTTATAAGCATTGTGTCTAGTGTATATGTAAGCATGTTTAGGTTATGTTTTCCTAGCATAATGCTTACCTCTTTGTGTCATATAAGGTTGAGTCTTATAAGACTTTCCTTGAGTGTTTGACATATAAGATCCTTTAGCTTTGAAGGCTTGAATCTCATTTTGTTTTGAGGTAGAAGGAGCATAATTATTTAAGGTTTTAACAAAATTAATATGTGATGATGATGAGGAAGCTATTCCATTGGTATATCCAATTCCATGTATATTTCTGTGGAATTTTTGAGAGTTAAGAATATTATTCAAAGATTCTTCTCCTTTCATGAGTTTCTCAATGGAATTTTTCAAATTTAACACTTAGAAAGCTTTTAATTTTCATCATTTTTTTTCTTAAGTTGATCTTCCAAGGAATTTGAAGTTTTCATATCATTAAATAATTTATCATTTGATTTTACTAGATTAGAAAATTCATTTTTTAATGTTTCGAATTCCTTGGTTAGGCTAGATAACTTATGCTAATAATGCTTATTCTTAGATAATAAGTTTTTACATTTAAGCAAGAGTTTCCTTACCATAGAGCTTTTAATATCATCATCACAAGAAGAATTAGACATAGATGGTACCTCTTTTTTTCTTTCAAGAACCATGAAACAAAGGTTGGCTACTTCTTATTATTCCTTTTCCATTTTCAATTTTGAGGAGTCATCCCAAGTTGCTTTATAAGCCCTCCTTTTCTCTTTTGTTCCTTTGCTCTTATTTTTAAGTTTAGGACACTCATTTTGGATATGACCCAGTTTCTTACATTCATAGCAAGTAACATCTTTGATTTTCTTTTTACCTTCTCCTTCATATTTCTTATTGAAGTTCTTGATGAACGTTTCTTTTTCTAGAACTTCTTGAAGTTTCTAGTGAGCATAGCAATTTCATCATCTTCATCACTAGAACCTTCAACATTTTCTTCTTCAATATCATTTTATGAAACTTTTAAAGCAATGCTCTTTTTCTTCTCTTTCTTTTCTTCTTGCTCTACATCTCTTTGCTTAATTGTTAGCTTATGTGTTAAGAGATTTTTGATAAGCTTGTTGGTAGATAGAGTTAAGAGGTCTTGAGCTTCCTCAATTGAAGTAATCTAAGATTCCTAATCCTTCTTAGGTAAGATTCTTAGAATCTTATTGTTTACTTCTTCATTGGATAAATGCTTTCCAAGTTTCTTGAGGGTCGTGATAAGAGTGTAAAGTCAATTTGTCATCTCCGTGATTGACTCATGAGGCTTCATTTTGAAAAGTTTGTATTCATACATGTGAAGTTGAACCTTATTACTGCTAACTTGCACATTTCCTTCATAATGATTTTCCAAATTTCCTTGATCGACATGCAATGTTGAAGCTTGCCTCCTTCTTCCTTTATCATAAAAGAGACTAGAGTGATTATTGTCTTTTTATTTTTATGTTTTTTTTCCTTTTACTCATTATTCCATTGACTCCTTGGTAGAGTATTTACCATACCATCAATAGTAGTTATAGGTGGTTCCTAAAATTTTAGGACAATATCCCAAATTTTGATGGAATACAATTAAGGTATAACTCCATTTTGAACTTCCAATGAGGATAGTCACTAGCATTGAAGAATGGTCTAAGTGAAGAAATATTTTGTGATTCACTCCCCATGATCTTATATTCTAGCAATGAAGTTACTAGAATTCAACCTTTGATACTAATTGAAAAAGCCCTAGAGGGTGGGGGGTGAATAGTCTATTAAATAAAAATCAGAATTAAAAATAATTTTTTGCAAGAATTGAAAGAATATTGAGAACAAAGAATGAAGAACACAATGATTTAAGGAGTTTGGATTCGATAACAATCCTACGTCTCCACCTAACTTACCCTTAAGTTAGGATTTTCAATCACCCACAATCTTATTAATAAGATTAAGATTACACAAGAGTTTTATGGCTCACTCTTACAACCTTCCAACATGAGATTTTAAGGCTCACTTAAAAAACCAAATCCCAAGTGTTTCAATGGACAACACTTAAACTAATTCCTTTAGAAATAAATCTCACTTTCCTAATAATATATTCCAAGATTTAAGATGAAGAGAAATTCTATTTCTAACACACAACCAACTCTCACAAGAGTTATAAATAAAGAGTGAATTTTTATGAATTTAAGAGCTTTAATGAATATTAAGATAGATAATGATAATAAGCAAAAAATGTCTTAACTTTCATTTAGCTCTAGAGGTTTTTATATAGATAAACACTAAAAAATAAAGTTTTTGAAGGTGAAGATAATGTGTCCAATGTCTATATTTTGAATCCAACATTTATAATTTTGAATTATTGAAAGTAATGTTGTCAAATTGCTTTGTATGGATTTAAACCTTGATTGGCTATTAGAGACGTTCAAATTTGCCTAAAATTAATTTACAAAAATCATAGATATTTGACTTGGAATTCCATATCATTTTGAATCACCAAAATTTGAATTTTGTAGCTCAAGATATATCCAAAATACTAAGAGTTGTGCAATCTAAAATGCAGACTATTGTTAGACAGTTGTGCACAAATTGAAACCATGATTTTCTATTGGAGAATTTTGAATTTGCACTCCCTTTCTTCATAAAGGTTGTAGATATTTGACTTATATTTCCATATCATTTTTAATCACCTTAATTGGACTTTTGTATCTCAAGATATGTCTAAAATACTAAGAGTTATGCAATCTAAAATGCAGACTACTGTCAGATAGCTATGCACAAGTTGAAACCATGATTTTCTATTGGAGAAATTTGAATTTGCCTATACTTTCTTCATAAAATATTTTATATTTTACTTATATTTCCATATCATTTTAAATCACTTCAATTGGACTTCTATAGCTCAAGATATGTCCAAAATACTAAGAGTTGTGCAATCTAAAATGGTAGCTGTATATGTTGATTTTGACTCAATATTTGCATACCCAAATGAACTCCAATTTTAACAAGTAAGCCAATTCAAAAATCTCAAGATGTCTAATTCAAATGTGAAGAAGATAACTTTCCATTATAAATCTCTAAAAATGCCAAAAGCCTCTTTGAATCTCAGAGGTCGAATCAACCCAAGATATTTATACTTCATTTTAACTTCCAATAGAGTCTTAACTTATACACACTTAAATAAAAAAAATGAAATGCTCAAAATTAAGTTTTTTAAGATCATAATTAAGATTGATTATTTTTAAGGTCAATAATTAGTTCTTTAGATCATTGTAATAGCCCTAATAGTGTGTGGTTTATGTGTATTTTAATTAATTGGGTAGTAAGATTAAAGTTTTAATTGGGTGATTAATTAAAATTAATGGCTATAGAGATTATCAGGTTTTTAAGTGAATAGAATTAGGGTTGCTTGTTAATTATTTTATTTATTAATAATTTGTTGTTTAAGGTCATTTTAATTAAACTAGGTTTTTTTAGAAAAAATAAATTTAAATGATTGTTTGATCTTTTATTTGATTTTTTTGGTTTTTATTTTTTTAATTTTTTGTGTGTTTTGGGCCCAAAGTCGATGTTAGGCTATAAACCATTTAATTAATTTTAGGTTTAGTAAGTTCTTTTTGGCCTGTCTTTTAATTAGTCCATTTCATTTAATAGGTTATTAATTAATTAAGTTTAGATTTTAATTAAAATGCATCTTTAGGCCCATAATTAAACTAAATTTAGGGTAGAAATACTTCAAGATCATTTAGTTAATATATACATAGGCCCACCTAGGATAATTAAAATTATTTAGACTTAACCCATTAAATTTAAGCCTTTTCCATAACTTATAGATCACCTTATAATTAAAACATATAGAACTAGGCCCACTAATTTAAATACTTTATAATTTATAGATTTAGACCCATTTTTAGAATTAAAATAAATATACTTAGGTTCACTTAATTAAAATTAAATAAGAATTAGGCCCATGAGTCTTCAGGGTCACTTGTAAATTAAATCATGTAAATTTAGTCCATTTAATTAAAATAATATTGATTCTACCAACTTAGGGATTATAAACTTAAATGAATGCATTACTTACATGTTTTTTTCAGGACTAGTTTGCCTGGAGTTAATTGTTTAAATAATGATTTATATGAAATTGCTTGTAAATAGAGGATACGATAGTAATTCATAAAGTAATTCTAAATGAACATGAGATTGAAAGAAGTTAGTGTTCCATATCCAGAATCTCCTATTTGTGGTGCTAGCTTTCTTTTAGAGAATTGAGTACCACCATTTTTTATTTGTTCCAATTATTACCTTGGGTGGCGACTCCTCATCTCCATGCGATGTCTTTATGATAGTGGTTAGTGTGTTCTCTAGAGCCTTGAGCTTAAACAGTGTTATGGTTGCTAAGATCTTAGACCCACACTAAACTTAACCGTCTACAATAGGATCCCCCACATATTCTCACATTGCACCAATAAAGTAGAAGAAGAGAATATTAAGGCCAGAATAGGCTCTCTTAGTCAAGGAAGAAGCAGAAAAGCAACTGAAAGCAAATTTCTTGGAAGTAGTAGATGACACCTAGTGGCTAGCCAATATAGTCCCAGCTCCTAAAAAGGATGGGAGAGTTAGGATGTATCTAGACTAAAGGGATTTGAACAAGACCTATCCAAAGGATGACTTTCCTTTATCGTATATTGACAATTTAGGCAATAATGAAACTTCTAGTACCATATACTCCTTTATGGATGGCTTCTCAAGATACAACCAGATTATGATGGCAATGATTTATAAGTTGAAGACTTCTTTCACCACTGAATAGGGTGTCTATCATTATACACTAATGCCATTCGGGTTGAAGAATGCAGGGGCTACTTATTAGAGGATGGCTACTACATTGTTGCATAACATGATTCATAAAAAGATAGAGGTGTACTTGGATGACATAATGATATAGCCTCTAACTAGAGAAGGGCACTTTAAAGGTCTAGACAAGTTCCTAGTAAGAGCTAAAAAGTATAACCTCAAGTTGAACCCGAAGAAATGCGCTTTTGAGGTGACCCCCAAAAAGTTGCTAAGGCATATAGTTAGCTAGAGAGTCATAGAGGTGGATTTAGATAAAGTAAGGGTGATCAAAGAAATGCTTGTACCGAAGAATGAGAAAGAGGTCAAAGGGTTCATTTGATAGTTGCAATACATCAATAGGTTGATTACCAAGCTGACTACCATTTGTGAGCCAATCTTCAAGCTCTTGAAGAAGAATTAGCTGATCATTTAGGATGGCAAATGTCAGCAAGGTTTTGAAACTATTAAGAATTATTTGATGAATCCTCCAGTCTTGCAGCCACCAAGACCATGTAAGCCTTTGATTCGTTATCTGTCAATATAGAAGGATGTAATTGGCACAATGCTAGCTCAGGAAGGAGAAGGAAGGGTTGAGCATGCTGTGTATTATTTGAGTAAGAAGCTTCTACCTTATGAAGCCAATTACGGTATAGTAGAAAGAACTTGCTTGGCTATAATTTGGGTGATAAAGAAGCTCTGGCATTACTTCCATTGTTATAGCATCCAAACAGTCTTTAAGCACGATCCTCTCCGATATCTCCAGTAGACTCCATCACTTATAGGAAAATTAGCTAGATGGTTAGTCCTACTTATCGAATTCAACAAAAACTATATGGAAAAGAAGGTGATAAAAGGGACAGCTGTAATAGACTTCTTGATGGACATGAATAGGAATTGGAATTTTTAGATGAGCACCTTAGGGTAATAGAGATCTAGACATGGATAATGTACTTTGATGGAGTAGTCAATAGTAGAAGGGTAGGCATTGGTGTGATTCTGGTTTTGCCAAAAGTAGAAATAATTCTGATGGGAAGGAGATCAGAATTCAAAGTCAACAATAATCAAGCTGAATATGAAGCCTACGTCTTTAGTCTAGAAGCACTCAAGAAGGTGGGGGCAAAAGAAGTTACAATGTATAGAGACTTGATGCTAGTAGTGAAACAAATCTCTAAAGATTAGGAAGTGAGAGAAGATAAGTTGAGACTATATTGGGACTATTCAACCACAATTCTATTATCTTTTAACCAATATAGATTCATGTACTTGCCATAGGAAGAGAATTAGATGGTAGATGGTTTGGCTACTGTAGCTTTAATATAGGAAAGAGGAAAATAGGTAGAAATGAAGCCTTTTATTCTAATAAAGTCCTAGACTCCATGCTACTAGGAGATTAGAATAATGTCAATCGACCCCATAGAAAATCCATGGTTCTATGATCTACAGTATTATCTTGAGACAAGATGACTCCATGATGATGCCAATAAAAAAGAAAGAATGTCACTGAGGATGCTATCTCTGTAATTCATCAGTTATAATAGGATGCTATACAAGAGAATGCCAACTGGAGTGCATTTGAGATGTGTTGATAAGGATGAGGCACGAAAGATCATGGAAGCAATTCATTAGGGTGTATATGAATGACACATGAATGGAATAATCCTTGCTAAGAAAATAACTCATCAAGGGTACTTCTGGATGACTATAGAGGCAGATTGTGTGAAATATATGAAGAAATGCCATAACTGCCATGTGTATGGTGATGTGAGCCATTTGCCTTCTATGGAACTTCAAGGATTAACCTTGTCATGGCCATTCACAGTCTGGGGAATTAATATCATTGGAGAGATTAGGCTGAAGGCATCTAACGGTCATTACTATATTATAGTAGCGATTGATTATTTCTCTAAGTAGGTAGAAGTAACAGATGGCGAGGTTCATACAAAAGAATATAATCTATAGATATGGGTTGCCTTATCACATCATTACTGATAATGGTGTTCAATTTAAAGCAAAAACATCCACTTTATTAGAGGAATATAAGATTGAACATCATAGATCCTCTCCTTACAGGCCACAGGCAAATAGGGTAGTAGAAGCGGCAAATAAGAATGTGAAGAGGATCCTAGCCAAGATACTAGAGCACTATAAAGACTGGGCAAGCTACCTATAGTTTGCACTATAGGGATATAGGACCACTACCAGAACATCAACAAGAGCGACTCCATATTTTTCTAGTGTATGGATGTGAAGTTGTGTTGCCAATTGAGGTTGAGATTCAATCATTAAGGGTTCTCTTGGAGTCCAAAATTCCAAAGTATTAATAGGTCAAAACCTGATTAGCATAATTGATGATACTAGATAAAAAGAGAATGAAAGTCATGTATCACTCTCAATTATACTAGAAAAGGATAGCCCGAGCTTATAATAAGAAGGTTAAGCCAAGAAAAATCAAAGGGGGTGACTTGGTTTTAAAACTCACTAGGCCTATCATAACGGATCAGCGAGGAAAGTTCAAGTCAAACTGGGAAGGTCCGTATCAAGTGAAGAAGCTATTTTCCAAGGGCACTTCTATTCTATCTAATTTGGAATGAAACGTGTTCAGAGAGCCCATTAACCTGGATAATCTTAAGAAATTCTTTCTATAAAATCTAACTAGGGAGAAAACCTTAAAAAGGCTACCTAGGCAAAAGTTAAAGACAAAAAAATGAAAAAAATAAAAGTCCTATTGGATTGAAAACCTAAAAGGGCGATCCAAGAAAAAGTAAAGGACATATAAAGTGAGAGAGAGAGAAAAAAAAAGTTACTTGGAAAACTTACAAGGGGAAGCCAATTAACGACAAGAGATATGTAAGAAGTAAAATGTATAATCAATTTGTGCTTAAACTAAATGGCATGGATTGCCTTTATTATTGTTCAACATTGCATTAAATGCTTATTACACAGTATTCAACTAGGAAGGAAATTCCATCCAATAAAAAGAAAATAAAGACTAAATTTCATAAACTAATAATGCTTGCTTCTCTTTTGAACACCTTAAGCACTTAATGCCTACAATGCCCTTGTCCTTTTATTTCTTGTGAATTCATCCTTTTCTATCTACTATAATTAGATCCATGTCTTGTACTGGTCATTAGTCAATAGATCTCCATCATAAGCAAAGAACCTTTGAATAAATATACAAGGCTAAGTAGCGACCAAGTTGTCCAAAAAATTATAAGAAAGGGCCTTGGTACAAATTCATGCACCATCTCCACAATCAATTGTTTCTACCTATATTACCTACAAAACCGAACGAGATTATAGAATGTGGCAAAGTGGAGACCGGCTAGGGGGACATATTAGGTATAGGATAGGATGGTCACATGTTGCAACCTCCACCATGGGCATATCCACTGGATCCAAGTATTAGGGAATGTTGACAACCAGCTCCAAACATCCTCAGGAATATGGTGAAGCCTCTTAGTATGATAATGTTTGGCTTTGTAATGAGCAATCTCCCTAGGAGGTTTGAGCAGCCTCAGCTTTTCTTGAAACCATGCTTATTGGAAAATTACATGAGTAAATATGATAGAAGTACAAAAATGATAAAAGAGAAAAGAGAGCTCACCTTTAGCAGTAGGGGACTCCTTATGAATCATCTAGTTTTAAAAAAGTTTTCGAGCCCAATGATGGTTTCTGCTAGGATGAGAGGAAAAGGATTTAAGCTAGCTTCCACTTAGTTAAAAAAAAGGAAGGATCTTCGGATCATAGTTGCCAGAAGGGGAAACTACCAAGAACTTAGCATATAGGCAAAGAGAAATCATCTAAGGCCAGTGAACCTTATTACTATCTATGTTCACAATAGTCTCAAGGAAAGGGCTCATCAGAATCTCATTACCAAAGATATGGTGAAGAGAGGACTGAGGGGAAAGGTTGAATAGCCTAGCCATTTGGTATTGGATGGAGTGTAAATCTAGGGTTTCAACATAAGGAATTACAATCTGATGAGCTAAATCCATCTGTAAGCTTAAGATAGCTTTAAATTCCTCTCACAATGGGCAGAACTCCACTGTATTGAACTAGAAGACATGTTTTTGAGGATCCTAAAACCGAGCAAGAACATAGAGAAATGGAAAATTAATTCTCCTCGCATGCAAAGATCAAAAGACAGATAGGTGAAATGGCTCTAATCTAGCCCATGATTTGCCATCCATACTTTTCAAAATTAGTTATAGCTGTTTCAAGCTTCTTTCAATCATATTAGAAAGTTAGGAAGCTATTCAGAGAGAGAAAATAAAGAGAACTCACATGAATGGAGATTAGGGATTTTAGAGAAGATTTAGGGGACTTTTATAGCTACAAATTGACCCTACAGAGGCGATCACTTTTATAATCAGGTGACACCTTTGTGTGCTCAGGTGATATCTTATTGCCTTTTCATAAAGAGGCAATGCCTTTTTGAAGTGGTAACGCATCTTCAACAGACGATGGGATAGTATGTTTATTGCATTTTTTAGATATTAACATTGTAAATGTGATCTAACCATTGGAAAAGAGATTTTTTATAATAAATACAAAGCTTCAATCAATTCAAAACATAGTTAAATGAATTTGAAAATCATATCATCCATCTAGTGTAAAATTGAAAATGATAGAGCAAAGATTAATCCAAATCACAATAAAGCAATAGTGCAAAGAGACAAAAATGTTTCTAATCAAAATAGTCCTATGCTAGCTAGCTTCTCGGGTACCCCCCCTACTCATCATCCCTAGACTCATCAGTAAGGTCATCAACAGGATGTTTTCATTGCTATCCTTATATACTTATCGACTGGCTCCTCCTCCTCGTTACCCTCAACCTAAAGAGCAACCAACTAATGCTTGAGAGTAGTAACCTTATCCTGACTAGCCTTATCTCGGTCCTATCAAGATGTAATGAGAGGTAATAATCATGAGAGCATGCATACATATAGAAATAAGGTGTAGTTTTTACCTTTCATTATTTTGTCATATGCATCAAGAAGTCTCAATAGGCCTCAATCACCTGGTACATATACTCTCCCTGATCTAAAGGTATCTGCACAACTAATATATTGTTAGAACTAACCATGTGTTAAGTCAAATTTAAGAATAAGTCCTTAGAAGAAAGGAACTCACATGTATAGCGACCTTTAGAAAGAATTTTGGCTCTAAGGTCAAGCGTCAAGAACTAATGAGGGTGCTCACCTGAAGGCACCCAGTAATGGGTTAGTAGGTCAGGGGTAGCAGTAAGCATACTAGCTACCATATGGGATTAAGAGCTAGAAGGCTCCATAGCAGGTGGTGCGCCAGAAGAGGAACCCTCACCACTTAGTATAATACGAGGGTGCTAATGAGGCCTCTCATGTTCGATAGGCCTAGAATGAGGAGCTAGTGCCCTAGCTAGTGCCTGAGAATGAAAATTAAGTTAGGAAATGATATCCATAAGCATGAATATAAAATATGTGTTTAATAAAATTGTGTGCTTACCTGAGGTGTAGGTGTAGGTAGAGGCATCCTCTGTATGAGATGAGCTCGTGCAAAATCCATATAGTGAGACTTCCTCCTCTCATAATAATCCATAACATCATCTCCTACTAGAGCCTAATCAAGCTCATCTCCTTCTAACTCATATGACTAGAAAATATATCGAGGAGAAGCGATGGGTGGCCATCTCACTCGAGTACCCATATGCCATTAGTGTACTCTCTCACTGAGATACCAAACTCTGCAGTTAGGCCCTTACAGTAGTACCCTATTCTAGGATAATGGAATTGAGCGGATCATGGCTTGAGACCATTTAGCTTAGGGACCTCATAAATTTAGACAAAAGTATGAAAATAAGCTGGTAAGCAAATGAATTTGATTAATAAGTATATTACTAATTACAATTATGTTTGAGGGTACCTACCTCATCATGTGTAAGAGTGTTCAGTCGCTCACAATGAATGTGCACACAAGGAACTAGCCTCCTCCAAGCGTAATTAGGGCCCCATCTTTCTATGGTAGGGAAAGGAGTGTTGATAACATGAGTAATCCTTATAATCAACTCCAGCTCTATAGCCCATTCCTATAAAAGAAAGAAAATTTTTTTAGCAAATTATGATAATAGCAGTTGAGGTGGAACTTAATAATGAAAGAAGATGGGAGTATCAGAATGGCGTGCCAAAACCTGCAGAGCCTCTTAGCTTCACACACTAATTCATCCATACTCCTATACAGATAAGCTAAAGTGCAGTTATATAATCATATGTGGCCACTAGGTCTAGATCTCTCAAGGGCATCAGGAAGCTTAAGTCTACGGAACTAGCAGTGTTTGTGAAGAGAGTGATGCCCAATAAATAAACCAAGAATGTGCATACCACTTGATCAATCTAGTGGGGTATGGTAGCCACCTCAACTCTAGTGCAAGAATAGAAGCTCCTGATGGAATTGAGCTTCATTGTGTTTGCTCCCTTCATATCTGGGACCATGCCAAACAGATGCTTGATGAAGGCGAGATGGTTTGGAGATAGCTTATAGAGACTAGCATCAAAAGGGATAGAATCCCTTATATAAGCAATGCTAGTGACCGTAGCAAAAGCCACTGGGTTTAGCATAAACTCCCCGAAAGGAAGATGGAACATATGAGTGGTGTCAGACCATCTCTCTATCAAAGCATGTAAAGGCTAGTAATCAGTATGCCCCTGCTGCATTGGGAGTGCTAAGATAAAGTCAAAAAATCTAGTGTCATAAATGTGAGCCTTCATCGTGTCTATGAGCTCATCGTACTATATACAGCCATTGCTAAAGTTCCCAGCACCCTTAAGGATGTGGGCATCAAACTATAGGAGTAACATAGGTAGTGGAAGTTTAATTATACGAGAATGAAGTTATTTTGTTTAGAATTTTTTCAAAGAGATGAACACCTCTGCTCTAGAGGTGATTGCCTCTTTGTAAATGCCTAGATATGAAAGGGCAAACACCTCTTTGTGATGTAGCGATTGCCTAATCGAAGAGCTAACATGATAGAATTGTTTAAATTTTATAATTTCATTCAATTAAATTTAATTTATTTTAGTTAAAATGATAAACATGCATATATGAGCAATAACCTTATGTTATTTGATATTATTTGCAAAAAAAATTAAAGAAATTGGGTACTAACCTCTCCCATGGCTAATATACAAATATAGGATCATATGTCCATGAAAAGGGGGATTTTGTCTCTAACACCAAGCCCGAAGCTACGTGAGGGATGCACTGTAGGTGCTACTAGATCCTATGCTGGCAAATCCAGGGTCCATGCGGTGTCTATAGCAATGAAAGGTTAAAAGACTAAAGAAAAGGAAAAGAGAGAAAAAAAGGTTTGAAAATAGAAAAGTGAAAGTAATTTTGAAAAAGGAAATAAGAACTTATATAAGAAGCTAAAAGGTAAAAAAGGAAGACCTATTAAAAAATAATAAAAGAGGGTCAAGCCCTGGGATAGAAAAAACACAAGCTGGCCTATGGCCAATCAGAGATATGTTTTAAAAAAAAATATGTGTTTTACTTCTCGGGTGTACCCCGAAATAGATATTTAAGAGTTGAAGATAGTCTAATGGAAGTATTAACAAGAGCAAAGCGTCTAGTCAGGTTTGAATCTCTGAAGTGCATGGCAGAAGAAGCGTCTGGTCAAGTTTGAACCCCTAAAGTGCATGGAAGAAGAAGCTTCTGGTTAGGTTTGATTCCCCAAAGTGTACGAAAGAAAAAGCATTTGGTCAAGTGTGAAACCCTGAAGCATGCAGAAGAAGATGCATCTAATCAGGTTTGTATCCCCAAAGTTCATGGAAGAAGAAGTGTCTATGCGGGTTTGAATTCCCAAAATGCATGGTAGAAGAAGTGTATGGTCAGGTTTGAATCCCTAAAGTGTGTGAAAGAAGAAGCGTCTAGTTAGGTTTGAATCCCTAAAGTGCACAGAAGAAAAAGCATCTGGTCTAGTTTGAATCCCTAAAGTGCACGACAAAAGAAGCATTTAGTCAGGTTTAAATCCCTAAAGTGCGCAGTACAGAAAGTGTATGGTCGGTTTGAATCCCTGAAGTGTGCATTATAGGAGGTGTTTGGTTGGGTTTGAATCCTCAAAGTGCATCTTCCTTTCTAAGTAGGTGTCTTGTTGGGTTTAAATCCTCGAAGTGCAACTTCCTTTCTAAGTGGGTGTTTAATCGAGTTTGAATCCTTGAAATGTATCTCCTTTACTGAGTGACTCTAGGGCCGGGAAAACCTGAGTTTTATGACAAACTATAATGAGTAACTGATCAGGCCAGGAAAACTCGAGGAACACAATTACATTTTCATCTCCTTTGCTGAGTGACTCTTGGGCTAGGAAAACCTGAATTTTATGAAAAATTATAATGAGTAACTAATCAGGCCAGGAAAACTCAAGGAACATGGTTACACTTCCATCTCTTATACTGAGTGACTCTTGGGCAAGGAAAATGGTTACACTTTCATCTCTTATACTGAGTGACTCTTGGGAGTTTTATAACAAACTATAATGAGTAACTGATCAGGCCAAGAAAACTTAAGGGTCATAATTACATTTTCATCTATTCTATTGAGTGAATCTTGGGCTAGTAAAACCTAAGTTTTATTATAAACTATAATGAGCAACTGATTGGGCCAGCAAAACCAATGGAACATAGTTACTAATATGAACTTAAAAGGGTTACAATGTGCAAGCTTGGAGCCTCATGAAGAAAAATTCAAGCTAATTAGCTTGATTTCCTATTTTGAAATTAATTAGCTTGAATTGGACAAATTTTCAAGTTATTTTTCTAGTTTGGAGTCAATAAGGAATATTTAAAAAGATTCTCAAAGATTCAAGGGTATTCCAAGTCCAAGTCAATAAAGTCAATAAGTCAAAGTCAAAGTCAAAGAGTTAACATGTCAAAGTCAAGGGTCAATGGTCAACATCCTACATGACATGTGACATGGCATGCTTCAATGCTTATTTATCGTGAGTTGTCATTTTGCTTAGTTATTATGAATTGTCATTTTGCTTAGTTATAATGAGTTGTCATTAGTTGTCAATTTTGATTTTTCAAAGATGAGTTGTCATTAGTTATCCTATTTTGAAGGGAACCTCCTTATTTAAGGATTTTCCTATATAGGTATCTTTGTGAACAAGGAAGAAAGCCTTTTCCTTCAAGGATTAGGTTATTTACAAGTCTATATAAGGGCTAAACATATGTAAAACAACTTTGGAGGATTCAAATATTAAAAAGTGAGGTTTTTTCCTTAAACTTGGTTCTTTTGAAACTTTGCAAGTTTACTTGAATTGTTTCACTTCTACCTTTCATTACAATTGCTAAGTTAAACTTAAAATTGTGTGATTGTTCATCCTTTAATAGCTAAGTATCTTACTTCAATTTAATAAGTAAGGGTTTAACTCCATCAACACACTCTGCCCTTGATGATCCTTGGGCTAATATTCAAAGTTGGATGTGTTCTCTATCTTTGTTATAGGTAGGGTTCATATCAGTTTGGTATTAAAGCCAAACTTCAAGGTTTGGTTATGTATCCTTTAATTTTCATGTATTATCTCTTCTTTTCTTCTTCTCAATTCTTTATATATTAGAAAAAAGCAAAAATAAATTAGTTAAACACAAGAGCATTCACATCCTTGAGTCTAAACATATAAAGGAGTGCTTTGTGAGGATTTCTTTTCTAATTTTGTTCTAAATCATCTTAGAGTGTGGTCATTATGGACATGCCTTATTTTCTTGGTGGGGATGATCCTAATGTTTACTTAAAATGGGTGCAACAAATGGAGGAGATATTTGATTTTCTTAAGATAAGTGATTTTAAAAAAGTGCAAACTTGCTTCTAATAAATTTTTGGGTCATTACGCTATATGGTGGAAAGATTTGATTATAAATAAAGTTAGAAATTGGGAGTTAATAAAAAGGTTAATGACTAGATATTTCAATCCTTATGATGTTAGGAATAAATCATATATTAAGTTAGAAAGACTTAAATAAGGGGATGTATTAACTATTGATCATTATGCTAAAAAGCTTAAGTTTTTTGTAAGTGTAAGTGATTTAGGAGAATCTGAAGGGCAGAAAATTGCAAGATTCATAAGCGGGCTTAAGAATGAAATTAGATAAGATCTTATGTTTATGGTACAATTACAACTTATTTTGCCTTTGAATGATGTGATTACACTTGCTTTGGAGAGAGAGAGATGGAGTAATAAGGTTGATAATAAGAGTGGTGCTAATGTTAAAATAACATTGATTGATTATGAGAAGAAGCATGAGGATCAATTTTATAATCAAACTATTAAAGTGGAGGAGAGCATTAATCATAAAGAGAAGTATGAAAAAGAAGATGTTGTATGTGAGGAGATAAAAACAGAGTGTGAATCCAATAATAGTGAACTTGTTTAACTCATTGAAGCTAATAAGGAGTGTTTGCAAAGTTTTGAGCAATCTAGTGAAGTTATATAAGGATTAACTACTCAAGAAGTTGCTATAAGTGCATCTTGTGAACATGAAGCATGCATGCATCATGAAGAGGAATATCGAGAAATTTGTACAAAAGAAGGAGGAGGATAAAGAGCTGGTTATTCATTACAATTATACTAAAAAAATTCATCTTTCTTTTTCTAGTGTTTTGAAAGCTATTTTACAGACTTCCATGCCATATGAAGATCCATTTGATGATGTAGTCAAAGTCTTATGCCTACAAGAGAATCTATGGAGTCTTCGCTCATAGTAAGAAGAACTTGAGATACTCATGTTTTAAGTTTAAAAAGAAGTAACAAGAATTCAGTCCTTACATGTTCACGAACAGAAGTTCTATGTTTTAAATGTGCTATCAAGTTCAAGTTATGTTAAAGATACTTGTGTGGATCATTATTTCAAAGGACAAGCTTTCAACAAAGGTGTTTGTGTTTGACCCTAGAGGATTTATGAATTTATCAACTTTAGAAGATGGTTATGATTTGAGGGTGAATCATCTTCAAAAGGGAGGGAATAATATGAACCCTAAAAGGGATGCAAAGTGCAAGCAAGGAGCCAAATAATGAAGATTTCAAGCTAGTTAGCTTAATTTCATATTTTGAAATTAATTAGCTTGAATTAGATGAATTTTCAAGTTATTTTTCTATTTTAAGGTTAATGAGGAAGATTCAAGAAGATTCTAGAAGATGTGAGAAGATTCAAGGATATTCCAAGTTAAAGTCAATAAGTCAACAAGTCAAAGTTAAAGAGTCAACAAGTCAAAGTCAAGGGTCAATGGTCAACATCCAACATCCAACATGGCACGTGACATGACATGCTTTAATGCCTAGTTGTCATGAGTTGTCATTTTGCTTAGTTGTAATGAGTTGTTTAATTTTAACTTTTGACTTTTCAAAGATGAGTTATCATTAGTTGTCTTATTTTTTAAGGAAACTTCCTTAATTAAGGATTTTCCTAAATAGGCATCTTTGGGGAGAAAGGAAAAAAAACCTTTTCATATTCCAAAGAAAGTTCAATTACAACCTTCAAAGAGATAGAAGGTTCTAATTGCACTTCTTTCTTTAATCTTTTAGCGATCTCACACTTAAGCCCACTGATGAATTTTGCAACTTTCCTCCTTTCGAATTCACCTACATCACTTGCAACTAAATTGAAGGGCTAATCCTATGTACTTCCTCCTTTCGAATTCACCTACATCACTTGCTCTGATACCAAACTGATATGAACCCCACCTATAACAGAGATTGAATGTATATCCAACTTTGAATATTAGCCCAAGGATTATCAAGGATAGGTTATGTCGATAGAGCTAAACCCCTTGATTATTAAATTAAAGCAAGATACTTAGTTATTAAAAGATGAACAATCATACAATTCTAAGTTTAACCTAGCAATTATAATGAAAGGTAGAAGTGAAACAATTCAAGTAAACTTGCAAAGTTTCAAAAGAACTAAGTTTAAGGAAAAAAAACTCACTTTTTAATATTTGAATCCTCCAAATTCGTTTTATATATGTTTAGCCCTTATATAAGGCATGTAAACAACCTAATCCCTGAAGGAAGAGGTTTTTTTCCTTATTCCCAAAGATATCTATATAGGAAAATCCTTAAATAAAGAGGTTTCCGTCAAAATAGGATAACTAATGACAACTCATCTTTGAAAAGTCAAAATTGATAACTAATAACAACTCATTACAACTAAACAAAATGACAACTTATGACAACAAAGCATTGAAGCATGCCATGTCACATGTCATGTTGGATGTTGACCATTGACCATTGACTTTGACTTGTTGACTCTTTGACTTTAACTTTGACTTGTTGACTTATTGACTTGGACTTGGAATATCCTTGAATCTTCTCACATCTTCTAGAATCTTCTAGAATCTTCCTTATTGACTCCAAAATAGAAAAATAACTTGAAAATTCATCCAATTCAAGCAAACTAATTTTAGAATAGGAAATTAAGCTAATTAGCTTGAATTCTTCATCATGCAGCTCCAAGCTTGCACATTGCAACCCTTTTAGGGTTCATATTATTCCTTCCCTCTTGAAGATGATTTACCCTCAAATCATAGCCATCTTCTAAATTTGATAAATTCATAAATCCTCTAGGTTGAAGCACAAACACCTTTGTTGAAAGCTTCTCCTTTGAAATAATGATCCACACAAGTAGCTTCAATATCACTTGAACTTGATAGCACATTTGAAAGATAGAACTTCTATTCATGAACATAAAAGGATTGAATTCTTATTGCTTCTTTCTAAACTTGAAAGATGAGTATCTCAAGTTCTTTTTGCTACGAGCGAAAACTCCATAAATTCTCTTGTAGGCGTAAGGTACTTTAACTACATCATCAAATGGATCTTCATATGGCATAAAAGTATATAAAATAGCTTTCAAAACACTAGAAAAAGAAAGATGAAAATTTTTAGTATAATCATAATGAATATCTAGCACTTTATCCTCCTTCTTTTGTGTACAAACTTCTCAATATTCCTCTTCATGATGCATGCACATTTCTTGGTCATAAGATGAACTTTTAGCAAATTATTGAGTAGTCAATCTATGTACAACTTCACTAGATTGCTCAAAACTTTTCTAACACTCATTGTTAGCTTCAATGAGTTTAACAATTTCACTATTTTTGGATTCACACTCTATTTTTGTCTCCTTACATACAAAATCTTCTTTTTCACACACTTATCTTTATGACTAATGCTCTCCTCCACTTTGTTAGTTTGATCATAAAATTGATTCTCATGCTTCTTCTCATGATCACTCAATGCTATTTCAGCATTAGCACCACTCTTACTATCAACCTTATTACTCCAACTCTCTCTCTTGAAAGCAAGTGTAATCACATCATTCAAAGACAAAATGAGTTGTAATTGTATAAAAAACACAAGATCTTGTCTAATTTCACTTTTAAGATTGCTTATGAATCTTGTAATTTTTTTCCTTTTAGATTCTCCTAAATCACTTGCAATTACAAAAAACTTAAACTTTTTAGCATAATCGTCAATAGTTAGTACACCCCTTGTTTAAGTCCCCAATTTAAGATATAATTTATTCCTAACTTCATGAGGAATGAAATATCTAATCATTAACTCCCAAATCTCTAACCTCATTTACCATTAAATCTTCCCACCATATAGCAATGTGACCTAAAAATTTATTAGAAGCAAGTTTGCACTTTTTAAAATCACTTATCTTAAGAAAATCAAGTATCTCGTCCATATGTTGCACCCATTCCAAGTAAACATAAGGATCATCCCCACTAAGAAAATAAGGCATGTCCATAATGACCACACTCTAAGATAATTTAGAAAAAAAATAGAAATGAAATCCTCATAAAGCACTCCCTTATGTGTTTACACTTAAGGATGTGAATGCTCTTGTGTTTAACTTAAAAAAATTTTTTTGCTTCTTTTTTAATATATGAAGAATTAAGAAGAAGAAAAGAAAAGATAAT
This sequence comes from Mallotus nudiflorus, assembly GCA_947683625.1. Lineage (NCBI taxonomy): Eukaryota > Viridiplantae > Streptophyta > Magnoliopsida > Malpighiales > Euphorbiaceae > Mallotus > Mallotus nudiflorus. Next base: position 1,402,578 of record CANTUR010000415.1, on the reverse strand, counting down.
ACATGAAAATTCAAGGATACATAACTAAACCTTAAAGTTTGGCTTTGATACCAAATTGATACAAACCCTACCTATAACAAAGATAGAACTTGCATCCAACTTTGAAATCTAGCCCAAGGATCATCAAGGATAAGTTGAGTTAATGGAGCTAAACCCTTTGCTTATTAAATTGAAGCAAGATACTTAGCTATTAAAAAATGAACAATCATAAAATTCTAAGTCTAACCTAGAACTTGTAATGAAAAGTAGATGTGAAACAATTCAATAAACTTACATAGTTTCAAAAGAACAAAGTTTAAGGAAAAACCTCACTTTTTAATATTTGAATCTCTCCAAATTCATTTTACATAAGGTTAGCCCTTATATAGGCATGTAAACAACCTAATCCTTAAAGGAAATGATTTTTTTCCTTATTCCCAAAGATGCCTATATAGGAAAATACTTAATTAAGGAAGTTTCCTTCAAAAATAAGACAACTAATAACAACTCATCTTTGAAAAGTCAAAATTGACAACTAATGATAACTCATTACAACTAAGCAAAATGAAAACTAAGCATTAAAGCATGTCATGTTACATGTCACGTAGGATATTCACCATTGACCCTTGACTTTAACTTGTTGACTCTTTGACTTTGACTTGTTGACTTATTGACTTTGACTAGGAATATCCTTGAATCTTCTCACATCTTCTATAATCTTCCTTGTTAACATCATAATAGAAAAAGAACTTGAAAATGTTAGTGATATGCATTAGGTCAATCATTTGATTATGCATTGACTTTCTTATTTTATTAATAAAGAGGTATTTCATTATCATTTGATTTTATGATAATTTTATGAATAGTTAATTCTTACTAAGGCCATCAAGTGTGTGACTTGATAGTAAAACCCTTAAATTAAAATAAGAGTTCTATTCTAATTATCCCTAGCCATTTATTCATTATATAAATATTAAAGTATTAAGGCTAGTATGATGTTGACTGATGGTTATGTTTTACTAATCATGAATATGAGATATTAAGTCAACTCATAGGTACATGATGAGAGATCATGTACTAGATTGACCCACCATGAGAATACTGCATAGAATATTATCATAAGTATTTCTCATCACAGTAATTTTATTTCGGTCCTTTGACCTTGAAATCATCATGGATTTCTACATAGCTATTTTATGTTTGACATATTCTAACATTGTCTTTAACCGGACAATTAAATAGGATGTTGTTGGATATGAAATTAGTTATGTGAGGAATATGAGTGATTAAGAAGGAATTTATCCCTCATTAATATGAGAAAGATATCTATGGGCCCCTTGATGAGATAGACTGAAGGAAAATGCATGGCCATGCTGATATGAATTGAAAAAGAGTTATCATTTTCAGTCTACTTGGAATCAAGTCAGAATATTGAACTATATAAGGATGACATTCTATGCCTTATGTTCAATTAAGATATCATGTGATAAAAAGATGATAAAATTCACTGTAATTAGGTTATGTCGGATTATTGACTTCACATGACTTGGGTAGTCATAATGTCTTGCTAGAGGCCACTTATGACTTGTAGGCCTAAATAGAGATTTAGGCCCACTACCAATGTTATGTGAACCTATAAGGTCACACACTTAGAACAAGCCCAAAATGATTATGGGTTTAATAAGCCAAAAATAAACTCTATGGAAATAAATAATTAAAGTGTTTTATTTAGTTATTTATTTGTTTATTTATTTAAGATAAATGTTATTTTAAATAAATAAATAAATAAGATATTATTTCTGATTTGTTTTTAAAACAAAATCAGAATGTAATAAATGGAAATTACCAAAAAGGTTTTTGGTAGGTGAAACCCTAATTTGGAGTCTATAAATATGTTATATTCTCTAGGGTTTAATAAGTGTTGTTTTTCCTTGCCTCCAGAATAGTTTTCTCTCTTCTTAGAAAACAAACATAGAGTTTTTCTTTTCTTCTCGATTTGTGAGATAATCAAGAAAGTTGCTAGCACACACTCCAATTCATTTTGTGAAGGGTTGTTCATGTGGATACCTATAGAGGATGCATCCTTTTGCAAACGTCTAGATCCGAACAACCAAAGCAAAAAGCTCAAGGTAAGGTGTCATCGGTGTGAACCTCCTCTCATCCTTCCAGAAAATCTTGCCTCTTCTGCATCTTTGTGAGATTCTTGAAACCCTAGATTTAATCAAGTAGTCGAATTACATGGATCCGGGTTTGGGAACGTGATAAATTTTAATTTTTCCTCTAAGTTTGTATCACGAAACCCGAATAGAAAATTCATCCAATTCAAGCTAATTAACTTCAAAATATAAAATTAAGCTAACTAGCTTGAATTCTTCATTATTTGGCTCCATGCTTACACTTTGCATCCCTTTTAGGGTTTATATTAGTTATGTTTTCATCTCTTCTACTGAGTGACTCTTGGGCCAGGAAACCTAAGTTTTATGAAAAAATATAACAAGTAACTGATCAAGCCATGAATACCCGAGGAACACGGTTACATTTTCATCTCTCCTGTTAAGTGACTTTGGGCCAGGAAAACTTAAGTTTTATAATAAACTATAATGAGTGGCTTATCATGCTAGAAAAATCCAAGGACCACGGTCACATTTTCATCTCATTCTACTGAGTGACTTCTCAAGCCAGGAAAACAAAAGAATCATGCCAAATTATAATGAGTAGCTGATCGGGTTAGGAAAATCTGATGATCATGGTCATGTTTTAAATAAAAGTTTGACCTCTCAAGTTTGAATTCCCAAGGTTGATGGCTCAAGTGAAGCTCGAAGGTTAGGTATGTCATTCTTACCCTTTACTATTTTTGTGTGCATGTTAATTTTTCAAAAAATTGATTTCCACAAATTTAGTTTTTTAAAAAACCAAAAGGACAAACTATGGACGTCTTCAGTTTGATCGACCCATAACAAAAACCCAATGATGAGAAAGTACGAGTTTTAACTACAAAGGAAGCTCAAAACTCCTTTAAAATATTTTTGGAAGCCCAAAACACTAAGTTTGAGCCCAAAATAAAGCCTATAAGCCCATGCCTATTACCTTTTGGCCACTAGGCCCAGACTTGGCCTGGGTGAAGAGATGATCGCCTCAACGAAGAGGTGTTGTCTCTTCATCTTAGGCATTGGTGAGGTGATGCCTCATTAAAAAGGTGGCACCTCTTCACCGCCAACTCTTGCAACATTAAATGGCATTAATGGCAGTAGTTGGGGTTGACCTGCTCTCAATTTAGGATGTTTTCAGACAAAAAAAGAAAGGAAAAAACTATAAAGAGGCAGAAGGACCTAGAGAATGATTGAAAAGCATGGGGAGAGGGTGGGAGTGGTTTTGGTTTTGGGGAATTGGGAAAGGGAATAAGAGGAAAGGCTTAAAAAGAAAAGAGAAAGAAGAAAGAAAAGGGGAGACTTTTAGAACTTCTTTGGCTAGACTAGAGTCTCTAAAAAAAAAGAAAAAAAGAGAAGGAAAGGGAAGAAAAGATAAAGAAGAAGAGGAAGGGGACTTTTAAAGATAGAAGACTTGATTCTCTTGAGAAAGGGAAGGATTCTCTTGTATTCAAGGACTCAAATCTATCAACTGAGCTCTAAGGGCTTAGTTAAGAGCACTAACTCATCCAAATCAGTAAGACTCCCTATTTTTAAGCTTTAAATCCTTTATTTTTGTTAAAAAACTTTAATTTATTACTCTTTTGCTTGTTTTCTTAAGTTGTGTTGCTCATTTAAGGTTGTAGAGGAGGATGATTGTATAAAATATTGAATATTAATTATTGATCTTTGCATATTTGTATCAATCTTTATTTTATTTTCATAAGTTTTGAGTTTCTTAGAATCTAAAAATGCAACCTATCTTTGTCTTCATTGAAGAGGCAACTCCTCTACCCTTCATGTTATTGTGATGAAAAATCAGCTCCTAGTCAGGAGGCATTGCCACTTCACCAGAATTTTGCACCACTATTTTTTTATTTTTAATGTTTCTTTAATATATTTTATGTGATTTTAGTGTTTGTCTTGTTATATATATTGATTTTATACATGATTACGATGTCATTTAATATTGTTATTGAATTGTGATTCTTGAGGACTATCTTGTGATTTTTATTTCTATTTCTTACAAATATTATTTGTTGATCATTATTGCAAGATAATATTGTTACTTTATGAGATGGGGCTAATTTGTGTTTATTACATGAATTGTTTGGTGATTTTTAATCATTAAATAGTTATTTTGTTAATTAGTTCTTAAGAGATTTTATTTCTGTAGTCAATATAGTTTATTTTTGGTTTATGCATGTTTTATTTTCTATTTATTTTACATTTTCTTTGAATAAAATGTTATAATCCCTAATCCTTTCCCCTATTTATTTGGAATGTATGGTTGTAAATTATTATTATTTGTTTTATTTGTGATGTATATCAGGTTATAAACATGAAAATAGGATGAATGTGCAAACTTGAATTAAAATATAAAATTGGAAATGATTGCAATCCATGTTAAAATAAGAAAATAATTAGATAGTTAAAGATAATAAAATACGAAGCACACACAAAGGCCAACCATAAGGTTGGGTGGCCATTCCAAACACTATCAGTATCCCATACTAATCAAGAAAAATAGATCGAGGTGATAGTCTAATTAATATTACCCATATATTAATTTACCAACTATTAACATTTTATAGCATATGTACTAAATAAATTTGTAGCTCATATTATCAACTCTTGATAATAAATTTATTTAATAAAATACTAATGGATAAATATTCAATTAAATAAACACTTTAGATAATAGAATATTATTTAATTTCCTTTTGGGATAATTTACAATGTCAAAATATGTGATTGACCTCTAACGCATACCACCTATACTAACACCTCATTCTCTAGCTCGATTGTGACAACCCCTTATTCAAAAGGAAGTTTATTTTACTGGTGCATAGAAGAAGTGACACCTCCAAAGGATGGAGCCAAGGACATCCTAATAGCAAGCCATAAGTGATAGGAATATCCAGGTTCACAAACTTAATAATAGTCTCAATTGGCCCCATCTTCACTGGTATTTTAAGAGTTCCTTCCATAGCTCTGTTGGACATATCATAAGCTTTGATCACCAAATTAGACTTACTAAACTCTTCTTTTAACATCTTAATCTTATTCAATGCTTTGAGAGGACACACATTGATAGCTTACCTATTATTAACCATGACACATGGTACTATAAACCTTTTCTTTTCGGCTTGAATGTATAAAGGTTGATTATGTTTCCTTCTATGAATTGTTAAATCTTTATCAATAAAAAAAATCTCTACATCTTCTTTGAATCCCACTAGCATCACTAACTATTCATGAGTGAAATTAGGTGACATTATGTTTCTTTGATATATGCAATTTTAAAAATTATGTTTCTTTGATGTAACTAGAAGATCCTAAACACTTGCATTTGCCTTAGTTTGCTTTGATTATTTTAAAATTGCATATTTATCTTTAATCTCAATAACTTTTTGCTTGTCTTTATCCTGTATAAATGGTCCCTCCTTTTGTGGAACTAGCGGACCTAGATAAAACTTTCCACTTCTTATAATATGGTCTACACAAACATCATCATCACTTGAAATCTTTTATAAATTAGCAAAGTCTAGATGTAGTTACTTACTAGAATCTTCTCTTTCTAATAATTCAAAAAAATTATGAGGTATATCACTCAAAGTTTCTGGTACCCAGAAGATTTGATCATCTAAGTAATTAACATAATAATTCATTTCTTCGATGTTGTCAAACTCATCACCCCAACCTCTTAGAATGATTGAATTAAATAAAATGCCCATAGACTATTGTTAGTATACTTCACCATGAAATCATACTTCCCTGATGGTTCACCCAAAGTATCCCAAACCTCTTGATAGCTTGGTTGTTCTTGAAACGCCCATTATGGTGGAACTACTTCTTCAAAAAGAACTTATATATCAGGTGGAACATATGAAATTGCATACTTAAACTTTGGACTTAGTGGTTCTAAATCCTAATAGTTATAATCTTCTTTAGTTATTTTTCAATTGTTGATCCTATCAAATTGCTTCATCAAGCCTTCTTCACTGATTGCCTTTTCCTCAATCATCATTACTTTCATTTCTTGATTACTAGGCTTTAGAATCCTCCTTTGATATATTAGATTCTGAATAGTATGCTTAAGGGTAAAATAATTATTAGTGTTATGATCCACTTATTGATGATATTTGAAAAACTCTTTAGGGAACTTAAAGAATTGTCTTAGGGGTATTACGTTTGCTGAAACATAGGAGTGATTGGTAGTGGCAACTTTTAGACCATAAGAAGACAATTAGGCTTCCTAATTAGAGTAGTTCTTTCAATTTAAACTCTAGTATAGTACAAATTAGAAAAGGATCTCATACTTATCATTCCAATCTCTTAGCAAAAACTATCTTTTTCATTTTCCCATGTAATTTTGACTTAATCTACCTTGTCAGGACATTTCTCATACAAGCAGCTTTCTCTTTAAACCTTATGATATAATTAGCAAAAGATTGATTGGCCCTTTGAGTTACACTCTAAAGATTTAACAAAGTCACTTTAATATAAGTGTTACAAGAAAACTATTTTAAGAACTGATTCATCAATTCTCTCCAATCTTCTTTCACTATATTTTCAAGTTAGAGATACTAAGTCAAAGTCGATCCTTATAAAAGACAATGAAAATAATCCCCAATTCTAATCATCCATTAAACCTGAAATTATAAACATCATAGCCTTAAATTGTTGTAAATGAATTTTTAGGTCTCTAATCCTAGAGAATTTGCTCACTTCTAGCATCTTAAACTTAGGTGGCAAGTTAAAATTACTAAAAGCACATAATTTGTTAATGTCAATAGTAGAAGAAGACTATTTAACTTGAGTTTGAAGTTTCTAAATTTGCTTAGCTATTTGAGCATAGTCCCCCATCATAACCCTTTTTTCTTTTTTAACGGTATCATTCACAATAGGTGCCTTAGCTTTAGACTATATTTTCTTTGCTTCATAAGCCTTAACTTGATCCTCAGTTAAAGGAGGTGCATCCATAACAACTACCTTGTCATCATTATTAGGGTTGCTCACCATTTGAAGTGGGGGGTAGCACAACCCTATAAGATGGTCTTAGAGTCTGATTACCAAATTCATTCATAACTTACAACAACTGACCCATATTATTCTGAATATACTTGGTCACATGTTTATTTACCAACTTATCCATATCATCCATTCTTGCAATTTTTGATGATCCTTCTATATCAAACTTGATTAATCTTCCCTTTTCTCTCCTCTAACCAAATTATGATCTTGAGAGACTAGGGAGATTACCTATGCTTACTGTACAACTATTAGCATGTATTCATGCATAGGAAGAATACAAGAATGCAAATGAATGTATATTCAAAATAAATATAAATATTACATAAATAAAATCACATAGAGTCCTTTCCAACTTTATTTCTCCCACACATGCAGTTTATTCAATTTATTTCCTAGGTGGGCTTACAAGAACATCAACGGGGGATGAACTAGCTCCTATATACTCTAAAATAAATTAAAAAAAATAAAGATGATTTGTGTTTATATGTGCAACTTGATTTGGATAAATTTTTATGGTACTTTTAATATTTAAATGGAGTTTCCAATTAAAAGTAAAACCTGGAATGTTATATTAGGATAACCTTAGAATTTGGTCACCATAATAATAGAAACTAGGTTTTTTAGTCCATATATATCTAAATGAATCATAATTATAAGCCATAAATTATCTTATCATGATTATTGAATCATAATAAGATCAAAATGTTTTGGTTCTGTCATACATCAAGTTTTGACTTTCCCTAAAAGAGGTCTGATGATGAAAATAATTTGTGAAAATAATGTAAGAACATGAATCATTATTGTTAAGGAGCATGCAAACCTTAAAATTGAACCCCCTAAACCTAAACTAGACTTACAAAGTGTCAAGTTAGTCACTAAATCATTTAGTCATGTTTTAATTTTAGAAAATATGAACTCTTGAAATGATAAAATTTCATTTTTTGAACACTTGTTGCTTAAAATGTGCAACCCGTTAAACCAGTGTTCATCTCATGAGAATAAAACTTAATTCTAGGAAAGAAAAGCCAATTTTGATAAAACAAACATAAAAAATGCATCTTTAGGGTTTGAAAACCTAAAAAAGCCCCCAAAAGTATTGGAACATGTGCTAGAGTGAAGTGGCGTGTCCTGGAGCATTATGGCACATGCCCTCAGGGTGCGACATGCTCCCTAGAAAAAGTGTCAAGTTGGTCATCGAATCATTGAGTTATGCTAACTAATGGTGCATGCTTATGACACCTTGCCAATCCACTATGTAATAACATTGCATGGAAAGCATGTGCCTAGGTGGCCACCATGTTATATTCTTAGGTGGCACCTCTATTAGAAAGTAGGCTTAACTATTTGGGCTCATTTAATTCTTAAATGGGCATATTTCTACAACATCCACTGATTAGATTTATAGGATTTATTTAACACTTTAATGAGGCCCACCTTAATAATACATAAATATAACCAAACCCATACATCATCTATTATGCTACATCACTATGGCTCATCTCATGGCCCATATACAAACTAGTATTGGTGGCAAATATCAATTTGGTCCTTAAACTTAATATCAAATATTATATTAAGTCCAAATTAATATTTAATAGTTCTAACTTTTGAATTAGATTTTGAGATATGCTAGATCCTCGTACAAGCATAAATCCAATTTAATTAATTAAACATTTTAATTAATATTTAAATTAATAGTTATCATTGTTGGTGCTACTCTTGTGTGTGTGACTTATTAGGTTCAAGTCCAAATGGCAATGGAAAATAATATTAACTCTTAATATCATAGGAAACTCTTTCCAAGTTAAATATGAAAATCCTAATTAACCACATTTAGTTCCCATAAGTCGTGAGTGACTCTTAGCATAGATGTCACAACTATCCAAGTGGAAATGAATGTTATCTATAGACTCATAAGAATTATAGAACATAATTACAATACACTCAATGTCCTTTCATTATGAGATCTCAATATTAGCTAGAATCATGGTCAAGTCAAACTCTAATTGCCTATGACCTCATCTTCAGTTTAATTCTCGATAAAACATGAGTTCTACTAGAAACTCTTTCTAGCACCAAAACTGTTTTAGAATAGTCAAGTTTGACCTAGCCAGGTACTTATTCATTAAGAACAACTTATATATCATATGATCTTATCCCGGTTCAATCCGTATAATGAGTTCCATCTTAGCCAATCACTCATCCCTATATATAATCAACTAGAGCCACCACATGCCAATACCTATACATGGCTAGCACAAGTATGTAAGTGGTAACAAACTTGAACCAACCATATGCGAATAACCGTGTCACCTTAGGTCAAAGGACCATATGCACCATTATGTCCAAGACATTAATTATTGACAAAAATGAATTTCCAAGCAATCATGTATCCTAATTCACATTTTGATCCACCCATCACATGTGTATCTACATGTCTATTTTGATATCTTATATTAAGTAGCATGAGACTCACTACCTCACACTATCAATATCATACACTAATCAAGGAACAAAGACATAGGTGATGGTCTACGAATTAATACTACCATATATTAATCCAATGACTATGAACATTTTATAGCATATGAACTAAATGAATTTGTCACTCATATTATCAATTCATGATAATAAAATCATTTAACATTATGCTAAAGGGTAAATACTTAAATAAATAAACACTTTATTTAAATGAATATTTTATTGCCATGAGGATAAAAGTACAGTGTCATTTATATAACAAGAAATAGTACTATGACACATTTATACTAACATTATTATTGTTAACTGATAGGGACTAGTGGTGCACATGTTATGTGTTCTAAGAATTTAAGACATTTGTGTTTGTTAGTCACCACCTGATTTCTCAGGGAAATGTACAAGACAACATCGAGTCCTTAACAAGTATCATCCCTAGCAAAGATTCCAAGATCAGAAGATTGCATATACTTTTTATCTATTTCTCATTACATAATACTCAATACATAGCTACTACATCACCTTAGTTTCGGAATGACAGTTTGTATGCACACATTCACACGTCACAATAATCGACAAAAAGTAAAGAAATTAGTTATAATTATTACATCACTTTCTTAGTAAATACAATTAAAAGAGAAAAAGTGGAAAAATGTAAATCTAGTTTTATATCTAGAATACACTTGCAAAATAGTCATAAGCATAGATATGTGCAATTCTATCCACTCACCCACATAAGTAGCAAATAAGCAGGAAATATATAACCAATTGGAAAAGCAAATAGAGGCACTTAGTCATATGCATTTAGAGGTGAGATGTTACAATGAATTTGAATTAAACAATTACTAATGATGATGAAAATATTTCTAAATAATAAAGAAATATTAAAAATGCATGGTTGCATCATTGGACCAGTAGGAAATATACAACCAGTTGGAAAAGTAAATAAAGGCACATAGTCATATGCATTTGAAGATGTTATGATGAATTTGAATTAAACAATTACTAATAATGATGAAAATATTTCTAATTAATAAAGAAATGATAAAAATGCACGGCCGCATCATTGGACCAAGAAAGGAGAGTTCTACCTTGAAAATATGAACTTTCACATTATTAAGTGCATTCTAATGCAAACATGAGAGAAAAGTATTGACTTTTATATAAAAGTGCATGATGTTGCAGTTTTGGTGCAAAGATGCTAAAAGAGATCATCTTTGAATATTAAGGGTGTAGTAAGTGGAACATCTTGTTTCGAAATGGTAAAAACACATTTAGAATGCAAAAATGATGTTTCTAATACAAGAATGACTATTTCAATCCTAAAGTGAAGGCTTTATGTGAAAATTTTAATTTTCACATAAAAATATGGAAGTGATGTGAAGTTATGAATTTTATGTCAACAATGACACCTTGACATCAAAATGTAAGTTTTGTGCTAAAAGTGCATAATTTGTATAAAAATTTAATTTTTACATTTAGAAATGCAGAATTAATGCTAAAATGATGAAATTAATGGCAAGAGTGTAGAATTTGTATTGAAATATGATTTTAATAACAAAAATTGTAAAATTAATATGCAATAATACAAAAATTATGAAAAAAATGATAGTTTTACTATTCATTGGATGCAAAATGCAAATTTTATGTGAAAAATGATGACTTTTCACATAAATTGCAAACATAATGCAAAAATGAGGATTCTTATGCAAAAGTGTGATTTCTATTAAGAAAATGAGCGGATAATGCATAAATTGTGCAAAAATGGTAAATTTTATACTTTTAAAGATAAAAATGCAAACTTTATGCAAAAATGACATTTTGGTGTGTAGAATGCAAAATCATCACAAAGGTGCAAATTTATCATAAAAATGTAATTTTTGTAGTAAGAATGAATAAAAAATGCAAAAAATGATAAAAAATTTTGAAAAATACATATCTAACATAATAAATGATATTTTTATGATTTTTCACATTCCGAAGCTAGAAAATGCAAAATGACATTTTAATATGATCAACAAATCATAAAAGTATTTAAATAGCATGCAAAACGCCAGTCTCACCACACAAATCATAACAAATTTCTCAATTGCTGGCAACAATGAAAATAAAAGAGCATTGGAGTATAAGAGAAGAAAATGCATAAATACAAAAAAAATAAACATGCAAAAATTATTGTTTGGTCCACATATTCAAATGAGCTTTTTTTTGTATTTATTGAAGCTTTTGCTTCATATAAAGATCAAGTCATCCTCATTGAGAGGTTAAAAATGATGTGTAGAATGCATGTTTATATGCCTTTGAAGAATGCTTTGATGAAGATGAGGCTCGGCTTGGTTTAAATAGTCTAAAAACCCTAAAAAATGAGAAAAATAAGTGATAAGTGTGTAAATCAGGAGTCTTCAGTCCGACAGAGTTTTGGTATATTTCATCTAGCCCCCCTCCAAAATGGAGAAAAAATGCTATTTATAAATAAAAATAGTCTATTTCATGAGACAAACATCAATCTAACATATTGCACATTTTGAGCAACAAGTGTAATTTTATCATTTTAAGAGTTCATATTAATCTTCATTTATACATTAAGTTAGTGGAAGTTCTATACACATTTAAGACTATCACTTACCACTTCAATTAGAGAGAAAACAAGAGTGAGTGTTCAAGAGTTGAGTCTTCTTCTTCTTCTTTCTTCTAAATGTTATAAGTGTGTGAGTAAGAGATACAATATTTTTGTTTCTTCATAAGTCAATTGTCATCATCCTTTATGCAAGAGTTATACAAGTTGAAGGCTACATCCATTAGAGGCATCAAGTCCTATATCATCCAAGTCAAGCAAGGAGCTCCAACAAGCTTTAGGGTCACCAAAGAGGAGCTTCTGGCAGAGGTCCATTAAGGCTTGGAGTCATTCAAGTGCCACTTGTGTGTTTCAAGCTAAAGTCTTTACATTTAGGGAGCTAGGAGCATGTAGATTTGCATCAACCATTTCCTAAAGCTTAGCGATTGTGATATTGACATTTGGAGATTATAAGAGTTACTAAACTCTAGATGTAGGTCTTTTAGCATGCTATGTGCTTTTGGTTGTTTTTATGAATCATTGATATATGTTTTTTATTCAAGCCTACATGTTTTTTAGTTATGTAAATTTATGCAATTTGATTTTGGCATATGTGGAATTCTTGCCTTCATACAAAGGTTGCATACTAGAGAAATTTTTTTAAAATTAACTCTAACCAGACTCATGTTCACATCATGATTCTGCTCAATTAGGTGCATGTAATCAATTCCTTTCAAACAGAAAGTGATCCACTATGATTCCATATGAGTCATAGAGTGATTGATTTAGATTCATTACCTTTAGCCTAGACTCTTATGAGTTATCAAAAGAATGCTAAACTGACTGATCGGAGTTCGTAACTTTAGTCATAGGGGCATTCTCACTAAATGATTCCTTAGTATAACCTTAGCCTTATATTCTTGACTCAACTTATGTAAATAAATTACTAGAAACTTCCTCTAAGGTCCCACCAAGCTTTGCATGCCAACAATGTCCTGATGTTGTCCATTTAACATGATATTCATAAAATGATATGATGCCTCAAGATTTTATCACCGGTTGATACAATTATGTCAGTTCTCGTTAATTGCTCATGATTACTACATATAAGCTCAATGTACAAGCAATGTTAAGAATCATATACCTAAAGTTTGAATAGCTTATAAGAAGTGGCAACTAGTGACATCTTTTAATGATGCAACCTATGAAGTTTTATCTATTTGTCCTTATCAAATCATATAGATAAATAAAGGAGTTTGACTAGATTATAGAAATTTATGTTAAAAGAATCAATTTATAAATAATTAAATAATACTTTCATGCCTCTTAGTAAACATATCAAATATCAATGTAGGGACATGAACTTAGACCCCTTTTGTTGACTATAGCCCCTATGTATATGGGCGTGTGTGGATTATAAACACCATTTGTGACCCAATGATTAGTCCTTACCTTGACATTGTACATTTATCTTAAGCGCATTTCAATATTTTTCCTTAGTTTACCTTTTGAATCTAATTAATATGAATTGAAATAGCCTAGTCTAAGAGCGAAACCATAGTCCCCTGTTGTCTATTAGGTCAAAACTAACTTAGGAGAGAGACTAAACAAACATGTGGAGCAACAAGGTTGGAAGCGAGAGCTTGCCTATGATTGGTTTGTTCCCTATGTAAGAAAATTTTAACTAGTTTTATTAAATTCTTTCAAAACCATTCATACATGACCTATATGTATAAAAATATACCTTAACCACATTCTTTCGTAGCCATTTTGTATTCATCATAACAAGGCTATGCATGAGCACACTGTGCATACATGCTCACCCTATTCTTTTGCATAAACATGTTATACACATATAATAACTCTTTTACTTCGTGTAACATGATAGACATTCATGATCCTTTCTTTTTATTGTGTTTTTTCTCAATGTACATGCAACAAGATGTATCACTTACTCATGTTTTTACAATAGAAATGCACTTCTAGTAAGGCTATATACACCATCAATAACCATGATCTTTCAAAGCACATGACATAGCATGCATCCATGACATCTTTGTTCTTTATAATGATCTCATTCTTTTGCATAACATTGCATACATGCATTCATGCATACATCTTATAATAATTGCCCTTATACATAAATTTCATAATGTTGCACTTATGCAGACCTTTCATAACATGTGCACTTATACATACATCTTATAATAATTGTATTAAACCCATCATTTTTATAGTCACAAAACCCCAAAGGGAGAGTCAACAATTGTTTGAGTTCGAAATGGCTAAACAACTTGGAAACTAAGGACTTGCTAGCTAACTCAAAGAGCACATTAAGAAATTTGTAACTGATGGTGGCTCAACCAACGTCCTTCAAGCAAAAATCAAGGTGTTAGGTTCATTTTTCAAAACCCTAAAGGTTGATGGTGAAAGTACAAAAATATCTCACCATCAGATGAAATTGATTAAGAATGATGATTGAAAACCAAGTTCAGAACCCTTTGAAACACTAAAACCCAACCCAATTACCAAATTAAACCTTTTTTAAACCAAACCTAACCCTAAGAAAGAGGTTTTAATGATTGAGAGAGAGAAATTATGTGTCAAGTTTTGTTTATTGAGTTAATTAGTAAATTCTTGAAAAGGACTATTTTTTATGTTTGTATTATATATTTTTCAAACAGGTTTTCAGTCTAAGAGCTTTGGTTTAACCTCAAGAAGCCTAAGGATGAAAAGTTAAACTTTGGTCAATAGACCTTTTAGAGGTCAAATCAAGCTTTTGGGGTTGAATTTCAACTTGAAACAATCTTTTAAAATTATAGTGTGTCAAAGTGGACCACTTGATAAAAAGTTAAAATTTTAACCTTCAATGGTCACCTTAGGTCCCACCAAACATTTTTCTATAAATAGAAGGTTTAAGCTATCATTTTGGGGAGGAAATCCAATTACAAGACAAGAAAAATTTTTGTGGTAAAAAGTTAAATTGAGAAAAGAAATTAAAAAATAAAGAGAGAAAATAGAAAAATAGACTAAATTATGCTAAAATAATCACTCTCCTCATCCACTGTCTTTCTCTCACCCTCTTTTAGCACCATTTTGATGACTTTCTACTTCATATCACTTCTAGTGTGTTTCTTTCATCACCAAGAGTTCATAGCGACCAACTATGTATCCAATCTCATATGTTTTAATTTTATACAAATTTTTTGGTATTTTTTTAATCTTTCGATATATAAATTCTATGTATATTTTTGTGCATTTGAGACTTTAGATATGTTTTACTAATTATTATGAACGTGTTGGTATATTCTATTTGGTCGGATGATACGTTTCTTTTGAGAAATCCAGCAGGTCCCACTCAAACTACTATGAGTAAACAGTACCAATTCGAGAAGAGTTATGAAACTATTATTAATAAATAGGATAAATAGTGGTAATCAAATTTTGTAAATGGAGTTTATTCTAATTCCTTATAGATTTTGAGAAAAAATTCTTAGAAAGGTTTCGGTAGAAATTATTTAATTTCCATTTAAATTAGTTAACTCTGATAGATAATCCTTAAGTCTTACAATTAATTATTTAGGGCATTCCTTAGTCAATTTTATTGATTCCATTATTTTTATAATTTTTAGGATTTTAGGGAGTTATTAGGAATTTATTCAATAAATACTCATTATATGTATATTGTTTATTATAGAGTATACCGAAATGAAGATATTGAGAAATAGGCAAACAAGAACATGTGAGCCTATTCGCTCCACTTGTAAGTTAAATTTTGAAATGTGTGTTAGACTTATGCGTAAGGTATAGATTGATTTAAGGAAAACAACAGTTTTAGTCCTATAACTTATATCATTTTTTCAATTAAGTCTTATAAGTAATATTCTTTACAATTAAGTTTACAAGTTTTAAAAAGTCTTTATGTTAGACATATCTGTTAGTCAAACTAATTTTTCATAAGTCAACCATTAAAATTAAACTTATTTTTTACATTTTAGTCCTAAAACTTTTAAAAAATTTTATATTTTAAATAAATAATTTTTATTTTTATTTATAATTTATTACATTATTTAATTTTCATAATAACAGTATCAATCATTAAAAATGATATCAAAAAATTAAAAATTAAAAATATTTATTCATTTATTTCAACACTCAACATTATAATTTATGTTAGATTTCAAATATCTATTGAATTCAATTATATTTGAATTATATATATATATATTCTTTATGTTAAGCTATTTTATAAAAACATATGTTCACTTATTTAATTGGTCAAATATTTATTATAAAATAGTCTATATTAAAAAATATTTTGTAAAAAAATTGTCTATTTTAAATTTCATTGAGTTTGAAAATTATTTAAAATATAATACAAAGTATAACATTGACAAAATTGATTAAGTTTTTTCCATAAAAAAAAAATATTTATTAATTTATGATACATCAATTAAAATTATATATATTAAAATAAATAATTAATTTTATTTAACATTGTTAATTAAACTTGTAATTTGACAAAAAACAATTTATCTTTAATTTTTATTTTTTGGTGTTATTTTAGTGAGTTATATAGTTATTATGCAAGTTAAATAATAAAGTAAATCACAAATAAAAAAATATTTATTTAAAATATAAAAATGATATTCTTAAAAACTTTTAGGACTGAAATGTAAAAGAAAAGTTTAAGTTTAAGGGTTGATTAACAGAAAATTGACTTGACTAACGAAGAGAAATAATGGAAAGACTTTTTAAAATTTATAGAACTTTATTGTAAAGAAAATTACTTGTAGGAATTAATTGAAAAAACGATATAAGTTATAGGAGTAAAAATGTTGTTATCTCATTGATTTATTATATTTAAGAAGAGGATTCAACTAAAGAATTTACATTTTCAATATTTGAATATTGATAGTGTTGATTTTGATATTTTAAAATGTTGATTATGTTTTGATTATATTCCATGCTATTTTGCTATCATTATTTTTATTATGATCATTAATGTTAAAGATATTGTGTAGGATAAAATAAAAATATTTTTATTTCTAGTTATAAAAAGGATTTATCGTGCATTACATATATAAAGGATTTTTGGAAAAGACTAATAGAATGAGCTACCTAACGGGTGTCATTAGGACCGTATGCACACATGTAATGATTCTTGAGTCAAGCCTTTGTTGAAATTTATTTGTCAAGCTAAGTTGATGTGTAGCTCTTAGGCATTATATATGATATATGCATAGTCATTACTGTGATTGATGGTTTAGTATATGCTTAACTCTTGGGAACCGCTAATAAATATTTGAATAAGAGATTGATTGTGGTTGGTAGCTCAATGGAAATTTGGCTCTCAAAAACCAGTAGTCCTTAGATAAATAAGTGAGTCGAATGGCTATTAAATTTGTGGTTTAAGGTTCTACCAGTATTTTCCACTTAAGTTATTTATTAATGAGGATTTTAATTATTTTATCTTTTATTATATGTTTGTTTAATTAATGAGTATTTAGAAGTTAAGCTTTTATTAAAGCTTCTAAATATATACTTGGTATATATGTATATCCATATGTTCAAGGATTTAAATTTTTGTTATATATAGTATTCAATAATTATTGATTTTCTTTAAATAAATAAATGTTTAAATAAAGAAGGTTTTCAATTAGACTATACTAAAGTATCTCTTCCCTTTTTGAATTTAGAAATAGAATGCTTCAATTCTAACACCTCTCTACAAAGCTTAATATTTTCATCATTAGCTTTCTTGAGTTGGTCCTCCAATGAATTAGAAGATTTCAAATCATTTACAAATTTTTCATTTGATTAAACAAGTTTAGAGAAATCATTTTTCAAGTGATCAAATTCCTTGGACAAGCTAGATAACTCATGCTTGTAAAACTTCTTTTTAAAGAGTAAGCTTGTATATTTAAGCATTAGTTTGCTCATAATGGAGCACTCATCATCATCATCGTCATCATCATCATCATTATCATCATAAGAAGAATGAGAAGTAGATGATACCTCATTTTTGTCTTCAAGAGCCATGAAGCAAAGGTTGGCCACTTCTTATTGCTCATCTTCCTTTTTTAATTCAAATGAGTCATCCTATAAAGTTTTAAAAGTCATCTTCTTGTCCTTTGCTCCATTGTTCTTAAGCTTGAGCTTAGGACACTCACTTCTAATGTGTCCTGATTTCTTGCATTCATAATAGATAACTTCTTTATTCTTCTGGCCATTATACTTTTTATTATCCCTTTACCTTAAAAAGCTTTTTCTTTTCAAGAACTTCTTGAACCCTTTAGTGATCATTACTATTTCATCATTATCTTTACTTCCCTTTTTCTTTTCTTATTTCTCATCCCTTTTATATCCTCTTTGCTTTTATAGTGAGCTTATGTGTAAGGAGCTTCCTAATGAGAACATCAGTTGAGAGATTTAAAATATTTTGAGATTCCTCAATTGAAGTGACTGTAGATTCCTAATCCTTCTTAGGTAGGATTCTTAGAATCTTGTTATTTACTTCTTCCTTGAAAAATTATTTTCCAAGTTTCCTAAGAGTAGTAAGAAGAGCATTGATGCGATTAGTAATTTCAGTTATTGATTTTTGAGGCCTTATCTTGAAGAATTCATACTTATACATGTGGAGTTAAACCTTCTTACTTCTCACTTGCACATTTCCTTTATAATGGTTCTCAAGTGTCTCCTAAACTTCTTTTGTGGATTGGAAATATTGAGCTTTGCCTCCTTCTTCTCTTGATATAGAAGCTATCAATATTATTGTGGCTTTTTTATTCTTATAGTTCTTTTTTTTTTTTGTTAATTGCTCCACTGACTTCTTACAAAAGGAGTCTTTACACCATAAATTTTAGTTTTAGGAGGTTCCCAACCTTTTTGAACAACATCCCAAAGTCTAATGGGATCACTATATAAATGCAACTCCATTGTGAACTTCTAATATGCGTAGTCACTAACATCAAAGAAGGGTCAAATTAAGAAATTAACTCCCCAGAATCTTGAATTCTAGTAATTAAGTACCTAGAATCTAAGCTCTAATACTAATTGTAATTACCCTAGGGGTGAATAAGACTTTTGAGATTTAAAAGAAAATTCAGAGAAATTAAAAAAGAATTAGAGAATAAGAAAGAAAGAACACAACCAAATAAGGAGTTTGATTTCTCAACAAACCTACTTCTCCACCTAACTCTCCTAAGTTAGGATTTTTAAATCATCACAATCTGTACACTTAGATTGATTTTTACAAGGTTGAATTTTAGGCTAAACTCTAACCTTACAAATAATAGTTTTTAGGCTAACTCTAAACCACAACCCAAGTGTTTTAATGGACAAACACTTAAATCAATTCCTTTAGAAATCAACCTCACTTTCCTTCTAATCTATCTCAAGAATTAGATGAAGTAAAAGTCCTATTTCTAACATATAACCATCCCTTAAAGAATTAATGAAAAATAATGATAATAGATAAAAATTTAACAACTTAAATGAATGCTAAGATTAAATGTTAAAACACCAAAGTTTCTAACCTTTGAATAAAGCTTCAAAGGCTATTTAGATACTTGAGTAACTTAAATATAGTTGTTGGAGCCATTAATTTCATCCCTAAAGTCTTCAAGCTTTATTAAATGCATTTCATCTTTTTATAAGAAAATGCTCATTCATAGTTAGGACATTCAATAAAAATAGCCATTGCACTCTGACATAACTATTCCTTGAAAGAGGGGTGACTCATGATGATCCATCTAGATTAGGACACTACTCGTGCTGCTTGTCCCGAGTTTAGTCCTGGTCAAGACTCTTGATCAAGATTGGCACTATACCAAAACTCCAATTTATGCTTGTTTAAGTCCTGAGTATGTGCATGTAGTCTTGTTTAGGATGGCTATGTCCCGAGTGATGTCTCAATTGAGATAAGTGCTTGAGAGGAGCATTGTCTAATAGTTGAATTATCTTTATTAAGTTCATAAATGCCTCTTTGTGGTCTAGATTAGGATCCTCATTCGGGATACTTATCTTAAGTACTATCCCAATTGAGACCTCATCTAGGATGAGCATTGTCCAATCCTTGTTCTTGAGCAATGAAGTCTCGAGCTAAGTCTTGGTCGAGATAGAACTCATAAAGGCTATAACTACTATTTTTTCTTCATGATTTTGCTTCCCAAAGTGTTTCTCACTTATACACACTTAAAGTAAACTTATTAGACAATCAAAATGTGGTTTGTTAAGATCAAAACAAAGGTGATTATGTTTGATCGTTGTAAAAGGTCAACAATTATTGTTGTTGTTATTGTTGTTGTTGTTATTATTATTATTATTATTATTATTATGATGATTATTATTATTATTATTATTATTATTATTATTATTATTATTATTATTAAAAGAGAGAAGCAACTGGGACAAGGACACGTGCATGTATGTCTTTGAATAAAGAGAGAAAGAGGTCTACAGTGGTAAAGAAAAAGGGACAATGGCAAGTTGAATATGTTTTGGATGGAAAACTACATTTTGGTACCTAAACTCTTCAGCTTCTCCTCATCTTCCACTATACTCTAGTAGCTTTTATTTCGCAAGAATTGCTAAGAATTGTGCAGTTTTAGCTAAAACCAATAAACTTATCCACCTTAAGTCAGCACTTTTTTGAAGACTTTCATAATTCACAATCACTTCCAACGTGTTCCTCTTGTCATTAAGAGTCCATAGCCACTAACCACGCATCTGATCTCATCCATTTTAATTTTCTATGAATTTTTTAGTAATTTTCTTTAATCTTCTGATTTGTAAATTCTATGTATATTTTGGTGTATTTGAGCCTTTAGATATGTTTTACTAATTATCATGAACGCATTAGTATATTTGGTTTGGTCAGGTGATATGTTTCCTATAAGAAATTCAATGGGTCCCAACTAAACTTTGGCAAGTAAACAGTACTTACTTGAGAAGAGTTATGAAACTATTTTTAATAAATAGGATAAATTGTGGTGATCGAATTCTATAAATGGAGTTTAGTCTAATTCCTTATAAATTTTGAGAAATAATTCTCGGAAAGGTTTCATCGAAAATTATTTAATTTCCATTTAAAGTAGTTAACTTCGAAAGATAATCCTTAAGGCTCAAAATGAATTATTTAGGGTCTTCCAAAGTCAATTTCGTTAATTCCATCATTTTTATAATTTCTTAGGATTTTAGGGAGTTATTAGGAATTTATTCGATAATTATTCATTATATGTATATATTGTTTATTATAGAGTATACTGGAGTGGAGACATCGGTAAATAGGCATATGAGGACACATCAACCTTCTCGCTCTACTTGTAAGTTAATGTGTGTTAGAATTATGCATAAGGTATAGATTGATTTATTATATTTAAGAAGAGGATTCAAGTAAAGAATTTATATTTCAATATTTGAATATTGATTATGTTTTGATTATATTCAATGCTATTTTGCCATCATTATTTTTATTATGATTATTAATGTTAATGATATTGTGAGGATAAAGTAAAAATATTTTTATTTCTAATTATAATATTTTTGGGATTTATCGTTTATTATATATATAAATGAATTTTGGAAAAGATTGGTAGAAGGGGCTACCTGATAGGTGTTATAAGGACCATGTGCATACAGGTAATGATTCTTGAGTCAGTCATAATTGAAAATTATTTATGAAGTTGGGTTGATGCATAGCTCTCAGGCATTATATATGATTTATCGATAGTTATTACTGTGACCAGTGGCTCTGTAGATACTTAGCTCTTAGGAATCACCAGTAAATGCTAGAATAAGATATTGGTTGTGGCCAATAGCTCATAGGAAATTTAGCTCTTGAACACGGGTAACCCTTGAATAAATAAGTGAGCCGAATGATTGTTAGATTTGTGATTTAGGGTTCTACCATTATTTTCCACTTAAGTTATTTATTAATGGGGATTTTAATTATTTTATCTTTTATTATATTTTATCTTTTATTAATGAATATTTGGAAGTTAAGATTTTATTAAAGCTTCTAAATAAATACTTGGTGTGTACATATACATATATATATATCCATATCTTTAAGGATTTATATTTTGGATCTATATAGTATTTGGTAATTATTGATTTTCTTTAAATATAATTTCATAATAAATATTTGAAATAAATGTTTAAATAAAGAAGGTTTTCAAACTAATATACATTTCTTTATATTAGTTTACTCAGTGATGTCTGACTCACCTTAATTATTTTTCTAGAAACTTAGGAGTCTATGGTTAGTTCATCTTCTATACATAAGGCTCATTCTTCACCGGTTGTGTTATGTAGGTTTATTTAATGTTATTGCTATTCATATGTAATAAATTTAGTTAATATAGACACCGCAGTAGATTTGGATGTTTTGTTGTTGTTGTTATGATTGCGATGTATTAAGATTGAGATATTAGAGGCTGTTGGTTGTGATTTAATATTTGGGATTGTACTTGCATTTTACAGATTTTTGGATTGTCTCGATATATGGGAAACTCTGTTGGAGTTTCCTTAGAATTTTGTAGTTAGTTAATTTCCTACAATAAATTTCTTAAGACTTACTAAAGGTTTTGGAATCTTCATGCTTCCACATTCCCTAGTGCAGCAGTCACGTGCTCTTAGGGTTCAAGTCGTGACAATTTCACTATTCTCAAACACTTTCTTCTAATATTTTGTTTATTATTTATTATCATTTAATTCATAATTTCATTTTCTACTCTTATCTTATTTTTATTTTTATTTTATTTATTATTTCCATATATGCATCTTTACTATATTACTTTCTTTCTTTATAATAATTGTCATATATTTTATGTTCTTAACATAATTCTTTTCTACACCTCAATATCTATTTTAATTTCATTTATTTTATTTCTTTTCTTTTCTATATATATATATATATATATATATATATATATATATATATATATATATATATATATATATATATATATATATATATATATATCATTTTTCATTTATTTAATCTCTTTATTTATTTGTGATTTAATCCTTATGTTAACATAATTTTTTCTTTAGAAATTTAATTTTTATTTGGCTTTCTATTCTCATCTCTTTTTCTAATTTCCTTTTAATTTAATATTTTGACTTTTTAATACATATCTAATATTTGCTATTTCTTTTATGCATTTTCCAATTTATTTGTACTAATTCATAATTTTGGTGAAATATTTTAATTTTTAATATAATTACTAATTTAATTCTTATTTCCATTCTCTACATCAATATTTTAACCACAATTTCCTTTTTATTTCTCATAATAAATTTTTTTCATACTTTGTCTTATTGTGAATATATTATTGTTGATGCCTAAAATTCAACTGTTTTTCAAAAGATCTGATGATCAAAATTTCTATCAACAAGATAGGGGAAGATTTCTCCAAAATTCATACCCGAAAACACATCCAAAACACCAGAAACACCAATGGGAACATAAGTTTTCATTTTGAGGTTACAATTATATCATAAACTCCTCTCGTTAAAAAAAAAAAAAAAAAAAAAAAAAAAAAAAAAAAAGCATTAATAGCTTGAAGGTTTCATAAGTTTGATCAAACCGACTCCAATGGAAATAAGATAAAGCTAAAGAGTCACAAAAACTCCAAGTACACACACACATACACACTTACAAAAAGGCGATTGATATTGGCAGCTACTAAAGGCTATATGATAGAGTAGTGAGTATTTTCAATAAAGTACCTAGTGAATACACACAAACAATAAGAATACAGGGATAGTGACAAAGGGATATTTAACTTTAATACAAAGATAAAACGAATGAGAATAGGAGCTTTAACTTAATAATTTTTTTTTTACCAAATGAACTTTCATTAGAACAAGAAAAACTTACATAAAAGACATCCAACACAAGGATATAATTATAATTACTTCTGCTAACACAACAGACGCCTGTAGAAGTAATTTATTCTAATTCACCTTAGGATAACAAAAGCAAGATAAAGGCCTAGATTTATAAGAGAAGCTGGATGTATTTGAGCAGACATCAAAAGAGACCACCTTGGCCAAATGTCTTGCAGTTGTTCCTCGAGCAGTCCCCGTGACAACTTCCTTACCATCATTATTTACCTGACTCCGCCGTATGTCAGTAGCATTCAGCCCAACATTGCTATCTCCTCGCTGGTTACATTTCTCAAGCTGACACTATTTAAGAGACTGAACAGACGGCTCGGGAAGAGTAGGCTTATGAGATCTTGATGGGCTGTGCAAAGAGAGTTGTCCGATGAAGTAGGACATAGCAGACGTCGTGTGAAAGCAACGCGCAGCTGAAACAGAAGCCGCTCGACCAGAGACTTGGCTCATAAAGAGCTTTGCGAAGAAAGTATACAACCTTATTGGAACGTAACCTTCAACCATTAACAGTGGCAGATGAAGTCCCGCCTGCCTTAGTGAATCCACTTGACATCCAGTACCATAAGCTTTGTTTCTTAACTCCTGGGAGAGAACACTTATTAAAGCAGTAGCTTTATAAGTCTTAGGCCTAGGACGGACGTCTTCCCTCTTATGGATCGGAAGACTATGAACAGGGTAAAACAAAAAGGAAAAACGATACAAAGCTCCTTATATAGTGCTTATCAGGAGCCTTGAAGATAGTAGAAGACCAAGTGTTGATGCTGAGGAGAGAATCGGTATTGTACTTAAGTTTGTTCAGCTGGTGATAGGACTAGTGATGCTCCCCAATATCAGTAACCACAGCAAAAGAAAACAGCACGATCTGTAACCACAATTTGGCTTTCACCATGGCTGAGAAGCAAAGAGGGCTAGAAACTACCTAATATTGGAAAAATCTGACAAAGAAGATACTGAACAATATTGCTATCAAAGAGAGCTACCTAGAAAGCTATTGAAAGCTATCATTCACAACTTAATTAATCTTGACTCAAGAATTATTCACAAGTTAAATGTTAATAGCTTCCCATTAATTATTAACCATATGAAAACATAATCATGTACTCACACAGTCACACCTTAATTCATAATCATATTCTCATTATATAATTTTCAATGATCTTCATGGTTACGTTCCATGAAAATATATATAGATATTCAATTGTATTTCCCGTTAACATGTCAATCCAATCTTTCAAATTAAAAGTAAATATTTCATAATAATTACCGTGATCGAACCAAATAATTATAATGATGACCGTAAGAATAAGTTATATCAATATTTGAAGTAAGTCATACTACTCTTACAATCCACCAAAGTGTTCTTCTCACTTTAAACTCAGGAGTATAACTTTTTGGGATAACTATAATTTTGATCCCTGTAGTTTTATTTTTTAACAAAACCAGTCTTCTGTTATTTTTTTAATTTTTAAGTATCATGTGTTTAATATTATTTTACATTTAGTACTTTTCTAACAAATATTATTTAAAATATATGATTTAATGTAAAAATAATATACATTTTCAATACAAAAATCAAATAATGAGTAATATATTATTCAAATAAATACAATAAGCTTAACAAAAATCAAATTTAGATGTATTTTTAATTTAATTATAAATAAAAATAAATAAATTTTAAATATTTTTAAAATAACCAATTAGTTGGATTGATGGTAAATCATATATAAATAATTTTATCATTGAAAATTAATATTTTATTATAAAATAATGATAATATTAGTTAAAAAAGTATTAAAGTATAAAAAAAGTAAAACGTATAATATTTAAAAACTAAAAATCCACATAATTGATTTTTTCACAAGGTAAAATCATATGAATCAAAATTATATTTATCCCTAACATGCATACTTATAGCATATAAGCATGTGACATTGATAACTGGAGAATATAACGTTTTGCAAAATTTGATATCAATGTGGCCAGTGCTTACGCTACATTGAAGGCCAAAGAAAAAGTCAATATACATACAACTGCCCCCGAAGAGCACCGCTTGAATTTACCTCAAAGGTGTCACAAGCGTTGTCCCTAAAACATTTTAATTGATACCATAATATATAAAACACATTTCATCACTCACACAAAACTGCACATTCGAATTGACTAGAGCAAAGGTCACAATTTTGTCAACTCGTATCGACTGTATTACTCTATTTATGGTCATATATAGAGATGTGCAAAACTTTCAAATAAACTAAACCGACCTAATTCATTGATTTTATTAGTTTATATTTTTATTTTTATGAACCAAATCAAATATAACATTTAATTTGGTTCATTTTGATTTTATATTTAGAAAATTCAGTTAATTAAATTAACTGAACAATAACATTTATTGTTTTTTTTATTTTTTTATTTTAAATAGTATAATCATTTAATAAAAATATTAAAGTAATTAATATTTATAAAGTTTCAATTCAGTTTTCTTTTTAAAAATTTTAATTTTTTATTTAATTCGATTCCGTTTGATTTTTATATGGTTTAGCTAGATTAATTTAGTTCAGTAAAAAAAAAAAAAGCTAAAACCGACCTAACAAATTTAATGATAGTCCAACATTTCATCTTACACGTCATCATTTGTGGTAAAATGACATCCCGAACACAGCCTTACAATTTACCTACCTTGCCTACTCCGGGCATACTTTAATATACATTTTAATCTCTTGAATAGCCAGCAAATCTTGGTGACACGTAATTTTGAAATGGTAGTCCACAAATGTTTGTATTTAGAGTAAATTTCAGAGATACGTCACTCCGGCATTTTATTTGTCTAATTAGTTTCCGGGGGAAGTAGAGCATAAACTAATTGACAAACCATTAAAGGGAACATTTTGAGCTTAATTATTGCCAAGTCCAGTAAGTTTCAATTATGGTCCTAACAGTTTGGTAAGATATTGAGTATTCAAGTTATGCCCGCGACCTGTGGCACATTGCCTGTCTAATACTGATAATGTTAAGACACCCCTGAGAAGATGAAACCTGAAACCTTGATTGGAACTCCAGTTATCATGCAGACTCCATACACATTCATATCTCCAGCAGATGTCAAATCAAGAACAATGCAATAGGTTTATTGACCTCCAAAACAATGTATGCTCTAGTAAATAAATTTTGATAATCACACTGTAACTTATGTGTTTGGCATGCTTCACACAAGTACTACATGATCTGTATGATCAAGTCAAAATGTACACAACAACAGTACTAAAAGTAAAGAAAAAAAAAATACATGTGGACCTCATGTTTGTATCATAAGTTTACAGGTAAATCATTCATCAATTCTCTTCTATATTCTAAAACTCTTCCAGTACAAAATGAAGGCACTGTGTAAAATTATATTTTTCTGATCTACATGGAAAAATGGGAATTTCAAGAAAGAATAACGAATTTGAGAGTGTAGCAGCGAAAAGAATGATATTGAACAAGGGATATATGATTAGACATATCTGATGGCAGCATAACAAACTTGAAGGAGTAACCAATTCCTTTAAATGCTTCTTCAATCTTACAAATTTGGAAGAAAAATGAGACTGAAACACTAATCATCAGATTCCATCGTTGGGCTGTTTGAGCAGCTATCCTTCTGATGGAGCTCTAATAATTTGGTTTCTGGATTACAGAGCCCTGCAAAAAAAAAAAAAAAGAAGTGAACTAGAATGCAGATTGTGCGGGTCTGCCAATTAAAGTCAACACAACTATTCTTTATGAGAAATCAATTTATCCCCATTGTGTTTTTATGTTAAATGACAAACTACTCTCTACCAAATGTGGAAAAGTAACGATTTTATCTAGCATGTTCCAGTTGTTATAACACATAGATTTTCCACCAAGAAATCCTTATTTTTTTAATAATAATCTACCATCTACTACTATATGCAACAGTTCTGTCCAACCTAACAGTGGGACCACCTAGAAATGGAAAGGACAAATAACAAATATATTGAAACAACTAAAATATGAGAGATTCAATTTGTTAGCACCTACAAATTTGATTCAACATGGTTATGATATATATCTATGTATCTATCTATATATATATATATATATATATATAACAAATCGGCTAATGTTTTATTTATCCTTCACAGTTACCAAATCTGAAATATTGTAATGTGATTTGCCCAGCTTGCTGTGAAACAAAAGCAGTGTCTATAATTATGCTACTTAGCTATAGCAAGAGCTCACACCTGATAGTTTCATTATCTGGTTAATTATCTCAAAGTCTTTCTGGTCTATAGATCCACCAACCTGAACACTTGGGAATATCCCACACAGCAATTGATGATGGAGTACACTCCGGTTCGCATAGTGCCCGACTATCCTCATGGTTAACATTCATTGCAAGCATCCAAGCACCAATTGTAACATCTTCATTGCTGAACATCCGAAAGCTGATATTTAAAGGGAAAGAAAAAATGTTATAACAGCTGGTGTGATTTAAGAAGTTCATTTGCATGTTTCAAGACTCTTAGAATTGCCTTCCAACTCCAATAAAATATGGTAAATTATCAGCGGAAGTGTCAGCTGTTCCATGAGTCATCTCAAATAGTGTTTACTGCATAAAATCAAGTTACATAAACAGGAAGTGACAAGAAAATGTAAGGTCAGCTAAAGAATAAACAATGAAAAATACTTTTATGTCATTTTTCCAAGAGTCATGCCTCGTTTTAGTAAGATTATATGGTCGCAAAACAAGAGCAGAACACAGAGCAAAGAGAACAGCATAAAACACTCTGTTCCTACAACAGCTATTATAAAACATCAAATTTTTTTAGCTTCAAGAGAATAATCTACTGCTGCTCTACAAATAAATTTTAATGAATGACGAAAAAATAAAGATTTGAAAAGAAGGATCTTGAACTATACACAAAGAATTCCAAGCAGTAGCCACAAAAAAAATGGTTGACTTGCCTGTCATTTCTAAGAGCAACTAGACTTGCAACAACATCAGCTGAAAGTGCATAAATTGGGCCATAAGCATGGAGAAAGTACTCGTTCCCAAGCAAATAGGATAGCGGTTCATACCTGTATGAATCAAAATATATTTTGATTACACAAATAAATAGATACTACTGAAACAATGTTTTTAGTGTGATTATCATGTTCATCAATGCAAATTTGGTAACCTCCTCTGAGAATATAACCAAATGGATTAGCACAGGCTTAAAAGTCATGCATCCCAAAGTTTAAAATAACAGATTTATTTGTTGTGCCAGTATCATGGAATCAAACCAAATATCTGTTGAATAATAAACATGAAATACTTGAAAGATTTTGAACTATTGATCATATTTTATCTCAAAAATTAATGTCATGATTCATTTATATAAAAAAAATTAAACCTAAAAGTTATAAAAACAAGTAGTAACAACAAATTTTATGCATTCAAGCATATCACTCAGATAGTATGATACTCTTTTAAATCCAACAATTGTAGCTGCACAGATATAAAAATTAAAAAAAAAAAAAAAAAAACATAAAGAATATTATTATCAAGTTATGACATTTTGTGAAAACCTTCCCTTTTTATTTATTTATTTATTTTTTAAACAAGCTTTAGAATTGGGAAATTAGGGCAAACATCACAAATTTGGTATCAAGACAAGTTTATAAGCCGAGGGCAGGAAGAAAAGAGGAAGCATATTTGCAGGTGAGCTTTTGAGGGTTGACGATTGGCTGAAGAAACAAATAAATAGTAAAACGGCAGCCAACAATTCACAAACAGTATCAGTCATCTTATACATGAAATGGAAAACACCAAATTGGTTCCATGATAGCCATTACATAATGAGTGTTTTTTAATATTCTGTTTTATCATCTGCCAATGATGATTTCTTTAGGTGCAATAAGGATAATTTGGGTATAATTGTTGAAATAAGTGATAATTTGGGGGAACTGCACATTAGAAAAGACAGACTGTAGGTTTGAAAGCTAAGTTTGCATCGTAGTCCTGCACAGCAGGTTCATTTTCTATTTGACTTGGAAAGAACAAGAAGAAGAATTGGTAATAAGAGAGAAGAAAATATTGAAACTAGAGTAACAAAAAGAAAACTGTATGCACAAAGCCTACTCATATTCCTCAACCTGTTAACTGCTACAGTCTGAACACTACATATACAATAGGCAAATTGAATTAGATTTGTTGTGAATCCTTATTCTTAATCAAGGAATTCTATAAAGATGAGCATATGAAGCTACTAATCAATGAATTGATAAGGGATACAGAAGCATCACCAATCAACTAGCCAGCACAATGTGATTTAGGCCAATTCCACTATACTACGCTGCAATCTCCATTTTTGGTGATCAGTCACAAAATTTATCTCAATATCATTCAACATATCCATCATCAATTCATCATATTCATCATCAATTCATCACAAAATTTATCTGAGTCACAAAATCTCCATAACAACATTGATTCTTATCATCAATTCATCATATTCATCATCATCATCATTCCATAAATCC
Organism: Mallotus nudiflorus; assembly: GCA_947683625.1. Classification (NCBI taxonomy): domain Eukaryota; kingdom Viridiplantae; phylum Streptophyta; class Magnoliopsida; order Malpighiales; family Euphorbiaceae; genus Mallotus; species Mallotus nudiflorus. Next base: position 1,371,969 of record CANTUR010000415.1, on the reverse strand, counting down.
TTTAATGCATCATCCTTAAAGAATCATCAAGAGGTAATGTCCTCATTTCTCTGAATCCTCCCTTCAATTCAGTGCCTAATTTATTAAAGCTGTTGGGTTAATTTACATTTGAATACCATAATCTTAAAGAGGTCTATAATGGCCCCACTGCAAAGGCATGAAAACACCAATTAGCTTAGTGCTTGCAGTATCCTGTTATAGATTTGATTACATAACTATTTCCATTGTGTCATCACCATTCCTTTATTCAAGATCATCATTGGTAATACAAGAGGGTGAAAATAATTTTTAATCATCCACCTATCACCATGATAAAGCTTGTAACTATTTTTCGTTTCTATTAGGATAGCTGTTATCAATTTTTCTTCATGATAGCAATACTGTCAACTGTCAAGGAAATTGTAAATTATGAACATCAGGACTATAGGCCTAGGAGCACTGGGGGAACAAATAAAAGCAAAAAAGGAAGACTCACCATTTGAGCTTTTGATCAGTAAAGAGGGGACCCTTTTTCATACATCCAAGGTATGTTTGAGAGTGGGACCGCTCTTTTGCCAAGAGTAATGAAAGACGATCTAGCATTCAATCAAAAGATTGTAATGTAAATGCCATATAATGTTGTACAAGATAAAAAGATCTCATCAATAATGAGTATATGTAAAAGTTTAAAAAATCTACTAACCTGGCCTCAAATAAATGTCATCATCAGCTTTGACATAAAACTCAGCATCAAAAAGTGCATAGGCAGCCTTAAAGAATGCTAAACTGCAATTTCAAAACTCAGATTATTAGCAGGCACACACAAGCTACTACATGCAAGAATTTATAGAAAATAACTGCAACTACACAACACAATAGTTCATTAATAGGCACACTAACGTTTTATAGGGGAGCTTACTGTACTGTTCCTCGATATCTAATAGCAAAAAGTCATCATATTGTGCAATTTCTTTCTTGAGTAGTGCCATCTTTGATTTATCATTAGTTTTACCAATTATAAACCTGAATGCCAAACCAGTAGATTCCTCCAACCTGTGAAAGAGTTAACCCAAAAAAAAAAAAAGATTCAGAAGTAAAAGCCATCCCAGTCCTTGCAAGGACCTGTAATTTTCAACATAATTTCATTTCTTTAATTTATTTATTTATTTATTTTTTCGTTGACAGAACCGAATTCTGGCAAATATGATCTGTCCAAACATAAGAATCGACTCAACTGAATTAAATTCGTGCATTTGTACCCTTTTTTTGGGAATAAACTATGCATAATAGTTCAATGGAATTGAATTATAGCAAAATCATGTCATTTATGGCCACAAAATGTGCACAGTTCAATCTAAATTAAATTCTTGCACAGTGGAGACTTTCCAAATACTGATTAATTAGCAAAAGAATTGTTTGTTAAGAATACCGTTGAAGGGAGAGGCGATCTGAGGGCATCCAAGTCTTCCTCAAGGATTGTCTACGGCCAATGGAGCTGAAGCCAGTTTGAATCCCAACAAAACCCATCACCTTTTGCCTGCTTTCGATACCATTCAACACTACTGAACCATCCTGGGACTTGCTACTGTTATCATCCAAGTGGACGCGGACAGATCGAGGTTCAGCATTTGAGTGACTGCAACGGTAGCTAGAGGAAGGGGCGGTGAGTCCGAAGATAAAGCCGGAGATGCCAATGAAGAGGCATGATAGCATAACAAACATTGATCTGCGGGATTGAGAGTGCCGAGAATTCAGAGATTTAGGAGAGGACGGCATGGCTGTTGGATTCTGTTACTGGCAGTTAAGGAAATGGAGTAGAGAAGACTAGACAAGGATTATTCATCAGATGTTGATGTGACCTCAATCCAACGACCTTTTCTATTTAAAAAATGAAATGTTACTGTTACGGAGTTTTCTGACTCTTTGTAACTTAAGTTAAACTCTTAATTTATTTTAAAAAATAACTTAAACGCGTAACTCACTCTCCATTTATTAAAGCCATTTTCGACTGCTTTGCTTTCCTTGGTAAGGTAAGAAATTTTGCTGATCAAAGAAAAGAAATCAAGGGAAAAATCTTCTTCCGGGAGATGTTTATATTCTCATTTCGGAAAGTTTATTTTTGAATGCGTTAAATCAAGAACAAACTATTTTTACCTATTTACCCTAGTAATTTTTATTCACGGTATCCACTTTTTCACCCAAATTCTCTTATGGTGCCCAATTTTTATTTTGTAATTTAAAGTCATAATACATGTATGGCTTCCTATATTTGTTACTTTTTATTAATTTGACACGTTAATTTATATTTTTATTATTTTAATACTTAAATTTTTTTAAAATGTACTAATTTGATGATATAATGCATCTATCACCCCCTTGTATTTGTTACTTTTTGTCTTTGACACATTTACTAGTAGTTTTTGGTCAAATAAACCATTATAATGTAAGACATGCTGATACGTTATTTCGTGTCACGTGTGCTGACAGAGGGTTTAAAATTACATTTTAGCCAAGTTCAGGTATCAAAATGACAAAATTATAAATTGAGGTGTCAAACTGATAAAAAGTGACAAGTATAAGAGGTCATATATTTATAATGCCAACATTAAAATAAAAAGAACAAAAAATAGAAACACCAACTTTATTATCAAGACACGGTTTTTTGTGATAAAAATATACACTGTTGATCTCCCAAATTTCAGCAATCCCTAAAAAATTCGATGACAAAGGTTTATTGTTACGAGATAAGGGGAAACTTCTTCAAAATTCATCTTAAGCGTGCTCAGGCGGGATGAAAACACCCACAAATACCTAAAAATGTCTAAAAATACCTAAAAAAAACACATGAACCTCAAAACTCTCAAAATAGACCAAAATAGTCGAACCGGGCCAAAATGAGGCTTAGAAGCACCTACAGTCATGGGTCATCTGACCTACACCAGTTGGTTAGACCCAAGACCCACACCGCATAGGTCATGTGATCCCTACATGTGGGTCACGACCCACATTCGTGTAAAAATTCGATTTTTTTACCAATTTAGGGGATTTTTTGGCACATTTTTCAAAAAATACACTTAGAGAGAGAAATGGCTACTGCATTAGGATGAATTTGAGACTTTTTCTCTCTTCAAAAACCTTTCTTTTACAAGTAGCGACCCATTTCCAAACACTTTTTAACCTACTTTTTGTTCATTTTTAGGATTTCTAGCATCCTTTTTTAATCAAAACAAACATCATCATTGTCAAAGTGCACTTTTAGGGAAATCACATGGTCTTTGAGAGGATCTCCAACTATTTTATATAAAATTTTGCATTTGCATAATCATCCTCTTCTTCTTCTGCTCTTTTTTTGTTTCTTTTTTTTTTTCATTTTTGCATTTTATCTCATTTTATTTTAATTATTTACTATCTTGTGATCAAGTTGTGATTTTGTGTTGCTTTTTGAAGTTTGGAATACGATATATAGAATGCGTAGGTAGTTCACGTGATTCTAGAAGTATTAGCATCATTTTTATCATTTTTGCACCATTTTTCCTTTATATATATATATAAAATGGGTAGTTTGGTATTAAAGTTTGCATTATTATTCTATTTATTTATTTTATTTATTTATTTATTATTATTATTTTTTCTATTTATTTTATTTTATTTTATTTTTGGTAAATTTGCTATTTTTATCATAAAATTCATATTTTTATGGTAAAAATTGCATTTTTGTCATTTTCCAATTTTTATCATTTTTATTATATTAATTGCATTTCTATTCTTTTTGTTATTTTTATTTCATTTTTTGATAAATTTGCTATTTTCATCAGAAAGTCCACATTTTTATGGTAAAAATTACATTTTTCTCATTTTTATTATATTAATTGCATTTTTATTATTTTTGTTATTTTTATTTTCCGTTTTGGTAAATTTGCTACTTTAATCATAAAGTTCATATTTTTTATAATAAAAATTACATTTTTATCATTCTTATTATATTATTTTTATTTTTGTTGTTCCTATTTTGATAAATTAGCCATTTTTATCATAGGAAAGTCCCCTAAGTAAATGGAAGTCAACAAAAATAATGAAAATCTTGACTAAAAATCTCTCTTAGATTGAAACAAAATCCCAACTATTTGCTTTTTCTCCCTGTTTGGAGGAAAATCCCAAGAACTAGCATGCAATCTAGAGGGAAAATTTTTAAATTCAATTCCTAACAAAAACACTTCCTAAGAATAGGGACCTAAGTCAGCAACATTCATACTAATAAGGGAAGTATCATACATGATGGTTGTTGCAAAAATAATATAAAAATAAAAAATAAAAGAAATAATAACAAAAATATAATAATAATAATAATAATAATAATAATAATAATAATAATAATAATAATAATAATAAATAATAATAATAATAATAATAATAATAATAAATTATTCACACACTAATATTTTATCCTATTTTGCAGGAAAAATCTTAAAAGAGAGCCGGAAAAAAAAAGTTCCCAAATACTGACTTGTTGGTGGTGCTGCGTCCACACGTGCCCTCTTAAGTTCGAAATGGTCTGGCCCTTTATCATCCTATGCCATATATGATGAGATGGCACCAACTTTCAATGAGCAACGATGACAGCCCCTAGATCCTTTAAGTCAATATCAACACAGTCAATTGTACTAAGGTGCTTAAGATTAACACTATCGAAGTCTCTTTGCATGGGTGTGTATGGAGTGAAGAAGAAAAGAGAGAACCTAAAGTTAAGAGAAAATATAAAGGAGGGGGAGAGAAGTGAAAGTGAAATTATGAAGAAAAAAGAAAAAAAAGGCCTTTTATAGCTATTTGGGTTGTGGGTCCATTAATGATAATCCTAGTACGATAAGGAATTCTAATCCAACAAGTATTCAAGATGTGATAAGGAATCCATATCCAATAATGGTTTAAGGTGTAACAAGGAATCCTAATCCAACAAGGATTGAAGACCCTTTGACTTATAATGGAAGTCCAATCACATGGGCATGTGCTAAAAAGATGAAGGAAGTTATATGGGCTTGAAGTACAAATCTAAATCAATATGATCCATTTGAAGCACGTGGAGTTAATTCTAGTCCAAATCTTATTCATTTGGTGCAAATTGAAGATTTAGGCCTAAATAATGTTTTGCATTAAGCCAAAAGAGTAGTTACACTTATTCCAAGCCTAAGATGAAGCCTAAATATGTGTGTTATTTATTTTACTTAGTATTTAAAATTGAATTTTAGATTTGGTCCTTATCCAAAATGTTTTAGAAGTGTTTGTTTTTAGTTCGGAATACTTTTCTTTAGCTTAGTTGGCAAGCAAAATAATTTCTTATCTTTAAGGATTTGTTTTCTTATCTTTTAGGAGTTTGTTATCCTTATCTTTTAAGGATTTATTTTAGATTAGATTTAGGGTTGAGAATTCTTATAAATAGTTTGTTTATAGCCAATTTTAGGAGTTTTTTTCATAAAAAAAAAAAATCAATGTGACAAATTTTGCTTCAAATTACTTAGATTTTTATTCTTTGAACTTTCTAAACAAAATAAGTTGTTTGATAATTCACTTGTCTTATCAATTAGCACATCCATATCTAATTCTGGTGATTTTTTATAGCTAGAGTTCTTAGTTAGATAATTAAGGGTTTTAGTTTCCACCTAACTTGTTTTTTAGATGATTTAAGGTCTAGGTATTAATAGATTATTGTGAGGTTTTATTTGTTAAATAAACCTAGTTCACATCAGTTTGGTATTAGAGCATTCACTCTAAGAATCAGGTTACATATCCCTATTTATTTCATTCATGTTTATCATTCTTTGTGTTATCTTTTTATACTCCTTCTCATTAGTTTCATCAACATTCTTGTTTGTTCATCATCTTTTTTTTATTCAAATTATTTTTTACATCATTCATTATCATATTTAATTTCATTTAGTTTCTTCCTTAAAGTCTTGCATCAAGTTTCCACCATAAAAAATAAAAAATAAATAAAATAAAGAAAAGAAAACGAACAAGAATAGAAAAGAAAAGGAAAAAGAAAAGAAAAGAAAAGAAAAGAAAATAAGACTTTGGTCGTCTCTTTAAAATATTTAAAGTTCTTACAAGTTTCTTCTTGAATTCTTTATTCTTCTTTAATTATATTCTTGATATTCTTGAAAATCTTTAACTTTCTTGATTATTTTCTTGAAATTTCTTGATAAAATTCATTTAATTCTTGAAGTTTCTTTAAGTTCTTTATGTTCTTTATGAAAATCTTGTTTCAAGATCATGAATCTTGAAATTTTAAGTTACAAAATTCATTTTCTTGAGTTTCTTTTGTATAAATTCATTTTTCCCTTGTTTATTAGGAATATCTTTATATATAAGATCGAATCTTAAACAGATTATATCCTTATCTTGCTAGATTTAGTCATATCTTATTTTGTCTTAATCTTTATCTTATCTAAACCTTTTCTTTGTCCTAAAGGGATTAGACAACTCCTTTTTCTTATCTACATCTTCTTTTCCATATCTATAACTCATTTTTCTTATCTAGAACTCCTTTTTCTTACCTATTAAGGTTAAAATCATTTTACTCATATTTCTTTTATTTTTGTGTGAATTAAACCTAACTTTCTTATTTGTAGTCACCTAAACTTGTTAAATCCATCCAAATTCACCCAAACTTGTCAAATTCATCGAAATTACCAAACTTAAGGTTATTGAGCATGAATTTGTATCACATTGGAAATTCCTTTATTTTATAGTGTGAATGACCTTAATGCTTACTTGAGATGAGTACAAAAAGTGGAGAATGTGTTTGAATGTAAAGAATGTAGTGAGGTACAAAAGTATGGACTTGCTTCTCATTAATTTAGAGGTCATGCTTATTTTTTGTGGAAATATTTAATGTCTTTGTTAAGGGAGAATAGGAATAGTGAGGTTAGAAATTGGGAATTAATGAAGAGGTTAATGACAAGAAATTTTATTCCTCATGAAGTTAGGGATAAAGTCTATATTAAATTGTAAAGGCTTAAACAATAAGATGAGTTAAGTATTAAAGATTATGCTAAAAATTTTAAATTGTTTGTAATTGCAAGTGATTTAGGAGAATCTGAAGGGCAAAAAATTAAAAGATTCATAAGTGAGCTTAAGAGTGAAATTAGACAAGATTTTGAGTTAGTATTACAATGGAATCATTTTTTATCTTTAAATGATGTAATTACACTTGCTTTGGAGAGAGAGAGAGAGAGTTGGAGTAATAAGGTTGATAGTAAGACTGCTACTAATGTTGAAGTGGTGCTGAGTGATCATGAGGAGAAATAAGAACATTAATTATATGATCAAATTATAAAGGAGAGCATTATTCATGAAGAGAAGTGTAAAAAAGAAGTGGTTGTATATAAGGAGTCCATATTAGAGTGTGAATCTGAGAAAGATGAAAGTATTGAAACAATTGAATTGGTTAAAATACCAGTTGAGGAGAAGAATGAAGAGAAAGAGGGTCAACTTGAAATTTCACCGTTACAGGCAATTTTTAAAGATTTGTGCATTAAACATCAAATTGAAGAGTTTCAATCTTCAAAAGGGATAAATTTGGGGAGGGAAATACATGAAATTAAGAGAAAAGTAAAAAGTAAGCTAAGTGTTGAAAATAAGTTAAATGAGCAAAGTAAGGAAAATGAGAAATACTTGCTAAGAGAAAACAAGCAAGGCATGAGTGAAAAGAAAAACATAGAGATTGAGAGTGTTAAAAAGGATAAAGAGTTAGTTATTCATCATGATTATACTAACAACTCTAATCTTTATTTTTCTAGTGTTTTGAAAGTTCTTTTACAAAATTTTATGCTATATAAAGATCCATTTGATGAAGTTATTAAAGTATCTTGTGCTTACAACAAAATCTATATTTTAAGTTTAAAAGGAAGCCACAAGAATACAATTCTTACAAGTTTATGAATATTAATTCTATATTTTAAGTGTGCATGCAAGTTCAAGGTCTTTTGAAGCTATTTGTGTGGATCCTTACTACAAAGGAGAAGTTATCAACTAAAGAGTTTATGTTGGAGGAATTTTGGATTTATCAACTTTAGAACATGGACATAATCCAAGGGTGAATCATTTTGAGGAAATGAGGAATGATGAGAATCCTAGTACAATAAGGAATCTTAATCTAATAAGAATTCAAGATGTGATAAGGAATCCATATCCAATAAGGATTCAAGGTGTAACAAGGAATCCTAATCCAACAAAGATTGAAGACCCTTTAACTTATAATGGAAGTTCAATTACATGGGCATGTGCTAAGAAGATGAAAGAAGTAATATGGGCTCGAAGTACAAATCTAAATAAATCTGATCCATTTAAAGCACATGGAGTTAATTCTGGTCCAAAGCTTATTCATTTGGTGCAATTTGCCCCAGTAATGTTATTAGATCCAATTTAAGTGCATTAAGCAAAAAGAGTAGATATAATTGTTCTAAGCCCAAGATGAAGCCTAAATATGTGTTATTTAGTTTAATTAGTATTTAAAAAAAATTTTGGATTTTTTCCTTATCCAAAACATTTTAGAAGTGTTTGTTTTTAGTTAGGAATACTTTTCTTTAGCTTAGTTGGCAAGCAAAATAATTTCTTATTTTAAAGATTTGTTTTCTTATCTTTTAGGAGTTTGTTATCCTTATCTTTTAAGGATTTTTTTATACTAGGTTTAGGGTTAAGAATTCTTATAAATATTTTATTTTGTAGCCTATTTTAGGAGTCTTTTTAGTTAAAAAAAATCAAAGTAACAAATTTTGCTTTAAATTACTTGGAGTTTTATTATTTTAACTTTCCAAACAAAATAGGTTATTTGATATTTCACTTATCTTATCAATTAGAACATCCATATCTAATTGTGGCAATTTTCTAATAACTAAAGTTCAGTTTTTAGATAATTAAGGGCTCTAGTTTCCACCTAACTTATTTCTTAAACAATCTTAAGTGTGGGTATCAATAAATTATTGCAGGTTTTATTTGTTAGATAAACTTAGTTCACATCATCCACCCACAACCCATGAGTGTCGATCACAACATACACACATGGGTCAGTAACCCACACCCATGGGTTATGTGACCCATACTTATTGGTCAACCCCACAAATGCCATTAAGGCCTATCACAAGCCCTGAATATGCACAAAAGGCCTTTTTAAGCCTTGAAGAAGATCTAAAAGCACATAGAGACCCAGGAAGTGACTTGTGACACATACGAGGCATCAAAAGCTCATAGTAAATACCCAAAATATGTCCAAAAGGACACATAAACCCTAGGGAAGTCCTTTGTACCACTATGTTCTAAGATTTTTAAATGCATTCATACTCATATCATTCACTCCAAAAATCAAATTTTGTGCTCTTGAAAGTGAATTCTTACTAAAAAAAAAAATGGGTACATAATAAAGGTAGACCAATCGACCCTGACATTAGTTGTCCTACCTCATGAAGCTTTTGAAATTTCCCAACTTTGATGAGCAACTTTGAGCTAAGATTTCTATAATCTAATAAATCTAATTCTTGATAACCTTATGAAAGGAGGAGAATTCATAAAAAAGATAATTGTATAGAATCGTAACATTTGAGTAGCTTGAGATTATCACAACAAACCCTTAAATTAATTTAAATGCAAAAATTATACTCAACTACTCCAATGCTTAATCAAGTAAGAGTATCCAAAGGATTCCTTAGCAAATTTCATGTATAAAAAAAAATTTAGATAAAGGTGCATTTTGACCCCTAACATTTATATTGAGGAGTAAATTTACCCTTAAAGAAAATTTTTAAATATAAATTTATGTTTAAATATTTATAAATTTTCTTTAAAGGCAAATTTTCTCCTCAATATAAATGTTAGGGGTAAAAATGCACCTCTATTTAATATTTCTTTTATACATGTCAGACACAGTGGGGTTGCTTCTCAATATAAATGTTATGGGTTAAAATGTACCTTTATCTAATATTTCTTTTATCACTAACATAAAAAAGTTAACACCGTTTATATGAAGGGTTTAAATGTGCCATTTTCAAAATGATAAGGGTGTATTTGCACCTCGAAAAATAAAAAGGACTTATGTAAGATTAGAGTAAAACATTAAAGGTGTATTTTCATATTTTCCCTTATTATTTTTTACATTCCTTTTAGATAAATTTGCTATTTTTATCATAAAATTCATTTTTTTTGGTAAAAATAGAATTTTTTGTATCATTTTACCATTTATTACATTTTTATTATTTTTGCCATTTTCTTTTCCTTTATTTTTAATGAATTTGCTATTTTTATCATAAAGTTCACATCTTTATGGTAAAAATTGCATCTTTATCACTTTTATTATTTTTTATTGCATTTTTATTATTTTAATTGCATTTCTTTTATTTATTTATTATTCTTGTCATTTTTATTCCCTTTCATTTTGTCATAAAATCCCCATTTTATGGTAAGGATGACATTCTTATTATTTTTGCTGTTTTTATTATTTTACAATTCTCATCACTTTTTATCACTCTATTTTTATTTTCTCATATTTTCCTTATCATAAAATTTTATTTTGTAATTAAATGACAACTTTGCACCAAAATACCTAAATTCCAAAATCTTGCATAATGCGCCTTTATTAGCATCCTTGTTTGTTTATCTGTTTAATTACTTTTGTTATTGTAATTGCTTCTCTTTTTTCTCTTATCATGAATGAATGAATGAAATGTATAAAATTATCATATATATGATGTGTGCTTGCATACGTGTAAAAGCTAAACTTTGTTTTACAGGTTTACTAGAATATGGATTTTATTTTATTTTCCATTTTGATGTAATTAATGGAATAGGGAATTTTCAAGGCAATGTAATCCTTAATCCTAATTCCCATTTTATTTTCTATTTTGGATGCCTTTATTAGAATAGGCTCTTTCCAAGGGTTGTAATCCTTAATTCCTTTCCCCATTTTTATTTTTTTATTTGTTTGTTTATTATTTCTTTCATGTTTGTGTGCTACTTGCTTACTTGTTCGCATTATTATTTGCTTAGTTGATGTGATTGGTGAATGTTTGTTTTTTTGTTTATTTTGTGATGTATGCAAGCTAATTCCAATTATCCCACTAAATTGACTAATAATCAAATATGGTGAATGCATTATCAAACCAAAATTAGGGTGAAGGAATGAGTAATTAAGTAATGTAGAATAAGGAATAAGATAAGTAAGTCCTACCTCTGAGCCCATAATCTTTGGTTATGAAAGTGAGTTTTTAATTCAACTTTTCCGACAAAAGTCGGGTGGCGACTCCAATCTATAAAGCCTATTCAGGTAAACCCTCCCACATCAATAACGTCTAGTAAATTGTTGCCTTAGCTTAGGTGCCCTAATAACACTTTGATCATATTTAGTTATGATCCTTAGACCCTTAACGGATACTGTACGCACATATCTACTACTTTCAAGCATTACCAAATCACAATTTTGCCATAAAAATAATAAAATATATGCAAAATTGATAAAAATTTAAAATAAGATAGGAGAAGTAGAGAAAATGATATGAAAATGAAATTTTATAAAGAAAATAATATAGGTATACTTAGAGGGATTGGGTTTTATCTTATAAGTGTGTTTTGTCAAAGATGTTGATTGGTTTAGTTAAAGTAGTGCTAAAATACTAGAAAATGAATAAAAAAGGTCTTATAGTGTTTAGTTATTAGGTTTCCATATTTTGATCACCTTGATTGAAAGGGTTTTTCTAAAGATAATCTAAATTTAGCATAAAAAAAAATCATAAAACCACATCCTTAAATTAGTGTTTTTAGGTTATTGTCCAAAATGATCCTAAAGTCCCCTAAAATGGGTAAAGTTTTAGCTTTTATAGTTTTTAAACTTAACTCACACGTGTGGGATGCATAACACATGAGTGTGCACTAGAGATGTGGGTTAATAACCCATGGGTGTGGGATGCTTATCCCATTTATGTGGGCTTATCCCATACTCATGTAATGTGCTGAATAGGTACATTTTTTCTTGGTTCCACACTCTTTTGCACCCTTGAGCCTATCTCAGGCAGTTTTTAAAGTTTGTGTAAGTAGTTTTTGGTTATTTTTAGTATGTTTTTAGGTTTTACATCTTATGGAGGCACGCTCAGGATAACTTCCAAAGAAATCATCCTCTGTCTTATTGCCAAAGACCTTCATCATTGGGTATTTTAGAGCACCGACAAAATTTAAGTATCAACAATTGCCCCTTACTTCACATTCATTAAGCAAGCTTGTGCTTGTTAATACATGGGAAGTAAAATGTGCTATGTAGCCCATGTAAAGCTTCAAACGAACTATCATTATAAAGCCCATATAAGGCTTTAAGGCCTAGTGGCTTGAATCATGACTTTGCTGAGATGTTCTTCAACTTCCTTTGATGAAGTTGGCGCCCGAGTGTCATGGAATTCGGTTATGTCTTCCTTTGCCTCTTGCATCATAAATTCCTCAGGAAGAATAACTAAAGAAACAGCATACCCAAAGGGTAAAGGTTCACCCCTTATCTCAAGGCATCAATCAATATGTCCTTGTTGATTTCCATCTCTAGAAAACTTGAGCTAGCCATAAACTCCTCCTTGCTAGAGTTTGGATTTTTTTTGTCTTTCTCTTGAATTTAGATTTATTGTCAGGCTCCACTTGCTACATCTATTAGTCTTTTTCCTTCCTTTTAGTAGCCCGTTTTCTCTAGAGCCTTCTTTTTTTAGTATAGGTTAATTATTACAGGAACTTCTTATGCTCTATATGATGCCATTATTTGCTTAGCTCCATAAGTAGTGGTACCATAAATTTGGATTGCTTTCCATTAAACTTTGGTATGGTCATATCTTCTTCTCTAGGCATATAACTGTAATTATTATAAACATTCCTAAAGAAATTAGGCTTATAAAAGGACTTTACTTCTTGAATTAGAAAATTTCCTTACCTTTTTTTATGAATTCTAATTTGGAAAAAATTTCCAATAAATTCCAAATTTGTTTGGCTGCCTCCAATTATGGTAGTATCTTTGGTGGTATGCCATTGGTTTAGATGCCTAATTTCTTTTTTTAAACTCATCTCCCCAGCCAGTTAGGGTTATTCTTCTCTTGAGAATATTTGCTAATTGAGGTTTAGAGTATTTCACCAGGTAATTAAATTTCATTGAAGGTTGGCCAAGAATATCCTAATTCTCTTCCCTCTCTTTAAGCTTTTTCTTCATGTTAAGTAAACTCTCATATCAACATTTATAGTTTTGACTATGACTACGAGTGGGAATATATCCTCTTTTATTAATATTGCATCCTTCTTTTCTAAGAACTTTAACACACACTTGTTGGTTCGATCTTGTATCACATTCTTAAATACCCAGCAAGCATTAGTGGTGTGATTGTAGGAATCATGATACTTATAATAGTCTTTTCCTTTTAATTCCTCTATTATGGGTTTTTTGTGATTATGAGGCAATTTGATGAATTTTTCTTCGAGAAGCAAATCAAAGATCTAATACTTCTAGTAGACTTCAAATGTGTATTGTACTTAAGGATTATAGCCTTGAGGCTTCTTTTAAGCTTATGGGGTTTTCTTCTCCAATAGAGGGCAAACATAACATCCAATGCTTATAAGGTCTACGACAATAATCTCAATGTTAGAGACTTCATAAAAATGCGTGCCCATATAAGCTTTTTTTTTGGTTATCCTCCCTGAGCAAATATTCATATTCACTCACTTTCACAGTCAGCTTATAAAAATCCGAGAACACTATGCCTTGGAACTTCTTCCTTAATTCAATGTTAAGTCCCCTCTGAGCCATCTTGACATACTCAATATTGGGTAACAATGTTCCTTATTCTTTTATACTTTGTAATAAATAAGTTAGCACTTTCACTAACTTTTTGAGTCACCATAAATAACTTAGCTATGCATACTTCTAGCTCTGCCCTAAAGAATTAGGTATGGAATTATCACTCTACCTCCTACCAGGTGAGGATGGAATTTATGGGCAAAGTTGCATACCAAGTGAAAGTTGTCCTTATCAAACTATTAGGAAACAACCTTAGTTTAAAATTAAGGAAATTCTTATAATTTGCAAGTTCTCCACATTGAATTATGAAATAAGTAATATGCTCTAATATTGATTGCCTATCTTCTCTAGAGAATAGAGAGAACTCAAGAATGTGATAACCCTTGGGATAATGATTATCTCTCTCAATTATGTTTAGATAAGGCTTGTGAAATTCAAGCAGCCAATCTGGCACTAGCCTAGTCCATATAGCTCCTGGACTACGTCCTGCACAACATCTTAATCAACTCCCACCCTAAAGGTCTGGGGAAGTGGCATGTATGTTTAGGAAAATGCATCTGAGTCTTGGGATTTGGATGTAACCCTAGGAAAATTGCCCCCCCCCCCTCCGTGCCTCTTCTTTTATGATCATATACTTCTAGCTATAAAGCTGGGTTAGTCCTGCTAAAAAATTACTGGTTAGGCATGCTATTATTCAAATTGTTACCATTTCGACCATTAAGGTCGTTAGGGGTGGTTATTTTATTATTATTAGGCCTAACTTCATTCCTCCGATATGGAGGAATATACTTGTCATCAGTGATCATTTAAACTTATGGAACAATTTTTGTAGATGAATTTCTAGTTTCCTTTTGGGTTACCACTTTGGACACTGTAACCTATTTAGACATTTGCTCATTCATTTCTGGAAAATTTATACATAACATTCTGCAAAATTTTTTCAAAATTACGAACCTTATTATTAACTTATTATAGAGAGTTAGTCATCTATGACATTGAATCCTAAAACATCTTCATTACTTTCGCAACTGTAGTTTGAGTATTAGTGTTCCTACTATTAATAGCATAAAAAACTTTCAAATTTTGACATGTTTGGTTAGTGGGCGCCTCTCCTTGTTTTGGTCATAAGGCATCGAGTTTTCTTTTGAGTAAGCATCACCTAATTCTTCAGGTGTTTTGTTGGATAAATTTCTAACATCAGAAATCTCTTTTCCACTTCTAAGTTTTGGCACCTTGTTGAAATGAGTCCCATGGAGCATGCTAAAAGATTTTTGGTATAATTTTAATTTTAGAAATAATTGAGAGTGTTATAGGAGCTGAAATCCTTAAAATATTACTAACTTCGTTCAGATGGATTGTTAGTTCCCAAACGCCTTTACCATAATTTGTTTAGATTTTAAACATATGAAATAAAATTTGATAATAAAAAGAGATCTTGAATAACAAAAGAAAATTATATTTATTAAAATTTAGTACAAGCTTGAAAGACAATTTTTGCTTTAGACTTAATGAGAAAATATTGTTGTAAACATAAATTTCATGTTAAAGAAAAATCTACTGATGATTGATAATTGATAATGCTTGGTGTTTGAAGATTGTTAATGATTGGTTGTTGAGGTTGATTGGTTGATTGTTCACTCCCCTAAGCATTATGTGTCTTTTTATACTTGCAAAATTTATTTTTCCAAATTAATTCTCTAGATTAAGAATTTTCCATTCCTAAGGAAATAAACGGTCACTATTAAGAATTTTCTCTCAGCAATCTTACTCATTAAGTTTTTAATTAAGCTTCATGTTTTGGGCTTTCTATTTAACTTCAACCTTTAAAATTAATCACATTAAAATTAATGGCCTTAATCTGCTTCTAGCCCAAAATTCAATATGGACTCAAACACCTCCATTATTCCTAACAATAATAGCAGTTGAATTCCTCCATTATTCCCAACAACAACAGTAGTTGATAATCCTGACCTCCAAAGAAATCATTACTAGATGATTCTGATTTGAAGTATCATAAACCACAGTTGAATCTTAAACTATTGAACTATCAAAATCAACAAAATTGAACAAGACGACATCTTGAAAATCGCCAATACTAATAACAAGTTCATCTACATGCAAGGACAATAATAACACACCACTGTGCACTTCACTGCAATCCCATCGGCTACCTCACTCAACCGCTTAGTTTTTCTAATTTTTTCTCCTTTTTTCCTTTTTTCATGCTTTTGGCCATTTTTTTCTATTATCTTTATGGGTTTTTCTTTACTAGATAATAAATATTGCATCTTACCGTTTGAGGACGACAATCAAAAATTTCTTTATTTTTGAAAAAAAAAGACAAAAAATCAAGAAAATAAAAATATTGATTTTGTTGAGATTGTGGGTCGTGAGTTGAAAAGAATCTTGAGATTCTTGACGAAAATGGTTAGTGTTAGTGATTATGTGACAAGAAAAGAAATGGATCAAAAGAGGAAAGAGAAGAGAAAAATTTTAACGAATTAATATTGCTTTCTCTACTGTTGTTTTTTATTTTATTTTATTCTCTTTCTCAATTTAGGGCAAATAAATATAAAATGACTATTTTAGTTTTTTCAAAATAATTTAACGTCTATTTAACATAAAAGTATATAAAGGACTTTTTAATTTATTTCATTAAAATATAAAAGTAAATAAATATATTTTTACAATATTAAAAATGAAATAATATAATAAATTAAAATATAAAAAAATAATAATTTTCTTTTAAGAAACAGTGAAAAAACATCTAATCATGTAATGTTTTATTATATTTTTTCAAAAAAAAAAGTGCCTCGCATATAAAATTAAAGCAATATGGCACTCATTGATTGGACAATAAAAGTGCTCTTTTGCTTCCCCTCTCACACTCGTCATCATCTGATCAGACCCATCACACCACACACACCTTACCTCTTTAGTACTGCAATACTAACACATCTCTATATATTTTAGTGATAAGTACAATTTGGATTCTTAGGATTTTACTACAGTTATGTGGGTTTTTTTTTGACATTTAATTATCTTATATTTTATAATTTTTTTTACATTTTAATACCATTCTAACTAATATTATTATTATTTTATAAAAAAATATTAATATAATATTAAATTTTAATGATAAATTTATTTTATATATGATTTATGATCAATCAAACTAATTGATTATTTTTAAAAATGTTGTAAATTTATTTTAAAAATTATTTCTTTTTATTCATACTTAAATTAAAAATACATCTAAATTTATTTTTTTTGTGAGTTTATTGTAGTTAAATGATATATTACTCGATATATGACTTTAACCATGAAAATGCATATTATTTTTATATTAAAACATACATTTTAAATAATATTTGTTAGAGGGTACTAAAGTGTAAAACAAATTTGAAACATAGGGTATCTAAATGTCAAAAAAAAATCACATAACTAATTTTTCCTTTTGACAAAATCATAGGGATCAAAATTGTACTTATCCCTATATTTTATGTATTTCATTCAAGCCAATGCAAATTTTTACTCCTAAATTTTACATAATTGACCTTTATGTTTCCTAACTTTTACAATTTCTATTTGATTTTTTTAATTTTATTTTAAATTTATTTAACTCCAATAATATGTCAAAGTAACATAATTTATAATATAAAAATTTATAAAGATTAAAATTGTATTTATTTAAAAAATAATATAGTTAATATAAATATGTCTATAATTGTTATTTTTAATTTCTAAGTTAATTTTTTTCAGTGTAGTACTTATTTTCAATTTGTCACATATTTATAAGCATTTGAAATCAAGTACTTGTCTATTATTATAATAATTTAATGAATTAAATAAAAATGGATTGTACAAATTCATGATAAAATAAATTTAAAACAAAATTTTAAGCTGCTATAGAAAATAATGAAAGTTGGGGGTGTAAAAAATTAATTTTGTAATGTTTAAGGGTGAAACAATACATTATGCCCATTAAAAGAAAAAATCTATTCTTATATACTTCGTTACCGTCGATTCTCCTGCTCTGCTTTCACTTTCATGCAACTTCAGTAAAGAAAAGGGGGGAAAAACTCTAGAGAGATAAAGTAGTGAGAGAAAGTAGTAACAGTGTGATTCGTCCTAGATCCGCCATGGATTCTTCCAAAGATCGCGAGACTTTCGTCTATGTCGCCAAGCTCGCGGAGCAAGCCGAGCGCTATGATGGTTAGATCTGTGCTTTTTTTTTTTTAAATTGAATTACATCTATTTATATTTTTGTTTGTTTTTATAATTAATGTAGAAATGGTGGAGTCCATGAAGAAAGTAGCGAAACTTGATATTGAATTGACAGTAGAGGAAAGGAACTTGCTCTCTGTTGGTTACAAGAATGTGGTTGGCTCAAGGAGAGCGTCCTGGAGGATCTTGTCATCGATTGAGCAGAAAGAAGAGTCCAAAGGGAACGAAGCTAATGTCAAAAGGATCAAAGAGTATAGGCATAAGGTTGAATCTGAGTTATCAAGCATTTGTAGTGAAATTATGACTGTCATTGATGAACATCTTATACCTTCTTCTACTGCTGGTGAATCTACTGTGTTTTACTATAAGATGTGAGTGAACCACTAATTTTTTTTTTTTTATTATTCTTTATGGAAGCTGCTGCATCGATTTTTTTTAATATCGGGTTTTGCTACAGGAAAGGTGACTATTATAGGTATTTAGCAGAATTTAAGACTGGCAATGAGAAGAAAGAGGCAGCTGATCAGTCACTTAAGGCATATGAGGTATAATTATGTTCCTGGGTTTTGATTGAATATGAGGATTTTGTCTGTTTGTGTGCATGTTTAATAGTTTATATTATTGATTAAAGCAATTTTTTTCACTTAACGCATCTGAGGTTGATTATTAGGCATGAGTAATCCTTGTTATTTGTAATAATACCCATTGATTTTGTTTGGATGTGCACCCTTGCTTTTTATGACTTCTTTGTTACAGTCTATTTTGTTTCTCCTGCTAGTAACAGTAGCATTTACGCACATCCATCCAATATCTCGTTAGTGGAGGAGGTAATGAAGAAAGGTGCTACTGCCTTTTTTTTTTTTTTTTATTATTATTATTTTTTCTGTAGGCTTATTCCTTATACTCTCTTCTTTCTGAAGAATTATCTTTATTATTAAAAAAATTGTTTTAACAAGTGCTGTCAGATTGAGTTTCCCTTTCTAGTTAAAGTTTAGTACACGTTATTTTTCATTGTAGATTCTTGATAATCAGATCCCATTTGGGGAGATGAACTTGATCAGAATACCTTAGTAGACACTTTTGTAGTGATTAGATTATTTTCTTTTAAGTCCTTGTTTGAGCATTCTTAGCCAAACCTTAATGTTTGACCTGGGATTTCTAATTATACACAGTCCAACCCAACAATGCTATGTAAAGAATAGCTAAATCATTAAGAGAGAGAGAGAGAGAGAGAGAGAGAGAGAGAGAGAGAGAGAGCTTGTTAACTCCTCTGTTAAGATATGGGTCTGATAGCCTCTGTTCAGTTGCTTCTCACAAGAGAAGAGGATTGTACTAGTGTATTTTCTGCTATGTCCTTTTTTGTTCTTTCCTGCTGATGATTAAGATCGACTGCAAAATTTGTACTTCATGTTTTGTTTGGCTTGTGTAGACTGCTTCAACCACTGCAGAGAGTGATTTACCTCCCACCCATCCCATTCGATTGGGTTTGGCTCTTAATTTTTCTGTCTTTTATTATGAGATTATGAACTCACCTGAAAGGTATGCAGTTTTTAACTAGCTTAACTTTTCTGTCTTTCATTTGATTAACAAAATGCCTGCGAATATATATTTTTATATTGTTTGTCTGGCAGGGCCTGCCATCTGGCAAAGCAAGCCTTTGATGAAGCTATTTCAGAGCTAGACACTCTTAGTGAAGAATCTTACAAGGATAGCACTTTGATCATGCAGCTGTTGAGAGATAACCTCACTTTGTGGACTTCTGACATTCCAGAGGATGGGGGTATATAAAACTTTGATGCTATAGATATACATGAAGGAGGAGCTTTCTTTGTATTTCTCTCTGTGATATCTTGCGTTTGCCTCTGCTGATTGGATTAACTTTAGCAAACTCTCATTCATCTGTTTGCTTTATGATAAATCTGATAGTGGGAAGAAAATACATGTAATTAGCTAGTTCTGCATTTGATACGATTTATATTTTGTTGTCTTGGTTATTTGATTTTAGAATGTTATTGAATTGAGGGAGGAAAATGCATTGGAAATTGACAGCCCATTATGTGTTATTATTATCTAAATGCTTTAGTCTGTTTAAATAAATTGGGCGTCCTCTGTGTTGTCTGTTTCTATTTTCCCTGGCAAGTGCATGAATTGTCTCTTATTTACTGATTGCGATAAATTCTTTAGATTTATTATCTTTATTCTTGGCAGAAGATCAGAAAATGGAAAGCACTGCCAAAGCAGGTGGAGGGGAAGATGCAGAGGTGGGTCATTCGCCAATTGTCTATGCTCAAAGGATATATTTTTAGATTTTCAAATGTATGAACATGAATCATTCATTTTTGCAGTGAAGCTGGAGACCTGCAGCTGTTCAATGTGTGGAAGGGAGAAAGATGATTTCCCCTCACCTTTGTACTATTGTTGTTTGAGAGAGGATTTTGATATTCTCTTTTGTTGTACCTTGTGGTTGTCGGCTGCTGTTAATCTGTTTCTGTCATTCCAACATTAGTAGGAAGATTTGGATTCTTATAGGATGGCCTGTTATGATTCTTGGTTTCTGAAAAAGCCTTTTTTTTTTTGGAACTTATATTTTTAAAACATTTTTGAACGGAAATCGAGTAAGGTTGGCATAAGCCAAATTTAGCCGAGGTAATTGGTTTGAATGCACTCATTTTGAAAGGGGTGTAAGAAGTGGTGTTTCTGGCCTCAGGGTTTATCTTGTGTAAGGCATTTAGGTGATTGCTGTGCGAAAGCGAATGATCTTTTACTTGATGTTTAAAACCTTGATTCCTTAATTTCTCTGCAGTTATTCTTTGTCGAATTTGATTTAATACATGATCGAAAAGTATCTGCCTTCCAATTTTTCTCGTTCCCATATTTTGTAGACGTTCTAACGCTCATAATTAAGAGCTTTTTAATTTCTCACTTTCAGTTCCACCTCTTTTGTAATTGCTGCATAAATTAAAAATGGCCGAATACATATTTTCATCCCTGAACTTTTTCACTTTAAGCTATTTCAGATCTCAACTTTCATTTTAGCCCATTACCCATCTGAACTTTCATTTTAACCCATTATCTATCTCAACTTTAATTTTGGACCCATTTAATCACTCAATTCAGTTGTTTTATTTCATTGAGCACCCCACTTGCCATGGTGGACTAACATGTGATTCTCAAGCGCTTTAACACACGTGAAGATACAAAAATTATGCTGATATGTCTATTTAATGTATACATGGAATGATTAAATTGCAATTTAGAAAAAAATAAAAATTTGGAATCAGAAGCCTCTGTTCTTCATTCTTCTTATCGCCCGATTTAGACTATCACCCTTGCCACCTCCATGCACCACTAAAAACATCGTTGTTGTTCACCAAGTTTCCATCATTGCCAACATTAACAGAATAGCAATGAATTGAAAAAAAAAAAGAAAGAAAGAAAATCAATTTGACCAGAAAATTTTGAAAAACAGTATGACAAGCAATTGGTGAGCATAATTTAAACTCACACCATTCAGTTCCCTTCTCAACTTGAATCAAACTTAATCCAATATTTATCAGGAATTGATCAAAATGAAAATTCACAACAAACTCGTAACAAAATTGAGAGCACATAATTTAAGGTACCAGAAGAAATTAACTATCTAACAAAAACATCTTCACCTTACCAATTTGAGAATTCTATTCATTTTTATTTAATCGAGTCCAACATAAACATCGTCGCTGTTCAACAAGTTTCCATCATTGCCAACATCAACATAACAGCAATGAATTGAAAAAAAAAATGAACATCAATTTGACCAGAAAATTTTGAAAAGCAATATGACAAGCAGTTACTGAGCATAATTTAATCAATGAAAATTCACAACATGCTCATAACAAAATTGAGAGCAAATAATTTAAGGTACTAGAAGAAATTAACTATCTAACAAAAATATCTTCACCTTACCAATTTGAGAATTCTAGTCATTTTTATTTAATCGAGTCCAACATCCTCGTCACCATCAACCTATTAAAGAAAGGTATCTCAATTTTATCTTGTCATGCTTGCTCGCAGCAGCATCACCACCATCATTATCATCATCTCAATATGAAAATATGGATAAAGTGAACACATCATAAAAGAAAGTAGGATGAGAGTTACCGCAACAATTGCAATGAGTTTAAAAATGGAGGATACAAATAGAGAATGTAGTAAAAGAAAGGTAGTGCAGTGCAGTATAAAATGCAAAGAGTAACAACAAGGATGGCTGAAGGAATATACAAGAAGCAAGCTTCAAAAGTAACAAACATGGTGGTGGCATGGTTAAGGACATGACGAGCATAGGTTGCAGTTAATTTCTTCATCTCAAATGATAATGTGATTCCGATCAAAAGTCTGATTTTATTTTAGTGACACCTAAATTAGGGATTGAAGGTAGCAAAGGGATAAACAAATAAATGAATGAGTTTAATTTCTAACATAGCAATTTTTTCCATGTCATATACCATTTCTAACACTCACACTTATTTTAGGTCAAACAGCCCCAAAATAAAAGTTAGGACATATAATAGGTTAAAAGGAAAGTCTTACCTATACTAGATGTTAACATTCGATTTGATTGGCCCACAGTGAAAGCCCGGTGATGAGATGATACGAATATTGAATGCAAGAAAGTCCGGAGTCTTTTTGAGAATGGACCTAAAACTCTAAAGTCTAAACTCTAAAACTCAACCCAAAAAGCCAAGCTCACATTCGGCCTAATCCTTGGGATAGGGCCAAAGAGGCAACGCCTTACTGAAGAGGCGTTGCCTTTATGTCACTTACTTTGGTGAGGTGATGCCTCTTCAAAGAGGTGCCACCTCTTTATGATCCACTTGCTTAGGTATTAAATGAAGAATTGACAGTAGTGAGCAAATCGGTGGGCCCGCACCTTACTGATATGAACATATTTATGTGAATATGTGATTTTGGGAGGCAAAAAGATTGCTAAAAAGAATGTGCACATAATGAGAGGAAAAAGGGGATGTTTTGTCAAAGGCATGAGGGCTAAAAAAGAGGCATAGTAAAGAGGACAAAAGGGGGAGTTGGCTAGTAAACAAAAGGGAGGAGAGTTCTAGAGCAGAAAAAACAGGGAGACTTGGAGAGAAAAGAAAAAAAAGAAGAAGAATAGTTTGGCTTAGGAGTTCATCTTCAAGGAAGGAAAGGGGGAGTTCTTACATTCAAGTGAGGATTGAGATCAAAGTTGTCTTTGAGGGCTAAGTTAGGAGCATCAAACATCAAATTTGTCCTAGGAAGTAAGAGCCTTCATTTTTAAGTATTGAGTTATTGATATACATAAACCTTTTACTTATTTCTTTACTTGATCTTAGATTTAGTGTTCAATTCAATTTATGCTATGTTTATGACATGATCTTTTAAATTACTAGATATGGTTGTAAGTCTCCAGTTATTTGTATTTGATTTTGCATACTTAAGATCTAAAAAAATTGTAAGTTTACTTATGCATTTGTTAGTTAAAGAGGCGTTGCCTCTTTGGCTTCAGGTGATATGATATTGCCTCTATGTATAAAGGCGACGCCTCATTGATGAGGCGCTGCCACATCATCAGAGTCATGCGCAACTTGATTTTGATTTTTTTTTATGTTTATCTTATATGATTTGTGTTGCTTTATGCTTTTTCGTATTGTCGCACTTTCATCTTTTTTACGATTATCATGATATTTTGTTTAATTAGATATTTATGTGTTTATTGTTTCTATTTATGTTATTTGGTTTATGAATTGACATAGTGGCTTTCTCTTATAGGTTTATATATTTGTGGGGAAATAACATTTTGTTGTTGTAGGAAATTTAGGATGATCTTAATCTTCAAATTTTATTCTCCAATTAGTTCTTGAATTTATTTATTTATTTATTTTTATTGTTGTTTTTTAATTGTGTGATCAAGGGTTGTAACTCATTTCTCCCCTCATTTCTTTGTATGTGTACTTGTTTATTTATCTTTATTTTTTCATGAATGTTTTGTATTATTTGAGATAAATGTTGTGAACTACACTTAATTTGCATGTAATTGGAATTTAATGCAAACTTGGACTTAATTACAAAATTCAAAAATTGTTTGAAGGTAATTACAATTCGCATGTAAATGAGGAAATAATTAAATAATTAAAGATAATAAAATACAAAACACGCATAAAGGCCAATCGCAAGGTTGGGTAGGCATTCCAAAAGCTTATACCCAGTTTTTGAACCCTTCTATAAGGATGGCTTATAGGAATCTCCGTGTAATCTAGTTATTGTATAGCGTGTCCTGAGTCTTATCCAAGTGGTGACTCCATCTTTGATTTGGGCTATAAGCCTATTTTTTATTTTCTAATGGGCTCAAAGCCCACACAGTGCCATGGTTACTAAACACCTGGGCATGTGCTAAACCCCGTTGTCTAGAGTGGTGACTACACTGGGGATAGAGAAATTGATTCTAGTGTTTTGTATTTTATCATTTTTAATTATTCTTTTATTTCTTTTGCATTCACTACACATTTTCACAAAATGAGCACTTAATCCTAAATAACTTGACGATAGTCATTTCTTTGATGCCTGTGTTTCACTCAAACTTGGTGGTAGAATATTTGATTATTATCACTTATAGCATATACTTATCCATGTTGTATGGACCCTTGAGTGGGGAGACATAACAGAGGTATATCGTTGTGGGAGTTGAAGTTTATTACCCATGACTTAGCTCATGTAATGACGTAGTAATTTCCCTCAGGATCTTTTCCTAAATGCATATGCTTTATTTCATATAGTAATCCTTGAAATAAAGCCCAAAACCATTGTAAATATACCATATCAAGATGGGCTTTTAATGCCTATTATGGCCTATCAAAATGGACTTTGGACTTATTTAAAGGAATTACTACGTACATGTTTCATCTTAAGAGTTATCTATATACGTTAGTTTTGTTATCCCCTATTGATAATTAAAACCCAAGCCAAAAATCCTAGGATAAGAAACTCACCATTGAACACACATGTGGGAGAAATAAGGGTGGAGATTATCGTTTGAGAGCTTTGCATTTGTTTTCTTTGTTATGTGTAAATAGAGTGTGTGTTTATTTTCTTTCTTTAAATAATAAAGTGAATCTACATGCCATGCATACATGTTATGCATAATTCTAACTTGTGGTGGTTGCAAGTATAGATTCATGTCAGTCTTATGTTTGGATACTGTTTGACATTGGTCACCTGGTTAGAACTTTCAAAGAAATGGCAATGGCAGGTTTTGATCTTGATGCCTTCAAGGAATATTTAAAAGAACAAATGGTAGAGCAATCTTTAATAATTATGTGGGAAATAATGGTAGAAATGATGGGATCAGCTAGAGAAAAACAACCAGCACAACAACGACCACTGTTTGACCTTGATATTGAAAACTCTGTAAGGCAACAAATAGAGGATGATCAAGAAACTTTGTTGGTAGAACCTGTAGGCTGATAAAATATGGACATCTCTAAGACTATAGAAAAGATTGATTAGGTAAAAAAAATGACCAAGGCCATGGCTCAAGTCCAAATGATGATGAAGGAGAAAGGAATTGATGCTCCAATGGACTATACCAACCTTGACTTAGATGACAATGAGTAAGAAATTCAAGTTCCTTTTATATGAAGAAGTATGCTAGAACTGATGATTTGCACTTGCACTTAAAATAGTATGTAACGTACATGAAGGCCACTGAATTAACTAAAGCTTAGATATTTAAGCAATTTCCTATGTCATTGGATGGTGCTCCCATCCGCCGATACTATGCCTTAGAATCACATGTGCAGAATGATTGGAAAGAATTGTGTGCTGCATTTGTTAAATAGTATGGATTGAATGCTCAGATGGAAGTGTCTCTGATGGACTTGCAGAACACTAGACAAAAATTTAATGAGTCCTTTGCTAATTCTTGACTAGATGGAGAGGCAAGCTAGCATAAATGAGGCAAGTGCTTGCTGAATTTGATCAATTGATGATAGCAATGGAGGGTTGCATTCCATTACTTTCCAAGAAGTTAAGAGACCTTAAGATTTAGAATTTCAAGGAATTATATAGATTTATGGTTCAGAAAGAGTTTGATTTGGCACAGAAAAAGAAATTCTTCAATGGAAGGTTTGGGGGCAAAGAAGCGAGTGGATTAAGTAGTAGTGTGTAAATCAATGTCATTAGGCAACCCCAAAGACTCTCTAACCTAGGTAGGCTTCTTTCGAAAGTTTTGGAGAAGCTAATGGAAAAGAATCTTTTACAGCCCTTACTTTTAAGACAACCGTTACCAAATGCCAACCCAAAACTCTATTGTAAGTTTCATCAAGCCATTGGACATGACATTAATAATTATGCCCGACTAAAGTATGAGATCCAAGACTTAATTGATTCAGGCAAAATCATTAACCTAAAATTTAGAAAACCAAACACCCAAAATAATCCTTTACCCAACTATAAAAATGTCCCACCATTAAATGCACCTATCCTCATTATTAACACTAGTTTACAAAAAAATAAGTCCTAAACTCTTTTATTAATGCCACACCTAGCCCACTAAAACTTGATCATGAGCCACAAAGCCCATAACCCATTGAATTGTCTATTAGCGTGGTAAATATCTAGAGTTCTAATGAAGAAGGGGGACATATTGATATGTGGAATAGTGATAAAGGAAGAGAGACCCAGTTAGTAAGAAAAGTTACTGAAAAGGCGAAGGGGAAGGATGAGGACCAACTAGTAGTTGAAGTTGAAATTGAAATAGGGAATATGAAGATAGAGAGAGAAGAACCAAGAGAAGAACCAAAGAAAGAAGAGAAGTCTATAGCCAGTGTTTGGGAATTGCTTATGAATTCCAAAACCCATTGGGAGGTATTAGTCCAAGCTTTGGACCACAAAAAGGTTCCTAGAACTTACACTCTAGAGCAAATGGTGAATTCTCTAATGGAATGTCCTAGGGAGATATTATGCTCATAAATGGCAACTTGCCATTAGAAGGAAGAGAGCACTATAAGGCTTTATTCATCAAGGCTAAGGTAAAAGGCAAGCTAACCTGTTGCATAATAGTGCATAATGGTTTCGCTATTAATGTATGCCCATTTAAGATTTTGCCTAAACTTGGACTCACTGTGGCTGACCTTAAGTCATTTAATGTAATTATCAAAGCATAAGATGATACGAAGCGACATGTTGAGGGGAATTTTCAAGCTTTAGTGAAGGCTAGACCTATTGAAACCTGGGTAAATTTGCATGTGATTGATATCCTAGTGACTTTTGCTATTCTTTTAGGGAGACCTTGGTTTCATCCTTTAGGAGGTGTGCCATCTATTATGCACTAAAAGATCAAATTTCCATATGAAGGGAAGGTGGTTACAATTTCAACAGAAATTGAAGTTGCTATTACTGCTTTGAAATTGACTCATAAGGAAATTCCTATTAGTCTGAGCTTTGAGGTCTGTGTCCTTTATGAGGATGAATTAGATGAGAAGGTTATAATCATGATGCACAACATGAACTTTATACCTGTCTTAGGATTGGGGAAGAATCAGAATATCCCATTAGAATTCATTAAGCAGAAAGTACCAATCCTAAAGTATGGAGTAGGGTACTAGGAATCTGAAAGCTTGAACGCTGGAACTAAAAAGTGGACATTGTGGCAGAAATTCATAAAGGAAGGCAATGAATATCCATATAAGGGAACTCATGAACCTTTAATGTTGGTTGAGAAATTGGTTGCCGAATTTGAGATTTTTATTGACTATGTGAATGGAGTTAAGGAAACTATTGTTAAGGAGGCAATAGTAGAAGAACTGGTGCTAACTTCAGAATCAAAGGAGGACATTTCTATTGCAGAGCTGAAGGATACTGATGATTAGAAAAAGGAAATAGACTTCAAGACCTTTGTCCACAATTCCATTATTGATGTTTTCTATAATGATCTTGATATTTCTTTTCTAAGCATATTTGAAACTAATGACTTGTTTTTCTCTAAAGTTGATGTAATAAAATCTGACTTTGCTTATTTATGTGATGTGTTTCCTAATGGTTATTTTATTTATGATCATCATTCATGCATATGTTTGACATTAATTCTATGCAAACTGAATCATTTAATCTGCGCATAAATGATAACCCTAAAAATATATATTGATTGCTTCTTATTTAACTCCTGGCGAGAGAGAAAAATGAAAGAAACCTTAAAAAGAAGATACAAAGTATTTACTTAGGATTCTAAGGATTTGCCTAGAATTGATAAGGAGATAGCAAAACATAGGATCCTTACATATTCTCACATTACACCAATAAAGCAAAGGAAGAGAAGGCTAAGGTCGAAATGGGCTCTCTTGATTAAGGAGGAAGTTGAGAAACAACTGAAGGTGAAGTTCTTTGAGGTAATGGAGGATACCTAATGGTTAACTAATGTAGTTCTGGTTCTTAAGAAGGATGGGAGAATCAGGATGTGTGTGGACTATAAAGATTTAAACAAAGATTACCTAAAAGATGATTTTCCTTTACTATATATTGGCACATTAGTCAATAGTGCGGCTTCTAGTGTGATGTATTCTTTTATGGATGGCTTCTTGAAATATAACCTGATCATGATGGTAGTAATCGATAAGCTAAAAATGTCTTTCACCATTGAATGGGGTATTTGCTATTACTTAGTCATGCCATTTAGGTTGAAGAATACAAGGGCTACTTATTAGAGGATCGTTACCACTTTGTTGCATGACATGATCCATAAAGAGATAGAGGTGTACGTGGATGATATGATGGTAAAGTCTCCAACTAGAGAAGAGCACTTTAAGGCTCTAGACAAGTTTCTAGCAAGGGCTGAAAAGTATAATCTCAGATTAAACCTAAAGAAGTGTGTTTTCAAAGAAACTTCTGGGAAGCTGTTAGGACATATTATTAGTGAAAAAGGTATAGATGTGGATTCAGGTAAGGTCAAAGTAATCAGAGAGATGGCTGCACTAAAAATTGAGAAAGAAGTTAGAGGGTTCATCGAGCAGGTGCAATACATCAGTAGATTCATAGCCAAGTTGACTACTATTTATGAGCCAATCTTTAAACTCTTGAGAAAGAATCAACCCATAATTTAGGATGTTAAATGTCAAATAACTTTCAAAACTATTAAGAATTATTTAATGAATCCCCCAGTTGTATAACCACTAAGATTGGGTAAACCTTTAATTCTTTATCTAGCAATTGAGAAGAATACAGTAGGCATCATGCTAGCTCAAGAAAGTGAAGGAAAAGTTGAGCATGCAGTGTATTATATGAGTAAGAGACTTCTGTAATATGAAGCTAATTATAACTTGGTGGATAAGACATGTTTTGCTGTGATTTGGGTAACAAAAAAGCTTTGACATTTTTTATAATCTTATAGAGTACAAGCAGTCTTAGGGCAAAGAGGTGACTCCTTTATTCAATAAGGTGATGTTTGTTTAATGAGGTGATTGCCTTATTGAAGAGGCGATGCCTCTTCGTATTAGAGAACACAAACTAGTTTCAACCTTTGTTCACATTCTGTAATTTTATCATTCTCATGCCCACTTCTAATGATGACTAAACATTTACTAATCATAACCCGTATTTGATTTCCAAAAGGTTATGTGTGTTTCGGGGCTGTTTTGGTAAGAAGATATTCAAACCTTTTAAATCTTTTATATCGGCAATAAAATGAGATTTTTAGTGTTGTTTCATGAACTTGAATTAATGTATTTAAGTTGTTTTAAATCATCTTGTCAATACTTAAATTACTTGTTTAAATTTCAAGCATTGAAACTTTAATGTTTTCAAGTTTACAAGTTAAAGGCATTACTTTGATATTCTTTATTTTGTAACCTAATATAAGATTTTTTTAGTTACTTGGTGATATCAATGAGTTTATGCTCAAGCTGATTTCATTTCATTGAAATATGATGAAGATTTTTTGATTTTGAATGCTTTTTAAACCATAAATGCAATAATATTGTTTTAATTGATTATTTTATGAAAATGGCATTTGGATTTCAGTATCACCACCCTATATGAGTTGTGTAAATTCGCTAAGGTGATATATGCACATTTGAGATTGTGTTGATTATTATCGCACAATAAATAATAAGGCACTTGATTGTAGGATGGTGAAGGGAGCAGGGCCATTCCGTGCTAATGTAGTTGAAGGGTTAGCCTTTAAATGCACTTAGAGAATGAATTTGTGATGGCTTGTATGTTATGGCCAGGTTGTAATGCTTGTTTAGGGATGGTTAATACATTTTAAAGGCTATATTGATATTTGCAAAATCATGTATTTATTTTGGCTAAATTTTGAATAGGTTTGAAAGCAAGAATGGCTTTGTTATTTTAAGTGAATTATTAATTGATTTTAAATACTCTATTATTCTTATTTGAGAAGTTTATTATGTTTAGTTTAAGTAAATTACTTCCTACTTGAAATATCTACTCATTGAGTATTTTTGAACTCATTTAATATATTTTTTTCTAATTTTATCCAAATAGCAGGGCTTGTTAGTGGGTGGCCTAAGCTGAGTGAGTGTGTGTATAGAAGTTCAAATAAGGTTGGCCAACATTCTTGTTTGAGTAGCCTTGTGTTGGGATTCATGATTTAAAAAACGCAGCGAAAATTGGAACTTTTAATCACAAACCCTAACCCGAATCCAAGTAATTCAATTAATTGATTTAAAACTAGGGTTTTCAAATCTTACCACAAACACAGATGAGGCAAAACTGTTAGAAGGCAGAGAGGAGGTTAACTCCGGTGACACATTACCTCGAGCTTTTAATTTTGGTAGTTCAGATCAAGACGTCTCCAAAAGAATTCATCCTTCACAAGCATCCACACAAACAACCCTTGATTAAAATGAAAAATTTGTGTGCTAGCACTTCTCTTGATTTCTCACAAATCAAGAACAAAACACTCTTTGTTTTTTTTCTAAGAGGAGAAAAATGAATTACAAGTGGTGGTTAATCATTAAGTTAGTGAAACCTTAGAGAATATAATATATTTATAGACCTCTAATTAGGGTTTCACTTACCAAAATAACTTTTTAGTAATTTCTTAATTATTATCATTCTAATTTTATTTAAAATTAAATTAGAAATAATATTCAATTTATTCAAGATAACCTTTACCTTAAATAATTAAATAAATAAACTATTTATTTATTTCCCTAGAGCATATTTGGGCTTCTTAAACCCATATTCGTTTTTGGGCCTATTCTAAGTGTGTGACCCTGTAGGTTCACATGACGTTGGCAGTGGGCCTTAAATCTCTATTTAGGCCTATAAGTCATAAGTGGCCTCTAGCAAGACATTATGTCTACCCAAGTCATGTGAAGTCAATAATCCGACATAACTTAATTTATAATAAATATTGTAATCCCTTTGTCATATGATATCTCGATTGAATATAAGGCATAGTTTCTATCATCCTTAAATAATTCAATCATATTATTTCTTGACTGTAAGTAGACTGAGAATGATAACTCTTTATTAATTCACTTTAGCATGGCCATGCATTTTCCTCAGTCTATCATATCAAGGGACCCATAGATATCTTACTAAGATTAAATAAGGGACAAATTCCTTCTCAATTACTCACATTCCTCACATAACTCATTTCATATCCAACAATAATCTATTTAATTATCATGTTAAAGACAATGTTAGATTGTGTCAAAATATATCAACATAATGTAGAAATCCATGATGATTTCAAGGTCAAAGGACTAAATCAATATTATTATGATGAGAATTACTTATGAAAATTATCTATGTAGTATTCTTATGATGGGTCAATCCAGTACATTATTTGCCAAATAAGTACCTATGAGTTGACTTAGTATCTCATATTCATGATTAGTAAAACATAATCATCAATCAACATCATACTAGCCATAATATATTGTTATGACTAGAGATAATTTGAATAGAACTCATATTTAATTGAAGGGTTTTACTATCAAGCCACATACTTGATGACCTTAGTAAGAATTGACTAATCAAGTAATTATTATAACACAAAATGATAATGAAAAATGCCTCTTTATTAAATAAAATGATAAAGTCAAAACATGGTCATACATGTTTGACCTAGTGCATATCACTAACAATCTCCCACTTGCACTAGGCCCAATCCATATTAAAACTAATACCCATGGACCTAGTATGACTCTCATGCTTAGGCTATGGAAGAGGCTTAGTCAGTGGATCAACAACATTATCATTTGTGGGTACTCTGCAAATCTTCACGTCTCTTCTCTTAATGATTTCTCGAATGAGATGATAATGCTTAAGTATGTGTTTGGATCTCTGATGTGATCTGGGCTCCTTAACTTGAGCTATAGCTCCATTATTATCACAATATAAGTTCATTGGATCTGATATACTAGGAATAACACCTAGTCTAGTTATGAACTTCTTGATCCAAATAGCCTCTTTAGCTGCTTCTGAGGCAGCTATAGACTCAGCTTCTGTTGTAGAATCAACAATAGTGTCTTGCTTGGAACTTCTCTAGCTCACTGCACATCCATTCAAACAAAACACATAACTTGACTGTGATAAAAAATCATCCTTGTCAGTTTGGAAGTTGGCATCTGTGTAACCATTTACAACTAGCTCATCTTCCTTACCACCATATAGTAAAAATGCATCCTTAGTTCTTCTCAAGTACTTGAGGATATTTTTAACTGCTATCTAGTGACTTTCACCTAGGTCTAATTGGTATCTACTCATTGTGCTTAAGGCATATGAAACATTAGGTCAACTACACAATATTGCATATATGATAGATCCAATAGCAAAAGCATATGGAATCTTACTCATGATGTCTTGCTCATCTTGTGTCATAGGACACTGAGTCTTGCTAAGACTAATGCCATGTGACATTGGTAAGAATCCTCTCTTAGAGTCTTGCATGCTAAACCTGTTCAATACCTTATTAATGTAAGTGCGTTGTCTTAGGCCAATAATCCTTTTAGATCTATCTTTATAGATCTTGATGCCTAATATATAAGCGGCTTCACCCAAGTTTTTCATTGAAAAAAAATTCCCTAACCATGATTTAACATTTTTTAAAATAGGGATATCATTTCTAATGAGTAGTATGTCATCAACATACAATACTAAAAACAATTGCACTCCCATTAACCTTCTTATAAACACAAGGTTTATCTTCATTCTTAATGACGCCAAACTCTTTGACTGCTTCATCAAAATGAAGATTCTAACTTTGAGATGCTTGCTTCAGTCCATAAATGGACTTTTGAAGCTTACATACCTTTCCAGAATTCTCAAGATTGATAAAACCCTCTCGCTGTGTCATGTACACATCCTCAAGTAGGTTTCCATTAAGAAACACTATTTTGACATCCATTTGCCATATCTCTTAATCATAGTATACAACTATAGCAAGGAGAATTCGAATAAATTTAAGCATAGAAACTGGTGAAAAGGTTTCATCATAGTCTATACCATGTGTTTGTTTAAAACCCTTTGTAACTAGTCTTGCCTTAAAGGTATGTACATTGCCATCCATGTCTGTTTTCTTTTTAAAAACCCATTTGCATCCAATATTTTTTAAGCCATCAGTTGGGTCAATCAAGGTCTAAACTTGGTTATCATACATGGATTGCATTTCTGATTTCATGGCTTCTAGCCATTTCTCAAAGTTAGGACTATTTATGGCCTTTGATAGGAAGTGGGCTTACTTTGATCCACAATCAACATATCATTATCATTAGTTATGAGAAATCCATATCTCATTGGGATTTGATGTGTCCTACCAGACCTCCTTGGGCCTTCTGGTACTTGTGTAGGTCCAACAGTTACTTGTTGATCTAGTTGCGGTTCTATACTTGGTACAATGCTATTTTGTGGGTCTTGAATTTCTTTAAGTTGGACTATGCTCCCACTAGAACCTTTGGAAATAAATTATCCTTCCAAAAATACACCATTTTGAGTAATAAACACTTTGTTCTTAAAAGTATTGTAAAAATGATATCCTTTAGTTTCTTTAGGATATTCCATAAAAAAGCATTTATTAGATTTGGGTGCTAGTTTATATGAGATTTGACACTTCACATAAGCATCACATCCCCAAATCTTGAGAAAAGACAAACTGGGAGGTTTTCCAGTCCACATCTTATATGGTGTCTTTTCAACTGCCTTTGTTGGAACTCTATTCAAAATGAATGTAGCAGTATCTAAAGCATATCCTAAAAAGAGATTGGAAGATTAGATTGACTCATCATTGATTGAACCACATCCAATAAAGTCCAATTTCTCCATTCAGACACACCATTTAATTGTGGTGTACCTGGAGGAGTCAATTGTGAAATAATCCCACAATCTCTCAGATGATCTACAAATTCTTGGCTTAAATATTCACCACCTCGATCAGATCTTAGTGTTTTAATATTTTTACCAAGTTGGTTTTGTACTTCATTCTTGAAAACTTTGAACTTTTTGAAAGATTCAGATTTATATTTCATTAGATAAACATAACCATATTTACTGAAATCATCTATGAAAGAGATGAAGTATTGGAAATCTCCTTTAGCAGTTTAGTTAATGGCCCACATACATATGAATGTATAAGGCCCAATAAAGCATTAGCTCTCTCACCTTTTCCAGTAAAAGGTGTTTTAGTCATTTTTCCTAGTAAAAAAAATTCACATGTTTCAAATGATTCACAATCAAATGAATTTAAAAGCCTATTTTAGTGAAGCTTTGAAATGTGTTTCTCATTTATGTGGCTTAAACGACAATGCTAGAGATAGGTGGTGTTTAAATCGTTAAATTTAAACACCTTCCTATCTCTATGTTATATATTGAATTTTCATTAGTGTCTTCAACATTTAGAACATAAAGACCATTAGTTCATGGAGCAAATCTATAAAAAATGTTATCATGATAAATATTGCATTTATTATTCCTAATAATAAATTTAAATCCTTTATTGTCCAAATAAGAAACATAAATAATATTCCTACACATAGTAGGCACATAATAACAATTTTCTAAATTTTAAACAAGTCCACTAGGCAAAGTTAACTCATAAGGCCCTACAGCTAAAGCATCAACTCTTTCTCCATTGCCAACTTATAGGTCCACTTCGCCTCTAGCCAATGATCTACTCCTTTTTAGACCCTGCACATTAATACAAATGTGAGATCCTAATCCAGTATCTAATACCTAAGAATCAAAAGTAGATAAATTAATTTCTATAACATGAATACCTGAAGAGGTAGTACCATTATACTTGTTCAGATCATTCATATATAGCTTACAATTTATTTTCCAATGACCTGGTTCACTGCAGAAAAAGCATATTCCCTCCTTTGGTGGCTTTGCTTGGGGTTCAGCTTTGAACTTGGGCTTGAGCTTAGGCTTTGGTTTTGGCTTCTGAAAGCCTTTGGGAGCCTTGCCCTTACCTTTTCCAATTCCAAATTTTTTCATACCCTTTCCCTTATTGACCATTAGAACATCCTTGGTGGAATTCCTGATGTTCTTTTTAGCAGTTTTAAGCATCCTATACAACTCTGAAACAGTTTTTTCCATACTATGCAAATTGAAATTCATGATGAAACCATCATAAGCTTCAGGCAAAGATTGGATAATGATATCAACAATAACCAATTCTTGTTCAATATTAAGACCAAGCTTGTCCAAGTGTTCAAGATGAGAACATGAGGACTGATAGAGCGGCCAGTAGTCAACTTGTAGGAGAGCAATGCCCTGATGGTATTGAACCTTTCAATTTTAGCTTTCTCTTGGAACATTTATTTGAGATGGCCTATCATATTATAAGCCCCATTTTCATCAGTTGCTTTTGAAGCTCAGACTCCATGCATCCAAGTATGAGAGACAAGTGACATCAACAGAATCATTGAGATGCTTACTATAAGCATCCTTTTATGCTCTAGGAGCATTGGCAGCTAGTTCCTCTAGGATGGGTTGATCAAGGATATATTCTTTTCTTTCTTTCCTAAGAACAATTCTTAGGTTTCTATACCAGTCAAGAAAGTTAGTCCTATTTAGCTTATCCTTCTCAAGGATCGATCGCAGTGACATGGTAGGTGTAGTGTTTGATGTCATTATCTACAAAAAATATATATAGAGTATGTTCATTTTTATTATAAAAGAGGTATAAGAAAAATCCCACTAAATTTTCATAAATAATAAAACCCTTAAAATAATTTCAACAATTGAAATTTCTTAGTGGGCCAAGATCCATATTTCACCCTACTTCAAGTAAGCTTTGGCTTATCACTTAAAGTGTGGCTATTTAGGTAGGTAACACTTTACCAATTACATCTCATGTAATTCTTAGATAATTATAGGATATCATATATACTGGTGTATCCTATCAAATGCCTTAGGTCCAAAACTATTTGATAACCTAGTTAAGTCTAACCAATTCAAACATATGGATATCACCATTATCTATCTTATCTTATTTAGATGGCTTTATATACAATGCTTTGGCATAACCTATATATAGGAATCCAAATCTTGATAAGTGTTGATTAATGGGAGGCATTTTAATGACTTAATATTAGATAAGGGTTTAGATAGTTTTTATCTTATTTAGTTATTATTATATTGCATCTCATACATGGCATCTCATGGCATCACATGCATAACATAATAATATAATAAGATAAATGTGACATAGCATGGCCCATAACTAAGTTGATATTCATAAGCCAATATGAAGATCAAAGGTCAAACCTAGGTGATATTACAAATACAAATTGAGCCTTCAATTTTGAATCTCCATATTCTACCATGGACCTTGTCCTTGGGCTCCCACTTGTGATCCCCATCACGGGCCTCTAACTTGAATTTGCATCTTGGGTCTTGATTTACATTACATGTTGTAATTAAAACTATTATATTACTATCTAATAAAATAAAATAATTACAATAAATAAAATGACTTGTAGGTCGTATTTAAAAAATTACAACCCAATAAAATAAAATAACAAAATCAAATCACATTGGTTCAAGGGCCATGCTAAACACCATGCATTTAAAAATAACTATATATAGCATAATAAATCAAATTACACATTAATTTAATTATTATGATTATAGACAGTGGGGTCCAACGCACATCCAAGATTTTAGTAACCGCAACACTATTTGAGCTCAAGGCTCTAGAGAACACACTAACCACTGTCACAAAGACATGGCGTGGAGATGAGGAGTCGCAACCCAGGGTAATAACTAGGACAAATCGAAAAGGTGGTACTTGATTCCCTATAAGAAAGCTAGCACCACAACCAGGAGATTCTGGATATGGAATACTAACTTTTTTCAGTCTTGTGTTCATTTAGAACTACTTTATGAATTATTATCTTATTCTCTATTTACATGAAATTTCATATAAACCTTAAAAACAATCAACTCCAAAGCAAACTAGTCATGAAATACACAAGTAAATAATGCATTCAATAAATCACATAATCCTTAAGTTAGTCTAATTTACATGGATTTTAAATAAATGAGCTAAATCTACATGTTTTAATTTATACGTGAACCTAAAGACCTAATTCCTTTTGATTTTAATTAAATGAACTTAAGTCTACTTGTTTTAATAAAAAATGGGCCTAATTCTACAAATAATGGAATATTTAAATTAGTGGGCCTAATTCTACATGTTTTAATTAAATAGTGATCTTAAATTTATAAATTATGAAAAAAGTTTTAATTAAGTGGGCTAAGTCTAAATTAATTAAATTAAATTAGGAAGGCCTATGTCTAATTAACTAAATGGGTCTAAGGATATTTCTAACTTAAAATCTCATTAATTATGGACCTAAAAATATATTTTAATTAATTAAATCTAATTAATTATTAAGTGAGATGGGCTAAAAGAATTACTAAACTTAAATAAATAAATAAATCAAAGCCTAAAATGGGCTTAAGGCCCTAAAAGCATATAATAAATAATAAATAAGCCTAAAAACAAATAAAAACACAAAAAAAAAAGATTAAACAAAAGATCAAATAACTAATTAAATTAATCCTTACTAAATTCCTATTTTATTATTAAGCAACCTATATTAATCTACTTCCTAAATTGATTTTAAGTAATTACCTAATTAAAAACCTAATTTTACTAACCAATTGAATTAAAATAAACAACCACACATATAATTTCACTACTCCCACTATTGGGGCTATTACATTAATTCATAAAATAGAATAATTAATAAAATAAAAATAAAATGAAATAAATAAAATAAAATAAAATAAAAAAACCCTAGAAACTAAGTCTCTATGAGGCTTTATCCATGGACTTCTCATGAATTCATCCCTCCAACATGATCACTATGCGTTTTCTTCCATAATCACCATAAAAAAATAAAATAAAATTATGATTAATGAATAAATTATAATAATAACTCAAAAGAATAAAAATAATCAATAATATCAAAAAAATAAAAAAAATAATAAGAAGAAGATGATGCTTATGAGTGATTTGGGGTACTCCTCAGATTTGTAATTCACCGTTCTTGATAAGTTTTTGAATCTTCTTCTTAAAAAATTCTCTAAAGATCTTGAATTAATTGATGAATATAAAGGAATTTTTGCAAAAAAATAACTCAAAAAAGGAAAAAAGAATTAAAAAACCCTCTTCAAAAACACGTTGCTCTTTTTTCTTTCTTCTCCCGCCTCCCTTTTTTTCTTTCCTTTTTCTCCTGCTCTTCATCTTATTTATATAGTGGAAAAAGAACTAGAAAACCTAGCCTAATCCTAATGTCATTTTAATTCCTAAAAATATAAGATTAATACTTAAAATTATATTTAGGAATTTTAGATCAATGAGGATTAAGTTAAAAGCCAATTAGGAGTTTTAAACCAATTAGGATTGAATTAAAAAAAATAAAAAAACAGACGAAGGAATTTAATTCCAACCGGGATTATGCAATTTCGATAGGAATTAGACAATTCCAATCAGAATTAGTGTAATTCCGATCGAAATTACATAATTCCGAATTATGTAATTCCAACTATAATTCTGATCGAAATTATGGAATTTAAAACAGAATTCAGAATTATGGAATTTTGACAGGTATTTTTTTAACATTTAATTACAAAAAGACCCCTGAAAGAATTTAAGTTTTGTAATTAGGTCCTAAAAAAACATTGTAATTTAGTCCTTAAAAACACTAAATTCTTCCTTTAAAAGATGCATTTAAACCCTTACAATTTAAAGATTAAGTATCAAAGACCTATTCATGATATTTTCATCATTGGAGTCCTTTGCTACATCCATAACACATCATCCCAAAATTGGGTGTCTACAATGATGAAAAATAAATTATGTGACAAATCCATTCGGGGTCAAGAGGCAGCACCCCTAGCGGGGTTCGGGGGTTGCACCCCAAGTGATGGTCCTTTACAAGCGTTTGGGGGTAGCGCCCCCGAAGGTAAACAATTTACCTTAACTCTTTGAATGAGTTGTTGCCAAAAACCCTAAAATAATAATAATTTTCGCAATTAAATTACTGTTTGATTGATTTGTTCAAAACATATTATTTTCCTTTATGTTTAACATTTAAACAGCTGCCACCATAAACCCCCTAATTTATTAATAAATCATACTGTAGAATAATTAATTTGTTCTAAACAAATTTATTCTGTTTAACACTTAAACAATTTATTATGCATGATCTGTTTAACTCTTAAATAATTTATTCTACATGATTTGTTTAACTTTTAAACAGATTGCCCTTTGATAAAAATCTATATACATATTCAATTTTTCATAAAAACAGAACACTTAAAACTAGAAAATTAAAATTCTGATTACTATTTAATCATATTAAGTAATTATAAACATTAATCAAATTAATATTTACTATTGTTTTCATACAGATTAAAGAGGATGTCACAAAAATGAAACTGTTTGGATAAAATTTTTGAAAACTCTTTTTCAAAAATGAATCACTAAAAAACATATATATCACATATATATAGAATTAAATTAACCGAATTACAAGTTGCTCTAATACCGATGTTGGGATTTGTGATTTAAAAATGCAGTAAAAATTAAAAATTTTAATCACAAACCTTAACCCAGATCCAAGTAATTTGATTAATTGATTTAAAACTAGGGTTTTCAAATCTTACCATAAATGCAGATGAGGCAAAACTATTAGAAGGTAGAGAGGAGGTTCACTTTGGTGACACCTTACCTCGAGCTTTTAATTTTGGTAGTTCGGATCAAGACGTCTCCAAAAGAATCCATCCTCCAAAAGTGTCCACACTAACAACCCTTGATTAAAATGAAAACTTTGTGTGCTAGCACTTCTCTTGATTTCTCACAAATAAAGAACAAAACACTTTGTGTTTTTTTGTTTTTCTAAGAGGAGAAAAATGAATTACAAGTGGTGGCTAATCATTGAGTTAGTGAAACCCTAAAGAATATAACATATTTATAGACCTCTAATTAGGGTTTCACTTACCAAAATAACTTTTTGTTAATTTCTCAATTATTATTATTCTAATTTTATTTAAAATTAAATCAAAAATAATATTCTATTTATTCAAGATAACCTTTACCTTAAATAAATAAATAAACTATTTACTTATTTCCCTGGAGCATATTTGGGCTTCTCAAACCTATATCCATATTTGGGCCTGTTCTAAGTGTGTGACCTTGCATGTTCACATGACGTTGGCAGTGGGCCTTAAATCTCTATTTAGGCCTATAAGTCATAAGTGTCCTCTAGGAAGACATTATGACTACTCAAGTCATGTGAAGTCAATAATCTGACATAACCTAAATTATAACAAATATTGTAATCCCTTTGTCGCATGATATCTTGATTGAATATAAGGCATAGTTTCTGTCATCCTTATATAATTCAGTCATATTATTTCTTGACTCTAAGTAGACTGAGAATGATAACTCTTTATTAATTCACTTTAGCATGGCCATGCATTTTCCTCAGTATATTTTATCAAGGGGCCTATAGATATCTTACTCAAATTAAATGAGGGACAAATTCCTTCTCAATCACTCACATTCTTCACATAACTCATTTCATATCCAACAACAATCTATTTAATCATCATGTTAAAGACAATGTTAGATTGTGTCAAAATATATAATAGTTATGTAGAAATCCATGATGATTTCAAGGTCAAAGGAAAGGATTAAATCAATATTATTATGATGAGAATTACGTATGACAATTATGTATGTAGTATTCTCATGATAGGTCAATCCAATACATTATTTGCCAAATAAGTACCTATGAGTTGACTTAATATCTCATATTCATGATTGGCAAAACATAATCATCAATCAACATCATACTAGCCATAACATATTATTATCACTAGGGATAATTTGGATAGAAATCATATTTAATCTAAGGGTTTTACTATCAAGTCACATACTTGATGACCTTAGTAAGAATTGACTATTCAAGTAATTATCATAACACAAAATGATAATAAAAAATGCCTCTTTATTAAATAAAATGATAAAGTCAAAACATGGTCATACATGATTGACCTAGTGCATATCACTAACACCTTATACTTTTGTTTTTTAATCTTGTTTATATAAGTGTTGTAAAAGAATGTATTTTAAAAGTCTAATAGTGGTGACTAAGTATATGTAAAACAACTATTGTAAATGTGTTATATATTAATTAAATGATGTTTTCACTACTTTGTTTTTAATTTACAAAGATTAATAACTGATGTTTTATATTATCCAGTTGCATTATACATTTACCATTATTTATAAACTCATATTAATTTTAAAAGTTCTATACTCTCTCTCTTTATATATATATAGATAAGACTAAACTTTTATAAGAAACTTATTTTATTCCTTCTTGTAAATTTAAATATATTTATAACTTATTTAGTCTAAATGAAATGGTTTGCTAAAAAGGTTAGTTTTAAATGTCCATCTTGGGCTATGTGAGATGAGGTGTGACTATTTTGGTATCAAAGCTTTGTTAAGTGGTCCTTTAAACTATGCTTTTACTTTTATTTAATAAAATAGTGAAAATGTTTTTGTTATATTTATAGGATGCCACTGAGAAGGAACCATCATAGGCCACCTACACAAGGAAGTGTTGGCTAATGGCGTAGTAACAAGGTAGAGTCTAGGGGTAGTTCTAATCTTAAGATGGATTCTAAGGCTAGGACCCATATTATTGAGCAACCTCCACCTCCCTACCCCCTGTCGTGCCTATTTTACAGCTTGATCCTAGAATACTTGCAAAGACTATTGTTGCTACTTTAATAGCCCAAGAATAGAGGAGTAGGCCTGGTGATTAATTGAACATACTAAGAAATGTGGGGTGTAAGCACCCAATTTTAGGATGCAGTTGTGCACAATTGTGATGTAAGCCCCTATGATGAAAGTTATTCAAAAATTGAACTCAATTGTCAATCTTTTAGACTCTAGGGAATAAATTGCAACATTTTTTAGGATTTGATTACAAGGAAGTTAGTTTTTAGGGGTCTTTTAGTAATTAAAAGTTAAAAAAATTAGGATCGATATTTAATGCTGATCGGCATTGGTGTAATGTTGATCGATCGGCATTTTATAATGTTGATGTGTTAAAAGTCCATTTTTTTTTTATTTTTCACCTATTTTCTTAATTTTTCATTTATTTTTTAGTGTTTTGATTGGTTAAAAAGTTAATATTATTA
This sequence comes from Mallotus nudiflorus, assembly GCA_947683625.1. NCBI lineage: Eukaryota > Viridiplantae > Streptophyta > Magnoliopsida > Malpighiales > Euphorbiaceae > Mallotus > Mallotus nudiflorus. Next base: position 1,329,260 of record CANTUR010000415.1, on the reverse strand, counting down.
TTATTATCAGTAAATTTTTTTTATGTGTTTAAAATGCATAAGGAGCTTTCAAAATCAAAATTTTTTATCGGTATGTTTTGAAGAGATAGTCTGTTCCTGCAATTGAGGAAGTCAGTACGCAGGCAGACTCTGCTTTAAAAAGCAAAGAGTCTGCGTGTATGCAGAGAAGAAAAGAAAAAGGAAAAAAACCAGATAGAAAAAATCCTAAGTAGCAAGAGAAGATGAGAGAGAACAACATAAAAAAAACCTAACTGTGCCAAAAACCCTAAAATTCAAACACTATTGAGAATGCCTTGTACACCATAAACTTTGATTTCTTTTGTTCTTTCAAAGCCTTAGTTTTCTTAATACGGTTCATTTTAATGAGGGTGATTCATTGTTCTTTTAGTTCTAGTCTAGAATCAACAATAATTCAATTTCAATGGTAAAAATCCTAGTTTGAGGGGCTAAAATAAGCATTTGTACAGCACTCCATATTCTCTTTCCCTTCTCTCTTTTATTTCACAATCTTTTTGATTGATATTTTGTTATTTGATTCAGTTTTACTAATCTTTTTATTTCTGTATTTTTTTATTTTAATGTCCAATTGTGGATTGAGGAGGATATTGCATGTGTTCAAACAAATAGAAGATCCATGGAATGCCATGAAATAATCTGTACTATTTTTCAATAAGATATTAGGGTTTTAATTTTCATTTTGTATTTATGTGTTTTGTGTAGTTATTTTAATTCATGGGTGTATAATTGTTTAATTTTAATTATTGTACATAGTTTGTAATAGCCCCATTAGTGGGAATAGTGAAAGATTTAATTTTCCGATCAATTAGTAATTAGGTTCAATTGGGTAAAAAATCAATTAAAATCAATGGTGGTAGTAGCTTAATTTAGGGTTCGCATGTAATTGATTTAGGTTTTTTTTTTCTAGAAAATCATTAAAATGTTTGTTTGATATCTTTTTTATGTTTTATTTGTTTTGGGTTGTGTTTTTTTTGGGTTTTTATATTATTTTGGGCCCTAAGCCCATGCTTAGGTCCAACTCACTTTCAATAGGCTTAAAAATGGTTTAGGACTTGAAATACTCAATTTAGGCCTACTAGGCTAATTAGATTTTAGGCTTACTTCATTAATTAAAACTTCTTTAGACTTCGCTCAACCCACTTAATTTCATTTCTTTTAAAATAAATAGACCTAGGCCCACATTTCACTTATAATAAAACCAAGTTAGACTTAGGCCCATTAATTTAATTTTCATTTAAAATTGAATAAACTTAAGGCCATTTTTTAGACAAAGTAAATAAATAAATCTAGGCTAATTAATTAATAAAAAATGTAGGCCCACCTTTAGTCCATTTCTCACTTGTAAATGAAATGTAAATCTAGCTAACTTGTTAATAAAATTAACATAGTTTATACTTAGGGACAATGCGATCTTGAGTGCATTCTTTATGTGTAATTTTATTGACTAGATGCCTATGGTTAGATGGATGTCAAATAAGGTTTAAATAAAATTACATATAATTAGAGGATGAAATAATCATTTATAAAATTATTCTAAATGAACACGAGACTAAGAGAAGTTAGTATTCCGTTCCCATAATCTCCTGGTTGTGGTGCTAACTTTTTTTTAGAGAATCGAGTACCACCAATCAAATTATCTCAGTTATTACCCTGGGTGGTGACTCCTCTTCTCCACGTAATGACTTTGTGACATAGTAGTGTGTTCCCTAAGGCCTTGAGCCTAAATAGTGTCGTGGTTGCTAAAATCTTGAACGCACACTAAACCCCACCGTCTACATGGGGCATTCAACTTTAATGGCTCTATTGATTCTTAAGAGGTAGACAAATGGTTAAGAGCTACAAAGAAAGAATTTAATACTCTTGCATTAACTGAGGTATGGAAAGTTGATATTGTGTATGGTCTTCTACATGATATGGCATATGTTTAGTTTGCTCAGGTTAACTTGTTACATGGAGATAAGTTAACTTGGGATATGTTCATGGTTAAGTTTTATAGGGAAAATTTGATAGATGCATTTAAGGTGGAAAGGTAGAATAAGTTCATTGCTTTGAAATAAGGGGTAATGTTAGTGCTAGAATACGTGGATAAATTTGAAAAGTTGTATAGGTATGCTTCAGATATTTTCCCAACTCAAGCTCATAAGTGTTACAGGTTTAAAGAAGGCCTACAATCTGTGTTAAAGAATGAATTATCATTATATAAAGGCTATAGCTTTAGGGACTGGGTGCAATGGAGAAAGAAAAGCTAAAAGGAGAAATGAAACAAAAAGGCAAGTTAAAGGCTCCAGTTTGGACAAGAAAATAAAAAGGATTTGTTAAGGGAGCTGGTACATCTCAGTGAAGATTAGAGATAAGAGGATTTAGAGGCAATAGAGGGCCTTGGACTTGGCTAGTGACTTATAAACCACAGTCCTCTCAGTTCAGTTAGAGCTCTATAAGACAACTTGTGGCTAGTGCATGTAGTTCATTCAGAAGGACCACACCGTGTACTACTTGTGGCCATGTTCATGAGGGAGGAGATTATAGGAAGAGGATTATTTAGTGTTTTGAATGTGGTAGATTCTGACACATTAGGAGGGATTGTCCTAATCTTGCATAGTTTGGCACTAACACTAGTAGAGGAGCCTAGAGAATAACTAGTAGAGGAGGTAGGACTTATGGATTTGGTAGAGGTATAGGTAGGGGTGTTGGAGCTAGTGTTAGCAGAGAGAGTGGTGCATCTACATCAACATAACCTATTCAACTTGTATAGATAGAGAGACCTTCAGTGCAACCTAGAGTGTTTGCCATGACACAATATGAGATAACATCATCACCCGATGTTATTTCTGGTAGGTTAACTATCTTTGGTGAAAATGCTTTTGCTTTAATTGATCCAGGTTCAACTCATTTATTCATTGCATCATCTTTCACATCATGCATATAAAAAGAAAAGAGTATGATGGACTAAGGTTTAGTTATAGACATGCCAGTGGGTGAATTATTAGTTTGTAGACATGTTTATCGGGGTTGTGAGTTACAGTTTGGGGGTCAAAAATTAGAAGTAGACTTAGTGTCATTACCATTACAAATGTTTAATGTGAGTCTTGGTATAGATGTCCTAACCAAATATTAGTACTAATTGATTACTACAAGAAGAAAGTAGAGTTCTAGCTGCTTGTTAATGGTGAAGTTATGTTTAGAGGTGAAAGGGGTTTGAAGCATTATAGCATGGTTTCAGTACTCACAGCTAGAAGAATGATGAGAAAAGGTGTGAAGCATTCTTAACACTAAAAAAGAAAGGCAAAAGTTGAATAGTCTTCTTGTGGTAAATGAGTTTACCAATGTGTTTCTTGATGATCTTCTAGGATTGCCACCTAATAGAGAGATTGAGTTCAATATTGAATTGTAGCCAGAAATAACTTCTATTTCATAAGCTCCATACAGATGGCTCTAGTAGAATTGAAAGAATTGAAGGTGTAGTTGTAAGAATTACTTGATAAAGGCTATATTAGACCCAATGTATCACCTTGGGGGGGCACTAGTTCTATTTATGAAGAAGAAGGATGGTACCATTAGATTATGTATTGATTATAGATAGTTAAACAAGGTGATTGTACATAACAAATATCCATTCCCATAAATTGATGACCTGTTTAATTAGTTGTAAGGAGCTAGAGTATTGTCAAAGATTGACTTAAGATCTGAGTATCATTAATTGAAAATTAAGGAAGTAGATGTGCCTAAACAACATTTAGAACTCAATATGGGCATTATGAATTCTTAATGATGCCATTTGGGTTAATTAATGCTTATGCTGCATGTATGGATTTGATGAACAATGTATTTAAGCCTTATTTGGATACCTTTGTTATTGAGATTATCGATGATATTTTGGTGTATTCATGATCAAAGGAAGATCATATTAAGCATTGTGTTACAAATATTGAGAGATAAATAAACTATATGCCAAGTTTAGTAATTGTGAATTCTAGTTAAAGAAAGTGGTATTTCTAAGGCATGTCATCTTAGCTGAGGGTGTGTATGTTTATCCTAAGAAGATTGAAGCAATTCTTAGTTGGAAACCATCTACTAGTGTACATGAGATGCATAGTTTTCTAGGGTTGGTAGGCTATTATTGGAGATTTGTGTAGAATTTCTTTATTATTGCCTCACCTTTAACAAAACTACTAAGAAAGAACGTAAAATTTTTCTGGAGTGAAGAATGCCAAGATAGTTTTGATAAATTGAAGGCATGTTTAACTTCAGCACCATTGTTGACACTCTTAGTGACAAGACTAGAATATGTTGTATATAGTGATGAATCAAGAAATGGCTTAGGTTGTGTGTTGATGCAACAGGGTAAAGTGGTAGCATATGCTTCTTGAAAATTGATGCCATATGAGCTGAACTATCCTACACATGATTTAGAGCTAGCAGCATTTGTTTGTGCCTTGAAGATTTAGAGGCATTACTGGTATGGTGAGAAGTGTTAGATTTTAATAGACCATAAGAGCTTAAAGTACATATTAATCCAAAAAGAGTTGAACTTAAGGCAAAGAAGATGGATTGAGCTCCTAAAAGATTATGATTTCACTATTGAATATCATCCATGGAAAGCTAATGTGGTATCAGATGCACTTATCAGAAATTCCTCAGGTAACTTATATTACATTCATTTTGTGATAATTCCATTGTTACTTGAATTAAGGGCCTTGAATGTGAAGTTAGCTCATAGTGAGCAAGGAGCTTTGCTTGCTACTTTGAAGATCTAATCAGTATTGATTGATAGAGATAAAGTGGCACAAGGTCAAGATGAACAAATGATGAAGATCAAGGAGTAAGTCCAACAAGGTAATAAAGTAGACTTTATGATCTGAGATGATGGTACTTTTCTATATAAGGGTAGATTATGTGTACTTAATATTGAAGTTTTAAAAAAGGAGATAATGGAGGAAGCACACAACTCAGTATATGCTATAGAAGTACCAAAATGTATAGTACTTTGAAAGATAACTATTCGTGGTTAGGGATAAAGAAAGATATTGCAGAGTTTATGGATAGATGTTTGGTTTGCCAAGAGGATAAAGTAGAACATGCAAGAACATTACAACCTCTTCCTATTCCTGAATGGAAGTAGGAGCATATTATGACGGATTTTATGGTTAGGTTGTCTAGAACTTAGCATGCATATGATGCAGTTTGGGTGATTATTGATTGACTCATTAAATTAGCTCATTTTTTGCTTATGAAAGTGAGCTACTCATTAGATAAACTTGTTAATGTCTACATCAGAGAAGTGGTCAAATTACATTATGTTCCATTCTCTATTGTATCATATCGAGATCCAAGATTTACATCAAGATTTGGTCGAGTTTGTAGCACGCTTTGGATACCATATTGAGGTTTAGTACAACTTTTCATCCTTAAATAGATGGCCAGTTAGAGAGAACAATCCAGACATTAGAAGGCATGCCTCGAGCTTATATGTTGGAATTTCAAGTTAGTTGGGATAAATATCTACCTTTGATGGAATTTTCTTACAAGAACACCTATTATTCTAGTTTGGGAATGGCACCCTATGAAGCACTATATGGTAGGAAGTGCAGAACTCTAGTTTGTTAGGATGAAGTTGGAGAAAGACAATTAGTTGGTCCAGAAATTGTGCAAATGACAACAAAGAAGATTCAGTTAATTCAAAATCGATTAAAAAAAGTTATGCAAACTTAAAAAGGGAATCAATTGAACATGATGTGGGTAACAAGGTCTTCCTAAAGATTTCACCTTGGAAAGGAGTCTTGCAGTTTGGTAAAAGGGGAAAACTAAGCCCTAGGTACATTGGTCCATATAAGGTGATTGAGAGGGTTGGTCCAGTAGCCTATAGGTTGACCTTACCTCTAGAATTGTCTCAGATTCATAATATTTTCCATGTGTCCATGTTAAGGAGGTATAGGAGTGATCCTAGTCACATTTTGTAAGCCTAACCCATAGAGTTGAAAGATAATTTATCTTATGATAAAGAACCAGTTGCTATTGTTGCTAGAGAAACCAAGATGTTGAGAAATAAAACCATACCTTTGGTGAAAGTATTATGGGAGCACAATGGGAGTGAGGAAGCTACTTAGGAATGAGAAGAAGATATAAAAAATTAGTACCCTTATTTGTTTTAGCTCAATTTCTAGCATAAAATTTCCTAAAGTGGGGAGGATTGTCACATCCATACCCTAAACCCTAGGTACATTTGCATTCATATTGAATTACATTTACATATTATATTGATTGAATTTAAGTACAAGTTAGTATATATGGACATAGTTATAGAACACTTGTGCACTTGAATGTAAGTCAAGTGTTGTTTAGAGTCAGGCTAGCGTAACGAATCAAACTATGACTTGTACTCAGTCAAGGAGCAAGAATTTTTAAATTTTGATGACACTTAAAATGAGTGAAATTATGAGAATAAAAGGGATTAGGAATAAAAATGAAGTGAAGAATGAGGATTTACAAAAATTTAGGATGATATGGACTTGATTGAAACAAATAGTTGTCTTAGAATCAATAATTGAAAGTTTTAGGCTTAATAAGTAATCCTAGCACATCATTAAGGACTAAAATGAATGATTTACATCTTAAAATATCTATAATGGTATGGAATTTTCTTTTTTTTTTCATGGTCTTCATTAGACAGGTTCATGTGAAAGGAAGAAAAAGAGGTGAAACAACCAATTTTGGAAAAGAAGGAGAGGGGTTTAGGAAGAGTCATAAAAATTTACAAGTTTAGTAGCTTTTCCAAGTGGATTTTAAAGCTCTAAAACCATTTCAAGCTATCAATAATCATTTGTAAAGGCTTTAGTGACTTATTTGGCAAGTTTTTTAAGGTTTGTGGTTGATTTAAGCTAGGGTTCATAATATGTAGATATTGGGTTCTAAGTGTCTGATTTTCAGTCTCTATGTTTTAATCATATATTGAGTTAGGAACCTTTAAATTAAGGTTTCTTTGATGATCTAGAAACTTTAAAGAGTTATCTAAAACTTTCTCTCTTTGAAGTTAACTTGATTCAATCTTTATGATAGTGAAATAAGAAAGCATTTTATTGCTTAGTCTGATAAATTCCTTGAGCTACTTGTAATATGACCTTTATAACTTTCCTTGTGTTATCCAATTAAAGCAAAATTTTTTATGGAAACTACTATACATATAAACATAGTCCCTTTTAAAATTTGAGCTCAAAATTCTTTCTTTATAAGTCCCAACAATTTTTCAACGTTAGGTATGAAAATAACACTTTTAGAATAAATGGAGCTAGTTTGTAAAGTTGAGTTTAATTGCATGATTTTCATATCATTTGGAGGCTATGTAATTAGGTTAGCATACAGGGATATTATATTGATGGTTTATAAATAAATTTTCATGTTTTAGGAGCTGGAAAAGGCAAGAAGGTGTTGGTGCAAACTAGACAGTTGGTTAAGAAGGTTATGCGTGTTTAAGGGCTGTTTTGGTGAGTAGATATTCAAGCCTTTTAAATCTTTTATATCAGCAATAACATGAGATTTTTGATGTTTTTTCATGAACTTGAATTGATATATTTGAGTTTTTTTAAATCAACTTGCAAATACTTAAATTACTTATTTAAGTTTTAAGCATTGAAACTTTAATGTTTTCAAGTTTGCAAGTTAAAGGCATTACTATAATATTCTTTGTTTTGTAACCTAATATGAGATTGTTTTAGTTACTTGGTGATATAAATGAGTTTATGCTCAAGCTAATTTCACTTCTTTGAAATATTATGAAGATTGTTTAATTTTGAATGCTTGTTAAACCGTAAATGAGATAATATTGTTTTGATTGATTATTCTGGGAAAATGGCATTTGGATTTTAGTATCACCACCCTATATGAGTTGTGTAAATGTGCTGAGGTGATATATGCACATTTGAGATTGTGTTGGTTGTTATTATGTAATAAACAACATGGCACTTGATTGCAGGATGGTGATGGGAGAAGGGTCGTTCTATGCTAATGTAATTGAATGGTTAGCCTTCAAGTGCACCTAGAGAATGAATTTATGATGGCTTGTATGTTATGGCTAGGTTATGATACTTGTTTTGGGGATGGTTAATACATATGAAAGGCTATATTGATATTTGCAACAACATGTGTTTGATTTGGCTAAATTTTGTATAAGTTTGAAAGCCAGAATGACTTTATTATTTTAAGTGAATTATTAATTGATTTTAAATACTATAGTATTCTAATTTGAGAAGTTTATTATGTTTGGTTTAACTAAATTACTTTCTGCTTGAAATATCTACTCATTGAGTATTTTATACTCATTTTACTCTATTTTTTTCTAAATTTTTCCAATTAGCAGGGCTTGTTAGTTGGTGGCCTAAGTTGAGTGAGTGTGTGTATAGAATTTCAAGTAAGGTTTGCCAACATTCTTGTTTGAGTAGCCTTGTACTTTTGTTTCTTAATCTTATTTATATAAGTGTTTTAAAAGAATGTATTTTAAAGGTCTAATAGTGGTGGCTAAGTATATGCAAAGTAACTACTGTAAATGTGTTGTATATTACTTAAATGATGTTTTCGCTACTATATTTTTAATTTACAAAGATTAATACCAGATCTTTTATATTATCTAGTTGCTTTATACATTTACCTTTTGATACGATCCTCAAGAGGGTAAATTTGTGAAGTCTACACATCAATCAAGTCAAGTACAAAGCTTGGATAAATTTTTGGGTTATTTTCTATTTTGGAGTCAATAAGGAAGATTCAAGAAGATTCTAGAAGATGTGAGAAGATTCAAGGATATTCCAAGTCAAAGTCAACAAATCAATGTCAAATTCAAAGTCAACAAGTCAAAGTCAATGGTCAACATCCAACTTGACATGTGACATGGCATGCTTCAAAGCATAGTTGTCATTAGTTGTTTGTTTAGTTGTCATGAGTTGTCAATTTGACTTTTCAATGCTTAATTGTCATGAGTTGTTAATTTGATATTTCAAAGCTTAGTTGTCATTAGTTGTCATATTTTTAAAGGGATCCTATTTAGTAAAGGATTTTCCTTTATAGGTGTCTTTAGGAATAAGTAAGAAAACCTATTCCTTCATGGGTTAGGATGTTTACATGCCTATATAAAGGCCATAGAAATGTAGGACGAAATTAAACAAGTTTTATTAATTAAATTTCAATTCTTATGAGGATAAAGTCCTTCTCTTTTGTTCTTGAAAGAACTTTAGTGAATTTATCAAGTGAAGGCTTGGTATATTCAAACCTAGTTTAATTTAGATTTAAAATTGACTTTATTAATCTTAGGTTTATATTAAACAACCTTTAATTCTTTATAATTAAGGTTCTTAAGTGTAGGTTATTTAAGGGTCTTGTTGGGAATTAAAGCTTCTTTTTGTTTGATTTATGAACGATCCTTGGCAAGGTTATTAAGATTGAATACGGGTTTGGTACAAGTTAACCATGTTCATATCACCTTTATTCATAAACTCATATTAATTTTAAAAGTTATATATATATATATTATATATATACATATATATGTATATATGTAAACTCTTATAAGAAACTTATTTTATTCCTTCTTATAAATTTAAATATATTTATAACATATTTAGTCTAAACTAAATGGTTTGCTAAAAAAGTTGGTTTTAAATGTCCATCTTGGGCTATGTGAGACGAGGTGTGACACAAACATAAAAAATAGGAAATCTAAGATACATATAAAAAACACATAACAGAGCTCAAAGCGTCATTACATAATCAATCATCCTAATCATAATTACAAACAACCATTATTGCAACAAACCATTATTGCAACTAAGGCCCATCCATAGAACATGTTCCTTAAATAAATTTGGTTGCAGGCCTTTCATTAAAGGATTTGTAATCATAAATTTTGTTACAGGTCTTTTGTTAAAGGATATGTAATCATAAGATGCCTATCTCATATCTTTTAGTGTAAAGTTCTTGGTGAGAAACTCTTTAGTCTCATGCATTATACCTAAATCATTAGCAGTAAACAAGATATCATTAACATATAAAATAAAAAATATAAACTTACTCCCACTGATCTTTTGGTCTATACGTTGATAAAAAATTTTCTTTAAAACCAAAAGATGTAATAATGGTATTAAACTTAATATATCATTTTCGGGAAGCTTGTTCAAGTCAATATATTGATTTTTTAAAGTTTACACACCATTTGACTTTCACCTTCCATGGAAAAACCATTAAGTTGATAGATGTAAACCTCATCCTCTAAATCTCCATTTCAAAAGGTTGTTTTCACATCTATTTGACGTAGAGCTAAGTCATAATGAGCAATTAATACCATAATTATTCTTAATGAATTTTTTTTTGAGATTGGAGAAAAGATCTCTTTATAATCAGTGCCACTTTTTTTGAGTATAAGCCTTAGCAACAAGTTTGCTTTTGTATCTTTCAATATTTCCTTTTGAGTCACACTTCATGTCAAAGACCCATTTACAGCCGAGTCTTTTATAATTTTCTGGCAATTCAATAAGATCCTAGACATTCTTTTACTTTATAAATTTCAACTCATCTTTCATGGCATCAATCCATTTATTAGATTCGACACTATTTTATGGCTTATGAATATGAAAATGGATCCTCATTAATTCCAATATCAAAATTTGACTCTTGCAAATATACCATATAGTCATTCAGAATAGCTGATCTCCTTTCTCTTTGAGATATTCTAACTACTATTCCTTATGGTTCATTTGCATCACTCATATGTGAGTTAGGTACTTGATAGGATGGATCTTCATTCAAATGTTGTTCAATGTTATCATTATATTCTTTAATATTTGGATCAACATTTAGCAAAGTAATGGATGAAGGAACATTCATGTGTAAAGCAATATTTACAGTAATTTTCTTGCATCTGCTGGGCAACCCTAAACATGCAAGTGCCATAAACTAGGTTTCCTTCTTGTCTACAATTCAAACGAAGTCTTTTAAAATGCCTTACTAGGAACCCTATTTAATAAATATGTTGTAGTTTTAAGTGCATACATCCATAATGATTTAGATAAAGAGGAGTTACTCATCATACTCCCAACCATATCCATCAGAGTCTGATTATGCCTTTTTGTTACACCATTTTTTTAAGGTGTACCTGGCATAATATATTGTGCACATATGCCATGACTTTCAAGGAACTTTGCAAATGGACTAGGACACTATCTAGATGCATCATATTTTCCATATATTCACCACTTTTATCAAATCTTATAATTTTCACATTTTTATCTAATAACCTCTTAACCTCTTTTATGTATGGCTCAAGAGTATTAACTGATTGAGATTTTTCGGGAATCAAATAGATATAACCATAATGTGAAAAATTATTAATAAAGGTGATAAAATATCTTTCATCATAATGGTTGGAGTGTCAAAAGATCCACAAATATCAGTATGTATGATTTCAAGAAGTTGAGTGCTTCTTGTGGCTCCTTTCTTGGAATGTTTGGCTTACTTATCCTTAACATAATCCACATATATCCAAAGATTAGTAAAATCTAAATTTGGAAGAATTTCATTATTTACTAATCTTTGTAACCTTTCTTTGGATATATGACCCAAACATTTATGCCACAATTAAGTAAAATTTTCATTCATCATGCTACGTTTATGTCTAATACTGCTATTCATAGTAAGCAAGGATTCACAAAAAACATTATCAAGTTTTCGTTTGTATAAACCATCAATGAGAAAAGTGAAACCAATAAATCTAGAATTCTGAAACAAACTAAAACTATTATATCCAAATTTTCCATTAAAATCACATATGTCTAATTTAGACACTGAAATAAGGTTTCTACTGATTGAAGGTGCATAAATAGTCTCAAATAAGTCTAATTGATAGCCACTATCCAAGATTAAATGATAAGTCCTAATGCCTTTAATTAGTACCTTCATACGATTCTTAATGAATATAAAATCATTTACTAGGTTTGTGGTTCGGATTATAATGAATCCCTACATTATATTAACCACATGAGTAGTAGCATCAGAAGTAAGCCATCAAGTATCATTAGGAACTTTAGCTAAGTTTGATTCAAAAATTGGAGAAGTATAATGAAAGATACCTTTCTTTTCAAACCAAGCCTTGCATTTAAAGCAATATTTCTAATAGTGTCCTTTTTTTTTTTTATAAAAGTGACATCTATCAATCTTTCATTCCTTCTCTTTTTCTTGAGAAGCATTAGTAGACCTTTTAGTTTTCTTAAACTTGTTGGCTTGCACTTTTATTCTTTTTCTAACTCCTTGACCCATAAGATTAACAATGTGATTCCCTTATTCTTTAATCTTATTTCCTCCTAAAGAAGCCTGCCAGCCAATTCATTAACGTCCTACTTATCCTTTATAATGTTATAGTTAATTTGAAAAGACCCATATTTAGGAGGAAGTGAGTTCAATATAAATTGCACTGAAAAGGAATCCTCACTGCCAACCCTAAAGACTTCGGTCTTATTGCGATATTAGTCATCTTGATGATATGATCTTGCATGCCCTTTGACCCATTATACTTCATGGTCACAAGCTTTGCCATTAATGTGCTAGCAACAGATTTGTTAGCAGAATGAAAATTTCTTCCATAAATTCTAGAAATTATTTAGTAATTTCTGTTTGTGCAATGGTAGACTTAATATTATTGGCAATTGTCATTCGTGAAAAATTTAGGCATAATCTGTTATTGCTTTCCCATACCTTAAAGTGCAGCTTCTAAACCTCACTACTTAAATCAGTAATAGTAGCAGGTTTATCTTCTAATAATGCTAAGTTGAGGTCCCCAGGTGGAAATCAACTTGCTCATGGCATTCAGAGAAGTTTGTATCATTAAATACAATAACAAATAATGCATGTGAATGAATTGCAATAGCTACAAAATATAACATAATGCCCATAATTAATATAGATTTAGTAAAACAATAAAGTAGTTCTCTTTTAGGTAGATACTACAACATACTTCAAATACCATGTATATAACCATAATGGGTAAGTATCATATTTTAATTAAAAACATCTAATGTTTTTGGATAATCAAACATATTTAATCAAAATATAATAATATATCCTAATAATGTTTAATAATCAGGAATAATAATTTACCTTTGGGTAAATTTTTAAGTTCTAACAATTGTCAAATGTCTACACATCATCATGGTATTTTATGAATAACATAATTTATACATGTAATAACACATTCTAGTTTAAGTCACTTTGGCAACTATAAACTATAGCAATAAATACATGTATTTGTTCATAATAAGATGCAAAAAACACAAATTCATAATAATATCATTCTCATTAAATGAAATAATGATTATAACAACCCAAATAAATAAATAAACAGGCTAACATAATAGTTTATTTGATAAGTTTATTTATTTATTTATTTTTAAATTCACACAAAAATCTAAATATTCAAAAAGTACCACTCATCATAAATACTCATCTTTTCTTAATGAGTATAAACAAGCATGGAAGATAAAAAAAATTTGCATAGAAGATAAACACATGGGCACTTTACAATAGTTAGTGAAATCTATCCATAAATTCTTAAGATTAACCTTATAATATTTAGGAAAAATAAGAATACCATAGGCTAATACTTACTAACAAATTAATAAGACATTAATTATTTTATTTATTTATTTTTAAAGAAGAGTACCAGTCATTTTACATCCTTTGTATTGTACCAGTTTTTGCATCTTTAATTGTAAATCATGATTAAGTGGCCAAAATTGTCAAAAAGTGTCCAAGACTTTCATTACAACATAAATTCTTCAAATTCACATAATTCATATAATAAAATCATCCAACATTAAATCAATTAATTTATATTTTGTACAAAAAATATTTAGTTTTGCAATACATGCTCTGATACCATTTGCTAGTTTTATAATAACAAGTAATCATAGAACATAAACCCAAAGGATCTTTAACATTAAATATTTTCATGATACAATAAAATATAGAAGACTTACTTGTGTATGCATTATAATTCACACTCGAAGTCATTGATGACAAATTAGTTTCTCTCTTTTGTCCCTCAATTTTTCAGTCACAACTTTAGATGGAGTTAGGGTTGTGTTTTTATTCAGGAGAGATATGACTAATTTACTTACGTATTTATAAACATCCTTATTTAATCTGGTACATCCATCATGTAACCATAAAATCAATATATGAGATTGATTCACATAATCCCAATCTAATTAGGATTAGTATTTAACTTTACTTAATTTTAATTGGGCCACACTTTATGGCCTTATTTTCTAACATAAAATGCAAAGAGTAACAACAAGGATGACTAAATAAATATAGAAAAAGTAAGCTTTAAAAGTAATAAACATAGTAGTGGTGTGGCTAAGGACATGACAAGCTTAGTTTGCAGTTAATTTCTTCATCTTTGATGATAATGAGATTCCAATCAAAAGTCTAGTTTTATTTTAGTGGCACTTAAATTAGGGATTGAAGCTAGCAAAGGGATAAATAAATAAATAAATTAGTTGTATGTCCAATATAGCAATTTTTTCCAAGTCATATAGCATTTATAATACATGCACTTATTTTAGGTCAAACAGACCCAAAATAAAATGTTAGGATATATAATAGGTTAAAATGATAATTGGGAGGTGAAATAGATCAAAATGAAAAAGTTCAAAGGTGAAAATATGCATTTAGCCAATTAAAAATTCCAATTCTCTTCTTCAAAATTGAATAGTCTATTTTTATTAACTAATATTCTCTTCTATAATAATCCACCTTTATTACAAATGTAAATTACTTCAATGGTCACTTAACTTTGACCTTTGTTTCAATTTGATTCCATAAATTTATGTTTTTTCAATTTAGTATCTTAACTTTATTATTATTATTATTATTATTATTATTATTATTATTATTATTGTTATTATTATTTTCAAGTGAAGTGTACTACATGAATTTAGATCAATTTGTGCTGATATGGCAATCTGAGATAAGCATGTCAGTAGCCACATCAACATTACATGTTAGAAAAAAAATTCTAATAATTGCATGGGACCTAGTACAAATTAACCCTAAAATTAAAATTTTGCTTTAAAAGAATAACACTTACCATTTTTCTTGTTCTCATCTTCATCCCCATGCAACAAATTATTCTCTCCTTTCACATGAAGTATCTATCCTTAATTTCTCTTAATCTTTCATATCACCTCAATTTCTTTAAGATATTTTATATTACTTGATTTGTTCTTATTAACTAAACTTTGGTTCATGAAAAACTAGATGGAAATTTTAAAGTGTGATTGCAAATTAATGGCTTTATTGAAAACTTTATGGATGGAGGCTAATCCTGGGTGTCAATTCTTTGGATATTAGAGACATGGTGTGAGTATTTATTTTTATTTTAGTTTCTAATTTTCAAAGAATCTTAAAAATTAAGAAAAAATAATTGTTGTAAATGTGATTTCCTTTTTTTTTTTTGGCTATTTTCATAAAGTAAATGAATGGATATTATAATTTCTTTAAGTGGTATGATCAATCAATGTCAAGTTGTGCTTGAAGTGTGATTCTAGGTTTACTTCAAAGAATTGAAAGGGATGAAATTGAAGATAGAAGCTAGATGATGCAAAGGAAATGATTATAGGAAAAATTATAGGACTAGTTTTTACTAGTTTGTGTTTGGTAGGATATGTAGTTGAGTTTTATGCATTCTAATGGACTTTGTAGTTCTTTTGCTTATTATGGTAACTCATTAGATGTTGGCAAACTATTTTGTAATGTTTCATGTGTTTTAATGTTTTGATATTGGATAAAAGATGTTGGATACTTTTTGAAGTTTGGTAATTTTTTCATATGAAGGTAGGAATTATGGTTAATACCTTTTTCTAATGTGATGAGTTTATTTTTCAAGTTATGTTTTATGTTTCTTGGGTTATGTTTAGATATCAGTGATTGTAGTTACAAATTGTTTATTATTTCTTGAATCATTTTTTAGTAATTGATTGTGTATTAGTTTTTTTTAGAGTTCATTGGATTCTTTTATTTCTAATATTGAAATCTTAAGTTTTTTTTTGTGATAGATGTGCTTGTTAAGAAAGCACAATTTTTTGTTATTGGTTAAAGATTTGTTGTTTATAGAACAATGAAAGTCCTACTTAATTTTTTTTTTAAAAAATGCTCAAGTTCAATAATCTAATATAATAAATTAGCAAAATCATGTTGAAGTTCATTATAAAAGTAAATGAACTAATAAAATACTACAAGTGGAAAAATTAGCCTATACCATCTTTAAAGAAATAATATAAAGTAAACATACGATAGAAAGTGTTTGATTCTTCTCTAAAGCTTATCACTTCATACAAAAAAATGAAGACAATCAAGCTTTCCATGAGAGAAAAGATTCCCCATAAAAGATTGTGCTAAAACATTAATAGGACCATTATGATTAATGTCCATTAACAAAGCATTAAAATATCATAGAGTTTCTGAGTTTTACATTACTCATCCAACTCACACAAGAGGTTTGAGTAGTGACTCATAACATTCATAAATGCAAAATGAAACAACCCTCTCATGCTTAATAAATCCTTCCAAACCTACTGCCACCAAAATCTTCCTATTATTTGCATTAATTTCAGCCATCTATTTCTTTTACTCATTTTGTGATTTGTGGCACTATATATTTTACTTTCCTTTATAGTTTTCGTAGCTTTGTCTTTCTTTGCAAATGTTGTAGGAGTCTTTAAAGATGGATGTGTAGTAAGTGAAGGCTTAAAACTCTTATTAGTTATTGTTTGAGCTAACTAAAATAACATAAGACTCTAGCTAAAAGCCTTATTTAGGCCTATCGTACTTTGGGAAATGGACTCACTATTATGTGGACCAAACATACTGATAAAGAGAAGCCCAAATAGATTTAATGGGCCATGGATGCAATAAGGCTTTCATAGGGCCTAATGTGGCCCTATTAGGATTATGGGAGATGGACCTGATAAAGCTTACCTTAAATGGTAAAGCCCAGTAATGTGGTTAGATAAGAAATATCGTAACATAGTGGGTGGCTATCAAATTTAGTAGGTCTTTTCATTGCCTTAGGAATAAATTATTACCTTATTTTAATTTAGGAATTGTGACTGACCTAAAAATGTTTCCCACTTTTAGGGAAAAAGTTTCAAAGTGGATAAGAGGGACTTGGCAACTTTACTAAAGGGATATCTATTTCGTTTATAGGACAGGGACAAATGATTAATCTCAAGGGGATGCAAGATGGTTTGTTTGTGGAGTTGCTACTCAATTTTAGAAAATTGAGAAAAATGTAATGGACGACATTGGGTTACTTAATGAGTATCATCCCCAGCAGAGATTCTAGGTTTAAGAGATCACATATACTTTTTGTATATTTTTCATTATACAATACTCAATACATGGTTACTACAACACCCTAGTTTTGATAATGACAATTTATATGCACATACACTCGCAATAGATAATAGCGAAAAGTGAAGAAAATTAGTTATAATTATTACATGGCTTTCCTAGTAAATACATTTGAAAGGGAAAAAGGTATATAAATGTAAATCTAGTCCTAAATCTAGAAAACACATGCAAAACAAAGGTTATAACTTATATATGAATTATATTCACTCATCCAATTAGACAACAGATAAGAAGGAAATTTTCACTCAATCAGAAGAGAAAATAGAGGCATATAATCATGTGCACTTGTAAGGATTATTATAAAACATTTATAAATAAAAGAGAAATAACAAAGGATGCATGGTTGCATCATTGGACCATGAAATGGAAGCTCTAGCTCAAGAATGTGAACTTTAACATTATAAATGTGTTTTAGTGGCAAAATGAGAGAAAATACTTATTTTCATGGTAGAGAGTGGAAAGATACAATTTTAATTGTAAAGATGCAGATCTGATGCAAAGTGTGATTTTTATGTTAAAAATGCAGAAAATGAGAGAAAATACTTATTTTCATATTGAAGTGTGGAAAGATACAAATTTGATTGCAAAGATGCAAATATGATATAGAGTGTGCTTTTTATGTTAAAAATGTAGAAAATGAGAGAAAATACTTATTTTCATGTTGGAGAGTGGAAAGATACAATTTTGATTGAAAAGATGTAGATATGATGGAAAGTGTGATTTTTATGTTAAAAATGCAGAGTTTATGCAAAAATGGTGAAATTTGTGCTAAAATGTTCATGCATGTCAAAATGTTTGAAATCATGAATGTGAATAAAATGTAGAAAATGTCATATTTTATTTCTAGATGCAAAATGTGAACTTTAAGTGAAAAAATGATGATTTTTCACATAAAGAGGCATGAATGATGGAAAAATGTTGATCTCAATGTCAAGATGCAATTTTTATAAACAAAGTGTTCAAGAAATGTAGAAAATACATAATTTGCATAAAATGATAAATTTTATATTTTTGAAAATAAAAATGAAGGCTTGATGTGAAAATGATATTTTTTAATACTAAATGCAAAATTGGTGTAAAATGTAAAATAGTGAAAATGATGCTTTTGTACATAAAATGCAAAATTAGTATGAAAATGCAAGTTTTATTATAAAAATATGATTTTTATGATGAAAATAATTTAAAAATAGTGAAAATACAAAATATGATAAAAAATTATGAAAAATGTAAATTTGATATAGAAAGAATATTTTTGTGATTTTCACATTTCGGGAGCTAGAAAATGCAAAATGATAATTTAATGTGATTACAATAAAGCAAAAGTTATTCAAACAACATGTAAAATTGCTAGTCTTATTATACAAGTCACAATAATTTCTTAACTGTTGGCGGTAATGAAATAAAGAGAATTATAATAATAATGAAAAAATATGAAAAAATAAATTTGCAAATATGATTATTTGGTCCTCATATTTGATTGAGCTTATTTTTGAGTTACTGAAGCTTTAGCTTCATGTGATTTTAAAGCTATCCTAATTGAGAGGTTGAAAATGATGTGTAGAATGCAAATTTGTATACCTTTGAAGCATGCTTTGATAAAGATAAGGCTGGGTTTGGTTCAAGTTGGTCTAAAAATCCTAAGAAAAATGCAGTGAGTGAGCTAAAAAGGTGTAAAATGGGAGTCCTAAGTCTTCAATTCAGTAGAGTTTTTTTATAGTGTGTGATTAGGTCCCCATGAAATGGGAGGAGGACATTGGTATTTATTAAAAAAATTGAGTTTTTGCACATGTACGTTCATTCTACATGTGTCCACGTGAAAAAGGGGGTTTAGGAATGTAGGTGTGTACGTTTGGGTGTGCGGGCATGTGTTTGGAGCGCGTGCACCCGTGCTAAGTGTGTGATCGATTGTGCACCAATGCGTGATCATGTGCGCTCAATTAATGTTTTCAAGAATTTTTAGGCTTTTTGTGAGTCATTTTGTGAGTTTTTATAGTGCTTTTGAAGATTTTTAGGCCTTCTAAATGCACTTTTGATGTCCATTTTGTCAAAGTTAGCTTCCATTTCACGAAGTTGAGCCTTTCAAGATGAACCTAGTGTGATGAGTTGCACACCTTGAGCAACCATTGTTCGAAACATGCAACTAATCATTCTAAGAGTTCGTATTTTATGAAATTAAACTTTAACTTAATGATTTTGTGATTAATTTCACACTTTAGAGGCTTGGTTTAGGAATTATTAGGCTTTTCATACTTTTTCACACTAAAGAGGTGGTATGAACAAATAGACTCTTATCATCTTTGAAAGGTTACTTTCAATATCAGACCTTTTTGGAGACAGTTAAGATTTGATGTATGACAGCTGCCGCCTACTTTGCATGTGTTGCATAGCCTCCTAGCTCTGATGTCAATACACATGAAGCAATGTAGAGATGCAAAAATAGTTTTTGAGAAGAGACGTACTAACCTGGTGGAGTGTTGAATTGTTTAGGATGCAATAATAGTGATACATGTAAGAATGCAGTTTCAGGATGGATGCAAATATAATAGTGATACATGCAAGAATTCAACTTTAGGATTCACATAATAATGCAATTTTAGGATCCTTGGAAAATGAAAATGAAATATGCGAAATGCAAAATGTGCAATGTAGTTTTAGACATATGCAAGATGCATGATGTAACTTTGAGACTCATACAAGAATGAATGCAATTTTCACATGAATGTGGTAGTGATGCTTTTTAAATTCACGTAGAATGATGCAATTTAGGATACATACAAAATAATGCAATTTAGGATACATGCAAAGATGCATTTTTCACATGAATGATTCAAGTGAATGAGATAAGCACGACATAGTGATATGCAATCAGGCATATAATGTGCAAGCATGTGCATGAAAATGCAATGACCACCCCCTCAGGCATCATACTTAACACTCTTTAGTTGTGTTAAGGGTTCTAACATTCCTTTCAATGTTAAGGGATGCTAGCTATGCTACTCTCACTTGATTAGTTTGAGTAAAAAAAAGTACTATTATCACCTAATTAGGTGTTGTACCAAGTAGCAACGCTACTGTTACTTGATTAGGGTTTTGAGCAGTTCTACGATCACTTAATTAGGTGTTGTGCAAAGTAGCAACACTACCCTCACCTCTTAGGGTTTTTGAGTAGTGATACGATCACCTAATTAGGTTTCATGCAAAGTAGCAATGCTACCCTCACCTGATTAGGGTTTCGAGTAGTGCTACAATCACCTAATTAGGTGTCATGCAAGGTAGTAATGCTACCCTCACCTGATTAGGGTTTTGAGTGGTGCTATGATTAATTGTGATTACAATTGTGGTTTTGATAGTGGTCAATATCGAAGTTATGATTGCTATTATGATTTGTGTGTGTGACTGTGATGGATGTGTGTTCATGATTATGGTTGATGCATAGTGCTATCATGATTTGAAATTATGATTAATGTGTGATTGTGATTAATGCATGATTATGATTGATGCACGATGCATTTTTTATAATCATGCATTATGTATGCAAATTTATGGCTCAAACAAGAGTGATAGTGATGCTGTTAAATGTTCATGCAGTGATGTTTCTAAAATATCTAAAGAGTAAGGCAGGTGCATGGTAATGAAATTGTGAGTGACTTTTTTTTTCATCTTTTGTTTTTGGTTTTGAGACAAATTAATTCCATAAAGGTCTTTTTATTTTTGAGGGACATGGCAACTTTACCAAATAGGCAAATGATTGGTCTTGAGAGGAACGAGATGCTTTTTTGATTTTATGGAGTTGCCACCCAATTTTTAGAAAATTAGGAAAAGAAAGGGATGACTTCTGGTCACTTAGTGAGTATTGCCCCTAGTAGAGATTTCTAGGTTTGGGGGATCACATATACTTTTTGACTATTTCTCATTATATGATGTTCTATGTATAGTTAATCCTAGTTTCGGTATTGAAAGTTTGTATAACATTCACATAATTCATCAGATAAAGGAAGATAATAAAGCTGAAGATATTATTATTACATGGCTTTTCTAATGAAATACATATAAATGGAAAAAGAGATTGCAAAAAAGTAAATCTAATTTAGATATGATAAGTCTGTAGGGTAAATATGACCATTCACACAGCTTGCCTGATACATGAACAATGGATTAAACAAAGGACACTCAATCATTTGAAAGAGTAAGCAACATGTAGATGATCATGTATGTTCACAGTGATTATTTATGCTATGATAATGTATAATGATAATATAGGGATGATGATGTCATCACGGGACTAGAAACACGATGACTTTATTCTGGGATATGAACTTTCACGTTATTGATATTTACAATGTGATTTCATGTTCTGGAACTAGAAGATGCATAATGAGCATAGTTAAGCATAAATTATTCATATAGCATGCAAAATTGCCAGTCTTATCACATAAACACAACAATATTCCCAAATGTTGGCAATGATAAAATAAACATGCTAAAATGATCATGTGGTCCTTAGACTCAACTAAGCTTGTGTGGGTTTTGAAGCTTTAGCTTTGAGGGATTATCAAGCTTTCCTTGTCGAGAGGTTCAAAATGACAATAGAATGATGCTAGTTTTTATACCTTTGAATCGTGCTTTAACAAATATGAGGCTTGCTTTTATGGAAAAGAGGTATAATCTACTAAGAAAAAGATAGTGGGAGAGCAAAAATTATCTGGAAAGGAGTTTCCAGTGTCTCTGATCGGATAAATTTCTTGAGTGTGTGTGTGTTTCCACCTACTCCCACCCAAAAATGTGGTGTGGAGGTGCCTATTTATAGTGAAAAATGTGTGGAATAGGGGGGTATAGGCATGGTCACGTGTGCATCCCTAGGACGGAGCACGTGACCATGCGAAGTGCGTTTGACTGCATACATGGTGCATGGTTACGCACACTTTTGTGCATTACGCACTCCATCTAGGGCTTAGGCAGTCTTTTATGAAGTTGGTTTCTAGGATTTTTGTGCCTTCTGAACATGTTTCCAAAGTCTCTTTTGTCAATTTCGGCCTTAATTTTAGCATGTGACACCTAGGGCTGTTTACATGCACTTTTGAGTGATACACACTAATCCTCGGGTTATTTTGGACTATTTCAAGACCACACCTAGAGGTTTTGGAGCCTTCCAAATGTGTTTCAGAAGTCCATTTTGTCTAGTTTTGCTTCAATTTTGGTGCATGACACCTAGGGAAGTTTATGGCTTTACACACACTTCTAAGCAATATGCGCTGATTCTCTAGTTATGTTGGACCATTTTAGAACCACTTTTAGAGGTTTTAGAGCCTTTTAGATGTGTTTCTGAAGTTTGTTTTATCAAAATTGATTTCCATTTTTCATAAAGTTAGGTCCCGGTCTAATAGAATGAACACTGGTCCAACAAGCTGAGTGTTATGAGAAGGGAATTCTCAAAATAAGCTCCTTATTGTTTTGATAATTCGTATTTCATAAGGTCAGAGCATAACTTAATGGCTTGATGATTGATTTTGCACACTAGTGGTTTCTAAGGTTTTACACTTTAGAGGTGTTGTGAATGAGTAGACTCTAGTAATCTCGAAGGTTTATTTCATCATTAGACCTTTTTGGGGATAGTCAAATTTGAGGTATGACAGTTGCTTCTTGATTCACGTGCATTCTATAGCCATCTAGCACAAGTGTCAATATATGTGAAGCAAATGCAAAGATGCAAAAAATCATTTTTTTTTAAGAGAGAGGTACTTACCTGAGTATTGTGTTATTGTGATTTGATCATTGGGATTCTACTACTATAATCTTTTTAGGTGTCCGATGAATAGATAGATGTTGCTGCTATCAGCTCTTCAGGTGTTTGGCAAGCAAAATCATGCCACTATAACCTCTTTAGGTGTTAGGCAAATAGAATCATGACACTATAACCTCTTCAGGTATCAGGCGAATACAATTTTGCCACTATAACCTCTTTAGGTGTCAGGCAAATAGAATCATGCCATTATAACCTCTTCAGGTGTCAGTGAACAAAATCGTGCCACTATAACCTCTTCAGAAGTCAGGCGAATAGAATTGTGCCATTATAACCTCTTCAGGTGTCAGGTGAATAGAATTGTGCCACTATAACCTCTTCAGGTGTCAGGTGAATAGAATTGTGCCACTATAACCTCTTCAGGTGTCAGACGAATAGAATCGTGCCATTAGAACCTCTTCAAGTGTTATGTGAATAGAATCATGCCAATATAACCTCTTCAGGTGTCAGGTGAATAGAATCATGCCACTATAGCCTCTTCACATGTTAAGCGAACAGAATCATGCTACTATAACCTCTTCAGGTTTCAGGCGAACAGAATTATGCTACTATAACCTCCTCAGGTGATGATACAATGATGATACAGTGATAATGTAATGATGTTATAGTGATGATGCAGTAATGATAGTGTTGTAGATAATGATTTCGAGTAGGGTATCCTTTTGATGATTCTTCTCTTTTTTCTTCCTTTGGGAGGTGCTAAGTTTTTGAAAGTAGAGAGGCTACATGCCATATCTTTAGACAGATGTAGTCCTTATCAGTGTACTTTTTTTTTATGAATTTGGTACATGTCTTATGTTCAAATGGAGGTTTAGGACTAGAGAAATGAGTGTGCAAAGTCTTGAAGTGTGCATAAAACCACATAAGAGCATATGGAGGGGAGAAGTGTATATGGCTACACGTGGGAGGCATGTAGCCACGCACCTTGCCCTCTCCATGCTTATTTAAATGCATGTTCTAGAGGTCTATGGAGGCTTCTTCTAGACTTATTTGAGTGTTTTCCAAATCTTCTTGACCCCTTTCATGTTTTAGGTGCTTTATGCTCTATTTTTACTTATGTATTTTCATTTTTCTCTATATAAGATGAAATTCCCTGACATTCTAGAGGGTATGGGGGATATCATTTCAGATGAGGAGGGTAACTTCACAGAAGCTACTAGAGTAGGGACTTTTAATATGGGGACTAGTAGTAGTGGTCCGTTTAGCACTCAGGGTCCTCAGTTATCTAGGCTTTCTCGAGGAGATCTGATTCCTATGGTTTACAGTTTGGAGACTCATGCTTGGGCTCATCATCATTGCTAGGTAAGTCCTTCTTTGCCCTTATTAATCAACTGTCTTGCTATTTATTTTGCTATATGAGGTTTTTATAGCTATAGTTTTTTAGTACTCACTATAATTGTTTGTTAAATCATAGATTTATTGTGAATGCTGATAGCTGATAGCTTTTGCTTGTGCTTTTCGTGATACTTTTCTTTTTGGCTTTTGTTATTGTTCATGTTAAATAACAAAAAGAATATGTGTTAGTATTTATTAATTGTACGAATGTTTGATAGCATACCTATTATTTGTAGCCTTATAGGTCTGTTACTATATTGCCTGGTAGTTTTAACAGGGTCAGCATGTATTATCAGGGTCTTCCATTGTGTGTGAAGCAGATGATTGTTGGGAAGGTCTTTGATGGGGTTGTTGCCACTTTATCTTATGACTCGTATGTGTCGAGTCAGATTGCCATGTATACACTGATAGAGTGATAGATGGACATGATGCATTCTTTCCATATGCCTGTTGGGGAGATGACCATCATTCCTTTGGGCTTTGCTGCTATTATGGGCTTGAGCTTTTTTGGAGAGCCTATTCCTTTTAGTGAGGAGGAGTGCTCTTTTGCGGTGGCATTGAGGCACCTTACCATAGAGTTTCTTGGGGTCACCACTACTATGAGATCTGGTTACCTGTACCTTACTGTTACATTGAGTTTGTTTTTTCAGTGCATATAATGTACAATGACAGTCTTGTTTTAGTAGAGCAATTGGCTCACTATTTTTGTTCTATTTGTTGAGTGTTGTCATCTTCTCAAACCATTTGGGTATAGATAGTTTATGATTACTACTTGTTCTGAGGGATTTGGATGGCTTATCGAGGTATTATTAGGGTACTGCCACTTTTTCCACATGTACTCGGGCCTTAATGCAATATGTTGAGGTGGCTTGAGGATCTACAAATGGTTGTTCATGTTGGATGTGAGTAGGAGTTCTCGTGTCTGTTCTTTTTGCTTTTTATCTTTAGTTTGTTATTTTTGACTTCCTAGTTTTGATAGATATGGGCTTATGAGTTTGGGGTTCTCCCTTATCCAACCATTGAGCATTTCTTGGAGGATAGCTTTCCTTATTATTCTTATGTGATGAGGAGGACTACTGATTTGATTGAGGATTATGCAGTGGCTTGGGACTACATGTGCAAGTTGTCCCCTGATAAGGTATGTTTGACTCCTATTGTGTGAGTTATTTCTCTTTTAGAGATTTTTGTTCATTCTTGCCTTTTGAGCAAATCTTCCTTTGCTGTTGGGTGGCGAGCTCACATTGGATGATAGAGATGGTGACTACATGGCAATTGATGGAGAGATGAGTGTTGCTCTCTGGCCTTACTGGCAGAGTGTGGTATTTGGGCGAGCGAGTCCATCATTGGTGGGATGGTCCATGTGCAAAGAGATTCCTTATTCCTCCTCCTAGTGGCGTGTTCTAGGGCCATAAGCTTAGTGGTGATGAGCTTGCTACTGTCATGATAGGATATTCCTCTGAGAGTCTCTTAAAGAGTGTGGGCTTGCCTTATGCTGATATGTTGATCCCTCAGCTGATTGATGCTATGGCTAATGGCACTTTTCCTCCACCTCCACCTCCACCTCCACCTCCTCAGGCAGATGCATCTCATCCTTTAGATTCAAGAATTGGGCCATCACGTGGATCATCTAGAGTTGCTTCCTTTAATTTGATAGGATTTTATTCCTATTTTGTATAAGCATGTAACAAACTTTGTTAGTAATAAACTATAATTGACATGAGTTGTGAGAGCTTATTTGTAATGGAGAGGATCTCATTGGAAGAGATCTGGGTCCCTTTTCGAGGGGAATGAGGGCATGTCTGATACTGAGGCAACTACTCATGCCAGCGGTATGGCTTTTGGTAGTACTATTCTCAAGGACTTGACGGTTCAACCATCCTTGGCTTTGCTTGGAAAGGATATCTTTAGTAGAGTAGTGCATTTTGATCTGCCTTGCCTTGGCTTTCCTCAGTCAGGTATGCTCCTCCTAACGATACTCATGTTTGTGTTTTATTTCATTTATTTGGTGAGTGGTGATTAACTTATTTGATTGCTTTTGTAGATTCCCATCTCCTCTGGTTAGTACTAGTATCCTATTGTAGGGAGTGTGCAGCAGCACTTTTTGGAATTTATGACCACTCAAAGGGTATGCCTTCTTTATTGTACCTATTTATTTTATGCACATGTTTTATGTATGCATGTATGATATGTAGTATGTTATGTAGGTTGAACACCATCACACTAGCTGTGAATGGGAGTGGGAGCATACAGCTTATCATGATCATATAGGTGAGCTGGAGTCACAGCTATCATCCTTTGCGATGAACAATGATGAGCCTGGATTAGATGAGGGAGATGCTTGATTAAGATTGGTGCTTGCTTCTGATGGCAACCACGGTTGATGTAGTTGTTTTAGGAGCTAGGTGTAGGACTTTTGGCTTGTGGTTTGCTTTGTTGTATCATTTTCCTAAGGTTATGGACTCTAGGTGTTGTATTTAGGCATTTGTCCCGCATATGTTGTATGATACTTATATGATGATGATAGTATATACTTTTTGTTGTGTATGAACAATGATGTTTGCCATTGCTCTTGCCTACCTCTTTTATTTTTCCCTTTTTTTGTTTAAGGCGTCTCCTTTTGGAGCTTTTTGCATATAGCTAGGTTTTTTTACTTCCCTTTTTTGCCTAGGGTGTCTCCTCTCGGAGCTCTTCACACCTAGCTGGGCTTTTTTTTAGGCTTTGATGATAGTGTCTGATCTCGAAGAGAGAGTTAAAAGATATGGTCATGTAATGAAAGAAAATGCAAAGCATGCTTGATGCAATTCATGATGAGAAAATGCGTTGGATTTTTCAAAGACATTTTGCATAAATCGGCAATCATTCTCATTTCATTAAAATCATTTAAGAAAAGCACGGGTGCATTCATAAAAATTTTGAACTTGAGCTTACCCGTGTCCTTAACTAGCCTTCTTAGGTTTTTTAGTTAAGTATTTTCTCTCTTTCCCTAACTTTTGCCTAGGTTGCCCATGCAAGGTTTTCAACCTAGCAGGAGGTCCCTAACTTTTGCATTAGCTACTATTTTTAGGTTTTTAACTTAGCAAGATTTTTTTTCCTTAGATTGAGTACTTTTTCAAGTGGTCTATACTGATAGGTTCGGAGAATTCTTTGCCATTAAAATCCATTAGCTTAACTGCCCCTTTCGATAAGACATGTTTGACCAAGTATAGGCCTTCCTAGTTTGGTATGAATTTCCCTCTTGGGTCTGGAATGTTCTATCTCATTTGCTTTAACACCCAGTCTTCTACTTTCACACCCTTCTGTTTCATTTTATATTGAAGGTTTTGGCTAGCTGAGCCTGATACAATTATGTGTGGTACAAAGCCTGAAGCCTTTGACTATCTAAGAGGGTGAGATTATCATGCCTCTATTGAGCCCATTGTACTTCTGGTAGTTCAAATTCGATCACCACCCAAAGAAACTTGATTTCTATTTCAACTAGAATCACTACTTTTGATCCATATACTAGCGAGAAAGGAGTTGCTTCAGTTGATGTCCTAACTATTGTTCGGTACCCCTATAAGACATATGGTAATTTGTTTACCCAGTCTTGGTAAGTCTGAGTCATTTTTGATGAAATCTTCTTGATGTTCTTATTTGTAGCTTCAATAACCCCCTTTGCTTATGGTTAATAAGAAGATTTATGATGTTCCACCTTATAACTCCTTAGTAACTCTCTATTTTTCCCTTGGAATTGGACATCATTGTCAGAGGTGATGTAATGGGGGATCTTGTATTGGCAAAACAAATTTCTTTTGATGAATTTGGCCACTTGCTTAGCTCCTATTCTTATAAATGATTATGCTTCGACCCACTTTGTGAAGTAATCCACTACCACTAAGATAAACTTGTGTTCATTCGAGGCTGTTCGATGGATTTCCCTTATTATGTCTAGTCCCTATGCTGAGAAGGGCAATGGAGAGGAGATGTAGTGCAAGTTTATTAGGGGAAAGTGGCTGCCATTCCCGTGGATCTGACACTTGTGGCATTTCCTTACAAATTTGATATAATCTTTCATCATCATTATCTAGAGGAACCCTTGTCTAATTAGTTTCTTAGATAGGATTGCTCTATTCATGTGTAAATGATAAACACCCTTGTGTACTTCTTTTATTACTCTTGTAGCCTCAGTTTCATCAAGACATCATATTTGTAAACCATATGAGGTTGTTTTATATAGCACACCCTAGTGCGATGTGAATTTTGATGCTAATCATCAAATGACTACTTTATCTCTTTCATAGCTTGATCAAGATAGGCTCATTCCTTCAGTTATCTTCAGATGTCGTAGAACTAGGCTTTTTCAGCTATTTTTATCTTTGCTATTATGCAGTTCTTATGACAAGGTTGTCTTGATTTGAGTAGGATTAAAGGCTTCATGGGCATTTTGGATGGTCCTTCCTGCACTGATGCTAGGGAATCAAGTGCATCTACCATTTGATTTTGATTCCTGGGGAGATGAATGAATATGCATTTTGGAAGGACATGGTAAGTAGCCTCAGGTGGTCTAGGTAAGGCCTTAAGTGTTGCTTTTTCAATTCCCACTCTTTCGTGGCATGGTTGATTAATAGCATTGAATCTCTGAAGATTTTGACTTCTATAACATCTAAGGATATTAATGCTTCTATTTTGCTTTGTTGTTTGTGACTTTGAATTTAAGCTTTTTGGCCATTGGTACTACTTTACCTTATGGGGATTCTAATATGACATCGACTCTTGTGTCTAACTGATTGACCACTCCATTAAAGTACATGCACCATCCTTGGATTTCGATGGCTTAACTGAGGTTGTTTGGGAAGTCTAGTTGGATTTTTTTTTGAGTCTGGAATGGTGAGACCTAAAAATTCAGCCATTACTCTTCCTTTTACTACCTTCTTAGTTAGATACTACACATCTAATTCTGTTAGCAGCATGAGCCACTTGTCAAGTTTTCCTACTAGAGAGGGAGCATCATAGAGGTACTTCATTGGGTCCATTTTAGACACAGCTTGTATTATATAGGACTAAAAGTAATGTCTGAGTTTCTTCATTGCCCATACCATTGTCAGGCATATCTATTTGACTTGGCTGTACTTCTCCTCATATGGCAACATCTTCTTGCTTAAGTAGTTGATTACATATTCTGCTTTCATTTCTCCCTCTTAGGCTAACATTTTACCAATTCCATTTCCTTTGATGGCTAGATACAAGGTTAAAGGTATCCTTGGTTTAGGTGGTCTTAGAACTGATGGATTGGCTAGGTAGTTCTTGATTTTGTCAAATGCTAGTTGACATTATTCATTCCATTCAACTGGTTGATCTTTTTTGAATAGCTTGAAGATGGTTCATACATTGCTATCAACTTGGCAATGAATCTACTGATGAATTATAGTTTCCCTAGAAACCCTCTGATATCTTTCTTTGTTCTTAGCACTGGCATCTCTCTGACCACTTTTGCTTTGCCTGGATCCATTTCAATCCCATTCTGATTGATAACATACCCTAACATCTTTCCTGAAGTGACTCTAAATATGCATTTCTTTGAATTAATCCTGAGATAATACATTTCAACTCTCTTGAGGAATTTTTCAAGGTCTGATGAGTGTTCTTCCCTGGTTTTTTACCTGACCATCATGTCATTGATGCATACCTCTACTTCTTTGTGTATCGTGTCATGAAGGCTATCTTTGCTTTATCGAAAATGACCATTAGGATCTGATTGTACCTAGAGATTCCATCCATGAAGGAGTACATTGCACATGTGGCAGCGATGTTAACTAGTATATCTATGTGAGGTAGTAGGAAATTATCTTTTGGGTAGGCCTTGTTCAAATCTCTGTAGTTGATGCATATTCTAACCCTTCCATATTTGCTAATGTTTTTATCAATGCCATGCACACTACCATCAAGAAAGACATCAAAGAAGTAAGAAAAATCTAACTTCATTTCATTAACTTTGGAGTTCATTACATCATAAGTTTCAAACAAAGAAAAAGTATAGAGATTATCATTAGCAATGACTTTAAACAAGATATAATCGATGCTTAATTTGAGGATGGTAGTAGCTTGAGCATAATTGATAGTCTTACTCCTACATTCAAGTTCCAAATTTCTCATCAACTCATTGATGTTTGTCTCAATGACTATATCTAATGGGTGCTTTCCTTTGAGGGTGCCATTGAAGATCTTGAACCTTGATTTCTCGATTCCATTGCTTACCCACTTATCAGCTTGTCCTTGGTAGACTTGGGTTGAGCTTTTAGCCATAAAAGAGATTGGCTTCTTAGCCCCAATGTCCTCTTTAGGATCATACCCTAGACCATATTTATTAGTTTATCCTTGGAAGTCAGGGAATTCTATAACCCCAATATTCCTTCCTCCTAATCCTATTCCAGGTAGATATTGCATCTTTTTCATCATAGTAACAACTTTAGGATTGACATGACCATCATAGATTATAGAAACCTGGAATCCTATTGGGAATACATTCAAATAGGCAATAATGTTGTTTGTTTCAGTAGGGATGGTAACAACCTTTTTGTTAAGAGGGAACTTGATCTTCTAATGCATAGTAGAGGTTATGCCCCTTAGTGGGTGAAACCAAAGTTTTTCTAGTAGCAAGGCAAACGTTAAAGGGATGTCCAAGATGATAAATTTTGTTATTGATTCAATATCCCCCACTGTGACTGCCAGTTTGAAAGTTCTAATGACTACTTCTTTGAACCATCATAGGCTCATATGACCACATTGGATTCTTCCAAGTTTTCAACTTTCATCTTAAACTTATGTAGCAACCTTAGGGGGCAAACATTAATGGTAGATTCGTCATCCACCATAACACATAGAGTGTTCTTAGATCTAACAATTGCTTATATGAAGAGAGGATGGTTGTGGCCCCTTCCCTCATGGGGCAAATATTTGTCTAAAAAGGTGATTGAATTAAAGGGAGCTTTCATTAGAGAGGCTATTATCTTGTAAGGCGAGGCATTAATGACAATCTTTGCCTAATTTAGTGCTTTGACAAGGGCATCCTCTTACTTTTTGGATGCCATGAGTAAGTCCTAGATATTGACTTGTGCTTGAGTCTTCTTAAGCTACTTGAGGACAGTGTCTTCCTCTTTGGCTAGAGCTTGATCACTTGTTACTTCTTTTCCTTTAAAGGGATCCTTTTCTTTCTCAAGAGTTACATGATTGACTGCTAGTGAGGACTCCTAAGCTACTTGCTTATCTACTTTTGTACTGCTGTTCTGGTGCCAGACAATGATTTCAGGATCATCAGAGTCATACCATTTATTCATCCCCATGACATGCAAGTTTTGAAGCTAAATAGTACTGACCACCTTGTCTTTGATGTCATATTCTTCTCCCCATCTTGAGGGTATTATGTCTTCTAAGTGTGCATGGGTAGTAGGAGGTGCTATGTACTTGACTTTGTAATCGAACTTCCTAGATGGTTGGCCTAGTAAATCCCATACTTCATAGTCACTATTGGGATTTCTATCTATGCCTTCTTTTTATGAGTAAGGGCAATCAATCACTTCATCGGTCTTTGAAATGTGGGGTTCAAGAATGAGATTCGAGAGTTTGTCTTATGAGGGCTTTTCTTGGGTTTGTTTGGATGTCTTGGATCGATTTTTCAACAAGGTTTATTAGTAGATTAGAGGAAATCATGTTGATTATTATTGGAGGCATGTTTTGATAGTTTAGGAGAGGATTGGTCTTAATGATGGGTCATTTTTTTAGGCCGTTAATTTTTCCAAAGTAAATGAGGTATTGGATTGCATTCTTAAGGGTTTTGCATGTATCAGTGGTGTGACAAGGCATCTGGTGAAAGTGGCAAAACAAATTTTGGTTAATTTGAGGGGGGTAGTGGGTTTAGAAGAGGCCTAAGTTCTTGAGGTTGCAGTAGGTTCTTTTGTTTGAGTCTCTAGAATACTTTGGATAGTAGGAGGTTGAAGTTTGAGAACTTTATCAGTGGTATGATGGCATTGATAGATGGTGAACTATGGGTGTTAAGTTGGATCATGTTTATTTTTATAGCTTGGGTGAAGGTGTTTTGGATGTTTGGTTAGGTGTTACAGCGGAAGGTGATCCTAGCTTGATGAGGTTCCTCATTCTTAGTTCTGATCCTAACTTGATGGAGAGCTCTAAAGTCAAGATAATGAGCGAAGAACATCTATTTTTTGAAGTGCAGTAGTGCCCCTTTGATTGTCAGCTTTATTTGTTCATCCTCTAGAGGATGGTTTCCAATTTTGACTGCTTTTCCCTACCATCTTGTGAAATAATCAAAGAAAGCATCACTGGGTTTCTGCTTTGTGGTCTCAAGATCTTTTCGAGTGATGTCTTGTTGAGTATTGTATTTGCATTGCTTGATAAATTTCTAAGTTAGTAGTAGCCAATTGCTTTTGATTTCATCTTCAAGGTCAAAGAACCATGCCCTCAGTCCTTCCTCTAGTGATGTAAAGAAGAATCGAACAGTCTGAGATTCTTTAAGCTTTGTAGTAGGCCATGAAGGTAGCATATTGCCTTAGATGGACCCTTAGATCCCTTGTTCCATTGAACTTAGCAAAGTTTGGTAGTTTAAAATTGTTCAGAAGTGGCTCGTCTTTGAATAGTACCATGTCAATAAGGCTTTTAGAGCCATGAGTCCCCTTATCTTTGAAGGCAAATTCCAACTGAACCATTTTTTAGCCAATAATTTGATCTCCCCTACCAATTTAGGCTTGGTAATGTCAATAATTTTTCTAGCTTTTGGTGCATTTCCAAGATCCTAATAGTAGTCATCATCATCATCAGTTGAACTAGAGTCTAGGGAATTCCCTTTGCCTTATGTACCCTCAAGTGAATACATATAAAAGCTTCATTCAAAGGTGTGCTATTTCCATCTCAGGCACTTTTGGCTTTAATTTGGGCTTGGAGGATTTTGGCTATGGTACCATTAGCGAGCAATTTTTTAGCCTATCGTCGAATTTCTAGCAAGAAGTATCTTTTTGGTCACTCATGTTGGATGTAGGATTCTTGTACATTTATTAAGGTTAGCTAAATGAATGATGCATGATGTGTGCCTATAAAAGAAAAGGGTGAGCATGTAAGCATGGAGTGGATGTAAAATCCTATAATGAAAGATGATTATTCCTGTAAGAAATAATGGTTAGTACATGTATGTTATGTATGCTTGATTAAAGTTGGTTAGTTTTTCCTACACAGTTAACAAACCAATCACAAGCAAGCTCTCACTTCTGATCTTATTTCTCCATGAAGTTATTCAGTCCCTTTTCTAGGTAGGTTTTTGAACCTTTAGTCATATGTGGACTATAGTTCTACTCTCAAAAGTAGGCTATTTCAATTTATGTTGATAAAAACCAAAGGGTAAACTGAGGAACAAAACTAAAATGTGCTTAAGGTAACCACATGATGTCAATGTGGAGGTCAATTACTAGGCGTTAAATGATGTCCAGAGCCTGCATACATAGGACTAAGGTTAATTAGAAGGAGCCCGACTTCTTGCCCCCATATCACTATTCGATATGTTTACTAAGAGTCATTAAAGTATCGTTCGATAGTTTACAATTTGATTTTGCCGACATAAAGGTCCACAATCCTATCAGATTCCTAACCCATTCATTTAATTTAATAAGGATAAATGGACAATGTCTCATTAGTTCCGTCATCGAGGGATGTCGTTATTTGTTAGTTTACACAAAGCATTCAAGCTGAGGTACATGATACTTATCATTCCCCATGCTTCGGGCTTGCACAAAGTATGTGAAAATCATGTGGTCTTAAGCATGAACATTTTATGAAAATTGACATTATGATGTCATTCAATGATAAACACTAGGAGAGTCATGTCATTTTATGAATATCAGGTTAGACGGATAGCATTAGGACAAGGATAGAATGCACAACTTGGTGGAATCCTAGTGGATGCTAATAGCTGGTTTATCTACATGAGCTAAGCTAGGGTGAAAGGATATGGGTTCCTTTAACAAAAATGCCCCCATATGACTAGGGTTATAGACTTTGGTCAGTGAGTCGATTTTTTTAATAACTTGGTCACCCCCTTTAGGACTTGGGTTATAGACTCTGGTCAGATGAGTCCGGCAAATGCATGAGTAAAGACTAAAGTTGACAATATCGTATCTTCATTGCCCCATGACTCGAGTGGAATCATGGTGGCAATGTTATTTAGTATTATCGAGGCTTTTAGGGTCCAATGGTGCATGTGTGATGTATAGTGCAAATGTAGTGATGAGGGGCTCTATATGATTGAGCATTGCATAATGAGAAATAGTCATGTTTGAGTTGATCTCTCTTACTTAGCAGTCCTTAGTGGAGTCACCATTATGAGTGACCTTTTTTGCATCTCTTGTTTTTGGTTTCGAGATGAATTGGTTTTATAAGGGTCTTTTTATTTCCAAGGGACATGGTAACTTTACCTAATAAGGACAAATGATTGGTCTTAGGAGGAACAAGACATTTTTTGATTTTGTGGAGTTGCCACCCAATTTTTAGAAAATCAGGAAACGAAAGGGACAACATCGACTTAGTTAGCGAGTATTGCCCCCAATAGAGATTTCTAGGTTCGGGGGATTGCATATACTTTTTGACTATTTCTCATTATACAATGTTCGATGTATAGCTACCGTAACATCCTAGTTTCAATAATGATAATTTGTATAGCATTCACACAATTCATTAGATGGTGGAAGATAATAAAGCTAAAGATATTATTAGAACATGGCTTTTTTAATAAAATACATATAAAAGGAAAAAAAGATTGTGGAAAAGTAAATCTAATCTAGATATGATAAGTCTGTAGGGTAAATACGACCACTCACACAGCTGCCTTGATCACATGAACAATAGGATAAGCAATGGACACTCGATCATAAGCAAAATGTAGATGATCATATATGTTCATAGTGATTATTTATGTTAAGATGATGTATGATGATAATATAGGGGATGCATGATGTCATCATTGGACCGAAAAGATAATGATTATATTTTGGGATATGAACTTTCACATTATTAATATTGATGATGTGATTTCATGTTTTGGAACTAGAGGATGCATAATGAGCATAGTAAAACATAGATAAATGTGCTAAAATGATCGTGTGGTCCTCAGACTAAGCTTGTGTGGGTTTTGAAGCTTTAGCTGAAGGGATTATCAAGCTTTCCTCATCGAGAGGTGCATAATGACAATAGAATGATGCTAGTTTGTATACCTTTAAAGCGTGCTTTGACAAAGATAAGGCTTGGTTTGGTGGAAAAGAGGTCTAATCTCTTAAGAAAAAGACAGTAGGAGAGCAAAAACTATTTGGAAAATGGTTTCCAGCACCTTTGATCGGACATATTTCTTGAGTGTATGTGTGTGTGTGTTTCTGACTTCCCTTTTGGTGGTTTTGTTGGGGTGTAGTGCTTACTACAGTGTTTATAGTTTTAGCTGTATTGATTGTAGCTCTAGATGTGGTGTTTGTTGCTCTAGTTGTGGTGATAGTAGCATTTTCTATAATGACTATAGCTCTAGCTATAATGTCTTTAGTTTTGGTTGTGATGACTATAGCACTTGCTATAGTGACTATAGCTATTACTGTGATGTGGTTATATTTTATAGCTCTTGCTGTAGTGATTGTAGTTCTAGCTATAGATGTAGTACCTACTATGTTTGTAATGTGTGTGTGTGTGCATATGTTTATGGGTGTGTAAATGTATTAAAGTGTGTGCATATGTCTCAATGTGCATGTACATGTCTCAAAATGTGTTCATGTGTGTGTGTTTTTTATACTGAAACATGCATGAAAGTTGTTTTGAGAGTGTGTGTGAGGACCTTAGTGTGCACATGTGAGTATCTCAAAGTGTGTGTGGGGCTGCAACACGCATGTGAACACATTATCAAGTAATGGATCATATAATCACACATGTTGAATCATGTGATCATGCAGTTCAGCTTGTGATCATGCTCATAGGGGCATATGGTCACGCACATAGAGGCATATGGCCACACATTGGATGAATGTAGCTGCAGTCAAGGCACGAGCACGCATGCCTATATAAGGCTCATTTTTGTCCATGGGAGAGGTTCTTATCTTGTTTTTTATTTCTCTCGTGGTGATGTTCTTGCTTCATTTTTAATTTTTTTAGCTTCTCTTCTTTACTTTTTCATGTTTTGTTGTCACTCTGTTGTGTTTTTCAACATTTTGTAAGTCATGGCTTCTTTTTCTCCCTTCTTTTTTGGTGATATTCTCAAGGATTTCAATGGTAGTCATTTTGATATTGAAAATTTGGAGGTAGAGGATGAGGCTATGGAGACTTTTTTGGAGGTTATAGAGACTGCAGGGGTCTTGTCCTAAGGGCCCCATTTGGTGCTTCCTCATCCTCGGATTCTAAATCGTTCACACAGACTTTCTCGAGGACATGTGATTCTTGTTGTTCATAGTTTGGAGACTTATGCTTGGACTACCCATCATCATCAAGTTGGTTTTGTCTGACCCTCCTTGTTCTTGTAATTTGTTGTTTTGCCATGTTTATAGTTCTTGTTGTTTTTGTAGCTCTTGTTATCTTGATGTAGTTCTAGTTGTATTATTAGCTCTTACTTTTCTATTTAGCTTTTGCTATTTTATTTCTTTTGTTATGTGACTAAGTCCTTATTTATATATTTGGCTCTTGTTGTCAAGCCCTTGCTTATGTAGCTTTAATTGTACTTGTCAAGCCTTTACTTGTGCATTCAGCTTTTGCTGTCTGTTTAGCCCTTACTGTCTGCTTAGCTCTTGCTGTTAAACATTGCCAACTTTTTTATTAATATTTCTAA